>CM046961.1:81126948-82477194 GCA_025698475.1 Gossypium anomalum
GCTTGTAGACTCTTTAAGTTGAGACATTTCAATCTTCAAAATATAATTGAGAGAACATTTGTTGTTATAATTTTTTTTTCTCATATTAACAACATTACCTCAATATAACATAAAAAAGGTTAAACCATAGTAGTATATTGCATGCTTCATTACTTCATTCATAGGTAGAACGGGGATAATCCACACTATGAAGAATATATGAAACAAGGATATGTTAATAATATTAATGATACAAATTCAAATTCAGATGATGAAAAACTCGGTCGACGACTAATAGATCTTAATAAGGAATATAAGTTAAACTTTAAAGAGGTGGTGACACTTTACACTCAACCCAATCATTGGGTCCGAATACGAGGCATCACATTCATTGCCGGAACAATTCGAACAATGTTAATTATTAATCAAGTTGAGAAAAAAAATTTAAATTTTTTTATAGAATTATGAAAATTAATTAAAATCACTTATAGGTCTACAAAATCAACTTAAAACACTTTAAAAATGGTTTTAAGGTGTTCGAAGGTGATCAAGACCAAGTAAGGGTCTTCAGGGGTTGAAACAACTCATAACAGGAAGGCACCCCTATCTTGCAACTGTTTGTTTACTGTACAATTTTGCACACTAACTTACTTGTTACAATACAACTAAATACTTATGTCGATACAACTATGAAAAAACCCAAAAATCACCCCGAAAACTCTCCTAAATTGACCCTAACACTACCATATCAAAACTAAGACTTGTAATACATAAAAACCAAGTTCAAAACACATACACTTAGCTTAAATACAACTTCAATAATGCCATCTATCCAAAATCAACAAAAATGGACTCGATCAACTATTTATAACTTAGGTACATACTAAGACACTTCTATTAATTGAAATAAACAAAACAAACTTTGGTGGAGTTGAGCTGTAAAACTCTGGTGTTAGTATAATTTGAATTCATTGTTGGGCCTAGTGCCCTAAGTGTAGTATATTCGTTTGTAAACTTGTTATTTTTTCGAATAGATTGGTTAATAAAATATTTCATGGATTACATTAATATATTTTGTATAATGTTCTCATGTGGTTTTTGCATGAAAAGAAAAATAAAAACAAATATTGACTCACTAGTTGTCAATATTTAAACTAATATTAAGTGGTATTATGTGGTCAGATCGTGATACAAAAAGACAACTTATATCAGTAGATGAACCTAAACATGTCCTTAGTCTAATCGAAATGACCAAACCGATTGAAAGACTAATATGTTGCCTATCAAGTCCAATCGGGGAGATGTCTCGTCTTGGCATCGGATGTAGCCTCCCTAACACGACCTAGACATTACAAATGAATTCTAAAGGCTATGTTAGCCACCAAAATGCCTAGTAAAATTATCAGAGTTTTTAAAACAATCTTTCAAAAAAAATTATTTACTTTAGAAGAACTCATCCATCCCTAAACACCACGTTGTGGATAAACCACCAGTAATTTACAAATAAACTGCCAATAAAAATTATGGGTAAACCACCATTATTTTCAAATAAAAAGTTTGCAAATAAACTACCAATAAGTTATGGATGAACCACCAGTGTTTGTGGATTATTAAACTGCCAGTACTTATTTCATTCATAGCGTTCCACCCTATGCAATGTAATATGGCATGTTTGTAACAGAATAATGCGGATACAGTAGACATGCTTAACATGTATTCGATTCAACAGTAGTAGTAGACATGTTTAACATGCACTCAGTATAATAGAAACAATAATAATAGTATCGATTTATCAAAAATACAATGACAGTAGGCATGTAACGATTACATATCATACATTATAACAATAGTAATTTAGCCATTAAATCATAGGTTTCAGAATAAACATAATATCGAGGACTCAATTTAGTGAATAAAAACTAAAAGGAAAAAGTAATTCTGGGATTTACAAGGACTAACTTGAACAATTCACAAAATTTTAGGCAATACTGCAAAATAAAGGCACACAACTGTGTGAAAGGCTGTCACTGTGTGGGAAGGGGTACATGGTTGTGTAATAGCTTAAGGTCGTGTGAAAAATGATAAATTACCCTATAGCAAGGACATGGCCATGTAGCAGGCTGTGTAATAGGATAAGGTCGTGAGGTTCACGAACTACCTTAAAATTTATAGGTGTATATGGTCATGTGGTCCACACACCCTGTGGGAGACCATGTGGCCCTAAAACTACATACGATTGCCACCAATTCACTTGGAAAAGACATATTTCACAACGAATTTGATGAGCGCTCCTCACGATCAATTTTGATCTGATTCATTTAGATCTAGTCCTTCAAATGACAACCATACAAGTATTCATATGTTAAATTCTTCGATTGGGATTTCGACAAAATCCAAAAGAAATTGATTTATGAGTTGAAAAGATTTACGTCAAATTATGATATTACAAAAATACGGGATCTAATCATTGAAACAATGTGTACTTACCAATTCTTGGCAAAGGTAATGGGTGTTATTGATGACAATTCTAAATATCGATAGAAAACGATTAAATGGGGGATGATTTAATACGAGAAAGAAAATAATTAACAACATAAAAAAGGAAAATATGGTGCAAGATTAAGAGAAAAGAAGAAGAAAAAGAAAGTGGAAGGCAAATTCTATTAGAGTTATGAAAAGGGGTAATATGTAAGGTCTAATTAGGAAAATAAAGTGATTAAATACCTAGGGTTTGTAAACCCTAGGGGCTACACATGCAATTTTCCCAAAGGCTCATCGAATTCACAAAAACAAAAGGGAAAGAGAAGACTCAAACTTGGGTCTCTAGGGAAGGGTATTAAAACTTAACCGTTGAGCCTATAACTCATTTCTTGTTTAATCTTAATTCCTAACCATATATATTTCAAGGTGTGACATCGAAGAGGACGACTTCAGAAGATAAAGATATAGATGCGATTGACTGGACCGACAATACATCGGGTTGAACCCAAGAAGAATAGATCCTGAATCCATTTATGGATTTATTCACTTTTGATGTTCAAAGTGGCATACCTTAATCTTGAGTGGATGATAGATTATGTATGTATGATTCATGAGTTCAAATAGATAAGGAACCAAAAGCTGATGCATTGGGTATACGACTTCTACAGTATGTAGTGTCATTTACAACAGTGGAATTCATAGCTTGAGATATGGGTAAAGGATATCCTCTCATTGGCATTACATGGTTGATGAAAAGTAAACATGGTCACAGGTCGTTCGTCTTTATAATGAATGACTTGATTACTATTTGATAGTAATTGACTTTAATGATTACCATGAGATAAAATAGGATCATATTGGGATAACATATTTATTCCAAATAGATTAAGGATATCCTATGAGGGTAACACACCTATGACAAGGTCATTGAACGAGCACTGATCAAGTTGCTTTCGTAATAGTATGCCATTAGAGAGAGCTCATTCATGATAATATAGTCGAATGAATTCATGACTAAATGAAGTTGAAACTTAATTATTAATCGTTTGAGCCCTAATCGCATATGTCCAATTGACCCCTCTTCTAGCTCGTTGAAATAAAAAATGAATTGCATGATGAATCAAATGAATAAAAATGAATAGAAATGAAGTTAGAGAAATGGGAAACATTTGGAAATGAATGTGATTTTCTCTAAATGGAAATGATCTGGAAAATTGAATTTATGGTTTTCAAATTATTATTTAATTAAGTGATTAAATAATTGAAGTTCGAAAATGGAAATAAATTTATTGGTCATGGTGAATCCATTGAATGTAGAAATATTAAATATTTTTTCTCATAGATTATTTTATTGTAAAGTTTCCATGATTTTAATGGAATTAGAATTGAGTTGAGAAAATTATTTTATTGGGAAATTAATTTAAGATGTTTATTTTGGGAAATAGAAAAGCAAATATCAGGTTGGATTGAATTATAAAGTATTGTGATAAAACTTCAAGAAGTGCTTGTAATTGGACCTGATATGCGAGAAGCCCAAAAGTCTCTCATGTTAATGCTAGGGACAACAAACCCTAGTTTGTTTAACTAGGGTTTCCACCGCACCTAATCCTACTTAAACTAGGAGTTCGGTTTTCTATTGAACTATACTTTTATAATTCAACAAGAGTTTCACCTCTTCTCTCTATAAATAGATGGCACCGATAGGGCTAAAAACAAACTTTGAGATATTGTTATTTTGCCCGAAAAATAGTGAGAGTTTATTCTCTAAGTATTAATTCTATTTTACGAAATAACAATTTTGCCAGTTTTTATTGAGAAAGATTTTGCTTTCACACTGAAAGTAAAGGAAATTATTTGTGTGAAATGTGTAATTGCCATGTAAAATACTGATCACATATCTGGGAAATATCTAATAAGAACTAAGTCCCAATCGAACTTTGGAAATTTGATGGATACAAATGACAATCATGTCATTAAGGGTTCCAGATTGGTTGTGATCCTGCATGTGTTGCGGACACACCACAGCTCTTATGAGCGTCTTGATACTTGGCTCTCATGAGCTTCCCGTTATTTAGCTCTTATAAGCATCCCGTTATATGGCTCTCTTGAGCTTCTTAATTTATAGCTCGTATAAGCTTCCCGATAATTGGCTCTCCGAAGCTTCCCGATAAAAGGCTCTCTTATGAGCTTCCTGATTAATAGCTCTCTGGAGCTACACGATATTGGCTCACATGAGCTTTCCAATTATGGCTCTTATGAGCTTTCCGTTACATGGCTCACATGAGCTTCCTGTTATGGCTCGAAAGAGCTACCTGTTTATATGCTCACATAAGCATTCTTGAATATGAATTGACAGATATTATATGAATTGATGGATTACAGTTTTATACACTTAGTGTGTACTACCCGTGTATCCATCGACATTTAAAATGGTTCAACGGACGATGTTCTGATATAAGAAAATGTGAACCCGATATGATTTGTTATCTGCATGTATATGAAATTACATGAAAATGAAAGTACATGATATATAGAAATTATGAGATGAGTGATACATGCATGGAACTTGTTTGGTGAACTTATTCATCCATGATTATGAATTATTATATGTGATTACTTGGCTAACATGTTGATGATATGTGCTTAGGCTTTTGGCCAAGTTGTTGGAATATGTATTGTATGCTTACCTTATATGTGAAATAATGGTAAGTTAAATTCCATATTATACGAACTTACTAAGCTATAAAGTTTACTTTGTTTTATTTCTCCTGTTCTATAGTAATTCGAAAACTCGTTGGGTTGGAAGCTTGGCAGAGATATCTCACACTATCCATCAACTTATTTCAGTATAAATAGTAAATTAATTTTGGTTATAATGGCATGTATAGGTTAATTAGCCAATGTTGACATGTAAATGATTTGTTGTGATTAGCCATTTGAATGGCTTATGTATGATACATTTTGGTATATAAGAGTATGGCCTTATCATGGTAGATGTGTGTTATGGTATAATTGATTGATGGTTAACTAATAGATATATTGAGGCATGGCATGAGTTGGTATATTTGGTACAAATATGTTTATATATATAATTGATCAATTTGTTAAGCATTGATAATTGGTCATATATGATGATATGCCATGTATAAGACTTGATTTTGGCTTGTTATAAATGTCTTGTATTGGTTTGTGAATATGTTAAAGTGTTAATATAGGTGAAAGGCAAATTTGGGTGAGAAATGTGGCTTGGAAATAGCCTATTTTCATCCACGGGCATGTGTCTCAACTTTGTGTGACACACGTTCTGGCACACGGGCGTATGGCTTGGCCGTGTAACCCCTGCATCTCTTAATACAAGTTAGTATGCTCACACGGCCTAGCACACAGTCGTGTGGCTTGGCCGTGGACCCAAGTCAGTATGCTCCCAAATTTGGACATGGGTTAAGACACGGTCGTGTGTCCCTATTTCGAATGCCCACATTGACTAAGACACGGGCGTGTCTCTTGACCGTGTGAGCCACACGGCCTGACCACACGAGCGCGTGTCCCTTGCAACTTTGAAAAATTTTTATGTTTTTTGAAAATTTATCTGAGTACTCGGTTTAGTCCTGATTTATTTCTATTATGTAATATAGGCCTCGAGGTCTCATATAAGGGACAATATGATTGATTTTACTTGGTTTCTGATATGAATGCTAGATGAAATGAAATGTCTGTTAATTGATCTGTAAATTCTGGTAATGCTCCGTAACCTTGTTTCAACGACGAATATGGGTTAGGGGTGTTACATTATTACAAGGTTTGTTGGTTAAGAATGGACTTATGAACAAATTGGCTAACTGATCAAAGGTGTGAATGAAACCCTTCGGTGATGACAAGTGCTATGTCCAAGCTGTATAGGTTAGGGTCATTGAGAATACCCTATATTTGAGCTTATATAAGGCACCAAAAATGTTTATACAGTTGTTACAGTGAGCGAAGTGGTCCTTTCGGTCTCCTAGGCCCACATAGGAAACCTTGGAGAACTTAAAAGATGATGGAGGTGGTATGCCAAGACTATTACAGATAGTGGCCCGTTGGCATAGCTCTATGAAGCTTCATCATGCTTGACACCTCAAAATTCCTACAAAAATTCTATTTTCATTACTTGCATTTGCTCCTCTAAGGAATCATCTTAGTCATGTGGACCATTATCCCAAAAGTCAACTGGTTAGGGGTCGTCTTGAGGTTGGTGTTGGGGATCACTTGGTGTTCATCGGTTCTACTACCTCTGGAGGAACGAATGGGCAATTTCCTTCCTCTAGCCTGGTAGGTTGGCCTTGGCAGAGTCTCTACCAATCGTGTGCTCTTTGATAATTTGTTCATTTTTTGGCATTCTATTGGTCCAACATGTGACATCGTTCTGTTGTTATTATTGTTGCTTGAAGAGTTGAGCTTTATGGTGTGTCATTTTTTTCTTACATCTTAGTGAATTGTTGGGACCAGGAGTTGGGGTTTTGGGAGGCTTGGTTAATGGATTGAGTGGTGTCATTTCCCTAAGGAGGCTAGGCATATCACCAACGTGGAGGGGGAAACTAGTTTTAAGGTGGGTAAGTGAGAGTGATACATGCACGAATAGGGTGAAATTTATTAAATACCATTCACCGAAGCTACCAATTTTCCAGTTTGGAAAATCAATTGAATTATGACGAGTTTCTGGATGGGATCTACATATTTCTAGGTTGAGATGTCTTCATAATGTTTGAAGATCTATATATTAGCTTCAAAATGCACTTTGGATCACTCGCTTTCGAGTTCAGGAGCTTAAGTCATCATTGTTTTAGTGAAAACTACGCGAGTAGAATGTCTAGACTCGATTATTACAAAAATTACAAGTTTCAAGCTTTTAATTTGAATTTAAATCATATTGAGTTCGATTTTTAGGCTTAATTTTTATTATATATGATCCCAATATTTTATTTATTAGGTCTTATTATTTCATTATTTATTTATTCTAGATTTTAGATATATTTTTAAGTATTTTACGTTATTTAGGAGTTTTATGTCAACAAAAAAATTTAGTTTAAAACTACTTCTTGTTTAGGTTAATTAGAGTTTAATTATACTTGAGAATTTTATTTGGATGTACTTAGCTAGCATATATAGCTAGCATATATAAAGGCCTCTTCATTGTACACAATTCATAATTCATTCAACTTCTCTCGTTGAGTTAAAAAAATTCACTTTGAGTTTTGTCTTCAAGAATTTCTTTTGAGTTTTCTTTTACAAGAGTTTTAACAATATTTTTAGATTGTGGGGATCATATTCAAGTTTTTTCTTGCCAAATTTTCTTTATTGGATGGAAAAATTAGTGTAACAGCCTACCCGACATAGATCATACCGATATGCTATTGGTGTATAATTGAGTAAGCTAAGGTAGAAAAAAGGGTGAATTATCCATTAAGTGTTTGGAAATCATATTGTGTAAATTTGATAGTACGCCCTTTTGGGGGATGCCTTGCTAGAATTCTCCATTTGACAAACTCTATGGTTTGGTGAACTCTAGGGTTTGGCGGACTCTTTTATGAGACAATCTATCAACAGATGTTGTAGATGAACTGGTTAGTTCGCAGAGTGATAGACTTATTTTACGTAGAAACGATAGCTCAGTGAGTATCGTTGAGTTTAGTTGAGACTTAGTTGGAATTGAACTAAAATACCGTAGATGACAGCTTGATATGGTTAGGTAGCCGAGTGACTTGCTTAGTTGGTTGCTTAAGTGTACAAGCAATTTTTTACCTTTTTGATTAGTGGTAACAATTGCGTTTGGTAAAATATTAACATCAAATTTTGTTAGGCAAGTTTAGTATCAGATTTCAAAAGTGATAGTGGGATTTCTAACCTTCCCACTAAGCTTATTTTCTACTGTCTATATTATAAAAGGATGCTTATAGCTGACATGTTTCACTTTTTTTTCTCTCTATGTTCTTCCCTACGTCTCTAAGAATTTTTAAGTTATCTTCGCTAGAGGAGACGAGGAAGGTTTGCAGAATCTTGTCAAAACGCCATTGGTAAGTACCAGCTGACTGGTAATTTTCTAGGAAACCCTTAAGTTGATGACAAGGGGATTTACATCTTTGCATTAGTGTATGCATGATCAAATTTTAATAGATAAATGGTTTGACAGTTATGATTTTTTCTTATTTAGCTGAAGAAGCTAGTGAAGGTTCGAGCAATTGAGGCAAAGGACCAGTAGAGTAGATTCTATCCTGAAGTTTCTAGTGAGTTCCTTCTTACTTCCTTTGATTTATGAAAATTCTATGATTTGTGAGTTGTGTAAAGTAAGTTGTCTTTACTGAAGATGGGTCGATATGTTGTGAACTAACGTGTGAATACTAAGCCAGTGTTGTATGTGTGGGCATAGCCATTGTCAAGGTGAAAATACCCACCTTGTGTGTGAGCCTAGTACCAGACTATATGTGACATGTGAAAATGTGGAAAAAAGCATTATTTGTGATGCCTCTAGTAGGGCAGCTTTATTGCAAACAGGACTGATAGATCACAGCCCAACTTTGCGGGAGAACACAAGTTCAATTTAATAAGGAATATGAATATAAATATGATTATGGCTGATATACGATTCTGATTTCTGAAATATGGGTCATAGGTAAACATATATGATTGAGGGAAATATATATATAAGTTGGCAGTATGTATCCATCAGGGATACTGTGCGCGTTATAATGGCTAAGTGTTGTCGCCAGAACTAGAAAATTGTACTGACAACTCGGTGCTATGTGTCTGTAAGACTAAGTCTAAAAAATGTCTTTATTTTTTGGTTGATTATTGGCAACCTAATAATGATTTTGTGTCTGTTTGGAATTCACTAAGTTTACTTGAACTTATCTGTTACTTTTCTTTCTCAAATGATTTATTAGTAGAAGAAGATTAATAGAAGGGGATTACGCCAGAGCTATGTTTGCTAGTAAGCCACTTGTCTATTTTGTATCATGAATGACTATTTAGCGGATAAAGTAGATATATGTTTTGTACCTAACTTTTTCTTTTACCCTAAAATTGCATTGTTTTGTCTTAAAATTGGAATTGCCCCTTATTATACATGCGTACATGAAGTTCCCTTGATTTGCAATTTACAAACTTGTCTTTTCTTTTAAGTGTATTCGCCATACATGGCAGTGTATGATTAATAGATTGCCTTTATTAATTCCTATTACTTTCCTCAAAGATGTGTTATTAAATAAGTAAAGAATAATGGTTTTTAACAAAAAGGGGAACCCTTACAACTTTTTTTTTTTAAGATTTAAATTAAGCCAAAGGATCTGAATCTGTCAGTAATGCCCTGATCCGTTGAGTATTTTGTTTGGCTATTTGATACACGCTATGTCATTCCGGCAAGCTAAGGGGTATTACAATTAAATTCATTTGAAGGGAGTTGTTGATTCATCTGTTTTCCAAGGCTCCTTAGGAATTTTACATGCCACTTTCCATCTTTTTCATCTATCTTGTTTCGTTTTTTTGTTATTATGTTTCTTTCTTGTTTAATTGTTTCTAATCTTTAATTTGGATTCGTTGTTCTTTTTTTGATCTTTTATTACTTGTTTTAATTAATGCCCTTTTTTAATTCTTAGATCTGACTTGAATTTGATTGAGTTTCAGATTGTGTCAAAATAATTATATCTAAAATTTAGAATAAATAAATAATGAAATACTAAGACCTAATAAATACAATATTGGAGTCATATATAATAAAAATTAAGCTTGAAAATTGAATATGATTTAAACTCGAATTAAAATCCCAAAACTCTTAATTTTCGTAATAATCTTGTCTAGAAATTCTGCTTTCACAATCTTCACTAAAACGGTCATAACTTGAGTTCACGAACTCGAAATCGAGTGATCCAAAGTGCGTTTCGAAGCTAAGAAATCTCAACCCAAAAATGCCTAGATCCTATCCAAAAAGTTATCGCAAGTCGACTAATTTTCTAAAGTTAAAAATTGGTAGCTTCGGCGAATGGTATTTAATTTTACTCCATTTGTACATGTATCAGTGATTGTCATAGGGAAGAGTGGAGGAGGTACCTAGTGGAGGCTAGGACTGGTTGTGTGCTATGTTGCTTGCCAAGGTTGAGAGGTGGTTGTTGAGTGGCTTATAGAGTCTGATGTGTTTGTGGTTGGGTTGAAGGGAGTTATAGATTTTAATTTGTGACATTTTCAAGGACTACAGTGGAAGAATGAATCATGGTTCATTCCACGCTTATTGCACTAGTTGTTGATACGAGTATTCAACAATGAGAGAATAAAAAGGAGATATGGTGGTGATTGGAGGGCCGATTCACTTGTGACAAATGGAAAGTCGAAGATTGAAGGAGGAGGATAGGAGAAGGAATAAGGAATGAGCTAGTTGTAGGAATACTTAGGTTTGCTTAGTGAGGAAGAAGGATCCTTTGCTTTTATGCTCCAAGGTATATATAAAACAGATTCCCCTTGTTTGGTAGTGCCATGTTGTCGACAATACGAATTGTAGGCCTGCTCGTGTGGTTGGCTATGTGGTAGGTCGATTATATGTCAGTTGTCGTTATGCATGGTACTATGTGGTCTTTCTTTGACATTCTCCTTGCTGATGCTATACGAGGTTGTTACGCTTTAGTGATCCTTTAATGATCCCCTTTAAAAAGTCTGTAGCTGGTGGGCTATGGGGGATGGCCTCTGAACTAGCTTAAGCGAGATTTGCAGATAGTTGGTTGCAAGTGACTCTAGGTGAAGGGTACAAGACAAAGGACCACTTGCAAGTCGCACCTAGCGAGGGTCCTCATCTAGGTTCTTGCCAAGTCGTCCATTGTTTTGCCACATGTCATTGGTGGAGTAAGGATATAACAATTAGAATGGTGTAGGAATATGGAAATACACTTTGTGGAGTACAGGTCTAGCAATGTCCTTTATATATAGAATTATGGTAAAAAGAAAAGATGCGTTGTGGTAAAGACAAGAACTAGCGATTAGTGAAGTACTGAAAAAAAGGGGAAAGGATGACCCTAAAAAGGACGTATAAAAGGACATTTTAGCTACTCCATAGCTTTAAGAAGCAGTGGGGTAAGATGTTTTGAACTTGAAGATGAAGGGTGTCCCATGTGAATGTTGGTTCAATTATAGGATGCTACCAATGTAAGATGGTTGTACACTTGTAGGATATTCTTTAGATGAAAACTGCTATATCCAAATCTCACTTTGCCGCATGTACTTAGGGTTTGGTTCAAAGTCTTTTGGTCTTTCTTTGTGTTTAGTGCAGTCAGTTATGCAGGTGCATGTTCTAAAAGTTGCAAAAGCTATAAATCCTTCATCCCAGAAAACACTTGGCTCACCTTTCTAGGTGGGGTGGCCTAATTATATACCATATCATATGCCTTCAAAATTGGAGCAGAGGAACCCCTTTAGCTTTGGCATCTCTCCTCCATTTGAATTTTGGAGTAATGGCCCCTCTTTTCAATTTCCCTTTTTCTTCTTGGCAAAAGAACCTTTCCTCTATTACTCTCTCAGTGACTCTTAGATTCCATTAGACATTAGCTACATGGCTCATAAATCTGATTGCTATTGCTCCCTATTGGCCCCATCGTGATAGACTAGTTTTTGGTCGAACAAAACATCTTAGGATTTGGTTGGAAAAATGAGCAATTTACTAGTTCAATCCATTTCAAGAATTAAAACCGGTATAAGGGAAGCTCCCCCATCTACACCCCACCAAGAGAAAATATGAGCTAATTGGCTGCTTGAGTTAATTTGACTTATTAAGTTCAGTGTTTATGATAATTTATTTCATTTGAAATTGTTGATATAATTAAATGTAACTTACAAAAAATATGAAAATAATGTAGTAGACATGATTGTCACAATAATACATATTTATAATATTCATGTTTAAGATTTTGGGACATATAATGATTCTGTTATTTTTAATTTTGCCTAGTTGACAAAGAAAAATACAAGATAAAACATTGATACACGAATTTTCAAATCTAAAGAATGCGTTGCTTCAAGGTTGAGACAAGACAAGTTAGTATATAGTTTTCAGTAATCCAGATAATTGAACAATAATCATCAAACTATATTTCTGACGCTTGCAATGCATAATGTCGTGTGCTGTCAACTTACAGGTATTGAGCATTCCCACGTTCTTGGATGAAGCTAACCATCTTTGAACAAATCTTTGCTTCTTGGATAAATTCTAACGTAAAAGCTAGTCCAGACAACTATGTGACTACAATTGGTGGAACATAAAAGTTACGGAGATACAGACATGAAATTCTGCAACGTGCATTTTCTTCTAAAGGAAATGCCAGCAGCAGATTCATCCTTGGTGTACAACAAGACCATGGTGTTCGAGTTAATTCTTGTTCACAGTGAGGAACGGTGTTTTGGATATGACATGAAAGCAAGTATGCCTACTAGCGAGGACATGGAATTCAATGCCACCTTCAACACTTCTTCTGAACAACCTGGTTTAATCATTATCTTCACCTGCAACATACCAAGCTCTAGGTTAACCCCAGGGTTAGACTTATTTAAAAGTTGTAGAAGGTTTTTAATTTACACAATTTGATTCACAAGAAACAAAACTAGGTATGCCCCAATATTAAAAATATACGTACATAATGCCCATCCTGAGAAAACCAGATCATTGCAGTCAAGTTTTGATATAAAATACGGACTGTGAAAGATACAAGAAATTAAGCCTTCTCAATGAACAGAAATGTACCGTTTGAGTTCAAAGAGCATGAATCAGCAAGGATGTGAACCCATTAACTCAAAACTTTATAGTAAACATATTTCCAAGCTGAAAATGTTCATATCTGAACTAAAGAAGGCAGTAATCTAATCAACGGGGATACTGCTACACTAATCTTCTTTCTGCCCGTCAATAAAAGGAATCCATGTTTGCTAGCCACACAATTACCAACAAAACACAATCCAAGAACTAACAGAACTTCACATGCCAAAACTTTTAAAAGATGAAAAAGAGAAGGGGTAAGTGGGAATAAGTATATCTATACCTTTTGAAGGTAATCCTGAAATTCCTTTATCTTTCTAATGTGATCTTCATCCTCTCTGTGCGTATCCATAAGCTCCATACTGGAATCTGGTTCTTCCAACAATGTGGTTCCTGCTTCTCGATAGAGCTCATCCATTACATTGTTTATGTTATGTAATTCCTCTGTCTGCTCCCAAGATAGACAATTGTCATAGGCATCAGTATATTGGATTATCTTATGGATTGTGTCAAAAGACAGAGAGCTATTGCCACCAAACTTCATATGCTTGTTATTGACTAGGAATAAGAAGAAATGAAAAAGAAATGAAAACAAACTAAGGAAACAAGGAAAGAAGATTTTGAACGAGTTATGCAGGAGTAAGACCATACTCCATAGTCTCAAACAAAGGGGTCAGTGACAGGGATGTTTATGTCTATCTCAAGCAAATTTGACTTTATTTTGCTTGAGAACCACAGAAAAACGTTTTTCATTGTAATATGAAGGACAACAAAAATCGGTTTTTTTAAAGCTTAGCATATTGTGTAGCTGAAGGATTTATTACACAACAAAGGACTCTCTCTGTTATTGTGTAGCCTAAGGATTATGTACCAGAGATGGCTATTCAAATCTCCCATATCACAAAAAGTTCCTCCAACCACGCTAATACTCCCCTTAGCATTTAGAACATCAATAGTGTGCAAAGCAATATACAATTTAACTAGTAAATTTTTACAAGTCACCATGAAATCCTCAGATTCTAGCATAAAATAAAATTTTTTAATCATACTCAAGATAGACTAACTTGGTATCAGAAAACAAATCATTCAAACACCTTGAATACAAAAAAAAAAAAAGTAGCATGATTTATAATCCAGCCAGATAAAGTAGGAAAACGAATTGGGGTTCTTTCTTCTTTGCGGCATTCTGCCAATGGGAGAAAGTTTTCAGATTAATATTACCAGTTAAAATTGAAAAAAATTTAAGCCAAATGAAAACGTACCAGCTTACTAGAAGAACCAAGCGTATCAAGCGAATCCATTCTCGTCTAAAAAAGAAAAAAAATTGTTTGAATTGGACAATCCTACGCCTGCCCTTCAGCTCCATAGCAGTTTACTTACTTTTCATATTTTTGTCAGCCTATCTCCATGAAACATGCGCAAGTTACAAGTTTACCCCAATTGAAAATGGTTTAACATGGGCTAGGCCCAAGAAAATTGCAATTCGAGAGTCGAGATTATATTGGTCTTCCTTTGAAAGCCCTTTTTCTTTTCCTTTTTTCCCTTATCCATTTTAACCAAGAGATAATAAAATAGGCTTGAGTTTGAAGGCTGGCTTGAGCCAATTTGATATTAAGTTTGATCAAATCAATACTAACTTAAAAAGTAAAATTTTGAGTAATTAAGTATTGAATGTATGGTAAAGCATATTGTATTTTCAATAAAAGAACAGAGTTTGAGCCTTAAAAATAATATTATTGGGAAGGACAATCCTAAACTCCAAAACATAAATCTTAAAAGTATCCAGAAAAAGAATAAATTTTGAAGCTTTAAAAAATTTAAAATTCGTGAAAACATGAGTTGAATAAGATTCAAATTTAAAACACCCAAACTTTTAACCTATTTAGTTAAGACCGAAGATAAAACTAATCTAAAATTTGAAAATAAACCCTCAAATTTATACCTAAAAAGCAAAAAGCACATTAATATAATTATATAATAATGATTAATTAACAATAAAAGTAATTAATGATGAATTTTATGTTAAATTATGAATTAAAATGAATTAGAAAAACTTTAGTTATGAATATTTTTTTTAAAATATGATCATCATATATATAATAAATATGCAAAATTACCATTAATTCAAATATACAAAATTCAAGTAAAATTTATCAATAGTATAATCATAAATTTCATGTATTCATAAATATAAGGCATATTATAAATTTTCATTAAATTTTAAAATACGATATAGCATTACTTAATATAATAATATACAATTATTATATTTATATTATAATATTGTTTGTATAATATATATCTTTATACTATAATATATTAATTCATATTTTATATATTAAAATTTTAGCTAAACTCAGTTATACGAATATCTTATTAATCATGTTCATAATGTACACATACATATAATTACTTTATGAAGTTCATATTCATATCATTAATCATAAATAATATATATAAAATATAATTTTCGCTACTCATACATTATTATAAGATATAACATAGTTATAGTATTTGGTAGATTGCAGGAAACTATAGTGCTGTCATGATATAATTTTCATTAGTTTATATTATAATCATACACATTCTCAAATTTCAGAAAGGTGTAGAATCAAGCCATCAACAAGGGTTGAGACATCAACGAGTAAACCCCATATTTGGGGAACGTGCCCGACGTACCCGAGTAAGACATCAATAAGCGTAAGTCCAACCTGCCGAAGTCGTCGGTCCTTCAAACCTAGCTCCTTATCCGATAAGGATACTATGGAGGTGATCAGGACCAAACTCAACTTTGCATAGATGTTAACCCTAATATATAGCTTATCCACACTTACAAGTCTCGCCAATGTTTCTAGCTTGCTCGTAAAGAATTAATGTAGTTACTATAACACTTCTTATTCATTTTAATGTACGGTACGAATAGAAAGTGTTATTAGAGCACTTTCAAATTTAAATCAAAATTTTCTTTTAATAAACACAATTTGATAGCCTTATAAAAGTCTTAAAAATAATATATAACATTAAAAAGAGAATAAAATGTGATTTGAAATCATTTTGGGTCATTGAGGGCCCATTTAAATCGTAAACCAAGTGTTTGGGGCTTATCGACTTAAATTGGGCATGTTAACTTTGAGAAAAATAAGAGTTTTATCATAATTTAAAATTTTAAAAATATTTTTATAAAATCACTAATCTAAGTTTAGGACAATTATAAGATTGACAGTTTAAAATAATTTTAAAATCGCTTGGGCGTGTTTGGGACCTAAAATGGACCGCTGAAAAATCAAAACAGTGTAGTGCCATGAATTTGGGGCACTTGTTGCAGCACAAGTCCCAAATAGTCGCGATAGACGTCCTTAGAACTATAGCAAATTGATCCCTATTGAAAGTAATTAAAAATTTGATTTCAGATAAAAAATTAAATTAATTAGTCATCGAACTTTTACTAAATAAGACAATTAAATTTATTTACTCATATATTCTAATATAATAAAGTGGTCATGACTTAGACGAAATTAGCATTGAGTTGAAAAAATTAATTTAATTGGATTAATTATTTTTATTAATTAAATAAATAATATTTAGGGAATAGAAAAGCTAGTTATTGGATTGGATAATTGTATGAACTTGTTTGAAATTTAATTTAAAATTGGATTCGACATATAATTGAACCCAATACATGAATGACCCAAAGACCCCATTTGTTGAGCAGGTGGGTGGCACACATAGGGAGTATGTCCTATGCTTGTTGCTCGCCCTTGTTGGAAGTTCTAATAGAAGCCTAATTTTTTAATAAAATATTATTTTCCCTCTACTCCTATTGTAGTATAACTCTTGTAATATTTCCCTATATAAAGAGACTAAGGGAGTAACACCCCTTGCCTAATCCGATCACTAGGTCCAAGTTATAAGATGTCACATTTGTTGCCGGAGCAACTACAATTGATTTCAACACAATATAACCATTCCAACATGCTAACAAGTATAAAATACATTCACCAGTATTGTACAATCATTTACGGGCCTTATACGAGCTTACAAAATTTCTTTTCATAACCCAAGACCATCGGAGGACTAAACTACAAAGCTTCAAAATATTATAGGTTGGAGTCACGACTTTAGTGGTGCAATGTCGCAACCTCCAAAACAATATGTTGCCGTCACAACTCGAGGACTAAAATATAAAGTTTCTAAACTTCACCGAGTTGTGTGTCGCGGTATTAGGGGTACAATGTAGCGAGATAGAAGGTTAGTGTCGCGACATCCATAGGGCGGCGTTGTGACCTTGAGAACAATCTACTAGAAGTTCATATCCTTTTTCATCTAGTGTCACAAAATTTATGTGGTGGTGTCGTGACTCTATAAGCAGAATACAATAATTTCAATCCCTTTTGGATTCAACCTATCATCTCATATAAGATGCAAATTTGGGATCTTTAATGACTATCATCACAATGAAACTTCATTCGTATTTTATAAAATCATTATTTCATGTCAATTTATACCAAATAAAGCATATGAACATTTGAAATAATGTATTTAATAGGGCACCAAACACATGATCCACATCTAGGCATATCCAAAGACCTTAATCAATCTTATTATACCAAGTTACTTCACTTTGCAAGATTTAACATATAAGGCATATGCAAGCTTGAAATCATGAATCCAAATGGCATCACACATGATCAAAACTAAATAGAAACTAGGCCGTATACCAAGTTTAACATGCAATTAAACCTTAGCCATATTTACAACATTGGCATTTACAATTGGAGATGACCATTTACAAAATAAGGACCCTATATACATGCCACAATATTACGACTCAAAATGAATATAATTCTATCGTCTTGTTGATTGTCTGTTATCCGCATTGGTTCAGCTTGGTTTTGCAAGTTAGGGATCTACATATAGGAAAAACAATGATAGGTAAGCATTTAATGCTTAGTAAGTTCAAATGGAATTTACAACACTTACCTTGCTCATAGGTGAGCATGTTACTACCAAAGATTAGGCACACATTTGGCTAGAACATATCACATAATGTCACCATAAAGTGAGCATAATATGCATAGGTACACATAAGTGTTAGGCATTATAACATATCTAAAACATCACTAATTCATACCAAACTATATAAGATCATTACAATTTCATATACAACCATCAACCTACCAATTCATGCCATTTCAATTTGAGTCACATATCATTATAACATATCAAATTCGATTCATTTCTTCTTTTTTTCCAATTTTAAAATCCACTGTCAATATTTTGCCCAATGGAACCCGAGTAAAACGGACTTGGACAAACGGGTGAACTACACCACACCAAGATAGCTAGTATGAGCATAAACTACACCACACTAAGGCACCAAAGGGCAAAGCTCGTAAGCCTAAAATGTTTAAACATATTCAAAATCCTTCCACCACACTAAGGTCTCCGGTGAGACAATGAATAGTCGATGATCCATAATAGATGTTGGATCTCAAAATAACCTTTCATAATCTTCATATCACCAACTATCCTATACACAAGCGCGCATATGGCCCTATTGGTATGCCAATTGTGTTCTAGTCATTTATTAAGTTCACATGGGCATAAACCATTCATATTGTATATACATATTTTGTAACTGTCACATATCATTTTTCGAATCCTGTCAATTGAATCTAAACATGAATTATATAGAAAGTAATGATTTTTACCATTCTTCTAGTTACAAACAACAGACATAATATCAACCACTTATCTCGTTCCATTTCAAATTCAATCTCGTTATTAGCCAAGTATGCCAATTTCCACCAACATTTCAATTTGTGTTCAAACATAAATAAAAATGGAAATAACACAAGCAAACCTATTAAACAAGGAAGGGTAATCAGTTCCATTAGAACTTATCTTTCAAAACACAAAACAAGTAGATTTCTCAGGGCTTATTCTACAATTTTAGTTTTTCCTCTATCAGCTCCACTTGTGCCAATTTTCGGTTCTAAACAATTATATATATACCAACCAATATCATATGTTAACACACAATAGCCATTAAATGGCTAGCAACAACAATACCATGAAATGCATTATTAAAATTAATCCCTATTTTATTATACACATATTTTTCATTTTATTCAATTTAGTCCCTAAACTCGGGATAATCATAACTTTTGATTCCAAGCTTTGAATTAAAATCTGATTTCACATATTTTCGTTACGGGCCGTATATTTTCTATTCTTAGCATAATTTCATGATAGCTTCACATTTATTCAATTTGGTGCATAATGTTACAAATCTAATAACTAAGCTTAATGAACTTTGCAATATAGTTTTTTCATAATCTAAACTCAATATCTATAAATTCCAAGCCTAATTTATCAATTTATCAACAAAAAAAACTTGCTAAAATTTTAACGATTGATCAATTTGGTACATGGGCTAGTTAAATCAATATCCCATTATCATAAATTTATAAAAATTACAAGAAAAAAACTTGTCTTTCTTATAAAATTTAATGGTTGAATGGTGCAAGGGTTTGAAAGCTTTTCTTCCTTAATTTTATTTCTTCTTGGACAGCATGTATGAAATGGAGAAGATGACCTTATCATCTCCACTAACTTTAACTTATATACTTTGATTAAGACTTAATTAATTTAATTAAATTAACTTAATCATAGATTAATTAACTTAACTAGTTATTAATCTCACTTAGTGGAAATGACATCATCATCCACTATCTCTTATTTAAAAATGGTTTAATTTCCATTTCAACCCTTTGTTTAATTTCTATTCAGGTCCTCAAGTCTTTTGTTAATTAAAGCTCAATAGCGATTGGACTTTTACAATTTAGTCCCTAAGTTTTAATTAAGTATTTTATCGATGAATTTACTTGACCAATCTTTAGCATATTTTCATATTAACTCAATAAATATTCCTATTTTATCTTTACATACTCAGTTTATGAAAATGGGGTTTCGAAATCGCATTTTTTGATACCACTGAAATTTGACCGTTACAAAAGGCTCCCGAAAATCATAAGGAAAATATACAAGGATACTCTATTGAAATGTATTTGAGATCAAAGAAATTCTATTATTTGTGAGATTATAATTGCAAACTCCTTGGTAGTTATAATTCAAATTTATCGGGTTGAATTTTTAGTTTTAAACTTTTTCTTAGAAAAAAGTTAGATTTTCCCTAGTAGAAAGTCTCATTTTTCATGCTATGTCTAGTTCTTGAAAAGAGCCCACTCTCTTAGCATTTGATGGTTTGAGAATAGTGAAGAAGATCATTCAATTGAAAGTTAGAAGGATTTATATGCTAGATCCAAGATTCAAAATATCTCCCTAACTCGAAAACACATATACTAAATTTGGTAAATTTTATTGCTATAGATAAATTTCTAGTTTTATGAAAAAATTTAAAATTCTATTGTACCACAAATCGTTTTTCATAATAATTTTTTTCAATAGGGTGATGGTTCAGTGGCATCCTAAATGCCAAAATAGTAAAGAAAAAACTTAGCAAGTATGAACTTGGGGCTAATATGGGAAGAATTCATAAGAAAAATGAAATCTTTCAAGGAATCATAGATAAAATGAATAATAAGGTCGCACTTTGAAAAGCTAATTGCCTCTCAACAAGAGGGGGGATAACATTTACTAAATCTAGCCTTGCTTTCCATCCCTCTTATTTATTCTCTACTTTCAATGCCTCAACATACATTTGTGACAAAATTAAAAGAAACATCATATCCTTCTGGAAGTGCCACAATATGGGGAAAAGGAAAACCCACCTCTACATTTGGGACAAGATTTGTTCTCGTACCCTGGAAGGAGATTTTGGCACAAAGCAAGCAAAATTGATGAATAAAATCTTCCTCTCTAAGCAAGTTTGGAGAATTATACACTCGCAAAATTCTCTTGTTGCTTTCATTCTCAAAGCAAAGTAATGTAAGTCTAATTCTTTTTGTGGTTGTTAAGGTTGATCTTTCTGACTTATGGATTTAAAAAGTATATTACTTGGGAGGGACATTTGTAATCAAGGGAAGGATGCCCATATTTGGAATGGGAATGATTGTTGGATTAACATCACTTTTAATATGCTTTATTCGGATATTGTCAAAACTTATTGTTCCTCCTTCCAAGTGCATTCATGCTATGACTTTAATAACAGAAGTTGGGAAGTTCTCGATTGTCTGAAACACATAGTGAAGGAGTTAATAACCTTTTAACCAAACCCTTCTCAATCTTAGGAGGTAAGGATAGGTTGTTATGGACAGACGAACCTAGTAGGAACTTCTCTATTAACAGAGTCTACCATACCATTTGGAAATCTAATCATCATAATAATCTAGCTCGAGTGAATAATTTTAGAAACTGGAAAGCCCTCTCGAAGTTCTGGCTTCTTTTTAAGTTAATCCTATTGTAATACCTCAATTTTGCCCGGCCCATTGGAAGCCAAGGCATAGTCCAAAATATCAAATAATAATAATAAAAGTTTTTTTACAGTCCAAGTTACAAAACCCAATAAATAACCAGCCCAATAAACCCTAAACTAACCCAATACCCTTTAGTCTAAACCCCTTTTGACCCAAGTATCAAATTCTAAATTACCCATTACCCTAACCCGACTTCAGTAGCCCAAATATTAACCAAATTAAACCCTTTAGACCAACCCAATCCTAGGCCTGCCCAAACCCAATAAGCAACAACCCAACAGGGCCCAAATTCGACACACTAGGGCAGAAACCCTAGTGATCCTCAGCGCCGAAAACAGTAGACAAGAGCCCTGCCCAACACGACCTTCAATCACGCTGCCATTATCGTAATCGGGGCACCAATCCATCGGAGATCTCGCCACAGACCTGCAAAAAAGGGAAAGAAAGACCGAGTAGAATAAGAAAGAAATCAAAGATTGTACTTTCTATATATGCATTCAGGCTATAAATCAAGGATCAAAAATATTGTAAGGGGAGAGTTTTTTTTTTTTTTTTTTTTTCTGTTTTAAACACATATATACAAACAGTATAGAAGAAATAAAAAACTCACGGTAGATTCAAAGGTTTTACTATTTTTATTCTCTATTATTTCCTTCTTTTTTAATTTACATATATACATGTATTTTTAATACAACAAACGATCCAAAAACAGATTTAAAAACCAAAAGGAAAACAGTTCATTTTTAAGTTGTAATACACAAAAATACTTTTAAAAATAAAGCGGAGAAGTACTAATTGTGATTCGCCTGGAAAGGGGAAGAATTTTGAACCTCCGACTACCGTATACGGTGGCGCGTGAGGCGCATGGGCACCTGGAGTGGTGGTCATCGGCCGTTGTTGGAACTCATGCCAGAGGACGAGGAGGGGATTTTAAAGCTTTTTTTGTTTTTTTTAAATAGGGTGTTAGAAATGAATTTTAAAATCAAAATTTAACTTATATAGGGCCCAGGATCAGACCCGATCCAACCTAGAGATCTGCGTGTTTTAAGAAAATGGGATATTTATCCCTTTAGCCCTTCCGTCTTTTCATCTGTTAAATTAAGTTTATTGCAATTTTTAATTTTTGCCCATTATTTTTATTTTGGTTTCAATATGATCCCTAACCTTTTTTTAAACACATAATTAAAACGCTGCCGTTTTGGGACTAGGGCGTTTTGCCCAATGAGTCCCTTTCGTTTTACGCGTGTTTTAATTAGGACCTTAATTCAGCCTTTTTTTTTTAAATTCGCCCTGTAATTTTATTGAACTTCAAATCTAACCCTATATATATATTATTATTATTATATATATATTTTATATTTTATATTGTTATTTATTTTATTCTTAACCTTATTTTTATATTGTATATAATTATTTTATTATATATTATTTATATTATTATTATTATTTATTATATATTGTTTTTCACAAATTATTATTATTATACATTTTATCTATATATTTTTATCATTAAAGGTTTTTAACTTGTATTATATACTTATTTTTATTTATATGTTAATAATTACTTTATTTATATTTTATTATTATACATTTTGAAGATATTATAATATTATAATTTGTATAATATATATATTTCAGTCATTAGTTACTTATTTTACATTATTCTAAACTTATATTTATATATATATATATATTATATAATTATTTCATTATAAATATAAATTCTTTTACATTTTTGATATTTTATACATTATTTTTTCTAAACTAATATATTTTATAATTATTATTCATATAAATATATTCCTTATTTTATATTATATTTTAAATTTATTATTAAATTTTTTTTTATATATGCTCATTCTATTTATCAATTGTTTAAATTATATATATATTTTAAAACTTATGTTTTTTTTATTATTATATAATATATATTTTTTTTACTTTAGAATTAATGTATTATTGTTATGTTATGTGTTTTATGTGTTATGTAATATCTTAGACTTTTATAATTTATTTATGCATATTTATATATATATATATACATTGATATATTGTATTATATGCATCATTTCATTTATTAATCCATTCATGTGTACATTAAATTATTGGATTGTATATTTTATATTTTATGTAGATTCTATTTTCTATGCATGTCATCTATTTTTACTCATACATGTTTTACACATTAATATCTACCATGTTTTATATTATTTAATGTTTTATTATTAGTGCATTTATTATGTTTTCTTTTGGGTATATTCCTATTTGCTTAGCATGATTATTTTCATTATTCTATTTTGCCCTCTATATAGTGATTGCATTTGTATAAAGTGTTATAATACTTTGTAATATACGTTATTTGAATATCTATGTTTTGTAATACAGAATCGTCACTCTAAAAGGTCATTTAAAACAATATTTAAAAGTTTTATAAAAATAAAAGCAATGCTTAATGTTTGGAAACTTTGAGAAAGGTAGTGCCCTAACTTATTGGGTTGCCACTCTTCTCGTTGAGTTCAAATAATCAAGCACCTTTCTAAAACTTTTTAAAAGATTTCAAAATACGAGCAACTGTCTTGAAATTTCAAAGCGTTGCGTCCAAACTTACTGGATATGACGTTTTGACGTCTCAAGATAGGGATTTTTCAAAAATGGTTAGCTTAGTCTCGAATATCTTAAAATAGTGCGTCCTAACTTATTGGATGTAATGCTTTGATTCATTTGATACAAGTGAACCCTAATTTTCAAAATCAAAATAATGTAAGGAGGATTACATCTTAAATTTTTGAATTTTCGATATTAAGGACATTTTGATAATCAATTAGGTACCAATTCTTGGGCGTTACGAGGGTGCTAACCCTTCCTCGTACGTAACCGGCTCCTGAACCCCTTTTTTTGATTTCGTAGACCAAAAATAATGATTTTAAAACAAAATGTTTTAAAGGTGATCCAATCACACCTAAAAAGATTGGTGGCGACTCCCGTTTTCGTTTTTCTTAAAGTCGATTCCCATTCTCCAAAACTCGATTTTAAAAATGGTTTTGACACCTATTTTTATGGAAAATCTGCAACAATTGACTGTCGGTTAGGGAAACCCTTCTAAGAAGAATGTAATTTCTAATAGCTTTTGTCCCCTAGGTCTAATGGATTTGAAACTT
Source organism: Gossypium anomalum (assembly GCA_025698475.1). Classification (NCBI taxonomy): domain Eukaryota; kingdom Viridiplantae; phylum Streptophyta; class Magnoliopsida; order Malvales; family Malvaceae; genus Gossypium; species Gossypium anomalum. The sequence continues at coordinate 81,151,767 of CM046961.1, forward strand.
TGGAGCAACTTTTCATTTAATGTGATTTCACTAAAGCTATATGGTTTGGCTCCTCATTCGCTTAGTAGATCTTCTAGTGGCTTCAAACTAACGACATCTTCTTTTGCACTTTCTTGATGATTCGAAAAACCAGAAATGACCTCATTTTTAACAAAATCCCAATAAATAAGATAAGTTCTATCCTCAGGCTAAAAGACCAAAGTTTGTCTATTTATCTTCCTTCAATAAGATAATTGATGTCTATTTATCTTCCTTCAATAAGATAATTGACCAAGGAAACACCACCTCTTCCTCTACCTTCATGTTGCGATCACCTGTGAGATCACTGGAAACCAAGACCAACAACATTAGTTGGACTTTTTGTCTTCATATTAATAAGGCTGATATGATAAGTGCTGCCACAATTATATGAAACGAAGAAAGTGTGTTCTACATTGTCTGTAAAAGCTTTAACATCATTGTCGAAACCATTTTTTCTGAAAAGGGGGTCGACTTTTTATTTTGAAAACAAAAATGAAAAATGGGAGTCGCCACTAATCCTTTTTGATGAGGTGTGATCGGGTCACCGCGAAAAGTGGTTGTTTTCAATAAGCAGTTTGATTTATTAAAACAGCGATTTTTGGTCTACGAAATTCAAAAAGATGGGCTCAGGAGTTGGTTACGCACGAGGAAGGATTAACACCCTCGTAACGCCCAAAATTGGTACCTAGTTGATTAATTAGTGTCTTAGTGTCGAAAATTGAGAACTTTGAAGAGATTTAAAATACGATCCTTCATTAAAATATTGTTTAATTGAAAATTTTCTAAGAAAAAGGCGTATTTCACGTTAATCAAGAAAAAGAATTACGTCTCGTAAGTTAGGACACAATGTCTTAAATCCTCGAAACGAGAATAAACACCTAAAAATTTATTTTAAAAGACATTCAATTATCTCGGTTTTAGAAAGAAATCGTATTCCGTAAGTTAGAACACTACCTTTTCGTAATTCTCGAGATTATTTTTTTAAAAATTTTAAAACATTCGTTCGTTCAGAGTTGTTGAGAAAATCAAAACCCCGGAAGTTAGGAAACGATCTTTCGAATTTTAAAAACACGAAGCATTGCTTATTTTAAAAATCATAATTTATGTATCGAGTAAAATTAACGTAACATGAATTTGTAGCAATAATGGCATAATATGTGACAGCCCTAATTTGACCCTAGTCAGAAAGTGGTTTCGGGACTACAAAACCGAGTCATAACAATAATTAACCGTTATATTCTATGCTTACTGTATGTGAACATGCATGTGTGAAAGTTTCATACTTTAATTTTGTCATTTGAATGTGAAATTTATTAAATAGGACTTATGTAAGACAATTGTGAAATGTGATTGGTAAATTTAAAAGTGATCTATTAATGCATATTATAAAAAGATTGGATTTGCATGTCAAATATCCCTTTTTGTTAATAGTGGCCAGCCATGATGATGATTTTATATTAAATATATGTATTAATTTTTTTTAGTTAAATGGCTTTATACTTTATAATATAGATGAATAAATAAAAATAAGAAAAAAATGGGTGATGATAACAAAGCTTCATCTTTGTTCTTCTGGGCCGAATGGAAAGAAAGAAAAGGGGGAAGACTTTCGGTCATTTGAATGATTAGGAAGGTTAGTATATTGTGTTAAATTTGTGAAATTTTAGCGTGTTTTAAGTTAATCATCATGGTTCTTACTTAGCCCATGCTAAAATTTTAAATTTTGATGGATGAATGGAGCATTCGGCTATGGTTATTAAAGAAGGAATTTGATTATTTCCTTTAAGTTTTGATGAAGAATGTGTTGAGGAAAGAAATTGATCTTGCTAAAAATATGAATTGTTAATGCTCATATATGTAATAGCCGAAAATAAAGATGCTTGATGTCTTGAACAAATGTTGTTTAGATGTGTTGAATTGAGTAAATTAGATGTTTGAACACCTAAGGATTCGACATTGTTCATGATTCTTTTTTTTAGAATGTGATTTTGAATGATATGAGTAATGTTATGCATAGGTTTCGGCTTTGATAGTATCTATATAAGTATAATTAGTTCATTTTGATAATATGGTATGAAGTGATAAGTAAAAATATAATGGTGGCTTAAGTTAAATAACATTCGGCTAAGGATTATAAGTGTTAGCTAATTCAGTATAAGAGTATAGGTGATAATTACTTTGTATTTGAAGTTTTGAAGAATAGGTAGGGTTTAATTAAGTGATGAAGGTTAAATCTTTAAGTTTGGTTAAATTGGGCATTCAGTATTACTTATGACATTGGATATGAGTGTATGAAAGGTTAAGTTTGAGTAGTTAAGTGCATTAAAATAGTCGATGATTTGAGTATTACCTATGGTTGATTCGGTTATGGTCTTTGCATGAGTAAAAATATACATATGGAAATGGTTGTTATATTTTACTAAAGTGTTATTATATGCATTTATGCTAAGGAATATTCAACTATGTTATATATATATATATATATATATATATATATATATGAGATGATTATAATGGATAATATGTAAGAATAATTTTGGTTTGTTAAATATGCGGTACGTGCATGGAAAATTGTATAAATATGATGTATTGAAGTTACCCAATATGATCGAATAGGTAATTAGATTACTGGTGGTATACATGTATTTCTATTCATGGTAACTTGGCATGTGAAATGGGTGTATGTTAGTCAATATATGTACTTAAGATGATGTGTTAAAATAATTTTAATTAGGTATATGGTTTGGTTTCATTATTGAGTATAAGGGTTAAGTGCTTTAAATTTGCCTTTGGTGTTCGAAATGATTAAACAAATTCATTTGTTTAAATTAAGCTCAAGAGCAAAGAGGAATTAGATCCGATAGGGGAAAGGAGAAAGCAATCGAATAGCCTATCCACAGCTGTTCAAAAATATCCGAGGTAAGTTTTGAGTAATTACAGTTATTAGATAATTGATATAATGAGATAAGTATGATAAATAAATTGAGTGTATGGCATGTAACCGAATGGATAGTAGGAGTTAAGCTGAGATAGATAAATGGTTACGTGTTCTTGCGTATAAGTGTTGAACCGAGGTTATATTGATGGTGTGTTTTCTTTGTGTGCTTATATTCAAATGAAGAAATTGAAGTACAAATGTGATATGTTATGTTAGCCGAGTTATCATGTGGATAAATATGCTTAGCACTCGATATATAATATATATATCGGGTTAAATCCCGAGAGCTTCGTCTTTGGTAAAATATATCCGAGTTAAATCCATGCAGCTTCGTCTTTGGTACTATATCCGAGTTAAATCCCGCAGCTTCGGCTTTGGTAAAATATATCAAGGTTAAATCCCATGAGCTTCGTCTTTGGTAATATATATCCGGGTTAAATCCCGCAGGCTTTGTGCTGGTACTATATCCGGGCTTAAAGTCCCGCAGGCTTTGTGCTAGTGACTGGATTTGGGTTTGTGAACCTAGTAGGCTTAACGCCGGTGATTCGAGTGAGATTACAAATGCGAATGTTCAAAGCAAACTATTATTGATTATGTATGATACATGATAATGTCCAGGTACGAATTATGTACTTATATGTGAATTGATTTCTAAGTGAGTTATTAGTATCAAATAACGATATAATTGTGTGGAAGATTATTATATCTATGAATAAGAGAATGACCTATTCGGTCGATGTCGGTCATTATATGAAAATATGTGAGTTAAATCAGTTGTATGAGCCATAAAGTAATGTGAAGCATGTGCTGAAAATTTCCTTTTGTATATATATATTCGGCCAATAGTCTTTATATGTGGTATACTTGTGTATATTCGACCTAGTGATTGTAATTAGAATACGAGTTTTGTAATATTTGTTGTTCTTTTTAAATGACATGTTTTAATTGTTGAAATGCTTAAAACTTACTAAGCCTCGAAAGCTTACTTTGTTCTTTATTTCTTTGTTTTATAGATTGTCGATATTGGCCACCGACTCGGGGATCATCAGCAGTTCATCATACTATCGACCCTTTTTGGTATAGTTATATTTTGGCCTTGATAGGGCATGTATAGGTTAGACCGGTGATAGTTATGTTTTGTATTTGTAAATATTTTGGCCATGTGAAAATGGCGTATATATATATAACTCAAAGATCAGTATGTTTTCAGCTCGATTTCTGTTTTAGTTGATAGATTATATGAATGGAATTAAATGTTTAGCTCAGTAATACCTCATAGCCTAAACCGGTGATCGGACTCGGGTTAGGGGTGTTACATAATATGTTTGATAAAATATAAAAAATAGTAATAATAAATCACGATACTAATATGTATAATAGAAATATAATAAATGCGATAATATAAATAACAATAATAAGAGCAAAAAAAATCAATAAGATAAATAAAATAAAAAACAAGCTACTAAAAAAAGAAAATAAACAAATAAAGACTAATAAAAAGTTTAAATAAAATATTGACAATAAGCAAATAAATAAGAGAATAAAAAAATATAAAATAAAACAAATGAAAAATGATAATGATAATAATAATAATAATAATAATCTAAATTTTTGAAAGTATATAAAAAGATGTAAATAAATAAATATATAATAAAAAACAATAATGAGGAAAAAAATAAAAATAAAAATAAAAATTAAAAAAAAGAAGGATAAATGAAATAACAAATAAATACTAGTAAAAGTTTAATTAAAAATTAAGAATAAGCAAATAAACAAGGAATTAAAGAAATTTTAAATAAAATGGTTTAATAATAATAATAATAATAATAATAATAATAATAATAGTAATAATAATAATAATAATGATGATGATAATAATAATAGTAATAATACAATGTTAAATTAATTAAATTAAAAATAAAATAGCAACAATAACAAAAAAAAAAGACTAAAATTGAACTCAAAATAGAAGTTTGGGCCAAATTAGTAATACATAAAAAGAAAAGGATCAAATTGAACACGCGAATAACAAGAAGGGGACCAGAATGGGAAATAATCCCCACCCCCCAAAACGCACAGCTTCAAGGTGGACCAAATTGGAAACGAAATAAATTAAAGGGAAAAAATTAAAATGAAAGAAACTTGACTGTAAAACAATAAAAAAGCGGAAGGGCTCAATGCGCAATTAGCCCTTCCGATTAAAAACACGCGGATCCTGAGGCCAAATGGGTCGAGTCATGGGTCAGAGGCCAAAAAGACGTCATTTTGGTGCCTGAAAGGCTTGTCCAAAATGGTGTCGTTTTGGAAGCCTATTTAAGTCAAATTTTTTTCCAAAAAGTCATTCTTCCCTTGTTTTAAAAAAAACTGAGAAACCTTAAAAAAACCTCTCCCCCTTTGCGATTTCCGGTCATCGGATCGGACATCGTGCGTCGTGCTGGGCCGACCGATTATCGTGCCATTGCCGTTTACGTGTAGCCGTAAGGCCAAAAATCCCTTTTTTAGGCTATCAAAAAAGGTATGAACCTTTCCTCCTTATATATATATATATATACATGTTTCTATATAAAAAAAATTTGAAAGAAAATATAAAAATGTAAAACAAAAAAATATATAAAAAATCACCTCTTCAAGTTTCTGATATTATTTTGTTTTTTTAGTTCTTCTTTTTTTTGTATTCAATCTCTGTTTTTGTATTTGATACCGAACCCCTTTACATATAATTTTTGGTGGCTTATATAGCCTTTTTATAAGATTTCTATTTAATTTTTTATGTCTACTGTCTTTTCTTCTTTTAATCTTTGCAGGTGGCGGTGCAAGTGGAGGGCGGTGCTGACGCGACAGTAGCAGTGGCAGCAGGCTTGGTAGTGGCAAAGGGCAGCAGACCAGAAGACCCTAGGTGCGGCGCACCTCGGATTTAGTTATTTTTTTTGTTTTTTCTAATTTTGGGCTACATTGTTAGGCTTGGTTTAGGGTTTTGTAATTGGATTTAAAGTTTGGGTTTGGGTTTAGTTTGGACTGATGGTTTAGTTGGGGTTTAGTTTGGGTTTTTAGTGTTGGTTTGGGCCCTGGGCAAATTGGGCTTTCTACAGCTACCCCTCTTTTCTCGTTGTCGTGTAACGAGAATGGAGTAAAGACTTTTAAGAAAGACCAATTTTGCCTGATCTCGTCGAGTCTCGATTTGTCTGGTGCTCTTTTTTTTCAAATAGCCTCATTCCAACCCACTATATCTTCAGGGGTATAGGAATTGCCGCTTCAATCCACTCCACTGTAACTTCGGGGAGATAAGACTTGTAGCTTTAATCCACTCCACTGCAATTTCAGGGAGATAAGACTTGTAGCTTCAATCTGTTCCACTACAACTTCAGGGAAATAAGATTCGCTATCTTCAGTCTGCTCCACTGCAATTTCAGGGAGATAAGATCTATAACTTCAATCTGCTCCGCTTCAACTTCATGGAGATAAGATCTATAACTTCAACCTGCTCCATTGCAACTTCAAGGAGATAAGGTTTGTAGTTATGGTAGATTTAATCTGACCTACTGCAACTTCAAAGGTATAGGATTTGTCGCTTTAATCTGCTCCACTACAATTTCAAGGAGATAGGATTAATAGCTTCAATTTGCTTCGCTACAAATTTAGGGAGATAAGATTGGTATCTTCAGTTCGCTCCGCTGCAACTTCAGAAAGATAAGAATTGTAACTTTAACCTGCTCCATTATAACTTCAGGGAGATAAGATTTATAGTTTTAATCTATTCTACAACAACTTCAGAGAGATAAGATCTGCTATTTTCAGTCTGCTCCGCTGCAATTTTAGGGAGATAAGACTCGCCACGATAACTTTAATCTATCCCACTGCAACTTTAGGGTATGGGATTTGGGATTTGTCTGATTTGTCAACCATTTTCTAGGGAACATGACATATAGAATCCATTTCATGGGCCTCTTTATGCCAAGTGATTAGGATGTCATGATCAAAATGAATCAAATGCTCCTAACTAGATATGTATGACTGATATTTGCATGAATGCAGGATATTATTTTTTGAGAATGATCCCTTTGTAATGCTTAGGTTGTCATTGCTTGTTGCTCATCGATGTTCTGTCACTGATGTGTTACCAAGAATCCTTGTTCCGTTGGTATCTTTGGCAGAAAATCCAAAGAAATAGTCACAATTTAGACTATTCATTCTCAAATGTTTCCAATTCTTAAGTTTGATTAGTTCTAACTAGTGGTTTTGTTTCAGGTCCCCGTACTATTTAAAAGCTTTTCAGAGCAATATGAAAAACTACTTTTACGTGAATATTATGAGTCCATTAACCGTTATTTCAATAAAATGCTTGAAAAATATTGTAACAATGGACAATACTGAAGTTTATCGGAAGCAAAGCTCGAAATAAATGGGATTAATCAAAATAGCAAATTTTGATAAAATACAAAGCGGGTAAGATGAAAGTCGGTGCCCTAGATATTGCATCATAAGCTTCTTTGCACAAACTTTTTAAGGACCATTTTGAGCTCAATTATGTGTTTAGGGGATCTAAAGTACTTTGTCGATGCCCCAAGATGTAACGTTCTCCTTTTTGAGAAGACCCGACCATCACATGTTCAATTTTCAATCCATATTTGAGCTGCCTCTTTCTAGGTTTTCAACTCAAATCCATTTGGTCTTAAGACACCCTTTGCGGGTTTTGCCTTGGCCTCTCCCTTTTTTTTTTTAGGTAAAGTATTTCTTGACTAAATCTGAATTTACTGGATTAGGTAAAGTCTTGCCATCCATTTCAGTCAATATCAATGCTCCTCCAGAAATGCCTTCTTTACCACATAAGGTCATTTTCAGTTTGGCATCCACTTTCCTCTGAAGTTCTTTTGTATAGGAAGGATATGTTTCAATACTAGGTCTCCCTCGTGGAATTCTCTGGGATGAACCTTTGTTGTAAGTTCGCATCATTCGCTTTTGGTACATATGAACATGACAGATGGATGGCTTTCAGCCTTTTCTCTTTGATCAAGTTTAGCTGATCATAGTGGGATTGAATCCATTCTGCTTCATCCAACTCTAATTCTAACAAAACCCATAGATAAGGAATCTAGACTTCAATAGGCAAAACTGCATCCATTCCATAAACCAATAAGAAAGGCGTTGCCCCAATGGAGGTTCTGACAGATGTTCGATAAGCATAGAGGGCAAATGGTAACTTCTCATGCCAATCTTTATAAGTCTCAGTCATTTTCCCCACGATCTTCTTAATATTTTTATTGGCTGTCTCGACTGCACCGTTCATTTTTAAGCGATACGGTGACGATTTGTGGTGTCTAATCTTGAACTGATTGCAGACTTCAGATATCGTGCTGTTGTTCAAATTTAATACATTGTTAGATATGATCCTTTCTGGCATTTCATGTCGACAAATGATTTCCCTCTTCAGGAATTTGCTAATGCCGACTTTGTAACATTAGCATATGAAGCGGCTTCTACCCATTTGGTGAAGTAGTTGATGACCACAAAGATGAATCGATGTCCATTTGAAGCTTTTGGCGAGATCGGCCCAATGACTTCCATGCCCCACATAGAGAAAGGCCATGGAGAAGTCATAACATGTAGAGGCGAAGGAGGTACATGAATTTCATCTCCATAAATTTGGCACATTATTGATGCAGTCTCCTTCCATGGTGGACTAATAATACCCGAATCTCATTATTTGCCTGGCCATTGTGAAACCATTAGCATGCATTCCGCAAACACCCTCGTGGACTTCTTCTAAGATTTTCTTGGCCTCGACAGTGTCTACACATCTTAGTAGCACTTGATCCTTTCCTCTTTTATATCGGATCTCCCCATCCAAGACATAGTCACTGGCCAGTCTTCTCAACGTCCTTTTATCATTCTCAGTTGCTTGGTCAAGGTATTCACGATTCTTCACATATCGCAGTATATCGTGGTACTAAGGATGATCATCATTTTCTTGTTCTTCTTCGATGTTGTAACAATAAGCCGAAGTATCATAAATACTCATCTGGATCAATTTCACATCTTCTTGTTTGTTCACCTTGATCATGGAAGTTAAAGTTGCTAGGGCCTCAGCCATCTGATTTTCTTCTCACGGGAGGTAGCAGAAGGTGATATCATTAAACTCTTTAACTAATTCAAGGACCAACCTTCGATAATTGATTAACTTGGGATCTCTTGTCTCTCATTCACCTTTAAGTTGATAGATCACTAGGGTAGAATCCCCATATACCTCTAGTACTTTGATTTGCGTTCTATGGCTGCACGGATACCCATGATGCAGGTTTCATATTCCGCCATATTATTCGTGCAATCAAAATCCAATTTAATAGTAAAAGGATAATGATTTCCATTTAGGGATACCAAAACTGCCCTGATTCTGTTACCCACAGCATTTGAGGCTCTGTCGAAATTTAGCTTCCAAGGATGACCTTCTTAAGAATCTTCTTCAGTGGTTGCCACATACATTAGATCTTCATTCGGGAAATCAAAGTTCAAAGGCTCGTAGTTTTCTAGAGCTCTACTGGCCAGAAAATCTACTATTGCACTTCTTTTTACAATTTTTTGGTTCACATAGACTATATCAAATTTGGAAAGTATAATATTCCATCGGGTCATCCTTCCATTCAAAGTAGTCGACTCCATCAGGTATTTTAGAGGGTCTAGTTTTAAGATGAGCCAATTGTGTGGTACAGCATGTACTATCTCAATCTCCGGTTGCCCAGATTAAAGCGCAACACAACTTCTCAATTAACGAGTATCTTATCTCACACTCAGTGAACTTCTTAATGAGGTAGTATGTCGCTCTTTCTTTCCTTCCTCACGTATCGTGTTGGCCAAACACACACCCCATAGAATTCTCAAATACTACCAAATATAGTATCAGTAGCTTATCCGGACTAGGTGGCGTTAGCACTAGGGCATTGGACAGGTATTGTTTGACCTTGTCGAAAGTCTCCTGGCACTCCTCATCCCAAACATGTGGATTGTGTTTCTTAAAGAGACGGAATATGGGGTCGTATTTCTCGGTTAATTGTGAAATGAATAGGGTGATGTAGTTTAGTCTTCCTAGGAATCCTCGAACTTCTTTTTGAGTACGCGATTAAGGCAACTCCTATATAGCTTTAACTTTATCCGGGTCAATCTCAATCCCCTTTTCGCTGACTATAAATCTATAAATCCTAGCGATTTTCTTGACCTGGCCTCGAAGGTACATTTTGTTGGATTGAGTTTTAGCTGGAATTTCCTCAACCTCAAGAATAATTTTATCAAAACTTGCACATGCTCCTCTTCTGTTCGGGATTTGGCGATTATATCATCGGCATAAACTTCAATTTCTTTGTGCATCATATCATGAAACAGGGTTACTATGGCTCTCTGATATGTCGCTCCTGCGTTTTTCAGTCCAAATGGCATCACCTTATAGCAAAATGTTCCTCACATGGTTACAAATATGGTCTTATCCATATCTTTAGGATGCATCTTTATCTGGTTGTAACCGGAGAAGCCATCTATAAAGGAGAATAGCGAAAAATTTGTCGTGTTGTATACTAAGGTGTCAATGTAAGGTAACGGGAAATTATCCTTCATGCTAGCTTTGTTCAGGTCCCTGTAATCTATACACATTCATACTTTCCCATCTTTTTTAGAGACGGGGATGATATTGGCTACCTATTCTAAGTATTTGACCACTTGTAAGAAACCAGCATTGAATTGATTCTTGACCTCTTCTTTTATTTTTAGCAAAACATCGGGCCTCATCCTTCAGAGCTTCTGTTGAACTAGCTTGCACTCTTACTTAATGGGGAACCGGTGTACCACGATATCAGTACTTAGTCTAAGCATATCTTGATACGACCATGTGAAAATATCTTTGAATTCTTGGAGTAAGTCAATGAGGTCTCACTTTGTCTCTGCGGCAATACAAGCTCTAATTTTCACTTCTTTTCCTTCTTCCAAGATCGCAGTCTCTACTGACTCTTTATGAGGTAAAATCTGTTTCTCTTCTTGTTCCACCATCCTTAACAAATCAAGAGATAGGTTACAATTTCTGTCATCTTCAAAGTCCTGCGGTTCCTCTAAACACATATCTCGTTCGAATGGAGATTTTGAGTTAATAGCAGCGTCACTCATATCATTGATATTTGGAGACCTGTTATAGTGATGAAGGAAGATACAAAGAACATCTGGGAATAATTATTTATGGGGTACGAGTATGAATGAAATGAAAGAATTAGCTCGGAATAAGATAGAAAGATGCATTTCATTAAAATAAAGATATTGGGCTTAAAGCAATAAGCGTGTGTTCTAAACATTACACTAAATTAGCTCTAAAAACTACAAGAATCTCTTCCGCAGTCCAGTTGTTAAGAACATTTCCGGATACATAAGGGTGAATGCCCGATAAATTTTCTTCCAAAATTTCCTCTTCAGATATAGCGTTGATGTTCAGATTTCTCATCATTTTTTCAGCCGTTTCTTTTCTTGTCATCTTCCATTCAGGGTGAATAATTCCTCCTAACACAAATGTTCTAGATATATGGGGAAAAGTCATTGGCTCCCATTTGACTTCTTCCTCGCTTAATCATGCTCTTCTCCTTTCCTGCTTCTTCTCCAACTCTTTCTTCTTTTTCTTCTTATCTGACTTATATCCTAAGCTAAAGTGATCTCGTTTATCCATCAGAATTGGTACCTTAACTCTCCATTGGGGATATTTCTCAAGTCTTTTTCCCGGCATGGCTCCCTTTCTGACCGTCATCCGTAAACCCATCTTCGTAGTTTTGGATATTCTGGGCATAGGGATCTTGTTCCCTTTGACGATGAAGGTTGCGTTTACAAATTTCAGCAATCGAAAATAACATTCTATCTCTTCATCATCTGCACCTATGTATGGTGCATTACTGGTAACGGATGCAATAATATCTTCTTCTACATTTATCGTTACCAGTCAACCCTCAGTTATCAACTTTAGCTTTTGGTGTAGTAATGACGACATTGCCCTAGCTGAGTGAATCTAATGCCTCCCCAGTAAGCAATTAGAAAAAGGCTTGATGTCTATCACCAATAAGTCTACCTCATACGTGTTTGGACCGATCAAAAGAGGTATCTTAATCTTTCCCATTACATTTCTTTTGGTACTATCGAATGCTCTCACTATGTTCTGACAAGTCTTCATATGAGAGCTATCCACTGGAAATCTGTTTAGTATGGATAAGGGAAAGATATTCAGTGCGGATCCATTATCAATTAACACCTCTGGAAGTGTATATCCCTTGTAGCGGGTGGTGATGTGCAAAGCCTTAGTCGATTCCATGCTTCTAAGCGGTATTTCATTATCCTTAAAAAAGAAGAAATTACCGGCGCTTATGTTACTAACCAGACGGTCTAGCTTGTTGACGGAGATATCATTAGTGAAAGAATTTTCATTTAATACTTTCATCAATGCACTACAATGTACTTCCGAGCTTAAGAGTAAAACTAGCACTGATATACAAGCATGTTGTTTATATAGTTGCTCCACAATGCTATACTCGCTATGCTTTAAGAATTTTAAAAACTCTTTAGCCTCCTCTTCAATTGCCGGATCGTTAACATGCGATTCAAGTCTAGCCGCCTTTTCTTTCTTTTGTTCAACCGCTAGGGCTTTTCCTTTGCAGGCTCAGCCTTTGCATTTGATGGGTCATAGCACCTCCCACTGCACGTGTAAAAACCCACATCTTAACCTTCTTTTGAATTGCTAATTGGGTTCTCTTCTCCTGGGACCGTCACGTTGCAGTTATAATTTCAGGGAACTCTCTTGCTGTCCTTGTAAAGAAAGACTACAGGTTTCTAGATTATGACTCTTGGTGCAATTTGTACTCCAACTTTATTAATTCTTGGTTGTGAGATGATTATCACTGGGTGATTAGCCCTATAAACCTTCTCTGTCAATTTTTCTTCTGAGGCACATATATTAGCCCTATAAACCTTCTCTGTCAATTTTTCTTCTGAGGCACATATATTTCCTTCTTCTGAGCTCTTGGCATATTCAAAGAATTTTAGCTCTTTATTATCCATTAGATTTTGCGCTAGAGTCTTGAACTCAGTGCACTCTTGAATTTCATGACCCTCCTTAGCATGGAACAAATAGTAGTCCTCATTCCTTCTGGTCTCTCTTCTAAATCTTGTGTGATTAATCCACTTTCTACTATTTTCTTCCAAACCCCTCTCAATGGGGTTTTCACTTCTACTATATTCATCTTGGTTCTCTTCTCCGTATTCTCAATTATCGTATTTACCCTTTTGTCATAATGGCTAGGTAACGGATTCTCTGCACCAGATGGATCATCGAATCTCGCAATGCCCATTTTGATGAGTCTTTCGATTAACTTTTTGAAAGCGGTGCAGTTTTCAATTGAGTGTCCTATGATTCCCGTGTGGTATTCGTATTGGGGGTTCGTGTTATACCATTTGGGGAATGGAGGTTGCATAGGTTTTAGGTAGAAATGAGATACTACATGTGCATTAAACAAATTTTGGTACAACTCCCTATACGTCATTGGAATGAGCGTAAATTGGAGTTTATCCGTATTTTGCCTTGTGTTGGATTCTTGCTTTGGGGGACCTTGATGGCTAGTAGCCACTGCCCTTGCCTAACTTACAGTAATCAGCTTTGAATTGCCCTTGTCATACGTACTCACATTATTTACCTCATTTTCCTTCTTTCTCGAGGCAGTTCTCTTGGTGTTTTCCCCAGCTTCTATTTTCCTCACCTTATTGCATTTTCTATCATCTCAATGAACATTATTATGTCCAAGAAACTCTTAGTTGTTCTTTCCAGCATGTGATTAATGAATGGAGCCTTCAGGGTATTAATAAAGAGCATTGTCGTTTCCTTTTTTTAGCAGAGGTGGTTGGACTTGTATGGCGAATTCCTTCCACCTTTAAGCATATTGCTTGAAGCTTTCGCTTGGCTTTTTCTCCATGTTTTGTAGTGTGATTCTGTCAGGTGCCATATCTATTATGTTGCCATATTGTTTCATGAAGGCTCGTGCCAGGTCCTTCCATGAATTGATTTAGGCACGGTTTAATTGATTATACCATTTGGCCGCAGCCCCGGTCAACAGTGAATTAACAACTGATCATTATTAACATATCCTGTCATCCTCTGACAGAAAATTGTAATGTGAACTTCGGGGCAGCTGGTCTAATTATATTTCTCAAACTCCGGGGTCTTAAACTTGGGCGGGAGCACTAGATCTGGGACCAGGCTCAAGTCTTTAACCTCAATTCCATAATGGTGATAAGTGTTTTCCAATGCCTTAAATTTCTCTTCTAACCATCTGTATCTGTCTTCAAGTTGCTTTGAGAGCTCCACTCTCACCTTTTCTATTTCTGCTATATCATCGAGATTAGGAATAACGAGATTTGCTGGATTGTCTCCTGTTTAGAGCCTAAACCGGTCGGAAAGCTTGTTGATGACGAGGTACCTGTCTGATATTGGGGTCTGATGTTAACGGACACTCTTTGTGGATATGCGTTTGGTTGTGCTTGGAAGTTTGTTAGGGTGAAGCCTGGAGGATAAGCATGGTCCTCGTTATCGTCCCCGAAATTTACCATAGGGCTCTTTCCTTTTTCTAGACCTCCAGTCAGCAACTGGGTTAATTGGCTCATCATATTCTTTTGAGATTCTAGCATCTGATTCCTCATGTCTTGTTGAATTTTGGCCAATTGTTCTTGCATCTGTATTTGCAACTGGTCTTGCATTTTTTTGCATTTGCTCTAATCTTTCCAACCGTTGGTCCATTGCTTTAGTATTTCCTCGTGTACCGTAACGATGTTCCAGGGTAACTGCCATGATTTTAGGGTTTCTTTGTGAGATTTAATGTACATGATGCAATGTAATGCTTAATGCATGAAATGTGTGCAAAAGGCATTGATTCTAATTCAATTTTATTAGATTAATTTTTCTAGAAAACAATTTTTTTTACATAAAACGGATTACATATAAGGCATCACCTTAATGCTTAAGGCATTGACCTTCTTAAGGAGCCAAGCTAACTCTCAGCCTCGATCTAACTTTGACTCCTATTTCAAACTCAGTACATCAGCCTAGACTGCTAAGGTTTGTAAATGATCAGTCATCTCTCGTACTTGAGCCAAAGCTGTACCCATGACGTAATCCCTATCTCTGACCTGATCCTAAGATCGATGAAGCTGCTCTTGCCACTGCTTATTATTTGCTTCTAGGACTTTAACTCAAAGTTCACAGTTTTGTAGCGCGAT
The DNA here is from genome assembly GCA_025698475.1 of Gossypium anomalum. Lineage (NCBI taxonomy): Eukaryota > Viridiplantae > Streptophyta > Magnoliopsida > Malvales > Malvaceae > Gossypium > Gossypium anomalum. The sequence continues at coordinate 81,166,999 of CM046961.1, forward strand.
TTCAAGTTCTTCTATCTTTCCTTTTAACTCTTCAATTTTTCTCCGACTAGCCTTCAACTCGATTACAGAATTATGACTACAATACTGATGTAGGGATCTTTCTAACTCTGACACCCGAGTTTTTAACCCCACCTTCTCATTTTGACTTTCTACCAAACTCTCTTACAGAGCGCCTTCTCGCGCTTGAGAATCTCAGAATTTCCTTTCCCATTGATTGGCTCTACTTTTTTCCTCTTTAATTTCTTGCTGCCATTGTTCTGACATTTTTCCCAGACCAGCGGTTCTCATTGACCTCCGCAGCTTCTTGTAGTCTGTTTTCAAACTATCAAAATCCTCTTCAGCCTTATTCTTTCCCTTTCTCAGCTTCTCAGCTTCGAGTTTCTGGACGTCGACATCCAGTCCCAACTATACTTTCTCCTCCTCCAATTGCTCTATCCTTTTTTCTTGCTCCAAACTATTTCTCTCAAAATCCTATTTGATGATCTCTAGCTCAGACGGGATCACCTGCAAGTGTTCTTCCATTGATCAGGCATTTTCTTGGTCTGACGTAGGGATGTTGTCGTTGATTTTCTGACCCCACCACCTGTCATACTCAAGGGTAGTCATTAGGTTGGCTGCAAACCTTTTCATTCTGCGAGCTAGATTTTAGGCGTTCGATATTTCACGAACTTTCTTTTTGTAATTATCTCCTTTCTATACAAACTCGCACTAAACTAACCCTTGTGTTGCTGGCGTAAACTGTCTCTTAATCTATACTGCTTTAATGTAAGCAGAGGGGCGTACCTGACAGCCCCCCATATTCCAAGCAGGGGAACCCAATCAAAATCATCATACCGATATAGAATCTCATCAGGGACCATCCAATAGGCTCTCCATTCGACGTCTTTGTCTTGCAGATTTTGGAGATTCGTCATCCATTTCTCTTCCAAAATATCATCTCGTCTTGGCGTAGCCACTAACTCTTTCAGCAGAGAATAGTCTTTGGAGAAGATTCGATATGAGACCTTTTCCACTTTCCAAAAATGGCTGTGGAATCATGCTAGTAAGAGTTGTACACATCCGATGAATCTCCCTTCACCCGCTCTTCAGCATGCGTTCAAGGATCTGAAAGTTTCGACCAAAATTGTAGGAACGGTGTGACCCTTTTATTAAGTCGGTCAAATAAATCAGAGACTACCTCGTCTATATGCCCTAAAGTCTTGGGGAAGATAACCAATCTGTAAATGCTTAACGCGAAGACATCAACCTTTTTCTTCACATCAGGATGTGCTAGGATTAAATCTCTCAAATTTCTCCAAGGAATGCACTTACTATCACATTTCTACTTTATTCGGGCTGCAACCCACTGTTCGCTCATTCCCGTTATGTTCATCAATTTTTTTAAGAATGTTGAGACGTTGGCAGCTCTGGAATAAGCCTTGTCAATTTGAATCTTCGGGCAACGGAGCAAGGTCGTGTACTCTTCCATAGTAGGTACCAAATCCACCTTTCCAAAAGTAAAACAACTATAAGCAGGGTTCCAATACTGGGTGAGGGCTCAGAATAAGTGCTTGTCCACTTTGATATCGAGTAGATAGGGCAAATCACTATAATTACAGTAGAATAGTTACTTGATCTCGTCATCCCATTGATCCCATATTTCTTTCATCTCTTGAAGATTATTTTGGGTTACACTGATACGAGTGAAATCCCACAACTCTGACACATACCCCTCTGTAAGACTATCACCCTTCTCTTGTTGCATTGTCTTGGCCCATATCCGGACGGCCGCATTATCCTCCACATTATCAAGAAATCCTTTTTCCATAATAAGTTATCTACTTAGCAACTGAATGTGAATCAACACCTTTTTTGTGATGAAAATGCCATGCAATTACAATAAAAATAAAACAAAACAAATCAGTACTTCATACACAGTTTAAAGTAAGTGAAGAATAATAAGTGAAGCACCTACTCGGATAACCACTAGGGTTTGGTACGGTTCTACCTAGGGTAGGCTCTTAGGGCTCACTATATGCAGTTCAGTTCTAAAGTAAGGGTACTTGAACCAGCAGGTACCTCGATCTTCACCCATTATAGGCTCATACAAACTGAGTTCAGTTCAGGGGAATACATTTCTCTATGGCTATACGAAGATGAAAATCTCACGAAGACATAGGTACGGATGTATCCCGAAAGCGATTTGCCATCCTGTATGGAGGTGAAGACCTCATGAAGGAATAGTTTCTCACTCCCACTTAAAGGGTAAAATCGACCGGTTATGCCATGCAATGTGTAGAAATATATCAAAAACTCAACCTAGTCAAGCAAATGTAAACCAAAATGTTGAAGATTGCAACAACGACAGACGAAATACAACGAAAGGATCGTAAATTTAAACCAAGTTTTCAATCTTCGACAAAAAGGACAAAAGGTAATCAACTTGTGGCTTGACTCTCTTATTTTGGGTCCCCAATAGAGTCACCAAGCTATCGAAACCATTTTTCTAAAAAGGGGGTCAACTTTTTATTTTGAAAACGAAAATGAAAAATGGGAGTCGCCACCAATCCTTTTTGATGAGGTGTGATCGGGTCACCTCGAAAAGTGGTTGTTTTCAATAAGCGGTTTGATTTAGTAAAAGAATGATTTTTGGTCCACGAAATTCAGAAAGATGGGTTCGGGAGTCGGTTACGAACGAGGAAGGATTAACACCCTCGTAACTCTCAAAATTGGTACCTAGTTTATTTAGTGTCTTAGTGTCGAAAATTGAGAACTTTGACGAGATTTAAAATACGATCCTTCGTTAAAATATTGTTTAATTAAAAATTTTCTGAGAAAAAGGCGTATTTCACGTTAATCAAGGAAAAGAATTACGTCTCATAAGTTAGGATACAATGTCTTAAATCCTCAAAACGAGAATAAACACCTAACAGCTTATTTTAAAAGATATTTGATTATCTCGGTTTTAGAAAGAAGTCGTATTCTGTAAGTTAGAATACGATCTTTTCGTAATTCTCGAGATTACTTTTTAAAAAAATTTAAAACATTTGTTTGTTTGGAGTTGTTGAGAAAATCGAGACCCCGTAAGTTAGGGAACGATCTTTCGAATTTTAAAAACACAGAGCATTGCTTATTTTAAAAATCTTAATTTATGTATTGAGTAAAATTAATGTAACATGAATTTGTAGCAATAATGGCATATTTTTGATAAAATATAAAAAATAGTAATAATATATCACGATACTAATATGCATAATAGAAATATAATAAATGCGATAATATAAATAACAATAATACGAGCAAAAAAAAAATCAATAAGATAAATAAAATAAAAAAAAGCTACTAAAAAAAAGTAAATAAACAAATAAAGACTAATAAAAAGTTTAAATAAGATATTGACAATAAGCAAATAAATAAGAGAATAAAAAAATATAAAATAAAACAAATGAAAATTGATAATAATAATAATCTAAATTTTTGAAAGTATATAAAAAGATGTAAATAAATAAATATATAATGAAATAACAATAATGATGACAAAAATAAAAAAATTAAATTAAATTAAATTAAATAAAGGAAGGATAAATGAAATAACAAATAAATACTAGTAAAAGTTTAATTGAAAATTGAGAATAAGAAAATAAACAAGGAAATAAAGAAATTTTAAATAAAATGGTTTAAAATAATAATAATAATAATAGTAATAATACAATGTTAAATTAATTAAATTAAAATTAAAATAGCAAAAATAACCAAGAAATGACTAAAATTGAGCTCAAAATAGAAGTTTGGGGCAAATTAGTAATACATAAAAAGAAAAGGACCAAATCGAATGCACGAATAACAAGGAGGGGACCAAAATGGGAAATAATCCCCACCCCCAAAATGCACAGCTTCAAGGTGGACCAAATTGGAAACGAAATAAATTAAAGGGCAAAAATTAAAATGAAAGAAACTTGATTGTAAAACAATAAAAAAGCAGAAGGGCTAAAAGCACAATTAGCTCTTTCGATTAAAAACACGTGGATCCTGAGGGCAAATGGGTCGGGTTACTGGTCAGAGGCCAAAATGACGTCGTTTTGGTACCTGAAAGGCTTGTTCAAAACGGCATTGTTTTGGAAGCCTATTTAAGTCAAATTTTTTCCAAAAAATCATTCTTCCATTGTTTTAAAAAAAATTGAGAAACCTTAAAAAAAACCTCTCCCCCTTTACGATTTTCGGTTAACGGACCTGGCATCGGTCGTCACGCTAGCCGCTAGTCGTCGACGACAACGCCGCCGTCTACGGCCTCCAGAAGGCCAAAATAATCCCTTTTTCAGGCGATCAAAATAAGTATGAACCTCTCCTCCTTATATATATATATATATGTATGTATCTATATAAAAAAAATTCGAAAGAAAATATAAAAATGTAAAATAAAAATATGTTAAAAAAATCACCTCTTCGAGTTTCTGATATTATTTTATTTTTTTAGTTCTTCTCTTTTTTGTATTCAATCTCTGTTTTTGTATTTGATATCCAAACCCCTTTACATCCGATTTTTGGTGGCTTGTATAGCCTTTTTATAAGATTTCTATTTAATTTTTTATGTCTACTGTCTTTTCTTCTTTTAATCCTTACAGGTGGCGATGCAAGTGGAGGGTAGTGCTGACACAACAGTGGCAGTGGCAGCAGGCTTGGCAGTGGCTAGGGGCGGCAAACCAGAAGACCCTAGGTGCGGAACACCTAGGGTTTAGTTAATTTTTTTTTCTGATTTTGGGCTGCATTGTTGGGCTTGGTTTAGGGTTTTGTAATTGGGTTTAAAGTTTGGGTTTAGTTTGGGCTGATGGTTTAGTTGGGGTTTAGTTTGGGTTTTCGGTATTGGTTTGGGCCTTGGGAAAATTGGGCTTTCTACAATCACTCTAAAGATACGTGCCAAATTTCTCATTCTTTGCCTATCCTTGTTCATGCTAAAAGATCTCCAAATCTCATCTTGCTAAAGGGTGAACAAAGAAAGGCAATGGGCCAATCTCCTTCTCAGTAACTCAAAGGTATTATGGAAACCTTTTTAGGCATTTAAGGACATTCTAGACCACTCAAACTTGTCAAAATAATTAAATATGACAGTAACAATCATGCTCGGGGAAGAAACCAAATGACGGACAATTTATGCCTCTACTACTAATATTTCTTTCACTTGACCTTAATTCTCCTCCTATTCACTTTTTGAATTTCTAAGCTTTTTTAGGAATCTGTGTAACACCTCTACCCGTATCTGAAGCTAGGACAGGGTTCATGGTGTTACCTGACTTAAACTCAACCAATGACTCAGAAACTGGGTCATAAAATTTCAATCAATTTAAAACTTTTCTTGTCAAAGGCATATTGTTCCTTATGTAGACTTACGAGGCCCAAAACATGCGTTAGAGATGGTTTGGGATTAGACTGAGAACTTAAGAAAAACTTGGAAAGTTTCATGCTTTAAGGCTCCACACGCTCGTGTAGGTATAAAGCACACAACCGTGTGCTAGGGACAAGCCCGTGTCCCGAACCCGTGACCAAAAACCTGGACATTCTGCCAAAACCACACGGCCAAGGCACACACTTGTGTCCTATAATCGCGTCCTTCACACGAGTGAGACACCTGGACATAAACTTGATTTACTCATTACCGTCTACTCGAATCACATTTTCTAAATTAAGCTTATTTCTCATGCATATTAGATAGGTACCTGTACCACTCATAGCGTTATTGCACTTTCCTTGTTAAATCACTTCCTTAACTTTTAAAGTTGAACCTTTTGGAATACCATCAGATATTCTATGAGCCTTCAATATGGGTTAAGTTTCCATTGCCATGTCCCAGACATGGTCTTACACTAGCTCTTATGTATGCGTGCTAATGCATGTCCCAGACATGTCTTACACTAGCACAACTCTTAGCCGATGTATGCATGCTAATGCATGTCCCAGACATGTCTTTCACGGGGTATTATTGTCGAGGCTGATGCATGTCCCAGACATGTCTTACACTGGCACACAAGTCACCCCAAATGTCTTGGCACGAATATCTGGTTTGTTTCCTAGTGTTTCAACGGGGCCTTTCTATTATCTCAATTAATTACTAAGCATTCCCAATTCACAATTTAGCTATTCATACTATATCAATTCAATGACAATGCAAATACATGTACTAAAAATGTAGTTTTATTATTTACATACAACTTACCTCAGATTACAAAATGTACTCGACTAGTCAGTTTAGTCGGTTTGCTTGGCTTTCCCCCAGTCTAGGTTAGGATTCTATAAATCTTGATCTATAATAGCAAAATGCACTCATTTAGTCATTGGACACAATTAGGCAAAAATCTAAAATTTACATCTTAGGTAAAATGACCTTTTTGCCCTTAGACCTTGGCAAAATGACCATTTTGCCTCTATGCTCGAAAATTGATTTTTTAATCAAATTCTTTCATATTTCAAGCCTAACCGAAGCATTTTTTACTCTTATAGCAACTTCAAATTCTCACTATTTCACATGTTTATCAACTATTTTACAACTTATGCAAAATAGTCCCTTTAGGAGTTTTCCATGAAAACTCTTTCACTAAAGTTGTTCATTATACAACCCTAACTCATTTTCTCCCATAAAAACTCAGTAAAGTCACAAATCCTTTCATGGAAACACCCTAAAATTTTGATCATATTGCAAAATAGACCCCTCATTTGAAAGCTTATGCTTCAAGGGTCTCAAAAATGCAAAAATCATTAAGAGAAACTATCAAAATCACTTACTTGAGAGGGCTCAATACTAAACTCAACTTCTCTCTCTGGAGGTAATCCGGGCAACTCTTCTAGAAAAACATCTATAAACTCACAAACCACTGGTACTGATTCAATCTGTGACTCGGACACTTGAGTATTCAGTACAAAAGCTAGATAAGCCTCATACCCTTTTCTCAAATATTTTTCAGCGGTCAAAGACGATATTACCACAGGCGACTTGTCCAAGTCACCTAGTCCAACCGGAAGAACATTCCCATCTTCACACTTTAACTCAATAATTTTCTCCCCGCAGTCCACTACAACACTATAAGAAGTCAACCAATCCATCCCAACGATTTCATCAAACTCATTAAACAGTAATAACATTAAATTGGCCAAAAAATAATGATCTCTAATTGTCAAAGGACAATTCCTACATACTTGGTCAACTAGTACATGTCTACCTAAAGGGTTGGATACTTTTATCACTAACTCAGTAGGCTCTACTATCATATTTATGCGAGGTATCAAATCCTTACAAATATAAGAGTGGGTAGACCCCAGATCAATCAAAGCTATAACAGATATATCATGAATAGAAAAGGTACCCGTAATCACGTCGTGAGACTCTGCCTCCTCGCGGGCACAAATAGTATAAGTTCTTGCAGGCGCTCTGCCATCGGACCTCACTGCAACTTCTTTCACCATACCCCTACTACTAGTCCCACTCCCGGGGTTCTTCTGTGGTCTACCCCTCAACGGAGTACTGCTTACCTTCATTGCTTGCTTCCTCTCTCTCTCTTCCATCTCAGGGCATTCACGAATAAAGTGGTCTAGTGACCCACACTTGAAACAGCTCCTCTCGTTTACTCGACATTCGCCTAAGTGGCGTCTCTCACATTGCTGACACTCTTGCCTATTTGGCCTAGTACTACCAACACTAGTGACCGAAGTAGTCTGGGCTTTAGACACCATATTCTGTTGATTCTTGTTTCTCCTCGAATACCCTACCGAAGCATTCGATCTAGTAATGAACTCTTTTGATTTCTTAGATGAGGGCTGATGTGATTTCCCCATCTGTCTTTTCTTTAAATCTCGCGACTCAATGGCTACCTTCCTCCTCTCTTTCACCAACTCTTCTGCTTTACACGCTCTCTCAACGAGTACCAAAAATTTTCTTAACTCCAGGATGCCCACAAACACTCGAATATCTTCATTAAGGCCATCCTCAAACCTTTTACATATGGTAGCTTTAGTGGATACGCATTCCCGCGCATACTTGTTGAGTTTCACGAACTCACGCTCATATTCTGTCACAGTCTTATTACCCTGTTTCAACTCTAAAAATTCCTTCCTTTTCTGGTCTATGAACCTTTGGCTAATATACTTCTTTCTGAACTCTTCTTGGAAAAATTCCCAAGTTACTCTTGCTCTCGGTACCACAGACACGAGAGTATTCCACCACTGATAAGCTGAGTCTCGGAGAAGTGACACGACACACTTCACACGCTCTTCAGGCGTGCATGACAGCTCATCAAATACCCTCATGGTATTTTCTAGCCAAAACTCCGCTCTCTCTGGGTCATCATCTATACTAGCCCGAAATTCCTCGGCCTCTTATTTTTGGATCTTGTCTATCGGAGGCTTTTCTCTTCTGAACATATCCGCACTTTGCGGAGCCACCGGGGCATATTGAGGAATTAGAGGAGGTGGGGGAGGTGGAGTGTTCAGGTTCACACGAACAAACTCCGTATACCAAGCATCCATCATTCGGAGGTAGGCTTCCCTAGCCCTTCCGCCTTGGCCCATACTCACGGGCTCACTCTCTACTAGCGCGGTCCCTTCTGCGAGAGCCGGCGCATTACTTTTCACGTCATCTGCCGTGGTTCTATCAAGATCCATTACTATATAAAAAAAACACAATTTATAATTGTTAAGAATCGTCACACTATCAATATATATTTATGACATGTATAGCTAGACTCGTACTCTAGCTAGGTTAGTCTTAGAACCGACTAAACTTGGCTCTGATACCAATAAATAGAACACCCCTCACCCGCATCTGAAGCCACGATAGGGTTCATGGTGTTACCTGACTTAAACTCAACCAATCACTCAGAAAATAGGTCGTAAAATTTCAATCAATTTAAAACTTTTCATGTCAAAGTTATAGTATTCCTTATGTAGACTTACGAAGCCCAAAACATGCGTTAGAGATGGTTCGGGATTAGGCTGAGAACTTAGGAAAAACTTGGAAAGTTTCATACTTTAAGGCTCCACACGCCCGCGTGGGTATAGAGCACACGACCGTATGCTAGGAACACGCCCGTGTCCTGAACCCGTGCCCAAAAACCAGGACATTCTGCCAAAACCACACAACTAAGGCACACACCCGTGTTTTATAACTGTGTCCTTCACACGGCTGAGGCACATGGCCGTGTCTCTTACCCGTGTACTATTACCATGCACACTGACTTTAAAATATGGCCAGGACACACGCTCGTATGGCCTGCCCTTGTACTAAAATGACTTTGAATTTTAAGTACAGGGGACGTACGACCATAACACACATCCATGGGAGTGAGCCGTGTGTCACAACGGCCTAGACATACACCCGTGTTTCTTACCTGTGTGGACAAAAGAAGGCCATTCTTCCAAGCCATCTTGTCACCCATTTACACAACCTGTACAAGATCATTTCAATTTACTAATTTCACCACAATGGACACCAATCCATCCATAGAAAGAACATTATATGCATTTACCAAAATGAATAATAGCCATTATTCTAGGCTTAATACCAAAATGAAGGGCTTTTGACTTGAGCCAAAATACATAACCAATTTCCCATTAAATCAACCATCCTAGTCTAGCCCTATACATGCCATACTCAAAAGAAGATTTATACTATACCAAGCGCTTCAATTGATAGTGTGATCGATATCTCGGACTTCAAAGGATCCTTGAACTAATTAAACGGCACTGAAAGAAAAGGGAAAGGAAAGAAAGAAAGCATAAAGCTTAGTAAGTTGCATATAAATAAATATACGACAACAAATTCACCATTAGTCATCATGTTCATAGCTCAAGGGTAAACATAAACTTGACTTACTCATTACCGTCTACTCGAATCACATTTTCTAAATTAAGCTCATTTCTCAAGCATATCAGATAGCTACCTGTACCACTCACAACGTTATTACACTTTCATTGTTAAATCACTTTCTTAACTTTTAAAGTTAAACCTTTCGAAATACCATCGGATATTCTATGAGCCTGTAACATGGGGTAAGTTGTCGTTGCCATGTCCTAGACATGGTCTTACACTAGCTCTCGTGTATGCGTGCTGATGCATGTCCAAGATATGTCTTACACTAGCATAACTCTTAGCCTATGCATGTCCCAGACATGCCTTACACTGGCTATTATTGTCGAGGTCGATGCATGTCCCAAACATGTCTTACACTGGCACTCATTTCTATGCCAATGCCATGTCCCAAACATGGTCTTACACTGGCTCTCAAAATGTAGACGATGCATGTCCCAGACATGTCTTACACTGGCACACAAGTTACCCCAAATGCCTTGGGACAAATATTCGGTTTGTTTCCTAGGGTTTCAACAGGGCCTTTCTATTATTTCAATTAATTACAAAGCATTCCCAATTTACAATTTAGCTATTCATAATATATCAATTCAACAATAATGCGAATACATGTATTAACAACGTAGTTATATTATTTACATACAACTTACCTTGGATTACAAAACGCACTCAACTAGTCGGTTTGCTTGGCTTTCCCCAGGCCTAGGTTAGGATTCTGTAAATCTTGATCTATAGTAGCAAAATGCACTCATTTAGTCATTGGACACAATTAGGCGCAAAAATCTAAAATTTACATCTTAGGTAAAATGACCATTTTGTCCCTGTGCTCGAAAATTGATTTTTTATTGAATTCCTTCGTATTTCAAGCCTAACCGAAGCATTTTTTACTCTTATAGCAACTTCAAATTCTCACTGTTTCACATATTTATCAACTATTTTATAACTTATGCAAAATAGTCCCTTTAGAAGTTTTCCATGAAAACTCTTTCACTAAAGTTGTTCATTATACAACCCTAACTCATTTTCTCCCATAAAAACTCAGTAAACATCACAAATCCTTTCATGGCAACACCCTAAACTTTTAATCGTATTGCAAAATAGACCCCTCATTTGAAAGCTTATGCTTCAAGGGTCTCAAAAATGCAAAAATCATTAAGAAAAACTATCAAAATCACTTACTTGAGAGGGCTCAAAGTTGCTGAAATTTTTAAAGCTTTCAAACCCCTACAATGGTTGATATTTTCGGCTAAGAAGGGAGAAAAGATGATAGCTTTTCCTTTCTTTTTCTTTTATTAAAAATGCAACTAGTCAAAATTGATGCCTAAGCTTCACCTAATTTTGACCTTCTCACCAATTTGTCTTCCCATGGCCGGCCAAGCTCTTTCTAGGGGTCTAATTGCCCTTTAAAAGCCCTCTATTTTAATTCTCTAGCTATTTAACACATTTGGGTACTAAAATGCAACTTTTGTCTTTTATGCGATTTAGTCCTTTTTCGTAATCAGGCTCAGAAACATCAAAATTGACCCACTAAATTTTTCATACACTAATATAATCATGTCATGACTCCATAATAATAAAATAAATTTTCTAAATTTGGTTTTGTGGTCCCGAAACCACTGTTCCGACTAGGCCCTAAATCGGGTTGTTACAATCTGGCTGTATAAATTTTTAAAATTATGAAAATGACCCAACTTCAAGATTAATTATGGGAATGATCTAATTTCTGCAATAGAGTTGGGTGTCGCTACTTTCCCAAGCAACACCACCCTAAAAATCTCCCCAATCATACTTTAATCATTACAAAAAATAAAATAAAAAAATAATTTGTTTGTGCCACCTAACAAATTGGCGGCACCAGATTGAAGCTTACACGGGCAAAATGTTCAAGGACTTGATAAAGTAATTACCTTTTTAGATTGACAGAAAAAAAGTGTCGCATGACAGTATGGCAGCACCAAATTAAACTTTTGATCTATTTGCATGTTAGATCTGTCCCCTTTTGAAATTAAATTTAAATAGTCCTTAAAAGATATAACAATAACAAAAATAAACTCTTCTCATATTTTATTTTTTAAAAACAACAAAATTAAATATATATATATATATAATGTTTATTTAAATTACCCAAATATATCCCTAAAATAATTTCCTCAAGTGTATCTAAATTTAAACATTTTCAATTCATTCCCTAGCATATTTGAATTTAGATAAACAGGGCTGACCTTGTGGACAGTTTCGAGGTGCAGCCGTCCAGGGCCCAAAAGATAAAAATATCTTTAAAATAATATTTATTTAAGATAAAAAGATTCTTAAATATTATTTGTTGTTTGGTATAAATAATAGATTTTTAGTAGGATAATTATTCTGTCCAATATTAATGGAGTAAAAAACTCAACAAGCATATCTAAACTAATGCCAAATTTTTTTTAATTATTATTTTATTATACTTTAAAAACAAATGACATCAATCTAAATTGTTTTACTCCTGTAACAATATATAAAATAATTATATTTTTTAATAAATTCACAATTAAATTGAGGTTGGATTAATTCATCATATAGTTAAATAAAATTCTTAAATAATAATAATATGAATAGATAATTTTTTCCTACTTGAGTACAAAATTTATATTGTTTTGACGCATTAAAATTGAAAATTATGATTTATTGTGATAACCATTATGGCATATCCACTTATCATTGATTTTTTATATAAAAATTTAAAAAAAAATCTAATCTACGAGATTTGTACAACCGGGACCTAGGTGTAACTAAAATAGATATTATATATATAATAGCTTAAAATATGTTTTTAAATCATTATACTTTTTTATATATTTGAAATTTAATCTTTTTTATTTTTCATGTTTTAAAATTCATATTCAATTGTTAACTCCATCTGAATAAGTTCACTAATATGATATTTTAAAATGAAAAAGATACTCACTTAATATTCATGTATAACATTACACATTAGACCAATATTTGTGCGTAATTTTGAGCTTTGTCCCGTTTATTAGTAGTAACTAATTTTAAAATAAAAAATCGAGAAGGATTTTTTGGAAAATATTGATGTTGATATTACCATTAATGATTTTGCACCTCAAAATGCTCGTAGAACTTTTTTTTATGATTTTTTTTGTGTTTTTGCAGTTTATGACATAAGAGTAGATTGAATGAAAAATGTTTTTTTTTTTTAATTTTGCTAGAAAAATATATTATTCGCTTAATGTCATAAAACATATTATTTTAATGAAATTACTAGTATATGATTTTATTTTATTGTATTACATTTTATAATTTTTTTAAAAGGGCTCGATTTATTGTTTCGCCTATAACCCCAAAAATGTCAAGAATGGCCTGTAGATAAACTTAAGGAATTTTTTTAGGGGCATATTGGGTAATTTAAATAAGAACTTTATATAGTTTTTTAAGTTTATTATTTTTAAAAAAAATAAAAAAAGATGAGAAAGGTTTATTTTTGTTCTTCTTATCTTTAAGGGTTATTTAAATTTAATTTCAAAAGGGACAGACTTAACATGCAAATAAACCAAAAGTTTAATTTGGTGCCGTCAAGCGGCACCTGTTTTTCAGCCAAATTGAAAAAAGTAATTATTTCACAGTATCTTTAAAAGTTTTGCCCCTACACACTTCCATTTGGTGTCATCACGATACTAAATTTTTTTTTTTAAATTTTTTGTAATGATTAAAGGGTGATTGGGGAGATTTTTAAGGTGATGTTGTTTGGGAAAGTGGCAACATCCAATTCTACTGTAAAAATCAAATCATTCTCGTAATTAATTTTGAAGTTGAGTTACTTTCATAATTTTAAAATTTTATAAGGTTGGATTTAAAAAAAAAAAAGTTGAATTTCTATCTTTTCCTTTTATAAGGAAAAAAATAACACCTTTTAAAAAAACAATTCTAGGACAACAAAGAAAATAGCATTATTTCAATAAAAAAAAACTTCTTCGATATATTCCACTGCTTGAACATGCAGAAAAAAATAGAAAAAGGAGGGTATATTAATCCATTTGGTTTAATCGTGGAACTTTCCTCTCGAAGTCAAAATGCTAACGCGTTAACTTCTACTCCTGTCCTGGGCTTGCCTTGACGTTAAACGACCTAATAAGTGACCTCTTTCCCTCGTTCCATCTATAGGAACACGTTCTAACCACGAAATAGAAAATTTCCCATCTCCTCATGCAAAGAATATGCTAAGAAAGATTTTGGAAATTTACCTTTTCCAATTTTCCGTCGGTTGACCTGTTGTACATGATTTTTGCTTTTTTCGTTGACTTTCTTCTGTATATAATCGTGTGGATGACTTGGCTATAACGAATAGAAGAAAGCCTAAAAACCATGTTGAGTAGGAATCCTTCGGTCAGGTCATGTTTTCCGGCAGGATTCTCTAACTCAAGCCTTGATGACAAATGGACAAGCCTCGAGGAATAGCAGCTATGGTACATCACCTGCAACTGCAACTCCGAGTTGGAGCCAGCCTAATTCCAGCAGCAGGGCCTGCCGCACTGACGACAATAAGCCTTTGACTTGTGCACAAATGCCAACTTCTGGTGCAGACCTTGTTATCAATAATCCCTCTAAACTCCCACTCCTGGAACATGCAAGTGCTCTACGGGTCTTATACCAGACTCATGCTACTAATCACCACCACAACAACAAGGAGGTTAATGTTAATGCTGCAACACCAGTTCAAGTAGTTGACAAATTTATACCAGACCCTCCTCTTGCAATTCCGCGACCCTCTGTATTACCAAATGCGCTTCCGAGAGTCGGTAAGTCAACTTTTTTTAGACAGACTTTTGTCTAAGAACAACACGAAATTTTGACATTCAATCAATATAATAGGTGGCAGGGAGTAATTGGACTTCTACACGGCTTACCTTGTATGCACCTTTACATCAAGCCGCAATGAAAAGTGATTGGGGAAAAGCTAAAGAGTTCTTAAATATTCATCCAGGTGCTGCAAATGTCAGGATAACCAACCGATTGGAAATAGCTCTTCACATTGCTGTAAGGGCCGGACACATTGGATTTGTGGAGGAGATAGTCAAATTGATGAGCGTAACTGTTCAAAGGTGGCAACTTCAGCAGCAACATGCATGCTACCATGCAATCATGCACGAGCATGCAAGTGACCAAGTAGTCCAGCTGAGGCATTGAAATGTCCATGGTGTAATCCGGTTGAAGGACCATTTTTGTAATAGTTGACTTTTATTAGTTTGTTTGTTATCTTTTTATGTAATGTTCAGCTAAGATTAATTATGTTCTTAGCTGATTTAGCAGTCATTTTAGGAGGTCATTATGCTGATTTTACAGCTTAGATACTTGCACAAGCAAGCTTTGTTTTCTTTCTATGTAACCTATCTACTTATGTATCATTTTTTTATGAATGAAGTAACAAGCATAGCCAACTTGTTCTCTCATCTTTGTTCATCCATTTTTGCTTTTGTTTTGAGCTTTCAAACACAAAATTTCTTTGTTTTGTTTCATTGATCATTTGACCGAAACTTAACACATACTTTACCCGGGTATAATACTTTGTTGCTCCAGTTTCAACAAGTTGTTCATACTTTACCCAAGTAAAATAGATCAGATTTTCTTCCTGTGTGAAAAAAAAACTCAACAAATGGTATCAAGAGCCTGTTGTCTTTGAGGGCCTTGGTTGTGTACAGTTTGTGGCTGACTCGTGTTTGAAAGAAAGAAGCAGGAGCTGTTATTGTTGGCATGTTTTTTAGTCATTTGCAAGTATGAGCTTTCACCACCACCACCACCTGCTTTTCTTTGGTGAAAATTACAACATCTGGGCTATGAAAATGAGGACATATCTCAGAGGCACATGACCTGTGGAATGTGGTCCAAAATGACACTGAGCCACCTCCCCCAAGAGCAAACCCGACCATTGCTCAGATCAGGCAGTATAATGAAGACTGTGCAAAGAAGTACAAGGCCATGTCATGCCTTCAACGTGGAGTTTCAGATGTGATCTTCACAAGGATAATGGCCTGTGACAGTCCAAAGCAGGCATGGGACAAACTCAAGGAAGAGTTTCAATGATCTGAGAAGACTAGGCAACAGCAACTAATAAACCTGAGAAGGGACTTCGAGAATCTGAGGATGAAGGAGTCGAGAGATCATCAAGCAAAGATATCTTTGACAGGATAATGGCCACTGTCAACAACATAAAATTGCTTGGGGATGATTTTAGTGACCAGAGGGTAGTTGAAAAAGTCATAACAACCCTGCCAGAGAAGTATGAATCAAAGATCTCTTCCCTAGAGGACTCGAGGGACCTATTAACTATTCCATTGACAGATTTGATAAATGCTCTCTATGCACAAGAGCAAAGAAGGGCAAACAGAATGGAGGAGTATTTTGAGGGAGCCTTTCAGGCCAGAGGCAGAGAAGGCTCAAACTTCAAAGGCAAGAAGCCTTGGATAGAAAAGAAGGACAAAGGCAAGAAGGAAGCCACCAAAAGAAAGTTTCCACCTTGTGCTCATTGCAAGAAGACCAATCACCTTGAAAAATACTGCTGATACAAGCCTGACATTCAGTGCAGAGGGTGCAAACAGCTTGGACACATTGAAAAGGTGTGTAAAAACAAACCAAAACCACAGCTACACTATTAGAATCAAGCTCAGACTGCTGAAGATGTTGAAGCACAGGAAGAGCATGTCTTCACAGCTTCTTGTTTTGCAAGCTCGAGCAAGGTTAGCAAGATGTGGTTGATTGATAGTGGGTGTACTCATCATATGGCTTCAAACAGAAGCATGTTCAAGGAGCTAGACACCACCTTTGTGACCAAAGTCAGAGTAGGGAATGGTGAGCTCATAGAGGCCAAAGGCAAAGGCAAGGCTATGATTGGCACAAAGTCAGGTAACAAAAATATCTCTGAGGTTCTTTATGTACCTGATATTGACCAAAATTTGTTGAGTGTTGGTCAACTACTGGAAAAGGGGTATTCTCTCCTTTATGAAGATAAGGTATGTGTGATCAAAGATGCTGTTGACCAAGTGTTAGTAACAGTAGCCATGAGTGATCGAAGTTTCACTTTGGATGTAAATTAGCTAGAGCCAAAAACACATGTGGCTCATGCTAATGAGTCAAGTTTGTGGCATAGGAGGCTAGTCCATGTGAACTACAAGTCACTTGGCCTACTGCACAAAATGAGTCTGGTTGAAGACATGTCCTGCATTGAGCCAAAAAAGGATGTGTGTGAAGTCCTGTCGACCAGCAGCGCACTGCATCGCCATTTCCTGCAAACAAAGCGTGGAGAGCTCAAGAGAGGCTTCAGTTGGTTCATACAGACATTTGTGGACCCATGAAGACCACTTCTCCAAATGGGAACAGGTACTTTGCACTCTTTATTGATGATTGCACTAGGTTCTGTTGGGTAAAAAAGTCAGATATTGCTGACTTCTTCTACAAATTTAAAGCTTTGGCTGAAAACCAAGCCAACTGTAAGCTGAAATGCTTAAGGTCAGATAATGGGACCGCGTATGTGTCTCAAAGGTTCCAAAAAATATGTGATGATGCTGGAATTCTTCATCAGTTGACAACCATCTACACACCACAGCAAAATGGTGTCTGTGAGAGGAAGAACAGAATAGTTCTTGATATGGCCAGGTGCCTTTTGTTTGAGGCTAAAATGCCTAAAAAATTTTGGGCTGACGCAGTAAACACATCAGTTTACTTGCTAAACAGACTTCCAACTAATGCAGTGAAAGGAAAAACACTCTTTGAAGCTTGGTTTGGACAAAAACCAACAATGTCACACCTGAGGGTATTTGGTTGTTTGTGCTATGCACTGGTTCCGACAGAGAAAAAGACTAAGCTTGAAAAAAGGTCCATGCCAGGGGTGTTTATAGGCTACAACAGTGTGAAAAAAGGTTATAGGATCTTTGATCCATTGACCAAGAAGATCATTGTGAGCAGCGATGTAAAGTTCAATGAAGAAGGGTATTGGAAATGGGATGGAACTAATTCAAGCCTGCTTGAGGAAGATCAAAATAGTCCTGACCTGCAGCCTACTGAAATTGAAGCTGAAGCTGAAGATGACTATGATGATGCACCTATTCGAGGTACTAGAACTTTGGTAGATATCTATGAAAGGTGTGCCATGACCATAGTTGAGCCATCCTGCTATGTTGAAGCTATAAAAGAGGAATGCTGGCAAGAGGCTATGGAGGCTGAACTGAAGATGATTCAAAAGAATGACACTTGGGAGCTGGTCAATAGGCCAGAAAATAGAAAATTCATTGGTGTTAAATGAGTGTTCAGGGCCAAGACAAATTCAGATGGGTCTCTGAACAAACACAAGGCCAGGTTGGTTGTGAAGGGCTACAGTCAGCAGCAAGGGGTCGATTTCTTTGAAACCTTTGTACCTGTTGCAAGGTTGGATACCATAAGGCTGCTATTTGCCTTGGCAGCTCAAAAACAATGGAAAGTGCACCAATTAGATGTGAAATCAGCTTTTTTAAATGGATTTCTCAAAGAAGAAATCTTCATTGAGCAGCCTGAAGGGTTTGAGGTCTCTGGTGAGGAACATAAAGTCTATAGGCTTAAGAAGGCCTTGTATGGCCTGAAACAGGCTCCAAGAGCCTGGTATGATAGAATTGATGCCTACTTGTCAAGGCTCGGGTTTACAAAAAGCATAAGTGAGCCCACTCTTTATGTGAAGAAGGATGAAAAGGAGACACTGCTGATTGTGTCATTATATGTTGATGATCTGCTAGTCACTGGCAGCAAAGATGAGCTGATTGAAGACTTTAAGAAGCAAATGCAAGACATTTTTGAGATGACTGATCTTGGCTTGATGACATACTTCCTTGGTATGGAGGTAAATCAGGGAGAACAAGGGATTTTTATAAGCCAGCAAGCCTTTGCATTGAAAGTTCTAAGCAAATTCAGCATGTCAAAGTGCAAGCCTGCTAGCACACCAGTTGCACTAGGAGAGAAGCTGTCAAGCACAAGTGAGCACGATCGAGTTGATGAAAGGGGGTACAAGAGTTTGGTTGGTTGCTTGCTTTATCTAACAGCAACAAGGCCAGACATCCTATATGCTGTTGGCTTACTCTCAAGGTTCATACACTGCTGCAATGTTGCACATTTTAAAGCAGCAAAGAGGGTCCTAAGATATGTCAAAGGGACTTTAAATTTTGGTGTGAAGTTTGGAAGGTCAAAGGAGCTGAAACTTGTTGGTTATCAGAGATAGTGACTAAAATTTGGTTTAGTTGATGACATGAAGAGTACATCGAGCTACTTCTTGATCTAGGATCAAGTGTTTTGGTTGGAGTTCAAAGAAGCAACAAACAAAGTAGCTCAATCGATCGCAGAGGTTTGAGTATATTGCGGTGCTGCTCATCATTGTAAACCAAGCCATTTGGCTTAGAAAGTTGCTAGATGACTTAAATGCTAGACAGATGGAAGCAACTGAAATCAAGGTAGACAACCAGTCTGCTGTTGCCATTGCCAAGAACCCTGTGTTCCATGGCAAAACAAAACATTTCAAGATCAAGTATCACTTTGTAAGAGAAAATTTGAACTTGTTAAGGAAATCGCTTGGTACATTGTTTGTTCGAGGATCACTTTGCGATGTTCGACCAAGCCATTAGCTGCTGGAAGGTTCGAATGTTTAAGGGAAGAGATTGGAGTTTGCTGCCTTGTAGCCAAGGAGGAGTGTTCAAAGGTGGTAACTTCAGCAGCAACATGCATGCTACCATGCAATCATGCACGAGCATGCAAGTGACCAAGTAGTCCAGCTGAGGCATTGAAATGTCCATGGTGTAATCCGGTTGAAGAACCATTTTTGTAATAGTTGACTTTTATTAGTTTGTCTGTTATCTTTTTATGTAATGTTCAGCTAAGATTAATTATGTTCTTAGCTGATTTAGCAGTCATTTTAGGAGGTCATTATGCTGATTTTACAGCTTAGATACTTGCACAAGCAAGCTTTGTTTTCTTTCTATGTAACCTATCTACTTATGTATCATTTTTTTATGAATGAAGTAACAAGCATAGCCAACTTGTTCTCTCATCTTTGTTCATCCATTTTTGCTTTTGTTTTGAGCTTTCAAACACAAAATTTCTTTGTTTTGTTTCATTGATAACACATACTTTACTCGGGTATAATACTTTTTTGCTCCAGTTTCAACAAGTTGTTAATACTTTACCCGGGTAAAATAGATCAGATTTTCTTCCTGTGTGAAAAAAAACTCAACAGTAACAGACTTGGAACGAAGGGACAAATCCAGTAACACCCCGCTTTTTGTTGCTACTGCTTCGATATTACTAGGATTGCGGAGGTGATGGTAAAAAAGAACAAACTTTTGCCAGGGTTAAGGGGGAACAAGGGGGTGACACCACTTTGCATTGCTGCACAGAAAGACCACCGAGACATGATTTGGTATCTTTACAATGTGTCCGCTGCTGAGTATCTTAATCAGGAGGATTATATTGGGTTGCGTATAGCAACCATCACTACTGATTTATTTGGTATGAACTATGAAGTCTATTAGATGTTTAGTAATGGTTAGAGCCATTAAGTCCATACTTTATGGTCCATTTATAAAATAGCTGATCAAATTCTCTTTTTCTACTTAGACGTAGCTCTCTGCTTAATTCAGCACGGTCCAGAATTGGCTATTCTGCGTGATTCAAATGGGGAGACGGCACTCCATGTTTTAGCTCGAAAGCCCACGGCATTTTCCAGTAAAAATGAGCTGGGAATCTGGGAAAAGTTTATCTACCCATGTAAGTTTTAAGACTTTCCTTTTAATATCCTTTTCATAATTCAATTAGCCGGATTTGGGAAGCACTGGAAATTGAATCAAATGATTCAAATCGTTATATCTTGTGTTTGTAGTTTTATTTATGATTGTCTCATTGCAAACCAGTATTTTCCATTCCCTGCTTATGTTTTGATCAACATTTGCAGCATTTTGAACTTTCCTTGCCTTTATTTCAAGTAATTTTAGTTAAGTCCACTGAGAAAGAGAGAACAAACAGAGCACGCCTTCAAACTAGTAAACCTAACTGACTACTTGTAATTGTCAAAGAACTCCGATAGACAAGTTAATGATTACAATTTACCACTGTAATATGAGAAAAGATTGTATGAAATATATATATTAGTTAGATTTATTGGTGGTACAAACCAGAAAAAATAGCATTCGGTGGAATGGGGCTTTCTATAAAAGATTTGTTGCTTGGGGAAAATGTAAATTGGGATATCTGTCTTGTAATCATAATAGTTACTTATATGCTCTTGCAGGGATCTATGTTGAACCAGTAACTAAATGTAGTTACCCCTCGGGCATGTCGAAGCCCTGCCACTGCGATACAAATCAAGGTTTCTCTCTCATTTTGGGAGTAATGAAGTTTTATGGTATTCCAGGTTAATCAAAACTTCATTTTTAACTAGCAAGTTTATTTGGAATGTATGCAGTGTTCGTTGGTTTAGCGGGAAGACTTTGGCATGCAATTCAGAAAACAAGTGGGTGCTGATATGAAACTTAGATTTTTTCTCTTTTTTTTCTTCTGGCATAATTAAAAAACCAAAATCTGATCCGTGTTTAACTTAGTCCCAGGACATAAAGCAGTTTGCAGGAAAAAGTTACTGCATATGCAAGCCATTGTCCTTGTGAAGCTGTTATGGGATCAAATTTTATCATTGGAAGACGCGCAAATTACGGATATACTAAGAAGCCCTTCACAAGTGTTATTTGTTGCAGCAGAATTTGGAGTTGTTGACCTCATAACTGAACTTTTTCAGTCTTATCCGGATCTGATATGGAGAGTCGACGAGCATGGCCGAAGCATTTTTCATATGGCGGTCATTCATCGCCAAGAAAAGATCTTTAGACTTATACATGATATAGGGGCACATAAGGATATGATTGCTGCTTACAGAGACAAAAACAATCATTGCATGCTGCATTTGGCGGGACAGATAGCAACTCCAAATAGACTTAATATTGTATCTGGTGCAGCTCTTCAAATGCAAAGAGAACTGTTGTGGTTTAAGGCAAGTCCTGAATATTTTCTCGCTTGTTCACTGTTTGACATAATTAGAAGTTGTAATTTGAGTTGGTTTTTGTACATCACAGGAAGTAGAGAAGAATATACAACCATTATACAAGGAAATGAGAGACAGTAATGGCAGACCGCCTCGAATGTTGTTCATGGAAGAGCATGCGAAATTGGTGAAGGAAGGAGAGAAGTGGATGAAGAGCACTGCTTCGTCGTGCATGCTTGTTGCTACACTAATCACAACAGTGATGTTTGCAGCAATCTTTACAGTACCAGGAGGCAATGACAATGAGAAAGGAACTCCCATATTTTTAGAAGCTACATCTTTCGTGATTTTTGCTGTATCAGATGCATTGGCATTGTTCTCTTCAGTCACCTCTATATTAATGTTCTTATCGATCCTCACTTCGCGTTACGCAGAAGAAGATTTCTTGAGGTTACTCCCAAAAAGATTGATTGTTGGTCTTACTACCCTTTTTTTGTCCATAGCAGCAATGCTTGTCGCATTCGGTGCAACCTTTTGCATTGTGCTTAGCCAAAGACTCGCATGGATAGCTGTCCCAGTAGCCTTCAGTGCTTGTATTCCAGTTACTTTATTTGCCTTCTTACAGTTCCCACTCCTTCTTGATATAATCCAATCTTCCTATGATGTTGGCATCTTTGCCTGAATTTGTTCATTTATTTCTTAGTTTGTAAATACAAGAGAAATGGAAAGGAAAATAGCTTTGTAACTTACATTCGTTTGTGTGGAATGAAATCGTTGACACAGATACGGTATGTCTTACACCCAAACATCTCACTGGTATAATATTAGTATTTGGCAAATTTTCTCATTAACAATTGAATAATGATAGATTCGAAAAGAAATTTTTAATAAAGATTAAATTGAAAATTTGTAAAAGATAGACTAAAGGTACAAATTTACCATTTTAGGAAGAAATATTTATTTTTATGAATGTGATGTGTTGGAAAATTGAGATATGCACTAGATTGAAAAGTGGTGAAAAGTATAGGGGTTAAAGCTAAATTTTACCATTTTAAAAAAAGGGCTTAATTGCAATTATACCATGAATAAATTATATATGCATAAGTAATAATTACACATAGGTATGTCATGTGTCAAACAAATAGTGATAGAAAAGAATAAAATAACTATTTTACCCTTATGTCTTACACATGACAAGATATTTTAAAGGGCAATTTGGTTATTTGGTTATTAAATATTATTTTTAAATTTTTAAATTATAAAAAGTGTGATATTTTGATGGGAGAAATTATAACCATTGAATTAAATTTTGTTGGAAAATAATGGATATTTTGAAACTTTAAGGCATATTATTTTATTGATAAAATTGAGGTTTGAATAATGAATTATGGATTTATATTCTATATAATATGCTCAAAATTGTTGAGTGATAAATGAGAAATTAATGCTCAAATTAAACAATAGTTCTGTATCTTGATGAACAGTTGTATCTTTTGAACAATTATATCTCTTGGTGAACAAATTCATTGTCTTTGGTTTAATATTGCATCTTTTCATTCATTGTGTTTGTTCATGTAACGCCCCAAAATTTATGTGTTTGTCTTTGTGCAAGTGTGACACACAATTGTGTATCTGCTTCAGTGGTTATGTATTCTAGGTGTATGTGAAGGGTCCTAAGTTCAAGCTATAACTTGGGTAAATATTTGTATTTTTAGGAATAAATCATTAACTGGGTTCATTAGGCTTATATTTTATGGTTTGTAAAAACCATATTAGAATGAGCCTGCTGGTCTGGTGGTTAAGTGGAGTGTCAATATGCGAGAGGTTTGGGGTTTGAATCTCTGTTGTGGCAAGGGTATTATTTTTGCTACAAAATTCGGCTAGAGTTTGTGTTTGACTGAAAATCTGAGTAGTGGGGTGTTGGATGGAGAAAAGTAAGGGGAGTTTAGATAGGGGGTTATCAAAAATTTTCTGTCATTTTTTTTTTTTTTTTTGCAAACTCTATTCTTTTCTTCCCTCTCTTTGCTGAAATTCTATCTCTCCCTTCCTCTCGTTTTGTTTCTTTTGTGTGGATTACTCAAGTTCACCTATTTTGATTGAATTGCGCGTAATCCTGGTTGTCCAGTAAGTGCAGTTTAATACTTTGGTAACCTGTTTCATTATCGTATGGACTGATTTTCAGATTTTGATAGCAGCAAATCGTGGGATATAAGGCTTCCTTTGTACTGTTTCGTAGGGAATCGATCCAAAGTTTTACGGTAAGTGTTCATCACTTTTTGGATGAATATTTTTGGTTTCGTGATTTTAGTTAAACGCAAAGTAAGACTAATATGGACTCGGAATTGTCGATTTTAGGTTCTGGAGCACTTGTGGTTGAGTTAGCGGCGAAATCGATACAGGTGTGTATCCAAAAACATAGAAAATAAGAAACTACGAAAGCCAAAAAATGAAACTATCGATGCCACACGAGTGTGTGGTCATCTGTATGTTAGGCCGTGTGACAGTACAAGGGCGTGTGATCGATGAGCTGGGCCGTACGCGTAAGACACGGCCATGTGATGGCTGGATGAGACCGTGTGTGATACACGGGCTCGACTAATTGGGCAACCATACGGGCGTGTGGGCCCATACGGGCAGACCATATGAGCGTGTGAGCCTATTTCTTTGAAATGATCTGTAAGGTTGAACGGGTCGCCCAAGTCGATTGTGGACCTATTGTAGGGTCGGTAATCGTTACTTAGACCCCTGAATGAGTATTCGCCGCATCGATTTTTCTGATCGAGCGCGGAATCGTGATATTTGAATTGACTGTATAATCTGAGAAATTGCATATTAGCACGTCATATTTGTATGTTGCATTGCATCGGGGTTGGGTCATTATTTTAAAGGAAGTATTTTGAAAGGCTCTTAAGCCTGATATCTGGCAGCTTAGCTGCAATTGTCTGATTATGTGTCGTACATCGATACAGCATGGTGTGTAGGGATAGGTGGGTCAACTTTATCCCCACATGGTGTGTAGGGTTAGACGAAGTTGGTGTGTAGAGGTTAGTGGGTAGGACTCTGTTATTTTGTTCTGTTCTGCATGTTATATTTGAGATGGGTTAAGGCCTTAATCCGTATATGTTTCTGTATCTGAGTAGGCGAAGGGCTCAAGGCCGAACTATATATATATATGACTGTTTCGGTTATTGTGCTATGTATAAATTTTTTGTAGGGATTACACACTGAGTTTGCAAAAACCTACCCTTTTCTGTTTAATCTGTTCAGATAATCCCCAGACTTGACGGATCGGAGCAGCGGAGGACTCTACGATGGCCACACATAAAATCTTGGACTATTTTTCGCAAATCCTCAGATTTATTACTTGTTTGGTTTTTTTGATGTAATCCTGGACTTGGACTGTTTGGTTTTTATTTCGGAACTTTATGTCGTTTTATGGTTATTTAAACTGTACCTCCACAAAATACGGTTTTTCTAAAACTAAGGATTTCATAAACAAAAAAAAATATTTTTTCCCTAAATTAACTGATTACAACAGCTTCCGCTTAAAAAATGACAAGTTTTGAAACAAAGCATCTAGTGCGTGATTCCTTCAAATTAATTAAAGGTTACTTAATCGGGATGATTTTAACTTAAGGAGTTCGGTTTCAAAATCCATTCCATGTAACATCACCAGATTCGGCCATAACGTCCAGGCTAGGTTTGGGGTGTTACGTTTAATGGTATTAGAGTTAAGTTGCAAAACTTGGCTGTGGATTGGGTTTTAAACTTGGATTTAAAGAAATAATTTTCAATGGGTTGAAATATTTTTTTTGACTGAGAATGTAGTACACCGAGTGAGTCTCCGGCGCCGATCCTGTAAGTTTTCTGAAATTTGTATTGTTTATTTCGTAATACTGTAGATAGTATAATCTGTAACTATTATAGATAGTAAACCGTACTGAAAACACTCTAGTGTATACTGAAACCTGTAGTGAGACTGCGACTTACGAAAATAAACTCTGAACTTCTAATATTGTTTTGCATAAAATATCTATTAATAAATATCAGAACTATTAGCTAATGCATAAAATTGTTAATACAGATAAATTTTGAAATATACGATAAGCACACGAGGTACAAGAGGCCGTGATAGAGGTCGTAGAGGGGCTCAAGCTGGGTCCTCATCACCTGAAAATCTACTTAATCTGGATACGAGCGAGACACCGGTCTCACCTGCTGTAGAGACTGGGTCTTATAATCATGCTGCTGGGGACGACGCACTGTCCCAAGCCATGTTACGCATTCTAGAGAGGGTTGTTGGGCCCAATACTGGTTCTGGGGGTCGAGGGTTGGTTACGGAACGAGTTTGATCTAAAAGGGCTGAACTATTTTGAGGCGTCACTGGAGTCGCCCCTAGTGTGGTCGAGTATTGAATAGAGGCAACGGAAAGAATAATGGATGACCTAGATTTTACTACTGAGCAGAAGCTTAAGGGAGCTGTATCTCTGCTTCGTGACGAAGCATATTAGTGGTGGTTGACGGTTAAGGAGGGCACTCAACCCGACCGATTGACTTGGGACTATTTTAAGATTGCATTCCAGAGTAAGTATGTGAGAGCCAGTTATATCGATGCTAGGAGGCGGGAGTTCCTTAATCTCACTCAAGGGGATCATTCAGTGGCCGAGTATGAGGCCGAGTTCCTAAGGCTAAGCCGTTATACAAGAGGCATGGTGGCGACTGAGTATGAACATTGTGTCTAGTTTGAGGATAGTCTCAAAGACAATTTGCGAGTTATGATAGCTCCACAGAGGGAGCGTGATTTTTCTACTTTAGTTGAGAAGGCAAAGATCGCCGAGGAGGTTAAGCGCGTTGAGTGCCAAAACCGAGAGAAAAGAAGGAATAAGAGGGAATCAGAGCCCTCGAATTCTGGGATGAGGCCTAAAAAAAAAAGCCAGATCTGATGGGCCAGTAAAAGTTGGGCCTCCTGCAATACCTACTAGGGTGACGTTTTGTGGACATTGTGGTAGACACGATCCGAGCGAGTGTTAAAGGACTACTAGGGCATGTCTGAGATGTGGGTCCACTGAGCATCGTGTTAGAGATTGTCCATTGAGAACTAAATAGATGCAAGCTCTGGTTACTGAAATTGCACTGTCGTTGAGGGTAGTTCAGCAGCCACCTAAGAGCCGAGGTCAAGCCAGGAGTGGTAACGACATGAGCCGGGGACAGAGAGCACCAGGCAGAGGTGCTAGGCCGAATGAGGCAAAGCAGCCTGCACTGGTCTATGTTGCTCATCACCGAGAAGACCGAGATACTCCGGACATCATCACGGGTACATTTTTAATTTATAATGTACCTTATTTAGCATTAATAGACATAAGCTTTACACACTCTTACATAGCTAGTACTGTGTCTGAAATCTTGGAGATTGCGGTTTAGGGTACTTCTAGTGAGATGACTGTGTTAAGTCCTTTGAGGCAATCTGTGCAGGTTAGCAAACTGTATAGAAATGTTCCACTAGAGGTTCAAGGGATGGTTTTTTTGGCTGATTTGATAGAACTTCCGTTTGGAGAGTTTGACTTGATTTTAGGAATGGACTGACTGGTTAAACACCCCGTGAGTCTGGATTGTGCGACAAAAAAGATTATTCTGAGGACCGAGGAGGACAAAGAGATAGTTGTGATTGGGGAATAGCAACATTATTTGACTAATGTGATCTCAGTTTTGGCAGCGGAGAAGTTAGTGAAAAAAGGATATAAGGCATTCTTGGCCTACATCAGCATTTCTGATTCTGAGGACTCTTCAGTAAAGGATATCAGAACTGTGAGAGATTTTTCGTGTGTTTTTTCGAAAAAACTATCAAGTGTGCCTCTGAGCCGAGAGGTGGAGTTTGGGATTGAGTTGATCCCGGGTATAGCTCCAGTGTCTATTGCGCCTTACTATTCATCTCAGTGTCTCCTTAGGGAGCACCTGTTCTATTTGTGAAAAAGAAAGATGGGACAATGAGGATGTGTTTCGACTACCGTCAGTTGAACAAGCTAACGATTAAGAATAAGTACCCACTTTCGAGGATAGATGATTTATTCGATCAATTTAGAAGGGCTTCTGTGTTTTCTAAAATCGATCTACGATCGAGATATCATCAATTGAAAGTTAAGAAGGTCGATGTGCATAAGACGACATTTAAGACTCGTTATGGACATTACGAGTTCCTGGTTATGCCTTTTAGGTTGACCAATGCACCAGCGGCATTTATAGATTTGATGAACTGGGTGTTCTAGCCTTATCTGAACCAATTTGTACTGGTATTTATTGACGACATTTTGGTATATTCTAAGATTGAGGACGAGCACAATGAGCATCTAAGAATAGTACTATAGATTCTTCGGGAGAAATAGCTGTATGCGAAGTTCAGTAAGTGTGAGTTCTGGCTCCGAGAAGTAACCTTTTTGGGGCATGTGGTGTCTGCTGAGAGGATTCGAGTTTATCCTCGTAAGATTGAGGCTGTGTTGGATTGGAAACAACCGAAGAATGTGTTTAAAATTCGTAGCTTTATGGGGCTGGCAGGGTATAATTGACGCTTCGTAGAAGGGTTCTCCTTGATCGCAACTTCGATGACTAAGCTTCTGCGCAAGGGAGTTCCTTTCGTTTGGACTGATGCCTAGCAAGAGAGCTTTGATAAGCTCAAGACCGTTTTAACTCAGGCTCCTGTTCTGATACAGCCTAAGCCTAGTAAAGACTTTGTGGTATACAGTGATGCGTCGCATGTAGGTTTGAGTTGTGTTCTGATGCAAGACTGAAAGGTGGTTGCTTATGTGTCACGTCAGCTCAAGACTCATGAGGCTAATTATCTGATGCACGATTTGGAATTGGCAGCAGTAATCTTCGCTCTGAAAATTTGAAGGCACTATCTGTACGGTGAGAAGTGTACTGTCTACACTTATCACAAAAGCCTTAAGTATCTCCTCACTTAGAAGGAGTTGAACCATAGGCAGCGTAGATAGGTTGAACTGCTTAAGGATTATGACTGGACTATCGAGTACCACTCTAGCAAGGCCAATGTGGTGGCTGATGCTTTGAGCTGTAGAGCAATAACCAAGCTGAGAGCAATGTTCGCTCAGCTTAGTCTTTTCGATGATGGGAGTCTGTTGGTAGAACTTCAGGTTAAACTGACATGGATTGAACAGATTAGAGGTAAACAGTTGGAGGATAAGTCTCTTGGGTTACGATTTCGACAGGTTGAAAGTGGGGACACCACAGATTTTAGGATAAACAATGATGGGTATTATGTTTCTGTAGTCCGATTTGTTTACCGAATGATGGGATTTGAGGCTGTCGATTCTGACGGAGGTGCATAGTAGCCCATATGCTATGCATCCCAGTGGGAATAAGATGTACCGAGATCTGCGAGAGTTATTTTGGTGGCCAGGATTGAAGCATGAAGTTGCTAACTTCGCTGCTCGCTGTTTAACTTGTCAGCAGGTTAAGACTGAGCATCAGCTACCTTCGGGTCTGCTGCAGTCGATAAAGATACTGTTATAGAAATGGGAGCGAGTATCGATAAACTTCGTTAGTGGGTTGCCTCTAACACCCGTTAAAAAGGATTATATTTGGGTTATCGTGGATCGATTGACCAACTCTGCTCACATCATCCCGGTTAGGACATACTTCTCTCTACAGAAATTGGCTAAACTCTATATCTCTGGAATAGTAAGGCTACATGAGGTACCAGTCTCAATCATTTCTGATAGAGATCTACGTTTCATGTCTCGATTCTGAAAGAAGCTTCATGAGGCTTTGGGTTCAAGATTAGACTTCAGTACTACTTTCCATCCTCAGACAGATAGTCAGTCGGAGAGGGTGATTCAAATACTGGAGGACATTTTGAGGAGTTGTGTTATCAATTTTCGAGGTAGTTGGAAGGAGTACTTGTCATTAACGGAGTTCGCCTATAATAATAGCTACCAGTCTAGTATACAAATGGCACCTTATGAGGCCTTATATGGTCGTAAGTGTCGCACTCCCTTGTGTTGGACTGAGTTAGGTAAGCGACGTGTTCTGGGTCCGAAATTGGTTTCTGAAACTGATGATAAGGTTAGGTTGATTCAGGATCGACTAAAAGTGGCTTTTGATAGACAGAAGTCCTATGCGGATCTGAAGCGTCTAGAGATAGAATATTTTATGGGAGACTTCATGTTTCTCAAGGTCTTACCATGGAAGAAGGTACTGAGGTTCGGTCGTAAAGGCAAGCTAAGCCCTCGATTTTTTGGGCCGTACCAGATTTTGAGACGAGTATGACCAGTCGCTTATTAGTTGAAACTGCCTCCGGAGTTGGATCCCATTCATGATGTTTTTCATGTCTCGATGTTGAGACGCTACCGCTCTGATCCCACTCATATTGTTCTTGTAGAAGAAATTGAAGTTAAGCCAGATCTGACGTTTAAGGAAGAACCGGTTTAAATTTTAGATCGCGACATTAAAGTTCTATGAAGAAAATCTATTCTCTTGCTGAAGATACTGTGGCGGGATCATAGCACTGAGGAGGCTACTTGGAGGCCAAAGGATTCGATGCGTTAGCAGCTTCCTCACCTGTTCTGGTTAGGTAAAATTTCGAGGCCAAAATTTTCTTTTAGATGGGTAGAGTTTAACGCCCCAAAATTTATGTGTTTGCCTTTATGCAAGTGTGACACACAACTGTGTATTTGCTTCAGTGGTTATATGTTCTGGGTATGTGTGAGGGGTCCTAAGTTCAAACCACAACTTGGGTAAATGTTGGTATTTCTAGGAATAAATCCTTAACTGGGTTCATTAAGCTCATATTTTATGGTTTGTAAAAACCATATCAGAATGAGCCTGCTAGTCTGGTGGTTAAGTGGAGTGTCAATATGCGAGAGGTCTGGGGTTCGAATCTCTGTTATGGCAAGGGTATTATTTTTACTACAAAATTCAGCTAGAGTTTGTGTTTGACTGAAAATCTGAGTAGTGAGGTGTTGGATGGAGAAAAGTAAGGGCAGTTGAGATAGGGAGTTATCAGAATTTTTCTGTCATTTTTTTTTTTTGCAAACTTCATTCTTTTCTTCCCTCTCTTTGTCGAAATTCTCTCTCTCTCTCCCCTTTGTTTTTGTTTCTTTTTTGTGGACTACTCAAGTTCACCACTTTTGATTGAGTTGCACGTAATCTTGGTTATCCGATAAGTGGAGTTTAATACTTTGGTAACCTGTTTCTTTGCCTTATGGACTGATTTTTAGAACTTGACAGCAGCAAATCGGGGATTTAAGGCTTCTTTCTACTGTTTTGTAGAGAATCAATTCTAAGTTTTGTGGTAAGTGTTCATCGCTTTTTGGATGAATATTTTTGGTTTCGGGATTTTAGTTAAACGCAAAGTAAGACTGATATGGACTAGGAATTGTCGATTTTAGGTTCTGGAGTGCTTGTGGATGAGTTAACAGCGAAACCAATACAGGTGTGTATACGAAAACACAGAAAACGAGAATTGGCAAAAGCTAAAAAACAAAACTGTCGATGACACACAGGCGTGTGGTCGCCCGTATGGTAGGCCGTGTGACAGTACACGGGCATGTGATCAACGAGCCAGGTCATGGGCGTAGGACACGGTCGTGTGATGGCTCGATGAGGCCGTGTGCGACACACGGGCTTAACCAATTGGGCCGTATGGACCACAAAGGCATGTGGGCCCATACGGGTGAACCACACAGGCGTGTGAGATTTTTGGGCCAGGCTGTGTGATCCATACGACCAAGGCCAACTTGGGCCGACCACATGGGCGTGTGAGCCCATTTCTTTGAAATGATCTGTAAGGTTGCACGGGTCGCTCAAGTCAACTGTGGACCTACTGTAGGATCCGTAAACGTTACTTAGACCCCTAAATGAATATTCTGACTGTCTGATTTTTTGTACTGAGCGTGAACTGTGGTATTTGAATTGACTGTATGATCTAATAAATTGCATATTAGCACGTCATATTTGTATGTTGCATTGCATCAGGGTTGGGTCAATGTTTTGGAGGAAGTATTCTGAAAGGCTCTTAAGCCTGATATCTTGCAGCTTAGCTGCAATTGTCTGATTATGTACCACACATCGATACAGCATGGTGTGTAGGAATGGATGGGTCAATTTTATCCCCACATGGTGTGTACGGTTGGATGGAGTTGGTGTGTAGAGGCTGGTAGGTAGGACTTTGTTATTCTGTTCTGTTCTGCATGTTATATCTAAGATAGGTTAAGGCCCTAATTCGTATCTACTTCCGTATCTGAGTAGACAAAGGTCCACACCGATTCTGTAAGGGCTCAGGGCCAAACTATATATATATATATATATATATATATCTGGTTTCGGTTCTTGTACTGTGTGTATATTTTCTGTGGGATTACACACTAACTTTGCGAAAACTCACCCTTTTCTGTTTAATCTGTTCAGGTAATCCCCAGACTTGATGGATCGGAGCAGCGGAGGACTCTACGGTGGCCACACGTAAAATCTTGGACTGTTTTTCGCAAATCCTCAGATTTATTACTTGTTTGGTTTTTTTGATGTAATCTTGGACTTGGACTATTTGGTTTTTATTTTGGAACTTTATGTCGTTTTATGGTTATTGTGAAAAAAAAAATAAAATAAAATAAAAAATAAAGAACACAAAATTTAACGTGGAAACCCTTTTGGGAAAAAACCACGGGCAGAGGAGAAGAAAATTCACTATGTCGAAAATTTGAATCAATACAAAAGGAATAGACTATGTCTATTTATAGGCTTGTAAAGCCATATTCTAGTAGGATTGAAACACCTTATCCTAGTAAATATAAAATAGATGGAGTTTAATAAGGTTTAAAAAACCTTATTCTAAAATAAAATAAAAGAAGTCTAGTTCTATATGGATTTTACTTTTATTTTATTTTCCATCGTATTTTATTTAAATAAGAATTAGGGTCACTTAATTCTAACAATCTCCACCTTGACACAAATTCTCAATGAACAAGTTCTTAATCGCGAACAAGTTCTCCACCTCTTCCATAAAACCCCTTAAGGGTTTAACTTCAACAATGAACACCAACCAAGTCTAAGCAATGCTCAAACTTGGTTATAGGAAGTGACTTGGTCATCATATCTGCAGGATTTTCATGAGTACTAATTTTGCTCACAACAATATCACCACGAGCAATAATATCACGAACAAAATGATACCGAACATCAATGTGTTTTGTTCTCTCATGAAACATTTGATCTTTTGTAAGAAAGATGGCACTGATCGTCACAAAATATCTGTGTCTTGATTTGAAGGTCTTCATTTAGTTCACTAAAGAGTCCCTTCAACCAAATAGCTTCTTTACAAGCCTCGAGAATCGCCATGTACTCGGCTTCAAGTGGTAGACAAAGCGATCGTAGTTTGCAAAGTGGCTTTCCAACTTATTATTGCACAACCTCCGATTGTAAAGACGTAACTCGTGAGAGATCTTCTTCTATCAAGGTCTCCAAAGCAAAATCAGCATCAACATACCCAATAACTCCATCTTCGCTTCTTCCAAAGCGTAAGCAAACATCGATAGTACTCGTAAGTATCTTAAAATCCATCGAATCGCTTTCAGTTGTGTTCTTTAAAGGATTCGCCATATATCCGCTAATCTGACCGATCGCATATGATAAACCGACGTGAACAAACCATAGCATACATGAGAGATCCCATCGCACTAGAGTATGGAACATGTGACATGTACTCAATCTCATCATCGATTGTGGAGACAAAGCCGATGAAAGTCTAAAATGGTCGCTAAAGGAGTACTAACAGCTTAGCACTCCGCATATTGAACTCGCAAAGAAGTTTCTCAATGTACCCCCTTCCGACTTAGGTACAATTTACTTGTTTTTCTATCTCTAAGAATCTCCATACCAAGTATCTTCTTTCTTTGGTCCCAAATCTTTCATCTCAAATTCTTCACTTAGTTGGGCTTTGACCTTTCTTATCTCTCCTTTGTCTTTTGTCGCTATCAACATGTCATCAACGTAAAGAAGTAGATACACAAAAGAACCATCATTGTTTTTCTTAAAGTAAACACAATCACAAAACTACTTCTTTTGAAATCGTGAGAAGTCATAAAGGAATCAAACCTCTTGTACCACTCGCCTTGGTGATTGTTTCAAACCGTAAAGGGACTTTTTCAAGCAAGCAAACATAATCCTCTTTTTCTCGAGATCAGAAAACCCTCTGGTTGTTGCATGTAAATATCTTCCTCAAGTTCTCCATGCAAAAATGCGGTTTTGACATCTAATCGCTCAAGCTCTAAATCATGCATGGCCACAATACCAAGCAAAGCTCGAATCGAACTATGCTTCACAACTGGGAGAACACATCTGTGAAGTCCACTCCCGGAACTTGATCGTGAACCCTTTGCAACAAGCCTTGCTTTATATTTAGGTTCTTCAACTCCTGGAGTCCCTTCTTTCTTTTTAAACACCCATTTACAACGCAATGCAGTCTTCTTACCTTTAGGAAGTTTCACAAGATCCCATGTTTTGTTTTTGTGGAGTGATTCCATCTCCTCTTGCATAGCAAACATCCATTTTTCTCGAGTCTTCACAACTAATCGCCTCAGAATAATTTGATGGCTCTTGATTCGCATCTATATCTTCACCACATTTAAAGCATAAGCAACTAGATCACCTCAAAGATACTTCTTTGGAGGTTTAATTTCTCTTTAGTTCTGTTTTTGGCGATAGAGTATTGAGGCGAAGAAGCAACTCTATTCTCAATTTTTGTATCGACTTGAGGAGTCGACTCAGATTAATCTGATGCTCCACCGCTTTTGATTTTCTTTATTGGAAGAGTCTTTAAGAGATAAGTTAGGAAGCATAGCAGTTTCATCAAAAACAACATCTCTGCTAATCACAACTTTCCTATTTCAGGACACCATAACTTATACCCTTTTACACCACTTTATAACCAAGAAAAACACATTTAATGGATCTCGGTTCCAATTTTCCATTATTAACATGAGCATACGCAGACACCCAAAGATCTTTAAATCAGAATAATTAGCAGGATTACTGACCATACCTCTTGTGGAGTCTTTTCTCAATGGCAGCGGATGGAGATCGGTTGATCAAAAACATGCAAGAGAGGTCGTCGCTCGCCCAAAACGACTTCGGTAAGTTGGCATTTGACAACATACATCGAACCTTCTCCATGATCGCTTTGTTCATTCGCTCGCAACGCCGCTTTTCTTTGTGGAGTATGACGAATCGTCAAGTGTCTCACGATCCCTTCCGACTTGCACAATCTATTAAACTCATCGTAACGAACTCTAAGCCATTGTGCGTGCGGAGGTATTTTATCTGCTTTTCCGTCTGCTTTTTCAATCATAATTTTCCAAGACTTAAATGCGGAAAACACATCGCTTTTTCTCGCTTCGGGAAGAACGCCCAAACTTTTACGGAAAAATCATCAATAAAGGTTAGCATATAATTAGCTCCACCTCTCGAAGGCACTCTGGATGGTCCCCATAGATCGAATGAATATACTCCAACGTTTCCTTCGTGTTATGGATTCCTCTAGTGAATCGAACTCTCTTTGCTTCCCAAAAACACAGTGCTCACAGAAATTCAGTTTGCAAATTCCTTGCCCATCAAGAAGTCCTCTTTTGCTCAATTCTACCATGCCATTCTCACTCATATGCCCTAGGCGCATATGCCAAAGTTTAGTAATATCATCATCTGACAAGGAAGAGGAAGCGATACATTTGCATCACGAGAATGATGAGAACCACGCAAAACATATAACTTGGCGTTTTTCTTTGCCCTTTCATCACAACAAGGGACCCTTTGGAAATCTTTTAAACCCCACTTTCAATTTGTGTATCCTGCACCCTTTTGAATCAAGAGTACTCAACGAAATTAAATTTCTTTTCAATTCGGAACATACCGTACGGTCACTAAGTGTTCTGACAACTCCATCAAACATCTTAACTTTAATTGTTCCAACACCTGCGATCTTACACGAAGCATTATTTCCCATTAAAACAACACCTTCAGACACTGTTTCGTAAGTTGTAAACCAATCCCGATTGGGACTCATATGGAAGGTGCAGCCTGAATCAAGTATCCACTCCTCACTTACTTTAGAATCATTGTGAAGCGACTACAAGTTCACCATCATTTGTAGTCTTCTACAACATCGCCTTCACGTAATTTTTACGGTTGTTTTCCCTTTTAATTCGCAGCCTCCCTTTTAATCTTATTTTGTAGCTTATAGCACTCGATTTAATGTGCCCTTTCTTCTTCTGAAGTTACAAGTTTTACCTCTTTTTGAAGA
Organism: Gossypium anomalum; assembly: GCA_025698475.1. Taxonomy (NCBI): domain Eukaryota; kingdom Viridiplantae; phylum Streptophyta; class Magnoliopsida; order Malvales; family Malvaceae; genus Gossypium; species Gossypium anomalum. Next base: position 81,203,167 of record CM046961.1, read on the forward strand.
CTTGATCTACCCTTAGATTTAGCACGATGATTTCTTTCTTGTGTCCTACCGATCATCATCATCGTGATTCGATCTTGTCTCCCACGAACAATGAGACCCTCTCCTTGAGAGTCAGGTTTAACCACAAGATGTTTCATCTTATCATACGAGGTTAAAGAATCATAAACCTCATCAACTGTGAGAGACTCGCGGCTATATAAAATCGTGTCTCTAAAGGTTGAATAAGACGGAGGCAACGAACAAAGTAGAATCAACCCTAGATCTTCCTTATCATACCGAACCTCCATGGCCTCCAAGTTTGAGAGAATTTCTTTAAACACACATTAAGTGTTCGTGTGTGAGACGCACCTTCCTCCAAACGATGAGCATAAAGACGCTGCTTCATATGCAACTTGCTTGTTAGAGTTTTCGACATACATATTTGTTCTAGCCTCTTCCATAATGCAGCGGCAGTCTTCTCTTTCATCACATCCTGCAAAATTTCATTGGACAAATGCAGATGCAATTGTGTTAATGCCTTTCGATCCTTACGCTTCTTCTCTTCATCTGTTAATGTCGAAGGCATCTTATCTATCCCTAGCAGGGCATCCTCCAGATCCATCTGCGCAAGAACTGCTTGCATCTTAATCTGCCACAACGCAAATCTGGTGTTGCGATCCAACAGCGAAATTTCATATTTCAAAGACGCCATTACCGTGATCGAGATGAACAACCCTAAGCTCGATACCAATTGTGAAAAAAAAATAAAATAAAATAAAAATAAAGAACACAAAATTTAACGTGAAACCCCTTTTGGGAAAAACCACGGCAGAGGAGAAGAAAATTCACTATGTCGAAAATTTGAATCAATACAAAAGGAATAGACTATGTCTATTTATAGGCTTGTAAAGCCATATTCTAGTAGGATTGAAACACCTTATCCTAGTAAATATAAAATAGATGGAGTTTAATAAGGTTTAAAAAACCTTATTCTAAAATAAAATAAAAGAAGTCTAGTTCTATATGGATTTTACTTTTATTTTATTTTCCATCGTATTTTATTTAAATAAGAATTAGGGTCACTTAATTCTAACAGTTATTTAAACAACACCTCCACAAAACACGATTTTTCTAAAACTAAGGATTTCGTAAACAAAATAATGATTTTTCCCTAAATTAACTGATTACAGTAGCTTCCGCTTAAAAAATGACAAGTTTTGAAACAAAGCGTCTAGTGCGTGATTCCTTCAAATTAATTAAAGGTTACTTAACCGCAATGATTTTAACTAACTTGATCTGACTAGTTGACAAGTCTATACAAACATCATTTAAATCATAGGGAACAACATGATAGACTTAAAAGTGTTATTTTGTACAAAAAATTTTGGGTATCTTCCATGTTGGTTTTACAGTTTATGTTTGGAGTTTATAATTACTTCTCTCAATAATATCGTCTCCAAAATTCAAACTTACGTTATCTCATTAAAAATATAATCTATCTTACAACTGCATCCAACACTTGTAAGCTTATATTATACAATGTTTAATAAAATGTCTCTAATCATCATTTTATCTATTATGTACTCTCTATTTGTTTTATTTTCTTTTTTAACTACAAAATCATAAAAACATAATGACATTAAATAATAAGAATATAAAATTATATTATATTTGAATTAAATTAAAATTAAATATTTAAATTTTATGTTTAATTCAATTTATATACTAATTTTGAGATGAAATGATTAGATTAAATTTTTTCAAAATTAATTACTTGCCCTTACTTATAAAGTTTTAATGGAAAAGAAACACATCAAAGTATAAAAGCAAAGAAATAAAGGGAGAAAAGAAAAAGAAATAAATGAATTAATCTAAATGTTAATATATAATTAAATAAATTAACTTTAAACTATTAAATATGTATTTGCATGAAAATTTTATTAAAAATAAAATGGAAAAGTAAAAAGAGGACAAAAGATATAACCGTCGTTCATGATAATTTATTAAAATAAAAGTAAACTTATTAAATATTAAAAAATAGATTATGTTTAACAAAAAGTTAAAATTTGATTTAATAAAAATTAAAATAATTTTAGAACTAATAAGATGTTGACTAATTTTAATTTATATATTAATAAATAAAAATTAGAGATAAAATAATGAGTAATTAATAAAAGATAAATTCGTCTTTTTATTTAAATAAAATTTGAGAGTTAAGTATATTTTTCATCATATATGGATAAGTGAATTTTTAATCAAATCTTAAAAGGGTTTGAATACTTTTTCCAATATTTTGTTATGGATTAAATTTATTAATATAATTTAATAAAAATTTTGATCTAGTAATTATGTGAATGTATCATATTAAAATATTTATTTATATTTAATGAGATGTAAGTGCATAATTCTACATATAAACACTAATGAATTATTATCCCTCAATTATTTCAATTATATGAATTCAAATCTAAGTTAAATATTATTATCTGTCTTGAATTTGTAAAAAATTGAATTTAAAAATTTAATTATATGTTGGATACTCAAATCCAAAAAATTTAAATCTATTAAATTTCATTTTTAATCTATTTAAAATCAAATAAAAGTTATTTTTAAATAAAATTTACTCTAATCAAGAGTTTTTGGGAATTAATATTTTTATTTTATATGTTATTTTATTATTTTACATATACTCTTTTTAATAATATAAGCGAAAAAAGGAAAGGTTCACAGAGGCCCTGTAGAAGTTAATCAAATGAAAAGCTAAAACTAAAAAAAGAAGAGCTAAAATAAAAAAAAATTTAAAATATAAGGAAAGGCTTCAACTTGAAGTAAAATAAAGAGTGTTTTGTGCACGTGTGATTGGTGATTAAAATAAAAAAAATTAATTATTTAATTTTAGTTTTTTAATAAATATACAAACAACATAAAGTTTTGAATTTGATAATAAAATCGGGATAAGTACCTAAATTATACATCAACTTTGATTCAATGTGTAATCATATACATAAACTTTTAATTATGATACAATTTTCCCGTATCATTAACACTGTTATCTACATGACACTATTTTTCACTAAATTTTGTGGAAAACGATGACATGACATTTTATTATAAAAATAAACAAATTTAATGTATTTCCACCTAATTGAAAAAAATAAATATGATTTTTTTTATTTGAACAAAATTAGACTAATTATTCGTTTACCTTTTCGTCAATAGAAAAAATTGCTTCCACCATAATAGATTTGATAAAGAAAAAAGTCATAAAAAATTATTTCTGAAAAAAAGTTGGGTTCTTTTAAAAAAAAAAGTTGTCTTTTCCAAATTCCAACTATCAAAAGATAAAAAAACAATAAAAAAAATTGCGTTGTTTTTCTTAAGCAAACCTGGTAAATGCAATTAGTCTGGCCCTTGCCTCTCCATTCAAACTTTCAATATCTTGTTTGGCATCGTCTCTGTCGTACTCTCATCTATTGAGAACGGGTCTTTTGCCACTTGTGGAAAACGGATGTCGTTGTTTGCTTCATTGACTTCAGTATCCTTTGCTTGGTCAATTTATTCCCACTTTACACACTCTTCTTCTTCTTTTTTTTTTTTTTTTTTTTTTTTGAAAGCATGTTTATCAAAAGATGAAAGTTTTGGTTATTTTCTAATGGAAAAGTGATCTCTTAGAACACAAATTGTTGCCAAATGCATCGGGTAAAAGTTTAGAAATTTGCAAATACAAATTTGTACTCATCTGTAAATTACTATCAAATTCCAAGCAACAATGATTTTACTTAGATAATGATCTCGGTTGATGCAGATCATAAAGAAAGATGACAGAAAACAACAGTGAAGGTAAATTTCTTGTATTTTATCTAGTGAGGAGCCAAGGAGGGTCAATTGCTTATATGGGTCGGTGGTCTTTATATATTTGTAAAGTTCTTTTTATGTGTTTTAACAAATGTGGCTCACTATATCTGTAACACCCCTAATCTGTATCTGTTACCGAGATAGGGTTACGGAACATTACCGAAGTTTACAACTCAAAACAATCAAATATTCAAAAGATTTAAATCATAACATCATTCATAGAAAAATCAATCAATCCCTTTCATATAGTCCCTTATATGAGCCCTCGAGGCCCTAAAAACACATTAGAAACTAATCGGGACTAAATCGAAAAATATAGAATTTTTAGGGAAAAGTTAAAAATCTACATACAGCAGGGGTCACACGGCCGTGTGGCTAGGCCGTGTGACTCACACGGCTGAGACACACGCCCATGTCTTAGGCCGTGTGGACATTCGAAGTAGGGACACATGGCCTTGTCCCAGCTCGTGTAACTCTCTGACTTGGTTTACATAGCCAAGCCACACACCCATGTGTCAGGCCAAAAAATAGGTCATTTTCAAGCCATTTTTCTAACCTAAAACTTAGCCACTTACACAAGCCAAATGCACGTATATTTATGCATCCAAATTGTACCTAACACATGCATATTCAAGCTAGATCTTCATAGTATTTAACCATACAACCAATATGACAAAAAGGCTCCTCAATCACAACAGTCAAACTTGGTTATACATTTGCTAAGTTTAGCCATAAATCAACCAACCATTTGAGCTAATTCTATACCAACATTTACCACAATGTTCACATACCAATCATACTCAAATATGCCAATTTGACCATTCAACAACTATCATCACTAAACCTTAGCAAACTTGGCCATATGCCAACCACATCCAATTATACCAAATTAGCCATTTATCTACTCAATACTCACTATCTATTTCCATATCAAACCAAACCTCAAATGACAACATTCCAACATATCAAAACAAAATTTCATAGTGTGCATATTTATTCATCATTCCAACTACCATCATTTAAGCACCAAAATGCCAAAATAGCAACCACTAAAAGACCATACATACATGTTAACATAACCACCTAAATGACATAAACAAACCATTTCCAAATAGTACCAGTCAACCAACATTTATATACCATATTTACATCATCCACATCTAATTAAAAACCTTTCCAAAATAAACTATATTTTGACCATGTTGATATCAATTTATCACATACCATTTTGGTCATTTAAATATACATTCACATACACCAATTTTGGTCATTTCAAAACATGCATCAATTTCACCATATTAACCACAACCAACAAGACATCAATAGTACTTTAAGTACCTCAAATCCAAGGCAACTTTTCATGCCATAATCATAAACCAAAATAACATATACATGCCAAACTCATCAATTAAACATTAAACATAGTCCACCTATATATGTCATTATAACCACTACCAAAGCATCAAAATCTATCGATATATTAGTTGGATAGTGTGATAGATCTCCGATAGGCTTCCAACCTGATTAAGTTTCCGATAATCTGAAAAGTAAAGGAAAAAAAACTACGTAAGTAATGAATGCTTAGTAAGCTCGTATAAACCAAAAACATAATATTACATTTCAATAATGAAATTTATAGGTTAAATACAAGCCTATACCAATGCCTCAAGATTTATCCAATCATAATTATCAACTCACAATTGAATAAGTTCATTAATGTCGTATAATTATTAACCATCCATAACATGATAAGATTTCATGAGACATAATATATAATCACCAACCTTTCTATAAGATTATATATCTTTCTATTTACTTTCTTTTCATTCCGTTCCTAATGCTTATCATAAGCCTAAACAATAATATCAATTCCTGACTTAGTGTATTTATCCATGATATAGGTATATTCATCCATAGTATAAGCAATTTGCTCACATATAAATACATTACTTATCACATTAGCCCTTTTATAGCACCATGATACATCTCAATTACGTACTTACCATTTCATTTCCTTTTCTTACCTGATTCATATGCATAGTACAAGCGTAATTATAAACATCAATAATATCCACAAGCTTGGCATAAGCCTAAGCACATCAACAACACATGTTAGTTCATTTAAACATGATTCATATGAATTTGACATGGAAAAAAATTATACTTGAGCGTGATTTACTTGGATTTATCATCCATCTCATAACATACCATGTTTTCTATGTATCACCATTTCAATGAGTTTCACACATACATATCTTAATTCATATTAAACACTTACCATTTCATTTGCATAACACATAAGACATAAACATAGATTAACCATAGTCACAAGTTAGTGATTAAACACATAACTTAGCTATATCATCACTTGGTACGATATGGTACATAAACATAGCATCACTTAAATCATACTTTTCATAATCATGAATGTTCTTACTTTGATCGTCGATACATCATACTTTTCTATAATTGTCATAGTGAAATCAATCTGAACCCTTACCGGTTCATCCCTCTTCATGCCCGTTGAGCCACTTAGAATAATACCGGATACGCGGGAAAGCTTACACAAAGTATGCTAAACATATAGTCGTAGTTTAAAAGAGCTGTAAAATAGGCCTGCTCACGCAAGCTGTCAGTCAGAATGTAAGCTACACGATGCTGCTCATACAAGCTGTCAAGTATCTGCAACTAAAGTCGGACCTTAGCCATCAGTAGGACATTCAAGACTAGCACCTGAAACATGGTAACCTGGGTCTGCTCACACAAGCTGTCGGTCGGAACGTAGCTATATTGTGTTGCTTACATAAGCTGTCGAGTATCCACAACAAATGCCGGAACCCGGCCACCGGTAGGACATTCAGAGCCAGCACCCAAAACATGGTAACCCTAACGACATGTCATTTGTATCCTATATATTCCTAAGGTTCAAATAGGGCTCGATAGTTGTCGTACATCGTTGAATTTTCGTCGTTTCTTTACAAGATAAATTACATAATAACATATAATATATTGATTCAATCACCATAGAATCACATACTAACATTCAATTTAATCAAATTTATAAAAAATTTAGTTCATACGAACTTACATGGCTAAATTGCAGAAATGTTAAAGTACAAGGGCATTTTTGTAATTTTCCATTCTCCTCGATTTTCCACTCAATCTTGATCTAAATTAATAATTTCATTAAATATATTAAATTAGATAGTAAAAAAATTTTTTTATGAAATTTAATCATTTTTGATATTTTACAAAATTGCCCCTAAAGTTTTACTTTTATTCAATTTAGTCCCTAAGCCCAAAACATGCAAATTAACCATTTTAATGCCAATTTATAATAGCCGAATATTAATGGTACCCATATCAACCCATATTTGCAACAATTTCACATCAAATCCTTGAAATTTTACTATTTTTATAATCTAGTCCTTAATCGAAAAATTCATAAAAAAATTACTTAATAAAATACTTTTAGATAACAAATAATATATCAAATTCATCATTGAACATCTAAAATCACAAGGTTCATTAATGGCAACATTCAAAATCCTTAACAGTTTCAAAATCGAAGGTACGGACTAACTGGACCTAATCGCAACGATCTCAAAAACATAAAAATTAAAAGAAATGAATGAAAAATGGCTTACCATGCAAAGGTATAGCCATAGTCGAACCTTGAAGCATAAAAATAGTGTATTTCAGTTGTGAACAAGCCAAATGAAGAAGAAAGCTTTATGTTTTCTTCTTATTATTATATTTTTAACCTTTATTCTTTATTTTAATAATAAAATAATTTATAAAACTGATAAAATTAAAATAAATTAAAATATTAAACCATCCACCATCCTAAGAATGGGTAATTTACCCATTAATTCCATCCAATTATGATTCTTTAATCAATTAACACCTTTAAATTAATAGCGATTGACTTTTTCAACTTTTACAATTTAGTCATTTTCGCTTTATTAACTATCGAAACGTTAAAATTTTTCAACGAAACTTTAATACCACCTTAATGACACTTTGTAAATATTTATAAAAATATTTATGGCTCGGTTTATAGAAACGAGGTTCCAATACCTCATTTTTTAAAACCATTTGACCTTAGGATCTTACCACTTGAACTTAATTTTTCATCAATATAACAAAAACCACTATATCAAAAACCTATCTAAAACCATATTTGACTCGTAAATATTAAATAATAATATTTACGAACTTACTTATCGAATTTGGTGGCCCTGAAACCACTGTTTTTGATACCACTAAAAAACGGGTTGTTACAATATCCTTCTTGTGTTTTGATTTGTAAGCTCTGCATGAGAGAGTGCGATGATCATTAGGTTGAATAATGAAGGTAAATTTCTATTCTTGAGCAAAAAAAATAAGTTTGGATTTGTAAATTTTGTTATGAATTTTTAGTTTTTTGTGAAATTTTGTACCAATATCACTAGGTTATAAATATATATTCAATTTTCAAAATATAGTTTAAACAGGTTAATGTGTTTTTCACGATTCAATGTTTTGTTGCATGTTTTAATATGATTAAATGAAAAGAGCTTATAGTCATTTTGACATTGGATTAAAAACATCAAATAATTATTTTTCTTTAATTTTAGAAATGATGATTGTTTTTCTTTCTATGCTACTATTAAGAGTCTAAAATTGAAATCTGTATATATATAGAAGAAACTATAATTATCATGACAAATCGTTTTCAAGTAATATTTTTTTCTTGGTTGAATTGAGAAGCTAGGATTTGGTTCTTTAAAAGAAAAGTTTTTGGATTTCATTAATTAAGTTGATCATATTATAATTCCAGCTCTAGTGTTTTTTAGGCCATGAAAATGTAGTCTTAAAAGACGATTTTGGTGTATTTGCATGTGAAAATAGTAGTAAAAAACTAAGTCTAATGAAGGCAGCAATGCTTATAGAAAATACCGCTAGAATAGGAGGGTATGTTTTGGATTTTAAAGGCAAGTTGATGGACCAAATTGAGACCACAGTTCGTCACCAATACTTCTCCTGATATTTCTTTCTCTGAAGGTATTTGACCAATTAAAATTATGTACTATTTGAAATTTTCTCTTTAAAAAGGACAAATGATCAAATTTTATAGTAAAATTGCCCTATTGCATGATTAGGGATAAATCTAAACCTCTCACACAAGTAGATTAGTAAATTTGTATATTATCCCTAGTTCTATTAAATTGAATTGTGTTTTGCATTTGTTTAGTTTGCTAGCAGCAATACAGTTTATTTGTTAAAGTGGTGCTCAACCTCCTTTTTGAGATTTTGAGTGGCCTTCTAACTAATTCACTTTAAGCCTTAACTATATACATACATATAGTCAATAATCAATATTAAAAATTAAAAATTCTTAAACAGAAATAACAAAATTCGGTTTTTCCATACAATTAAAAAAGAAATTAAAAATTCATGTACTTAAGTAATTAAAAAAAAGTAATAAACTGCACTTAAAATGTTACTTCTTAATGAACTTTTTGTTTGAAACCTCATTCTACCCCTATTGCTTTTTCTTTGTTGTTGAGTATTCATTATCAACTAGTCTTGAATATGGATGCAACTACTCTTGGTTACCATTATTCATCTATTGTGACTAGTAGAATTACACAAAGTTAGACAAATTTAAAATGCATTCATTCATAATTTTGCAAATTTGTTTAATTAAAAACAAATTATTACCTAGTTGATAGTAGATCTTTGTGGACAGCCCCTCTAGTTATGTCTTGGTTGTTTACATATGTTACAAGTCATCGTTCTACCAATTTTAGTTAGCCTCTTTGTTTTCTGTTTTATTAGATGTTATGTTAGAATCAAATGACCCGAATCTTTATTTAAATAAAATACAGTGGTAAAATAAAATAAAAGAAGAGTCCATATAAAATTACACTTCTTTTATTTTATTTTAGAATAAGGTTTTTTAAACCTTATTAAATTCCATCTATTTGATATTGATTAGAATAAGGTGTTTCAGTCTTACTAGAATATGGCTTTACAAGCCTATAAATAGACATAGTCTATTCCTCTAGTAATTATTCAAATTCGACATAGTGAATTTTCTTCTCATCTGCCCGTGGTTTTTTTCCCGAAAGGGTTTCCACGTAAAATTTGTGTTTTTTATTTTATTTTATTTTATTTTTCACAAATTGGTATCCGAGCTTCCGGGTTGTTCATCTTAATCACGTTAATGGCGTCTTTGAAGTATGAAATTCCGCTGTTGGATCGCAACACCAGATTTGCGTTGTGGCAAATTAAGATGCAAGCAGTCCTTGCGCAGATGGATCTGGAGAATGCCCTGCTAGGGATATATAAGATGCCTTCGACTTTAACAGATGAAGAGAAGGAGCGTAAGGATCAAAAGGCGTTAACACAATTACATCTACATTTTTCCAACGAAATTTTACAGGATGTGATGAAAGAGAAAATCACCGAGGCATTATGGAAGAGGCTAGAACAAATATGTATGTCGAAAACTCTAACAAGCAAGTTGCATATGAAGCAGCGTCTTTATGCTCATCGTTTGGAGGAAGGCACGTCTGTACACGAACACTTAATAGTGTTTAAAGAAATTCTCTTAAACTTGGAGGCCATGGAGGTTCTGTATGATAAGAAAGATCTAGGGTTGATTCTACTTTGTTCGTTGCCCCTGTCTTATTCAAACTTTAGAGACACGATTTTATATAGTCACGAGTCTCTCACAGTTGATGAGGTTAATGATTCTTTGACCTCGTATGATAAGATGAAGCATCTTGTGGTTAAACCCGACTCTCAGGGAGAGGGTCTCATTGTTCGTAGGAGATAAGATCAAAATGCTTATGATAATCGTGGAAGGAAACAGGAACGGAATCCTCGCGGTAAATCTAAGGGTAGATCAAAGTTTTCAAATAGAGGTAAAACTTGTAGCTTCTGCAAAAAAAAAGGGCACATTAAATCTGAGTGTTATAAGCTACAGAATAAGATTAAAAGGAGGCTGCGAATCAAAAGGGAAAACAAGCAGAAAATTCCAGTGAAGCTGATGTTGTAGAAGACTACAGCGATAATGAGCTTCTAGTCGCTTCTGTCAACAATTCTAAAATGAGCGAGGATACTTGATTCAGGCTGCACCTTCCACATGAGTCCCAATCGGGATTGGTTTACAACTTATGAAACAGTGTCTGAAGGTGTTATTTTAATGTGAAACAATGCTTCGTGTAAAATCGCAGGTGTTGGAACAATTAAAGTTAAGCTATTTAATGGAGTTGTCAGAACACTTAGTGACATACAACATGTTCCAGAATTGAAGAGAAATTTAATTTTGTCGAGTACTCTTGATTCAAAAGGGTATAGATACATAGCTAAAAGTGAGGTTTTAAAGATTTCTAAAAGTTCCCTTATTGTGATGAAAGAGCAAAGAAAAGCTGCCAAGTTATATGTTTTGCAAGGTTCTACTGTTACTGGTGACGCAGCTGTCACTTCCTCTTCCTTTTCAAATGATGATATTACTAAACTTTGGCATATGCGCCTAGGGCATATGAGTGAGAATGGCATGGCAGAATTGAGCAAAAGAGGACTTCTTGATGGGCAAGGAATTTGCAAACTAAATTTCTGTGAGCACTGTGTTTTTGGGAAGCAAAAGAGAGTTCGATTCACCAGAGGAATCCATAACACGAAGGGAACGTTGGAGTATATTCATTCTGATTTGTGGGGGCCATCCAGAGTGCCTTCGAGAGGTAAAGCTAATTATATGCTAACCTTTATTGATGATTTTTCCAGAAAAGTTTGGGCGTTCTTCCTAAAGTAGAAAAGCGATGTGTTTTTCGCATTTAAGTCCTAGAAAATTATGATTGAAAAACATACGGGAAAACATATAAAATACCTCCGCACAGACAATGGCTTAGAGTTCTGTTCTGATGAGTTTAATAGATTGTGCAAGTCAGAAGGGATCGTGAGACACTTGACAGTTCGCCATACTCTACAGCAAAATGGCGTTGCAGAACGAATGAATAGAATGATCACGGAGAAGATTCAATATATGTTGTCAAATGCCAACTTACCAAAGTCGTTTTGGGCTGAAGCAGCCTCTACTGCATGTTTTTTTATCAATCGATCTCCATCCGTGGCCATTGAGAAAAAGACTCCACAAGAGGCATGATTTGGTAATCCTGCTAATTATTCCGATTTAAAAATATTTGGGTGTCCTGCGTATGCTCATGTTGATAATGGAAAATTAGAACCGAGATCCATTAAATGTGTTTTTCTTGGTTATAAAGCTGGTGTAAAAGGGTATAAGTTATGGTGTCCTAAAAATAGAAAAGTTGTGATTAGCAGAGATGTTGTTTTTGATGAAACTGCTATGCTACCTAACTTATCTCTTAAAGACTCTTCCAATAAAGAAAATCAAAAGCAGGTGGAGCATCAAATTAATACAGAGCCGACTCTTCAAGTCAGTACAAAAATTGAGAATAGAGTTGCTTCTTCACCGCAATACTCTATCGCCAAAAATAGAACTAGAAGAGAAATTAAACCTCCAAAGAAGTATGTCGAGGCTGATCTAGTTGCTTATGCTTTAAATGTGACTGAAGTTATAGATGCGAATCAAGAGCCATCTAATTATTCTGAGGCGGTTAGTTGTGAAGACTCAAAAAAATTGATGTTTGCTATGCAAGAGGAGATGGAATCACTCTAAAAAAAAAAACATGGGATATTATGAAACTTCTTAAAGATAAAAAGGTTGTTCGTTGTAAATGGGTGTTTAAAAAGAAAGAAGGGACTCCAGGAGTTGAAGAACCCAGATATAAAGCAAGGCTTGTTGCAAAGGGTTATAGCCAAATTCCAAGAGTAGACTTTACAGATATGTTCTCCCCAGTTGTTAAGCATAGTTTAATTCCAGCTTTGCTTCATATTGTGGCCATGCATGATTTGGAGCTTGAGCAGTTAGATGTAAAAACTACATTTTTGCATGGAGAACTTGAGGAAGATATTTACATGCAACAACCCGAGGGTTTTATAGTCTCAGAAAAAGAGGACTATGTTTGCTTGCTGAAAAAGTCCCTTTACGGTTTGAAACATTCACCAAGACAGTGGTACAATAGGTTTGATTCCTTTATGACTTCTCATAATTTCAAAAGAAGTAGTTTTGACAGTTGTGTTTACTTTAAGAAAAACAATGATGGTTCTTTTGTGTATCTACTTCTTTATGTTGATGACATGTTGATAACAGCAAAAGATAAATGAGAGATAAGAAAGTTCAAAGCCTAACTAAGTGAAGAATTTGATATGAAAGATTTAGGACTAGCAAAGAAGATACTTGGAATGGAGATTCTCAGATATAGAAAAGCAAGTAAATTGTACCTAAGCCAAAAGGGTACATTGGGAAAGTTCTTTGCAGGTTCAATATGCAAAGTGCTAAGCCTGTTAGTACTCCTTTAGCAACCTATTTTAGACTTTCATCGGCTTTGTCTCCACAATCAGATGATGAGATTGAGTACATGTCACATGTTCCATACTCTAGTGCAGTGGGATCTCTCATGTATGCTATGGTTTATTCACGTCCAGATTTATCATATGCAGTCAGTGCAGTTAGCAGATACATGGTGAATCCTGGTAAAGAACACTGGAAAGCAGTTCAGTGGATTTTGAGATACTTACGAGGTACTACTGATGTTTGCTTATAGTTTGGAAGAACTAGCGATGGAGTCATTGGGTATGTTGATATTGATTTTGCTAGAGACCTTGATAGAAGAAGATCTCTCACAGGTTATGTCTTTACAATCGGAGGTTGTGCAATCAGTTGGAAAGCCACTTTGCAAACTACAGTCGCTTTGTCTACCACCTGAAGTGAGTACATGGCGACATCGAGGCTTGTAAAGAAGCTATCTAGTTGAAGGGACTCTTTAGTGAACTCAATGAAGACCTTAAAATCAGTACAGTATTTTGTGACAGTCAGAGTGCAATCTTCCTTACAAAAGATCAAATGTTTCATGAGAGAACAAAGCACATTGATGTTCGGTATCATTTTGTTCGTGATATTATTGCTCGTGGTGATATTGTTGTGAACAAAATTAGTACTCATGAAAATCCTATAGATATGATGACTAAGTCACTTCCTATAACCAAGTTTGAGCATTGCTTAGACTTGGTTGGTGTTCATTGTTGAAGTTAAACCCTTAAGGGGTTTTATGGAAGAGGTGGAGAACTTGTTCGTTGAGAGTTCGCGATAAAGAATTTGTTCATTGAGAATTCGTGTCAAGGTGGAGATTGTTAGAATTAAGTGACCTGAATCCTTATTTAAATAAAATACAGTGGTAAAGTAAAATAAAAGAAGAATCCATATAGAATTACACTTCTTTTATTTTATTTTAGAATAAGGTAAAAACCTTATTAAATTCCATCTATTTGATATTGCTTAGAATAAGGTGTTTCAGTCTTACTAGAATATGGCTTTACAAGCCTATAAATAGACATAGTCTATTCCTCTTGTAATTATTTGAATTCGACATAGTGAATTTTCTTCTCCTCTGCCCGTGGTTTTTTTCCCGAAAGGGTTTCTACGTAAAATTTTTGTGTTCTTTATTTTATTTTATTTTATTTTATTTTCACATGTTAAAATAGAATGTTGATAATGACAATGTATCGCAAATAAAAGAAAGAAAAAAATAGAACACACATATTTTATGTGGAAACCTTTTCGGAAAAAAAAACCATAGGCAGATAAGAAGAAAATTCACTAAGTCGAATTCGAATGATACAGGAGGAGTATAGACTACGTCTATTTATAGGCTTGTAAAACCATATTCTAATCAAATTCAAATAAAATTAATGTAGTAAGGTTAAAACACCTTATTCTAATCAATATCAAATAGAGGTAGTATACTTCTATACGGATTTCACTTATGTAACCTATATCGTACCGCAAGGACCGGTTGCAACCCTAATCTAGTATTTTGCCACTTGTATTTTATTTTAACAAGAATTTAGGTCACATATCTCTAGCAACATTGAATAAACAAATTTTAACAAGAATTTCGGCCTTCACCCTCGTAGATCCCCCTATCTTGCCACTTGTATTTTATTTTAACAAGAATTTGGGTCACATAACTCTAACATTATATTCATCTCGTACCATCTTACCCCTTATTTTTTTGGGCCTTCCTAGCATGACATTGAACTTTGGTGGTATTATTTTTTCATTTCTAGTCTTCTCTTACAAGTCAAGTCCATTTATTGGTTGTAAATCATACTCATTTGTCCTCATGTACATTTCCTTGCTATAAAATTTTGCCAGATATTTCTCTAGATCCTCTACTTTGTTGTAAACGACACATACTAAATGTGCACATGGGATGCCTGACAAGTCCCATAATCTATGTGAACAAGTCATCCTTTCTAAGTCCACAATATATGTGATCCTACCACACATGATCTCATATCCATAATCTTTATTGAAATGCACATTCCACTCAGTAGATTCTTTTATGCTCTTGTCAAGCTTAGCTCTAATTAGGGGACCACATGACTCTTTCCATCCAAGTATTGCTTTCCTTTTACTAATAATTTGTTCCATAACAACCAACCTAATATCATTTAGCATACTTATTACTGGCTTTGACCTAGCTTGTACGATGCTAGCATTGAATGCCTTGGCTAGGTTGTTATATGTTGAATCACACTTAGTGTTATAACTAAAATATGCTTTGCAAAACCTTGCCTCATCTACATTTATAAGAGTTACGACTGCCATCTATTTTTCCTTTTCAAGAGCAATACACATTTGTTCAAAACATGGTACGTAAATGGCTTTCACACATGCCCAAAAAGCCTTTTGCAAACCTTTTCCTCTAAACCCATTTGGACCTTTTCCAACCTAATTTCCCCATACATGTCTAGCACAAAACCTATGCTTTGCGTGTGGGAATAGTTTTTTAACAGCTTTTTTAGCCCTTACAAAATTAAATTAAAAAATATAAAAAATATGATATACTATAAACTATGCAAACCAACAAATTAATTACAGGTAATATTACCTTTTGTTGATCTGATATGAATGTCCACCTATATCCATCAGGAGTGCCAATGTCTCTTTTCAAAATCTCAAGAAACCAAGTCCATGATGTTGTACACTTGACCTCCACAACACACCATGCTAGAGGAAATATTTGGTTATTTGCATCCCTAGCCACAGCAGTTAGTAACTCCCATTTAGCTATTCCTTTTAAATAGCACTCATCCAATCCTAAGATAGGCCTACATCCAGCTAAGAAGTCTCTCCTCAAATCATCAAAACAAGTATAAAACCTTTGGAATAATGGTGGAAATCTAGGAGCAAGTCTTTCTATCTTAATTTCAATTGTACTCCCCCTATTAGATCTTCTCAACTCTTCTGCATAATCATATAAAGTCGCATAATCTTCAATCACATCTATCTCCATCTCTTTTAGTACCTTTAGCTTAGTTCTTCTAGCTTTACTGATGTTGATATTAACACCAAGCTTTATTTTCACTACAGATTGTATGCAATTAAGTTTGATAAATGGATGAGCAACAATTAATTCTTTGTATCTATTTACCAAGAAAGCTATTGAAGCTCTTTGCACCTTCCATTGAGGGTTGCACTTATGTTTCTTTCTGAGCAGCTTCACTTGAAAGTCTCTAGTATTATTATCTATAGATGTAGATATATACCACTTAAATTTTTTTTTCTCACATCTTGCTGAGACCCTAGTTGGTTCGCTCATTTTAGTCTTTATGTTATACCTAGTAGTGATTCATACTTGGTCAAGGCTTCCTTAAGTTGGGTTTTGCTCAAGAAAATCATTCCAATAGTAAACTCTAGAGCTCTAATATTTGGATCATAAAAGGGAAACTTGCTTTTTCTCATACTAAGTTCATCTATGGTTTCCACGTGCACATCACTATTTGAGCTTTCACTATAGAGTTGATCTGAATCAAATCCATCAGAGCAAAGATTGTCATCCAAATCACCATTAGATTTAAAATCATCTTCTAAGTTACCTGTCTCATCCCCACCATTTGTTTTCAGCTTTCTTTTATTTCTTTGGTTGTCATTGTTTATTTTATTGTACTCTTAAATTGCTATCATGGCTTCAAATAACTCATCATCATCATTAGATAGGTAGGTTAAATCAATAATAAAATTCTCTTCTTCATCAACATTTTCCTCCATCTCTTCTAATGGGACACAAAAGGAATTCTCAATTCTCCCACTCATTTGACTGCAAATAAATAAAAATAAATATTTAGAAAGTATAAACACAAAGGACCTATTTACAAAACTAGTTAATTTTTTACAAAACTTGCTAACTATTCAAACTACTCATAATGCAACATAATTCACAATGAAAAATAAATCAAAAAAGTACAACAAAGTATTCATAATATGATGTTTGTGGTTGAATGAGTATTTATTTCCATATTTCTTTTTATTTTGGCAAAGTGAATTCTTGGTTATGTTATATTTTGGTTTATACCATTATGTGCCCTTATTGCTATGTGTTTGTTGTTATACTAATCTTTTCTTTACTTAATAAAATTTTACCTTTCAAAAAGAAATATCAACACTGTCTTTCTTTGTGTGTTTCTCATCTTTTACAATAAAAAAAAAGTTTTCAACTATGTGAATACTACAATGATAGTCATTTTGACCTTTAAAAAAGCACTCCACAACAACAATTTGTAAGTTGCATGGAGTCGAAGCAAACTCGTTCATAAACATTTCATTGCTACCAGGTAAGTTTCATTGGAAATATTACCTAGCTATTTTTAACATTTAGATATTTTTGTAGTTGATGAAGTCTATCACATCAAAGATCACACCTCACCCAAAACAGAACACTCTCAAGAATCTTCTTGCTAATGCTGCCACACAATCTGAAGACTTACAAGAATACTACCTACAATAGAGCCTTTTGACTTTAGAATCCAAGGCTTTCTAGTTTAAACTTTTTTTCACGAAGTTCTAGTTTAAGCCTTACTGATTCGTTTATGTTTCATTTGCTTTACAATTTTTTTGTTTGAACACTTTCTCTTTTCAATGCGTGACTTGGTATCTAAAAGGAATGTGTTTCACGCTTTAAAAAAAAATTCATAGGAACAACTACTCCCACAAGATACCCATAAAACAACATTAAAAATTATATATGCATACCTCGATAAAAGATATGATAATAATAATAATAAATTTGAAATCCTAATCGGACTAATGGAAAAACAATCAACTGAGGTTGTTTTAGTATTGAAAGAACAATAACATACCTTTTCTTATGATGTTTTCCTATCACTTCTTTTTCTCAATCTAAAAAAAATTAGTTTTTCTCTTCTTCTTGATCTCCAAAACATGTTTAAAACCCTTTTTTCCAAGCAAGCATCTTTTTTGTGTGTTTTTACTTGCACAAAAATATTTTAAATTTATTTATTTTTATAGTAAAATGTCATGTCATCATTTTCCACAAGGTTTAACAGAAAATAGTGCCACGTAGATAACAATGTTAGTGGTACGGGAAAATTGAATTAAAATTAAAGTTTGTGTATATGATTGCACATTGGGCCAAAGTTGATGTATAATTTTGGTATTTATCCCTAATATAAACCTTCTCTATCAAAATTATTAAAAATAATAAAAGTTACACATTTCATGGATGAAGCTTTTGACGAACTTTTAATACCATCTGGAATAAAATCCCTCACTATGAGAAGATCATGAAGCTATGGAATAATAAAAGAAGTATGCTCATTGATTGAAGAAAATTTCATCCGTGCCATAATCAAGATTCGATTCATAGGTTTGTTTGTGTGGTAGTGTGGAATGTATGTGTGTGGGTGTGAGAGTTTGAAACTGTATTGTATCAAAAACAATAATAAAAATATATTAATAAAAGAAGCCATAAAATGTTGGCATTGTTGTTGCGGTACAAAAGTGCTTTTGAAAAGTTATGATTGGGAAAAGTATTTTTTAAAAGTGTTGAGGAAAAGTGTAGTTTGTTAATTTCAAGTGTTTGACATTGTTGTCAAAAATTGTGGTTGGAAATTAAAATATCTATTTTAGACATTAGAAAGTAACAAATCTATATAATAAGAACTACACAAACAATACAATTACTATTAAATTAGTTAGTTCAAATAATATTTAAGTAAATTAAATTAAATATATAAGCCATATATTAGATATTAGTGATATAACAACAATTACAATTAGTTTGATAATAACAATTACCGTCAAATATATGCATCTATGTATTTCTACTATTGCAAAAATAATAGAATATAGTGTATCCAAGTTAAAGTGAACTCATTAAACTACAATCAATCGCATCCCCTGTAACTTCCACTTCAAAACCATCTGAATTTTCGAATTCATTATCATCATCACTTTCTCCATCATGCATATCTTCTGGCTTAGTAACATTTTCATATGTTCTATCATTAGTTTCAAATTTTATAAAATCCACATCATCTAGACCTCGATGTTTTCGAATAAAATTGTGTATTACCATTGTAGCAACAAAAATCAATCTTTGTTTTTCAAAACTATAACTTGGAAAATCCCTAATAATGGTTCATCTTTTTTAAGTACACCAAATGCTCGCTCAATCACACTACGTAATGATGAATGTGCATGATTGAATACTTCTTTACCAGATATAGGTCCACCTCTACGAAAATTAGGTAAATGATACTATTCTCCTCTATATGATCCAATGAACCTTTTCATTTGGGGATATCCAGAATTAACAATATAATATTTTCCTACATGTCATAAGATGATAATACTTCAATTAAAAAACTTATACTTTTTATAAATAAATGAATAAATGAAATAATTTACCATCTGATGGGTGTGGAAATTTGACTCTTGAATCTTGAATTACATCAAGGAATATTTTAGTGTCATGCACTGATTCTTCCCATTCAGCCACTAAAAATGTGAAGCACATATTAAAATTACATACAACCATCACGTTTTGAGTTGGGACACCTTTTTCTTCCGATGTAAAGAATTTAGTCATTTTGTTAGCTCAATAATTCAACTTGAAATCACTAAGAGGGAGTGAATTGGCCTTTTAAAAATATGGTGGTTGCTAAGAAAAGGATAGAGACAATAAACACTTTGATTTATAGTAGTTCAGCCTCAATTATCTACTCCACTACCTTAGCTTTCCACAACTAAGAATATTCCCAAATTTACTAATTTGATAACCCTTGAGGACAATGTTTAACCTTACAAACTTTCTTAAGGTTTCTACCCCAAACCTTAAGACACAAACCTTCTCAAATAGATACAAAGAAGCAAACAAAGAAATAATTCTTACAAGATCAACGTGTTTGCAAATTAAGCTCAATTACAAAGAAAAACACTTGAGCTGATAGAATAACAACGAAGGTCACAAGTGTATTACAGAAAAGTATAGAAAATCTTGGCACAAAGGTTGTTTGATTGATCTTTAAGTTTGAATATTCTCTCTTGTTGTTGTAGGATCTTTGAAAGCTAGTGTTTATACCCCCAATTGATTTTTAACCGTTGTGGTTGTTGGAGTCATGAATAGATTCGTTAGGGATGTGAAAACCAGAGCATTTAAATCACTTGCAATGAGTATCGATACCAAATAAAATGGTATTGATAATTTTTGCATTAAATGCAAAATTCAATGACCGTTGGAGCTTAAATATCAATACCAGACAAATTTTATCTATACCGGATCGATACTTAGTTGAATTTGTGAAAAATAGAATGTCAATTTGTTATCATTTTTCAAATAGGTATCGATACTTCTTGGCCTGGAGCTATTTTGAGTTGTTTTAAAAATAGTTTGACAAGTTGAAATAGTTCTTACTTGATTAAATTTATTTTAACTTGATTTTAAGGTTGATTCAAAAATTTTCTAAGAGTTATAAAGTAGAGATTGAAAATTTTATCTCTTAGACTTCATTTGAGAAATTATTTTGTCAATTTTGTTCAACTTTAACTTTTATTCAAAAACACTTTAATTCGTTATATCAAAACATATTATCAAATAAAGCTTAGTTTAACACATTTGGTGGAAGAATCGCCGCAACAGGTGTACTATCAATTGCACCTATGAAATCCTAAATAAATTATCATATTTAGTGAATGTATATTCAATAATAACAAGTATATGAAAAAAACAATATGATACTCTAAATATGTTACCTTAAAATGCGACATATATCTTAAATCATTATGTAGATTAGATATTGTACTAAAAGTGTAATCATCTGGTGAAATTATATCAATAGTCAACTTTGAAACTTTCTCAAAGACAATTGCAAAGTATTGACTTATAGTCGACCCAGACCTAATTTTTGCACCAACATATAGCCTGTGAAAAAAAAGATACTTAATATTTCATGAGAAGAAATATTTCTTGAACTTTGAAAACCATATCATGTTTCTAAAACTCTCGATAAGCTTCTAAATATGGTTGAGGATATTCTAATATTAATCATACAACGAGATTCGTGACCATTAATGACTTTTCAAACCCATGCATCACCTAATTGTTTTGAATTCTTGCATGGTTGTTTCAATAAATATTTATCATAATATAATTAAACAACAGACGTTGCAACACTAAATAACCTATTAAAACTTTCCCCGCGTTGTAATATTTCACTCATTTCATCATCACTCCCATCACCATTAGAATTGTTCACTAGTATTTATACTCATTCCCTGTGAAAATACATTAACCATGGTTGCAACATTTAAAAAAGTGAGAAAAATAATAAACATGAATCATTGTAGGAAAGTAAACAAAGTAAGCAAACATACAACTATTGTCAAACATCACCAAACATAGTTGGCACTTAAAGTGTCCAATGCAAACTAATATCTAAACATACTAATTAAATATAAAAGAAATATAGAAAAATTCGATAATGCCAATCTTATGGCCCAAGAAGACTGGCAAATTTAGAACTCTTCTTCATTTCTGTATTAAGCCATCAAACTCTAAGCTGAGGAGATAATGATAGAAACACAATTCTCTTATCCTTGTTGAGTAATAACTTCAGTGAGAAAAAGTACAGCAGACTAACTTTTGGGACTTCCTCTAACAAGCTATCAAGTACTTTGACAAGTTTTTGAATGCTATATGGATCCATAGCAGGAGTTAGACTAGATGTAGCTTGACTCATATTATAAGCAACACTACATAGTTTATCAATTTGACTAGATAACTTTGCAGCTCCTACTTTAAATTATTTTTTACTAGTCTTAACACAAGAAGGCTAGATGTAACTCTTGCCTCGATGGATTTTCTTTTTTGATGTAGCTCTTTTACTTATTGTTGTGGCTTAAGTGACCTATCAAGAGGTTGGGTGTCTCTATCTATATCAAGTCTAATTTCCTTTATTTTCTTCAAGTGTCTCATTGTCTTCATCCTCAAATAAATTGTTAGGGAGTATACTTGAAGAAGGAGCCCATGCTTTGTTGTCAATTGTAACTATTCTTATGAACATTTGATCCAACTTTTCTTACAATTTCAGATCAGTGCTTACAAATCTAAATTTCTAAGCTTCAGTACAACCTACATATAAAATAATCTTTAAGTCAAAATTAAGGACCTTATAAATAAGCAAAATAAAAATTATAAAAAAAAATGTTGTACCTTTAGCCTACTCTCCCACCAATCTTTGGAGGCATCAATTGTTCCTTTTATAGGATTTGATCCTAAACAAATATCTTTCCCTTTAAGGTTCTTTCATGCCTTCCATTCTTTTTTTAATATGTCCCAACTATTTTTTAATTGTTTTTGTGTGTATGCCTTGCCCATTTCATTCTTAAATTTGGTAACTATTCTTAACCATCCTTCTCTTTTGAAATGAGTATCGGGTCTATTGTCGTTACTTATCTCTTTAATACAAAGATTACAAAATGTTATTGTCAACCTCCTATCTCATATTGCTTTTCACTTTTCACCTTTGGAAATTCCACATACTTCAAAGAGTAGAACACTTTTCATCTATCACATATAATTTCATTTTAAATACTTTAACATCATACAACATTTAACACAGGAAAAAAAACTTAGTTAAACTCAAGTTATGTATTGGCACTTTAATAGCGTCTTAATTTGTACATTAACACTACCAAATCATGCATTGAAAATCTTCAAAGCCAAAAATATAATAACTTACTAATATCACAAAACCAATAACGTAAAAAATATTAAAAAAACAAAAACAAATACTTTAAAAAAGAATATATATGTAGTCGAGGTCAAAGCTATAGCATTATGCATGCAATTTCAATTTTTTTATTATTTACTATTCAAAACTATAAAAAAAGATTTGTAATACCTCAATTTTGCCCGTCCCATGGGAAGCCAAGGCATAATCCAATATATCAAAAATAATAATAAAAGTCTTTACAGTCCTTTTACAAATGTTAAAAAACCAGCAGGCCCATTGTTACATCCTACCCAGATACACTAAACTAAGACCCATTACAACAGACCCAAATGGACCCAGGACAAAAGTGGCCCAATTGGCCCAGCTTGTTACACCAAGGCATGAAACCCTAGGGTTTCTGCCTTTCTTCTTGCACCGCAAACAGAAGGTTCCAGAAGCCAAGCCTCATGCCCTTCAGCTCCTGCCGTTCCAGCTACCCCATCCAGGCCATGATTCCAGGCCCCGAGTCACGCCGAGATCAACGCCACCAGTGGACCATCGTCAAGCCTTTACCACTGCAGGATTTTTCGCAAATACCTGCAAGACAAGACAAAGGACACGAAGTAGAGAAGGAAACACAGCGGATACATAGAGCAAGAAAAAGGAAACTAAAAAAAGTATCTCAGCAAATATCGATCAAAGATACAGTAGGCAAGAAATAGAAAGAAATCGAAGATTTCTTTCCTAAATTTTTGTAATAAACAGTGGCTATAAAGCCCGAATCTAAACGTTGTACAGGGGACACGGATTTTTTTTAAAACAGAATAGAAGGAGACCTACATTCGTTGAGAGAAATACAAGAAGTCTCTAAAAGGTGTTTTAATTGTGTACCTTGTTCTTATTTTAGCATGCATATATAAATCATTCTAAGCAAAGATTGTTGAGTTTTAAAAAGGAAAGAAAGTTACCTGTATCACGCTTGAAAAGGGGAGGATTTTTAACCCTCCGACCACCATGCGTGGTGGCGTGTAGGCGCGTGAGAACCGGTGAACGGAGACTCCATAAAACTCTGATGGCCAGCCCCTATTCCTCTTCAGAGGATTTTGTTTTTTTTTTTTCTAAAACGATATCTCAAATGATTTTTAAGCTTTAGTTTTGGCTTATATAGCCGTAACAAAACGACACCGTTTTAGCTTAGTCTGATAAGCTTAAAACGACGACGTTTTAGACCCTCAGGATCCGCGTGTTGACCCGATTACCCGGGGCGGATCCGCGTGTTTTTGAGGATTGGGTTAATTACCCAATTGGTCCTTCCGCCTCTTTTGTATTTACAATTCTGTTTTATTTTACTTATGATTTAGCCCTAATATTTTGTTTCAGTTGTGATTTAGTCCCTGCAATAGTAATTTTAAGTCCAGAATTAAAACGCTGCCGTTTTGGAAATAGGGAAATTTGCGCAGTGAGTCCCTCTAATTTTACGCGCGTTTTAAATAGGGCCTTAGTCTAATTTTGTTTCTTTGAAATTCGCCCTGTCATTTTGCTGAATTTTAAATTTAGTTCTATATTTATTTATTATTATTTTATATATATTTTTATATATTATTATTTGTTTTATTTTTATATTATACATTATAAGATTATTTTATTTTAAGTATTATTTTATTTATTATATATTGTTTTTCTCAAATTATTATTATTTTATATCATTTTTTATATTATTATTATATTTTCACATATATTATATATATTTATTAATTATAAATATATATATTGTTTTACATATTACTTTCATTATTTTATATTATATCTATCATATTTCTTATTTCCTATAAATTTAAACTATATTCTATTATATGACATCTAAATATCTTCTTTACTTATTAATTTTTATGTATATCATATAATATTTATTACATTATATATATTATTCATTATATTATTTAAATTCTTAAAATTTGTAAATAAAATTATTTTTTTTAAAACTCATATTATATATCAAACTATTGATTATTCATTATGAATTATTTCATTTTAAATGATATTTTTATATTCGTCTATATACTTTTATCTATATAGTTTTAAAAAAAAACAATATATTTTACATGTAACTATTATAAATATTTTGTTATTATATTTTACATATTATATAGCAAATACTATTTTAGAATTATTTTTTTAGATTTTAGATCTTTATTTGTAATCTATGTATATTTTGTTAATAATAACTCGCTCCAATTTTTTATATATATTGCATATATCATATGTTATTTTATATATATTATTACCTTTCATGAATATGTACATTGATATTGTATTACCTTTTTGTATATCATGCATTATTTAATTATTATTTTGTATGTTTGTATGTTTATTCTTTCTCAATTCATACTATATATGGCTTTGTATGCATATTGTTAATGTTTGCTATATATATTATTTTTATATGTATGTGTCTAATGCACAATCTTTATATTATTACCATTACTTTGTTTAAATGCATGTGTTATTTACCTACTACAATAATATGTTACTATGTATGATTTATAATGTAATATAATTCCTCACACATCATCATTTTTTTTTAAAAAAAAGGGCTCCAAAGTTTTCAAAAAATATAAAGGCAATGCTTGATGTTTGGAAATTTGGAGAAAGTAGTGCCCTAACTTATTGGGTTGCGACTCTTCTCGTTGAGTTTGAAAAATCAAGTACCCTTCTAAGTTTTTAAAGGTTTTCAAAATGTAAGTGACTTTGGAATTTCAAAGCAATATGTCCAAACTTACTGGATGTGGAGTTTTGTTGTTTCGAGATAGGGATTTCCAAAAGGCTAACTCAATGTCAATATTTTACGAGTGAGTTCCAATTTTCAAAATCCAAACTATTTTAAAGAGGATTGCGTCTTAAAATTTCTAATTTCTGACCTTAAAGACATTTGATAATCAATTTGGTACCAATTTTTGGGCGTTATGAGGATGCTAATCCTTCCTCGTATGTAACTGACTCCCGAACCCGTTCTTTTGATTTCGTAGACCAAAACCGATGATTTTAAAACAAAAATGTTTTAAAGGTGATCCAATCATACCTAAAAAGATTGGTGGCGACTCCCGTTTTCGTTTTTTAAAGTTGATTCCCATTTTCAAAAAATCGATTTAAAAATGGTCTCGACAGCTTGGCAACTCCGCTGGGGACTAATAAGAGAGTCAAGCCGTGTAATTGATTATCTCTTGTCTTAATGTCGGAAATTAAAAATTTTAAAATTTAATCCTCTTTGTATTACATGTGTTTGGGTTATTGCATGTGTTGTTATATTCTAATACGCATTGCATTTGCATGACCGTTGTGGTCACACCCTTAAGTGGGAGTGAGAAGCTACGCCTTCGTCTGAGTTTTGCCTCCGTGCAGGATAGTGGATCACTTTCGGGATACATCCGTACCTATGGTTTCGTGAGATTTTCATCTCCGTGTAGCCATAGGGAAATGTATTCCCCTAAATTGAACTCGATTCAAATGAGCCTATAATGGGTGAGGATCGAGGAATCTGCTGGTTCAGGTACCTAAAACTTTAGAACCAACCTCATATAGAAAAAAACCGTAAGAGCCCAACTTAGTTAGAGTTAAACTTTAGATATTACCCTTATAAATTATTGTTGAGATTTATTGATATCATGTGATACTGACTATTTATTTTCTTTTGTTTGCATGACATTTTGCATTTACAAAGGTATCGATTCACGGTCAGTTTCTAAGTTAGAGAGTTTTGTTATGGAGAACGGACTTCTTGATAGAGTGGAGGGCAACGTCAACGTCCACAGATGGTCTGAGCAAACTCAATTAGAAAAGGGAGATAGTTTAGATACGGGATATACGTCGGAACTGTCAGATTACACTCGCATCAGTGTCACACAAAATAATCTCCAAGAGCTTAAGGAAATTTGGGATCAGTGGGGCAATAAGACCAAACAGTTATTCTACGGTAATTATGGAGACTTACCTTACTTGCTCGATGTTCAAGTAGATGAGCACTTGTTCCGAGCCCTCACTCAGTTTTGGAACCCAGTGTCTGATTGTTTCACTTTTTTGGGAGGTAGACTTGGTGCTCACAGTAGAGGAGTACACCGCCTTACCGTTGTCCCAAATTTCAGGTTGATAGGATCTATTCTCGAGCTGCTAATGTCCCTACCTTTTGGAAGAAGTTGATGACTATTACAGGGATGAGCGAGTAGTGGATCATTGCCAGAATTAAAGAGAAGGGTGAGTGTAAGTGCATTTCATGGGATGCTTTAAAGGGTCTGATTTTGACACACCCCGATGAAACAAAGAAGGTAGATGTTTTCGCCTTAAGTTTGTATGGATTGATGGTGTTCCCTAGGGCTTTGGGATATGTAGATGAGGCAACCACAGATATTTTCCATCGACTCAGTAAGAGGGTCACTTCTGTCCCTGCGATTTTGGCGGAGACATTCAGGTCTTTAGGCACATGTAGGAAGGCTAGTGCAAGCAGGTTTGTCGGTTGTGCCCAATTACTTCTAGCTTGGTTCTATAGCCATTTTCGATTGATAAATAGGGTCATTTGTCGGGTTTTCTTCGAGTATTATTCGCCGCTAAAGGACATAGTCGCTTCAACTAGGAGAGTTGATGTTCCAGAGGAGAATTGGATAGCATTACTTCAAAATCTTCAGTCAAAAGATGTTGAGTGGAAAGCTCCGTGGATGATTCCTGGTGAGATTCTTTACCGATGCGGCAGTTTCAATTGGGTCCCTCTATTGGGAATTTGGGGTGCCATTGGTTATGCCCCATTGCTCGTGTTGAGGCAATTTGGCTTAAGGCAGTTCGTACCAGTAACTCATGGGCTGGCTCAAAGTGAGTTCGCATATAGAGGAGCTGATTACAAGAAAAGGGTCGGTGAGATTTCTAGTGCTTGGAATAAGACGTATCGGTTGAAAGGAGTAGCTATTAGCCCTGCTACGACTCTAGAGTATGTTGAATGGAGAGGTAGAAGGATCAATGATAATATTCCTGAGCCAAACGTGGAAGGAGCTCGACCGATGGAGGAATATTTAAAGTGATGCCCTCGGAGTTGGAAATTATGAAGCAAGAATTTGAGAGGAAAAATTTGGAGCTTGAGAAAAGGATAGCAAAGCTCGAAGAAGAAAAGATGTACTTGAGTTTAGACGTTGATGTCCAGAAGATGGAGGTCGAAAAAGAAAGAAAAGAAAAGAGAAAAATTGAGGAGGATAGAGATGATTTGAAGGAACACTACAAAAAGGCACAGGTATCCTTGAGGAGAGCAAGAATAGGAGGGTCCTCAGATCAGTTGTAGAAAGAAGTCCAGGAAGGAAAGGCTAGAGCTAGATATTAGGAGAAGAAAGTTCGGGAGATGCAGTGCATGAATTTGGCATTAGAGGAAGAGAATAAAGGGCTGAAGTTCAAAGTAACTGAGCTTGGAAGAACCCTTCGTTGGCATCGTAGCCATGATTCTACGGTCGAGTTAAAAGAGTTAAAGAGTAAGGTTGAAGATTTGGAAGTAGCATTACATAAAGGTAAACTTCGAATCGAGCAGCTTGAGACGCAAGAAGATCATCTAAAGGGAGAGCTTCATCAGTCTAAAAGGCAGGTCAAAGAAAGGGATCATGTCATGGGAGAAGCCATACCCCAGATTCGAGAGGTTGCTGAATATGTGCAAGACTTAGCAGTACGAGCCGATGTATTGAGTCTGATGTGTGGGTCGTCATCAGATATAGGACGAGAGTTAGCCCTTTTATTAGATAGAGTTAAAACTTTGGGCATTAGGGCGAAAGCGTACTTGTAATCCATTTATATGTAAAGATATTATTTTTCTAAATAAAGTTTTCTAAATGAGATTGAATCGAGATTGATGCCTTTGTTGCATTCATGCATTTGCATTACATCATATCATATGCATTCAAGATTGTAGAAAGATCCTAATTAGTTAAAGTTTCTTTATAAAGGTAGAAAAAAAAATCTGGAAATCACACATCCCTACGGCACTCGCACTAAAACTAAAAACATGGATCAAAGGTTTGAGCAGTTGCAAAAGGATATGCAAGACCAGTTGCAAGAGCAGTTGGCTAAAATGCAGAATGAGATGAGGGAGCAAATGATGGAAGCTTAGAGGAATATGATGGCCAAAATGGCTCAGTTGCTGAGGACCACTGATAAGGGAAAGGCTCCTATGGCCATTACTGAAGAAGAAAATGAGGGTCCTCCTCCAAGTTTTACTCCGCCTTATGTATCATTGCAAACTGAGGCACCTCCTAGAAGGCCATCTGCTACTGTGAGGCCTCAGCATGGGCCAATTGATGCTAGTATCCATATGAATTTTCCGGCTGGTTCAGGATTTAATATGGGTGACAATCCTACTAATCCTCTCGTTCCTGATCTGGATATGGTGGAAAAGGAGGATTTGAAAGCCGAGGCTGCAAGGCAATTGGATGAACGCTGCAGATGGCTAGAAGAAAAGTTCAAGGCTTTGGAAGGCACTGGCAATCAGCATGGGATTGATGCCAATGATTTAAGTTTAGTCCCAAACCTAGTGCTACCTCACAAATTCAAAATGCCAGAATTTGAAAAGTACAATGGTACTACTTGCCCAGAGGCCCACATCCAATGTTCTGCAGAAGGATGACTGGGTATGTAAATAATGATCAGCTGTTGATCCATTGTTTTCAAGATAGTTTGATAGGTGCGGCAGCCAGATGGTACAATCAGTTGAGCCGGGCCAGAATAAGTTCATGGAGGGATCTTACACAAGCCTTCATGCAGCAGTACAATCATGTGGCAAACATGACCCCTGACAGGATTACCTTGCAAAATATGGAGGAGAAACCTAATGAGAATTTTAGGCAATATGCACAGAGGTGGAAAGAGGTAGCAATGCAGGTTCAACCACCACTGCTGGAGAAGGAGACCACTATGTTATTCATTAATACTCTGAAAGCCCCATTTATTACTCATATGATTGGAAGCACTACTAAAAGTTTTACGGATATAGTTATGGCAGGAGAGATGATAGAAAATGCCATAAGAGGGGGAAGAATTGAGGGGGAAGTGGCCAAAAGATCAGCCCCAAAAAGAAAAGACAATGAGGTGAACAATACAAGTGGTTTTAATTCAAAATCAATCACGGTTAGCCAGCCCAAAGTGGCCATAGTTGGGTAACAGGGCTCTCAAAAGCAGGAATCCAACACCAGGCATGAGAAGATGCAATTTACGCCTATACCTGTGACGTATAGGGAGCTCTATCAAAATCTATATGATGCGTATGTCATAGCCCCTTTCCATTTGAAACCATTACAACCTCTATATCCTAAATGGTATGATGCAAATGCCAGATGTGAGTATCATGCTGGAATATCGGGGCACTCAATTGAGAACTGTACGGGATTTAAGAAAGCCGTAGAGAGGTTGATCAAGAATGGGGTTTTGAAATTTGAGAGTACCTCAAATACTGAGAACCATTTACCGAACCATGACAATCAAGGAGTGAATGCCATTGTTGAAGCTGGTGGAAGAAGGGGAAAAGAAAATGTTACTGAGATAAGAATGCCTATGAGGGTGATCTGGGAGGAGATGATGAAGAGAGGTATGTTGACCTCTAAAAATACAAGAGGAGGAACGAGAGACTATGGTGAGTTCTATAAAGATTGCGAGGAATTCAAGGCCTTGGTGCAAGGCTTTATGGATAATAAAGAGCTACAGATTTGGGAAGGTAGCTCTAGTGAAGAGCAAGTATGTGCACTGAAAAATGAACAGCAAAGAACTAGTAGGCCAAGGATCATTATTTCCCTGCCAGGGAATAATGAAGTGGGGACACCAGCAGCGCCCAAAGTCATTATCCATAAACCTACTCATTTCCCTTAGAAGGATAGCAAAAAAGTACCATGGAGTTATGACTGTAGTGTGACAGTACCGGAGGAAGGAAATATAGCCAGCACATCTAAAAATGTACAAGTTGAAGGTTCCCATACGCGGAGTGGGAAACGTTATAATACGGGGGACGTCAGAGTGGAGTCCACAAAATCAAAGAATGTTGAGATTGAAAAAGAGAAAAAGATCGAAGTACCTGTTAACGAGCTAGTGAGGGAGGAGAAGGCTAAGGAATTTCTAAAGTTCCTTAAGAACAGTGAGTACAGTGTGGTCGAGCAGTTGCGTAAGCAACCAGCATGCATATCGGTTTTAGCCTTACTGCTGAGCTCTGAAGTGCATCGAAAAGTATTGTTGAAGTGCTCAACGAGACATATGTCACTCACGATATATCTGTCAATAAGTTGGACCAGTTGATAAATAACATCAGTGCTGATAATTTCATCTACTTCAATGATGATGAAATTCCACCTGGGGGCATAGGGTCAACTAAGGCTTTGCATATCACCACTCGTTGCAAAGGATACACGCTTCCAAGTGTACTTGTTGATAATGGGTCTGCTCTGAACGTCCTTCCATTATCCACATTGAATAGATTACCCATTGACAATTCACATATGAAGACGTGTCATAATATAGTAAGAACCTTCGATGGAACTGAAAGGAAAGTGATGGGATGAATTGACATCCCTCTGGAGATTGGGCCAAATACGTATGAAATCGATTTCTTGGTGATGGATATCAAACCCTCCTATAATTGCTTGTTGGGGAGACCATGGATACACTCGACAGGAGCGGTGCCCTCCTCATTGCACCAAAAATTAAAGTTAGTAACAGATGGACGGTTAATAACTATCAATGCAGAGGAGGATATCATAGCAACAGTCACTGGCAAAGTCCCTTATGTCGAGGCCGATGAAGAGTCTGTTGAATGTTCTTTTCGCTCTCTAGAAATTATCAACGCAACCTTCGTTTCGGACGGAAGTAAGGTGCCAGTGCCCAAAATGTCTGGAGCTACAAGGATGGCTCTACAAATGATGATGAGAAGCGGAGCATCACCGGGAAAAGGACTAGGAAAATAGTTTCAAGGAGGGATTCAAATCCCAAAACTGATGGAGAAGAAGGACTGCGTTGGTTTGGGTTTTAAGCCAGACCATAAACATAAGAGGCAGGAGATTAAGAAGCGCCAAGCAAGAAGGAAGGCACGTTTGAATGGAGAAGAAGTGGAGTGGGAACCGATGACATTCCCACCTATATCCAAAACCTTTAAGTCAGGAGAGTTGCTGGTAGAAGAGAGTCATCAAATCAATGTTGTACATAGTGAGAGGTTGGAGCAGGAAAACCTTAAAGGTATTCGCCCTTACGAACCAGGGAGCTCTCTGAACAATTGGACTGCGGAGGATCTTCTTGTAGTCTTTAAAAAAATTTTAGAGTAATTCTCGAAACATGTCTATTACTCTAGGGCCTAGGAGTAGTAAGATTATATTTGTAAAAATAGGCTTATGTTCATCTATTATTATTCAAATAAACCATAACTTTTATCAATTTAAAAGAGTATTGTTTCATTATTTTTATCAACCAATATTCCTTTAAATTCTAACAAGTCTTATTCTTTTATTCATAACACATAAACGATCATTCTTAAATTCATTCATTCTTTGTATATTCTTTCGTACCCCTCACAGGTCTCTAGATATCAATGATATGAGCACTAATACTGCCGCTCCTGATTTCTCTTGTGAGCAAGACATGTGTTTAAAGGAGCCTCAGGATTTTGAAGATGTTCAAGATTGTGACGTATCTGTTGATCTATTAAGAATGGTAAAACAGGAGGAGAAAAAAATCATGCCACATGAGAAAGAGGCAATAGATAATATAGCCCTAGAGGAAGGGAAGGAGGTAAAAATTGGAACACTGATCACTAAAGGCACAAGGCGTAGCTTGATTGAGTTGCTTTAGAAATTCAAGGATATTTTTGCATGGTCTTATCAGGATATGCCCGGATTGAGTACCGACATCGTAGTACATCGTCTTCCTATAAGACAAGATTGCAAACCAGTCCAACAAAAGTTGGAGAATGCGGCCAGATATTATTCTGAAAATAAAGGATGAACTCAAGAAGCAGTTTGATGCAGGATTCTTGCAGGAAGTGAAGTACTTCGAATGGGTAGCTAACATTGTACCTGTTCCTAAGAAGGACGGGAAGGTACGAATGTGCGTTGATTACAGAGATTTAAACAAAGCAAGCCCAAAGGACAATTTTCTTCTGCCACATATTGACACTTTAGTAAACAACACAGCAGGATATTTATTGTTCTCTTTCATGGATGGCTTCTCAGGATACAATCAGATAAAGATGCATCCAGAGGATATGCATAAAACTACTTTCATAACATTGTGGGGTGCTTTTTGTTACAAAGTAATGCCGTTTGGGCTGAAGAACGCAGGGACAACATATCAACGAGCCATGGTAAACTTGTTTCACGACATGATGCATAAAGATATTGAGGTATATGTTGATGATATGATTGCTAAATCGAGAACAGAAAAAGAGCATATTGAGGTCTTAAGAAGATTGTTCTTAAGGTTAAGAAAGTTTAAGTTAAAGCTTAATCCAGCAAAGTGCACCTTTGGAGCCAGATCGGGAAAGTTATTGGGCTTCGTGGTCAGTGAAAAAGGAATTGAAGTTAACTCAGACAAGGTCAGAGCCATACGGGAGTGGCCTCCTCCATGTACTCAGAAGGAAGTTCGAGGATTCCTAGGAAGGTTGAATTACATCGCTCGGTTCATCTCACAATTAACCGAGAAATGTGATCCTATCTTTCGCCTCCTCAGAAAGCACAATCAAGGTACTTGGGATGAAGAATGCCAAAACGCTTTTGAGAAGGTCAAGCAATATTTGTTGAATACTCCAGTGTTATCTCCACCTAGCCTGGATAAACCATTAATACTGTATTTATCAGTATTTAGCAATTCTATGGGATGTGTACTTGGTCAACATGACAAGTCAGGGAAAAGGGAGAAGGCAATTTATTATCTCAGTAAAAAATTCACTGATTGTGAAATGAGATATTCACCAATTGAAAAGTTGTGTTGTGCACTAATCTGGACCATCCGGAGATTAAGACAGTACATGCTATACCATACCACTTGGCTTATCTCCAAGTTGGATCCATTGAAATACATGATGGAGTCAACTGCTCTGAATGGAAGGATGGTGAGGTGGCAAATTTTACTTTCAGAGTTCGATATAGTCTACGTAAGTCAGAAGGCTATCAAAGGAAGTGCGGTAGCTGATTTCTTAGCTAGTAGAGCTTTAGAGGATTATGAGCCATTAAATTTTGATTTTCCAAATGAGGAGTTAATGTGTATAGCAATGACTGAAGATTCTCCATGGAAGCTTAATTTTGATGGGGCTTCTAATGCAGTGGGAAATGGAATTGGGGCAGTCTTGGTATCCCCTAATGGCGATCACTACCCATTCATGTGTAAGTTGGACTTTAATTGCACGAACAATATGGCTGAGTATGAAGCATGCATTATGGGACTTCAAGCGACCATAGAGCGAGGTATAAGAATCCTAGAAGTATGTGGAGATTCGGCGTTGGTAATTTATCAGCTTAGAGGTGAATGGGAGACAAGGGACCCTAAATTGATCAATTATCAAAAGGTAGTTTTGGGGTTACTTAAGGAGTTTGATGATATCACATTTAATTATCTCCCACGAGATGAAAATCAGATGGCAGATGCTCTAGCAACCTTGGCCTCAATGATTAAGGCAAATAAAGAGGAAGAGATAAGACCAATTCAAATGAGTGTCTATGAAGCTCCAGCTAGTTGTTGTAACCTTGAAGAGGAAGAAAAGGATGATAATCCTTGGTATCAGGATATACCGTAAGTATCCAGAGCAGGCACCCGAAAATGACAAACGAACTTTGAGAAGGTTAGCTTGTGATTATGTCTTGGACGGAGATGTTCTGTACAAGAGGAGGAAAGACCAAATACTTTTGAGATGTGTCGATGCTGTGGTAGCCAAGCTAATTCTAGAAGAGGTTCATGAAGGTGTATGTGGTACGCATGCAAATGGATTCACGATGGCAAGACAAATCATGAGGTTTGGCTATTACTGAGCCATTATGGAAGGGGACTGCATCAACTATGCCAAAAAATGCCATAAGTGTCAGATTTATGGGGATAAAATTCATGTACCACCCTCACCTTTACATGCCATGATGTCTCCATGGCCGTTTTCCATGTGGGGCATGGATGTTATCAGACCAATATCACCGAAAGCTTCGAATGGACATCGGTTTATCTTCGTGGTGATTGACTACTTTACAAAATGGGTAGAGGCTGCTTCTTACGCAAATGTTAATAAGTCAGCTGTAAATCGATTTTTGAAGAAGGACATCATTTGTCGGTATGGAATGCCTGAGAAGATCATATCCGACAATGCATTGAATTTGAACAACAAAACAATAGCAGAGGTTTACGACCAGTTCAAAATCAAGCATCACAACTCTTCACCCTATCGCCCAAAGATGAATGGGGCAGTGGAGGCTGCCAATAAGAACATTAAGAAAATAGTGGGAAAAATGACTGAGACTTATAGGGATTGGCATGAAAAGCTACCGTTTGCACTCTTGGCCTATCGAACATCTGTCAGAACTTCTACTGGGGCAAACCCGTTCTCGTTAGTTTACAGAATGGAAGCAGTGTTACCTATTGAAGTAGAAATACCATCTCTCCGAATTTTAACAGAGATAAGGTTAGATGAAGCTGAATGGGTTGATCCGATATGACCAAACTAAACTTGATTGAGGAAAAGAGGTGAAAGCTATCCGACATGGTCGGATGTACGAAGCATATGATGGGAGCTTATGATAAAAGGTTCGTCCAAGGAATTCCATGAGGGGGACCTTGTGCTAAAGAAAATCCTTCCCATTCAGAAGGACTTTAGAGGAAAATGGATGCCAAATTGGGAGGGGCCATACGTCGTGAAGAAGGCTTTTTCTGGTGGTGTATTGATTTTGACAGAAATGGATGGAAAGAGCCTACCCAATCCAGTGAACTCAGACTCAGTCAAAAAGTACTTTGTCTAAAGCAGAAAAGAATCCAAGGTGAAGACCCGCAAAGGGCGCCTTGAAACTTCAAAAAAAAAAATGGAGAGGCCAAGGTGAAAACCCGCAAAGGGCGCCTTGTGACCAAAGGGGTTTTGAGTTGAAAACCCGAAAGGGCAGCTCAAATTTTGAAGGGCATACAGCAATTTGGCTATATCTGACTCGACAAAGAGTAAAGCATGGTGTACATTGGGGCATCAACAAAGTACTTTGGATCTTTTAAACACATGTCGGACTCAAGAAAGGTTTCATGGAACTAATGTATAGACGCTTAAGCGGCGATATTTAAAGCATCTAATTTTTATCCTGATTGCTATCTTTAGATTCTATTTCTTCTTAAAGATATGCTATCAGACTTATTTCATTTGTATTGTTAACGATTCATTCAAATCCAATTATTTTTAAAGATTTATTCATCTTCTGATATTATTAAAGTATGTTGCATTGAAATAATGAAGATGAACTAAAATACTTTCACAAACGAAGTTTTTCACATTACTTTGGAATTTCTAGATAATGCAAGAAACTAAAACAGGACAATTGTTCGAGAAATTCACGTAAATAAGGGATGAAGGAACTCGAGAAATTTCTTTCTTCCAGTCTAAAAGAAAATGGACAAAACCAATGATTCAATTCTTACAGACATCCTCAGTAGATCGTAGCATTGGAGGAAGGCCTACAAGCTGAGTAAGAATGAAATTTTGAGAAAAGAAAAGACAAATGAAGGAATGAATGGTGACGCCTAAGATAGGGGTCATATTCACAGTACTTTGCATCATAACATGTTAGGGACATTCGACTCACTTTGAGCATAGCGTCCTAATTACCAGGCATAATTATTCTACAGGTTATCAAAGATGGCGTGCTTTAGTCCCCTAAACAGCAGGGTAATAGGCCGCAGTATAGTAGATCTAGACTTTAGACGTTTATACTGAAGCAGATCCAAGATGGTTTGGTATTCTTGTGTTTACAAGAAACAAATTGAGGACATAGCAGATTTGACTCTCAGATGTTCTCAGATATAGCAGATCTAGACTTCAGACGTTTATACTGAAGCAGATCCAAGATGATTTGGTATTCTTGTGTTTACAAGAAACAAATCAAGGACATAGCAAATTTGACTCTCAGATGTTCTCAGATATAGCAGATCTAGACGTCAGACGTTTATACTGAAGCAGATCCAAGATGATTTGGTATTCTTGTGTTTACAAGAAACAAATCGAGGACATAACAGATTTGACTCTCAGATGTTCTCAGTTATGGCAGATCTAGCCTTCAAATGTTTATATTGAAGCAGATCTAAGATGATTTGGTATTCTTGTGTTTACAAGGAACAAATCGAGGACATAGCAGATTTGACGCTCAGACGTTCTCAGATATAGCAGATCTAACCTTCAGATGTTTATACTGAAGTAGATCCAAGATGATTTGGTATTCTTGTGTTTACAAGGAACAAATCAAGGACATAGCAGATTTGACTCTCAGACGTTCTCAGATATAGTAGATCTAACCTTCAGATGTTTATACTGAAGCTAGATCCAAGATGATTTGACATTCTTGTGTTTACAAGAAACAAATCGAGGACATAGTAGATTTGACTCTCAGATGTTCTCAAACAGACTCCAGATAGTTTGGCATCCTTGTGCTTACAAGGAACAAATCAAAGATATAGCTGATTTGACTTTCACGTGTTTACGAAAGCAAATCTAAGAGGATTTGCCGTCTCTGTATTGTCAGAGAACAAATCAAAGTCAGGCATCTCCACTTCAACAGGGGGCAGACTCAAGATGGTTTGGCATCCTTATACTCACAAGGAACAAATCAAAGACATAAGTAGATTTGGCTTTCACGTATTTACGCTGAAGAAAATCTAAGATTAACCTAGCATCTTTGAAACGAATTGAAGAAGCAGATTTTGCATTTCTATATTCGGCGGAGAGCAGATCGAAGGAATCAAACCTCGGTGAGCCCGGGCAAAATTGGTTCTTTTATATCTTTGCTCTATTCCTGTTATACAGTAATGAGCAAAGAGGGGCAGCTGTAATACCTCAATTTTGCCCGGCCCATGGGAAGCCAAGGCATAATCTAATATATCCAAAATAATAATAAAAGTCTTTACAGTCCTTTTACAAATGTTAAAAAACCAGCAGGCCCACTATTACATCCTACCCAGATACACTAAACTAAGACCCATTACAACAGACCCAAATGGACCCAGGACAAAAGTGGCCCAATTGGCCTAGCTTTTTACACCAAGGCATGAAACCCTAGGGTTTTTGCCTTTCTCCTTGCAGTGCAAACAGAAGGTTCCAGAAGCCAAGCCTCATGACCCTTCAGCTCTTACCGTTCCAGCTACCCTATCCAGGCCATGATTCCAGGCCCCGAGTCACACCGAGATCAACGCCACCAGTGGACCATCGTCAAGCCTTTGCCACTGCCGGATTTTTCGCAAATACCTGCAAGACAAAACAAAAGACACGAAGAAGAGAAGGAAACACAGCAGATACATAGAGCAAGAAAAAGGAAACTAAAAAAAGTGTCTTAGCAAATCACGATCAAAGATACAGTAGGCAAGAAATAGAAAGAAATCGGAGATTTCTTTCCTAAATTTTTGTAATAAACAGTAGCTATAAAGCCCGAATCTAAATGTTGTACAGGGGACACGGATATTTTTTTAAAACAGAATAGAAGGACACCTACATTCGTTGAGAGAAATACAAGAAGTCACTAAAAGGTGTTTTAATTGTGTACCTTGTTCTTATTTTAGCATGCATATATAAATTATTCTAAGCGAAGATTGTTGAGTTTTAAAAAGGAAAGAAAGTTACCTGTATCACGCTTGAAAAGGGGAGGATTTTTAACCCTCCGACCATCGTGCGTGGCGGCACGTAGGCGCGTGAGAACCGGTGAACGGAGACTCCATAGAACTCTGATGGCTGGCCCCTATTCCTCTTCAGAGGATTTTGTTTTTTTTTTTTTCTAAAACGATATCTCAAATGATTTTTAAGCTTTAGTTTTGGCTTATATAGCCGTAACAAAACGACACCGTTTTAGCTTAGTCTGATAAGCTTAAAACGACGATGTTTTAGACCTTCAGGATCCGCGTATTGACCCGATTACCCGGGGCGGATCCGCGTGTTTTTGAGAATTGGGTTAATTACCCAATTGGTCATTCCGCCTGTTTTGTATTTACAATTCTGTTTTATTTTACTTATGATTTAGCCCTAATATTTTATTTCAGTTGTGATTTAGTCCCTGCAATAGTAATTTTAAGTCTAGAATTAAAACGCTGCCGTTTTGGGAATAGAGAAATTTGCCCAGTGAGTCCCTCTAATTTTACGCGCGTTTTAAATAGGGCCTTAGTCCAGTTTTATTTCTTTGAAATTCGCCCTGTCATTTTGCTGAATTTTAAATTTAGTTCTATATTTATTTATTATTATTTTATATATTTTTTTATATATTGTTATTTGTTTTATTTTTATATTATACATTATAAGATTATTTTATTATAAGTATTATTTTATTTATTATATATTGTTTTTCTCAAATTATTATTATTTTATATCATTATTTTATATTATTATTATATTTTCACATATATTATATATATTTATTAATTATCAATATATATATTGTTTTACATATTACTTTCATTATTTTATATTATATCTATCATATTTCTTATTTCTTATAAATTTAAACTATATTCTATTATATGACATCTAAATATCTTTCAGTACTTATTAATTTTTATGTATATCATATAATATTTATTACATTATATATATTATTCATTATATTATTTAAATTCTTAAAATTTGTAAATAAAATTATTTTTTTTAAAACTCATATTATATATCAAACTATTGATTATTCATTATGAATTATTTTATTTTAAATGATATTTTTATATTCGTCTACATACTTTTATCTATATATTTAAAAAAAAAAAACAATATATTTTACATGTAACTATTATAAATATTTTGTTATTATATTTTACATATTATATAGCAAATACTATTTTAAATTATTTTTTTAGATTTTAGGTCTTTATTTGTAATCTATGTATATTTTGTTAATAATAACTCGCCCCAATTTTTTATATATATTGCATATATCATATGTTATTTTATATATATTATTACGTTTCATGAATATGTACATTGATATTGTATTACCTTTTTGTATATCATGCATTATTTAATTATTATTTTGTATGTTTGTATGTTTATTCTTTCTCAATTCATACTATATATAGCTTTGTATGCATATTGTTAATGTTTGCTATATATATTATTTTTTTATGTATGTGTCTAATGACAATCTTTATATTATTACCATTACTTTGTTTAAATGCATGTGTTATTTACCTACTACAATAATATGTTACTATGTATGATTTATAATGTAATATAATTCCTCACACATCATCATTTTTTTAAAAAAAAAAGGGCTCCAAAGTTTTCAAAAAATATAAAGGCAATGCTTGATGTTTGGAAATTTCGAGAAAGTAGTGCCCTAACTTATTGGGTTGCGATTCTTCTCGTTGAGTTCGAATAATCAAGTACCCTTCTAAGTTTTTAAAGGTTTTCAAAATGTAAGTGACTGTCTTGAAATTTCAAAGCAATATGTCCAAACTTACTGGATGTGGCGTTTTGTTGTTTCGAGATAGGGATTTCCAAAAGGCTAACTCAATGCCAATATTTTACGAGTGAGTTCCAATTTTCAAAATCCAAAATATTTTAAAAAGGACTGCGTCTTAAAATTTCTAATTTCCGACCTTAAAGACATTTGATAATCAATTTGGTACCAATTTTTGGGCGTTACGAGGGTGCTAACCCTTCCTCGTACGTAACCGACTCCCGAACCCGTTCTTTTGATTTCGTAGACCAAAACCGATGATTTTAAAACAAAAATGTTTTAAAGGTGATCCAATCACACCTAAAAAGATTGGTGGCGACTCCCGTTTTCGTTTTTTAAAGTCGATTCCCATTTTCAAAAACTCGATTTAAAAATGGTCTCGACAAGATTAATATTAAAAAACTAATAAAAATTAATTCTAAATGATTTGTCATTTTCTAACAAAAAAAACTCATTTTATAGGACAAGAATTGAATTTTTATTAGTTTTATTTAATAGTGGTTTTTTTATAGTTTTAGATTATAAATAATAATAAAAAATTGCTTGCATTCTTGGTATTGGATATTTTGTTATGACCTTAAAAATTTTAGTGTGAGCTTGAAGCTCACCATAGGATAAGCCATTTAGAATAATTTTTTATAGTTTTGAATCATAGATAAGAACAAAAAATGCATGTATTCTAAAATTTGGATATTGGATATTTTAATATTAGCTTGGAAATTTGATGCGATTTACCTTATAGTGAGCTCCAACCTCACACCAAAATTTTCAATATTTATCAAAATTTCCAAGCTCTAAGCTCACATCAAAATTTCTAATATTTATCAAAAATTCCAAACTCATATTAAAATATTCAGTATCCGACTTCTAAATGCATGCAATTTCAAATTTTTTTAGTTTTTATCTATGATTCAAAACAATAAAAAATCAATATTAGATAAAATTAATAAAAATAATTCTAAATGGCTTATCCTTTTCTTAACAAAAAAAAACACATTATCCCTCACACCAAAGTTTTCAAGATTTACCAAAGAAAACAAACACAAATTTATTTAGAAACAAAACACACTAAAATCTGCAACAATACCACAAGAATAACATGTGTATAGCTAAAAAAATTAGATGAAAAATTATAGCTTAAGTTAATATGATTAAAAAAAAAAAGAAACCAGAAATAATCCATTAAAGAATGGGGTATACCTTCAACAATTTACTTTGCAATTTTTTTATTGAAACAAAGGTTTGAAAAATGAATTTAACAACATTTAATATTTTGCAAATACATGCCAAAGCAATGCTTGAGTAAAGGCTTACGTTACTTCACTTTATATTTGAGTAGATTAATAACCCCAAACAGCTAAAACCAATAGCCACTACATTTGATACTAGCTTCTCAGTTTGGGTAAGCATTTCTCGAAAGTGTTGTTAGTTAAAAAAAAAAAAAACGAAGTGTTTGGAATCGCTTCAGTTAGGGGTTTGCAAATTTCGGTTAAAACTAATTTAATTGACCAAATCGAACTAATTCGGTTAATCGATCGATTAACCGATCTAATTCGATCTGAGGTCGGTTAATAATTTCTTGAAAGTTTGGTTAATGGTTAGTTTGATTCGAAATCGATTAATTAACCGAATTAACTGAACTTAATAATTGATATTATATATTAACCCACCAGGCCACTACCCACCCAGACCCAGGCCCCAAACACTAACCCATTCCTAAAATAAACCCAATCCACTGACTCAAGTAGACACTGGCCCACTCCCAAAATAAACCCAATCCATTGACTCGCACAAAAAATTTTCATTCTTGGATATTTCTGTAGTTCTGCTATTGCTTCTTTGTTCTCAACGTGTGTTTGTGAATGTAATTGAGTAGAACAGAGTAGAGGATAGATATTTGAACTAACTTTTTAAGTTTTAAACGATAAGAAAAAGAAAATGTGTTGGTCAAAACTGAAATCTATATTTAAAAAGTGATTTTAAATTCTATAGCGATGAATGATATATAGTTCCATTAAATTTCATAACATTATATTGAATATATATGTTTACATTGCAACTTGCAAGATGTTAACAACTGTGTCCAATTTCTTACTCTTTATATACTTATTAATTA
This sequence comes from Gossypium anomalum, assembly GCA_025698475.1. NCBI lineage: Eukaryota > Viridiplantae > Streptophyta > Magnoliopsida > Malvales > Malvaceae > Gossypium > Gossypium anomalum. The sequence goes on from CM046961.1 coordinate 81,245,911, forward strand.
ATTGTTTACATATATCTATTGGTTTATTAGATTTGTTAACTTACTCTTTATAAAAATATTGGTTTTTTTCCTTTATTAAAGTGAATGTCTACTGTCTATCATAACAATTACGCGGTGGATATATCATAGACCAAAGAAGTCAAATATATTGTATGCATTATTTTTCAAGAAGTCGATCCATAGCAGTATGGAGTAAAATATTATTTATGCTAAAATTACACTATTAAAGGCTTGTTTCAGTGTTTTATATATAATGCATAATAATCCTATGAAATTAAATAGCGAGTTGCAAAATATAAACTTTACAAAATATTGTAGATGTATAAATATTTTAGAAAAAATAATATAAATTCTCTAAAACTTCAAATTAAAACATTTAATTGCCTAAAAAAAGTTGATGTGATCATAATTTTTTTTAAAACAAATTTTTTTTCTTTTTAAGGAAGAACATAGGAGCTCGAATGACAGAACCTGATTTTTAATTCATTTATATATTGTATATAAATGTATTTTAATCTATTATATAATTTTTTTCTTGCAGAATGTCAGCGAAGCAACATTTGTTGAGGGTAGTCTTACACCTCCTAGTTCAATAGATTCTGGAAAATCGGTAGGTGAAGCTTCAAGCCAAACAAAGGGGATTGCTGGAAAAAGAAGTCATTCCTCAAAGGTCAGAAGTTTGGTCTCACTTCACTAAGATTATTAATAGTGAGGGTGTAAGCAAGGCTAAATGTAAATATTGTGAAAAGGAATTTTGTTGTGATGGGAAAAAAATGGTATGGGGTCATTGAAATATCATATTGGTTAATGTAAGAAAAATCATAGTAATGTTGTTGACACTAGCCAAAGATAACTAGTTTTACCTAGTAAGGGAGTTGAAGGGGAGAAGGGCAACTTGGAGATTTGATCAAGAAGCATGTAGGAAAGGGTTAGCACAAATGAATGTGCTTGATGAATTACCTTTCAAGTTTGTTGAAAGTGAAGTCTTTAGAAAATTTATGTTCATGGCATGTCTTAGGTTTCATATTCCTTCACGAACTACTATGACTAGGAATTTTTATCAATTGTATTTAGATGAAAAATACCAAAATAAAACAACTTTTGAGAAGTTCTTGTTCTAGAGTTTGCTTAACTATTAACACATGGACTTATTTGCAAATAGTTAATTATTTTTGCATCACTACTCAATTTATTGATAATGATTAAAAATTGAAAAAAAAATTAAACTTTTGTCCAATTTCTAGTCATAAGGGTGAGTTCATTGGGATAGTGATTGAGAAATGCTTGTTGAATTGGGGGATTGATAAATTGCTTACTGTCACTATTAATAATTGAAGTTCAAATGGTGTTGCTATTGGTTATTTGAGAAAGAAATTTAGCACTCGAGGGGGTTTAGTTCAAAATGGTAAATATCTTCATATGATATGCATGACACACATTGTGAATTTGATTGTTGTTGAAGGCTTAAAGGAAATGAATAAATTTGTTGAACATGTTAAGGGGGCTGTTAGATATGTGAGACAATATCCAACTAGATCACAAAAGTTTAAGTAGTGTGTTCTGGTGGAAAAGATAGAATGCAAGAAGTTGTTGTGTCTTGATGTTTGTATTGGGTGGAACTTTACCTACTTAATGTTAGGCACTGCTTAGAATTTTGAAAGAGCTTTTTTGAGATTTGAGGAGTAAGATACAAACTTTAGAGTTGAACTTGAAAGGGGAAAGGGTTAACCTAGTGCGGATGATTAGGCTAGTGTTAGAAACTTGAGGATTTCTTGGAACACTTTTATGAAATCATTTTGTGTATATCTGGTACTTCATATGTCACATCCAATACTTTTTTTTATGAGTTTTCTAAAATTGATATTCTTTTATGATATGCTTAGTCAAATATTGATGTTGATTTTAGTGTTATGGTCATGAAGATGAAAGACAAGTATGACAATTAGTGGGGTGATATTGATAAGATGAATTTGCTTGTGTTTTATATCCTAGACAAAAATTAAAATATCTTGAATTTGCACTTAGTGAAATGTCTAATGCTAAAAAAGCTTATGAAATGATGCAAAAATTGAAGGAAGCTTTGTATGAATTGTTTGATGAGTATAAACCTCCACTTCATAGTGTTTGTAGCCAATCGAGTGTGGTAGCACATGTTTCTCTCGATGAACCATAACCACAACAAAAAATGAAAAGGCGTATGCAAGCTTTGCATAAAAAGCGTGAGTTGAAAAATGGTGGTAAGGAGAAAACATCTGAATTGGATAAATATCTAGCTGAGGCTAATGAGAATTTTGTTCAAGATTTTGATATTTTATTGTGGTGGAAAGTGAATAGCCCTAAATTTCCCACTCTTTCAAAGATGACCAAAGATGTGTTAGCTATACCGATTTCTACGATTGCTTCAGATCTGCATTTAGCTCCAGGGGGCGTGTGCTTGATCAATTTAGGAGTTTTTTAACTCCTAAAATTGTACAAACTCTTATGTGTACTCAAGATTGGATTCAAAAATCAAAAAGACATAAAAAAAAGATTGAAGAACAAATTCAAGAGCTTGACAAGATTGAAAATGGTATATTTATTTTTAATTTAATAGTTTCAATTTTTTTTACCACATCACTTCTACATTAACTTATTTAATCAATTCAATGTTTAGACTTTTCTTGGAATGCATCAGAGCCTACCCTAAATTCATGAGCTTTCGTGAGTTGAAGGGTATGCTTATTAACTTATTCTTGTAAGCTTACAATCTATTCCTTTGTTTATATTATTTGATTTTTTTAAGTGCATATATTTCTATTACATGCTCATTTTTTGCACATATTTTTATAGGTATAATGGAAGTGGAGATCTTTTGTGAGAAGAAATGGATGCAAATAGAGTTAAAGACTTACATTTTAATTATGTGTTAATTTCAAGACTTATGTAGTAGTGTTTTTAATTATGTAGTGATTCAACACTTAAAATTCGGTTAATTCGATTAATTTTTTTATATATTTTATACTTATTTTAACAAAAAAATAAAAAAATATAAATTTCGATTAATTCAGTTAATTGACCAAATTAACCGAAATAATTTGGTTCGATTAATTTTTTTGAAAAAATTTTGATGCAATTAATGATTAAGGGTATAAAAATTTCGATTCAGTTAACTGGTTGAACACCTCTAGCTTAAATTGTGTAAAAATGTTTTTAGACTTGTAAAAGTATTCTCGAATAGGTTTTTGTTCTTTAACAGTCAGAAGCATAGGATGAAGTTGAAAGAGTACAGGGATAAGGAAGTTGCCACGTGAGAGGGAGATGAGAGAAATATTTGAAGTATTAGGGTGATATTATTTTTTATGCTAAAAATGAGAACCCATATGCTTATACCAAAAGAAAGTAAAAAGATAAGAATGAAAAAGGGAAACAAAAAAAGAAAAAGTTAAAGTTGAAGGAATAAATATTAGAAAGGGAAAATTTGCTGCCCATTGGTATGTTCCTTTTCTGGGATTTTTTCATATTAAGCCCTCCACAGTTTGCCACTTCTATAATCCCTAATTTGTTTTAACTACTTCAATTCAGCCCTAATTCAATTCAAATTGCACTGAATTTATTTATTTATTTCATTGATCTAGTTTATCGATATTATTGACGTGATCGTGGTAGGTATTTCCGTATTTGTATGATGTTTGATTTATATTGGGTAAACTATACCATCAAATTCATAAACTTTGTTTCAAATTATGTTTTCGTCACCCAACTTTTAAAAGTTACATAATAGTCATTGATGATATCAAGTTATTACATTTTGGTCACTTGTTTGTTAACTTCCTTTTAGGGGACAACGTGACTAGTTAATTCGAAGGGTTAATAGCTAATTTGGCCCCTAAAGTATAGCTGAAATGTCATTTTAAGACTTTTAATATTTTTCTTAACAATAATTCTAATTTTTTTTAAAAAATTAATTGAAATTAATGAAAAATTGATAAAAAAAATCTTTAAAATATCATAAAAGTTATAAAGGATTTCCAAAATAATTAAAAATAAAAAAAATAAAATCATAATTTGATATTTGAATGATGCATATACATTTTCTTCTTCTTTTTTTTTTTCGGTTTAGATTGAGTTTTGATGGTTTTTCTCCCTAGTAAAGGATCAATGTGATTTTTAGCTTTTATTATTATGATCAATGTGCTCCTTGGATGAATCTGCTATTGAAGTGCATTTATACTTCGATAATGACGTTTTTATTTTATAACCATGCAATTTAAATACGAAGTTGAATTTTATTTGTTTAAGGGTGCAAAAGGTCTTCAAACTTTTTTAAAAAAAGGCAATTAAGTCTTTTTTTTACACTTATTTTGGTACTTGAACTTTCAAAATGTATCAAAAAGGCCCTCAAATCTTAAAAAAATAAAAAAGTAATTAAGCCCTTACTTTTTTTTGTACTCAATTGGATACTTGAACTTTCAAAATGCATCAAAAAAACCCTCAAACTTTTTCAAAAAAAGTAATTAAGCCCCTACTTTTATCAAAAATTAGAAAAACAATTATAAAAAATTAAAATCAATAAAAGCTATAAATATTATTAAATTTTAATTAAAAAATTCAAATATTACAATTTTATTAAAAATTAGAAAAAAATATAAAAATCGTAAAAAAATAAAAAGCTGTAAACTTTTATAAAAATAGTAAAAAACTATAAAATATATAGAAATATAAAATTTTATAAAGTCGTAAGAAAATTATACAAAATGTAAAAAAATATAAGTTTCGTAAAAAAATTGTAAAAATTATCGTACCAAAAGAAGTATTTTATAATTTTTCTATAAATTTTATTGATTTTTATTCTTATCATTTTTCACCACATGTCATGCTGTGTTGCGACACATGATGACTTCAAATGAAAAAAACTAGGGTTCGTTAACTTTAACGATCAACAGTTAAAGTTAATTGTTAAAGGGACTTTTTGATGCATTTTATAATTTTTTATGGATTTTATAAAATTTTACAATTTTTTTATTTTTTTACGATTTTTATAATTTTTATTTTTTTATATTTTTATTAAAAGTTAATAATTTTTCTAAAATTTATTTTTTTATAACTTTTTTTTCTAATTTTTAATAAGACCAGGGGCTTAATTGCTTTTTTGAAAAATTTTGAGGGTCTTTTTGATTCATTTTAAAAGTTCAAGTACCCAATTGAGTGAAAAAAATAAAAAGAGGCTTAATTGCTTTTTTGAAGAAGTTTGAGGGCTTTTTTGGTGTATTTTGAAAGTTCAAGTGCTCAATTGAGTGCAAAAAAAAAAAAAAGGCTTCATTGCTTTTTTTTTGAAAAAGTTTGAGGGTTTTTTACACCATTAAGCCATTTTTTTAAACAATTTCATTATAAGTTTTGATCGTATCTATTTTTATTTTATATAATACCTAGCACTATTCATAGTCTCTCTCCTAACTCATAAATAGGAGGATAATGTGATTTGTGCACTTGAACCCATGTCCTCCTACATTGGTAACAATGTTCATACCAATTAAGTTAAGACTCAATCGACTGAAGTTGAATTTTTTAGATTTCCATAAATTTGAATTGGATTATGACTTTTTACCAAAATTCTCCTATTTGTTAATGCTAAGCGGAATGAGTATCCATTTAAATAAATGACACGATGTTAAAAAAAGTAAGGGTAAATTATATAAATGGTCATTTGATTATATTTGTGCTTTTGTTTTGGTTATCTAATTTTAAATTTTTTTAATTTAAGCACTAATGTTTGAATTCATTCCTGTTTCAATCATCCACCCTTAAACTGATACTAGAAAGCCTTTTTTAACTTGTATAATAACACATTTAGTCCTCAATACTTACATATTCTATCAATTTGATCCTAATTTTAAATAATTCAATAAATTTAACTCTTTACATTTGTAAATTGCATCCTCAACCTTTCTGCTTCCTCAGTTCGCCTCAATCAGGCTCTCACTCTCTTTGTCAACTAGGACCTAGCGATTCTATGGCATACCCAGGCATTGATCCTTCCAGATAAACCTCTTCTTGCCTTCTTAAACTCTCTTCTAGGATTCTATGGGCTGTTTTATTTGCCGATCTTGAAACATGTTTAAACTAAAAACTTTGAAAATTGTTTTTGCTATGTTAAATGTCTCAAATATATACTACTATAATCGATTTGTTGATGGTTGTAGACTGACACTTCTTTATGATTGTTAATGCATCTCCTTCAAACTCAATCTTGCCTACTCTTATGGCTAACCCCATTCGCACCGTATGAAAACATGCATGGGCCTCTGCTGCAAACGAAGAGGCAACTTCTGTACACAAAATCGATTTTGAGGCCAGCACCTTTCCTTCACCATTTCTAGCCACCAACCCCGAAGTAGATCTGAGTTGATTACAATCATACGCCGCACCAAAATTGATCTTAACAACTTGGGTTTCCAAAGGCCTCCATTTCGACACTATCCATTGTTTGGTAAGGGATCTATTCCCCACTTCATCAATTTTTCTAAGAAATCTATTAGTCATTTCAACAATCCCTTTTATAGTACTACTCTTACCTTCATGCAACTACTTATTTCACTTTGTTCAGATCACCCACAAGGCGCAATAAGATAAACGACAATGAGAAATTGAGTTTTGTCAAACAGCTAGGTGAGCCATTCATAATTATCTAAATTTTCCATAAAGACAACCCACGTAAGATTTAAAGAATTCATGCTTCCAATGACACAGGCAAACTCAAAATACATGTTGAATACTTTCCACTCCTCCTCCACATCTTGGACAAACTGTATTTACCCTAAGTTTTTGCAAATGTAAATTAATCAAAGTAGGTAGAAAGATCCACGAAATCTTCCAAATTGTAATATTTTGTTTTGCATTTAAGTTGAGGCTCTACAATCGCTTGTAAAAATTATTTATATTCTGTTGTAAGTCTGTAGCAGTTGGGTCGTAGTTATTTTCAAGTAATAATTTGTAACCACTCCACACTGAGAAATCACCAGAAGGTTCATCCCTCCACACCAGCATATCCTCATGCTCCACCATGGATAACGGGATCCGCAAGATTCCACCCGCATGAATTTTAAAAAAGGTAGTGTTAGCAACTTCAACTTTCTATGTTCTAGTTAATGAATCAATTAACTCTGATACCCTTGTAATATCGTTACTAATACTACCATTGATTTTATAATTCGTAGTATCCATGCATCATCAACCACTGATATTTTTTCACCTGTTCCTACTCTCCAACATAGCCCTTCCTACAAGAGTCCCTTCGTTGCCCATATACTCTGCCAGGTATAAGAAGGTAAACTCTTTAATCTGGACCTTAAGAAATCACACTGTGAATAATATCTAGCTTTTAAAATTTGCGCTAATAATGAATTTGGATTTTGAATTAAACGTCAACCCTGTTTAGCTAACAAGATAAGGTTAAATTTAGTAAGGCTTCGGAAACCCAACCCTCCACTTTCTTTGAGCTCACCAACCTACCGCAATCACACCAATGAATGCCATTTTCCTATGTCCTTTTTGCCACCAAAATTGAGCCATTATGCTCTTTAATTCCCCACAGAGTGATTTCGGTAACAAAAAACACATCATAAAATACGTTGGGATAGCTTGAAGGATGGCTTTAATAAAAAATTCTTTCCCTCATTGAGATAAAAACCTGGTGCTCCAACTATCAATTTTCTTTTTAAATCGGTCCTTTAAGCCCTAAAATGTTGTCTTCTTCCATCGACCAACCAAATTTGGGAGTCCCAAATATTTTTCAGTATCACTTAAATTTTTGACCCCAAAAATTCTCGAAACCACTAATCTATCTCCCTCAGAGGTATTTGAGCTAAAAAAGACAAAATATTTATCATAATTAATGCATTGACTAAAACATCCTTCATATTCTCTTAACACCTGCTTCAACGTTTGAGCCCCTTATTATGAGCTTCCCCAAATAGGATACAATCATCTGCAAAAAGAAGGTGCATTAGCTGCGATCCCCATCTACTAACCTTAACCCCTTTCATTAACCCTTCACTCAACACTAGCTTCATCAAAGTCGACAGCCCCTCACTAAATATCAGAAAAAGAAACTGGCTCAAATGATCACCTTGTCGCAGTCCTCTACTCGATTTAAAAGCACCGCCAACCTTCCTATTGACAATTACCGAATATGAGACCAAGGAAATACACCTCATGATTAAGTCCATCCACTTTTTATGAAAACCATTCTTCTCTATCATTATTCTAAGAAAACCCCACTCAACCTGATCGTACGCTTTGCTCATATCAAGCTTTAGTACCATAAAACCCTTTTTCCCCCTCTCCTCTTTTAAAAAGAACGTAGAACCTCATAAGCTAACAACACGTTATTAGAGATCAAATGTCCTGGTACAAAAGCACTTTATGTAGCATCAATACAATAATCTAAAACACTTTGAAACCGATTAGCAATCACCTTGGCTATTAACTTATAAATAATGTTACATAAGTTAATAAGCCTAAAATTAGTCAAATTCATCGGGTGATTAATTTTTGGGATAAGTACAATATGAGTATTATTCAAGGTATCAAGAGCTTTACCTTCATTCAATATCGCCAAGCAATGGGAAGTAAAGTCTTTCTCCAGAATATGCCAACATTTTTGAAAAAATAGAGCCGTAAAACCATCTTCACTCGGCGCCACTAACATTTGATTGGCTTCATCATAAATACAATTTTGACTCATGCCAGTATATGATCCGTGGCTATTGTCCCATTTGTTGAGAACAAAATCGGAAAATAACCACGAGCAGTCTTCTGCATCTCAACCTCATCTGTCGTTACTTTACCATCTTCATATTGTACCCCTCGAATTCTATTCATGTTCCGTTGTTGAGATGCAAATTTGTGGAAAAAATCGTATTCTTATCACCCAACCTCAACCAATTCGCTCTAGCCCTCTGCTCTCAATATATCTCATTATTGTCTACTTTCAGATTTAATTGAATTTTTGTGTCAATTAAATCTACAAGATTCCCATCATCTCTGTCTATCTCCAATAACTTGCTCAGTTTCTTAGTCAAATATCTCTTAACCCCCTCATTCTTTCGCCCAATCAATCTGCCCATCTACCCAACCCCACCTTCATGCACTCTAATTTAATAAAGATATCACCGTCAGTAGATCGCCATAACCTTTTAACCTCATTCTCAAAGGATTCTTCCATTACCCACTATGCCTCAAACCTAAATCTCTTCGGCCTCAAAACAAAACCTTCTACTTCCAATTGAATAAGAAGGGGACAATGATCAGAATACGAGTGTGGAAGATGGCGAATCAATAAATTTAGAAATGAAGCCAACATATCTACATTCGCCACTCCCCTATCCAATCTTTCCCTAATATTTGTCTCCAAAAGATTTTTTTTTCTCAAGTGAACCAAGTCTTAGAATATCCAACATCTATTGGTCAACATTCTTCTAATACTCCATGAAAGGCTTTCATTCTCCTCTCATCTTGAAGTAACCCTCCAACCTTCTCAAAAGAATACATGATCTCATTAAAGTTTCCACATACCAACCAAGTAAGGTCTTATGAGCGCCCCAAGTTTTTCAAGAAGTTCGGAGCACCGTAAAACCCAGTAAATCTCCACTTTTTGTTATCATCTAAGTCCTCTACAACAATATCAATATGTCCCCCAAAGTAACTCTTAATAGAGACTTCTACATTCCCTATTCACGCCATACTTAAACCACCTCTAGGCCCATTAGTCAAAACATCGAAACCATTCAAGAAACCACACCTCCTCCGAGCATTTCTCTTTCTCTTATTGTTCAATTTAGTCTTCATAAAGAACACTATATGAGGATTATACATCTTCAGCGTATGCCGAAGCCTTCTAATTGCTGTGGGCTCCCCAAACCACGAACATTCCAACTCAATTTTTTTATTGCGATCGGTATACTTGCCTCTTGGAAGCCACCGATATAAAATGAAATTTCCCCATTATTTGTTCCCCTCTAACCAGCACTGATTCATCCTTCCCAGAATCACATATGCTCCTAATTTCCTGTCGAGGCCTCTTGTTCCCAACTCTACTTTCAATTGGCCTCTCTTTTGCATCATGCTCCATATCAATCTACCCTAAAATTTGCGCTCCTTCCCTAATCTTTCTCGATAAATTCCTCGTATCTCCTTCCAAATTTAAACCTAAAATTGGATCTACTCTTAATCCAGATTTTTGCCAAATTCTATCTCTCTTCTCCCTTCCCCTACTTGAAGATCCCATGGAACCTTCACTCATCCCCTCATCTGTTTCCTTTATTAACCAAACATTATTCATAGCAACAACCTTCCTAGATTGCGCTCGAAGGGATAAATCCCATTCCATCTCCGTAGTTTCTTCGCCTTTCAACATTCGAATCTAACAAAAAGAATCATTATGTTCTAATCGTCCACAATAGAAACAAAACATTGTTAATCTCTCATATTTAAAACTAACGTTTGTGCAATTCCTGGATACTAACATAATTTTTTTCTTTCACTTCAAAGGCTTCCACACATCCAACTGAACCTTGATTCATAAAAAACTTCGTACCCCTTTAGTTAAACTTTTAAAATCGTATTCTAAAAGTTTACCAATGAAATCACACAATTGTTTGGCAACAAGTCATGAAAACAGACTCGAGGGAAACTCATGAACTTGTACCCAAAAATATGAAAAGATCAGCGGGACCTTCATCGGGTTTTCTCTATTCTCCAAGCGATGATATAGTAATAGATGATTGTTAAAAGTCCAATATGCTCCGTTTAGAACCCGATCCATGTCCATTTTGTGAAAAAACCGGAATAAAAATCTCTTATAACCTAGATTCGAGATCTGAACACCTCTTACCGTATGCCAAATGTTCGCTATAGTGCTCTTCATTGTCGGAAAATGGACTATATTGGCCGTAACAAAACATCCTACTAGGCATAAATCCCCCTGTACTCTGAGATTCCACAATCCCTTGAACTTGCAAAACCTCTTCCTCTTCGTCATCCAAAGACAAATCTGCAAAATCAGTCTTCATAGTCCAAAAACGCCTAAAATCCACACAGATCACGCATTATAATCTACTAAATTGCCAACAAGAAATCAATCAAAATATTGTACTGAAGAATAAAAACAAAAAAAACCTAAACATGCTAGGGCAACAGATAAAAACGTGCTAGAGTAGCAGTCCTAAAATATTTTTGTTCGTGAACTTAAAAAAAGTATAAATTTCTAAAACTCAAAAAGTAGAAAAAAAAAAAAAACTTCTCTAATAAAACAAATGGTTAGGATAGAGTGCAACTTATATTTTAATTTAATAATAAAAAAATAATTTTAGAACTAATTAAATTTTTATTATTTTTAATTGAATATTATTGAACATAAAGATTAAAGATAACACAAATAAATAGAATAACGATTAATTAAGAAAGGGTAAAATTATTCTTTTATTTAAAAATAATTTAAAAAATATATCTTAGGGGCTAGTGGATTTTTGTCAAACCTTATGAGAGTGATTGAGTATTTTTAAAACAACAAGGGGTAACTGGATTTTTATCAAATGATTTTATTACTTTTTTTTTCTGAATATGTTTATTTATATTTGGTGGTACATTGTTGATATATAATTTTATTCATTACTAATGAATCAAATAATGACACATCAATCAAAATAAAGATAAATATAAATAATTATAATAATTTATTTTTAAAAATATTAAATGATGTATTATCATGTAATTTATTGATAATACATAAATTATATATACCATCAATACATCAAATTTAACCCATATATATTATGATTTTTTTCTTTAAAGAATAAAACCAAAGACAAATATAAGTCCATTGGACTCAAAACCAAGAATCTGCTGCTCCAACACGTAAGTTTCATATGTCCACACTTAGTTCTATGTAAAACCCAAACATATATCAAAGTTTTTCTATTGGAGTTTTTTTTCATGGGTTTTACAAATTCATAGATATGGGATGTCTATTTTAAAAGCTAAAAGTTTGGGTAGGAAGTTTGAGGATCAAATTGATAGAATTTGTAAATGTGAAAGGATAAATTTATTAAATTATTTAGAATTAGGATCAAGTTGATAGAATATGTAAGTAATGAGGACTAAATATGTTATTATACCAGTTAAAAAAATTGCCTAAATTGAAGAATTTTAAAGTTAGGTGACCAAAATAGGAACATCAGCATAGTTGGGTACCCATTTATTAGTTTACCCAAAAAAGAAATGGCACTTCCTTTTTGGGGAGCGATGGATATTTCGAGATTTGAGAATTAATCATAACCTGGACGGCCTTGTTGCCTTACCTCAACTACTCGACGGGCAAATGGTAATGATATTTTCAATTTAATCTTTAATTTTTGCTTTTATGTTTTTGAAAAATTTCAATTAAATAAATTATTTAAAATTCTTATTTCCAGAATGTATTGTTTAGTAATGAATTTATAATTTTTTTAATAATTATTTTATTTTGGAATTTTTATAATATTCTATTATATTTATTAATTTTAATTATTTTATATTTTTAAATATTTTTTATTTTTTTGAAACATTTTTAAAAAAATGTTAACAAAGTATCAAAACTGATATTTTAGGAGACAAACTAGTTCTTAACCTTTTAAATTAATGCTTCGCATCATCTTTTTAATGGAAGGTAACAGACGAGTGACCAAAATATAAAAACTTGATAATGTTAATAATTATTATGTAACTTTTAAAATTTAGGTGATTGAAAAGTAATTTTAAACAAAGTTTAAGTACTGTTGGTGAATTTACCCATCTATGTTTTTTTATATATTCTTATTAGTGTTTTAATTTTAGCCTAATAACATGTAGAAAAGAACATACTAATATGTTTGATATAGTGTTAATTTTGATTATTAATGGTAGCATCAATATATGATTTATGATTTATATTATTAATAAAATTTCTTGTTAAGTTGGTGTCACTGGTTAACTGTGAACCAACTCGATTAGAAAATAACTAATATACATTTTTATCAAATGACTATTATTATTATTATTATTATTATTATTATTATTATTATTATTATTATTATTATTTTGATGACTTTTTTTTATTTTTGTACATTTATATAATTTTAAAATAAAAGAACTAAAATTAACATGTCTAGAGATTAAACTCATATTTAATAAAATTATAAACAAATTCTTTACCACTACATCAATAATAATTCTTAAGTAAACTTTGAAAAAGTAACTTTTAACATAAAATATTTTCTCTCACTAAATTTGTGTATATAATGTTATTGATTGCGTTGGTGTCACAAATTAACAAGAATAGAGTAATTCCGTAGTATATTTACATAAAAAAAAGGAAAGATATATAATATATTTCCAAATAAGAAATATATATAATATAATCCTAAATAGGAAAGATATATGATATGTTTAGATATTTATAAAAAGATAATATCCATAATAACAGTCTAACATAACTCGATATTTAAATTTTTAAAAATAAAAATTTATTTTCATTAACTTAACAACTTTTTAATTTAATATTTTTAAAATAATGTATTAATCTATTTAATTTTCTTTTACTAACAATTCAGACAATACATGTGAAAAAGAAAAGAAGTTGGAAAAGTAAACCATGCGTGTGAAAATGAAAAGGAGTTGGAAGAGTTAATCGTAGATTATCAAGGTAATACGGCATGAGATCCTCCGCCACTCCCTCACACTTCCAGCGAAAAACCCCCTCAGCTTCCTCGAACCCATCGAAGTTTCTGGAATTTCTTTAGATTCCTATCCTAACTTTCGCTCCTTCCATCAATGTTTTATTACCAATCAAATCATTTATCATTGTCAATTATCTGTAACACTAAAACGCGCTTACAAACAATAATCCATCGTAAGGTTATTTCTGTAATTTTATATCCGACCCTCTACCTTTATTATAAACCCACGATTCCGGCTCCATTTCCCGTGTCCTCCGTAGCTAGACTACAGTCAACTTTGAATTTAATTTTCTTTTTTGTTTGTTTGTATAATCTGTTGGTGCTTGCTTACTGATTCTGTAAAGACCGAGTTCGATTTTTGCCCTAGTTGTGCTCCCGAGTCCAATGGAGAGAGGTGGTGGTGGCTATAGAGAAAGAGGAAATGGCGGAAGAGGTCGTTACTATGGTGGTGGAAGAGGAAGAGCAAGAGGAAGAGGTAGAGGTGGCAGCGCTGATAATCAGCCTCCGTATCAGGCGCCCATAGGCCAAGGGCAAAGTGGGGCCAACTGGAACCCAACTAACTCTCAAGTGGGTCCTTATCAGGACGGCGATGCGAGGGGTGGTCAGGCTGGTGGTGGTCGTGGTAGAAGGGGAGGGTGGGTTCCTCGGCTTCAACCGGAGAGACCGAATTATAGTTATGAGGCGGAATCAGCCAGCGGCAGAGGCGGCGGAACTGGTCGGGGGCGAGGGAGGAGGCCTTTCAGGCCCGTTCCTGCCCCAACACTGGAGCCTGAAGATAACATACCTGCATTGCCTCCTAGTCCTCCTCCACAGTCTGTCCCAGGTATAAATCATTTCATTTGATCTTAAATTTGGTACGACTTTAGGCATGAGTTGGTGTTGATGATGAAGTTAAATCTGGCATGGCTTTAGGCACGAGTTGTTAGTTTGCTTTTGATAATTTTCCCTTTTTTTTTTTTGTTACAGATTCTGGTGTGGTGAATGTTTCAGAGCAGTTGGCTTCTACATCATTATCTTCCGAGAATCAAAATAGACATAACCCAATTATGCGACCGGATAAAGGTGGAAGAACTGCTCTTGCAACTGTTAGGCTTAATGTTAATCATTTTCAGGTGAAGTTCAATCCGGAAAGTATCATAAGGCATTATGATGTTGATGTCAGGCAACTGGAGTCTCCTAGGAATGGTCGCCCTGCCAAACTATCTAAGCCATTATTGTCAAGTATCCGGAAAAAACTATTCACTGATAATCCTCAATTGCCATTGTTGATGACCGCATATGATGGTGAAAAGAATA
This sequence comes from Gossypium anomalum, assembly GCA_025698475.1. Classification (NCBI taxonomy): domain Eukaryota; kingdom Viridiplantae; phylum Streptophyta; class Magnoliopsida; order Malvales; family Malvaceae; genus Gossypium; species Gossypium anomalum. The sequence continues at coordinate 81,260,937 of CM046961.1, forward strand.
TATTTAGTGCTGTTCGATTACCTGAAGGAGAATTCAAGGTGGAATTGTCCGAGGGGGAAGACGTGATGGCCCGTACATACATGTTTTCTATAAAGCTTGTGAATGAGCTCAAGCTTTGCAAGTTGCGGGATTACTTGTCTAGGAAAGCCTATTCAATACCTCGTGACATATTACAGGGAATGGATGTAGTTATGAAGGAGAATCCGGTAATGCATATGATTCCTGCTGGCCGGAGCTTCCATCCTTATGAATCTTGTCCAGAAGATGATCTTGGAAATGGCATCACAGCATCTAGAGGAATCCAATACAGTCTCAAGCCCACGTACCAGGGCCTAGCACTTTGCTTGGATTATTCAGTTTTAGCATTTCGCAAGAAAATGCCAGTTTTAGATTTTCTAGCTGAGCACATTCCTGATTTTAATGTGAATAGTTTTCGGAGGTTTAGACAAGATGTTGATCAAGCCTTGAAAAACCTCAAGGTTAATGTAACCCATCGACGTACCAAACAGAAGTATGTTATAGTTGGGTTGACGCGAGATGACACTCGCAATGTTTCATTTCCAGATGCAAATGATCCACAAGTGCGAGTTAGTCTCGTTGATTATTTCAGGGAGAAATATGACAATAATATTAGATATTTGGATATTCCTTGCCTAGATTTGAGCAGGAACAATCGGATGAACTATGTCCCAATGGAGTATTGTGTCTTAGCTGAGGGTCAGATTTATCCAAAGGAAGATTTGGATCGAGAAGCAGCTTTTATGTTGAAGAACATATCCCTGGCAAAGCCACATGAAAGACAAAGCAAGATCTGTGGTATGGTTCAATCCAAGGATGGACCATGTGGGTATGTATACAAAACAACTGAGCCTTTTATTTCTATGCATGCTTTCATGACTTGTCTGTTTTGTTGCTTTGTTTCCGACAAAGCATTTTTCCCCTTTTTATTGCAATTATTATTTTTTCAACATTAATTTTCTGCCTGCTTGGCACATTGAAAATTCTTGAACTTTAGAGCAGGGGGACACATTTACTCTCTTTCCTTTCTAAAAAGGTTTTTGGTCTTCATCCTGTATATAAGTTGAGACAATTATATATCATTGTGTTGATGCAATTGTCTAATACACTGTGAAGTCAATTTAGATAGCCGTGTATTCAGTTCTGAACTTCATGCCATGATGGTGAATACTATTAGTTGGCTACTGTTGAAATTTCCGTCTTGCATAAGTGCCTTGGTCAGTAAGTTTTGGTTATACTCGTAAATAGGGTGCATTCTTGGCATGACTTATTAGAGTTTTGATCGCTTTTTTGGGTGTTCTATATGATCCAAAACACTTTCCAATTCACTGACAGTGTACACGTGATATTGACGTGAGAAAGTTGCATGCATCATCCTATGCTAATACCTTAATACTCACTCACTGAAAAGGTAACCTGTAATATGAATATGTTTTTGCATTGTTGAATTTTCTTGAAATCTTGTGTAATTATATAGATAGTTATATTTATGCCATTTCTAAAATCCTTGACTAAGTTCAGTGTCACGAGTTAAGTAGTCATTTAATTTTACCAAAAACTCCTCTTTAAAGAAATTCACTCAAATAATAGCAGAATTATGCTATTTAAATGTTTTTATATTATATTTTTATAAATAAAAGCATCTACTCTTTCAAAACAGACTTCCCACTCCTACTCTTGAAAAACTAACACCCTCCTAAAAACACTCTACTTTTATAAATTATCATTATCTTCGAAGATATTTTTTTCTTAAAAAGATTAATCATGTATATTATCTGTTCTTTTACTCACATAATATGTTACATGATCTAGTATAATATTATACTAATATATTTTTATCTGGCAGTGGAAACATTATCCAAAATTTTGGTATTGAAGTTGATACTAGGATGACACCAGTGGAAGGACGTGTGATTGGACCTCCAGTTTTGAAGTTGGCTGCTCTGACTACTGGCAAATTGTTGAAGATAACAGTTGACAAAAACACATGCCAGTGGAACCTGGTTGGAAAAGCTGTTGTGGTAGGCAAAGCAATTCAGTGCTGGGCTGTGATAGACTTTACCCAGGCTGAACGATCGAAACTGAACTGTGATTCATTCATTCCAAAGCTGAGGAATAGGTGCAGGAATCTTGGGATGACAATGGACGACCCCATCCTATATGAATCGGCTCGAATGCAAATATTTTCTGATGGGAATCAACTTCGTCAACTGCTTGAAAATGTTACTCGTCGAGTACATAAGCGTGGTGGAGGAAATTTACAATTTCTACTTTGTGTAATGTTGAGGAAGGATGATGGCTACAAATGTCTTAAGTGGATCTCTGAGACAAAAATTGGTGTGGTGACTCAGTGTTGCTTGTCCAAACATGCAAACAGGGGGCAGGACCAATACCTTGCTAATCTTGCTCTGAAAATCAATGCTAAGCTTGGGGGCAGCAATGTAGAGCTGAATGACCGGCTTCCCCACTTCCATGGTGAAGGTCATGTTATGTTTATTGGAGCAGATGTTAATCATCCTGGTCCTCATAATAAGACTAGCCCATCCATTGCTGCTGTAGTAGCAACAATGAACTGGCCTGAAGCTAATCGTTATGCAGCAAGGGTTCGACCCCAGTTCCATCGCAAAGAACAGATCCTAGAGTTCGGTGAAATGTGTTTGGAGCTTGTTGAATCTTATGCTCGTCTAAATAATGTTAAGCCAGAAAAAATTGTGCTCTTCCGTGATGGGGTTAGTGAGGGTCAGTTTGATATGGTTCTCAATGAAGAGTTAATGGATCTCAAGAGTGCATTCCAGAGAATCAATTATTTTCCTACGATCACCCTTATTGTTGCTCAGAAGCGACACCAAACTCGTTTCTTTCCCGAGGGAAAGGGGGATGGGGGTCCCACTGGTAATATTTCACCTGGCACAGTTGTTGACACTAAAATTGTGCATCCTTTCGAGTTTGACTTCTATCTTTGTAGTCACCATGGAAGCCTTGGTACTAGCAAGCCTACACACTACCATATCTTGTGGGATGAGCATGGGTTCTCTTCTGATCAGTTGCAGAAGCTTATCTACAACATGTGCTTTACATTTGCACGGTGCACAAAACCAGTATCTCTGGTTCCACCTGTGTACTATGCCGACCTTGTTGCATATAGGGGGCGGCTGTACTACCAGGCAATGATTGAAAGACAATCTCCCATTTCAACATCATCCTCATCTTCATCTGCAGCTTCATTCCATGACTGGTTTAAGCTGCATGCAAACCTGGAAAACATGATGTTTTTTGTTTGAAGCATGGCCAAATTCCGTTCAACGCCCTGAACGCAGGTTTACTCCTTTTCTAAGCATCTAGTGAAGGGGTTTGTGCGTGAATCTAATGGGTATGAAGGCTTCTAGCTTCTCCTCTTATACATTGTTGGTTTATATAACAGTGAGTCGAGGGAACTGAATATACTATTGTTTCCATTATTCTGTCTTTTCTGGAATTCAGTTGTGGATTTGGTTTATTTTGCATGCTGAATTATCTATGGTTTGTTCCCAACATATAGACCACACTTAGAATCTGAATAACCACCCATTGTTTCGTTCTCCTTCCAAGGGTTAGCATTGCCCTCAACCTTTACACAACTGTCAGTTGAGTAGGGCTATTATATTTTATGTAGTTTAATCAACATAGTGACAAATTTTGACAGAATATTTAAGATTTTAATGATTGAATTGAAATTCTCAAATAAAAAAAAAGGATTTTAATGATTTTTAAAATAATAAAAAGAAGAGAATTCTGGTTAAAAACAGTAGTGGGTGATAGACTCAGCTAATTATGTTAATTTCTTATTGGTGTACTTCTGCAGAAAATTTAGAATTTGGTTTATGGCCTTTCCTTATGCGTCTTCTAAACCATATATATTATGAATTAGATGTGATGTGATCAATCGATTGTTATTATTATTATTTTTTATAATTTGTATTTTTCGTTTCTTTTTACGATATTTGATAATTTTAATAATATTTTACATATTCAAATTGTTTTTATATATATTTTTTATAATAATGTAAAGTTTTATTATTCTTGGTTTTTTGCTATAAACTAAGTAATATGAGGTTGATGAGCTATTAATTAATAGAGGTAAGTTTAATATTGTAGTGAGATTAATTGTTAAATTCGTTCTTCATAATTAATTTGAGTAACATTTAGATTTAGATTAAGAAATAACCTGGAGAAGAGTTAAATATTCAAAGTGTTTGCTTAGCCTTAGCCATTTAATTGAATCTAAATCTACTAAGATATACATCAAATATAGACGAATTTAGATAGTGAAGGTTGATGAGAGTGATATAACCTATACACCAATGCATGTACGAGGTTATTTTAGTCATAAGTCTTGGACTTATCAATAACTGAATTTATTTATTTAGTTAATTATTTTATTTTTACTCTTTCAATCTTGTTTAAAAATTGTGAATCTCTATTGTATCGATCTTCAAAATATTTCTTTGAATGAAATTATTTTGTTGTAATTTATTACTTGACAATGATATTGTATACTTGCAAGTATTGATGGAAAGTGGCAACGATTTTAAGCTTCAAGCTTATATTGTTTTTACCATTATTTTTATCTACTTTTTGCTTGTTATTAAGGGGTGGTAATTTTATAGAATAATAGAGTAAAACTTAATCAGATTATTTTTTGTGATGTAAGGGGAGAACAAAAACAAAGCTTATGGGATCAAATTTTGCCTTGGGGGAGTTCTCATTTAATTCGCTGTAGGGATACTTGTACGATTTTAAAATCTCAAGAATCAGTGAAGAAGAGGTAAAATTATTGTTGATACTCTTCACTTTATGTGGAGACGGTAGTAAATGGTTGGAAACTTTAGATCCTGAATCTATCAAAACTTGGGTTGGGTTGAATTTGTCCCATGCAAAAATTTTTGTATGTTCAAGAAGAATTTACACATTTTGGTAGGCACAGGAAGGATTCAAAGGGATGCCGCGACAAGTGTTCCATCACGGTTTTACCATACATGAGCAAATCTTAATTTTTTATGGTGGATTACGAGAAAAATGCGTGAATGCACCTTGATACTGTAGTTGCTGGTACCCTTTTATTTAAAAAGCCATTGAGAAACTCAAAATTATATACTGGAATGAGGTAATATGGGGGAAGGCACCATCTGTATGAAATACCAAGAATGAAAAGGAATTGGCAAAATTCAAGGAAATAGTTGAACGGTTAGAAAAAAAACATGGATAGAATAATGTGCTTAAAGGAGTAATGTGATCACTTGAATGCATTAGAACGACAAGATGTGGAGATGGTTAAGTATGGAGAAAAGTTGAGAGAACTTCAGCAAGCATGCGAGTGATTGCATGCGAGTATATACCAAGAGATGATCCGATAAGACTCTCCGAATCAATTATAGAAGAAGCAAGCATATCAGATTCAAATGAAATGGATACCATAACTAGCTCAATGGATGTTGAAAGCTACGTAGAAGAGACAACAGAGATTCCACGGCAAGTAGAATGAGCATGTAATGCTCATATTGACTTTGGAACCATTTGATCTTGAAGATACATGAATGATCCCATCAATTGAGAAACAACCAACCTTAGAACTGAAACCTCTCCCAGGTCATTTGAAGTACGCTTACTTAGGAGAGAATCAAACACTGCCACTGGTTATCTCAACAAGTCTTGACCAAACCCAAAAGGCACAATTTTTATCAGTTTGAAAGTCCCACAGAAAAGCAATAAGATGAACTATTGTGAACATCAAAGGTATAAGCCATCCATATATTAACATAAAATTCTACTTAATGAAGGGTATAAACCGAGATTTGACAAGCATCGAAGATTGATTCCGGCAATGCAAGAGGTATTAAGAAAAAGAAGGAAATGGATAGATGTTGGAATAGTCTACCCCATCTCTGACAATGAATGGATAACTCCAACGCAATGCCTACCAAAGAGAGGAGGGATAACAATAATTACGAACGAGAAGGATGGGAAGATCCCAACCAAAATTGTGACTAAATGGTGAATTTGCATCGGTTATCAAAAATTAAATAACACAACTCGAAAAGATCACCACTCATTAGCTTTCATAGATAATATGCTACATTGATTAGTAGGTAAAGGTTTTTATTGCTTTCTAGATAAATATTCAGGATATCATCAAATTCCTATATATACATATGATCAAGAAAAAATTACTTTTACTTGCCCATGTGGTACATACTCTTTTCAGATTGTGCAATGTGCTAGGAACCTTTCAGAGATGTATGACTACTATTTTCTCGAACATGATGGATGATGGAATGAAGGTATTCATGAATGATTTTTCTATATATGAATATTATTTTGGAGAATGCCCCACCAATTTAGACAAAATATTCAGATATTTACAAAGAAAGAGAGATTATATGCTTGTATATTTTGGAGGGGATCCAACACCCCTTAGATATACGAATCTAGACTTCCAAACGAGCAGGGATTTCAGGAAATCATCAATTAGTTGTGTTGTTTTCCTATGTTGTGGAGCCATAGTTTGGAGAAGTGTCAAGTATAGTTGTACTCTTGACTCCATTACGAGGGCCAAGTATGTGGCTACTTTTGAGAAAAAAAAGAAAGAAACAGTTTGGCTTCAAGAGTTCTTAATAAATCTTGAAGTCATAGGCTTAGTATGAAAAAAACTATCACACTGTATTGCAATAGCACAATGCGAAAATAGCTAATACTAAGGAAATAAGGAATCATAAGGGGACAAAACACAATGATTGTAACACATCATATGAGAGGTGGTAGCAGACGAAATAGTAAATGTAGTCAAGTCACATCCAATGACAACTTTGCAGATCTGTTTACCAAGACACAGGTGGCTACAAGTTTTAAGAAACATGTTGAGGGTATGGAAATGCAAAATATGACTTATTTACTTCACTAGGGCAAGTGATATATTGTTGAGATTTTGTGCCCTTAGTATAATGATTTTGTATTTATTCTTGTAATTTTTCGAATAGATTGATTACATAAAATTCTATAGTTAAACTATTATCTTTTGTATAATTTTCCTTAATGGTTTTTAAATGAAAAGAAAAATGAATAAGAAAATATTAGCCTATTGATCACCTCAGGTTTAACTAAAACTAAGTTCTTGGTGGTGCGTAGGGATAAAATAAACTTATGAGAAATTAATTGGAGGCTTCAAAGTGTGTAATCATGCCACTATCTTTAAGGTTCTATTCAACCCTCCCTATACTTAAATATGCAAAAGAATTATTGGCAAATGAATCTTGAGGATATAATGAAGTCCAATGATTGTTTAGTTTTGCACTAATGAAAACAATCCATTGAGTATTGAGTGAAGCATAGCAAGAGTATTAATTTTTATAAAGAACTTCTACAGTAATTCTTTATAAAACAATCTTTGAATATAAAATATGGTGGGAGAGTAGAAAAGAACTTTGTTTCTATGTTTTTAGGTTGTACCATGCAAATGAAAGTTCACTCTTATTTATAGGAGTTCTCCTGTCTCTTCACAAATGCATAACTATCCAATATGCTTATTTGGATAATCACATCTATTACCAATAAACTAAATATTCAATATATGTATACTTGAATGGTTATTGTAACACCCCTCACCCGTATTCAATGCCGAAATAGGGTTACAGAGCATTATCGGACTTATAACACAATTAAACATACACTTCTCATATATTTTTCAACTTCAGGTAACCATTATTCAATATCATTCACATCGTCCCTTATACAAACCTACAAGGCCTAAAACATGCTTAAGGTATGGTTCGAGACTAAACCGATAACTCATGAAATTTTTACAAAACTTAGAAAAATTTTCAAACTACAGGGGACACACGCCCGTGTGGCCCAGCCGCGTGTCTCACACGGCCAAAGACAAGTCCGTATCATAGGCTGTGTGGACATTCGAAATGAAATTACATGGCCGTATCCCAGGCCGTGTTCTGCCCCGTGTAACTCTCTGACTTGAGTCACACGGCCAACACACACGCCCGTGTGCCTTAAAAATGGCTACCCCCACTTGTGTGCCAGGCCATGTGCTAAGCCATGTCAAACCTGTAGGGTATATTGACTTATACCACACGGCCAAGTCACAGGCCCGTGTGCTGGGCCATGTGGAGCATACTGACTTAATTTCTATTTCAACACTAGGGGACACACGGCCGTGTAACCTGACCGTGTGTCACACGGGATGGCTGAGACACACGCCCGTGTCTCTGCCCGTGTGGACAAAAATATGCTATTTACCAAGCCATTTTGCCACCCAAACTTGCACAAACCTAAACCAATCCAGTTGGCACAAAAACATGGTATAATCAGGCATTCAACCAACCTCAATCAAGCATAATTCATACCATTTTAATACAAACCAATACCAAACATATCAATATCACAATGTGCCATTCAATTTTATACCAAAACTCATAATCTCAAATCAACAATATAATCACTTTCAAACATACATCATTTAGCCCAATCTCATAAACATACCAAATTCAATTCTCAACCATTTAGTACCCCTAATTACCAAATACCAACTAGCATCACATATCCATAATCAAGCACATAACAAGAGCCATTTGCACAATTATATACACAACCAATTCAACCAAAATAAGCCAACTTTTGTAACATTTCGATTTTGGTCTTAGTCGGAACAGTAGTTTTGGGACCCAAAATCTGGCATAGTAAATCTTGTTTTTATTATATTTTCATGGTCTACAATTTTTGTTCGAAAATTCTAACGTTTGGGCACTCAGTTTAGTCAAAAGGACTAAATCATAAAAAGTGCAAAAGTTGAGTTCTACATGTTAGAGGTGTCCAATTGATATGAGATTTTAAATTAGATGTCCTTAGATGGTAAATAGACCATTTGTTAAGTTATTGGACAAAAACGGACATGGAGAGATACAATTTCAAAGAAAGGCTAAAAGGGCATTTTGGTCATTTGGTAAATAAAAGAATAAACAGGGAAAAACAAGTCAAAATTGTGTCCATCTTCTTCCTCCTTTAGCCGAAATTTTCAAGACACCATAGCTAGGGTTTCTTCAACTTTCAAGCTTGATAGTAAGTGCATCCTAGCCCCGTTTTTAATGCTCTTTATGTTTTTGAAGTCGTTTTCACTCGATCTTTCCATTTCTACCATTATTTTGAAGTAGGGTTCATGTTTAAAAAATTACCCATGTGTGACATGCATGTATGTTGATGTTTAATGGTATAAAATGAAAGTTTGATATGTAATAAACAACTTTTACTAGGTGATTTTTCATGAAAATACCTAAAATGGACCTATTTGTAAAAGTTGTAAAATATGTAGTAAAAATCTAATTTGATGAAAAATTTGGGCTGATATGAGCATGTGTGTGAGTCGGCTAGGCTTGGGTAACAAAGAAATTAAATGCATTTCATTTTATGAGCCTAGGGACAAAAATGTAAATATGTCAAAGTTTAGGGGCAAAAATGTAATTTTGCCATAGTATGATTTTTGGACTGAATTGAGTAATGTGATAATTAAATAAGCTAAATTTGCTATTATATATCAAGATAAATGAAGTTTAGACCTTGACCGGGGGAAAACAATGTTATTGACGATTAGATCCATTTCTACTATTTTTGTACTGAAGTAAGTTCGTGTCTAAATAATGCAATTTATATTATGTATTTAATATCTTGTTATTGCATGACTTGTACAATCATCATTATGGTTTCGTTCGGCAAAGATTCGATATGGCAAAATTCTCGGTTGAACCTTAGGAATAGTTAGGATACAAATGTCATGACATTAGGGTTATGAGTTTACGTGTAAGACCATAATTAGGATATGACATCGTTATGAGATTTCATGTAAGACCATGTCTGGGACATGGTATCGATATGAGAATCATGTAAGACCATAGTTGGGCTATTGGCATCGACATGAGATCCCATGTAAGACCATATCTGGGATATGGCATTGGTATGATTTTATGTGTATGTGATTCCCGAGTATCCTTTAATATTCCAAGTGGTTCAACGAGTGATTTAAAGATTATATCAAAGATGTGAAAGGTTATGACTATGTTATGAAGTGGTACAGGTACGTACGCAAAACTTATGAGAAATTATCTTGGTTTAAAATGCATTATTGGTAAGGATGCAAATGAGTAAGATATGTTTATGATCATTTGATGATTTTGTGCTAATTTACATTATGTTATGTGTAGGTTATTGTATGTTTAAAGTTGATTATTATTTACATGCTAACTTACTAAGTTTAAAGCTTACCCCCTTTCTTTTCATTTCTTATAATGTCATCAAGCCAACCTGGGAATCGGAGACGGTCGGAGATCTACTCACACTATCAAATTATCATTTTAGGTACTTATTATTACATTATTGATTTGGCATGTATAAGGACTTGGTCTTTTTGTGATATGTGTCATTATTGATTTGGCCAAGTGTGTTAGCTTGTAATGGTAATTGATTCATTTTGTAAATGGCCATATGGTATTGGCTAATATTGGTTAAGTATATGTACATATGGTGATGCCTTTCATGGATGTGGTTATTGCATGGTTTGTGATGATAAGTATGAGATATTGTATGTGATAGAAAATAGCATGAAATTGATGTGTGAATATCTTGTTTGTGGCTGAATTGGTAGTATGTATATGCTTGGATTGGTGTTGTTTGATGTTGTGTAGGTTGGTGCAAGTAAGGGTGGCAAAAAGGCTTGGTAAATAGCCTTATTTTTGTCCACACGGGTAGACACACGGGCGTGTGTCTAGGCCGTGTGTGACACATGGCTTGCCCATTGGGTGTGTGATCCAGCCGTGTGTCCCTTGTATTATTGAATTTTAGCTTCGAATTGGCCACACGGGCAGAGACACGGCCGTGTGTCTTAGCCGTGTGAAGGACACGGCCTAGAGATATGGGAGTGTGCCCAGGGCGTGTGAAGTCTGCACCTAATTTATGAAAAATTATGGAAATAAAATCGCCCACACGGCCTAGCACACGGGTATGTGCCTTGGCCTTGTGACCCTATTTTATTGATGATGTCATAAATAGAGAGTTACACGGGTTAAGGATACGGGCGTGTCCCAAGCCACATGGGCGTGTGAGACCACACGGCCTACCCACACGGGCGTGTGACCCTCCAAAGCATGAAAATTTTCTAAGTGTTATAACAAAATTTGAAAGTTCTTGGTTTAGTCCCAAATAACTCCCAATGTATGTTTTGGGCCTCGTAGGATTGTCTAAGGGACGATACGAATGTATATGAAAAGGTTTTAATTTGGATGGAAATTTATGTATAAGTTTGGTAATGCCTCGTACCCTATTCCGGCGTCGAATACAGGTAAGGGGTGTTACAAATCTCATGGCTATATACCAAACCAAACACTTAATAATTACAAGCCATTTCAAATGAATAAATTCAATAACAACACATATACCAAAATAACCATAATCCTATACATGCCATATACCCAAAATACTTAACTTCAAAAGTACCAAGTGATAGTTGGATAGTGTGATGAAGTCTCCGACGATTCTCGAATCCAAGCTAGCTTTGATTTCACTATAAAACACAAAAAATAAACAAAGTAAGCTATAAAGCTTAGTAAGTTCGTATAGCAATAAACTTAACTTATCAAATATACACAATTTAAACCATCAACCTACCACAATTTTCATTCACAATATTAGTTATACATTTCACAAGTTTCTTCAATTCAATGCTTGTACGGTTTATGTACATACCTGTGCCATCTCGTATCAAATACACACTCATCCACATCTTTGATTTACCCATTGAACCATTCAGAATACTATCGGATACTCGGGAATCTCGCACCTTAAGTGCCACATATATACCCGAAGCTATCTCAACCTCGTATCACATATAATGCTCACACTAGAGCTATCAACGGGTCTGCTCACACAAGCTGACAGTCATGACGAAGCTACACGGTGCTGCTCACACAAGTTGACGAGTATCCACAACACATGCCGGATAACTAAGCCACCGGTAGGACATACAGACCAGCACCCAAATCACATAACCCCTAATGACATGTTATTCGTATCCTAATCTATTTCTAAGGTTCAACTGGGATTTTTGATTTGCCGAATCGTCATCAAACATGTCCATAGAGTCGTACTCAGAATTTATGCAATATCAAAGCATTTAAAATACAATTATAACAAAGCTTATTACATACGAACTTACCTTGAATGCAAAAAGGACGAAACGAGTCGATTAATCTGAAACCTTGTTCTTTCCCCGATCTAATTCCGTATTTTACCTTTCTTGATCTAAATAATATCAAATTTAGCTTATTTAATTATCACTCTATTCAATTTAGTCCAAAATACACATTAAGGCAAAATTACACTTTTGCCCCTAACATTTCAACATTTTTACAATTTAGTCATTATTTCATAAAATCACAAATTCATGCAATTAAACCAAAACCCATGCTAGCCGAATTTCAATTAGGTCCCTAGCAACCCATATTTTTAATTTATTTCACAATTTAACCATAAAATTTACACATTTCACAATTTAATCCTTAAATGACAATTTTGTCAAATATCACTTTACAAATGTTGTTTATCTAACAACAAGCATGCATTTTCTATCATCAAACATCAAAACATACATAGATTCATCAATGGCAAAACCCTAAACCTTTAACAATTTTACAAATTAGTCCCTGGGCTAACTAGATTAAGCTGTAATGATATCAAAAACATAAAAATCATTAAAAACGGGACAAATTGGACTTACATGCATAGATGATAGCTAACCAAACCGTGAAGCTATTTTAATGGCTTTCTCTTCTTCAATAATCAGTTAGAAAGATGATGAATGAAAAAAATAACCTTTTGGTTTATTAATTTATCTTTTAAATTATCTAATTACTATTATAACCTTTAATTAAACATTAAAAATCAAATAAATAATGTCCAAGAATGTCCACTCACTTTATAATTGGGCTAATTACCCCTTAAGGACCTTTACTTTAAGGTTCTATAGCTATTTGACACCTTTAACTATTAGAACATAAGTTTTACACTTTACGCGATTTAGTCCTTTTTTTAATCAAATTAAACACTCAAATAATAAAATTTCTTAACGAAAATTTCACACAATCACAATATCATGCTGTAGACATTAAAATAATAATAAAATAATTATTTTAACTTCAAATTTGTGGTCCTGAAACCACTGTTTCGATTTGACTAAAAACGGGCTGTTACAACTATATTTATTTGTTACTTAACCAAATGACATAACTTTCGGTATTTAATAAGAAATACATTGTCACAATGAATAGTGACAACTTTTGGTGAATAACCAAATGATATAAATTTTGGATGACTTGTAATCTTTCATTTGTAACTATTAAGACATTATAAATATTTTGAAAATATTCCAACAATCTTCCTTAATTTTCAAAATATTCTAGATTTTGATAATTTTAGAAATTAAGGGGTGAGACTACATGATAGTCAGACTAGTTGGGAAAGAGACAAGGTGTCGAGAAAGTTTTGAGGTGAATCAAACCAGTGTCATTCCGAGGATACAACGAGGGTGTTGCGAAAATAGGTGGGGGAGAATGTCATGGGAAACACTTTAAAGCCCGTAACCAAAACACAAAGACCATCCCATGGAGGTAAATCTATTAAATGGGGCTTATTTGACCCACTTGAGCTGGCTCGATTTGAAGAACAAGTGACGAAACCCATCTACTTGAAGCCTTGGTGGCCTATTGAAGCACTTATGGTAAATTAGGGCTACCTTGGTAACTATAGAAAGTAATCTTAGAATATTTGTAATCTGATAAGATTTGATTTTGTAATCTTGGGGATTATATTAATCCCTTAATTGTAGATAGGCTTCAATCTCGTCCGACAATGTAACTCAATTTGTACCGTTGGTTTAAAGGAGCTTAGCTATAAAAAAGTGCCTCCCCCTCTTTTGTAATCACTGATTGTATTGTTGTGTTGTAAGGTGAATACTAATTAAGAGCATTTAATCAAACACCTTATAGGCATTGTCTTTCTGTGACTATTTTGTTCTTTCGAGCTTTATTTTGTTTTTGAGTTGCTTCCACTTTATTTTTGGTACCTTACGAGAATTTCTATCTAAAATTTTCAAGTTGTGAAAGTTACGTTGACTTAGGCACATTTGAAACGAAGAAGTCACTTAAGGTCGTATGGATTGCAAGACTAAAGTTCTAGCCCCATGACACTAGCAGTCACATACTAATGATGCAATTTGTATCATTGAGCTCAAGACTAGATGTTATACCAAATATTGAGTCGAGTTTTTATCATGGGTGACTTAAATAACATAAAATGCCGAAAAGAGTCTAATTTGCAACAACGAATTATGGCAGGTCAGTCGTAGGTCCATATGAGAAACGTGGTGAAACCAAAATTGAGACTTGAGAGGAGTTTCAAAGGAATTCAAGGCACAATTTTACTTGGAGTATGTCGAGGACGAGGCTTGGGAAAAGTTGCATCAGCTTACATAATGAGGCACAATTAGGGGTATTTGCGGGGTCTAGTGAACTTATGCTCTAGATTTTTCTTTTGAGTAAGAATGAGGTGTTTTTCTCCTTCATGGATGGTTGAAACCATGGGCAAAGAAAGAGTTGCAATGCCGAGGAGTTCAAGAACTTACCAAAGCCATGACGATAGCGGAGTCTTTAATTGAACTTGTTCCGAAGAAGGACAAGTTCAAGTCTTCTAAGACTAATGGGAAGGACAATGGTGGGGAATATGAAGAAGAAAATGGAGAGTATGGAAATGGTAATAGTGGCAATGGTGACAACGGAAAACCACAAAATGGAAAGTGAAAAACCAACAAATCGAAGGAGAAGAGGAGCAAGATAAAATGCTTCCTTTGTGACGGTCCACATATGGTGAGGTACTGTTCGAAGAGATTCATACTTCTTATTATTAAAGGGGATGATAAACTGAAAGAAGCCCATGAAGCTTGGTTCAATCGTGAAGGGTGTAGAAGCTAAGAGAGCCAATGGGTATGAGAAGAACCCAACAGAGTGCTTCTTGTGTTGTGGGCCACATAGGTTGTGTGATTGCCTAGAGCAATCTAAGCTATCTGCTCCCAATAGAGAAGATAGAATTGAGCTTAAGGAGGATATGTTATCGAAGCTTAGATCAATGATACTTATTCCTACAAAGAGGGATTGTAAGTAGGAAGGGTTGATGTTTGTGGACATCAACATTGCAGGCTAGAGAAGGAGCGATCTTGTTGTCACAAGAGCATCAGACTTGTTCATATCAGAGAATTTTGTGGGTAAACTTGGCCTTCCAGTTATCAAATTGACCAAGATGATCAAGAATTCCAAAGAGATCTCAACTGTAGGAGTAGCACAAGGAGTTGAGCTACAAATCGGTCAGTGGAAGGGCATCGAAAACTTCAAGGTAATTCATTTAGATGATTATGATTCCGTGCTTGGCTTGAAATTTCTTGATTAGATGAATGTTTTCTTGGCTTTTTTTTCTGATTACTTGCATATCTTGGATAGTCGACAACCATGATGCACTGTGTCGGTAAGTTAAGACATGACAGTTGGAACCAAGGTATTGTCAATAATCAAACTAGCCAATGATGTTCCTTTTGGGAGGAACATTGACTCGGTAGATCGTAGTACTATGGTTACCCCCTTGGAAATGCTAGGCGCGAAAAAAATTGATATGAAGCCTATTGAGTCATCAGTGAAGCTACCTCCTATGAGAGAGGTGGGATGTGAATTAGACTTTGGGGGTAAAGTGGTGATGTAAAATAGGCAGTTAAGATGAGTAAATGCTGTGAATGAGGTACATCTCAAACACTTTGGTAGTTTTTTTCATTTTGCCTTTTTGGCTTGGCAAGGACACAAGGGCCCTTTCAAAGTTCTGAAGTGGGTAAGAAGAGGGGCTTACAAACCAAAGTTAGTGGGAATACTTAAGGTTAACTTGATGTTTAATGTGGGCAAGCTGAAGCTTATGTGTGCGGATCAAGAGGACCCCGATCGAGGCAAGCCACATTGTGGGTGAGTAAGAATGGCGGGCTCTTATGAATGAGATGTACCAAAGACGAGTGAAACGGTTCGAGCTAGGTGACAACAGAAGTCAAGGAAAAAGTTCCAAGGGGTGGGACTACCCGATAGTGAGACTAGTCGGGAAAGAACCAAGGCGTCAAGAAAGTTATAAGGCGAAGCAAACTAGTTTCATTCCGAGGTTGCAATGAGGGCATTGTGAGAATGGGTAGGGGAGAATGTCACGGGCCATGGCTCAAAGCTCGTGACAAACTATAACAGCCCGCTTTTCAGTAGTGTCAGAAATAGTGGTTTCGAGGCCACGAAATTTGACAAATAAGTTCGTAAATATTATTATTTATTATTTATGAGTCAAACTTGGTTTTAAAAAGGTTTTTGATATAGTGATTTTTGTTATATAAACGCTTTATCAAGTTCAAGTGGTATGACCCTAAGGTCAAGTGGTTTTAGAAAATGAGGTATCGAGACCTCGTTTATATTAACTGAGCCGTAAATATTTTTATAACTATTTAAAGAGTGTTATTAAGGTAGTATTAAAGTTTCGTTAAACAATTTTAACGTTTCAATAGTTAATTAACTAAAAAGGACTAAATCGTAAAAGATGTAAAATTTGATTACTATTTGATTTGAGAGATTAAATGGTTAATTGAATAAAGGAAAAGGGACTTAAATGGTAATTAGACCATTCAAGAGGTTAGTGGAAAAATATGGACATGACTTTGGTGTTTTATTTATTTATTAACCAAGGGTAAAAGGGTAATTTGATAATTAATTAAAATAAATAAAACCAAAATGTTTATTCATCTTTTACATTGTCTTCTTCATCGAATGGTTAAGGGAAGGAAGCCATTTTTATACCTTTAAATTTTGGCAAGCTTTGAGGCTAGCATGGTAAGTGATTTTGGCCCTATTTTTAATAATTTTTATGTTTTTGAGATCGTTGTAACTAGGTCAAGCTAGCCCGTACCTTCGATTTTGAAATTTTTAAAGATTTTGAATGTTTCCATTGATGAACCTTGTGATTTTATATGTTAAATGATGAATTTGAAATGTTGGTTGATATTTAAAAGTATTTTATTAAGTGATTTTTGATGAATTTTTCGATTAGGGACTAAATTATTAAAATAGTAAAAGTATAAGGATTTGATGTGAAATTGTTGCAAATATGGGATGACATGGGTGCTGTGAGTATTCAACTGTTATAAATTGGCATTAAAAATGGTTAATTTGCATGTTTTGGGCTTAGGGACTAAATTGAATAAAAGTAAAATTTTAGGGGGCAAATTTGTAAAAATATCAAAAAGACTAAATTATATAAAATATATTATTTTACTATCTAAAATAATAGATTAAATGAAATTATTAATTTAGATCAAGATCGAGTGGAAAATCAAGGAGAATAGAAATTACCAAAATGCCCCTGTACTTTGACATTTTTGTAATTTAGCCAGGTAAGTTCGTATGAACTATATTCTGTATAATTTTGATTAAATTGAATGTTAATATGTGATTATATTGTGATTAAATTAATATATATATATATATATATATATATATGTTTTTGTATGCAATTTATCTCGTAATGAAACGATGGAAATCTAACGATGTTTCGATGACTACCGGGCCTCGTTTGAACCTTAGGAATTCGTAGGATAAAAATGACATGCCATTAGGGTTTACATGATTTGAGTGATGGTCTTGAATGTCCTATCGATGGCTGAGGTCCAGCATGTGTTGTGGATACTCTACAGCTCGTGTGAGCAGCATTGTGTAGCTACATTCCGACCCGCAGCTCGTGTGAGCAGGCCCATTTTCACATCTCATGCGAGCATTCTAATTCATAGCTCGTGTGAGCATTCTGATTCACAGCTCGTGTGAGCATACATGTATAGAAATTAACGGATTACAGTTATATGAGTTAGCACACTATGTGTGAGCTATCCCGAGTATCCAATGGTATTCTAAGCGGTTCAACGGGCATGATTTGAAAGGAAATGGTAAGAGTTTGATATGAACTAAGACATGTTCACATATGAATTGCATTAAATTGGTGATACATGGATAAATGTAACTTGATATGGATGATATATTCATATGTTACATGTTTAAATATTGTGATCATACATAAGTAAATTGCCTATGTCTTATGCTTATATTACTAACATGTTTGGTGTGAATACTTAGGCTTTGGTCAAGCTATTGGATGGATTGTATTATGCTTACTTATGCATTGAAATTGTAAGTGCCCAATTGGAAATATGCTTGTGTTCATAAAAGAGTGGTAAGGTTTAAATTAAATAATTTCTTATGAAATGGTTTATCATGTGGTTAATTTCAAAAGAACTATGTTTAAACGCACTAGCTTGTGGCTATGGTTGATGATATGCTTATGTATTGTGTGTTAAGCATATGAAATGGATGTAGAAAAGTTCATACTTGAAGTGTTTAATGATGAAAAAGAGAATGATGAGTTGTATTAATATTGTTATTTAAGCTAAAGAAAGTAAATAAAATGGAAAGTAATGAAATGCAAATGAAAGTAAGAAAATTTGAAGGGGTTTAAAGTATTATAAAATCCTACTATGCTAGGGATGATATGTATATGTGATACTGTGGATTTATTCACTCTGTGAGTTGTTGAATATGGTTTCATGAATCTTGCGGTATTGATATAGGATTATTCTTGACATGTATAAATTTCATACTTGAAATGGATTGATATGACTAAAGTTTATATAAGCTTACGATACATTCATTTCTTACGTAGTTGTTTTTCCTTTACTTTTCAGATTATCGAAAGCTCGATTGAGTTAGAAGCTCGTCAGAGATCTATCACACTATCCAGCGATTATATCGGTAGATTTTGATGTCTTGGTTAAGGTTATAATGGCATGTATAGTTAAACTTATGGTTGATAATTGGTTGAATGCTTGTTGATGATTTTGGCATGTATATGTCATTTTGGGTGATGTAGCCTTGGTACATTTGGTGCCTTGTTGATATGTGTTAATTTGATAATATGTTAAAGCATGTTTGAATGGCTAAAGTGATATATGATGAATTGACCTCAACATGGTCAAGATATGGTATGCTTTGGAAAGGTTTCGAATAGATGTGCATGATTAAAATATGGTTTGTATACATGTTGATTGTTGGAACCATCTGGATATGGTTAGATTTGTATCTTTAAATGGCCAAAATGGTATGGTTATTATGTATCAATTATGTTAAGTTTTGGCATGAAAACAAGTTAAGTGATAATTGTTTAAATATGCACATGTATAGGTGTTTTGGTTGATATTATAGCCATTATGTTTTGGCTTGTAATTATGGTATTTTGAATGATTGAAATGGTTGTTAGGTTGATATATGTATGTGACCTTATGATGGTTGATTTTATAATCTTTGTGATGCTTAAATAATAGAAGTTGAAATGGTATTTAAAATGTATGTAATGGAATGTTCTTTAACATGGTTGAATATGGTCATTTTGGTATTTGGAATGTAGTGGTCATATATGGCTAATGGTGGTAAATGTCAAATGGCCAAGTTTTCCCTCTAATTTTCTTAACCTTTAACAATGGCCAATTGAAAATACATTAATAATTCAAAGTTCTAAGGAATGGGTTACCATTAACTACCTAGCCAAGCTAAGAATCTCACTAAAATTGAAGGGAAAAGTTTACTTACTCAAGAAATAGAATTCACTGCAATGGTATCCACCAAAGGAATTTTCTCCTTTCTCTTTTAAAGCATTTGGTGGTGTTAGAATTAAGTGACCCAAATTCTTATTTAAATAAAATACGATGGAAAATAAAATAAAAGTAAAATCCATATAGAACTAGACTTCTTTTATTTTATTTTAGAATAAGGTTTTTTAAACCTTATTAAACTCCATCTATTTTATATTGATTAGGATAAGGTGTTTCAATCCTACTAGAATATGGCTTTGCAAGCCTATAAATAGACATAGTCTATTCCTCTTGTATTTGATTCAAATTTTCGACATAGTGAATTTTCTTCTCCTCTGCCCGTGGTTTTTTCCCGAAAGGGTTTCCACGTAAAATTTTGTGTTCTTTATTTTTTATTTTATTTTATTTTTTTCACAATTGGTATCCGAGCTTAGGGTTGTTCATCTCGATCACGGTAATGGCGTCTTTGAAATATGAAATTCGTTGTTGGATCGCAACACCATTTGCGTTGTGGCGATTAAGATGCAAGCGGTTCTTGCGCAGATGGATCTAGAGGATGCCCCGCTAGGATAGATAAGATGCCTTCGACATTAACAGATGAAGAGAAGAAGCGTAAGGATCGAAAGGCATTAACACAATTGCATCCGCATTTGTCCAATGAAATTTTGCAGGATGTGATGAAAGAGAAGACCGCATTGCATTATGGAAGAGGCTAGAACAAATATGTATGTCGAAAACTCTAACAAGCAAGTTGCATATGAAGCAGCGTCTTTATGCTCATCGCTTGGAGGAAGGTGCGTCAGATACACGAACACTTAATGTTGTTTAAAGAAATTCTCTCAA
Organism: Gossypium anomalum; assembly: GCA_025698475.1. Lineage (NCBI taxonomy): Eukaryota > Viridiplantae > Streptophyta > Magnoliopsida > Malvales > Malvaceae > Gossypium > Gossypium anomalum. The sequence goes on from CM046961.1 coordinate 81,281,578, forward strand.
ACTTGGAGGCCATGGAGGTTCGGTATGATAAGGAAGATCTAGGGTTGATTCTACTTTGTTCGTTGCCTCCGTCTTATTCAACCTTTAGAGACACGATTTTATATAGCCGCGAGTCTCTCACGGTTGATGAGGTTTATGATTCTTTAACCTCGTATGATAAGATGAAACATCTTGTGGTTAAACTCGACTCTCGGGAGAGGGTCTCATTGTTCGTGGGAGACAAGATCGAACATCGATGATGATCGTGGTAGGACACAGAAAGAAATCATCGTGGTAAATCTAAGGGTAGATCAAGTCTTCAAATAGAGGTAAAACTTGTAACTTCAGAAGAAGAAAGGGCACATTAAATCTGAGTGCTATAAGCTACAAAATAAGATTAAAGGGAGGTGCGAATCAAAGGGAAAAACAACGAGTAAAATTCGTGAAGGTGATGTTGTAGAAGACTACAGCGATGGTGAACTTCTAGTCGCGCTCACAATGATTCTAAAGTAAGTGAGGAGTGGATACTTGATTCAGTTGCACCTTCCATATGAGTCCCAATCGGGATTGGTTTACAACTTACTAAACAAAGATGTCGAAGGTGTTGTTTTGATGGGAAATAATGCTTCGTGTAAGATCGCAGTGTTGGAACAATTAAAGTTAAGATGTTTGATGGAGTTGTCGAACACTTAGTGACGTCACGGTATGTTCCGCAATTGAAAAGAAATTTAATTTCGTTGAGTACTCTTGATTCAAAAGGGTACAGTGATATACAGTGAAAGTGGGGTTTTAAAGATTTCCAAAGGTTCCTTGTTGTGATGAAAGGGCAAAGAAAAACCGCCAAGTTATATGTTTTTTTGTGGTTCTACTGTTATCTTGGTGATGCAAATTGCCGCTTCCTCTTCCTTGTCAGATGATGATATTACTAAACTTTGGCATATGCGCCTAGGGCATATGAGTGAGAATGGCATGGTAGAATTGAGCAAAAGAGGACTTCTTGATGGGCAAGGAATTTGCAAACTGAATTTCTGTGAGCACTGTGTTTTTTGGGAAGCAAAAGAGAGTTCGATTCACTAGAGGAATCCATAACACGAAGGAAACGTTGGAGTATATTCATTCGATCTATGGGGACCATCCAGAGTGCCTTCGAGAGGTGGAGCTAATTATATGCTAACCTTTATTGATGATTTTTTCCAGAAAAGTTTGGGCGTTCTTCCTGAAGTAGAAAAGCGATGTGTTTTCCGCATTTAAGTCTTGGAAAATTATGATTGAAAAACAGACGGGAAAACAGATAAAATACCTCCGCACAGACAATGGCTTAGAGTTCTGTTCTGATGAGTTTAATAGATTGTGCAAGTCAGAAGGGATCGTGAGACACTTGACAGTTCGTCATACTCCACAGCAAAACGGCGTTGCAGAACGAATGAACAGAACGATCATGGAGAAGGTTCGATGTATGTTGTCAAATGCCAACTTACCGAAGTCGTTTTGGGCGTATGTATACTTCATCGCATGTTTTTGATCAACCGATCTCCATCCGCTGCCATTGAGAAAAAGACTCACAAGAGGTATGGTCCGTAATCCCGCTAATTATTCTCGATTTAAAGATCTTTGGGTGTCTCCGCGATGCTCATGTTAATAATGGAAAATTGGAACCAAGAGATCCATTAAATGTGTTTTTCTTGGTTATAAAGTGGTGTAAAAGGGTATAAGTTATGGTGTCCGAAAATAGGAAAGTTGTGATTAGCAGAGATGTTGTTTTTGATGAAACCGCTATGCTTCCTAACTTATCTCTTAAAGACTGCTCCAATAAAGAAAATCAAAAGCGGTGGAGCATCAGTTAATAACACAGTAGTCGACTCTCAAGTCAAGACAAAAATTGAGAATAGAGTTGCTTCTTCGCCTCAATACTCTATCGCCAAAAACAGAACTAAAAGAGAAATTAAACCTCCAAAGAAGTATGCCGAGGTTGATCTAGTTGCTTATGCTTTAAATGTGGTGAAGATATAGATGCGAATCAAGAGCCATCAAATTATTACGAGGTGATTAGTTGTGAAGACTCGAGAAAAATGGATGTTTGCTATGCAAGAGGAGATGGAATCACTCCACAAAAACAAAACATGGGATCTTGTGAAACTTCCTAAAGGTAAGAAGACTGTTTCGTTGTAAATGGGTGTTAAAAAGAAAGAAGGGACTCAGGAGTTGAAAAACCTAAATATAAAGCAAGGCTTGTTGCAAAGGGTTACTGATCAAGTTCCAGGAGTGGACTTCATGATGTGTTCTCCCGGTTGTGAAGCATAGTTCGATTCGAGCTTTGCTTGGTATTGTGGCCATGCATGATTTAGAGCTTGAGCAGTTAGATGTCAAAACCGCATTTTTGCATGGAGAACTTGAGGAAGATATTTACATGCAACAACTGAGAGGGTTTTACACTCTCGAGAAAAAGAGGATTATGTTTGCTTGTTGAAAAAGTCCCTTTACGGTTTGAAACAAATCACCAAGGCAAAGTGGTACAAGAGGTTTGATTCCTTTATGACTTCTCACGATTTCAAAAGAAGTAGTTTTGATAATTGTGTTTACTTTAAGAAAAACAATGATGGTTCTTTTGTGTATCTACTTCTTTACGTTGATGACATGTTGATAGCAAAGAAAAGACAAAGGAGAGATAAGAAAGGTCAAAGCCCAACTAAGTGAAGAATTTGAGATGAAAGATTTGGGACCAAACAAAGAAGATACTTGGTATGGAGATTCTTAGAGATAGAAAAACAAGTAAATTGTACCTAAGTCGTAAGGGGTACATTGAGAAACTTCTTTGCGGAGTTCAATATGCGAAGTGCTAAGCTCGTTAGTACTCCTTTAGCAACCCATTTTAGATCGTCATCGGCTTTGTCTCCACAATCGATGATGAGATTGAGTACATGTCACATGTTCCATACTCTAGTGCGATGGGATCTCTCATGTATGCTATGGTTTGTTCACGCCCGCATTTATCATATGCGATCGGTGCTGATTAGCGGATATATGGCGAATCCCGGTAAAGAACACCGGAAAGCGATTGATGGATTTTAAGATACTTACGAGGTACTATCGATGTTTGCTTACGATTTGGAAGAATCAAGATGGAGTTATTGGGTATGTTGATGCTGATTTTGCTGGAGACCTTGATAGAAGAAGATCTCTCACAAAGTTATGTCTTTACAATCGGAGGTTGTGCAATAAGTTGGAAAGCCACTTTGCAAACTCTGATCGCTTTGTCTACCATCAAGCCGAGTACATGGCGACATCGAGGCTTGTAAAGAAGCTATTTGGTTGAAGGACTCTTTAGTGAACTAAATGAAGACCTTCAAATCAGCCATGATGATTTTGTGACAGTCAGAGTGCCATCTTTCTTACAAAAGATCAAATGTTTCATGAGAGAACAAAACACATTGATGTTCGGTATCATTTTGTTCGTGATATTATTGCTCGTGGTGATATTGTTGTGAGCAAAATTAGTACTCATGAAAATCCTGCAGATATGATGACTAAGTCACTTCCTATAACCAAGTTTAAGCATTGCCTAGACTTGGTTGGTGTTCATTGTTGAAGTTAAACCCTTAAGGGGTTTTATGGAAGAGGTGGAGAACTTGTTCGCGATGAAGAACTTGTTCATTGAGAATTTGTGTCAAGGTGGAGATTGTTAGAATTAAGTGACCCAAATTCTTATTTAAATAAAATACGATGGAAAATAAAATAAAAGTAAAATCCATATAGAACTAGACTTCTTTTATTTTATTTTAGAATAAGGTTTTTTAAACCTTATTAAACTCCATCTATTTTATATTGATTAGGATAAGGTGTTTCAATCCTACTAGAATATGGCTTTGCAAGCCTATAAATAGACATAGTCTATTCCTCTTGTATTTGATTCAAATTTTCGACATAGTGAATTTTCTTCTCCTCTGCCCGTGGTTTTTTCCCGAAAGGGTTTCCACGTAAAATTTTGTGTTCTTTATTTTTTTATTTTATTTTATTTTTTTTCACAGGTGGGGAAGATAAAAAATGAATGAATGGTTTTCTTAATATCTCTCCCACTTTCATATATTTTTACATATAATATTTTACTATTTACCAAATTAAACTTAATAATTTTTTTTATCTATGGTTATAATTTATGATTCCAAAGTTATTGGGAATTGATGGCTAGGATTAAATGAAGCCACTAGAATAATTTCATTCATGGAAAATGTAACACCCCTATCCCGTATCCGTCGCCAGAATAGGTGAAGGGGCATTACCAGACTTGAAACTCATATCAGAACAGTAATTTTTTTTTTTTGAACATTCCTTTAGATAAATACTAAAGACAGCCAGGGATACAAATTTAAACTTCTATAAGTACACATTCAAAAGATGCCATTTTCGCATGGCTTATATATACATTAACCAAAAATATTCTTGGCCAATGGTCTATTCTATACATGCCATACAATAATCCAAAACATAATAAAGAATAAGCAAAGTGGATAGTGATAGTGTGACTAGTTGCCGACGATCCCAGTCTCAGAAACTTCCAAATGAGATCTATAAAACAGAGGAAACAAAGTAAACGGAGTAAGCATTACAATGCTTAGTAAGTTTTAAGCAAAGTGTCAACAGATAACAATCAAATTATAACATAGTTGTTCGTATTTTTATTTCACTCTTCCTTCTGGGCATACCATCCCTTTACCAGATATGCACATATCATCATATACAATAGGCTGATAAACTTTCACATAAAAGTGAGCTCATGTGGCATAGATATATTGTATAGTTTCACATAACCTTTCACACTGATCCGACGCCACATAATCATAGGAATAGTCTCATAGATTGCTCACGTATGCATCACATAACTACCTTATGATTTAGTTCAAATCAAGCTCACATATAAACTAGGAGTACATACTGCTTAACCTTTTGCATTGAGTATATTTATAAGCAATTCTTATTGCGTAAGTCTTATAGCTTTAAACTCTACTCGGGTTATCGGTGAGACCTTTAGCTCGGATGAAATCTCCACACAAAGTCAATGGTTTTAACCTGCACATAGTCACCACATATAGTCATCTGGTCTTTAATCCCGGGTTTACATCACAGAGTTTCATGCATATTTATTCACATGTTACAACATTCACATCGACTATCATATTTGTAATTCATTTACCTCATCAAATATCTAATAGAACATACCTTCAACCGTTTATCATTTGGCCACAATATATATATATATATATATCTCATACATCTCTCACATCAGCCATTTGGCTTTACCACATTTCCATCTCATACACATTTCGCATTAGCCATTCAGCTTTACCACGTATATACACTTCCACGTTCATCACATTGGCCATTCTGCCTTAACACATATATGCATGTTCACATTCATCACATTGGCCATTCGGCCTTATCTCATATATACACATTCATCACATTAAATCCTAAATCAAAATATAAATTTTCATGTATTCACATCACAATTATCCAAATATACTTCACATACCACATATACTTTCATGTATACACTTTGTCTTGACTGCATCTACATCTATCATTTTCCAATGAATAATTCAGTTTCAAGCCATACTATCATTTCATATTCGAATACTTATAAACTTACAATTTCACAAATTTTAATATCAAAGATCCATCTAACACTCATATATCATTTTATAATATCACAATTTAGAATTCACATATGGGTTTAATCAATAGCTTATGAGCAACTAAAACAAGTTTTATCCATGTTTACAACGTAACCACAAATTCTTTACAAGCTGTTTTCCTGAGCAACAGTCGTTAAATTATTTGTAACTGGGGCTACGAAATTCCAAATTATGTGCCGTTAATTTTCCATGGAAATAGACTCGTATACCCTCTATCCAAAAAATTTTCAGAATTTTTGGTTTGGCCAATCAATACCAGATTTTTCTTAAAGTTTCCCCTAATTTACTGCTTGACTACTCTGACTACTCTTCACTAAGAATTTAATTCCTCATTGTACGGAATTCGAAATATGTTTTCGTTTATTTTGTTTGAAACTAGACTCATTAAGGAGTCTAAGCATAAAATTTTATCTTATAATCATTTTTGTACGATTTATAATGATTTTTCCAAATACTGAACAGGGGATTTCGGGGCCATTCAGACTCTGTCTCACACAATTTTGAAAATCTCATTATCGGCAACCCCTTTACTTACAGAATTTCTTTTATACGAAACTAGACGCATCAAGCTTTAATTACATAATTTATTCAGCCTTTAACTCAACTCCCGCAATTTATGGTAATTTTTCCAAAACATGCTACTGCTGCTGTCCCTAGCTGATTTATACAATTTACTCAGAAAGTTCTCATTCACATATAAAAACATAATATCATATATGCCATCATTTAGAAAAGTCATTGACCTTAACATATATACATAATTCATATTCATCCCGCTTTAAAACTTAAAACTTACAAAGGAATCAAACTCAATTACTTAAGAACTTACCTCGGATATTTTGAATAGTTGCGGATGGACTACTTGATTGCTTTTCTTTTCCTTTATCCGATTTTGACCCTCTTAGCTCTTGAGCTTAATTCCACAAATAAATCTTATTAATTGAGCTACTCGGTTTAATACATGTATATCATACAATTTAGTACAAATGATGTTATTAACTAGTTATTTAACATCATACATATGCTCTACTCATACACCATTGGACATAATACTAATTTAATACTATGCATATTCAAATTTCTTAAACATCATTTAGTTTTCATAATAAAAACATATATCGACTCAATCGACACAAGAGTTAAGTGCATCACTCAAAATGCCGAAATCCAACTAAGTTTACCATTATCCCATTCTCAAATTTATATGTTTAGTCAATCACCTTCAAATACATTCGCAATATGTATCGACTCAAGTACTTCTTTTAACATTGAATTCAACCTATAACCTTCTCCAAATCCGAATACTAATTAAGCATATAGTTCATATTCCTTTCATTTTTAAGCAAGGGTTATAATTCATGCCAAGACCATAATCAAAACAACCATAAGAATCACTCAATCATCATCACTATTTTAACACACATAACTACTCAAAATCAACCTTTCAAACACTCATATCTAATATTATAGGTAACGCCGAAAGCTCAATTTCAACTAAATTTAAAGATTTAATCCTTCATCATTTTAATTAATCACTACCTATTCTTCAAAACTTCAAATACAAGGTAATTAACACATATACTCATTTTATTCGAAATTATACCCTTAATTCCTATACAATGCCGAACCTTTTATTACTTAATTCTCTATTTATTATTATTCTTAATTCATCCTATTTTAGCAAAATATATTTAATGGCCGAATGTAAATACCTTGCCCCACACCCACTAATTCACCTATTCTAAGCTCAATTTGAAAATTAAGTAAATAACACTAATGTTGAGCATTTTTTTTTTGACAAATTTGTCATGAGTAACCGACTAAATTCATGTTCTAAATTCAAAATTTCAAGCATTTCATTCACAAGTTACACACATTATGCCCAAAACCTCCACCTCAAATTTCGTAAACACAAACATATTAGCCAAAGTTCCCCAAAGTACCTAAATCATTACTATGTATATTTAACAAATTTTAAACCTCATTTATCCACCATTTCTCTTAAAGCATAAAACAACCACCAATTTTTTTTTTTCATCCATATCATGGCCGAATGCCCAAAGCTCCATAGAATTCAAAATTTCAAAATGGGTTAAGTCAATTACTTAACTATCAACGCACACAAGAAATAATCAAGAAAATAGCATGAAGTTTTACCTTAATCAAGCAAAATCCAAGAGTGACCAAGCCTAGTTTTCTCTCCTACTTTCGGCAATGAAGAACAAATGAAGAACCAAGCCTTGTTCTTTTCATCTTTTAATATTTTATTTATCTTATTATAATACCAATAACCTATATAATTCTAATTATTTTATTTTGCAATTATATGTATAATTTACAAGCTTTTCAATGATTACATCACATGGCCGGCCACTACATAAAAAAAATGTCAATTTGACATGCAAGTCCTTAGGTTTTAAAATCACTTAATACAAAGCCATTTCAAAATTTACCTAACACATTCTTAAAATTTTCACACAAGTCCATTTCAATAAATTTCATATTAATTTGCAACAATTAGAACATTTAAAGATTCACACATGCATAAACACATATTTTAAACAATAAATATTATATTCAAATATTTCAGTGACTCGGTTTAGCGGTCCCGAAACCACTTCCCGACTAGGGTCAAAATAGGGCTGTCACAGAAAAATTGTCTTTTAGTCCTTTCTTTAATTACTCACTAAGGACCTGATCAAATTTCCTATCTAATTTCACTAGTTTAGATCACTTACAACTTAGTCCTTATATTATACTTAATAATCTATTTAATTAATTACTTAATGATTTTATTTCCTAATTTTGTACTTAACTCGTAATAGTTAAATTAAAATTTTTTTGGCTGATTTGTCTTAGTAAGTTCAGTCTCAAAACCGTATTTTTTGGCACTGTTGAAAAATGGACTGTTAAAATTCTCATCTACTTTAAGAAAATTTTTCTTTGAAATTTACCTGAATCAAATGTATGTTGGTATTGTTTTCTAATGCCTTCATTTGAACCAATCGTCGAGTCCGTGTATGGAGTATCACAATTGAGCCGATTTGATTTACTAATTAAATTAGAAAATTTGCTTAAAGACTTTACTAATTTATTTCGAAATAATATTACAACAAGACCTTTAACCCAAACGAAGTTGACTAAGTTTAAAATATAATTTCTAAAAAAACTACTTTATTACAACATATCTAAACCCTGAGGAGAAGCCTCTAATGGTTCCCCTTTCCTATGTGCATGACACTTTACTGATGATGATCCTCAACTTGTTATGGTCTGGCTTGGCGATCTGTCGCAATTTATTGTAGCCAATTAAACCATTTTCCATATTTAAAGAGCTTTTATAAAAGTAATTTAATTATGTTTTTACTTACTTTTCATCTTTAGGTAATAAATAATAAAAAGTGTAATTTGAGCCATTTATATTACCTTAGGGGCCAAAATAGGCCTAAAGGAAGGTTAAGGTATTCGGTGAGCGAGTAGGACATCATTCGGAGGCATAGGAACATGAGACTCGCCTTGATAACACAAAGTGTTGATGTCGCAACATAGTGAGCAAAGCACTCAAAAGGAGCAAACTGCCTTTAGTGTCACGACATAGGCAGAGGGTGTCACGACATAGCCCAACAATCCAGCCTGAGCTTGTAAACTGCCATCAGTGTCACGACACCACCTTAACTAGAGGAATTAATTAACCAAAGGGTTTGCACAACAAACTTTAATGTAAAAGCGTCAGCCAAATTAGGTCAATAAGCGATGACCAACCTTAAGCCTATAAATAGACAACTTTAAACATAGCTTAGAAGGTTATTTTATTCAAGTTTTAGTTAATGATTGCATTTAGTTTTAGTTTTTAGTTTTTTTTTAGTTTATTTTGTACTTAGGTTTCTTTTATCGGGTTAATTTACTCTCGCTTCTATTTCATTCTACGGAGAATCTGATTTGGGGATCATCAACTCTTTATGGATTTTGTTTGCACAATTATCAATATATATAAGTATTCTTCTTAGACTCTATTCTTGATCTATTATTTTTTTTCATCTTTTCAATCAAGTTTATGATGTTTATTTGATCCATTAGGAACTAATCCTTTTATGGGAGATTAGCAAGTGGAAGTGAGAGTAATTAACTTTTATGTAAGGTTTCTTAGTGGATCAGTTGGTCGGGATAGGAAGAACTTAAAACCACTAGACCTGACAACCTTAGGAAGTCATCTAGGTGGGAATGAACCCAAAATTGGTATTGCCTATCTGTGAAAACCTTACCCCAATCCGGTCTGGGTTGTGAGGTCGAGAGCTAAGTAGTTCTTACCGACTCATTAGGTTAGTGGAAGATCGAGAGATCTTACTAGGTTAATGACTAGTTAATTGAATAGAACTTGAAATAAGAATTAGTTATGAGCACCTAAGCGAGTTAGTCTTCTGTCTTTAGAATTGATAAAGTCTACAAATTAATTTCCCGTCTTTATTTTGATGCATTTTAATTATCTTCATACAATATGATTTTTCATCACCTTAGGATTTATTGTAATATAGTTTAATTAAAGTACTAATTAGATATGTTAATGTATATGTTAGAATTAGGTATAAATCTATATTACAACTTGATTAGTATACTTGTTGAAACTGCCTAATGATTATATTTGGTTGCAGGATTTACATTCTAGACATTAGTACGTCTAGAGGCGGTCACTTGGTCCCTCCTCAAGATCCTTAATCATCCACAGGTCTTGCAAGCATAGGCAAAAAAAAATTTAGTTCGGAAGAACTTAGTGTGTTTCTTTACTAAATTATTCAAATATAGACCCCAAATCGTAGGGGTAGTAAATGAAAAGAAACTAAATATATTTAACTCCCTAATTGTTTTGGAATAATTTTTCTCAACCCAAAATGACGGTGTCTGAATTATATTATGATCTTATCTATTGGTGGTTAGATCATGAAATGATCTTCTCCTGGACAATCCTATCACCTTTCGACTAGTTTTGATGAATCCTTGGATGTCTTGCCATATCTGCGGACTCTGTCCTTCCTTTACTTTCATTCATTCTTTCATCTATTCCTAACGTGGATTCTTCTTCCTTCTGCCTACCCTCCTAATAACCATTTTTGTTATGTCCTCCTTGGCGATCCTTCCAAATCTGATGGTCCTTTGTGGACTCTTTTTGGTTACCATAATCCTAAAGGACTTGCAGACATTCCATCCGTTGGGTTAACTAATGAGGACCCATACCACTTTGGCAGACTAAAACTCATTTCACCCTACACTTGGGTTGAAAAGTTATTTTAGGTTAGTTCTTCGTAATACACCTTATTTGCGATACCTTGCTTCTAAGGTGTATCATGTCCGTTTGCTTTGGTCCCCTTGAGCCTAGAGTTTCCGGTAGAATATTTTCTAAACTACCATTCGAGTTTACCATCTGATAAGTCTAAATTATATAGACTTTTATAATACCTTTTTACTAAGAATTCATGCAAATCTTGAGCATTTGGATAGCTAATTATGTAATTTTGGTTCATATTGAGACATTGGGCATAATTTAAGTAAATTTTGTAATTTTACATAATTGGGAATTAATTTTACGTAATTTCATTGAAATATGCTACATGATAATTTCTTTGTTAAATTGTTACAGTACGAACCATTAAATTGCTCAATGTTAGGAGTAATTGAAGAAACATAAAAGTGAGCTGATTATCCAATACTTTGGATGACAAAGAACATGAATTGGGCTAAGAAATATTGCTTTGACCCGTCTTGAACATGGTTCCTGAAGAGAATTAAAATTCTTTTCAATTAGGTTGCCAAAATCATCCAACAGGAGGGAGAAAAGCCCAAAATCGGCAAGACATCAAGAGTAACCCAAAATCAGCTTTGGAATAACTAAAATGAAGGTCCTTGCATGTATGAAAAAATCACAAATCAGCCCCCAGCTAATACCTTGACTTCCATCCAACCCCTTGCATGATTCATGCATGAAATCAAGCATGAATCAAGCAACCACTCAACCCTCATCCCACAATTCATGGCTGGCCAGGCTAAGGAGAAATCCAAGGGATATGGAAGCTATTTTTAGCAAATTCGCAAGCCTCCTTTCTATAAATAGCACCCACCATCCACTACTCAAAGCATCCCACACATCCTTCATCACATCTTTCATTTATCATATTTCTCTCTTTCCTTACCTGCCAAAAGCATTCCATCTCCCTATTTCCTTTTAGCTAGCTTTTCCTTAAGAAAAACTCTCTTGGCCAGCCACCTTGAGGAGCAATTTGCAAAGGAGCAACTGCGAGAATTAGAGGAAGCCACCATGGTCAATCTTCAGGGAATTACCGAACTCATTTCTTAGTTGTTCAGACATGATTGCAAATTGTTTAAATGTTTTTCCATTAATGATGATGACTTAAATTTGTTTTAGCTTGAATAATTACAATGATTTGATTAAATTCATTAGATTCATGTTTATGTTGTTTTGTGCCTCAGCTTTCATGCTTCCAATTAAAATCATTCATGTTATTCATGCATTAAAATATGTTTGGATGCATTAGAATTAATTACTTAATCCTAATCAGATGGTGCTAATGGACACAATAATTGGAAGGTGCATACTTAATTTATATCCTAATCAGAATAAATTAAAGGTTCGTAATAATATAAGAGAACACTATTATATTGCATAACTTTAGGTTTATGTGATTAAATTGTTTCAAACCTAATCCATCCCTGTTACTTCACATAAATTCTAAGGAATCCTTAGTTAAATATGAACATAGAAATATACATGTTTTTCTTAGTATAAGATTTCAAAAGAACTTATGTTAAATTTCAAGTTAATGAAATATCGAGTTATCATGGAATATTTTCCGGAACATTGTTAAACATGATGAAAAACAATTTGAGTCAAGTGTTGTATTTGTTCTAGCTTATTCATGTTATTATTTTTAAAACTTGTGAACTCTTAATTTTACAATTTTTGATTAATAGATATAGTCCCTATGGAGACGATATTCTTTTACTTACTTATTACTATTTCATCTCATTACATTTAGTTAATTTATTTAATTTTAACATTCATCACCTCAAAATAGTGTTTTCTTTACCAACTTGTGAACTCTTAATTTTGCAATTTTTGATTAACAGATACAGTCCCTGTAGAGACGATATTCTTTTACTTATTACTTGATAACGACTACGTACACTTGCACATTCTGTCGCAAACCACCATCTCTTTTACGTGATATTTCGCTACAGAACTAAATCTATGATAGATATACTCTCCATATGCTTTCCTCAAAGAGAAATAGTCTTGACAGACATATCTATCATTCTTATATTCCATATTAGTACCAAATTCTGACATTTAGTTTTATTTAGCATCCCTTTGCGGTTCTTAATGGTGGATATGTATTTGCAATCTTCAGATAAATATTCTTTTTTTTAACTATACACTAGGCACTACCGACACATAATTTCCTAGGTCTGATTCTTGCAAGGTTAACACCCATATGCCCTATTGGCTTCCATAACTACTATTTTGGTGAATTATTTCCATTTCCACTACCTTTGCCTTATTCAACGAATTCCTCAGAATTCGCTTGCTAATTATAGCTCGCCAACACTAGCATTTTCTTCTAACCCTTTTTCCATATTCGTGAATTTCTATAATTACTGTCTTGGCGGTCTATCCAATTTTAAATGTCACAATAGACTACCCCACGTTTAATGTCTCAGTGGACTACATATGCCACAATAGTCGAGCTACAGTTTTGTTGATCAGGCTCTATGATCAATTTCCTAATAGACTTCCCTGTGTTTACTTTCCTGATGAACTGACTCGTTTTTAGTGTCCCGGTGGACTCTTTGTGCTGCACAACCGAGCTATGGTCTTACAATATACCCTATGTTTAATGTCCTAGCAAACTACTCTGTGTTTAATATCTCGGCAGACTCCCATCTTTTCCATGTCCTGGCATACTCTCTATGCTGTCATAATCGAGCTATGTTCTTACACTATATACCCCATGTTTAACATGCTGACGGACTCTATTGGTCGCCATAGCTGAGCTATGGTCTTATATCTTAAACCTCTTTAAGGTGTCGTCCCGAATGACCTTACTACCATCACGGTGTCCCACATAGAGCCTACTGACCGCTGTTGTGGTGTTGTTCTATGAAACCTAATAACAATCGTCATAGTGTTGCTCTAGAGAGCCAGTCAATATGGTTCTATTTCTTATTTAACCTTGATGCTTGAACATTGTAGTGTCCTCTCTACAAAGCCTGAAGCTTCGCACATCAGAGTTTGCACCCTGCAATACCGTATTGTGAAATCTTAATCGAATTCCATTCCCCTATCCATTCACCCATTCCTCTATTTTGCCACTTTTAACCTTAATGCTCGAACACCGTAGTACACTCAACAATACTGTATGAATGTAAACGGGAACACCATTTCCCAAAACATCTGCCCAATCCTAACTTCATCTATCCCATCAATCTTTTCCCTCTATACTCCATAATTTATAAACACACATGTACAAACATATGATGACATAAACATAATAGCATGAAGCACGCCAACTTAGATATTCATTACTATAACCATTCTATGCATACCGACACACTTGCGGATAATCAATTACCTACTCAACCTCATGAATACATAACATTATCAAAAAATAGGGATCCATACATCATCATAGAACTCATCCTGGACTCAACACAATTTCATGCCAGTATACAATTTTCCAGAAATGGAGTGTAGAAACTCACCTGATGTTTCTTTGCCTCCTATGCTTAACTTTTCTGAATGCTAGAGCTCCCATGCTTCTGAAAGCTAAGCATTATAAACAAAAATCATGAGTTAAACTCAATATTTTCAGCTTAAATCTCAATTTTCCAAAAATATGCAGAACCCCTAAAAGGTTCTGAAAATTCTTAACTTCATTTTCTTAATCTTACATACACCAAAGGGCTTAGAACCTTACCAACTCACTGGATTCTCTACTTTTTCGACTCAAACCTCATGATTGTCTCTCCATGCAGAGCTTCCCATAACTATTTTTTCTTTGGAGAAATCAAGGAAGAAGATGAAGAAGAGAAGAAAATGAAATATAACTGAGATGAATCCTTCCCGGGAAGTCATTTCCCAACTATTTATAACCCTTTACGCTTAATTATCAACCCTATAGAAACCATTCGTTGGTAATCATTTTGTCTCCTACTAAGGAACTAGCCAGTTTTAATCCTATCAGACCAAAATTGGATGTCAACCTTGTCTGAATCTGTAACATCCAAACCTGGCCTAGACGTTACGACTAGATTCTAGATGTTACATTGACAACCAAAATGGCCAAGTAAAAATGACCAAACCTTCAGAAATTTGTTTTTGAAGTGTTTGCTTATTGTCAGAAAATCTTAATGGCTTTTATTTTATAAAAACATGTATGTTACTGAGTTTAAAATAAGATCTAATTAAATAAAAGTTCTTATTAATTTTGGAAACATATTTGACTTATAATTCACTTTTCAGAAATTCAAGTACGAATTTTATAGCGGAAAAATATGATGACTTTAATCTAAGTTGAGTAACATGCATTTTTTGGTTTCAAAATAAGTATCTAAATCCAATCAATGAGATAAGTATACATACATAAAAACCCCAAAACAAAGCAAAAAATCTAAACCACAAACCAAATAACTTTACTGTCCAAAAAGCTAATAAATTTAGGAAAAACTTAAGTAGAATAATTTATAAGTTCGAAGTCTATCGTATGTCAGCATGCCATGTCCAATCCTAGTCTCGAGCTTTACCTGAGATGGTTAAAACTATAGGGTGAGTTAACTAGCTCAATGTGAGTCTAAATAATAAGAACATTCAAATATTCATTCAAATATCATTCACCATTAATAACATTGTAACACCAACATAGCATAAATATTACCATTCAAAAATGTCATGGACATAACATAATGCATACTGAATTCCTACCCCAACCATCCGCTACACACCACGAGTTCCCCAGAACTCATCTGCCAAATTCCATACATTGCGAGCTGAGCTCGATGTGTTAAACCACTATTATATGTAATGCAGATATACTACCATTCAAAAAAATATGATATAATCGTCGTTCTCCTTATTACTCTTGGTGTAGTGCACTGACAACATATATGCCGACTTAATATGCCGCCATTACTCCACAGAACTCCATCATCATCCACATAATCGAACCCCATGCACGTGCGATATGTCATACAAATTTCAATCAAAATCATGTTTCCATTACATTCCCATTTCAATAGCATGCTATACTTGCTCTTATAATAGCATTCTCCCGTTCGATAATAACACTTATCAATCATTCAGTTTCACCATCAATACGGTGACATTCCAACATGCCACGATTTCATTATTATTCATAAGTAATTTTCCAGTGCATGTATAGCAGTCTTTCATTCAGAATATTTCATAGCATTTTACCCAAACATACATTTCATATTCATTCTGTTACATGCTACTCATACAACCAAGATACATTATATCACAAAACAATTCATATTAATTCATACCAATACCAAACATTCAATCACTCATGTAACCTTGCAAACATGCCATTTAACTAGGGCTCGAAATGTACCTTATTCGACCACCTTAAAATCACTTACTTAGCCATTTAACTAAGTCAGACCAACAAGTCTAACCATCATTTTAAGTATTAAAAAAATTATTCAACATTTAAATTTTATAGGTTAGAACCCACACATTATTTTCGCACAACCGTAGCACTACTTGCGAAACCCGCGATTCCTCTTTTAGACTTAAACTGAACCTAAATTAAAATAAAATATTTATTGAGTTAAAATGCTGCTAAATCAAACCTAAAACACCCTCTTAAAGGTTCAATCAAATCAATGTTACCATAACAGTTTTTAGATCCAAAGCGACTAGGCTACTTATACTGGTTTGATACGAAATATACGAGCGGATGAGATCTGTAGTCACTGCTGATCCAGGATGTTTAAATCAGCACCTAAACATAACTAATCCCAAAAAATCAGTAACCAAAATCTCCCATTCAGACTTTAAACTAATCGACCAAACCAGAAATTATTAACAAAGCGAAACAGTGAAAGATTTCCCACAAGTTTGTACTTTACACTTCCCATTACCCACATCTGAGTTGTCGAATGAATGTCTTAGTTAATTACTCAATTAGGAACTTCTAAATCAGATCCAAATAGAGGGAAAAATCTAAAAACTTATAATATTAGGGGTGACAACTGAAGAAAAATGGTTGTCCCAAAATAATAAGGGATATTTGGACAACCAAAAAGAAAAAATTTAAGGGCCGGAATGATGATTTATGGGCTATAAAAAAAGTAGCAAAAAATTGGCACACAAAGCACAACAACAGAAAAAGAAAAATAGGACTTACCGACATTGATACAAACAAGATAGATGGGGCAGAAATGGACAATAAAGGTGGCTATTAGGAGTGAAAAAAGGAAAGTTTAGGGTAGCAAATAGGGCTGGTTTAGGAGGTTGAGACGTTCATTAGGGTGGCTAGAAAAACAAAAATGAAAACTCTAACAATGGGGTTACACAACTGTGATAAAATCTTAGAGAAAGGAAGAAACTTTGAGATAAAAAAGAAGAGAGGAGAGGAGAATGGCTAGGTAGGAGAAAATTTGACTTAAATCTTAAAAATAAGTGCAAATTTTATATTTATACCTAGGTTAAAAGGCATGGGTGGTACAAAAATAAGGGGAAGGAGAAAAATTAGCAAAATTAAGCTATTTTTCAAGGGAAGGGAAATCGAACTCAAGTTTCTAAGCAAATTGCACTGTCTACTTCTTTTGCCTTAACCACTAGGACAATTACTCATTATTGAAATAATTTTACCAACTTTAAACAAAAAATTTGGGATGTTATAGGTTTGAAGCAAAATTTGCAAAATAATAAAAATGGTGCAAGGGAAGGAATTTGAACTTGGGTTTCAAGGACAAATTCACTATCACTTAACCATTAGACTTGTAAATCATTTATTTTTTTTTCCTAAAAATGCATAAATAGTCTCAAAAATTAAGGCGTGACCTCTCTCTTTCTCTCTCTCTCTCTCTTGATTCACAAACCCGATTTTACTAACCTCCAACTTTTGGGATGTGACAGAATCAGTCACTAAATTTTCTTATTTTTTCAGTAGAGGCCGCCAGCTTACAGCTTCTTTCAATTTAACCCCCAATCATTCTTAATTTTCAGACTTAAAGGAAATCGAGTTTGACAACTCTCCTACCTTTCAAAAAATTTTGTCCTCAAAATTTCCTTTCATGCTAAGCCTTAGAGGCGTACTTAGAGAAATTCTTCCTTATCATTGCCTTCATATGGTTTTTGGAATACTCACCTTTCATTCTTACAGAAACCTTTAACATGGCTTATCTTTTCGTACTATCGCTTTATACTCGCTCCGCTTGATTTGCAGACTCATTAGCACTTAACGGAATTTAGATACTGGCTCCTTTTATCTAGTCACTCTACTGTTGGGCATACTCCCATTCATAGAGTCTCCACACAAATCCTAATTTGGTAGATGCTCTGAGGTGAAATCACTATCTAACTAACATCTTGATTTTAATTCTAATGGGTAATCCCACAATTATTAGATTTATTTGTATGCTAACTTTTCCTATCTAATGGGTCAATCCTTTTGTGTCATAGGGTAACTAAGCTTGCCCATTGTAACAACCCGATTTTTAATGGTGTCAAATAATTGCAAGTAGAGGCTGTAGAAAGGTATCGAATAATTTGGCTGAAATTAATTATGGTTAAAAATGGTTAAATTGCAAGTTTTGAGCTTAAGGACTAAATTGCATGAAAGTAAAATATTGGGATCAATTTTGAAAAAATGTCAAAAAAGACTTAATTGCATAAAATGAGTTAATTTTGTTGTTGGAATTAGTGAATTGAATGAAATTATTATTTTAGATCAAGAACGAGTGGAAAATCGAGGAAAAGAGAAATTACCAAATAATCCTTGTACCTTTGTCATTGCTGCAATTTAGTCAGGTAAGTTTGTCTGGTTTAATTTTAATACAATTTAAGTGCATGTTATATGAATTTAATTGTTGAATTTTGAATAATATATTGATGCATGTAATTGAAAATGGAAATAATAAATTGGTATAGTATTGATCACTGATTGAGATATTCTGAGCCAATGAATGTTTGGCTGTTGAACTAATACTTGCATATGAAATATGAGATAGTGAGATATTCATGTATTGTTCTGTGATGGAATGCTCTAAACCGGTAAACGTAGGATAGAGTATGATTGTCACGCCAATAAGTTATATTGCGCGTGGTATGGCGTTGAGTTGAGCAGTAGAAATGATTTTGTATATTCTCTATTCACTGGATATGCCGATGTCCTGCATTTGTTGTAGACTTTCATGGTATATTACAGTGTTATTTTGTGTGATGGATGGATTTTCTCATACGAGCATTTGGTGTGCTGGATGGATTGGCTCATACGAGCATTTAGTGTGTTGGCTGGTTAATCGTGTACTCATATCCACTTATCATTTCTCCGGGCTATGTTTATTGATCTCTAAAAGTTATTGAAATATGGAAACTAATTTGTTCTATTGTACTGTGCAATACTCACATGTTGTGAGCTATGATTGATAGGAACTCTGATAATAACCTTGTGACAAGAACTCTATTCTTTAATCTTGTTATTTGATTTGTTGAGTTTTAATTCAGTAAGATTTACCGTTCAGTCAACGAATTTACTAAGCTTTACGAAATCTTACTCGTGTTATTTGTTTTATTTCTTGTATATATGTTTTGTGGATAAGGAGATTGGATCAACTGGAAGAAATCACACTATCCAGGGATCATTTGGTAACTTTTGAATACATCTTGGCTTATATGGCATGTAAAAGGAACATCTGGTTATGTTTTTTAATGGTTTATAGTATTTCAAATGTGTGTGCGTTGTGCATTTGATTTGTGACAAGAGTAATTGAGTGAAGTATGAATGTTTCATCCTAAGTCCAAGCAAGAAATGGTAAGTTTGAATGAATATGGCATGATAAATTTGGTTTGAATTAATTATGGTATTATAGGATCCATAGTAAGTCAATTGAAACATGTTGTAATAGACTAATAGTGAATGTTTGGTGATAGCTTTAAACACATATGTTGTAGTTTGATGTTCTTGAATCGTTGTTGTGCTAAGTAACTATTTGAGGCTTGTATGCTTAATTCTAGTTGAGGCATGAGTAGATGATGATGCTAATCAAGCATAAATTAATAAGTTTTGTTATTAGTGATGGTATGTATTTATGGTTTGAAAGTTTAGCTTGATAATGAATTTGTATGTAGTTGAAATATGGTGTCCATGATGGCACATTGGTTAGGCACATAGGTTGGTTGTTTAACTGTATTTGGAGTAGTTTAAAATGTACTCTAACGTCTCGTAAACATATGTGTAAGTGTATAATTAAGTACTTAAGCATTTTTATATGAAATGAGCATGTTTTAGGATATTTTTACATACACACGGCCTAGGACATGGGCTGTTATATGGTTGTGTGTCACACTAGGGCAACCCACATGGGCGTGTGCCCTGATGCCAGTAGGTGTCCTACATGCATTGATGGACATGAACGGTTCCTTGCCATTCATTAAATTTTCTATAACTTCCCACGCACTCCTTTGGTTATAAATAAACCAGAACATTAAGAGGAGGTTCACAACTCCACAAACCTTTTGCTTGACCAACTTACCTAATATCTCTCACTTTTTTCTCTCTAACTTTCTTTTTCTCATCTAATTACGTTACTAGAGTGCAGTTCTGGGCCATTTCCAACGTTAAAATCACGAAAGTAAATCCTTTATGCTTTCCCTTCTTACTTGTTCCTTGACTAAATCCTCAATAGAAGTCATAGGCAAGGCGAAAGTTCTTGATTTATAGGGACACACCCACTAGATACAATATGGTGGTTTACCTACTACCCTGAAAAATCTATTTTTCCTACCTTACTTTTGTTCTCAGTTTGAATAGAAGGAAGTGTCGACTAGGTGGCGCTAATGGGTACCTCTTCTTCCCCTAGAGGAGATGTTTTGTCGTAGGAGATTATACACCTTCGTGTTTGGTTAATCTAGAATAAGGTAAGGATCTGCCTCAAGAGTTGGGGAAGTTATTTTCCTCAACCTCTTTTTTCCTTCTTTGAATCTGCTCATTACTACTCCTATTGTAACATCATGGGGAGACCACATCAGCACCATTCACTTACCCTTCCTTTCATTGTCAGGAATTCGCCTCCCTTCTTTAACAACCCTGGCGGTTTCCTTTCAACCATTGGTAGGGTAGGGAAAATCCTTAGCTGCTCTTCAAAGGGGAAATGAAGCCAAATTGGCTGATTCAAGAGAGTCACCTTCTGTGATTAACAACAATGTGTCCAACTCCCTAAATTTATAGAAATTTGTTAGCCGGTGGTACTAGCCTTCGAAAGCTATACCTTGATGAAAGAGTGAGGTTGCAAAATAGGGGACTCTAAATCCTTGGGGAGTATACTGCGGATACCAATTCCAACATCCAAGTGTACCTTCCTCCTCATATTTCTTGTCTAATCCTTATTCAAACTTGACACAGAGGTCTTCATATCTAAAATTTAAACTTTTGGCTACATTCCATAGGAACTCCGTAACTCTATTTATATATGTAGACTTACTAAGTTCATCCCAAAATTCAACATTCCTACTCCTCAAATTCCTATAAGGGATTAACGGAAGGAATCTAATGACTTCTTCATTTTCAAGAATCAAGCATGATCATTTCTACTCCATTTGAAAGACTAGCCAAATAGGAGGCAACTCGGCGGATAAAAATGTTTAACTTTTCCTTGTATCTTTTATTTAATGAGACTTTCTTTTTTTTCATCATTTGTACTTTTAATCACTCTATTTAATCATTCTTTCTTTGTATCTTTTTTCTGAATCGTCTATTTACTATTGTCACCATCCGTAAATTTAGGCGATTATTACTACACAAATCACATAATATTGAAATAAAAATAAAGACTCGAGGAACTTAGCAAAATCAACATCATGCACAGAAGGGATACTCTTTCCAATTCCTATGTCCAAAAGACCGACTAAATTGCACTCTGATACCACTAAATTTATAACACCCTCACCTGACTTGATCACCGATTTCGTGTATGGAATGTAACAGTTGAATTAGTTTGATCTACTACCTAAATCCGAAAAATTTTTAAAAAGACTTTACTAATTTATTTTTAAAAATTATTACAACAGGACCTTTAAACCAAACGTAGTCGACTAAGTTAAAAATATAATCTCTAAAGAAACTACTTAATTACAACATATATAAACCCCGAGGCGAAGCCTCTGATGGTTCTCATTTCCTATGTGCATGACACCTTACTGATGATGATCCTTGACTAGTTATAGTTTGGCTTGGTCCCTCCTCAAGATCCTTAATCACCCATGAGTCCTTCAACCAAAGGCCAAAATTCTGTAATTTCAAAAGAACTTAGTGGGTTTATTTACTAAATTATTCAAACATAGACCCCGATTGCAGGGGTAGTAAATGAAAAGAAACTAAATACATTTAACTCCCTGATTTTTTTGGAACAATTTCTCTCAACCCCAAATGGTGATCTTTGATTTATTTTCTGAACTTACCTATTGGTGGTTAGATTGTTAAACAATCTTCCCCTAGACAATCTTATCACCTTTCGACTAGTTTTGGCAGTTTTTCAGATGTCTTGCCATATCTGCAAACTCTATCTTTCATTTACCTTCATTCATTCTTTCATCTATTCCCAATGTGGATTATTCTATCCACCACGTACTTATAAGGTAGCCCTTCTACCTCCCCTCCTAATGACCCTTTTTGTTATGTCCTCTTTAGCGGTCCTTCCAAATCTGATTTGTCCTTTACGGACTCCTTTTTATTCTTATAGTCCTGAAGGACTTGCGAACATTCCACCCGTTGGGTTAACTAATAAGGACCCACGCCAGTTTGGTGGGCTAAAACGCATTTCACCCTACATTCAGGTTGAAAAGTTATTTTGGATTACTTCTTTGTTGTCTACCCTATTTGTGATACCTTGCTTCTAAGGTGTATCATGTCCATTTGCTTTGGCCTTATTGAGCCTACAATTTCCAGCAGTCTATTATCTGAACTACCGTTCGAGTTTACCATCTCTTTTACATGATAGCTCCCTATGGAACTAACTCTATGGCTGATAAACTAGCCATATGCTTTCCTCAAAAAGGAATAGTCTTGATAGACATATTTTTCATTCTGATATTCTTTATTAGCGAACTCTGATATTTCAAGTTTCATTATCGACCACCAATAACATTGTTTCAGATTGTTATACATTTTATTGCTTTCAAGATGAATCAAATAAACAATACTATGAGTTTTGTTTAACAATTCTTATTTCAACCTTGAATCTCTCAGTATGCACAATCGATTATGAAAGTATAGGCAATCATTGATTTTATGTAGAAATCAGTTGTCTGGCCATTTTTCACTTGATCCGCTTCACTAACAACACTAAATCATTTTTTTGAAGTTCTAGAATTTGCGATAAGAATACCAATTTCACTTTCAATTCAGCCAAAATAGAGCCATCACATTCCAACGTCAAACTTGCATTCATAGCCCTAAAAGGAAACAAAAATTTACGACCCAAAGCATCAACTACAATATTAGCTTTCCCAGGATGGTAATCAATCAATAAGCAATGAAATTAGAGATAAATACTTTAGTGTATTGAGGAAAAACTCTCTCAAAAGTATGTATTTCTTAGAAATATGTATAACTATATATATACGAAGCATTGAATCAATTAAGGAAAGAATATCTCTAATTAGTATCTCTAAAAATTAGTTGTAATATCTAAAGAAATGCTATTTATTGCTATCAAATAATAAAAAATTCTCAACACTCCCCCTCAAGTTGGTGTATAGATGTCTTGTATGCCCAACTTGCAAAGAAGATTAGGATAAGTATTATAATTGAGCCCTTTAGTAAAAATATCAGCAAACTATTTTTTGGATGCTAGCTAAGATAGACTTAAGGCACCATTGGCTACTTTTTCCTTGATAAAATTGTAACGCCCCGAATTTTGGGCCTAGAAGTATTATGTCTTGAGTATGGGAACAGTTAGGAAGCTGCTCATAAATATTTAGCTGTGCAAGAAAGTGACATAATTGTGTATCTGTTTCAGTGGTTAAGTGTACTGGGAAGAGTTTGAGAAGTCTTGGGTTCAAGCTTGAACAAGTGTAAAAAGTTTTGTTTTTAGAGGAAAAAGCATTGTCTCTAAGCAGTAGGCTTTTAAGTAAATAAGGGAAGAACATGACAGAAGAGAGCTTGCTGGCCTAGGGGATAAGTGGCGTGTTACTATTGTCTGAGGTCTAGAGTTCGAGTACCTGCGCCAACATTGGATCTATTTTTATTGATTGGTCATGAAAGAGTTGTGTTTGACTGAACTTCTAAGTGGTTGAGTTGTGGGGGGATGGTTGTGGCCGAATTTTAAGGGATTAATGAGAAAATTTAGGTTGTTGGGGATTTGGGGAGTGTTTTGGGTAGAAAAATAAGGGAATTTGAGGATATGGAAGTATTAGTCCCAAACTTGAACTTTGGTTCCTCAAGAGTTCGTTTTTGAGTGGTTTTTCTCTCTATTTTATTTTGTTTTTCTTTTGACTGTTCCCCTCCCCAACTCTTATGTTTTCATGGATTGTTTCTGTTGAATTTTGTCTCTTGCTACTACCGATCTCTTCTTTTCTAATCCTCTCTCTACCGCATGTTTCTTTGGGGTGATTGTTATCCTTTCTTTCTTAAGGGCCAAATGTTGCTGAGGTTTTGTGCTAGTTTTTCCACTTTTTTTCTCTGGCTTTGTTTTTCCAAAACTATCGCTGCAGTTTACCTCTCCCCTTTCTCCCTCACTCTTTGTTTAGTCGAAATATTTTCACTCCCTTTTAGCCGAATTCTGGACTCCCTATACTCTTTCTTCTAGCGTCGAATTATCATCTTCATATAGAACTACTATTTTTTTTAGCCTTTTATTGATTTTCGATAATTATTCATTCCTTCACTGCTAGGTTATTTGAAGATTAGTTTTTAATAGGGTGGTGTATTGTTTGATCAGGAGGCGACCAAGGGACTGAAGACCATCGTTGATATGTTAGAGGAGAGGAATTGTTTCTCTGTTATTAGATTAACGGTATGAATAGTCCCTCTAGGGGTTGGATAACTTATTTTAGGCTACGATTACCTTGCTTGTGTGGTGACTAATGGAATGGTTTTTTTGATCAAATATTAGGTAACTAGGGTGCTCGCGTGGCGTTAGGTGGCAAAAATAAGCCAGTTGTGTAAACACTGCCCAAAGCTTAAATCGACAAAAGTCGAAAAAGTATGACTATTGATGCTACACGATCGTAAGCTCATTCGTGTGGTAATCCGAACGCGTAAAAATGTGGGCACTTGATCGAAAAGGCCACCATGAGTGATTTCATGGGCTTAGGTCGTTTTGGGCCACGTTGGGCCGAAATGGGCCGTGTGGGTCTCACGGGCTTGTGGGCCCTACATGGGTAAACCACACGGACATGTGGAGATTATTGGGTCAGGCTGTGTAGTTCACACGGCCAAGGCCATTTTTGGGCTTTGTAGGCCACATGGGCGTGTGGGCCCATATGAGCCGCATTATAGGCCTTGGGCCTATTTTTCACTGTATAACTGCTAAGGTTACACGGGTCGCCCGAGACGACTGTGAGCCTACTGTTGGGTCGGTAAGTATACCTAGACCCCAATTTGATGAAAATGACTATTTGCCCTTGCGTGGTAAAATGACTGTTTTGTCCTTGTATGGTAAAATGACTGTTTTGCCCTTATGTTGTAAAATGACTGTTTTACCCTTACATGGTAAAATGACTGAAATGCCCCTACATGGTAAATGGACTATTTTTCCCTATGTGATATATGTTTAGATTTTAGCATGCTATTGTAACTGTGTTGAGTACATGTATAATATTATGATATGACATGACATGTGCCGTGATGCATTACATGGGGGCGGGTTTTTATATGATTAGAGGAAGTGTTCTGTACTAGCAGCTCTGCTGAAAATCACTGATAGCTCTAAGCCTATTATACTGGCAGCTCTGTTGCAAATACTGTTTAGTGCCGCAACTGGTGCTAATTTTGGTTTGTAAGGATGGGTGGGTTGATTATATCCCCACATAGAGTGTAGGGTTGGATGGAGATAGTATGTAGAGGCTGGATGGGTAGGACTTGCATACTATTTACTGTTCTGCACTATTTACTATTACTAAACTGTTTACTGTTACTGTAATGGGCCAAGGCCCAAATATATGCTACTTCTGTATTGAGATGGGCTAAAGCCCAAACTGATATTGCCACTGTCACTAAAAAGGGCTTAGGCCTAGACTGTATTTGCTTATTGTATATCTGACTGTCTGTTAGTAAGGGATTGTACACTGAGTTTTCGTAAACTCACCCTTCTGCTTATCTGCGTAGGTAATCCTTAGGCAGATCGGTGCTGCGAGGGACTCGAAGGTGGCCACACAATAGCTTACAATTCCATATTTGACTTTTAAATTTGGGTATTTTTATGTAATAAGGCCTCTATAATTTTTAATTTTGGGGTTTTATTTATTTTGATTTATATCTACTAGTAGTAGGATGCGGGTTTTCAAAAGATATGCATGATTTACCAAAATACCACGAATACGCAAAACCGTTTCAAAAGCTTCCGTGATAAACGAGATTTTGATATTAATAATGTTTTAAAGTAAATACTTTTTGATAGTGACGTAAGTTTTAAAATCATTTTCTAGATCACACAAAGAGGCTAAATAAACATTGGACTTTTCAAACGATATCACGCTTTACGAAAAATACTTCAATGTGACATCGCCAGATTCGGTCATAATGTCCAGGCCGGGTTTAGGGTGTTACATTTAGCAGTATCAGAGCCAGGTTGCAAAACTCGGCTGTGGATTTGGGCTTCTTCTGAAACATGGAAATTTCTGAAAAGAACTATTTCAAATGTTTGAAGAATTTCGAAATGTTTTACTGAATGTGAGTTACACCGAGTCTCCGCCGATCCTGTAAGTTCTCTCTGAAACTGTATTTTGATTTTGACTGAAACTGCCTTAGGTAGGATTACTGAGACTACTTGTAACACCTCCTACCTGTGTCCAACGCAGGGACATGATACGAGGCATTATTGGACTTAAACGCAAACAATCATGCAATCCGAGCTATAAAATTTTGTTGTAAATTAAAACCAATCAAATATATTCATAGTGTCCCTATTATGGGCCTACAAGGCCCATAACATGTATTTAAAATAGTTCGGGACTAAATCGAGAACTTTGGAAAGTTCTGGGAAAACTTAAAAATTTTTTTCTCATAAAATAGAGTCACACGCCCATGTGGACACAAGGGCACGCCCATGTTCTTAAGCCGTGTAACTCTTTGTTTATGACATCAGCACACAAATTGAACCACATGGCCAGACCACACGCACATGTCACCAGGTCGTGTCCCTCACACGATTTAGACACACGGTCGTGTCTCAGCCCGTGTGGCCAATACTTAGGCTATTTTCCTAGCCTTCATGTTATCCATAATCCCTTACAACTTTATACACGTCATAATCACAATTCATAACAGCATTTTAATGATTAAAACACTCTTTATTGTGACATAACATGACATTTTCAAGGCATCATACACGTTTTACATATTCTCACATTATACCGATTCTAGGCATACCATATCTCATTCATTTGACCAAGCCAAATACTTTACCACTTATTCTCTTATACCATGATTATCAGCTTATCCATCAAGCATTCACATTCAAGGCATTATTATCTCACTTGCCATATTATATCTTAAACATGGTCATGACCACTTCGAATGGTCATGAAGCATTCATCACACATGCATGTCACAACACCAATCATGCATGGCCAACCATCATGTTCACATTATTTCATCGTAAACATTATAACATAGCATGGATAGATAGATTTACAAACCATACTCAATATGAGACACACCCTATGGCCATATACAAATAAATCAAAATAAGCCAAAAAATTTGGCCAAATCATAGAACACATATCATAAAAACTAATCCCTACACCTGCCACTCACTTGAAACTTCTCAACCTATGTATCAATATCCCAAGGTGATAGCTTGGTAGTGTGATGTTGTCTCCGACGTTCTCCAATCTCAAGCTGACCTGAAAACACTAAAAGAAATGGAAAGGAGGGAGTAAGCTTTACGCTTTGTAAGCTCGCATGAAAATAATAAGCAAGGAATTAATATGCTATTTCAATTTCTCTCTATTTATTCAAAATCCAGTTAAATTTTTTTCTTGAGTCATAGTCACTAAATCATTTATATCTAGATCTACAGAACTTCAAATTAAGATCCATTAATTTTTCCAGAAACTAGACTCACATATATATTTATCAAAATTTTTTTAGAATTTTTGGTTAGGCCAATAAGTACAGTTTATTCATTAAAGTCACCCCTATTTCGGTATCCGATAGTTCTGACCTCTCTTCACTAAGAATTAATTATATCATAGTACAGAACTCATATAATGTTTCTTTCTATTACTCTTGAAAATAGACTCAATAAGGATTTTAAGCATATAAATTATAACCCATAAATATTTTCCTACAATTTTTCATGATTTTTCCAGAGTTAAGATAGGGGAGCCTAAGATCACTCTGACCCTATTTTACAAAAAATTAAATATCTCATCACATGAGATTTTTTTCTTACACCGTTTCCTTTATCTGAAACTAGACTAGATAAGCTTTAATTTCGTATTTTATTCAGCCTCTAACTCAATTTCCACTATTTTTAGTGGATTTTCAAATTCAGACCACTATTACTGTCCTAATCTATCTTAGTGCAACATAATGATAACCATCACAAATTTGTCATAGAAATTATTCTCATAAATATCACTCATTCATTTGCACTCTTATCACAAGTCCGTTTCATTTCACATGTCAAACACATACTCATGGGTTTCAAGTACGTACCTGTGCTATTTCTTAGCACAACCACTCATCCAAACAGGACAATCATATGCATCATACTAGTATCAACTAAGCATAGATGAGTTTATCATTTCAAGTATTTCCATTCCATTTCTCATATTAATCCCATTGAATTCCTCGAAATATCGATGGATATCCTATTTACCGTCAAATCATGCAAGTGATCATTATCAAGTATGCACTCCGCGAACCTCGCTCTTACGGCGGGATTACCAGTCTAGGCTAAATCCCTTGTGATGACAAATTACTTTCATGAGCTCAGATCTGAATCACCAGTCCAGGCTAAATTCAGACCCTAATTGGATTACCTATCTGAGCTAAATCCATAATGCACACATATTCTTCGTGAGGCTTGATCACTATAGGAACACTTGTCCGGGCTAGATCCTTTTTACCGTCAATTCATTTCTAGAAATCTATCGATTATCCTTTTTGTTCAACCGGGATTTTCTCTTTTCATCAAGTATATCAATATGCATAGATGATCAAGCAATGTACATTTAGATCAACACATTTTCATGTTTATTTGAGCATAAATCCATACAATCAACATAACATGTCACCTTGTTTCTATACAAACTTACTTATTTCATTTAAAATATCATATTCCACCAAATTTCTATTAAAATCAAATTCAATGCAACCATAGCAAGATATCTTTCATTTATAAAAATAATAACATGAATAATAGGCTTATTAAATCACGCGAACTTACCTCGAATATGAAAATAGCAAAATTACCATTTTAATCCATAACCTTATATTTTCCCGATTTAAGCCTGAATCTCAATTTCCTTGATCTATCATTTCAAATATAGCCTATTTAGGATTCACATTGTTTAAATTGACCGAAAAATCATATTTTAGAAAATTTACAATTTTGCCCCTAAACTTTCACATATTTACAATTTAGTCCCTAGGCTCGTAAAATGAAATGTGTTCAATTTCTTGATTACCCAAGCCTAGCTGAACCACATTTCTCATTAAAACTGATTTTTAGTTACCTAGTTTACACCTTTTTCAATTTAGTCCTTTTTAGGCTTTTTCATGAAAAATCACTTAGTAAAAGGTGTTAAATACACCCCAATCTTTCATATTCTACCATTAAAAATCAAAATACTAGCATGTCATGTATGGGTAAATTTTTAAACTTAAACCCTAGCTCAAAATAATGGTAGAAATGAGTAGAGCATGTTACCGTGATTTCAAAAATGCATAGAACATTAAAAAGGGGGCTCAGGATCACTTTCTATTGAGCTTGAAAGCTTGGAAACCCTAGCCATGGCTCCCCTCTTGATTCACATGGCCATGGGAGGAAGATGGACACATTTGGCTTTTAATTTTTGTCTTTTAATTCATTTTAACCCTAAATGACCAAAATGCCTTTTTTACCATTCTTTCAAATTTTACCCTTCCAAGTCCATTTTTGTCCAAATTTTTAGAACTTGGTCAATTTAATCTTTAAGGACCTCTAATTAATAATCTAATTCAATTTCATGCAAATTGCTTCTAGAACACAAGTTTTACAAATTATTCAATTTAGTCTTTAAAGTCTAATTAAGCACTTTTCACATAAAATTTCCTCATGAAATTTTTGCACAAGCATAGAGACATATCATAGACCTTATAATAATCATAAAATAATTATTACCAACTCAGATTTGTGGTCCCAAAACCACTGTTCCGACTAGGCCCTAATTTGGGATGTTACACTACTATAGGTAGTACTGCAAACTCTTAGGTAGCGTATACTGAAATTGTAGTAAAACTGATAGACACTGCACTGTGTGGATATAATACTCTATACTTTTGATACTGTCTCCATAAAACATTTGTTAATAAACACTGGAACTGTAAACTGATCTGCATAAAACTGTTAACAAAGATAAAATGCAATTTGATTATGAACACTGGAGGTACTCGCGGAAGGGGTACAAGAGGCTACGGCAGAGGCCATAGAGGTGCTCGAGCTGGGTCTCATGATTGTGCGACTGAGTATTGGATTGACGCATTCTTCAGGTCCATCTATAGACTGTATTGGAAACATTCAAGCTAAGTGTGGTAATGTTTTGGAACAAGAGTGCACAGCGGGATCGTAGTGGTATAGTCTGTGTTATGCGACTGATCTGATAGTTGGATATTTCGGGGATGAAATTTCTTTAAAGATGGGTGAATTGTACGCCCCAAATTTTGGGCCTAGAAGTATTAGGTCTTGAGTATAGGAACAGTTAGGAAGCTGCTCATAAATATTTAGCTGTGCAAGAAAGTGACACAATTGTGTATCTGTTTCAGTGGTTAAGTGTACTGGGAAGAGTCTGAGAAGTCTTGGGTTCAAGCCTGAGCAAGTGCAAAAAGTTTTGTTTTTAGAGGAATAAGCACTGTCTCTAGGCAGTAGGCTTTTAAGTAAATAAGGGAAGAACATGACAGAAGAGAGCCTGCTGGCCCAAGGGATAAGTGACGTGTTACTATTGTCCGAGGTCTGGAGTTCGAGTACCTACGCCAACATTGGATATATTTTTATTGATTGGTCATGGAAGAGTTGTGCTTGACCGAACTTCTAAGTGATTAAGTTGTGAGGGGATGGTTGTGGCCAAATTTTAAGGGATTATTAAGAAAATTTCGATTGTTGGGGATTTGGGGAGTGTTTTGGGGAGAAAAATAAGGGAATTTGAGGATATGGAAGTGTTAGTGCCGAACTTGACCTCTGGTTCCTCAAGAGTTCGATTTTGAGTGGTTTTTCTCTCCATTTTGTTTTGTTTTTCTGTCAACTGTTCCCCTCCCCAACTCTTTCATTTTCATGGATTGTTTCTGTTGAATTTTGTCTCCCGTTGCTGCTGATCTCTTCTTTTCTACTGCCCTCTCTACCGCTTGTTTCTTTGGGGTGATTGTTATCTTTTCTTTCTGAAGGGCCAAATGTTGCTGAGGTTTTGTGCTAGTTTTTCCACTTTTCTTCTCTGACTTTGTTTTTCCCAAACTATCGCTGCAGTTTACCTCTCTCCTTTCTCCCTCACTCTTTGTTTAGCCGAAATATTTTCACTTCTTTTTAGCCTAATCCTGGACTCCCTATTTGCTGAATTTTTGGACTCCCTATACTCTTTCTTTTAGCTTCGAATTATCATCTTCCTATAAAACTACTGTTGTTTTTAGTCTTCATTGATTTTCGGTAAGTATCCATTCCTTCACTGCTAGGTTATTTGAAGATTAGTTTTTAATAGGATGGTGTATTGTTTGATCAGGAGGTGGCCAAGGGATTGAGGACCGTCGTTGATGCATTAGAGGAGAGGAATTGTTTCTCTGTTATTGGATTAACGGTATGAATAGTCCCTCTAGGGGTTGGATAACTTATTTTAGGCTACGATTAACTTGCTTGCGTGGTGACTAATGGAATGGTTTTTATTATTATTATCAAATGTTAGGTAACTATGGTACTCGCGTGGGGTTAGGAGGCAAAAATAGGCCAAGTGTGTAAACACTGCCCAAAGCGTAAATCGACAAAAAGCAGGAAAAGTATGACTATTGACGCTACACGAGCTTACGCTCGCTCGTGTGGTAATCTGAACACATAAAAATGTGAGCGCTTGATTGTAGAGGCCACCACGAGCGATTTCATGGGCTTAGGCTATTTTGGGCCACGTTGGGCCGAAATGGGCCGTGTGGGTTCCACGGGCTCATGGGCCCCACATAAGTAAACCACACAGACGTGTGGAGATTATTGGGCTAGGCTGTGTAGTTCACACGACCAAGGCCATTTTTGGGCTTTGTGGGCCACACGGGCGTGTGGGCCAACATAGGTCGCATTATGGGCCTGGGGCCTTTTTTACTGTATGACTGCTAAGGTTGCACGGGTCACCTGAGACGACTGTGAGCCTACTGTTGGGTCAGTAAGTATACCCAGACCCCAATTTGATAAAAATGACTATTTACCCTTGTGTGGTAAAATGACTGTTTTGCCCTTGTATGGTAAAATGACTGTTTTGCCCTTTTGTGGTAAAATGATTGTTTTGCCCTTATGTGGTAAAATGTCTGTTTTGTCCTTATATAGTAAAATGACTGAAATGCCCCTACATGGTAAATTGACTATTTTGCCTTATGTGATATATGTTTAGATTTTAACATGCTATTGTAACTGTGTTGAGTACATGTATAATATTATGATATGACATGACATATGGCTTGATGCATTGCATAGGGGTGGGTTTTTATATGATTGGAGGAAGTGTACTGTACTGGCAGCTCTACTGCAAATCACTGATGGCTCTAAGCCTATTATACTGGTAGCTCTGTTGCAAATACTGTTTAGTGCCGCAACCGGTGCTAATTCTGGTGTGTAGGGATGGGTGGGTTGATTATATCCCTACATGGAGTGTAGGGTTGGACAGAGATGGTGTGCAGAGGCTGGATGGGTAGGACTTGCTTACTATTTATTATTTTGCACTGTTTACTATTACTGCACTATTTACTATTACTGTAATTGGCCAAGGCCCGAATATATGACTGCTTCTATATTGAGATGGGCTAAAGCCCAAACTGATATTGCCACTGTCACTAAAAAAGGCTTAGGCCTAGACTATATTTGCTCATTGTATGTCTGACTGTCTGTTAGTAAGGGATTGCACACTAAGTTTTTGTAAACTCACCCTTCTGCTTATCTACGTAGGTAATCCTTAGGCGGATCGGTGCTATGAGGGACTCGAAGGTGGCCACACAATAGCTTACGCTTTCATATTTGACTTTTAATTGATAAGTAGTTTTGTTTGGGTATTTTTATGTAATAAGGCCTCTATAATTTTTAATTTTAGGGTTTTATTTATTTTGATTTATATTTGCTAGTAGTAGGATGCGGGTTTTCAAAAGATATGCATGATTTACCAAAATACCATGAATATGCAAAATCGTTTCAAAAGCTTCCGCGATAAATGAGATTTTAAAATTAATAACATTGTAAAGTAAATACTTTTTGATAGTGACGTAGGTTTTAAAATCATTTTCTAGATCACACAAAGAGGCTAAATAAACATTAGGCTTTTCAAACGATATCTCGTTTCCCAAAAAACACTTTAATTTGACATCGCCAGATTCAGCCATAACATCCAGGCCGGGTTTGGGGTGTTACAAAAATGACGATCTATTTTGATGTGCTTGGTTCTACTGTGCTGCACTAGATTTTGAGCTATGCTTATGGCCGCTTTATTGTTATAGTACAAGGTTGATCCATTTTTGTTCAACAACTTTAGCTCTTCCAATACCTTTTGCGGCCATAAAAGCTGACAAACACATTGAGCCATGACCCTATATTCAACCTCTGCACTTGATCGAGCCATAACACTTTGTTTCTTGCTCTTCCAAGTGACTAAATTTCCTCCCACAAGAGTGCAATAACCCTTTTTAGACCTTCTGTCATCAAGAGAGAGAGCCCAATCTGCATCTATAAATAGTTATATCTTGAGATGACTATTTTTGGAGAAGAGAGTACCTTTTCCCGGTGCAGACTTTAAATAGCACAAAATTTGTAATATTGCCTGCGTATGGGCTTCGCGAGGATCATGCATAAACTGACTTACCAAACTAACTGCATAGGCTATATCAAGTTGAGTATGAGTGAGATAAATCAATCGTCTGACGAGTCTTTAATATCTCCCATTATCCATCATTTCAACAATCCCTGCTTTTAACTTGTGATTACTCTTAATAGGTGATTCTGCTAGTTTGCAACCTAACATGCCAGTCTCTGTCAGAAGATCTAAGACATATTTTTTTTGGGAAATAAAGATTCACTCTTTCGATCTAGCCACTTCTATTTTGAGGAACTATTGTAACTTTCCCAAGTCTTTGATTTTGAATTCTTGAGCCAATTATTTTTTAAGTCGGGCCATTTCTTCCCTGTCATCTCCTACCATAATCATGTCATCAACATAAACTATAAGGAGAGTAATCTTACCCTTGTGATGTTTTATAAAGAGAGTATGATCAACATTACTTTTTCGATAGCTAAACGACACCATTGCCTTACTAAATCTGTCAAACCAAGCTCTAGGAGATTGCTTTAGTCCATATAGGTCCTTTTTTCAGTCTACATACCTTATCTTAAGTGTCTTGATCCTTGAATCCTAGAGGAACTTTCATTACACATCTTCTTCCAAGCCTCCATGTAAGAAGACATTTTCTACATCAAACTGTTGTAAGTCCTAGTCAAGATTTGTTGTACATGATAGAAGGATCCTAATCGTGTTCAATTTAGCAACTAGAGCAAATGTTTCTTGATAATCCACTCCATATGTCTGAGTAAATCATTGTGCTGCTTATCTGGCTTTGAGTCTTTTAATTGAACCATCATCCTTATACTTGATAATAAACACCCATTTGCAGCCAACCATTTTCTGCCCCTCAAGAGGATTAAACAGTTCCCACGTCTCATTTTTTGCTAAAGCCCTTTTTGCTTCAATCATAGCCTTTTTCCATCTTGGATCACTGACAACTTCTCTCCAATCCTGTGGAACAGACATAAAGAACAAAGACAAAGCAAAAGCTCTATAGGATGGGGATAAAGAATCATAAGAGACAATGTCAGAGATAGGATATAAAATGCAAGTTTTAACACCTTTTCATTGGGCTATTGGTAATTCTAAATCAGTAGCAACCTTAAGTAAAGAAGACTCACTTAATAGTGAAGAGTCAGGGCATAAAGCATATTTTATGATAGCATCTTTTTTCTTGCCTTTCCTAGTTTATGTCCTTAAATCAGACCTATCCAACAACCATCCACTAGTCTTCTCTTGAACTAAAGTCTCTGCTGGAACTGAATTCTCCCTTGGAAGGGTAACAGAAATAACCTTCCCCTGAAGAGATGGTTGTGATGAAGAAATGTAGAGTTCATCCTTATGAAATGTTACATCAATACATCCATAATACTTTCTAGATGGAAGATGATAACATTTGTAACCCTTTTGTGTGGGAGAGTATCCAACGAAAACACATTTGATTGCTCGAGGATCCAATTTACTCCTGTGTCGAAGATGAATGAACCAAACACAACTGAATACCTTTAGTGAAACTGGGTAATCCGTCTTACCCTGTAAGGTTTCAATGGGACTTTTAAAATCAAGAACCCGAAAAGGTATCCAATTAATGACATAATCTGTAACCAAAATTGTATCCCCCAAGTAAGGCTTTGGAAGGTTCAAAGTGAACATAAGTTATCTAGAAACCTCCAAAAGATGTTTGTAGTAGCCCATTTCTGCCCGGGCCCGTAAAATAAATAAACAAAGTTTGCCGAAACTAAAAAACAGTTTATTAAATAAGGTCCTTTAAACAGTCCATTTACAAATCCTGATTACATTTAGCCCAATTACAGTTTATTGACCCAAATATCTAAACCTTATACCCAATACACCCTTAACCCAAGAACGGACGGGGCCCAAGTGGCCCAACTTGTTAGCAGAAGACGGAAAGGCCTAGGGTTTCAGAAACCCTAGGCACCGTAAACACCCCAACAGTCACACCTCTTCGCCTCACCCCGTGACTCTGGCCCCGAATAACGCCGTAGTCAACATGCAAATCAACGCCAGCATTATCGCCCCAATCTCGCCACCGGTAGATCTGTGTCATCAGCACGATCGTCACCTATCTTCTCGCTATTACCTGCAAAAGGAGAAGGAACCACAGCAACCAAAGAAACAGACAGGGAAAGAAATCAAAAGATTCTTTCCTAAAATGTAACGGACGATTTTGATACACACGTAATAAAAATACAAGCAGTTATCATACACATAAAAATATCAACAGACTATCGAGGAAACAGAGGTGAATAGTTTTTTTATTTTTTCTCATTTCGTTACAAATAAAAACAAGTATCGAAAAATAAAGTAAAAAACTTACTGTCGAATTTGCACTAAAAAATAAGCTTTTCAATTTTTTACGATCGCCGCAGTACGGCGGGGTGGTCGATGACGCGTGGCGCGTGTGTCCAATGACCGGGGCTTGGCCTGACGGAGGCTGGAGCCCGGAGGGCCTTTCTTTTCTCCTCTTTCAGAGGATTTTTAGTGTTTTTTTTTTTTAAACTAACTTTGAAAATGAATTTTAGGTTAAATTTTGGCTTATATAGCCTTATTAAAACGATGTCGTTTAGCTTAAAATAATAAGCTTCAAAACGGCGTCGTATCAATGCTGAGGATCCGCGTATTGACTCGTGACCCGGGGAGGATCCGCGTGTTTTTGGAAAATGGGCTAATTGCCCAATTGGTCCTTCCACATTTTAATCTTTATAATTTCATTTTATTTTTATTTTAATTCGGCCTTAATTTTTTATATTTGTTTCAATTTAATCCTAACGGCCATTAAAATCCATTCTGAAGAACGACGTCATTTTGGGATTAGGGCAATTTGCCCAGTGAGTCCCTTGTAGTATTGAATGCTTTCCAATTAGGCCTAAATTTCTTTTTTTTGTGTCATTTTAAAATTAGCCCTAGAACTTTAGTTTTATTTAATTTTAATCCTTTTAAATATCTTTGCATAATTTATTTATTAAATACCTTATATATTATTTATTTTTATAAATATTATTTATATAAAATATATATATTTATTTATTTTTATTATTATACATTTTATTTATAAATTTTATTATACATTATATATTTTACTATATATATTATTCCTTGCATTTTTTATATTTTATGTATTATTTTATTATTCATTAATTATGTAAAATTTAAATTATTTTAAAATTATTATTTAATAATAGTACATATTATCCTTATTTATATGATAGTATTTATATTTCATTATATTATATTTATATATCACATATCATATTTTATTATATATTATTCCTTATAATATCTTCCTTTTATTATAGATATTATTTCATAATCTATTATTTATTGGTATATAAAAATTAAAATTTGTAAATTATTATAAACTAATACATATATTATTATTATATATTTAATGTTTAG
The DNA here is from genome assembly GCA_025698475.1 of Gossypium anomalum. NCBI lineage: Eukaryota > Viridiplantae > Streptophyta > Magnoliopsida > Malvales > Malvaceae > Gossypium > Gossypium anomalum. The sequence continues at coordinate 81,319,354 of CM046961.1, forward strand.
TATTTTAAAATTTACTACAAAATTTTATTCCGATTTAACATATTATTATTTTTATAAGTATATTAAGTTATTACATCATGTAATATATTATATATATATATATATATATATTAATCATATCTAAAAAACTCACCTTCATCATTTATACCTTGTTTTAAATATTTTATTAAATACTTCATCTATTTTTTTTAAAATTTTGTATTCATTTTCTTATCTTCATTTTTTGATTTGTATGTTCATAATTTTGTTTATTTATTTTTTTGTATCTTATATATTTACTTAATATTATTTTAAAATGGTAATAATATCTCACCACCTATTTGTTATTTTGATATTTATTGTTTACCATGTTTACATAAGAATTGACTATTTATGTTGTTTTAAGTTATATTTTCATAGAATATTGTTATATATTATGTAATTTATATATTACTAGATTCATTGCTTTCTATGTTATATTTTGTATGAAATATTATTATGTATGTATTATGTAATCTATATTGTTATTCTCATTGTTTTCTATTATTATAATGCATGAAATGATAATGTATATTATACTTTATGTCGTCATTCATCATTTACCTTATTATATTTGTATGAAGTGTTAAAGTATGTAGTTTATATTGTTAGTATTGATATCGTAGTATGTTAAATGCATCATTGTTTTTCTTAAAGAAATTTTATTTCATCTAATCTAAAATTTTTGAAAAATGAGGCAATGTTTTGATATTTAGGAATTCGGGAAAAAGTACCCTAACATGCTGGGTTGCGGTTTCCTGTTTGTCTAAATACCTAAAATATCCTTCTAAATAAGTTTTGAAAATAACAAGATGATTTTAGTCATGAAAGTTTAAAAATATCGTGTTCAATCATGCTGGATGTGATGTTTATATTTTTTTGAAGCAATGGAATCTTGATTTTTTTTCAAAAAAACTCAAATTATTACAGTTTTAAAAGAGATCTTATTCTTTCAAATATTTGACACTAAGACAAAATTATTCAATTTGGTACCAATTTGGGCATTACGAGGGTGCTAATCCTTCCTCGTACGTAACCGACTCCCGAACCTATTTTCTCGTAATTTCGTAGACCAAAATGTTTTATAAAGTGATCCAATCACACTTTAAAAGGTTGGTGGCGACTCCCATTCTTCAAAAATCTCTCATTTTCATTTTTAAGGAGGTTTCGATAGCTTGGCGACTCCACTGGGGACATAAGAGAGTCAAGCCAAGAAGTTGATTATTTTCTGTCTTAATGTAGGAAGTTTGGAAAATTTAAAATTTGATCCTTTTTACATGTGTTTGCTGCATATGTTTGTTATCCTGTTGCCGTACATTGCATTTGCATGACCGTTGTGGTCGCACCCCTAAGTGGGAGTGAGAAGCTACGCTTTCGTGAGGTTTTCACCTCCGTATGAGCTAGTGGATTACTTCCGGGATACTGTACCTACGTCTTCGTGAGATTTTCATCTCCGTATGGCCATAGGGAAATGTGTCCCCCTGAACTGAACTTGGTCTATATGAGCCTATAATGGTTGAGGACCGAGGAATCTGCTGGTTCAGGTACCCTTGCTTTAAAACTAAAACTCATATAATGAACTTTAAGTGCTTACCCTAGGGAAGATAGTGATAGCCTTTGGTAAGTTACCCTTGTAAGTACTTGTTTATCATTTTTTTATGAAACTGACCTATTTTATTTTGCTGTTATTGCATGTCACTGAACATTTAAAGGTGTCGATTCAAGGTTTGATTTCTAGATTAGAAAGTTTTGTAATGAGGAACGAATATCTTAATAAAGTGGAGGACAATGCTCTGCATGCATGCACAGTGAGAAAACCAGTTAGAGAAATGGGATAGTGTCACTGAGGGGTATACATCAGAGTTATGGGACTTCACTCGTATTAATTCGACGTAGAATGAGTTTCAAGAGTTGAGAGACATTTGGGCCCAATGGAATGACGAGACTAAGCAGCTGTTCTACCAGAATTATGGAGATCTTCCCTATTTGTTAGACATTAAGGTGGACAAGCATTTCTTTTGAGCCATGGTACAGTTTTGGAACCATGCTTATAGTTATTTTACATTTGGGAAGGTAGACTTAGTACCTACTTTGGAGGAGTTTACGATTTTGCTTCGTTGTCCAAAAATCCAAGGTAACAAAACTTATGTTAGGCCCGCTAATTTTGCTACCTTCGGGAAGAAATTAATGATGATCACAGGGATGAGTGGCAGTGCGTCACAGCTCGTGTCCAACAAAAGGGTGAGGGTAAATGTATTCTGTAGGCAAGCTTAAGGGATCTAATATTGGCACACCTAGATGTGAAGAGGAGGGTCGATGTCCTGGCTTTAAGTATTTATGGTTTAGTGATCTTTCCAAAGGCTTTGAGACACATAGATGAGGCAGTTGCGGATTTATTCAATCAACTTGGTAAACAGAACACACCTGTGCTTGCAATCCTACCTGAGACATTTAGATCCTTAAGCGCATGTCAGAGAGCCGGTGAAGGAAGGTTCATTGGATGTGCACAGTTGTTGTTGGTTTGGTTCCACAGTCATTTTTGGAAGGTTGATAAGGTTCCTTGCTGAGTGTTCTTCAAAGACTATTATCCGTTAAAGGAAGCAGCAGCTACGCCAAGGAGGGATGACATTACAGAAGAAAAATGGATAGAAATACTTCAGAACCTCTGAGAAGAAGATGTTATGTGGAAAGCCCCTTGGATGACCCCTAGCGAAATTCTTTATCGGTGTGGAAGCTTTGATTGGGTACCTCTTTCTGGAATTTGGGGAGTTGTCAGTTATACACCATTTCTCGTCCTAAGACAATACAAGGTGGAGCAGTTTATACCGGCAACACAAGGGCTAGCTCAGAGTGACTTCTCGTATAAAGGGGATCATTATAAGAAGAAGATGCGAGAAATTTCGAGGCTTGAAAAAAGGTTTGTTGCGTAAAGATTCTGACTAAAAGACCGACGGTAACTGTTGAATACAAAAGGTGGTTTAGTAAACGGGTCAATGATAACATCCCTAGACCGAATTTGGAGGCTGCTCGACCGATGGAGGAGAATTTACGAGTGATTCCATCAGAGTTAGAGGTCATGAAGCAGGAGTTTGAAAGGAAGAATTTGGAGCTTGGAAGAAAAATAGAAAGGCTCGAGGAGGAAAAGATGTATCTAAGCTTAGACGTCGACGTTCAAAAAATTGAGGTCGAAAAAGTAAAGAAAGAAAAGAGGAAGATTGAGGAAAATCGAGATGACTTGAAGACACAGTATAAGAAGACACAGTTATCATTGAAGAGAGCTGGATTGGGGAAGTCTTCAGAGCAATGGTAACAAGAGGTTCAAGAAGAAAGAGCCAAAGCCGAGTACTGGAAGAAGAAGTTCCAAGAGATGCAAGCGCAAAATCTGGCCTTAGAGAAGAAAAAGCAAGGATTAAAAGCTAAGGTGACAGAGCTTGGACAATCGCTTCATCATCATCGAAGTCATAATTTTGCGGTCGAGTTAAAGGAAAGTCTAAACAAGATTGAGGAAATTAAGAACAATATTGGAAGGTTGGAAGCAGCATTGCAGAACTGTGAACTACGGATAGAGCAGCTCGAGGCAAGAGAAGGACACTGGAAGGAAGAACTTCACCATTTTCAGGACCAAGTTGGAGATAGGGATTATCTCATGGGAGAGGCCATAGTCCAGATTCGAGAGGTTGCTGATCATTTACAAGACCTAGCAGCACAAGCTAATATATTAAGTACAAAGTATGAGTTAGTGACAGATAAAGGTCAGTAGTTAGCTTTGTTATTAGATAGGGTTAAAACTCTAGGCCTGAAGGCAAAGGCGTATCTGTTTTGTATAAAGATTTTTGTTTCTTAAATAACGTTTTCTAAAAGAAATTGAATCAGAATTGATATCTTTTGCATTCATGCATTTACATCTCATCGCATTATATGCATTCAAATTTATAGAAAGACCCTAATTAGTTACAATTATTAGGGAGAAAGAGATAATAAGAGAAAGAAAATCTAGAAGCAACACATCCTTATGGTACACGCGCTAAGTCAAAGAATATGGATCAAAGACTTGAGAAGATTCAGAAAGAAATGCAAGAGTAGTTGCAGGAGCAACTGGCAAAAATCCAATAAGAGATGAAGGATCAAATGTTGAAAGCTCAAAGGAATATGATGGCTGAGATGGCTCAGCTTTTGAGGGGGACAATGGATAAAGGAAAGGCCCCTATGACTACCATTGAAGAGGACAACGAGGGTCATCCTCTTGGTTTTACTCCGCCTCATGTGCAGACTCAACCTGAGGCATATCCCCGAGGGCCGTCCATCACAATAAGGCCTCAACAGGGACAAGTCGATGCTGGAATACCCATGAACTTTCAAACTGGTTCGGGATTCAACCTTGGAGACAACCCTGCCAATCCAGTTATGCCTGATCTAGATATAGCTGAGAGGGAGGATATGTGACTCGAATCATCAAGGTAACTAGAGGAACGTTGCAGATGGTTAGAGGAGAAATTAAAGGCACTAGAAAACGCTGAAAATCGTCAGGGAGTTGATGCTAAGGACTTGAGTTTGGTCCCAGATTTGGTGCTTCCCCATAAGTTCAAAATGCCAGAATTCGAGAAGTACAATGGGACTACTTGCCCAGAAGCCCATATCACCATGTTATGCAGACGAATGACTGGTTATGTAAACAATAATCAATTATTGATCCATTATTTTTAGGATAGTTTGGTTGGGGCAGCGGCTAGGTGGTATAATCAATTGAGTCACACAAGGATCGGTTCTTGGAGAGACTTAGCGCAAGCCTTTATGCAACAATATAATCATGTGACTGACATGACTCCTGATAGAATCACTTTGCAAAATATGGAAAAGAAGCCTAATGAGAGCTTTAGGCAATATGCATAGAGATGGAGGGAGGTTGCCATGCAAGTTTAACCACCACTCTTGGAGAAAGAAACTACCATGCTGTTTATCAACACCTTAAAGGCCCCATTCATGACCCACATGATTGGAAGTACCACTAAGAGTTTTGCCGATATAGTTATGGCGGGAGAAATGATTGAGAATGCCATAAGAGGTGGTAAGATAGAAGGGGAAGCTACTAAAAGATCGGCCTCAAGGAGGAAGGATAATGAGGTGAATAATACGAGTAGTTACAATTCAAAAGCGGTTACGATTAGTCAGCCCAGAGTAACTACAGTTGGGCAACAAGATTCTCAAAAGCAGGGATCTGGTTCAAGATAGAATTCTGAAAAGATCTCATTTATGCCTATTTCAGTGATGTATCGGGAGCTTTATCAAAGTTTATTTAATGCGCATGCAATAGCCCCTTTTCATTTGAAACCATTACAACCCCCATATCCCAAATGTTATGATGCAAACACCAAATGTGAGTATCATGCGGGGATATCGGGGCATTCAATTGAAAATTGCACTAGTTTTAAGAAGGCAGTGGAAAGACTAATCAAGATGGGGGTCGTAAAATTTGACGACACCCCTAGTACAGAGAACACGTTGCCAAATGATGGTGATCAAGGGGTAAATGCAGTTGGGGATATGGGTATGAGAAGGATTAAAGAGGGTGTGTATAAGGTGAGAACGCTGATGAAAATGATTTGGGAAGAAATGGTGAAAAGAGATATGATAATCTCTAAAGAGACGAATAAAGGAACAAGGGATTACTGTGAGTTCCATGCTGAAGAGGGTCACAAGATCCAGGAATGCGACGAGTTTAAGGCCTTGGTACAAATCCTTATGGACAACAAAGAGCTAGAATTTTATGAAGCTGGCTCAAATGAGGGACATATATGCACATTAGAAGGTGCACCGAAGAATCAAAACCAGCCAAGGATTATTATTTCTCTACCAGGAAATAATGAAGTTGAAATACCAACGGTACCAAAAGTCATCATTCATAAACATGTTTCCTTTCCTTATAAGGATAACAAGAGGGTACCCTGGAATTATAACTGCCATGTGTCAATGTCGAAAAGGGGGGATATAGCCAGTGCTTCTAAAGAAGCTCAAGGTGAGGGTTCTTACACACGTAGTGGGAAGCGCTACGATGCAGAAGGCGTCAAAGTTGAGCCTGCAAAAGCAAAAACTTTTGACAAAGGAAAAGGGACTGAGACACTGGTTAATGAGCCAGTGAAGGAAGAAGAAGCCAGAAAATTTTTAAAATTCTTAAAACACAGCGAGTACAGCGTGGTTGAACAATTACGCAAACAACCAGCTCGTATATCAATGTTGGCTTTGCTTCTAAGTTCAGAAGCACATCAGGAAGCATTAATGAAGGTGCTCAATGAGACTTATGTTATTAATGATATATCCGTTAATAAGTTGGATCGATTGGTTAGTAACATAAGTGCTGACAATTTCATCTATTTCAATGATGATGAAATTCCACTTGGTGGCATGGGATCAGCTAAAGCTTTACACATCACCACTCGTTGTAAGAGGTATACACTACCAAGTGTACTTATTGATAATGGATCAGCTTTAAATGTCTTTCCATTATCGATATTGAACAGATTGCCCATAAATAGTTCTCACATGAAAACATGCCATACTGTAGTGAGAGCATTTGATGGCATGGAAGGAAGGTCATGGGAAGAATCGACATTCCTTTGATGATTGGGCCAAATACTTATGAGGTGGACTTTTTAGTGATGGACATTAAACCCTCTTACAACTGCCTGTTAGGGAGACCTTGGATACACTCAGCAGGAGCGGTGCCCTCATCTCTGCACCAGAAATTAAAATTAGTAGCTAATGGACGGTTGGTCACTATAAAGGCGGAGGAGGACATTATAGCGACAGTTACTAGTAGTGCACCCTATGTAGAAGCCAAGAAGGAGGCAATTGAATGCTCTTTCCGTTCATTAGAATTCGTCAACGCAACATTCATTGCAGAGGGAAATGAGGTGCTGGTGCCTAAGATATCCAAAACTACGAGGATGGGTCTGCAAATGACAATAGGGAGAGAAGCCTTGCCAGGAAAAGGATTGGGAAGATATCTTCAATGAGGGTTTCAAGTTCCAGAGTTAAAAGAGAAGAGAGACCATTTTGGTTTGGGTTTCAAGCCTGATCAAAAGTAAAGGAGGAGGGAAATAAAAAAGCATCAAGAAAGGAGAAAGGCGCGTTTAAGTGGAAAAGAAGTAGAATGGGAATCGATGACGTTCCCCCATATCTCCCAAACCTCTATATCAGGAGGGATAATTCACCCTGAAGGAGGGTTGCTTGAATAAGAAAGCTTTTACATTAATGCTGTGCATAATGAGGAATTTGGACAAGGAAACCTTGAGGGCATTCGCCCTTACGAACCGGGAAGCTCTTTGAACAATTGGGTTGCAGAGGAACTTCCTGTAGTTTTTAAGGATTCTTCAGAGTAATTTTCAAAACATTCTTATTACTATAAAGCCTAGGAGTAGTAAGATTTCATTTGTAAAATAGGCTCATGTTCAGATATTTACATTTCAATAAAACATAACTTTTGTTATCAATTCAAGTAAATATTCTTTTATACCGTTCAATATTTTTTTTTGACCTTTACATTCTTTCATTCATAACATAAAAATATTCCAAAAATTCATTATTCTTTGTACATTCTTTCGTACCCCGCAGGTCCCTAAATATCAATGATATGAGTACTGATACTACAAATCCTAGATTCTCTTTTGAGCAAGACATGTGTTTAGAAGAACTTCAGGATTTTGAAGATGATAGGGATTATGATATGTCTCCAGATCTTTTGAGAATGGTAAAGCAAGAGGAGAAACAAATTCTGCCCAGTGAGAAAGAGGCAATAGAGAATGTAGCCTTAGAGGAATGGAACGAGGTGAAAATTGGCACACAAATTGCTAAATAAACCAGACAAGGCCTGGTTGAACTGCTACGTGAATTCAAAGATATATTTGCGTGGTCATATCAGGATATGCCGGGATTGAATACTGATATTGTGGTACATCGTCTTCCTATAAGATAAGATTGTAAACCCGTTCAACAAAAATTACGAAGGATGAGGCCTGATATTGTGTTGAAGATAAAAGAGGAAGTCAAAAAGCAGTTTGATACTAGATTTCTACAGGAAATTAAGTACTCAGAATAGGTAGCTAATATTGTGCCTGTTCCTAAGAAAGATGGGAAGGTACGAATGTGTGTAGATTATAGAGATTTGAATAAAGCTAGCCAAAAGGACAACTTTCCTTTACCGCACATCGACACTTTGGTAGATAATACAGCGGGATATTTGTTGTTCTCCTTTATGGATGGTTTCTCGGGGTACAATCAGATAAAGATGCATCCTGAAGACATGGATAAAACTACCTTCATAATATCTTGGGGCACATTCTGCTACAAGGTAATGCCCTTTGGGTCGAAAAACGCAGGGGCAACCTACCAAAGGGCTATGGTGACCTTATTCCACGATATGATGCATAAAGAAATTGAGGTGTATGTTGATGATATGATTGTCAAATCTTGAATGGAGGAGGAACATATTAAAGTTTTGAGGAAGCTGTTCCTGAGATTAAGGAAGTTTCAGTTAAAACTTAATCCGGCAAAGTGCACTTTTGGAGCTAGGTCAGAGAACTTGCTAGGTTTTGTGGTCAGCAAAAAGGGAATAGAAGTCAACTCAGATAAAGTTAGAGCCATACGAGATTTGCCTCCACCACGTACTCAGAAGGAAGTTCGGGGTTTTCTTGGAAGGTTGAATTACATTGCTCGATTTATTTCACAATTAATTGAGAAATGTGATCCTATATTTTGCCTCCTTAGAAAACACAAACAAGGTACTTGGGATGAGGAATGCCAGAATGCCTTCGATAAAGTCAAGCAATACTTGTTAAATGCTCCAGTACTATCTCCACCCAGTCTAGATAGACTATTAATTCTGTACTTATCGGTGTTTAGTAACTCTATGGGAGGTGTGCTTGGTCAACATGACGAGTCAGGAAGAAAGGAGAAAGTGATATATTACCTCAGTAAGAAATTCACTGAGTGTGAAATGAGATATTTGCCAATTGAAAATGTGTGTTGTGCTTTGATTTGGACAATTCGAAGGTTGAGGCAATATATGCTATATCATACAACTTGGCTAATCTCAAAACTTGATCCGTTAAAGTACATGATAGAGTCAACAGCCCTAAATGGAAGAATGGCAAGGTGGTAAGTATTGCTCTCAGAATTTGATATAGTCTATGTGAGTCAAAAGGCTATAAAAGAAGTGCGATAGCAGAATTTCTGGCTAGCAGAGCTCTAGAAGATTATGAGCCGTTGAGCTTTGATTTCCCAAATGAGGAGTTGATGTATGTGGCAGTCGTTGAAGAATATCCTTGGAAGCTAAATTTTAACGGCGCATCTAACGCTGTAGGAAATTGAATTGGGGCAGTTTTGGTATCCCCAAATGGTAATCATTATCCATTTACATGTAAAATTGGATTTTGATTGTACGAACAACATGGCCGAATATGAAGCATGCATCATGGGGATTCGAGCTGCTAAAGAACGAAAAATTAGAACCCTGGAAGTATATGGAGACTCTGCATTGGTAATTTACCAACTTAGGGGTGAATGGGAGACAAGGGACCCCAAATTGATTAGTTATCGAAGGGTAGTTTTGGATTTACTTGAAGAGTTTGATAATGTCACTTTCAATTATCTCCCACGGGACGAAAATCGGATGGCAGACGCTTTGGCAACAATGGCTTTCATGATTAAAGCAAATAAACAAGAGGATATGAAACCAATTCAGATGAGCATTTCTGAGGTTCTAGCTCATTGCTGCAACATCGAAGAAGAGGAAAAGGATGACCATCCTTGGTATCAGGATATATTACGGTATGTAAGAAATCGTGAATATCCTGAGTAGGCAACTGTGAATGACAAAAGAACTTTAAGGAGGCTAGACTATGAATATGTGCTAGATGGGGATATCATTTATAAAAGAAGGAAAGATCGGGTGCTTTTGAGATGTGTTGATGCTGTAAAAGCTAGAGAAATCCTGGAAGAAGTACATGAAGGAGTTTGTGGGACACATGCTAATGGCTTTATGATGGCAAGACAAATTATGAGGTTTGGATACTATTGGTCTACTATGGAAAGAGATTGTATCAGCTATGCTAAGAAATGTCATAAATGCCAAATATACGGGGATAAGATTCATGTACCACCTTCACCCTTGCATGTTATGACTTCACAATGGCCCTTTTCCATGTGGGGCATGGATGTCATTGGGCCAATATCACCAAAAGTGTCGAATGGGCATCATTTCATTTTCGTGGTCATCGACTACTTCACGAAATGGGTAGAGGCAGCTTCTTATGGTAGTGTCACCAAGTCAGCGGTAGGTCGATTCTTGAAAAAAAAGATTATTTGTCGGTATGGAATGCCTGAGAGGATCATATCAGACAATGCATTGAACTTGAACAACAGCACAATTGCAGAAGTTTGCAGCCAATTCAAGATTAAACATCATAATTCATCTCCATATCGCGATGAATGGGGCACTGGAAGATGCTAACAAAAACATCAAGAAGATAGTGGGGAAAAAGACTGAAACCTACAGAGATTGGCATGAGAAGTTACCATTTGCACTCTTAGCCTATAGAACATCTATCAGAACCTCTACTGGGGCAACTCCTTTCTCATTAGTTTATGGGATGGAGGCAGTGTTACCCATTGAAGTTGAAATACCTTCTCTTCGAATTTTTTCGGAGATAAAGTTAGATGCAGTGAAATGGGTTCAATCGCAGTATGATCAATTGAACTTGATTGAAGAAAAGAGGATAAAAGCTATTCACCATGGTCAGATGTATCAGAAGTGAATGATGCGAGCCTATGACAAGAAAGTTCGTCCAAGGGAATTCCACAAAGGGGACCTTGTATTGAAAAAAATTCTCCCCATACAAAAAGATTTTAGAGGGAAATGGATGCGAAATTGGGAAGGACCATATGTTATGAAGAAGGCTTTCTCCGGAGGTGCACTGATTTTGATAGAAATGGATGGGAAGAATTTACCCAATCCAGTGAATTCAGACTCAGTCAACAAATACTTTGTCTAAAAGAGAGGGGAATCCAAAGTGAAAACCCGCAAAGGGCGCTTTGAGACTTCTAAAAAAAATAGAGAAGCCAAGGTGAAAACCCGCATAGGGCGCTTTGAGACCAAAGGGGTTTTGAGTTGAAAACCCGAAAAGGCTGCTCAAATTTTGAGAGGCATACAGTGACCTTGCTATACTTGATTTAACGAGAAGTGGAGTGTGTTACATACCGAGGCATCAACAAAGTGCTTTTGATCTTTTAAACACATGTTAAAACTCAAAATAGTCTTCATGGGATTTGTATACAGAAGCCCAAGCATTGATATGTTGGACATCAAATTTTTGTTCTGATTACTATCTTTAGATTCTTTTTCTTCTCAAAGATATGTTTTCAGATTAATTTCTTGTTGTATTCTGATGATTTATCAAACTATTCTCAAAGACCAGATTATTTGTCTTCTAAAGTGTGTTGTATTGAAATAATGATTGATGAACTAAATATTTTTACAAACGAAGTTTTGCATATTACTCTGGAATTGCTAGAGAATACAAGAAACTAAAACAGAACAATTGTTTAAAGAATTCCCATGAGTAAGGGTCAAAGGTATTCAGGGAAATTTCTTCAGTCTAAAGAATGTTTGGACAATTCAAATGATTCAATATTAGGAGAGGATCGTTTCTAGTAGAATGGTACAGTAGGACCAACCTTTCAAAACATAAGAGCAGAGTTTGATTGATATTCTGAGATAGGAATTTTTGATAGGTGAATGAGTAAAGACATCCGAAATAGGAATCATTTTCATAACATCTTGCATCATAATAGGTCTATTTAGAGGCATTTGACTCATTTTGATCATGAGGCATAAATGCATACACATTCTACAGGTTATGTCCCCTAGGGGATAATGTAGATCACCGATGGCAAATTTGGCATCTCTGTATTGTCAGAGAACAGATCAAAGATAGTAGATTTGGCGTCTCTGTATTGTCAGAGAGCAGATTGTAGATAGCAGATTTGGCGTCTCTATATTGTCAGAGAGCAGATCGAAGATAGCAGATTTGGTGTCTCTGTATTGTCAGAGAGCAGATCGAAGATAGCGAATTTGGCATATCTGTATTGTCAGAGAGCAGATTGAAGATAGCGGATTTGGCGTCTCTATATTGTCAGAGAGCAGATTGAAGATAGCAGATTTGGTGTCTCTGTATTGTCAGAGAGCAGATTGAAGATAGTAGATTTGGCGTCTCTGTATTGTCAGAGAGCAGATCGAAGATAGCAGATTTGGTGTCTCTGTATTGTCAGAGAGCAGATTGAAGATAGCAGATTTGGCATCTCTGTATTGTCAGATAGTAGATCAAAGATAGTAGATTTGGCGTCTCTATATTGTCAGAGAGCAGATCGAAAATAGCAAATTTGGCATTTCTGTATTGTCAAAGAGCAGATTGAAGATAGCAGATTTGGCATCCTGTATTGTCAGAGAGCAGATTGAAGATAATAGATTTGGTGTCTCTGTATTGTCAGAGAGCAGATTGAAGATAGCAGATTTGGCATCTCTATATTGTCAGAGAGCAGATCAAAGATAGTAGGTTTGGCGTCTCTGTATTGCCAGAGAGCAGATTGAAAATAGCAGATTTGGCGTTTCTATATTGTCAGAGAGCAGATCGAAGTTATCAACATGGCATCCTTGAGGTTGCAGGGAGTAGGTTAAAGATAACAAATATTGCCTTCCTGAAGTTACAGTGAAGCAAATTGAAGTTATCATATTTATGGTCCAATACCTCTGAAGTTGCAAATAGGTTGAAGGCCATTTGAAGAAAGATCTCAAGGCTGGGCTAGACCGGGCAAAATGGGTCCTTTTATAGTCTTTGCTCTATTATCGTTACACGACAATGAGCAAAGAGGGGCAGCTGTAGTAGCCCATTTCTGCCCGGGCCCGTAAAATAAAAGAACAAAGTTGCCGAAACTAAAAATTAGTCCATTAAATAAGGTCCTTTAAACAGTCCATTTACAAATCCAGATTACATTTAGCCCAATTACAGTTTATTGACCCAAATATCTAAACCCTATACCCAATACACCCTTAACCCAAGAACGGACGAGGCCCAAGTGGCCCAACTTGTTTGCAGAAGACGAAAAGGCCTAGGGTTTCAGAAACCCTAGGCGCCGTAAACACCCCAACAGTCACGCCTCTTCGCCTCACCCCGTGACTCTGGCCCTGAATCACGCCGTAGTCAACATACAAATCAACGCCAGCATTATCGCCCCAATCTCGTAACCAGTAGATCTGTGTCATCAGCACGATCGTCGCCTATCTTCTCGCTATTACCTGCAAAAGGAGAACGAACCACAGTAACCAAAGAAACAAATAGGAAAAGAAATCAAAAGATTCTTTCCTAAAATGTAACGGACGGTTTTGATACACACGCAATAAAAATACAGGCAGTTATCATACACATAAAAATATCAACAGGCTATCGATGAAACAGAGGTGAATAGTTTTTTTATTTTTTCTCGTTTCGTTACAAACAAAAACTAGTATCGAAGAATAAAGTAAAAAACTTACTGTCGAATTTGCACTAAAAAAAGAAGCTTTTCAGCTTCTGATCGCCATACACAGCGGGGTCGGTGATGGCGCGTGGGCGCGTGTGCTCGATGATCGGGGCTTGGCCTGATGGAGCCCGGAGGGCCTTTCTTTTCTCCTCTTTCAGAGGATTTTAAGTGTTTTTTTTTTTAAAAAACTAACTTTGAAAATGAATTTTAGGTTAAAATTTGGCTTATATAGCCTTATTAAAACGATGTCGTTTAGCTTAAAATAATAAGCTTCAAAACGGCGTCGTATCAATGCTGAGGATCCGCGTATTGACCCGTGACCCGGGGAGGATCTGCGTGTTTTTGGAAAATGGGCTAATTGCCCAATTGGTCCTTCCGCATTTTAATCTTTATAATTTCATTTTATTTTTATTTTAATTCGGCCCTAATTTTTTATATTTGTTTCAATTTAATCCTAACAGCCATTAAAATCCATTCTGAAGAACGACGTCGTTTTGGGATTAGGGCAAATTGCCCAGTGAGTCCCTTGTAGTTTTGAATGCTTTCCAATTAGGCCTAAATTTCTTTTTTTTTTGTCATTTTAAAATTAGCCCTAGAACTTTAGTTTTATTTAATTTTAATCCTTTTAAATATCTTTGCATAATTTATTTATTAAATACCTTATTTATTATTTATTTTTATAAATATTAGTTATATAAAATAGTATATTTTTTTATTTATTTTTATTATTATACATTATATATTTTACTATATATATTATTCCTTGCTTTTTTTATATTATATGTATTATTTTATTATTCATTAATTATGTAAAATTTAAATTATTTTTAAAATTATTATTTAATAATAGTACATATTATCCTTATTTATATGATAGTATTTATATTTCATTATATTATATTTATATATCACATATCATATTTTATTATATATTATTCCTTATAATATCTTCCTTGTATTATAGATATTATTTCATAATCTATTATTCATTGGTATATAAAAATTAACATTTGTAAATTATTATAAACTAATACATATATTATTATTATATATTTAATGTTTAGTATTTTAAAATTTACTACAAAATTTTATTTCGATTTAACATATTATTATTTTTATAAGTATATTAAGTTATTACATCATGTATTATATATATATATATATTAATCATCTCTAAAAAACTCACCTTCATCATTTATACCTTGTTTTAAATATTTTATTAAATACTTCATCTATTTTTTTTAAAAGTTTATATTCATTTTCTTATCTTCATTTTTTGATTTGTATGTTCATAATTTTGTTTATTTATTTTTTTGTATCTTATTATATTTACTTAATATTACTTTAAAATGGTAATAATATCTCACCACCTATTTGTTATTTTTATATCTATTGTTTACCATATTTACATAAGAATTGATTATTTATGTTGTTTTAAGTTATATTTTCATAGAATATTGTTATATATTATGTAATTTATATATTACTAGATTCATTGCTTTCTATGTTATATTTTGTATGAAATATTATTATGTATGTATTATGTAATCTATATTGTTATTCTCATTGTTTTCTATGATTATAACTACATGAAATGATAATGTATATTATAATTTATGTCGTCATTCATCATTTACCTTATTAAATTTGTATGAAGTGTTAACGTATGTAGTTTATATTGTTAGTATTGATATTGTAGTATGTTAAATGCATCATTGTTTTTCTTAAAGAAATTTTATTTCGTCTAATCTAAAATTTTTAAAAATGAGGCAATGTTTTGATATTTAGGAATTCGGGAAAAAGTACCCTAACATGCTGGGTTGCGGTTTCTTGTTTGTCTAAATACCTTAAAATATCCTTCTAAATAAGTTTTGAAAATAACAAGATGATTTTAGTTGCGAAAGTTTAAAAATATCGTGTTCAATAATGCTGGATGTGATGTTTATATTCTTTTGAAGCAATGGAATCTTGATTTTTAAAAAAAAAAAAACTCAAATTTTTACGGTTTTAAAAGAGATCTTATTCTTTCAAATATTTGACATTAAGACAAAATTATTCAATATGGTACCAATTTGGGCGTTACGAGGGTGCTAATCCTTCCTCATACGTAACCGACTCCTGAACTTATTTTTCTCGTAATTTCGTAGACCAAAATATTTTATAAAGTGATCCAATCACAAAAATCTCTCATTTTCATTTTTAAAGAGGTTTCGACAATGTCAGTTTTTTCTTTCGGCAAGACCATTATGAGCACTTGTACCTAGACAACTAGTCTAATGTAAAATCCCAAAAGATTCTAAATATTCATTAAATTTATACTCAGTTCCATTATCAGTTCCAAAATCTTAACCTTAGCATCAAACTAAGTAGTAATCAATTTATGAAAAGTACAGAAACACATGAAAACATTACTTTTGGAATATAATAAAAATACCCATGTAATCCGAGTGCAATAATAAATAAATGTAAGAAACCAACAAGTATTAGATAAAGAAGTAAGGCGAGTAGGGCCCCAAACATATGAATGAATAATCTCAAAAGGAACAGTACTTCTATTATTACGTAAATGATAATTGTTTCTTGTATGCTTAGCAAACTCACAGGCATCACAAACTAAAGAGTCTAACCGAGTTCTTGAAAACAAAGAAGGAAACATCTTGGCTAGAACAGTAAATGATGGATGTCCTAACTGCCTATGCCACTGAATTATCTCCCAGTTCACATCTTTATTGTCTCCAAATAAGGCTTGAGACATATTGTGCAATCGATCCAGAAGATATAAGCCATCACACAATCTACCACTGCCAATCGTCTTCCCTATTTGGAGGTCCTGAAAGACACAGTGATCAGGAAAGAATTCAAGTTTATAATTTAAGGCTTTAGTGATAGTACTAATAGATAAGAGGCTAACCGAGAATTAGGAACATAGAGGACAAAGTATAAAGTGAGATTGGGAGTACAAACAATAGAACATGTTCCAGAGACTGAGGTAAGGGAACCGTCGGCTATTCACACACTATTTTTAGATGGACAAGTAGTATAGTCAAATAAGCTTTTGTCTGATGCTATCATATGTCTATTCGCACCGGATTCAATAACCAAGATTTAGAAGTAGATGGAGCATTTAAAATAGTACTTGATTTTTGATAAACTATAACATATACATATTTTTACCCCATGCTTGGAATATTTATGGATGATTTTTCATTGGTTTCATTGAATTTGATGCTCCTAATCCTTTATATTCATTTTTTATACTTAGGTGAGCATAGGAAGGCGAAAAGAGCAAGAAACGGGCCAAAAATGGACAAAATGGGCCTAGTGTTTCACATGGCCTAGGCATTTCTACACGAGTAATTCACACGCCCGTGTATCAGGACACGGGCATGGCATACGGCCGTGTCCCGATTAGACCTAAGTCTACTTCTTTTTGGAAAAAGGCTAATTTTAGGCTATTTTGGGTATTACAAAGGCTATTTAAACACTCGAGAAGAGGATTGGAGGGGACACGCAGAGTAGGAGGCAAGAAATACTCAAGGACAGCCATCAAAATCAACTTGGAAGCAAGATCTACATCAAGACTGAAGATTTCCATCCAATTTTCTAGAAGTTCTTTGGGTTTCTTTATGTTTTGTTGTTTTCCAAATCTTGAGATGTTTTCCATTATTATTATGAACTAAACTCCCTAAATACCTATGGGAGATGAAACTTAAGGTGATTCTTATTACTATTTAAATTATATGATATATACTTGTTCTTATTCTTAATTGTGAGTTTAAACCTTGCTTTAATATTCTAGAATATTAATTCAAGTTTTTGATATGCTTATTCAGTGGAGGAAAAGTCCCTGTTTAAGAGTAGATCATTCATAATTAAGCAGAGTTGCATGCAATCCTAGAGATAGGATGACATAAATCTGCCGGATTAGAGTCAAATCTAATAAGGGAATCTATAGATCGAGTTAATGCGACAATAGGGGTTTTAATTAGAAAGAGATTTCGATTAATCAACCTAGAGTCAGTTGTTTTTAGTCTCGAAAGGGATATTAACATAAATCAGGGATTTCTACGGATTAAGTCAAGTGAATAAATCGTCTAATTCAGAAGTAATAATTGAAGTCTAGGTGGATTCTTCCTTAGGTATTATCTTCTCCATCGGTTTTCCAAAAGTATTTTCCAACTTTAATCTCTGTCGCAATCTTAGTTAATTAGATGATTTAAGTTTTAGTTAAAAACCTCTATTAATTCTTAGGTTAGATAATAAAAAGATAGTAATTACTAGTATTCTTAGTCCTTGTGGATATGATATTTCTGGTCTCACCATAAATATACTACTGTTCGATAAGTGCGCTTGTCTTAGTCAAATTTTTAGTTAGATTAGCAACCATCAAGTTTTTGGCGCCGTTACCGGGGACTAAGATATTAGGAACATTTGATTTTTATTACTTTAGCCATTTTTACCTTTATTGCAATTTACTTTTTGTTTTTGGTTTAATTTTTCTTTTCTAATTTTTCTTTTGTTTGCTTCTGGCAGGTTTCTCTAGTTTATGACTAGTAGGAGCCTGTCGGGACCATTACTTTTTGACAGTGAGATTGAAAGCACAGCTCACAGAAACTAAAGAGAAATAAGGCAAAGTCTACAATACATAGAGGAAGAACAAGAGGACGATATTCGTACTACAACCGAGGAGATGGCTGATAATCAGAATAATCTGTTACCTCCCGTGGTTGCTGCAAATCTAGTAAATCAGAATCCTACTCCTTATACTATGTATGATTATGCTAAACCTAATTTAATAGGAACTGAATCGAGTATAGTTAGACCTGCTGTTGCTGCAAATAATTTTAAACTGAAACCTAACACGATTCAAATGATACAACAGTTTGTTCAGTTTGATGGTTTGCAGGACGAGGATCCAAACACTCATTTAGAGAATTTTCTGGAATTCTACGACACTTTTAAGATTAATGGCATTTCTGACGATGCCATTCACCTTCGGTTATTTCCCTTTTCATTAAGGAATAAGGCTAAACAGTGGTTAAACTCGTTACCACGAGGGACAATCACTACTTGGGAGCAAATGACCAAAAACTTTTTGCTTAAGTATTTTCCACCAGCTAAAATAGCTAAATTGAGGAATGATATCTCTTCTTTTGTGTAGATGAATTTAGAAACACTTTACGATGCATGGGAGAGATATAAAGATTTATTGAGAATGTGCCCTCACCATAGGTTACCCCTTTGGCTATAGGTTCAAACTTTCCACAACGGGTTGAATCCCTCGACTAGACAAATGATTGACGCAGCTGCTGGTGGAACCATCAATAATAAGACCCCTAAATATGCTTATGAGTTCATAGAGGATATGTCACTAAATAATTATCAGTGGCAAGTCATGAGGACAAAGCCAACGAAAATAGCCGGCGTTCTTAACATTAATTCAGTTACTATGTTTTCTAATCAAGTAGAACTTTTGAATAGAAAAATTGATGGTTTACTTGATTCTACACAGGTACATCCAGTAATGTAGTGCGATGCCAGTGGAGGTGGATTGAACAATTAGGAATATCCACCCTATGGCCCCAACATGGAGAGCGAGCAATTGAACCATATGGGTAATAATCCTCAACCTTAAAACAATCCTTACAGTAACACTTACAATGCAAGTTGGAGGAACCACCCAAATTTCTCATGGGGAGGCCAAGGGAATCAAAGGCCACCACCCCCTCCAGGCTTCCAACAACAACCTTACCAGCAAGAGAAAAAGCCTAAACCTTGAAGAGATGATGAAAAAGTTTATTTCAGTAGTGGAGACTCATTTTTAGAACACTGAAACTACACTTAAAAATCAACAAGCATCAATTGAAGGGCTCGAGAATCAAATTGGACAGTTGGCTAAAATGATTTCAGAGAGACCACCAGGGAGTCTACCTAGTAACACTGAACCCAATCCAAAAGGGCATGTGAAAGCAGTTACACTAAGGAGTGGGAAAGTGTTAGCTGAATCTGAAAAGAAGCCACCACAACAAGCTGGCAAGAACGAAGGAGAGGAGGTAAACCCCAAAAATAATGAAAATTCAGTGCCAAGTGAATATAAACAACCAATCCCATATCCAGCAAAGTTGAAGAAAGACAGCATGGATGCACAATTTGGTAAATTTCTTGAACTCGTTAAACAGTTGTACATTAACTTACCTTTTGTTGAAGCAATTTCGCAAATGCCTACATACGCAAAATTTTCGAAGGAGCTTCTAACAAATAAGAGGAAATTTGAAGAGTTGTCCACAATAGAACTAAACGAGGAATGCTCGACCATACTCCAAAATAAACTGCTAACCAAACTGAAAGATCCAGGAAGTTTTACTATTCCCTACTTAATTGGTAGTTTAAATGTTGAAAAGGCAATAGCAGATTTAGGTGCTAGAATTAATCTGATGCTTTACAAAATGTTCAAGCAACTTGGTCTTAGGGAACCGAAACCTACTAGGATGAGTATTCAGCTAGCTGATAGATCTGTCAAATATCCTAGGGGTATTATAGAGGATGTTCTTGTAAAAGTAGATAAATTTATATTCCCTATTGATTTTGTTGTGCTTGACATGGATGAGGATGTTGAAGTGCCTTTGATTTTAGGTCGTCCATTTTTAGCCACTGCTAGGGCTGTTATTGATGTGGGTGATGGTAAACTTGTGCTGAGGGTAGGTGACGAAGAAATTATTTTTAAAATTTATGATACCTTGAGATTTTCTAAGGAACAGGATGACTCGTGTTATTTTATTGACTCTATTGATCATGCTATTCAAGATTCTTTACAAGAAATAATACATAAGGACACGTTGGAACTGTGTCTTGCCCAAGGAGAGGAGGTAGATGATGGTGATTCTGCGATAGGTAAGATAAAAGCTGAATTAAATTCCAATGAACCTTCACTGAGATAGAAGAGTTATGAGGGTATTGAGGTAAACAGTGAATTAAAACTAAAACCCTTTGTTGAAGAACCTCCTAAATTGGAATTGAAGCAACTACCAAATCACTTAGAATATGCGTTTCTTGGAAATAATTCCACATTACATTGATCATTGCTTCAGATTTATAGCCAATCAAAAAGGACAAATTACTTCAAGTATTGAAGGAACATAAAAGAGCTATAGCTTGGAAAATTTCTGACATAAGAGGGATCAGTCCTTCTTTTTGCGCACACAAAACATTAATGGAAGATGAATTTAAGCCTTGCGTGCAAGCTCAAAGACGATTAAACTCCTAGATGCTAGAATTATTTATCCTATTTCTGACAGTTCTTGGGTGAGTCCTGTGCAGGTTGTTCCTAAAAAAGGAGGCATAACTGTTGTAGCCAATGAGAAGAACGAATTAATTCCAACGCGAACAGTCACCGGATGGAGAGTTTGCATTGACTATAGGAAATTGAATGATGCCACAAGAAAAGATCACTTTCCCTTACCATTCATTGATCAGATGTTGGAAAGATTATCTGGGCATATGTATTATTGCTTCCTAGATGGACTCTCTGGTTACTTCCAAATCCCAATAGCTCCTGAGGACCAAGAGAAAACGACATTTACATGTCCATACGGTACGTTTGCTTATAAATGAATGCCTTTTGAATTATGTAATGCTCCTGCTACATTTCGGCGATGCATTTTGGCCATTTTTTATGAACTCGTGGAGGACATTATGGAGGTATTTATGGATGAATTCTCGGTATTCGGTAACTCTTTCCATCTTTACCTTAAAAATTTAAAACAAGTTCTAATGAGATGTGAGGAAACAAATCTTGTATTGAATTGGGAAAAATGTCATTTCATGGTTTGTGAAGGGATTATGTTAGGACACAAAATTTCTAGTAAAGGGATTGAGGTTGATAAAGCGAAAATCGAAACTATTGAGAAACTACCTCCCCCTAGTTCAGTTAAGGCTATTAGAAGCTTTTCAGGTCATGCTGGATTTTATAGAAGATTTATTAAGGAATTTTCTAAAATAGCTAAGCTTTTAACAAATTTGCTAGAGAAAGATGTACCTTTCAATTTCAGTCAGAATTGTTTGGAAGCATTCAATACTCTTAAAGATAAATTAATTAATGCTCCGATTGTAGTTGCACCTGATTGGAATTTACCCTTTAAACTAATGTGTGATGTGAGTGATTTTGCAGTAGGAGTGGTTCTTAGACAGTGGAAAGACAAGAACTTTCAACCAATCTATTATGATAGCAAAACTTTGACGGTCGCCCAAGAAAATTACACGACGACTGAGAAAGAATTGTTGGCTGTGGTTTTTGCATTCGATAAATTTAGACCATATTTAATATTATCTAAAGTTGTCGTTTGCACTGATCATTCAGCTCTTCGATACCTTCTTACTAAAACAGATGCAAAACCTTGACTAATAAGATGGATTTTATTGTTGCAAGAATTTGATTTAGAAATTCAAGATAAGAAAGGAGCGGAAAACCTTGCAGCAGATCATCTATCGAGATTAGAGAATCCACATCTCAAGGAACTTGACGAACATGAGATAAATGACACATTCCCTGAAGAACAACTCTTTGCTATATCTGACTTTGAGGTACCTTGGTTTGCAGACATCGCGAATTATTTAGCTGCTAACGTTACACCAAAAGAGTTGACACATCAGCAAAAGAAACGATTCTTCATCGATCTGAAAAACTATTTTTAGGAAGATCCTTTTCTGTTTCGTATATGTACAGATCAAGTTATTAGAAGATGAGTCACGAAGTAAGAAGAAATTAAGATATTGGAACATTTCCACTTAGGACCGACTGAAGAACATTACAGTGGGACAAGGACCGTACATAAAATGCTCGAATCAAGTTTTTATTGGCCCACACTATTCAATATGTTACTTCTTGTGATAAATGCTAACGAGCAGGTAATATCTCTAAATGTGATGAAATGCCTCAAACGTATATGCTTTTATGTGAAATATTTGATATAAGGGGGTATTGATTTCATGGTCCATTCCCTAGCTCATTTGGGAGCAAATACATCTTAGTGGCTGTTGATTATATGTCTAAATGGGTGGAAGCCCAAGCCCTACCTACTAATGATGCTAGAGTGGTGGTGAAATTCCTTAAGAAACTTTTCTCTCGATTTGGAACACCTAGAGCAATTATCAGTGACAAGGGTACTCATTTCTGTAATGCTCAATTTGATAAAACCCTTAAGAAATATGGAGTTTACCACAGAACAGCTACCCCTTACCATTCTCAAACTAGTGGACAAGTCGAAGTCGCTAACCGAGAGCTTAAATGTATCCTAGAAAAGACTGTGGAGTCGAATTGGAAGGATTAGGCAAAGAGAATAGATGATGCTTTATGGGCCTATAGAACTGCCTTTAAGACCCCCATAGGAACATCTCCTTATAGATTTGTTTATGGGAAGAGTTGTCATTTACCGTTTGAACTAGAACATAAAGCATTCTGGGTTATAAAATTTCTAAACTTTGACTCCAAACTTGTAAGTGAAAAGAGACTGATGCAGGTGAACGAGTTAGATGAATGGCGAGCTAATGCCTATGAGAACTTACAATTATAAAAGGAAACAACGAAGCACAGCCACGATGCTCGTTTAAAGCAACGCAAGCAATTTGAAGTTGGAGATCTTGTCCTGTTATACAACTCAAGGCTCAAATTATTTCCTGGGAAGCTTAAATCACGATGGTCAGGTCTTTTCATAGTCCAAACTGTCTTTCCATATGGCACAGTAGAGGTAAGTCACCCATCCCAAGACACTTTCAAGGTACATGGACATCGTCTTAAACTTTATAATGGTGAGAATTTTAAAGATGATAGAGATGAGCTACGACTTCGTGAACTTTATTAAACATACCCATAAGGTAAAGTCGAGCTTAGACTCTAAATAAGCACTTCTTGAGAGGCAACCAAAGCACTAACCCCACTAAATAACTTAGTTTGTTTTTCCTTTTTGTTTTACAATCTAACTGCAAGTATTCTTGGCACACATGGCCTAGCACACGGGCGTGCGTTAGACCGTGGGATACCCACGGGCAGGAAATACGAGCATGGTCAAGGCCGTATTAAAATAGGACAGATATTTTCCCCAAAACAGGATGACACACGGGCTGCGATAAATCGCCACGGCCGTGCGAGGCGGCCGTGGGAGCCACACGACCTTTAACACGGGCGTGCTTGAGGCCGTGGGAGAACTTGCGCAAAGATCGAAACGTTCAACAAAGTCAGAATAGAACACGGGCTAATGCCACGACCATCCTTATTTATAGACACGGGTGTGTTGGACTTACCAAGAGCGTGGGAGAAACGAAAGGAGTACCACATGGTCGTGCGATGTAGCCTTGTGGGCCATACGGCCTAGACACATGGGCGTGTCCATGGGCCGTGTACGATACTAACTTAAAACATCAGACCATAAGCACAAGTCATGAACACGGGCGTGTTGGACCTAACACGAGCGTGGGAAAAGCGAATGAACAAACACACGGCCGTGCGCACCACACTGCATGGGTACATGGGCGTGGCCAAAGAACCGTGTGCGATCCTGACTAGGATTTCACAAAAACACAGGCTAAGAACATACCACACGGGCGTGTGCCATGGCCGTGTGGCCCAAAATGGGGCTTACACGACCGTGGCTTCTATTTAACCCTATCCCCTAACCCTAATTTTTCTCCATTCCTATTTAAACCCCTTATCACCATTCATCATCTTCCCCACTACTCATCGTCTCCACTCCGGCCACCATCCTCCGACGAACCTCCGGCGACCAACACTCTACTCTCTTTCCTTTTATTTCTTCCTCTCCCTCTTTTCCCCATCCTTGATTAACCCCATAACTTATTCTTTTCTTTTTTTCCTCATACAAACCTCAGCCGCCGCTCTTACCTCGCCCCTACCCCGACCACCTCTTGCCACCACTGACCAAGTTGACCACCTAGTCGCCGTTCACTCAACCATCGGTTCTTCATATTCTTAACTTTTCTCATTTTTATTTTTTTAATTATTTCATTTTATTTTATCTCATTAACTCACTAATATGTTTGATATTCATTTAGAACTTTGTTTTCCCGTATTAACAGTAGATTTGGGATTTACTTCTCTTGATTTCTATTCATTTGCCTTACACAATGTTTAATTATAGGTTCTTCTGATATAAGTTGTGGATTTAGTTAATCGCTACTACTGTTTGGTTTGTTTTTAATGCTTATTTTTTTCGTTATTTATTACAGTGATTTTCCCCTTTTTACTAGTTAGATTAGTATACTATTAGTTAGCTTCACATTCTGTTAATTTTTGCATGTTAGGGAAACGGTGCATATAGGATTAAATTTCTATCTTGTTATCACAACAGAGTCGTCTAAGCTTTTCTGTCTTTGATTAGATGCTAACTATGACAAATCTATTCATATTAAAATATTTTCTCTTTCAGGTACATCATGACAAACACACGAGGAAAGAAAACTTTCGTCCCCGCCTCTAAAAAGCTAGAAGGAGCAGCATCCTCCTCAGGACCTACCATTGAGATACGACATCCATTCCTCCAATTTCCACCAGGACCCTAGGGGGAATTATTTCAGATTCTACATGCCCGACCCCTAGGTTTAGGTCGTTCCATCGATTGGGTCGCACTAGAGCGGGTCCACCTAGCTAATTCGATTCGGGCCCTCCTAACCATCGCTCTATGGGACCGCTTCTTCGATATCATCGAGCTGACCTATTTAGAGTTCACCTTGGAACTCAGCTTGACTTTCCAGTTACAGACAGTGATGGCGGAGTACGACGACCCAGGAACAATTCAATTCTACCTTGGCGGTCTAGTACGACAGTTCAGTGTCCCAGAATTTGGAGCTGCCTTGGGACCCTATACAGAAGAGTTTATGGAGGCCGAAAATTTTCCCCACCTCCACCGCCACATACATCGTTCACCTTCATCTTGTTGGATAGACCTCATGCCTGCCACAAGCATCTATGACCCTAGCCGTTCCAAGGCATCGGCTCTCGCTCCAGCTCTGCGATATCTCCACGCTCTTTTGGTACACACATTAATAGGGAGGCAAGAGAGCACTGGCGTCGTCAACACTCACGACGCATACTTCCTATGGAGCATGAGGCAAGGGCATATTTTTTATCTCAATACTTCGTCGCCCTTGCCTTTCGCCATCAGACAGAACGACACCGAAAGAGAGTCGTCAGTATCGGCCCATATGTGACTCGTCTAGCGCGATATTTTGGGCTCCTAAATACAATAGCGCAGTCTTCATCACTTACTCTCATCGGCCAGATGTCCCTACAAGGCATCCAAAGCATGCTCTATATGAGGATGATTAAGCGTCGTCGTGGGTTCGATCCTCCTCAATACCGACTAGCACATGCCCGATGAGGATGACCCCGATGACATTCCTAATGATATCCCTGCATTTTAGGAGGACCAACCTTCTTAGACACCACCGAGTCACTGACCAGTTCATGCGGCTGCTTCATTGTCTGAAGTTTCTGACCACCTTCATCTCTTTGAGCAATATTGCACTCAGCGATTCGACAGCATTGAGGTGACTTTAAAAACTAATTTGCCAACATTTTCACATATCGCCTCCAGCACCACCACCTCACGATCTAACTGTCGATGAGGACTTTTGAGTCCATTTATTTTTAAATTTGTTTTTCATTTTATTTTATTTTTATTTTTGCATTTCTTTTTGTCATTTTCTGAAAAGACTTTTATTAGTATAATTTGAATTTTATTTTTCTAGTTATTTCATTATTACTAACCATAACAACCCTATTGATATAACTCCTTAAAGCATTATTGATGGTATCGCAGTTTCAAAAGGTTCAGTCGATTGGTGCTACTCAGGAATATACAAACAATCTCCCACGACTACCATGTCCTGCTCAACCACGACCATAGCCACCACGACATCGACCACCACGATAACCTCTTCGCTAGACACTGTGATTATGGAACCCAACCTCTACCACCACCTTCAACTCTGTTTACATGTCAGATATACATCCCTTCCAATATCTCCAAACCCGTTTCTGCTCTTTCAAGGATTACATCCAAATTCAGAGCAGTTTCACTTTTTTCCTATTTTATGATATTATGCTTATATTGTCATTATCTATCTTTGTACATTGAGGACAATGTACATCTTAAGTGTAGGAAGGATAATTATATGATTACCAGAAAATCCTTGAATTATATCTTGTTCTCAAATAATTTTCTCATATTACTATTAGAATGAATTTTGGTTAATTTATGATTTTTATTGATATGTTTTGAATTAAATCATAGGTAATTGTGCATTGATTGTGTAAACTTTAAGACATTAGAAAATCAAGCATGATAAGTTGACTTTTGAGAATTAAAATTGCTAGGTTGTTTCCCTCAATTGAGGTATTATCTTGAAGTTTTAAATTTACAGAATTGACATCAAATACCCATAATTTTCGTGAAATTCTGAGCCTTTTAAGAGCATATATCTTTCTTGCTCACTTATTTTATTGGTTATGTGTGTGTCAACATTGATTTGCTATTCTAGAACTTGCATTGATTATACATGTCGAGACCACACCTTTGATTTGTTATACTAAAATGATAAAGGCATTTAGGTTTTAACCCATTTACCCCATAAAAAGCCTACCCACATAATTGACCCTTATTGAACCCTTTTGAGCCTTAACCATTGTTTCTTGGATTTACCCTTAATGATAACCCACAACTGAACCCTTTTTTGATTCGTTAAGAATTTTTCCCTTTTCATTGACTCCTTTTTATCGAGATTTTATTTGATTAGTTACCTAACTATGTTCGTTCATTCCAGTTGCTGAATTATTTCTCATTATGTACTTCCTATTAAACTCTTGTTCTTATTAAAAAACGCATAGTTATATTCATTCAATTACATATCGTTGTAAAGAGCTTGGAGAAGTTAAAGTCATTATATTGAGAGAAAGAGCTCACTGCATTAGTTTTGGATATTAAGCTGTATTTTTCTAAGTTTGGTAATTTATTAAATTAATCTCGATTCTGACCCTCTTTTTCAGCCTTTATCCACACCTTTAATCCAAGCCTCATTACAACCCTGTTAAAAACCTTTTGATTTGTGTATCATCTCATTTATAGTGGTGGAGATTTGATTTTCATGCAAGCCTATGGTAATAACTTTTCATGTTTGGCTATTGAGTGCTTAATCATTGAACCTTAAACACATTGAGTGATTTAAGTGAATCTTTAGTGAGGATGTTAACCCTTGTCAATTTTGAATTAAAGATAATTACTTAAATAAAGGGGGATACCTATAATTTTATGATTAAAATGCTCAACTTTGATTATTTGAAACTTTAATGTTCTTTTAGTTAAATTCTCAATGTATGACTGCTTGTGGATTATTTTGAAACATTATTTATGAGAGTTATAAGTTGAGAAGGATTTATTTTAATTGTGAGTTGAGGATTTTGCTTGAGGACAAGCAAATGCTTAAGTGTGGGGATATTTGATAAACCATAATATATACATATTTTTACCCCATGCTTGGCATATTTATGGATGATTTTTCCTTGGTTTCATTGAATTCGATGCTCCTAATCCTTTAAATTCATGTTTTATACTTAGGTGAGTATAGGAAGGAGAAAAGAGCAAGAAATAGGCTAAAAACGGACAAAATGGGTCTAATTCAGTGTTTCACACGGCCTAGGCATTTCTACACAGGTAATTCACACGCCCGTGTGTGACACACGGGTAGGACACACGCCCGTGTGTCATGGCCGTGTCGACATTAAATCAAGTCAGAATTGCACATGGCCTGAGCACTTGCACATGGCCTGAGCACTTGCACATGGGCGTGGCACACGGTCGTGTCCCGATTAGACCTAAGTCTACTTCTATTCAGAAAAGGCTAATTTTTGGCTATTTTGGGCATTACAAAGGCTATTTAAACACCTGAGAAGAGGATTGGAGGGGACACGCAGAGTAGAAGGCAGGAAATACTCAAGGATAGCCATCGGAATCAACTTGGAAGCAGGATCTACATCAAGACTGAAGATTTCCATCCAATTTCCTAGAAGTTCTTTGGGTTTCTTTATGTTTTGTTGTTTTCCAAATCTTGAGATGTTTTCCATTATTATTATGAACTAAACTCCCTAAATACCTAAGGAAGATGAAACCTAAGGCGAATCTTATTACTATTTGAATTATATGATAAATACTTGTTCTTGTTCTTAATTGTGAGTTTAATCCTTGCTTTAATATTCCAGGATATTAATTCAGGTTTTTGATGTGCTTATTCAGTGGAGGAAAAGTCCCTGTTTAAGAGTAGATCATTCGTAATTAAGCGAAGTTGCATGCAGTCCTAGAGATAGGACAACATAAATCTACCGGATTAGAGTCAAATCTAATAAGGGAATCCATAGATCGAGTTAATGCAACAATAGGGGTTTTAATTAGAAAGAGGTTTCGATTAATCACCTAGAGTCAGTTGTTTTTAGTCTCGAAAGGGATATTAACATAAATCAGGTATTTCTACGGATTAAGTCAAGTGAATAAATCGTCTAATTCAGAAGTAATAAGTGAAGTCTAGGTGGATTCTTCCTT
The DNA here is from genome assembly GCA_025698475.1 of Gossypium anomalum. NCBI lineage: Eukaryota > Viridiplantae > Streptophyta > Magnoliopsida > Malvales > Malvaceae > Gossypium > Gossypium anomalum. The sequence goes on from CM046961.1 coordinate 81,348,543, forward strand.
AGGTATTATCTTCTCCATCAGTTTTCCAAAAGTATTTTCCAACTTTAATCTCTATCGCAATCTTAGTTAATTAGATAATTTTAGTTTAAGTTAAAAACATCCCTTGATTCTTATGCTAGATAATAAAAAGATAGTAATTACTAGTATTCTTAGTCCTTGTGGATATGATATTTCCGGTCTCACCATAAATATACCCCTATTCGATAGGTGCGCTTGCCTTAGTCGAATTTTTAGTTAGTTTAGCGACCATCAATTTCGTATGATTAGACTTGGCAATCAGGGTAGAGTCCAATTGAGATAAAAGGCATTGGAGATTTTGAATCTCATCCAAGGTAAAACTCCCAGCAGAAGTAGACTTGTCCATTATTGTCACAGAGTTTGATAAATGTGCTTCAGGCCAAGAATTACCCCTTCATTAATGAGACCGGCTTTCTTAATAGGTGGATTATAGAGCATAGAAACACAACAATTCTTCTCCTGTTGTACATAGGAGTATGCCTCATGGAGAGAAGGGAACAGAGATTTTTCAAAGAACTTGAACCTGAATCTGATCATAATTAATATTCAACCCAGCCAAGAAATTAAAAACGCGCTCCTTCTCCACCATCTTTTAAAATTTTTTGGCATCATTGGTACAAGACGCCTGAAAATCTTGATAACAATCAAGTTCCTGCCACAACCCACTTAATTCAGCAAAATATTGAGAAATCATTAGCTCCCCATGTTTTGTGCCATCGACCTTAATACGAATCTAATAAATTTGTGCATCATTTCCAACATGAGAGTAGGTGAGAGTAGCAACATTCCAATTTTTTTTTCCACAGTATCAAGCAGCAAATAAGCTTTGGAAATATTGGGTTGCATAGAGTTGATAAGCCATGTCATTACAAGATAGATCGTTGAATCCCACTAACTAAACTTTTGATCAGTGAGTTTAGGTTTCGACATTGTACTGGTGATGTATCCCTGCAAGCTATGAGCCTTGATAAACAACAAGAAAGACCTTGACCAAGCAAGGTAATTATAAGCTTCATAGGACTAATTTGCAATGAGGGATTATCGGTTAAAATCACAAGCTTTTCGTCCTTAGACATAAGGTTGGAAAAACAACTAATACCCAAAAAGATTGATTGAAAAATTAGGGGGAAAAAACACCCAAAAGGAACATAAAAAAGATCCCAAAATAACTTAGCCAAAAACACCACTACTTAGAGGAGAATGCCCGGAAGGGAGTAGAGGGCACAGTGATGGCGACGGAAAAAACATAGCAGCAGTAAGTGAAGTCCATGCGCAGCGCGTCAAACGAAGGTACAGAAGCTTGCAAGAGACACGTGATGCCCACACGTGGGCTTTTGGTCACCGGAGTCTAGGGTTTCACTAGCGAGTGGATTCTGACTCCAATGGTAGGGGCGATGGGAGAAAAAAATAAGGCTAGGGTGGAAAGTACCAATTTTTTATTTATAGGGTTTTTGGAACCAATTTTAAAATCAGAAAAAAAAATCCCAAAAATCAAATAAAAAAATAATGCCATGATGAAATTAGAGATAAATACTCTAATGTATTAAGAAAAACTCTCTCAAAAGTATGTATTTCTTAGAAATATGTACAACTATGTACATGAAACATTGAATCAATTAAGGATAGAATACTCTAATTAGTATCTCTAAAAATCAGTTGTAATATCTAAAGATATGCTATTCAATGCTATGAAATAATCAAAGATTCTCAACACAAAATCATAATGTTTTAGTAATTCAAGCCATCTATGTTATCGGAAGTTCAAATTTTTCTAATTCATTAGATATTTCAGACTTTTATGATTAATGAAAACATGACATTTTTCACCGTATAAATAATGTTGTCATATCTTTAAAACAAAAACAACAGTTGCTAACTCTAAATCATGCGTCGGGTAGTTTCTCTCATAAGGCTTACGTTGCTGTGAGGCATAAGCAATTGCTTTCCCATTCTTTATCAAAACAAAACTCAACCCGCAAAGGAACGCATCATTATAAACTGTAAACTCTTTCCCGGTCTCAGGTTGAGTTAGAACTGGAGTTTTTGTTAACATATTCTTCAATTAATCAAAGCTTTTCTGACCAGTTCCACTAAAAGTTAACTACATAAAACAAGAACAAATAGAGTAAGCTTAAGTAGCTTAGTAAGTTCATAGCTAATATACAATTCAACTTACCTCAACTAGAGATTTGAAAACGAAAATAAATTAGATTAATTAAACTTGAGAATCATTTACAAAAACACATAGAATTAGTACCAAAATATTTCATCATATACTTCATGCCCGTCAGTAGTTTAATCAAAATCATTCATGTATATATATACATTTCATTGCATCAATACCAAAAATGAACGTTCTTGCATGATTATACTTAGATAAAAACCTTCTAATGGTTAAACACCAGAAATATCAAATCATTATAAGATTAAATACAAATTTTAATAACCTGATTAACTATAGTAACATAACAGGATACTCGGATAACCATATAACACCAGAGAGCATCAAAATACTAACAGAGGCACTGAAGTGCAAACCCGTGCAAGCATGTGCTCAAATCTTATCGGCATGGAAATTGTTTCCGAATCGTTTACTACGTTCAAACATACATTTTAATAGAGTTGACCACATTTAACAATTCAGAGGCACTTCCAGAAATACATTCATACACATATTTCCAAACAACTAAGTTCATTTCAAAACCCTAAAATCATATATCCCAAATATTCAGCAACTACAAAATATTCACTTTCTCACTTGTACTTAATTGCAACAATTTAAAATTTCAACTTATTATCAAAACTAACTGCAAATGCAATTGAATCAAATCATAACAGCACAAGTTTAAACTATATATATCTATATTATGAACTTACCTAGTATATTCGATTATTGAGTAGATTTGTAGGGACTAATTTGTGATTTTCCCTTTTCCCTAATTATCCTTCGTACGGTTCAGTTCTTGATCTATATAATGATTAAACTAAATTTATCAAATTAAAATACATTGTCAAATTTATTTTTATGCAAATGACTTATAAAATTTATTTTACAAATTTTCTCTAAACTTTTACATTTCCTTCAATTTAGTCCCTAAAATCGAAACTATTTAAACTTTCACATTTAACCCCTAATACTCCAAAATCAATTTTAACAGCATCCTTGATTAGCCTTTGAACATTTGAAATTTCACAAATTTACATGATGAATTTTATAAATTTCCATATTAGTCCCTAGGTTCAAAAATAACAAAAATTCATTTACAAAATAGTCTTAAACAATAACCAAGATTATAACTCGTCCAACTAACTTCAAGAAAAACTTAAATTCATTAATGGAAATTCCTAAAATCTTCAACAATTTTACAAAATAGTCCCTGGGTTAGCTAAATTAAGCTATAACGATCTCAAAAACATAAAATTTACAAGAAACGAGTAGGAAAATTAATTACATGCATAAGCTTTAGCTTGGCCAAACCTAAAGCTTCTCCTATTCTAATCTAGGTGGAAGAAATGTTAAATAAGATAATGTTGTTTTATTATTCTTTTACTATTTTATTACCTTATTATTAATTAACCTATAAATTAACATATAAACTATATAGTTAAATGCCTTAATCATCCACCAACATTGTAATATGGCCTAATTACTTCATAAGTCCTCACACATCCACTAATTAAGCCATTTAACCAATAAAATTCAATAGTGATTAAATTTTACATCTTTTACAATTTAGTCTTTTTTCCTTAATTAACTAGCCAAACATTAAAATTCCCAAATCGAACTTTAATATACCTACTTAATAACTCCGTAAATATTTAATAAAAATATTTACGAACTCGATTTATAGAAACGAGGTCCCGATGCCTCATTTTCTGTATCCATTTTAACTTTAAAGGCAAACCATTTGAACTTAACTATACATTAAATTAGCAAAAATTATTAAATCCAACATTCAATATAAAACTATGTCTGACTTGTATAAATTAAATAATACTAATTACGGACTCATTGGTCAAATTTGTGGTCTCAAAACCACTATTTTTGACACCACTAAAAACAGGTTGTTACAGGGGGTAACATTGGAGGCTTTACCTCAAGATCAATTATGTAATATCTAGATGACAACCACAGAGTTTGTATTTTTAACTAATTAACCTTAGCTAAGTGTTAATAGATTTCCTTGTACATAGTTAGATTGGAGACAAAAATTGTGAGGGTCTAACATTTGTTTGTTAAGGCTCTAGTTTTAAGAACAATTGTTATTATTATTAAGGCCTTAGTTGTAATAATTATTATTTGAAATTTCATTATTAGATTGGTTTTATTTTTAGACTATTTTATAGCAGTCGAGTTAGCAAATGTTAATTAAGTATAGGTCCATTTGCGACGCTCCATACCCAGATTTGGCAGACAGGTCTGGCGTGGGGTGTTACAAGAAGTTGTATTTTCTATTAAAATATTATTATTCAATTATGCATTATTCGAACAAAACTCTTGAACTAATTCTCTAAAATAGGAACTATGTGTTGAACTTTTTATATCACATTACTTCTATTGTTATTCTGTCAAAAAATAGTGGTAATTTATCTAAAAGAATAAATAATATTTTTTAGGAAAATGCATGATTCCGATTAGAAAGAGAATTAATTTTCCTATAGAAAGTGTAAGAGTCCAAATTCATCCGGGCCTTAAACTAAAAAATAAATAAAAAATAAAATCTATTTATTTATTACAGTCCAGTTTACAAAAGCCCAAATTAATTGGCCCATTTAACTTAGACCTAGCAGACCGGTTATAACCCGTAACCCAGTAGCCCAAATACCAATAACCCCGTAAGCCCACTACTATCCTATGCCCATTACACCCTTGACCCAACACAACAGCCCAAAATAAACAAAGCCCAACGCCTAAACAGAATCTGGAAACCCTAGGGTTTCCAGAAGCTTCACGCCGCAAACACACGAGGAGTCATGCTTCTTCAAATCTCGTCGTTTCAGCTACCCCTCGTCGGTGCCGTGGTTTTGGGCCCCGTGTTATGCCGTAATCGACGCGTATCAATCCACCGGAGATCTCGCCACAGACCTGCAAAAAGGAAAGAAAGACCGAGCAGAATAAGAAAGAAACTAAAGATTGTACTTTCTATATATGTATTCGGGCTATAAAATCAAGCAAAAAAAAAAAACATTGTAAAAGAGGAGAGATATACAGACCGAATAAACAGTTTATTTTTTTACATACAGAGTACAACAGTCGATCGAATACCAAAGGTGAAAATCCTTAAAATACATATATTGCAAATAACAAAAGGGAAAAGAGTTACCTGTATTACGCTTGAAAAGGCGAGGGTTTTTAACCCTCCGACCACCGTACGTGGTGGCGCGTCGGCACTTGGGAACCGATGGACAGAGACTCAATGGAACTCTGATGACCGACCCTCATTCCTCTTCAGAGGATTTTTTGTTATTTTTTAAAAAAACGATGTTTCAAACGATTTTTAAGCTTTAAACGTGGCTTACATAGCCTAGAAGGAACGGTGCCGTTTTGGCTTAAGTTAATAAGCCCAAAAACGACATCGTTTTAAGGTCTCAGGATCCGCATGTTGACCCGATTACCCAGGGAGGATCCGCACGTTTTTGTAAAGTGGGTTAATTACCCAATCGTTCCTCTTGCATTTTTATCTTTTATAATTTCATTTTATTTATTTTCAATTTAGCCACAATGTTTTATATTTATTCCAATTTGATCCCTGATCCTTTTAAACAAAAGATTTGAAATGCTGCCGTTTTGGGAATAGGACGTTTTGCCCAATAAGTCCCTTTCGTTTCACGAATGTTTCAATTAGGACCTTAATTCAGCTTTATTTTATTTTATTATTTTCGCCCTGTAATTTTATTTAACTTCAAATCTAATCCTATATATATATTTCTATTATTATATATATATTTTTTTATATTGTTATTTGTTTTATTTTTAACCTTGTTTTTATATTATGCATTATATAATTATTTTATTATATATAATTATTATTATTATTTATTATATATATTATTTTCTTTCACAAATTATTATTATTATACATCTTATCTATATATTATTATCATTAAAGATTTTTAACATGTATTATATACTTACTTTTATTTATATGATAATAATTATTTTATTTATATTTTATTATTACACATTTTGAAGATATTATAATATTATAATTTGTATAATATGTATATTTCATCATTAATTACTTATTTTATATTATTCTAAACTTATATTTATATATATTATTTCATTATTTCATTATAAATATAAATTCTTTTACATATTTGATATTTTATACATTATTTTTTAAAACCAATATATTTTATATTTTTTTATATAATTTATATTAATATATTCTTTATTATATAATATATTCTAAATTTATTATTAAATATCACATTTTTATTATATGCTCATTCTATTCATTAATTGTTTATATTATATATATATTTTTAAAACTTATGTTTTTTATTGTTATATAATATTTGTTTTTATTTTAGAATTAATGTATATTTGTATGTTATGTATTTTTTATGTTATGTAATATCTTAGTTTTTTTTAAAATTTATTTATGCATATTTTTATATATATGTACATTGATATATTATATTATATGCATCATTTCATTTATTAATCTATTCATGTGTACATTAAATTACTGGACTGTATATTTTATATTCCATTTATCCATTTTTTATGCATGTCATCTATTTTTACTCATACATATTTTACACATTAATATTTACCATATTTTTATATTATCTAATGTTTTATTTATGACATATCGTATAATTAGTGCATTTATTATGTTTTCTTTTGGGTATATTCCTATTTGCTTAGCATGATTATTTTTATTATTCTATTTTGCCCTCTATATATAGTGATTGCATTTGTATAAAGTGTTATAATACTTTGTAATATATGTTATCTGAATATCTATGTTTTAAAATATAGAATTGTTACTCTAAAAGGTCATTTAAAACAATATTTAAAAGTTTTATAAAAATAAAAGCAATGCTTGATGTTTGGAAACTTCAAGAAAGGTAGTGCCCTAACTTATTGGGTTGCCACTTTTCTCGTTGAGTTCTAAGAGTCAAGCACCTTTCTAAAAACCTTTTAAAGGATTTCAAAAGACGAGCAACTGTCTTGAAATTTTAAAGCATTGTGTCCAAACTTACTGGGTATAATGTTTTGACGTCTCAAGATAGGGATTTTCAAAAATGGTTAGCTTAGTCTCAAATGTCTTAAAATAGTGTATCCTAACTCATTGGATGTAATATTTTGATTCATTTGATACAAGTGAACCCTAATTTTCAAAATCAAAATATTGTAAAGAGGATTACATCTTAAACTTTCAAATTTCCGACCTTAAAGACACTTGATAATCAATTAGGTACCAATTTTTGGGCGTTACGAGGGTGCTAATCCTTCCTCGTTCGTAACCGACTCCCGAACCTATTTTTCTTGATTTCGTAGACCAAAACTAATGATTTTAAACAAAATGATATTGGTGACCCAATCACACCTAAAAAGGTTGGTGGCGACTCCCATTTTCGTTTCTCTTAAAGTCGATTCCCATTCTCCAAAACTCGATTGAAAAATGGTCTCGACAGAAAGTTGATAAAATTTTCATTTTTTCCAATTGGTTCATGACACTTTGAACCCACACTCAAAGCAGATTGCAGTTTGAGAGTAGTAGGAGAAGGTCGTTATATAGAAAGTCAGAATCGACTTAATCGCCTCGTACAAAGCACATGTATAATTTTTGTTAATGTTTATTGCTATAAATATCACAATGGCATAATTTTTTAGAAAATTTTTAAACTTTCGTTGAGCCTAGAAACATCGGTTCTAAACTGATTTTTCCAAAAGTGAGTTCAAATTGATTAATCATTGCAGTTTTACTAAACAAAACAACTAAATTTATTTATACATAGATTCTAATATGGTAATATCGTCATAACTTTAACGGAATGAGAAATGGGTTGAGAAAATAATTTAATTGAAGTAATTAATTTAACTAATTAATTAATTAATGATTTAGGAATAAAAAATGTTAGTACAAATCTTCAGTGAGGAAAATATCAAACACACGAACGGAACTCAAACAGAAAAAAAAGAAATAGGACAAGGCTCCAAGGCGTGTATCAAGCCACTATCTTTAAGGTTATATTCGCCCCCCCTATTTTCAGTTTGCAAATGAGTTCCAAGCAAATTAACCTCAAGGATACAATGAAGCCAATGGCTATTTGTGTTTTTCACTAACGAGAACAGTCCACTACGCACTGAGCGATGTATAACAAGAAACTCAATTTCTACAAAGGATTTCTGAAGTAATACTTTATAGAATAATCTAATAATATTAGAAAATGAGGGAAGGAAAGAAAGAATATTAAAATTTGTTGGTGTGATTTCCAAATGAAATCTCATTCCTATTTATAGGAACCTTCATGCATTTTCATAGAGACATCTTTCAATAGGTGTCTTTCTGAATAATAATGTTTTTAAAATAAACAAATAATTATTCATTAATATTATAACTATTCAAATAATATTATTTAAATAGTTATAATTCTTTTTCAAAAAATCAAATAATATAACTTTTGATTAATTATACCCATTCATTTATAGTTATAGGAATACTATAAATATTTGAAAATGTTCCAACAATCTCCCCTCATTTTCAAAATATTTTAGATTTTGATATTCTTGGAAATTAATTTGCATAAATGAATGTATCTTACGATTGAACCTTCACTTAGTGAAAACATGTTAAAGTTAATCGAATTCACTTAGTGAAAACATGTTAAAGTTAATCGAAATTGCATGGTAGACTAAGCTTTGAACCAACTATTCCATTTGATTAACCGAAAACATCTCACACAATGATTTCGACATGGGTCAATGCATAGTATCTAGGGACACTATTATGGCCATGTGTCTGTGTCCTCTTTTCATGAGTTCTGTCAGAGCCAAGCCCTTGAGCTCCTAGAAGCAACCACACTTCCACTCACATAGGTAGATCCCATCAAGAGTGTTCCCGTAATTATAACACTCTAACATGTTTATGTTATGGGTCCATTAAGAGTACATTACTCATCCTTCTCTTATCATTACGGGTACCTAGCATTTTAATCTTAGGATGGATTTATTTATAGTGCTAATAGTCACATACTAATAATGTACTTTGTCTCATTAAACTTAAGACTTGACGTTATACCAAGCGTTGAGTAGAGTTTCCATCATAAGTGACTTTAATTAATGGGCTTGAGTCTCATCCCTTTTGAGGTCCTTTTTACTGCATCTCTAGGAAGACTTTTTGTCAAAGGATCTGCCAAATTTTCACTTGACCTTACATAATTAATAGTGATCAATCCATCAGAGATTAATTTTTGGATATAGCTATATCTTAATCCAATGTGTCTAGACTTTCCATTATATACTTGGCTATATGCCTTTGCTAGAGTAGCCTCACTATCACAACAGATAGAAATAGTTGAAATTGGCTTAGGCCATAAAGGTACATCATAAAGCAAATTTCTTAACCATTCTGCTTCTTTAGATGCAACGAGTAATGCAATAAATTTTGTTGCCATGGTAGAATCAGTAACACATGTTTGTTTCTTGGAACCCCCAAAAATGGCTCCTCCACCAAGAATGAAGATCCATCCACTAGTAGAGGCATGATCTTCGAAACTTGTAATCCAACTAGCATTCGAATACCCTTCTAAAATTTGAGGATATCTATTATAACACAATCCATAATTAATATTTTTCTTTAAGTACCTAAGTATTCTATTCAAAGCTTGCCAATGCAAACTACTTGGATTACTTGTGTACCTACTCAATTTCCCAACAACATATGTAATATCTTGTCTTGTACAAGTTGTTATGTACATAAGACAACCAATTAGACTTGCATATTTCAATTGATCAATTCTCCTACCAACATTAAATACTAATTTTATTTGAGGATCCATAGGTGTAGATGCTGGTATACAGTTAAAAAGATTAAACTTTTTAAGCACCTTTTCAATATAATGTGATTGTGATAAAACTATAGTGCTTTCATCTCAGGTTATTTTAATCCCAAGAATAATATCTGCTACACCTATATCCTTCATAGCAAAGTTGTTTGACAAGAATTTCTTTTTGTTTTCTATTTGTTCCAAATCTGTGCCAAAAATGAGCATGTTATCTACATATAAGCAAATTATGACACCTTTTCCATTTTCAAATTTACTATATATGTACTTATCAGATTCATTTATTTTATAGCCATTAGCTAAAACAACATTGTCAAACTTTTAATGCCACTATTTTGGTGCTTTTTAAAGTCCATATAAAGATTTAACAAGCTTACATACTTTATGCTCCTTTCCTGGAACAACAAATCCTTTCAGTTGTTCTATGTACACTTCCTCTTCCAATTCACCATTTAAAAATACAGTTTTTACATCTATTTGGTGAACAACCAAATTATATATAGAGGTAAGTGATATTAAGAGTCTAATTGTAGCAATTCTTGCTACTGGAGCATAGGTATCAAAGTAATCAATACCTTGTTTTTGTGTAAAACCTTTGGCTACCAACCTTACTTTAAATTTATCAATGGTTCCATCTACCTTCATTTTTTTTTTTGAAGATCTATTTACAACCTATTGGTTTGGAACCCGATGGAAGATCAACTAAGATCCAAGTTTCATTTCCTATTATTGAATCCATCTTATCATTTATTGTTTCTTTCCAAAAAGCAGAGTCTTGAGATTCCATTACCTCTTCAAATGTAATAGGACCAGATTCCGTATCATAACAATATGTTATCTTATTGCATATACTTTCAGATTTTCCTTCTGCAAGAAACATAATGAAATCTGGTCCAAAATCTTTTAACTTTTTAATTCTCTTACTTCTTCTTAATTCTTGACAAGATTCATCATTATTATCAAATTGTTCTAATGGAATCTCATTCTCATTTGAAGAATAGATCAATTGTTGTGGCTGTAATTTTCTTGAAATAGAATTAAATCTATTTCAAAAATAGCATCTTTTGATTCAATAACAGTATTAATTGAAATTGAATCATTTGGTTCAATTACCGTGAACCTATATGTAACAACCTATTTTTGAGTTAAATCAGAACAGTGGTTTTGGGATCACAAATCTGAAGTCAAAATATTTATTTTATAATTGTATTAAAGTTTACAATATGATAGAATTCTTTTGTGGAAGTTTCGTAAAGAAATTTTACCGTTTAAATACTTAATTCGGTAAAAAAGACTTAATCGCGTAAAGTGTAAAACTTTTGTGCTATTAGTTTAAAGTGCCTAATAGCTATGGTTTAATAAATTAGAAGTCCTTATGTTTAAATTTGACCATGATTAAGGTTAGTGGACATTTATGTCCATGAATTATATGATATATTAATGTTTTATAATAAGGTTATAGTGGTAATATAGTTAATAAGGTTAATTATAATTAAAATAAAACAAAATTTAGCTCATCCTTCATCTTCATTGCCAAAATTGAGAAAGAAAATAAGGTTTTGAAGCTTCCATGGTTTTGGCACATTCTAAGATAGATTAAGGTACGATTTTAGCTCGGTTTTTTATGATTTTTACGTTTTTGAGATTGTTGCTTTGTATTCTAGCTAGCCCATGCCTTAATTTTTAAATTTGTTCACGATTTTTTGAAGTTCCATTGTTTAATATTTGAGTTATTTGATGTTTGATGATGAATTTTGAATATTTGTTAATAGTTAAACTAATTTTGTAAAGTGATTTTTGACAAAAATGTCAAAAAGGGATTAATTTGTAAAAATGTAAAATGTGGGGGTTAAAAGTGTGAAATAATGAAAGATATGGGCTGCTAGAAGTCCCTAATAAATTTGGCTGGGCTTGGGTTTCATGAAAATTGAATTAATTTCATTTTTACGAGCTTAGGGACTAAATTGTGAGAAATGTAAAACATTGGGGGAAAATGTTTAATTTTCCAAAATTAGGAAATATGGGCTTAATTGAATTGAATAAATATTGAATGGGTTATATTTTATATATTATAGATCAAGATAAGAAAATACCAAAACTAGATCGGGGAAAAAGAAAGGTTGGCGAATGGACGATAATTTCCATCCGAGCAACTCAAGGTAAGTTCGTATAATTAGAATCGAACTTTAAATACTTGTAATTATTTGAAATGAATGTTTGTGATTGAGTAATGGATATATATTGAGATACAAGTGCCTTATTAATATAGTTTAATGGTTATCGAGACCCGTGTGAACTGTATGAATTCATAGGATACAAGTGACATGTCACTAGGGTTACCGTTTTAGTCAAGCTCCTGCATTTGTTGTGGACTCGCCACAGCTCGTATGAGCTTACTATTTTCATCTCATTAGAGCTTACCGTTTCAGCTCAATAGAGCTTACTGTTCATCAGCTCAAGAGAAGCTTACCGATAATGGCTCGAAAGAGCATAAATGTTAATGAATTGACGGATTACTGATGTTTATTACCCGAGTATCCTTTGAAGTTCTAATAGGTTCAACATGCACAAATAATTTTTATATGGATGAGTTATGGTTTACAAATGAATTATTGTTTATATGATATATGAATTTGGCATGATGCAAGGTAATGTATTAATGGATGGTTTCATATATTTTAAATGACTAACATGTGATGAATACTTGTGTTTAGGTATTTTGTAAAAGAATTGATTACACTTTGATTATTACTTTGATTATGTATAAATGGTAAGTAATCCTGAATTATACGGGCTTACTAAGCTATAAAGCTTACTCTGTTTCTTTTTCTATATTTTATAGAGGTTCGATAGCTCGCTTGTTTTGGACAAGTCGGAGTTGCACATCACACTATCCAATTTCTCATTGGTACTTTTAAACTTATGGATAATTGTAACTATGGCATGTATAGGCTAGTTTAAAAGATGTTAATTAAGTTACTTGATATCAAGGTTTTGGTATATTTTGTGTATGAGTTAAGCCATGTGATTTGGCTTATTTTGGTACCATGTTTTGATTGTGTATAAATGTTATAATATGGTGTTATAATATGGTATGTTTTGGTAAGAAATAAATGGAATAAAAATGTGCAAATGATGTCTTGATATGTATTTTGCATATGAATGGATTGTGCATGATATTAATTAGGTAAATGAGTACCAAGTTAAATTGATATATTCTCTATATGAAATGTTATGGAATGATTGCCATTTGGGTTATGGAATGTGGTCATTTACGCTTGTGTATGCTTGTGAAAATAGGGTGGCCAAATGGCTTTGTAAATAGCCTATTTTTATCCACACGGGCAGGGGCACGGGCGTGTCTCTCAATCATGTGTGACACACGATTAAGTACACGGCCGTGTGTCCCCTGGTGTTGAAATGGAATAGAAGTCAGTATGCTCCACACAGCCTCACAGACGAGCATGTGATCGACCGTGTGGTACAAGTCAGTATACCCCTTAAAGGGCACAAGGGCTAGACACACGGGCGTGTGGTTGGCCGTGTAACCCAAGTTAGTATCCTCTCCAGTTTTCACAGACCTGGCACACGGGCATGTCCTCGGCCATGTGACACAAGTTATTATGTATGCCTTGTTTTCACACGGCCTAAGACACGGGCGTGTCTACTAACCGTGTGAGGCACACGGCCTGTTCACACGGGCATGTGATACTTGAAATGTTGAAATTTTTATAAGTTTCCAAAACTTTAATATGTTACTGATTTAGTCCCGAATGCATAATTTAAACTTTGTATGCTCAATTTAAGTACATATTGAATGTGAATGAATGATATTTACTGAAATGAGATGATATTTGATAAATGATTATTCTGAACTGAGTTAAAAGTCCGGTAATGCCTCTTAACCTATTCCGGTGATGGTTACGAGTTAGAGGTGTTACACTATATGCCTGGCTATTTTGTGTATATCCTATAAATATGCTTTCAATTCCTCTTTCACCTAACTTTTTACGTTTAGGTGTTGGAACTTTGACAATAGTTCTACAACCTCAAACCTTTAAATAATTAAGGTTTGGTTCCCTTTTCTTCCATTGTTCATAGGGGTTTTTTTTAGTTTCCTTATTAGGAACTCTATTCAATATATGACAAGGTATTGAACAGCTTCTCCGCAAAAACCTTGTCCAAGACCTGAATATGATAACATTGAATTTACGATTTTAGTCAAGACTCTATTTTTCCTTTCAGTTACACTATTTTGTTGTGGTGTGTAAGGGGCTAAAACTTGATGGACAATTCTAGTGGATTCAAAATAACTTGGATTATAGTATTCTCTACCTCTATCCGATCTTAAGCACTTGATAAATGATTCACACTAAAGTTAAACTTCAGATTTATAAACTTTAAATTAATTAAGCGCTTCATCTTTTGAATGCAATAAATATACATAACAATATCTAGAACAATCATCAATAAAAGTAACAAAATATTTCTTTCCACCTAATGTAGGAGTATTATGCATGTCACACAAATCACTATGTATCAAATCAAGCAATTTTGTTTCCTTTTAACCTTAGGGAAATGGTTTCTTGAAATTTTAGTCAACATACATGTATTGCATTTTCCAATATTATTATTAAAAACAGGAATTAAATCTAACTTATACATGTCATTCAATTTTCTATAATTCAAATGACCTAATCTATAATGCCATAAATAAAAAGATTCAACCATATAAGTAGAAATAGTATTTTTATTCTTATTAATAATATTGAGTTTGAACATACTCTTATACATATACCATTTCCCTACAAAAATTCCTCCCTTAGGCAAAATAAACTTATCTACCTCAAAAATAGGTTTAAAGCCAAACTTATCCAACAGACTTCTAGACACTAAATTTTTCCTAACTTTTGGTACATAATATACATCATTTAAGGTTAAAACCTTTCCAGAAGTGAATTGTAGTTCAGCAGACCCTTTACCTTTGATTGCTTGTGTGATTATGCCCAAACCATGGAACAAAATAAACCCATTGATAGCATTCAGGCTGCACCAGCTAGTTCCTCCAGGCCGGCTATTGAAGTACTAACAAGAACACCATCAAGGATAGGTTTTTTGCCTCCCATTGTACCAGTAGATTTGCCAGCTCCTGATTCAAATGGAACTCATATGGTTAAGAGATCTCTAGGAAATGTTGTCTCTGCCTCAGGCCTTAAAGAAGTAGGTGAATCAGGTAGCAATGATATTGGTAATGGGAAAGCCACTTCAGAAGACAAAACTAATGGGTCGAAGTGAATTGTAGCGATGATACTTTTGTCTTTGCACACATGTTTGGTTGTTCCGGTATCAATCTACCATGTATTATCATCTTGTGTCATATTAATTTCAGATTTCATTGAAACGAACTTTTCGTTATTATTAGCCTTAGAAGATGATTTCTTCTTTAAAAATTAACATTCATTCTTGAAATGTCCCGGTTTACCACAATGATAGCATGAGTCCTTTTGTTTCTTTTTGAACTTAGGTGTTCTATTAGTCTGTTTAAACTTTCTCTTGAATGGTTTAGTAGTCTGTAATTTGGCATTTTCAAAATTTAGGTTCTGATCTTACTTTTGATATTCTTATTCAATACGAAGATGATTTGCCAAAGCCTCAAGAGATATTGCATCTTTCTTATGTTTTAGACTTCTTTTAAAGTTTTTCCAAGATGGAGGAAGTTTGTCTATTATGGAGGATACAACAATCATTTCATCCATTTTCATGTCAAATTGCTTGAATTGATTCAGTATCTTTTCAATATCACGGAATTGTTCCGTAACAAAACGACTATCAACCATTTGATAATTATTGAAACAACTGACAAGAAATTTCTTACTTGTAACATCTTCAGTCATGTATCTTGTCTCCAATTTGTCCAATAATTCTTTAGCGATGACCTCATTTTGGTAGGTGTTGAACAAACCATCAGATAAACCATTTAATATGTGGCCCATGCACATATAATCAGCATTTTCCCATTTTTGCCTTTCTCGGGTTCCAGTAACAAATTCGTTTTCATTCTCTTCAAGTCTTGGAGTATCCAAAACATAAGCAATCTTCAAATTTGATAATAGGAAGTGCATCTTTTTCTGCCATCGTCGAAAATTGTCACTATCAAACTGATCAAGTTTGACAAAGTTGGAAGCCAACTCCCTTAGTGTTCCATTTTCATGTGTTGTGGTAGTCATCGTGAAATATAACCTTAAAATTGTTAGTACAAATCTCTGGTGAGGAAAATCTCGAACACACGAACGAAACTTGAACAGAAAAAGAAGAAATAAGACAAGGCTCTAAGGCGTGTATCAAGCCACTATCTTTAAGGTTATATTCGCCCCCATCTATCTTCGGTGTGCAAATGAGTTCCAAGCAAATTAACCTCGAGGATACAATAAAGCCAATGACTATTTGCGTTTTGCACTGACGAGAATAGTCCACTACGCACTGAGCAATGTAAAACAAGAAACTCAATTTCTACAAAGGATTTCTGCAATAATACTTTATAGAATAATCTAATAATATTAGAAAATGAAGGAAGGAAAAAAGAATATTAAGATTTGTTGGTGTGATTTCCAAATGGAATCTCATTCCTATTTATAGGAATTTTCTTGTCTCTTCATAGAGACATCTTTCAATAGGTGTCTTTCTAAATAATAATGTCTTTAAAATAAACACATGATTATTCATTTAATATTATAACTATTCAAATAATATTATTTAAATAGTTATAATTCTTTTTCAAAAAATCAAATAATATAACTTTTGATTAATTACACCCATTCATTTATAGTTATTGGAACACTATAAATATTTGAAAATGTTCCAACAGAAAACTAGTTATTTAGTTGGATAATTATATGATATTGTTTTCTATTAATTATTATTTTTCTTCCTCTCTTCATGTTTTGGTAAAAGTCTTCTGAATTTTCCATACATATATAAGGACTATTGGGTAGCAAAAAATACACACAATTGATATGTGGATACTTTGTCAAAGTTTAAGAAAATTTTATTTAGCCTTAAAAAGTCAATTTTTCGTGAGGACTCCTAATACAAAATTGTGAGATTATAATAACAACTTCCTTGGCTATTATAATTCAACTTTGTGACAGTTTTGGTTTTCCATAGAAGAAGTTTGACTTTTCCTGCTTGAAAGTTATGATTTTTCTTTTGTGTTTGATATTTTATAAGAGTGTACTCTCTTGGCATCCAAGGGCTCAAGAATAATGTAGAAGATCATTCAGTCAAAAGCCAAAATTTGCTAGGAATCCCTAGCTCAAATACAAAGATACTAAATTTGGTATATTTTATTGTCACAGATAACACAACAAAGGTTCAATTTTATGAAAAAAATTTTAATTCTGCTATTCAGTAAAATGTTTTTCATAAACAAATTTTCTAAATTCAAGTGGATAAAAGGAAACAAAAAATCTTGATAAATACAAGGGATTTTTGTGGTCATTACTGATAAAGAATGGGTATAAAAAATGAAAAAAGAGGAGGTGACTTGGATGTTGGAGGTGAGGAAAATTAGGCTATCCAATTACGCCTTCGAGTTTCTGATTCTTGATGGAATAAATTGCATAAGTGATGTGACCGAAGGCTTTTTTCTAGCATTGTTCAACTTAGAGAATAAGCCTCACCTACCTTTACATCTCTGCTTTTGAGAGGTGCTAAAGGAGTATGGATAGCCCTTGACCGAATAGCGGGCTTCTCTTGGTGGATTTTTGGCTACTTTTTCATTGATTGTTGTGAAAGAGGAGAGTCTTCAATGCTAATTACCTTTCACAACATTTACATCCTCATCGTATTCAATACCGTATACTTTACACCTCATCCAAAAATCAACAAATAATAAGTAATAAAATGAATAATCTTCATCTTGACAAATAAAAATATATTTTCATCAAACAAAAGAATAAAAAACTATTTGATTTTCCCATTCATTAGTTTAGGCCCTACACCAAGATTCTGAACTTGAAAAATGTATTTGAACAAACCCAATATGCTCGTTGTAAGTAAGGTTACCCTTTGAGAATAGAAAAGTTGACGACGATAGAGAAAGTTTGGAAACATTGCTGAGAAAAGTTCGAACAACTTTAGGGTAGATGACCTCAAGCGAGGCATAAATATTGACAAACTACTATCATGTGAGGAAGCATGGCCATGTGGTGTTAAGGGTGAGTTAGAATTAATCATGTTAGGCAGAATAGAAAACCTAAAGATTTCTTGTTAAGACCGGTGAATGCGAAGATGTTTCGATGAGCCGTGATGCATCTAATAAAGATGCTATTAGATGCTGGCATTGTTATTGTTGTTGGTGCAGGCAATATGATGGCTTACAGTAGTGAAATTGTAGTTGGAAAAGGTTAGATTATTTCTCTATTATTATGGCGAGCAACACAAGTAGTTGGAAGAAGTGGAAGTGGACTTCTTTCTCAAGGATTTCAACCAAGTTTGAATTTTGGAGTTGACATTCTTGGAGGGGTTGACCTAAATACCACCTTCGGTCGGAACAAGACTATACTTAGACAGTAAAATAGATGTGTCATAATTGTTATTGACTTAAGCATTCAAGAGTGTTTGAAAATACAAGCTCTGATGCCTTCATAGCTTACAATATCTTATAGTCGCCCCCTTTGAAATTTTCAGATTTTTAAATTTTATATATAAATTATCATTTATTTTAGATTTGGTGTCCACAACATTCGCTCCCTTGGTCAAATTGTATTTCATATAATTCACCCCTTTAAGCAATAAGGTTATACTTTATATTAACAAAATACTTTTTCAGTTTTTAATTATATAGCTTAATAATAATAATAATCAAATATTAATGTATGATGGACCCTGAAAGACTAAACTTAGAGGCCCTATATGGGCTTTAAAGTTAAATTCCAGAATTAATTGATTTGGCCCATACCCATACAGATTCTATTATTGATAAGTTCGATATTTATGAAAAAGCAAATGGTGCAATTTAAGATGTCTAGTATTGAAAAATAGGACTAAGATCAAGTTTTTTTTAATTAAATTTTTAGAATTATAATGATATTTATGAAATTTTTAGTATAGTATTAGATATTCTTTTTTGCATATTAGAAAGAAATATTTAATTTTATATAGTGTGATTTTTTTCTTTTAAACTTTTTTGTAGCTAAATTGCTCATACTATTTAAAAAAAATTAAATTAAGTTATTTGATAAAAAAAAGAAAAATACCTAAAAAGAATTAACACATTTTCTTAAATTAAAATAAAACGTGGTTTGGATTTAAAAGTTTCACCCTCTAGAATAAAATTCTATGCAAAAAGCTACCTTCATTAAAATTCTTCCATAGTCCGTTAAGATTATGCCCTATATATAATACCTACTCTCTGATTAATGCTTGTTGATGCAGAAAATGCGTTAGGACGAATCTTGAACAGCATTTTATTTCTATAATGTTTTGGTACAAGAACTAAGAAGGCATGCGGACATGTTATTCTTTCTGTTTTTTCTTTTTTCCTTCTTTAATCTCTTTCCCTTATTAGATCAATATTCTATTATTGCTAGTAGCTCCACCGTGTCTATGCCTATATCAGGTTTTAAACTTTAAAAGCCTTGCAGATTTTTGTTTTCTTGTTCACTAGAAGTTCAGAGACCGATTATCCAAGAAACCTCAGCCGCATATCCATATAATCTAATAGGATCAGTACAGTAACCCAAAGAAAAGAAAAAGCATCCTTTTAAAGCTTTAATTCCATACTTGGCTGTAAGAATCCCATTAGAAAGTTGAATAAATTAAAGACAACCTCGAACAAGTGAAACTTGCAATATCATTAAAAAGTTTGAAGTTTTCAGCATTTGCAGTCTTTCACAAGAAACGTAGGGCCATAAATTGCTTTTAGATTTTAACATCTGATAGCAAAGTAACTTGTTATAATAATCTAGCAAGTACATTTCATGAGTTGTAGTCCTAAGTTCAAAAAGAAAATCAAAAGTACAACTAATGTTGTAGAAAGTGGTCTGATATTGTAGTCCAACATCATCTACTACTAAATTTAGAGATATAACTTTGCTAAATGAAGTAAAAAGCATGAGACAAGTATATGTTTGAGTGACGGTTGGCCGCCAGTTTGTGCTTAATATTATATAGGTTCTGGAGTTTATGGATCTTCGCGTCATGTCCATGTCGTCTTGTGCAGAAAAGAAGGATTTGGTCCAAAGAATGTTGTTATTAATTTAAAGATTAAAGCTCCCAAAGACGCATTTAAGTGGCATGAAGGCCACTATCTCCTTTGGTTCTGTTAGTCCAAGCCTAAACTCAATGGCAATGCAGCCTTGATTTCAGCTTGTCTTCATTCTGATTATAAAAATTAACAAAACGGTACTATCTTCAATCTCTCCTAACTTGAAAGTTCTCAGAATCAAATTGGGATAAATGAAATTTTCTGAATGTAACTGTAAATTATAACTATATACTACAGCAGTACACATGCAACTACAAGCAAAGAGAATCCCTTATTCTCAGAATAATTTAACTGATATGAAACTGTTTCTTCTAAAGAGCAATTGTTTGAATGAAAACCAAAGTAGTATATATGTGAATGTGAGACGTGCTCGCCACTATAATCACTGGTACGTTTGATGACATTATAATATTCAATTCCATGGGAAGCTCCTGCTTCACATGAGACTGCAACATGGCTTCCTCTTTGTTTTGCTTGAATCAGATAAACAAAAAATCTTGGATACCGTATATAAAAACATATTATAAAATTCAGCATGCGCACTTCAACTAGCTTCAAAGGGGATTTTATTAGCGGAGTTACCCTGTAATTATCCATTCAGAGAGCGCCGCTTGCCTTCCATTTCTACTTTGAAACTAATATCCATGCAAAATAAATAAATCAATACCTTTTTTTTTCATGGGGATGGTAGTGGGGATGAATGTGGATCACGCCCACTCCACGTTCACAAAGACAATACGACTCACGTTGTTACATTCATGCAACATCTGTTTATACGTACCCTAGTTTCAGCGCCTATAAATAAAGCAAGGTTTTCCATCTATAAATGCCTTCTTTGAGAATACAAAATAGATAGACATTGTCCAATGGAGACATCTTACTCCACCACCACCACCACCACCATTCTTTTGCTCCTAGTCATTGCTTTTTTCAGTTTCTATCAAACCCAAGCTGGGAACATAAACCCTAATTCAGTTGTTCTTGGTCTAACACGTTCTAGCACTACCTTTACTATACCTAAACCCTCCAAATACTCAAGAAAGAGACTTTCACAAGTTTCAGATATGATTGAGCCATTGAGGGCTGTAAGAGATGGATATTTGCTTACTTTAATTATAGGAACACCAGGACAAGTCATTCAAGTTTACATGGATACTGGGAGTGACCTGACTTGGGTTCCTTGCGGTAATCTATCCTTTGATTGTCTGGATTGTGATGACTATAGGAACAATAAGTTAATAGGTACTTTCTCCCCTTCAAGTTCTTCTTCCTCTTTTAGGGACACCTGTGGTAGCTCTTTTTGTATTGACATCCATAGCTCTGATAACTCTTTTGATACATGTGCTGAGGCTGGATGTTCATTAAGCACCCTTCTCAAAGCCACCTGCTCTAGGCCTTGTCCTTCCTTTGCCTATTCATATGGTGAAGGAGGGCTAGTCGCGGGAACCCTAACCAGGGATAACCTTAGGGTTCATGGTAGTAGCCCTTATATCACTAAGGACGTTCCCAGGTTTTCCTTTGGTTGTGTGGGCTCTACTTATAGAGAGCCTATTGGCATTGCAGGGTTTGGTAGGGGTGTACTTTCCCTACCTTCACAGTTAGGGTTCCTCCAGAAAGGCTTTTCTCATTGCTTCTTAGCCTTCAAGTATGCCAACAATCAAAATATTTCAAGCCCATTATTCATGGGAGATACTGCTACATCTTCCAGTGACAATATGCAGTTCACCCCCATGTTAAAGAGTCCCATGTTCCCCAACTACTACTACATTGGTTTAGAGGCCATAACTGTAGGCAATGTTAAGTCTGCTGAAGTTCCTTTAAACTTGAGAGAGTTTGATTCACAAGGTAATGGGGGAATGTTGATTGATTCAGGAACCACTTACACTCACCTCCCCGAGCCATTCTATTCTCAACTTCTCTCAATGCTCCAACCAATGATAGCATATCCTCGAGCCACCGATGTAGAGAGGCGAACTGGATTTGATCTCTGTTATGAAGTTCCATGTCCAAATAACCGATTCACAAATGATCCTTTCCCTTCAATCACTTTCCATTTCATGAACAACGTCAGTCTCGTTTTGCCCCGAGCTAATTACTTCTATGCCATGAGTGCTCCAACTAACTCAACTGGGGTCAAATGCCTATTGTTTCAAAGCATGGATGATAGTAGCTACGGACCAGCGGGTGTATTCGGGAACTTCCAGCAGCAAGATGTGAAAGTCGTCTATGATTTGGAGAAAGAGAGAATTGGATTTCAACCAATGGACTGTGCAGCAGCTGCAATCTCTCAGGGACTACATAAGAAATAACTTCAATGCTAGTTCTTGCTGTTTCGGCCAATGCTGCATCTCTTGGACCACAAAATAATGAACCATGACAGTTTCTAAATTTGAATTATGTACTTTTCTTTTTCCTTTTTCTTTTTCTAATGAAGTTAGTTTGTACTCGTTAAGTTAATGTGCAAACTAGATTTTGGTGCTTTAAGGTTTTGGATTTGAATTCATTAAGAAGAACGTGCTGGATCTATTCTCATTGCTTAGCTACAACGATAGAAATATGGTGAAACAACCTTATTACAACTATATTACAAGTAACGGCCCAAAAAGCATAAAATTTGGCATCACTGGGGTTTCTTTTCCTAGTAAGTTTCTATGCTTCTGACGATAATGTTTATGCATTTGGTTATGGTGCAATCATTTATTGGTATTAACCTAGAGCTTCATTTTCAAAGGAATCTTAATTCATCGTCTGCTGAAGTTTGATTCTTGTCTTACTCGATGATTCATGTCCAAGCATAAAATTTACACCTTACCAACTCCACGGAAGATAGAAATTTCTTTTTATTAGATTAATTTCGACTTTTAATAGGACCATCAAACAATTTACAAGGTTTTAACAAGCTTCGATAATACAACACAACATATTTAACAAATAATTTTCATTTTCATTATATTTATGTTTACAAGGAAAGAAAAAAGAAAAAAAAAAAGAGAAAATAGAAGACATGACACACATGTAATACACAGATTGCGAGAAATTACTAAAATAAAATAAACGTGTCTTGCAACTCTAAGAAGACCACAAGTTAATCTTTACAACATTTTAAGAGATAGGGCCTCGCTCAGACAAACAAACTTGTACATTGATTTATGGTCATGTTGGAATTGGTAGATTGATATTCTTTTGTATCTTCCACTAAGTACAATAAAAAGCTTTGAAGTATTCATTCAGTTTAAGTAAATGAAGCCCCAACCATTCTAAGCCTAATAGCTAAATTTTTATACTACTGCTTTAAGGCAATTAAAAAAGGGGAGAAGTTCCCAAGACCTTTCTGACAAAGCCACACCAACTATTGTGATTTTGGTCAAAGACCGACCATCCATCCGCTACCCAATAGCTACATTAACCCCAACTATTTCGGGGGAGAAACCCCCCAAATTATTCCTACGTGTTTCACCGGCAGATGGAACAGAATTCTTTGCTACTTACTCCAGATACAAAAAGAAGTCACCAAAGGGAGCTACTAGCAAGTCCCTAAATGCTTTCTACTTAAGGAGCCTAGGTCATTGCCAAGACCCCAGAACGCAGATATATTAGTTCAGTAGAAAATGATCGAGCAGCAGCAATAAACACGAGTTGTAAAGGAGCAGCCAAGTCAACACAGGCAAGCATTTTTATTTGAACATGCAGGTCGTACTATGGCCGTGAAACACAGCATTACCACACTTTAATTACAAGAAAAACCAATCTCCAACGCAATAAACGGGTTTATATCAATGCCTCTAGACAACATGCATGTACAGCTCTCAATGAATAGTACAAACAGGGCGAAGGAAAGATAAAACTTTGGTTGCAGAGCCAGAAAGCATTACAAGAGATATTTAGAAGATACAGGCGGGAAAACGACCATCGCCTACGAGCAACAAGATGCAGTTGCAGTCCGTTCTGAAGGTCTATCCATGAGAACCATTCCAGCAGGATTTTGTGCTGGCTGCACTCGAGGTAATCTTTTAGCTGCACGAAATTAGAAAAAATAAAGTCAATTGCCACTTTGTAAAACAAGTACTGAATACTTTCAGGAAACTTAACAAAACGACATATAAAACACCTATTTCATAGAAAAGTTCATTGACATTGGATGCGGTCTTTGCAGAAGTTTCCATGAAGAAAAGACCATTCTCCTGAGCGTAAGTTTGTGCTTCCTGGATCAGAATAAGAAGTCAAATTGACATTTGCATGTAGGTAGAAGTTAAAACAAAATTCGTTTTGAAATGTCAAAAAAATTGAGTAGAGAAATCCAGGCAGTAATTCTATCCTAGAATGCGCATAATTAATGATTACAAGTAATACTATAGCATTAAAATTTTAAGGAAAAAGATATGTGAAATAAAAAACTGATAACTTGCCTCTGCTGCCACCTTCCTTGCATCCAGTAAGTCAGCTTTGTTCCCGGCCAGTGCCATTACCATATTAGGATTGCCTTCGTAGTAAAAAAAGAAATATAACAAGAACTTAGATTATTCAA
Organism: Gossypium anomalum; assembly: GCA_025698475.1. Lineage (NCBI taxonomy): Eukaryota > Viridiplantae > Streptophyta > Magnoliopsida > Malvales > Malvaceae > Gossypium > Gossypium anomalum. The sequence goes on from CM046961.1 coordinate 81,373,376, forward strand.
TTACTCGGTTCTTAATTAAATATGTTACAAGGGCAAAAATAAGAACAAAAAATAGATATATTGACATTGACAATTAAGAAGGATGTCATCAAGAAATAGAGAAGGCAAAATACTACCTTGTGCTTGAAGTTCTTGAACCCAATTTTTGGCTCTTTCAAATGAAGCCTACAGAATGAGAAGGAAGCTATTACTATTCTTTCAGATACTAGTAAATGCCATTCACTTATCTAGTTCAACAAAGGGAAATTTTCACTAAAATTTTAAAATCCTTACTAGTAAATGTTAGCACTAATGCGGTGGCAATTTGTAATAGTGTATAAAATAATGCATTAAAAATGCCTCAACTGAAAACCCATCTTTCCGAGAAATATAAACCCTTTCACTCCCTACCCCCATCTTTCCTCTGTAGTTCTCTTGCAAAAAAGAAACTTTACACAAAGGAGAAAAATCATCAACCAAAATGATTAAGGGAAAAAAAAAGAGGACGGGAGAGAGAGCATCAATCCCAAAGGAGACTTAGTTTTCCTTCAAATAGCAGCCACAGATTTTGAGGTCCCCTTAAATAAAATAAACATGAAGTAACATGATTTTAGAGAAGATATCAGCAATAGTGATAGGCATTAAGCAGAGAAAACTAAGATAAACTTATTGTTGCAAAAAACGCAAAATTAGATTCATAGAAAACTTGCCTCGAGACAAGTAGTATTTACGCTCTGTGCTTTTTGCTTTTTCTTAAATTATAAAAATTAAACAATAAAAGAAGTGATAAACAACAAATAAGAAAAAAGAACTAGAACAAGGCAAATAAATAAAATCCAAAAGCACCGACCAAATGGAGCCTTAGGAAACTGAACTAATGCTCCTAAAGTTCTAATGCTTAATTTCACATTTTGAGCAGTGGACAGTTTAGAGGTTAGATGACCAAACTGCATAGAGATGACAATGGTTAGTCGTCATGACCTTACTTGATTTGTCATATCATACACAATAATCGCAGCTGCAGCTCCTCGGTAGTACATTGGTGCCAAGCTGTGATACCTCTCTTGCCCAGCTGTATCCCATATCTCAAACTTTACAGTTGCATCATTCACGGCCAATGTCTGGGAAAAGAAAGCTGCACCTATGGTTGATTCCTACATAATAATAAAATAAATATCAAGTTATATTTCTACTGAAGTTCTTAATTCAATAATGTTATATCTTACAAAAACCAATATCACCAGAAACCTGAAATTCAACAAATTGTCCTTTAACAAAGCGCAACACAAGACTAGACTTCCCAGCTCCAACATCCCCAAGTAGAACCTGAAGTATAAAATACACATTAACGATGAATACATACAACAGAAACACCGGTTCAAAGTTCGAACTAAAGTCACAACATAACTTTCACTTATAAACACAATAGTTAGGCAATAAATATTTCAAGCTAATGGCATGAAGCAACTATTACGATATCAACATAATATACACAATCTAAACAACAAAAAGAACCCATAGGAATTAGACATAAATTCATAAACCTTAAGCATAAAATCAAATTTTTAACAAAATCTCTAAGCTTTAGGAATGATAAAAAGAAAAAAAATTGCAGAATTGAGACGATATTTACTAAGAATTAGCTAGAAATTTTAATCAACCTAAACAAGCAAGGTAATAAGATATCAAAGAAAAATAACCTCGAGGAACAGAGCAAAATCCAGCAGGGATTTAATTGGCACTAACAGACCAAAAAAATCAAAATAATATTTTGCAAACATAAACCAAACCATATCAGATTTCATAACAAAAATACCATGCATGATCAACAATTCACAAAACCCAGATCAGAAATTCAGCATCTAAACCAAACCCAAAGCGCCAAATACTAGTAATAACCAAAAAAAAAAAAAATCTTAGAGAACCAAAGGAGGGTTTAAGATCATGAGAGAGAGAGAGAGAGACTGACTAATTTAGCATTGATGTTCTTGCTTCCAGTGGTGGCCATGAGAATGAGATACTCTACGATCAGATTGATGTTCAAAAAGTAAACAGATGAAAATAAAAACTAAGGAGTAAACAAAAAAAGATGGAGAATTGAGTTTTATTGGTGCGTTGACAAAGAAAGGGGAAGTAGTGAGGAGGGATGTAAAAGCCAAAGGGTAGAAGCAAAGGGAAAGATCCTCCTCAACCCCCAAGCAAACCTCTCTTAAGAAACGACTCTTCAACCCAAACACGAAAGCGATAGCTGTTTTTATTTTCTTTTTCCCTTTTAATTATTTTTTATAATAACAGTCCGCGTGGCAACGGCTGAGCCATTAATTTCTTTTATTAGTTTCTTCGTCGCCTGCCTTTTTCTAAGAACTTGTATATGTGTAATACAAGTTTTATTATCCGCACGATTCACAAGTTAAAATCTCATAAATATCAAAATTATATACTAATTATATATTAATGTATAACTGTATATATAAATTTTAATTTTGTGTAATTTTATATATAAAATTTTAATTTAATTTAATTCTTGTAATTTATTAACATAATTATTAATATAAAATTATTTTATATTTATATATTACATATATAAATAATTATATTTATTTAATATAAAAATAAATTGATGCATTTATTTCTTTAAATGTGTATGATTAAATTAAAATAAAAGTTTTAAGTATATATTTAAATTAAAATTAGTGTTTCACATGTATAATTATACCAAATTAAAGTTGATATATACAATTATACATTAAATCAAAATTTATATATAATTTTGATATTTATCCCAATATTAAATGAATGATATATTTTATATAATTTTATTTACCTTGTAAATGGCATTTTTAATAAAATAAAATAAAGTTTTACCTAAATAGTATTGTACTAAGATTATTTATTAAAAAAACATGGATTTTGTCGCGTCATCGAGAAGGGTATGGGCTAGCATCATATTGACATAGTAGTCGGTGCATAAGAAAGGATAGGGACTAGAGGTGTGCATGGGCCAAGCTATCCGGCCCGGCCTGAAGGCCTGTCTGAAAAATGGGAGGGTTCTAATAAAAATATAGGCTCAAAATATGGGTTTGGGCAAAAATATGAGGCCCGTTTAGAAAATGGGTAGGGCTCGGGTAAAACTTTTCTGGCCCGAGCCCGGCCCGGCCCGAATTATATACTAAATATAGTTTTTTTTTAATTTTTAATCATATTTACATTTTAATTTTAATTTTAATATAATCACTTTTTATTATATTTTCAATTTGTGCATTGTTTTAAGAATTGTTTTAATATAATTTTTTATTTGTTTCTTCTTTTAATATTTATTTTAAATGTATTTGATGATTTATTATATTTTAAAATTTTTTATTTAATGAAATAAGTTTAAAAAAATTTAATATGGGCTGGGCCGGGCTTAAGCTTAATAATTTTATTTCAGGCCGGGCTTGAACAAATTTTTAGGCCCATATTTCGGGCCGGGCCGGGCCCGAGCCTAGAAAACGGGCCTAAAATTTTGTCTGGGCCCGACCCGAACTCGGCCCGGCCTGGCCCATGCACACCTCTAGTAGGGACATGGTGCAAAGAAATTTTTGCACTTCACAAGGACTTGTCCTTGTGTCTGCCCTTTCCCATGCATAAGCCATCAGTTGGAAATTTTGGTTTTGAAAACAATGTTTTTATGCATAGTGAATGTTTAAGAATTTTCTTTAAAATTAAACATTTTGATATTTATAACAATAAATCATTAACCAAAACTATCCATGTGCTTTGTAAGAGGCAGTCAAGTCAATCTCGACTTTCTATCGAACAACTGTCTACGTTATTCTCTTACCAAAAATTATTTAAATGTGGGCTCAAACAATACGAACCAAATGCACAGAATCAAAACTTTATTTAATTGGGAAAGTTAATTCTCTATTTAACTAAAAACTATAAGCTTTTCTCAAAAAATAGAATTTATACTGCAAAATAAATTTCTACTATTCTCTGACAAAATAACGAAGATTAATGATATGTCTAATATGTTAATCACATAGTTCCTATTTATAGAGAATCGATATAATAGTTTTGTTTGAATAAGGTCTAATTAGATCGTAGTATTTTAATAAAAAAAAACACGACTTTTACTCTAAGTAGAAGTGTTAGGAGTGGCAGCATGCCTTATGGGTTACTAGGGTTTGCACCCCTTTGTATTCCACAAGGTCTAATTTGACTTTTCATGTATTGAGTCTAATTATATATGTTATTTGGACTTTTATTCAAAACTTATATAATATGTCCAACCCAAAAACTATTTTTTATTTCCCAAAATATTATTTATTCAATTAATTTATATTAATTAGATTAATTTCTCAATTAAATTACTTTTTGAACCCAATTCTAATTTCATTTAAGTTATGGTAACTTTACCATACTAGAATCTATAAGGAAGTATATTTAATTGTCTTATTCAATAAATCCACAATTACTAATTAATTTAATTCTTACTTCACACTTTGATTATTTAATTACAATTAATTAAATAATAATTTAAAGAAATTAAATTAATTTCTAAGTTGACTTTTTTGCTTAGTGAGAAAACACTTTCACTACGGATAGTAATATATGCGATATATTTCTCTTAATTTATCATTTTCATTCATTCCATATTATTGGTTCTACATGTAATTTTATTCTAGTTATCTCGAGTTAGCAAAGGAATTGATTGGACATATATAATTAGTGCTCAAATAATTTGTAATTGAGTTTCGACCCTTCGCCTATTAATTACAACATTATTTAGTTACGAAGTCATTCCAAAAAAGTATCATGATTGAGCTCTCCCTTATTATATATCATTACAAAAGCTACTCATTAAGTGCTCGTCAAATGACATTTTCATGAGTGTGTTATCTTTAAAGGATATCCTTAATCTTTTTAAGATAAGTTCGTTCTCCCAATAACTAATAAATAGTAATTAAATCATTTATTTCCAAGACAAATGACCCATCACCATGTTACTTTTCCTCTATCATGTAATGTTAATGAGAGGATATCATTTACCCTTTGTTGGGCTATGAATTCTACTGTTGTGATATGATGCTACATCATGCAAAAATCAAATACCAAATGTACCAACTTTCAGTTCCTTATATATTTGAACTTAGGCTTTCGTTTACGTCAAAGTATACGAGTCACGAATACATAGCCCATCATCCACTTAGGATTAAGGAATGTCACATTATGAATGTCACAAGTGAATAAATCCATAAACAAAGTTAAGATCCATTCTACTTGGGTCTTATCCAATGTACTATCAGTCCAATCAGTCATATCTATGTCTCTATCTTCTAAGAGTCATCTGATCCAATACCTAAGACAAGGAATCCCCAATTGGACTTGATACGCGACATATTAGCATTTCAATTGATTTTCTCAATTCTCATTAGTATAAGGGCATGTTTAGATTATCTACTAATATAAATTATCTTTCCACATTACGATCTAACCACGTAATGTCGCTTAATATTAGTTAAAAGTTAGATAATCAGTCAGACTATATTTGCTTTAATTTCCTTTACGTGCAAAAACAATTGAAGACAATATACAAAAAATTATTAATGGTACTGATGGATTCTGGGCTCAAAACCCTAGCATATACTAAAGTGGGCGTTCCCAATTGAGGCACCTTGTCTTTTCACATTTAACTGATAAATTTTTTGGAATACGCCTAGCATCGGTGGCTTACGATGCATGCAACGGTCTATAAAGAAGGCCATTAATGTCTATCAAGATAAGGCAGAGAGTTGTTCTGTGCAATGAGGTACTCATTCAGCACCGAGCAGAAAGAGGGATGGAAAGGTAGGTAGAAGCTAACCTTCAGCAAAATGAGGGGAAGAGTAAAACCCCTAGTGATATCACTCAAATGACTTTCGGGTTAGTTGAAAGTCGTAGACAAAATTTGACCGAAGAATACCTCGGGCACCTAAATACCGATCAACTATTCTTTAACACTGCTGCATTCATAAATGGGAGCAACCACCCATTAGGTATTCTCAAGACCCTTGGGACCGATCTTAAACACATCTCTAGGCTATTGATTCTACTACATTGGCCTTGACCACTTCCTCGTGTAGTGATTCTGTAACACCCCTTAACCCTTATTCGTCGCTAGAATAGGGTTAAAGAGCATTACTAAATATTTCAGAACAAATACAAACAATCATATAATATTATAACATACACATCATAATTTAATCATAATGTCCCTTTATTGAGCCCTTGAAGCCCAATTCACGTGTTAGAAACAAATCGAGACTCAATTGGAAACTCATAATTTTTTTTATGAAATTTCAAAGTTCTTCCTAAGTGCAGGGCTCACACGCCCGTGTGGTCAAGGTACATGCCCGTGTGACCCTATGACATGCCCGTGCTTCAGATTGTGTCCTAACCCGTGTAACTCCCTGACTTACCTCATACAGCCAAATCACAAGCCCATGTGCTTCACACTGTTGAGACACACGCCCGTGTCTCTATTCGTGTGGTAATATCTGAGCATTCTATTTTAAATTTTTAAGATGCATGGGACACACAGCCTAACCACACGCTCATGTGTAAACCGTGTGTCTCGTACGGTTTGGTAACACACCCGTGTGCCAGGCTGTGTGGACTCAAAATGAGCCTTTTTCATCAAGTTTTACCAACCCTGCAAACTTAAACCACAAGCAATTCAACAACCAATTATCCAATCGATCCAAGACACAATCAAATACATCCAAATCATGCTAAACAATCAACCTAATTAAGCTAACCAATGTTTACTCATAAATACTTCATATATATTATTCAAATCAATCTAATAGTATACTATTTAAACCAATTCTATTTTTCACACTAGTTCAAACCAAAACATACCATTTGATAATATTAAAACATAACACATAAATTCATATGTATTCAAAAAATTTCATATTTTAACATCATTTACAATCATTTTCCAATCTAACTTACACAAACGACCTAGGTACATGCCATATACCAAAAAGAAAAGTACTTCACCATAATGAGTTCAGGATCGGCCTTAGATGCTGAACTTTAACCTAACCTGCGCACGGAAACAAACCATACTCTGAGTATAAACTCAGTGGTATTTCTATAATCTGAATACTTAAAAGACAAGACTTTATGATATTATATATTTAAATTCACATAACAAAAATCATTCAACTAATAATTAATTTCATAAACAATCATTTATAACATTTTCAATACCCATCTCTTACTACTTCAATCTCATAATTACTATTCAATAGCATTTGTCAATGGAATACACATATCATCTCACTATATCAATAACCATTTCATGAACTAATAATTCATGCATTTCATATGCAGATTTCAATTCACTTTCTCATTTCAAATCACTTATAATATCATCCAATATCAATCATAATGCCATTTCATTTAATTACCCCTATTAACAAAACTCGGACTTTGGCAGATACACAGATCAACCAAAACACACCAGTTTGGCACCTAGTGCCTCATCGGATAATTCGAAGAAACAAGTTGACACCCAGTGTCTAATCGGCCTTGCCGAAGTAAGTTGGTACCCAGTACCTCATCGAATTTATTCGAAGTAATAATATGACACCCAGTGTCTCATTGACTCATGGTCGAAGTATCCTTAAACACTTCCAATCCTATGGCATGCCAACTATATCCGACTCAGTCCGATATAGTTAATAGGGTTTTTCATCACTTTTCAATTTCCCATCAATACATATTTCAAATAATCACTTTTTCCATTTCAATCAATATCCCTTACAAATTAACATTCACATATATTCAAGCATTCAATTTCAACATCATAATATCAATGCTTACCTCATTTCACTTACCATATTTATTAATCAAAATACAATAATTAATAATAACTAGATTCGGATTATAGAAATACAAACTGTACTTCTCGAGTTACTCCTCGATAATCTTGTCTTTTCCTTTCTTAGCTGAGGTCTCCTGCTCAACATTAGCTACGGAAATCAAAAAATTAAAATTTATCAATACACTACAATTTAACATAGAATATTTTAATTTATACATAACTTTTGCCTAAATTCCAATTTAGTCCCTAAACAAAACCAACTTTATTTTCTTCACAATTTATGCTTTATTTTCATTCAATTAACATTTAAAACTAAATTTAACTATCTAATTTCACTATAAATCCCTAATTTAGAAATTCTTTCAATTTAGTCGTTATTACTCAAAATTTATGATTTATTTTACAATTCAATCCCTTTTTCACTTCTAACTTAAAATTCTATCAATTTAAACCCTAATACTTCAAATTATTCAACATGAACAACATCTAAAAATTCACTAATTTTTAAATTTTCAACATAAATGAAGTAATATTTTGTTCTAGGATTCCAAAAACTCAAAAAATAGAAGAAAAGAAGCTAAATTGACTTACCAAATTGAATTTGAACCCTAAACCCTAATTTTTTTCTTTTTCTTTTCTTTCTCCTTTCCACTTCTCTGTTTCATTCCAATGCTTTGTTCTTTTTCTATTTTTTTCTTTATTTATTTGTTTCATTTACTTTATCTTATGTTATATAATATAAAAATATAAAAATATAATAACATAATATCATTTACTTAAATAATAAGTAAATAATTAATTAATATATGTATTTTATTTTACCACATGTATTTCACTATTACCACACACTTGTCACATATGGCTTAATTGCTAATTTAGTCCCTTGACTTTTCTCTATTCTATTATTAAGTTTTCACCCTTTATTCAATTTAGTCCTTACACCTAATTAATCTTAGTTCAAGCTAATTCACCTAACTAAAATCTAATTAATCACACAACTAACTTCGTAAATATTTTTAATAAATATTTACGAATTCGTTTTACGATAATGGTGGCCCAAAAATATATTTTTTCGATACCCATAAATTTTGGGTCATTACAGATTCTAACCATTTTGTATTATAAAAATGAAAGGAAAAGAACAATGGAATTGCCTCTAGAGAAAATATGAACTTAAGACGAAAGAAGCAATAAGCTTTGACAGAAAAGAAGTCTAGGGTTCTGATGATACAACAAAGTGATTAGAAAGGTGTTTAAATTTCAATCTTATAAGGAACCAAATGTCTGTGGGAAGTTTTAAAATTTTGGTCAACTGTTTAAATACTCTAATTACAACTCAACACCTGTCAATACTGAAGTTACGTGACGATTGAAAATACGAGAGTACCCGCCAATATTTACCCACGAGCTAGAATCTGCCAAACGAGATTGGTTGTTTGCATTCACGCCATTTAGGATTTATAGAGTATACGTCACCGATGAGAAATCTGCTATAACTATGTTGGGCATTTCGCCAAGCAGTGTTATACACCTGATCTGGAGAGTTATCTATGCATCCTTAGTAGTGGGGATTCCCAAGTTGGAAAAATTTTGAAGATAAAATTTTCGTGAAGGAAGAGAGTGTTGTCATACCCCAAAATTGGTGCATCCAAGAGAAAGATGAATAAATGTGAAGGTTACATGTTTTGTTACACTATTGTAGTATAGTTCGCCACCTTTCAGAATTTTGGCAGGTTAAATCCTGGTGCATAATATATCCGTCTACATAGAATCTTAGGTTTTCATCTCTGGATGTTTCCTAATTGATGAAGAGTATACCAACTGAAGAGTACGCCCTAGAATGTTTACTAAGCATGACACGCATATCAAGTGTATGAGAAAATTTTGGGAGATTAGATCGTCTTCAAAAGCACGCCTTATTGAAGTTATCGCCAAAGGTATGGTACACCCAGTTTGCTCGAACACTATATAAGGTGGGTTCTGTAACATGATTGGTTGGGAGTCAACTAAATGGATTGATTGGTCAAACAACATTTGCACTGGAATCTCTTTTATATTTTTTTCGATTCTTGGAAGGCATTTATAAGACAATTTCTGTATGCATTCGACACTTGTCAAAATCCAATAAGAGGAACTAAGTATATATATATATGGTGAGAAGGGAACATTCAGATGGTTTTCTTCCTTCTGTTCTATACTTTGGTCTTTGTGTTAGTCAGTGGATGTTTCAACCTCCTGGTAAGTCTGATAGCTCTGCATGCTATGATTTTGAAAGAGTTAGGATGTTAAGAGGCATAAAAATAATAGGTTGTGAATAGATGACCCTGCATGAGGGTTGTTTGTAATTGAGATGTGAGTAAATTGTCTGTAAATAAGATATTAATGGAAGTTCCATAATCTTTTAAGCAGTTGTTGCTTCTAGTTTAGGTAAGATCATTGGAATAGAAACTCTAAGTTAAAGTGGAGGAAAGTTCTTAGGTGCATCCTTAGTATCGACTTTTACAAGTCATTCTAAAAAGTCTCTTCTTATAAGTTGATGTTCTAATAATGGTACATGAGTCCTTGAGTAACTGTTGAACGTATATGTGTGACCCTCGTACAGTATCTATATGAGTTTAAGTGTGTGATGTGTTATATGCATGAGTCTATGTTGTCCTATAAAGCAATTGTAGCGGTTAAAAGCAACATATAATCACAATTAAGCGCAATCCAAGCTCTTCAATGCAATGCTTTAAAAGTGTCAATGCAATATTCTAAAATGTAACTAACGTTACTTAAGTACAGAAAATTAACTAAGTCTAAGGGCATGAAATATAACTCTTTTCAAAAGTTACCAATAGTTACTTCCCTTTTTATGTACTAACAGGCTTCCTTGTTCGATGCCCTTGTGGGCTTCATTATTGTCATAAGGTGTACTTGTTCACCATTGGATCATGCTACGACTAACCATGGACTTTTGATTCTAAAGAATCAGTAAACCCCTTTTGAGGTGTTGCCCCTTAGGACCAGTAAATAACCATTCTGCGATGTCGCCAAACTCCCTCAAATCCCATTTCAATCTGTCAATTCCTCCACTAAGCCAATTTTTCCAAACTTTGACTAGCCCGTCAAAGTAACTCCCTCCATACTCCACATTTTATTAACATAGTTTTCATACATAACAATTTACTTATTACTATAACATGTTGTACGTCATATATCAACACATCAATACCCAAACACATCTTGCATTCAGAGGATATATTAAATCATTTATATATTTCACAACATTATGCATGCATAGCTTACTCATTCAACGTAATCACATTCAACCATGGGGTTCAGACTGAACTTAAAATAGACACACGAGCAGAATATTCTGCCAGCACAACAACAAACAAACACCCAAAGTGGAGTACAAAGACTCACTTTAAATCCTTCGTCCTCGCCAGCTTAGGTTGTCCAAATGTCAAAGCCTCATTTGTCCTGACAGCTAAGCATGATAACAAATACACCAATTAAAATGAAGATATTTAACTTAAAAATCCAGAATCTAGTTTCATATAGGAGCTTTTTTTTCAAAAATTTCAGAGATCCTTACTTCTCTTTTCTCAATTTCACGAATACAGAAAAATAGAAAGGTTTACCAATTCCCCTAATTCTCTACTTTCTGGCATTAAACCTCACGATCCTTGCCGTATATAGAGCTTTCCTTATCTTTTACTTCTTCAGTATGCAAAAGGGAAGAAAATACAAACAGAATTGGGAAAAATTCCCTTGTAGAAATAACCCTTCTCACATATATATACTCCTATTTTGCACAGTTACCATAACCCCAAATAACCAACCATTACTAGTCATTTTGTCTCCCAATAAGGAACCAGTCGGCTCCAACTTAACCAAACTAGGATTGAAACCTAATTTTTTACCTTTTAGCCACTAAAGTTTCTAGATTTCCTAATAAGGTCCATCGAACTTACAATCTTCTTCAGTTAATTCCCTGTCTTTCTTAGTTCCGGACTTTAATAGGAATTGGCTGTGACACCTCACTCGTCCCAATGTATAATGTGAATGGGACGTGCAATCGGAGCATGTGCTAAAAAATTAAAGTTATTTAAATTTTCATGTAACAAGCCAATTTTCAATGGTGTCGAAAAAGGCAGTTTTAGAACCCCATTTTTGTAAACCAAGCTTGTAAATAAATTTTGAATATTTACAAGATTATTATAAAAAAAAATCAATTTTTGGCCCATCAATTTTATCTATTAATTACTTAATTAGGGTACAAGGACTAAATTATAAAAGTTTAATCATTATAGGTTTTTAAGTTGGAAAAGGCTTATGGACAAAATTTGTAATTTGTCAAAGGTCCAAAATGGTAATTAAACCATTTTTAACTAAGTAACAGTGGATGATGATGGATTATACACTAAAATGTGATTAGCAAGCAATTAAGCTAATAAACTAAGGTTAAGTAAGTTTTAATTATATTGCATATACTTAGATGAGTGGAAAGAAAGAAAGAGTGTTCATCTTCTCCTTCCTTCCATAGTCGAACCTCTATGGTTAAGAAAAGAGAAAAAACAACCAAGGGTTTCAAGCATTCGGTCACTATTAGATCAAGAACTGGATCAAAGCAGAGTTAACCGAGTAAAAGCTAAAATTATTTATTAGCCCCTGAAGAATCAACTGTTTAGTGTTTTGAACAGGTAAGTTCATATGGTAATTATTATTTTAGGATGTTATGTATTTGATTTAACATATACATGTTTGAATTTAGATTTATTATTTGTGAATTGATATCAATGCTAGAATTGGACTGAATTGAAAATGTGAAGTTAAATGTGTAAAAAATGCCCTTGTGAACTTAGTAAAATGGTTAGGATACGATTGACATGCCACTAGGGTGTTGTATGGTTGGAAAATCAGGTTTGGAAAATGTAGTAGAAAATATATTTGAGAAAAAATTGTTTTAATTTTTTTTTCCAAAATCAAGAACTTGGTTATGATATCTAAACTAATAAACACTTAATCAAAATTGTACATTTTCGATTCTTTTAGGATGAATGCATCAATCAAGTAGTTTTCTCCGCTATCCTCAAGCTCACGTCTACCGAGTGTGGGCTTGCTTCAAATAAAAAAATTACAAAAATTAATAATGGGGTAATTTCAAATTTTCTCTAAACTTTTGGCCCAAGTTGTAAATAAGAAAAATATCTCTAGAAATTTTTTAAAAATAATTTCTTCAAAGAATGTTCTCTATACAACTTTCTATTGAATTTAAGTGTGTGAAAAATAATGACTCAAGGCTCTATTTATATATGGAGAGTTTAGAAAGTTCAACTATGATTAAACTTAATCACTTTAATATTAAATTAATATAATATTTATCAAGATAAATATTAGATTATTTTTAATATTAAATCTTATTACATTAATAGAATATATACAAGATAATCATTAAATTTAATTTAATATTAAGATAATCACTTTAATATTAAATTAATAAAATACTATTGAGATAAGTATTAAATTTAATTTAATATCAAATATATTAAAATAATATTATTTTTAAAATAGTTAATCTAAAATCAAATTCTCTAGTAAAGTCCCAGTAGGAGTGTAATTCTTCCACTGCTCAACCACTGAAGACCCATCGTCGCAGACCATTTTTCGGCCACCGGAATTCCACTGTCCTAGCCGTCGGCACCCCCGAGCTATTTTGATTTCTGTCGGTTCAGTCCAGCCCAATGATGGCCCGATCGATTTAGTCAAGCCACCGGTTCGACCGTCGGCTCGGTTTCACATACTAGGCCCAGTTCAACCAACTTTTGGGTATTGGTCTTAGTTTTGGATTCACGGGCCCAACTTTCAATCTCAAGTCCAATTTTCAAGTTTTATCACCTATTGGGCCAATTTTCTGACTTGAAAATTAATTTCAAAACTACCATATTTATCTTAATTAATTTGATTAATTTAATTACTTGATCAAATTTAATTTTCCCAAAAATCACTAAGATTGTCCAAATTAATTTTTTAATAAAATTCTTTAATCAAATTTTCTAGCTGAACAATTCTCATGACTGCCTAATTTAATTCCACATCAAATAAATCAAATCAATTAAATTATTTCCAAATTCGTAAAGTTTTCTTCTGGTTCAAATGCAGTGTAACACCCTTAACCCATATCCGTCGCCGGAACAGGGTTATAAAACATTACCGAAATTTATAGAACAAATATAGTTAATTTATATCATTTACTGTTCATATCCGAAACCAATCATATTTAATCATATTGTCCCTTAGTTGGATCCTCAAAACCCAATTAACACATTAGAAACAAGTCGGGACTAAATCGGGAACTCAGAGAATTTTTCGCGAAGTTTCAAATTTTTTCTTAAATATAGGGGTCACACGCCCGTGTGGGTAGGCCGTGTGGCTCACACGGCCAAATGACATGCCCGTATCCTAGACCTTGTGGGCATTTGATGTAAGGTACACGGTCATGTCCTAGCCCGTGTTCATACCCGTGTAACTCTCTAACTTGGATCACATAGCTAGCCATACACCCGTGTGCTAGGCCGTGTGGATAATTTAATTTTCAAAAATTAGGTACAAGATTCACACGACTTCTGCCTGTGTGACCAATTATGAGCATTATGTTTCTTAATTTTTAAGATGCAGGGGACACACGGCCAAATCACACGCCCATGCGCATGGCCGTGTGTCATACACGGTTGAGACACACTCCTGTGTGTCTACCCGTGTGGACAAAATAAGGTTATTTCCAAGCCTTATTTCTCACCCAAATTTTGCCTTGTACCTACATTAACATTTTAACACATTTCCAAACCAACATTTTGAACTAAGCCAAAATCAAGCAATATTCATGTATGTTCAAGTGTTTAAACTTACCAAAGGCCCATTTATTCTTATAGGCATACTTGATAAATTATGTTAATTCAAAACCATTCATCAATAGGTTTATATATTTTCCACCATATAACCTTTTCAACATACATCAAAACTTGATAAGGCCTTTTATAATTACATCATAATATGCTTAACACTAGCCATTCCAATGGTTAGTTACAAACAAAATAATATTTTATCATTTGACCTATTTTAGTCTATACATGCCATTATACCAAAAGTTAGCTTATTTCATATACCAAGAAGTCCGAGAGTTAGTGTGATGTGTCTCCGACCAAGTTCCAACCTTCAGGAGCCTCTGAGTACTATAAAATAGAGGAAAATAAAACAAAGTAAGCATTTAATGCTTAGTAAGTTCGTATAACAGGAATTTAACTTACCAATTATGTTCAATTTAAGTAATCATATAAATAACATGCATCCAACAAATTGACCAATTGCCTAATCACATACACTCAATCAAGCATAAATTTCTAAATACTTTTCAAGTACTAAAGATGAGTTCATCATGTAATAACTTTCATACATGTATACTTTTCTTATCATATTTCCATATAACATATACATTTCTATGATAAATCATCTCAAGTTCAGATTAGCCATAACAGAACTTTTCCCGTTGAATTTATTTGAAATATCGATGGATACACATGTAGTACACTTGAAGTGTACAACACTGTAAACCGTCAACTCATATTCAAGGGTACCCAATTAGGGCACATAATTAGGAAGCACTCTCTCGAGCCATATAACAATATGCTCATGTGAGCCATGTAACAGGAAGCTTATCCGGGCTATAACAGGAAACTCATAAGAGTTTAGAACAGGAAGCTCATTGAGCTTAACAGGTAACTTCGAAGAGCTATTATCAAGGAGCTCCGGATAGCCATATAACAGGATGTTCAAGCAAGCCATATCAGGAAGCTCACAAAGAGCCTATATCAGGATGCTCATAAAGAGCTGCGTTTGTGTCTGCAAAATATGCAGGATCACAACCGATCATATAATAGGACGCTCACAAAGAGTTGCAGTAGTCCGCAACACATGCAAGATTACTACAGATCAGGGTGCTCGCGGGAATCATGTAATGGGAAACTGGAGAGAGCTTATAACAGGATGCCCGTAAGAACTATGGTGTGTCCACAACATATGCAAGACCACAACCAATCGGGAAATCTTGTATCCATCGAATTCCATTTATTCAAACGTGACTTATACTTATCAAGCAATGTCAGGCATGTAATTAATTTTATACGTTAAACATTCATACAATTCATACATATTCAACATTAAATTCCAAACATATTAATATACATAATCTAGTTACACGAACTTACCTCGTCACTTACTCGTATACAGAGATCTACTAATCCGAAACTTTTTCTTTTCCTCGATCTAACTCTTTATTTGATCTTTCTGAATCTATATAAATAAATTTAACATCAATTTAATCCATTTCATACTTAATTTAATTCAATTCACATCTTAGGTAAAATTACCATTTTGGCCCTATATTTTCCATAAATGACGATTTCGTCCCTTCGCACGGAAAATGAAATTCATGCAATTTAATTTTTATTCCAAGCCTAACCGATTTTTGCATATAACATTTACAGCACATATAGTTCATAAAAATAAAAAATTTTCCATGAATTTTACATCTTTACTATTTAGCCCCTAAATCACAATTCCATGAAAATATACTTTACAAAAGTTGTTTATTTATCAACAACCTTTAAATTTCTACCAAAAATTTTAGAATCTCAGCATATTCATCCATGGCAAAATTTTAATACTTTGATATCTTTACAAATTGATTCTCAAAATAGCTAGATTAAGTTATTCCGATCTAAAAAATATAAAAATTACTAAAAACAGGACAAGATTACTTACCCTATTAGGCTTGCTTGATTTTCTTTCTCTTTCCTATGGTTTCCATAGAAATTTTGGGGAAGATGATGATATGAAATTATTTTATTCATTTAATTAACTTATCATCCATTAATTTTTTAACTTTTCAATTTAGTCCTTTTCTTTTTTTAATTTTTCATGGATGAATCATCATAAATATCTACTAACTCCATTTAATGGTCTAATTGCCATATAAGGACCTTAAGTTTTGAATTCCATAGCTATTTGATCCTTCTAGCTTCTAGAATTCAACTTTTGTATTTCATGCGATTTGGTCCTTTCTATAATTAAACATAAAATCGGTAAAAATTTCTTATCAAAATTTTCATACATCTTTCCTATCATGATGCAGACCATGCAACAATTTTAAAATAAATTTTCTTTCTGACTCGGATTTGTGGTCCCTAAACCACTGTTCTGATTTCACTGAAAATGGGTTGTTACATGCAGTCCGCTCGAGCTTTTATTGAGATAGTGGAGAGATCAATCAAACATCTACAATTAGGCTTTAGTAATTGAAATTATCCAGAAGCATCATTTCGATAATTCGCAATTTACTTAATTATGTAGTCAACCCAGAAAAAGTTCCATGATTGACAACTCATTATTATATACTCTTTACGAAAGCAATTTATTCAACTATTTTGTCCAATAACATTTCCATGTATGTGTCACCCTCATATGATATCATTGATTCTTTTGAGTTAAATCTGCTCACTCAATACAATCATATTTTATCTCATTGTCACCATTATGTCTTCTTAATGATTAATATGTTCTATCCTTAATTTTGTTATTTTATTATATCAATGTCACTACATGGGTTAATTCCAGATTGTGCCCAGAATTATTACTGTAGTCGACAGATGTCTGCAATGTTGTTGCATGAGTTAGTTCTAGATCGCACCCAGAATTGTCGCCGCAGTTGACAGCTGTCTAATAAGAGCCAACCATGCGTAAGCTGTCCAGTCCGGTGTAACTACCCTATACAAACAAGGACAGAAGAATCCCAAGGGAATGCCACATATACTTTTGAGGAAAACATAAAAGGATAATGTAAGAAGAATGAAGAGAGGAGTTTTTGCTGGACCACCATTCTCTTACCCTAGTTTGAAGCTTGCGGCCATGGCAGCTTGAGCCTCCTTTGGGTGAAGAAGACTGATGCAAATCCACTCCTGATGACGAGATTTAAGTGCAGAACAAGGGGAAATAGAGAGATTCAATTGAGTAGCGTAGGAATAGTATTCTCCATTTGATTCTTTCTCATTTCTTTGAAAACACTAGTGATTACTCTATGGTTTCTACGGTATGGAAGTACAATGAATGCTTTGTTAAATGTTATCTTATTAAATCTTATTTTTATTGTTTAATATTGAGGGTTTAAATGTTTTAAACACGGAAGTGTTATTGCAGCCACTAACACTGAAAGGTGCAGTGACAGTTCGAGCTAATAAGCATTTTAGCAGAAGTTGAGTAAGGACTAAAGGAATTTAGTCCACTTGTTCTTAATAGTGCCAATTGCCATCATCGGAAGGTGAGGTTAATGTGCATGGTTAAGTCGCAGATTAAATAAAAGAATGGTATTTGGTAAGATACACATTAAATTTTATTGCGTCGACAATCACCTATCTTTTTTACCTTGTGAGTACTTAGTATACCGCTGAAGATTCATGTTGGAGATCTTAGTTTATCTATAGTATATTTTATCTTATTATTTTTGTGTTATTGCTTCAACAACTATACTCACAATTTATCTCATTTCTATTTAGTTATTGCACCGACATTAATAGACAAAAGACAGCTATCCTTGTAGGATCGATATCTGACAGACTCACATCTGCCTATTATACTTACATCGACAGTGTACGCTTGCACATTTTTGTTGTGACGTTTACAGCTGATCAAGTTTTTGGCGCCGTTGCCAAGGATGTCATTTGTTTGATGTTTAGTTTTGTTCTTGTGTGTCTTTGTACTTTGTTTTCCTTATATAATATTTAGTATTCACTAACTTGTTTTCTCTTTGTTGTTATTTTTCAATTTCATTTTAGGTGTTTAATGACTCAAAGCAATTCAAATTTTCTTGCTGACTTTGATCCAAAAATTGAAAGAACTATTCGAAGAAGACTTCGAGAAAAAAGAAATATAGATTTACTAGGGGACAATACAACCATACCCTCAATACAAGCAAAACATTCATAACCCATTGTTGCCACAAAATGCGCGCATCCACAATAGAACCATACGAGATTGTGTTGTCCCTATTCTAGATGATTTACAACCAGGATTTGTTAGACCAGCAATCAAGTTGGGAACTTTGAACTTAAGCCAGTGATGTTTCAAATGTTGAACTCTAATGGCCAATATGTTGGACTAACATATAAAGATGCGAGAGAACATTTTAAATCATTTTTATTGATCTGTGCATTTCTGATGATACCTTTAGTCAACAAGGCATTTCTGATGATACCTTAAGGATACAATTGTTTCCCTATTCCTTACAAGGGAGAGCTTGCACTTGGTTTCTTGGGCTATTTGCTAGATCAATTACTTCTTGGAATCTTCTCGCCACACAATTTATTTTACGATTTAACCCACCAATAATGAATGCTCGTCTTTGAAATGATATTATTACTTACCATCAGCTGGATGATGAAAATCTTCACACCACATGGGAACGTTATAAATCTTTGCTTCGACGTTGTCCTATGCACGACATTTAATCAGGAACACAAGTTGAGATTTTGTATAATGGTCTTAATTCACATACAAGGAATCTTGTCGACGCATCAGCCAATGGACTGCTGCTAGATTGCACTTACAATAATGTTGTGAGAATTCTTGAGAGAATTGCTCAAAATGATTATCAATATCCCATCTCTAGATCTGCACAAGTAAATACTACTCTAGGAGTTATTGAATTGGATGCAATATCCGCGGTAAGTGCCTAAGTCTCTTCGCTCACAAACAGTAAAAATATGCAAGGGACAAGTGACATTGCACCTATACAGGTTGCTCAACAATTGGATACTCCTACCTTTTGTTGTGAAATTTGTTGTGACAACCATAGTTATGAAGATTGTCCACAACATGCAGAAAATGCCTGCTATGTCAGTAATATTCGTAACAATTCTTATGGAAACTCTTAAAACAACTTTGCACGCAACCAACAGTTTTGAGAAACTTAGAATTTTGGATAAAATACTGCGACATTCAGATATGGGAATGCATCTACTCAGGGCAATTATAATTCGCGATATGGGAATTACAACCAACAACAGAACTACAATTAGCATCCTCGATTGTATCTACAATAAAGTCATATATAGTCACATCAAATGCAGATTTAGCCACAAATGATGAATCCGGATAATCAAGGATAGCGACAACAACAGTATACACAAGCTTCTACTTCTGACCTATTAACTACTCTTGAGGCATTAATGCGAGAGCATATTACTCGCACAGAAGCTATTGTTCAAGGAAATTCATCTTCCATTCAAGCATTGGAGGCACAATTGAGACAGCTTGTTTCAAATTTGAATACTCAAACACAAGGCTCCTTACCTAGTGACATCGAAAACCCAAGCCTGATGGGGAAAGAGCACTATAAAGCTATCACTCTTAGGAGTGGTAAACAAACTGGTGAGCCGTTTATCGATTCTACTGTAGCATCCCCAAATATTGGTGGCATAAGCCTTGATGGGAATGTAATGAACCGAAAGTTACGGTATCGAAAATCGAGTCTCGAGTACTGTTTCCGTGAAATTAATTCATGAATATTTATTAGAAATATTTATGAATTATAGTTGAGTGGTTGATTAATATTTGATTAAGTTAAGTAGCTTGAATTTAGAATAATGACTAAATTGCATAAGGTATAAAAGTTTAATTATAGATTAAAGATTAGTAAAGGGACTAATCTAGCACTTAGACCCTAAAGTGACATGTGTGTGTTAATATTGAATAACATGTGTAATAGTTGGTATATATGTGTAATAGCTATAAGATATTTTATGTTATAGCTATTACACATGTTAATTTTATATTTGTTATAGGTTAATAATAGTATAATAAGTAAAGTTGATAAAATAGAAAAAGAAAATAGAAAGACTAACAGAGAGCAAACGTGGAAAATAAAGAAGGAAAGAAAGAAAGAAAAAGAAAAGGGAAATTTGAAGGTTAAGGACCTAAGGCTTGATTGGTAAGTTGTTTTAGCTCATTTACTTATGATTTTTATGTTTTTGGAGTCCTAATTCAAAGTTCTACTTGTATGAAGTTAGAATGAAGAAAAATAGTGAATTTTTATATGTTTATTAAGTTGATTAAATTGAGGTTTTATGGGTTAAATTGATAGAAATTGATGTTAGAAGTGAAAAATGAGTAAGTTGTTAGAAGAATTTTAAGCTAGGTTTAACTAGGGACTAAGTTGTATAGAACTCAAAATTTATGTTTTATAATGAATTTTATGAGCTTGAATTTGTTAATGAGTTGATTAAAAGAAAGGAAAAGAGAAAGTGAACGAAGATATCGATTAAATTCGATAAATAGTGGTTTGTATTTCTATAAACCGAGCTTAATCGTTATTGCTATATTTGATATTTATATTGTATGAAAATGTGAATGAGGTAAGTATTCTTACCATATTGAAATGAATGTGATTTTGAATACCCTATTAACAGTGTCGGGCTAGTCGGATATAGTTAACATATCATAGGAATTGGAAGTATTGGGGTATTCCGACCTTGAGTCGATGAGACACTATGTGTCGACTACTGTTAAAGTTCCGGATTTGTTCCGATGAAGTACTTTGTGTACTATAATATTAAAGTTTCGGATTTGTTCCGATGAAGCTCAATGTGCTTATCCCAGAGTGTGGATTGGATCCGTGTATCCGTCAGTGTCTGAGTTGTGTTAAAAAGGGTAAATAAAGTAAAAATAATTAAAGTACTGATTGATTGACTGTTATTGAAATGATGATTGATATTGAATAATAGCAATAATGTGTTTGAATTACCATGTTTTAAAGTTGATTAAGCTATTGTTTATAGAAATACCACTGAGAGTATTCTCAGTGTACGATTTGTTTCCGTGCGAAGACTAGGTACGAAAGTATAAGGACTCAGCATACAAGCCGATCCCCGAACTCAAATTGGTGAAGTTTTTATCTTTTTGGAAAATGGCATTGTACCTAGGATGTCTTTTGGTCATTTTGAAAGCACCTAAGTTGTTAAGTGATATTTTGTTATGTTTAGTAAATGTCACCAAAACCTTAAGTATGGTACGTTTTTGATATGTTAGTGAAGAGAAATAAGAGGAAGTGATGGTAAATATTGTAGAGAGAAGAAATGAAGATGTTATAACTTAGTTATCAACATTTTTTTTTACTAAAACAGATTTAGACAGTAGCAGTAGCTCAACTTTGAAAATACACAAAAAATAGTAGAAAGTGAATTAGAGACTGAATAAAATATTTAATTGAAGCTAAATGAATCTATTTTCAAGTGGAAGAAACAAAATAGGTAAAAGAGTTATATTTTATGAGATATTTGCATTTTGGTGAAATAGGATCAGAGCAATTTCTGGATTCCCTGTTCTAACTTTAGAAATTCTCCATAAATTGTGTATTAATAATTAGGAGTTAAAATTTATATATATGGATTCCTTATTTAGTCTATTTTTAAGTGAAATAAACAGAATAGTCATTGGATTTCTGTACAGGAAGAAATTTGATACGTAGTGCACAGGGGTCAGAGTAGCTGAACCCTGAAACAGGGGAGACTTTTACTAATAAACTGTACTAATTGGCCCAACCAAAAATTCTAGAAAAAAATTAGTAAGTAGATATATGAATCAAGTTTCAGGGAAAATTTACAGAATTGGATTTTGAGTTTTTTAACTCGAGATATGATTTTTTTAGCGACTGTAATGCAGATGGATAGTTTACTACGAGAATTGTTTGAACTTGTTTAATTGCTATAAATAAGTTTAGTAATGTCTCATGCTCGACTCCAGCGACGGTCTCGGGTAAGGGGGCATTACAGAGAAGGTTGATTCTGAAGAGCTTGTTGATGTACCAGGCAAAGAAGTACCGCCAACTGTCGCTCACATGCCTTATATTTGACCCTCGAAATTGTAGACGCAGCCAAAAGTATCGCCATAACCAGATGTACTTCCACCTGTACCTTTTCCACAAAGATTCAAGAGGAATGAAAATAATAAACAGTATCAGCAGTTTTTGGATACACTGAAACAATTGCAAATCAACATTCCTTTAGTGGACACTCTGGTACAAATTCCAAGTTATGAGAAGTTTATGAAAGACCTCTTGTCCAAGAAGAAAAAACTCACTGATGTTGAAACTATTGCAATCACAGAAGGCTGTAGTGTTGTCTTGACAAGCAAGTTGCCCCCTAAATTGAAATATCTTGTAAGCTTTACCATTCCATGTTCGGTTGGAAATCAATATTTGGGCAAAGCTTTATACAATTTAGGAGCTAGCATCAACCTCATACCACTATCTACTTTTAGAAAGTTGGGAATTGGTCATATGAAAACCACTGCAGTGACATTGCAACTAACAGATCAATCTTTAGCTCAATCTGAAAGGCAAATCAAAGATTTTTTAATTCATGTGGATAAATTCATTTTTTCGGCTAATTTTATCATACTTGGCTGCGAGGCAAACAAGGAGGTTCCCATAATTTTGGGACGACCATTTTTAGTCACCGGCCAAACTCTCATTGATGTTTATAAAGGAGAACTCACCATACGACTGAATGATGAGCAAGTTACCTTTAATGTTTTTGAGTCTGTTCATCACAAGGATAAAGCAGAGTGCCATACTATCGGTGTGCTCAACGATTTGATTGAGGACAACAACAAAAGCACAGTCATTACTGTAGAAATTGTAGTGACATCGGAGGCTAAATCCATAGACAATTATGATAGCACTGTTGAAGCTAGTACTATTAAAGTCAAGCATAGATGGCAAATTTAACCCTTAGACCTAACCAACAAAACCACTCCAATTTTCAAACCATCAATTGAAGAAGCTCCGACTGTGGAATTGAAACCACTACCTCCTCATCTTAAATACATCTTTTTGTGTGGTCACAATACTCTTCCAGTTATTGTCTCTGCAACACTAGATGAAACACAAGAAAAGAAATTGACTCACATTTTCAAGTAGCACAAATGAGCTATTTCCTGGAGTATTGCGGATATTCAAGGTATTAGTCTTTCTTTTTGCATGCATAAAAACAAGTTAGAAAATGAAGGCCAGCAATCAATTGAATCGCAAAGAAGGTTAATCGAGAAGATGAAGGAAGTGGTCAAGAAAGAAATCATAAAATGGATTGATGTAGGAATTATTTACCTGACTTCTTATAGCAAGTGGGTGAGTCCAGTGCAATGTGTCCGAAAAAGAGTGGCATCATAGTGGTTCACAATGATAAGGACGAATTACTGCTAATACGCATCATCATGGGTGACGAGTCTGCATGGACTTTCATAAATTAAATGTAGCCACAATGAAGGATTACTCTCCACTTCCCTTCATTGACCAAATATTAGATCAGCTTGTTGGAAAAGCTTATTATTGCTTCCTAGATGACTATTCTGGGTACAACCAAATTGCTATTACACTAGAGGATTAGGAGAAAACAACTTTCACCTGCCCCTTTGGTACTTTTGCTTTTTGTCGTATGCCCTTTGGTCTTTGTAATGCACCAGCCACATTTCAAAGGTGTATGATGGCAATATTCTCAGATATGATCGAAAACTCTTTAGAGGTTTTTATGGATGACTTTTCAATTTATGGGAATGATTTTGATCATTGCGCTAACAATTTGGATAAAGTACTGAAGCGATGTGAGGACACTCATCTTGTCTTGAATTGGGAAAAATGTCATTTTATGGCAACTGAAGGCATTGTGTTGGGCGATTACATCTCTAATAAGAGTATTCAAGTCGATAAAGCTAAAGTGGAAATCATCGAGAAATTACCCCCACAAAAAAATGTGAAAGGTATTCGTAGCTTTCTTGGACACGTAGGATTTTACCGACGGTTTATTAGGGATTTTTCAAAACTTGCAAAACCATTGTGGTTATTGCTGGAACAGAATCGAAAATTGACGAGGCATGTCTGGATGCCTTTATTCAGTTAAAGAAGCAGCTAATCAATACACCCATTGTCGTTGCAGCTGATTGGTCTCAACCTTTTGAAGTTATGTGCGATATAAGTGATTCCGCCGTGGGTGCAGTGCTAGGACAACGCAAGGGAAAAATATTTCACGCCATCTATTATGCTAGCAAAAATCTTACAGAGGCAAACTTAATTATACCACCACAGAGAAAGAATTGCTAGCTGTAGTCTTTGCCTTCGATAAGTTTTCACTGATCATTTTGCATTGTGATATCTCTTTGCTAAAAAAGATGCCAAACCAAGACTGATATGATGGATTTTATTGTTACAAGAATTTGAAATTGAGATGAAAGACCGCAAGGGGTCATAGAATCAAGTTGCCAATCATTTGTCTAGATTGGAGTTGGCAGCAAAGACGGGAAAATATTTCCAATTGTCGACACATTCCCAGATGAGATGTTATTCGCTGTCGATGTAACTCCTTGGTATGCAGATTTGGTTAATTACTTGGTGTATGGTAAGCTCCCATTGAGTATCAAGGGCCATAAAAAAGAAAGATTTCTTCATGACGTAGTAAAGTACCTTTGGAACAAGCCGTATTTATTCAAGATATACAATGACAACATCATTCGACGTTGCGTTCCAAAAGAAGAGATGCTTTCAATCCTGAAGCACTGTCACGATGCTCCTTATGGAGGCCATTTTGGTGGTATGAAAATTACTGCTAAGGTTCTACAATCAGGATTCTACTGGCCATCATTATTCAAATATGCTCATAATTTGTGAATCAATGCAATAAATGTCAGCACATCGATTTTATTTCCTGACATAATGAAATATTGCAACAGCCAATTATGGAAGTTGAATTGTTTGATGTTTGGGGAATGAATTTTGTAGGACCATTTCCAAGTTCATTTGGAAAACTTTATATATTAGTCACTATTGACTATGTCTCAAAGTGGGTGGAGGCTATTGCTGTCCGAAAGGATGATGCAAGGACAATGCTCAAATTTTTTTCACAAGTATATACTCACTCGTTTCAGCACACCAAAGGCCTTGATTACTGATCAGGGTACACATTTCTATTGCAACCAAGTGGAATCCATATTAAATATATATGGAGTCAATCACAGAATGACCACTACTTATCATCCACAAACCAATGGACAAGCTGAGGTTTCAAATTGACAAATTAAGAATATTCTTGAGAAGGTTGTAAATCCTTTGAGAAAATATTGGTCTTTCCGATTGGATGATGCTCTATGGGCATTGTGGATAGCATATAAGACTACATTGGGAATGTCACCATACCAATTAGTTTTTGGGAAAGCATGTCACTTGTCAGTTGAATTGGAACACAAAGTGATGTGGGTAATTAAGCAAATGAACAAGGACTATGAAGCTGCTAGACAGAAAAGGCTTTGGACATCACCGAGCTAGAGGAGATTCGAAGAAATACTTATGAAAATGTTACGATTTATAAGGAAATGACCAAACGATGGCATGACAAGATTATTTTGCAGCGACTATTTACCGTAGGTCAATATGTTTTATTATTCAACTCCTGACTTAAATTGCACCCAGGTAAATTGTGGTCACGTTGGTCTAGACTATTTGAAGTTGTCGACGTATTTCCCCATGGTGTAGTCACAATTCAAGATTTACGTGATGGACACCAGTTCTAAGTCAATGGACAGAGATTGAAACACTATTTTGGAAATAAAAATCAAGAGCAAGTAGAGACCATTAATTTGGTCCAAACATTTTAAATTTTAAATTTTGCATTTTCATTTTATTTTATTCCTATTTTGTAAAGCTTTTTTTCTTTCCTTTTTACAGAATCATAACGTACCAATGTCGACGCAACAAGATTCAGTTGTCAACATATTCCGTACCACTGTGTTACCATTAATCAAAATTAAGGGAACTTCAATCTTCATAGTTAGATAAAAAAACCACGCAGTCGTTCGATCTATTTGAGTAGGCATAATTCTTATTGGACGCCACTCTTCCCACTAGTTTTGTATCTCTCTACAAAACACCACTACTCTACATCATCCTCTTTCATTCCCTATAAAGTCTACACCACTGTGCGATTGCAAAGCATCCAAGCAACCATTTTTGTTCTTTTTCCTTACTCAATATCCCACTTTTTTCACTTAAAATTGTTTTCCCTCTAAAAAAGATGGCAAAAACAATAGGTTTGACTAAGAAAGACAACAAATACACTGAAGAACCTGCATCTTCCGCCACTACAGTTTGCGAGTCAGAATCCCCCAAGCAAGTACAGAAAAAGGAACCAGTAATCTTTTTGAATAAAGCAGCAAGGGAACGATTTTAAGAGAACATATTGCGTCAAAATTTTTACCCTGAACAGGGCATTTCCTTGTCGCAACAATAGGAGTTGGGCAAACAAATTCATTGAACCATTTCTAAACTGAAATGGGGAAATTTCTGCACACACCCTGGAAGTTATTCCTCTTCCCTAGTATGTGAATTCTATGCCAACCTTTATGACCAAGATTTAGAATTTATTTTTGTTCGTGAAGGTCTAATCCTATGGGATGCCAACACAATCAATAAGTTGTATAACCTTACAGTCGATGTCGACGAACACTCTGATTTCTTTGCAAAAGTGATGGACGAGAAAAGGGTCCTGCTCATACAAGATTTGTGTATTAAAGGAGTATGGTGAACAGGGTCGCATCCAAAGAATTTTACAATACACCACCGTTTCTTAACATTGCACAGCAAAATATTGTTTCACTTTGTTAACTGCAAACTACTGCTGTCTACCCACAGCACCACCGTCAACCTTGATAGAATGTGTTTGATACATTCCATTATCAATGGTAGAAAAATTGATGTAGGCACAATTCTCCATCGTGAAATTATTGAATGCACTGTGAGACAGACTGGCATTTTGGTTTTCCCATAATTGGTAATGTCACTATGTCGCCAGAAAGGCATTGTGCCCCGAAAAGATGAAGAAATCATGGATAATAAGGGTCCAATTAAAGAAGCCTCTGTCGAGAGGATTACTCGTGGCACAAAAACACCAGTACTGAAAGAGGTAGGAACCACCAAGACAAAGAAGGGCAAAGCTAAAGCCGACAGTAAAGGAACAACCCTGCATACAGAGACATTCTTATTGCGTAAAATGAAAGATGTTGAGAAAATGGTTACTTCCATCAATATTAGGCAAATCAAACTTGTTTCTACAATTGAGGACATGAAGAACTCTCAGAATTTGTTTTATGCTTATACTAAAGCTTGGAACAGTTCCATTGTAGCCACATTAAGCCAATTGAGCCTATCCCCAATATCGGACTTCTTAGTGTTTCCACCAATCATTTGAAACTATAAGCATTCATCTGCAAATGACGACTTTGAAGACTGAGATCGACCGGTGGCATCTCCTCCCATCGTACAAGTCTCTGATAATGACAAAGATGAAGAATCCAGGGACATTGAGGAATGTCTGCGCAAGATTGATAGCTTGTTCAAGGATGATATTTTTGCTAATCAAGAGGACATTGTTGTTGAGAAGGAAATTGATGCTGCAAAAGAAGAAGTTGTCTAAGAAGAAGTTGTTGCTGAAGAAGAAAAAGTTGCTGAAAATGATAAAGAAAAAGAAGAAGAAGATTTTGTTGAAAAAGTTATCACCGCACTCGAATCTGTGGGTGCAAATATTGATAATTTGGAGTAATTAGAACGAGACCTGCAGAAGCTACTGAGGTCACTAGTGAGGAGCAATGTAATTCATGGGCAATAGTGGTCTACACTGGACCACTCTAAGTGGCATCTCCTATACAAATAGCAGCCGCTGATGCCGAGGCTGAGCCAGGAACTGAAGAGCAATTCGCAGACCGCACAAAGCTCAAAGAAAAGAAAAGGAAGCACTCCAAGGATAAAAAAAGTACAAAAGAGAAGAATAAAATGAGGAGAAAGAAACATCATGCAGCTACATCGACAGCTGCGAATAACTGAGTTAGTTTGTTTTAAGCTTTAGTTATAGTAGTCATGCATTGCATGTAGTTGTAGGTTTTATTTTGATAAGTATACATTATCGTTGTATTTTCATTGTCATTACATATACATGCCAGTGCATTGGGGACAATGCAATCTTTAAGTTTGGGGGAATATATATGGGATTTGGAAATACACCCACATTTCAATTTTTTTTGAAGCACGTAAGGCTTATGCACAATTATTCAAAAATTTGTGTTATGTTCGATGCTTAATTCTTGGATCATATGAATTGTCAATGAATGAGTTGGATAAATTTGACTGAATGTTGTATCTTCAATACTTTGATGAATGATTTAAGTTGCATTAGTAATAAATGACTAGTAGCATTCCTTGAATATTGAATGAAACTGCCTTTTTCAACTATATATATATAGTTATAAATAAGAGACACTCCAAAGTGGGTGTATTTTGGAATGTTAAAAAGGGAACACTCTAATACAAGTGTTAGAAAAATGAATCTAGCCTAAGGTCGTCGTTATATAAGTGTGTGTCAGCGCAATTACGTACTCCCTAAGGGTTTGTTGCACTCCATCGTTACTTCTTAGGAACAAGGGTACAGTAATGAAATGATATCCCTTATTCTAGAAAAAATAAAAAATTTATATTATTGTACAACAAATGTTGTTTTGGTAGATAAAATTTGAGGTTTGAAACATGGTATTGGCATTAATGAAGTTACAATCTTATTCATTCATGCTTATGTATTGTCGATGCAATATTCTTTCATCTGAATGTGACTCATTCATTGGGATTTTAGGTGATTCAAGTTACTAGAATGTTCATTTGTCTTACTTAGTAATGTTTTGCTGCCTTGCTGGCTTCTACTTTACTTGAGGATAAGTAAAAATTCAAGTTTGAGGGTGTGTGATAGCACTGAAAAGAACATAATTTTCCCCCTACTTATTGGTTAAAATTTTCCCATTTAGTTACCTTTAGAATACATTTTAGCATGTTTAGTTTAGTAAATTGCATTTTATAACTCAGTGAATCCTAGCCTATTTTATCCTTAATTTTCTATCTTATTGCATTAATGTCGCTGCATGAGTTAATTCCAGATTGCATCTGAAATTCCAGAGCATTCCGCCAGTTTTTGGCAACTTTCACTTTCAACCCGATTCACCGCCTACGTGCCCTTTACGCCCAGTCATTCCGAAGAACACTTCGCCGTAGTCGATAGATGTCCACAATGTCGCTGCATGAGTTAATTCCAGATTACGTCCAAAATTTTCACCGCAGTTGATAGTTGTTTGATGAGAACCAACCATGCGTGAGCCGTCCAGTCCGATGTAACTACCCTATACAAACAAGGACAGAAGAATCCTGAGGGAAGGACACTTGTACTATTGAGGAAAACATAAAAGGATAACGTGAGAAGAATGAATAAAGGAGTTTTTGCTGGACCACCATTCTCTTACACTAGTTTGAAGCTTACGACCATGGCAGCTTGAGCCTCTTTTGGGTAAGCCAACATGAAGGCTGATGCAGATCCACTCCTGATAAGAAGATATAAGTGCATAACAAGGGGAAATAGAGAGATTCAATCAAGTAGCTTAGGAATAGTATTCTCCATTCGATTTTTTCTCATTTCTTTGAAAACGCTAGTAATTACTCTATGTTTTCTATGGTATGGAAGTACAATGAATGCTTTCTTAAATTTTATCTTATTAAATCTTATTTTTATTATTTAATATTGGGGGTTTGAATGTTTTAAACACGTAAGTGTTATTGCAGTCACTAACACTGAAAGGTGCAGTGACATTTCGAGCTAATAAGCATTTTAGTAGAAGTTGAGTAAGGGCTAAAGGAATTTAGTCCACTTGTTCTTAATAGTGCCAATTGCCATCATCGGAAGGTGAGGTTAATGTGCATGGTTAAGTTGTAGATTAAATAAAAGAGTGGCATTTGGTAAGATATACATTAAATTTTATTGCGTCGACAATCACCTATCTTTTATACCTTGTGAGTACTTAGTATACCGCTGAAGATTCATGTTGGAGATCTTAGTTTATGCATAGTATACTTTATCTTATTATTTTCGTGTTATTGCTTCGACAACTATACTCACAATTTATCTCATTTCTATCTAGTTATTACACCAATATTAATAGACAAAAGACAACCATACTTGTGGGATCGATATCCGACAAACTCACATCTGTCTATTATACTTACATCGACAGTGTACGCTTGCACCTTTTTGTTGTGATGTTTACAGCCGATCAGCCACGTTCTATAGTTATCAATTTACACAATGCTAATAAGAGGATATTGTTAACTCTTTAACTAATTTATGAATTCCATTATTGCCATTAAAGTCATGCCATACACAAGTCATGTACCCAACATATCATATATGGGATCGATAATTTTTAGAGCATAAGCCTCCACTTATATCAAAGCACATGAGTTACATATGCATGGTCAGTGACTAACTTAAATTTAGGTAAATCACACTATGAATGTCACAAGTGAACTAATTCACAAATAGATTCAGAATTAATTCATCTTGGGTCCAATCCAATGTATGAATATATTTATGTCTCTACCCGTGGAGTCAACTGCTTCAATATCTAAGACTAGTCATCTCCCCAATCAAAATTGTAGATGACATAATAATCCTTCTAAGTATTTGAATAAAATGTTCATTTTGATTCTTTTATGGGATTACAGACTCATTTAGATTATCTACTAAAATAAGTTGTCTTTCTCGCAATGTAAACATTCTTACAGTGCCACTTATCATCAGTTTGAACTTAAACAATCAATGAGCTAATATCTGCTTGTCACAATTTTGCTATGCATGCAAAACATGGAAGAAAGAAACATAAAAGACATAGTAATGAAATGTGAAATGTGCAATTAACTTTAGTTATCCATTCATTGTTCAAATACATAGAAAACTATTACATATTTACTACAATATAAGCATATTTCCCAATAGTACGTGCTTGTACGAGATTTCTTATAGATGTTAACGAGATCCAATATTTGTTGCAGATTTTCAGTATTTATGTGACCTAGGTTTAGCTCAGACAAGTAACCTGAAGGGTTGTGATAATGATTTAGTTTGGACGGGTAACCAAGTATATAATTATACTTACCTTGGATGAGCAATTGGTGTGGTGATACATACAAGGATGGGGTGAAATCTATTAAATTCCATTCACCAAAGCTACCAATTTTCAAGTTTGGGAAATTAATAGACTTGTGACAACTTTTTGGATGGGATCCAGGAATTTCTGGGTTGATATGTCTTCATGGAATTCAAAGATCTATCTCTTATCTTCGAAACGCACTTTAAATCACTCGATTTCAAGTTTAGGAGCTTAAGTTATGACTGTTTTAATAAAGACTGCGTCAGTAGAATTTTTGGACGTGATTACGACGAGAATTACGAGTTTTGAGCTTTTAATTTGAGTTTAAATCATATTGGGTTCGAGTTTTGGGCTTAATTTTTATTATACATGAGCCCAATATTGTATTTATCAGCTCTTATTATTTTATTATTCAAAATTTTTAATAATTATTAAGTAGTTTAAGTTATTGAGGAGTTTTATGTCAACAAGAAAGTTTAGTGTAAAACTACTTCTTGTTTAGATTAATTAGAGTTCTAGTATACATAAGAGTTTTATTTAGATTTATTTAGCTAACCTGTATACAGGCCTTTGCATTGTACACAAATAAAAAAATAATTGATTATTATTCAAATTCTCTTTGAGTTTTTCTTTTCAAGAATTGTTCTTGAGTTTTGTAGAACCTATATTTTGCCCGGGCTTACAAAAATTAAAAATTAAACAAAATATAAAATTAAAAAGTCCATTTAAGTCCTTTTACAGAACCCAAAATACAAACCCACTAACCATTGCCCAAAAATTAAAACCCAAAATCAAACCTAAAAATTCTACCTGTGAACTATAACCCAAATACCCATTACACCCATACCTAAACTCACAACCCAAATCAGGCCCAAAATACCCTTTTGACCCAACAAACAAACACAGCTCAGCTAGCCCAACTGACTGAAGGAGTTTTAGCTTCTGAGAAACCCTAGCTAGGGTTCGCGCCGCAAGCTCCCTCGTGATTGCAGCCGACATCAGCCTCGTGTTGCGCCGCAATCAAAGGCCTGAATCAGCATGCCCTCGCCTCTGTCGCAATCGTTGCATTTAGACCTGCAAAAGAAAGGAAAACGACACAGAATCGAAACTAATATGGCAGGAAATAAAACTAGATTTTGTAACATTTATTTTCAAATTTCCAGTGGCTATAAAAAGCTCAAATCAGAACGATGTAGAGAGACGTTTTTAATACGCATATATTGACAGAAATAAAAAACTAAAATACAAGCAGTTTTCATACCAAAAAGCAGAGGTGATTTCTTTGCTTTATTTCCTTCTTTATTTTTTTATTTTTTATTTTTTTTTTGCATGTAAATAGTGTTAGAAAGTTACCTGTTGATTCGTGAGAGAAGGAGGAAATTTTTTAGATCCCTAACCGCCAGGCACGGTGGCTCAAACGGTGGCGCGTGAAGCGTGTGTGGCCGAAGGTGGTGGTGCTCCGGGACGAGCCAGGACGGCCACTGGCCGGAGCTCTGAGAGAATTTTGGAGCTCTCTTTCTTTTTCTTTTTTTTTTTTCTGGTTGAATGTTTAAAATGAATGTTTAAAGTTTTTTTTTACTTTTATAACATCAGTAAAACGATGCCGTTTTAGCTTGATCCAATAAGCCTAAAACGACGTCGTTTCGGAGCATTAGGATCCGCGCGTTGACCTGTTTACCCGGGGAGAATCCGCGCATTTTTAATAAAAGGGCTAATTGCCCAATCGACCCTTCTGTATTTTCGATATTTATAATTTCATTTTATTTTTATTAAAATCTGAACTTAACCTTTTATTTCTGTTTCAATTTAGTCCTAATAGCCCTTAAAAGGTTTATTTCGGGAACGACGTCGTTTTTAAAATTAGGGCTAATTTGCCCAGTGAGTCCCTCTGAGTTAACGCGCATTTCAATTTATCCCAAATTTTTTATTTATTTATAATTAACCCTAAATTTTTTAAATTAAATTAAGTTTTAAGCCTTTTTTTAAAAAAGATTTAATTTGTTTTTTTAAATATTATATGTATTATCTATTTTATAAACATTAGTTATATAAAAATAATATATATTATTTTATTTTATATATCATATTGTTATAAATTTTATTATATATGTATATTTTTACTTTATCATTCATTTTTATTTATATATATATATGTGTAAATTATTATATATATTATATTATTTTTATTATTTATTATTTTTTATTTTATTTTTTATCATTTTATTATTAATTATTTATTATGTATAATTTAAAATTTTGTAAATTATTGATGAAAATTACACTTTTATATATTATTATTTAAAACCTAATATGTAATATTTTTAAATTTAATTTTGTTCTCATGTAATATATTAGTACTTTTTATAAATATATACAAAATATATTAAATCATACAATACATATACATATATTAACCATTGTATAAAATTTTCTTTACTATTTATTGCCTTAAATATTTTTTTATTATTTATTCTTTGTAAACTATATTTAGATTTTATCCTTTTACATAATTTGTTTGTTCATTTTAATTTTTTTTTTTTATATTTATTTGATGTTGTGGTAATGATGATAATATTATCTCGTAAATTGTTTGTTATTATTATATTATTTATCGCTTTTATACATTTACATGGAATATTGTTGCACATATATATTACGTAGTTATATAGTTATATTTATTATTTATCACATTGTATCTTTTATGGAATGATAATGTATGTACATTTTTTATGATTAAATAGGCATGAAATACTAATGTATTATATGAGTTATGTTATTATTTATCATCTTCTATACCATATTCGCATAAAGTGATAAAGCATGTATTATGTAGCTAGGTTTATTTAGTATTAATTTCTTGTAATATGTAAAATACATCATTATTTTCAAAAAAAAAAAAATCATATCTCATTTAATCCAAAAGGAATTTTAAAAAGTGAGGCAATGTTTTTGGTATTTAGGAATTTGGGAAGTAGTGCCCTAACATGCTACGTTGCGATTTCCCATTTGTCTAAATATTTAAAAATATCCTTTTAAATGAGTTTCACAAATTACAAGATGACTTCAGTTACGAAAGTTTAAAGATATCATGATGGATGTGGTGTTTGTACTCTTTTGAAGCGAAGGAATCTTGATTTATTTTTTTCAAATTATTATGGTTTTAAAAAAAAAAAGAGATCTTATTTCTAAATTCTTTCAAACTTTTGACATTAAAGACAGAAAGTTATTCAATTTGGTACCAATTTTTTAGGCGTTACGAGGGTGCTAACCTTTCCTCGTACGTAATCGGTTCCCGAACCCGTTTTCTTGATTTCATAGACCATAACAAATGATTTTAAACAAAAAGTAGTTTGAAGATGGTTCAATCACACTTAAACTGATTGGTGGCGACTCCCAGTTTTCATTTTTATAGTCGAACCTCGTTTTTCAAACCCTGTGAAAAATGGTTTCGACAGCTTGGCGACTCCGCTGGGGACAATAAGAAAGTCAAGCCAAAAATTGATAACTTTCTGTCTTAATGCTAAAAATTTGAAAGGATTTAAAGATAAAGATCCCTTTTCATGTGTTCGTTGCATATGTTTGTTATATTATCTGCACACATTGCATTTACACGACCGTTGGTCACACCTTTAAGTGGGAGTAAGAAACTAAGCTTTCGTGAGGTTTTCACCTCCGCATGAGTTAGTGGATTGCTTCTGGGAAATATCTGTACCTATAGGCTTCGTGAGATTTTCATCTCCGCATGGTCATAGGGAAATGAATCCCCCTAAACCGAACTTGGTTCATATGAGCCTATAATGGGTGAGGATCGAGGAATCTGCTGGTTTGGGTACCCTTTGCTTTAGAACCGAACTTCATATAATGAGCTTTACGTGCTTGCCCTAGGTAGTATAGTGATATCCTTTTGTGCCTACCTTTATAAGTATTTGTTTATTACATTTTTTTATCTTCGACTTGTTTTTAATTTTTTTATTGCATATCATTTAAAAGCGTCGATTCAAAGTTTGATTTACGAGTTAGAAAGTTTTGTAATGAGGGACGAATATCTTGATAAAGTAGAGGACAATGCTTTCTATCTGCACAGTCGAGAAAACCCGATTGGAGAAAGGGGATAGTGTTCTTTGAGGGTATGCATCGAGTTATGGGATTTTACTCGTATCAGTTCGACGCAGTTTGATTTTTAGGAGTTGAGAGACATTTGGGCTCAGTTTGACGATGAGGCTAAGCAGTTGTTCTTCCAGACTTATGGAGATCTTCCTATTTGCTAGGACGTCAAAGTAGATAGGCACTTGTTTGAGCTATGGTACGATTCGGAACCACGCTTATAGTTGCTTTACATTTGGTGATGTTGATCTTGTACCTACTTTGGAGGAGTATACGACTTTACTACATTGCCCGAGGATTCAGGGTCACAAGGCTTATGTTAGGCCTGCTAGCCTTCCAACTTTTGCGAAGAAGTTGGTGACGATTACTGGGATGAGTGAGCAGTGGGTTGTAGCTCATGTGCAGCAAAAGGGTGATAGTAAGTGCATTCCATGGGCCGTTTTGAGGGATTTGATATGACGCATCCAGACGTAAAGAAAAGGGTCGACGTCTTGGCTTTGAGTATTTACGGCATGGTGATTTTCCCAAAGGCGTTAGGGCACATAGATGAGGCAGTCGCGAATTTGTTTGATCGCGTTGGTAAGTAGAATACACCGATACCAGCAATCCTAGCTGAGACATTTAGATCTTTGAGTACATGTCAAAGGGCCGGCGAGGGTAGATTTATTGGATGTGCGTAATTGTTGCTAGTCTGGCTCCATAGCCACTTCTGGAAGCTTGATAAGGTTCCTTGCTGAGTATTCTTTAAGGAATACTCTCCGCTAAAGGAAGCAGTAGACATGCCTAGGATAGATGACATTTTAGAGGAAAGGTGGATAGATATTCTTCAGAATCTTCGTGAGGAAGATGTTATGTGGAAGGCTCCTTGGTTGGTTCCTAGTGAAGTCCTTTACCGCTGTGGCAGTTTTGATTGGGTCCCTCTACTAGGAATTTGAGGAGTTGTTGGATATGCACCATTGCTTGTTCTAAGGCAATATCGAGAAAGGCAGTTCATACCGGCTACACAGGGTTTAGCTCAGAGTGATTTCTCTTACAAATGAGATTACTATAAGAAAAGGATGCGAGAGATTTCTGAGGCTTGGAAGAAGCCTTTCTGTATGAAGATCTTAACCGAAGGCTCGATGTCAACCCCTAAGTATAAAGGGTGGTTTAGTAGGAGAGTCAACGATAATGTCCCTAGGCCAATTTTGGGAGAGGCTCGATCATTAGAGGAGAGCTTACGAGTGATTCCATCAGAGTTGGAGGTTATGAAGTAAGAGTTTGAAAGAAAGAATTCAGAGCTTGAAAAGAGGATTGAGAAGCTCAAAGAGGAAAAAATGTGCTTGATTCTCGACATCGATGTTTAAAAGATGGAAGTCAAGAAGGTAAAAAAGGAAAAGAGAAAGATTGAGGAAGATCAAGATGATTCAAAGATGCACTACAAGAAGGCCCAGGTAACGTTGAAAAGGGTCGGATTAGGGAGATCTTCAGAGCAGTGGCAATAAGAGATTCAAGAGGAAAGAGCCAAAGCCGAGTATTAGGAGAAGAAGTTCTAAGAGAGGCAGTCACGTAATCAAACCCTAGAGAAGGAAAATCAAGAATTAAAAACTAAGGTGACTGAGCTTGGACGATCTCTTCATTATCACCGAAGTCGTAACTCTGCGATCGAGTTAAAGGTAAGCTTGAATAAGATCAAGGAAATGAAGTACAATATTGGAGGGTTGGAAGCAGCACTACAGGACTGTGAGCTACGAATTGAGTAGCTCGAGGCAAAAGAAGAACAGTGGAAGGGAGAACTTCACCATCTTCGGGATCAAGTGGGGAATAGAGATCATGACATGGAAGAGGCCTTAATTCAGATTTGAGAGGTTGCTAAACATTTACAGGATTTGGCAATGCAAGCTAGAATGCTGAGTATAATGTATAAGTCATCGCCAGACAGAGGACGAGAATTAGCATTGTTATTAGATAGGGTTAAGACTCTAGGCTTACGGGCGAAAGCGTATTTGTAATCCGTTTTATGAAAAGATTTTTGATCCTTAAATAACATTTTCTAAAATGAAACTGAATCAAAATCGACATCTTTTTTGCATTCATGCATTTGCATCTCATCACATCATATGCATTCAAGTTTATAGAAAGACCCTAATTAGTTAAAATTATTAGGGAGAAAGAGAGTAAGAGAAAGAAAATCTGGAAGCAACACATCCTTACGGTACACGTGCTAAGTCGAAGAATATGGACCAAAGATTTGAACAACTACAGAAGGACATGCAGGACCAATTGCAAGAGCAATTGCCAAAAATGCAAAATGACATGAGGGAGCAAATGTTGGAGGCCCAAAGGAACATGATGGCTGAGATGGCTCAACTATTGAGGGCCACAGATAAAGGAAAAGCCCCTATGACTATCACTGAAGAAGATAATGAGGGTCATCCTCCTAGTTTCACTCTATCTCACGTACAAACTCAACCTGAGGCATATCCCCGAGGGCCGTTTGTCACAAAAAGGCCTCAATAAGGTCAAGTCGATGCTGGAATACCCATGAACTTTCAAACTAGTTTGGGATTCAATCCTGGAGACAATCCTGCCAATCCAGTTATCCCCGATCTAGATGTAGTTGAGAGGGAAAAAATGAGACTTGAATCATCAAGGCAATTAGAGGAACATTACAGGTGGTTAGAGGAAAAATTTAGGGCACTAGAAAATGTTGAAAATCGTCAGGGAATGGATGTTAAGGACTTAAGTTTAGTCCCAGATTTGGTGCTTCCGCATAAGTTCAAAATGCCAGAATTCGAAAAGTACAATGGGACTACTTGCCCGGAAGCCCATATTACCATGTTCTGTATACGGATGACAGGTTATGTCTGTATACGGATGACAGGTTATGTAAATAATGAACAATTATTGATCCATTGTTTTCAGGATAGTTTGGCTGGGGCAGTGGCCAAGTGGTATAATCAACTGAGCCGGGCCAAAATAAGTTCGTGGAGGGATCTTGCACGAGCCTTCATGCGACAGTACAATCATGCGATTGACATGACTCCAGATAGGATCACGCTACAAAACATGGAGAAAAAGCCTAATGAAAATTTTAGGCAATATGCACAACGATGGAGAGAGGTAGAAATGCAAGTTCAACCACCTTTGTTGGAGAAGGAGACTACCATGTTGTTCATCAACACTTTAAAGGCTTTATTCATCACTCACATGACCGGGAGCACCACTAAAAGCTTTGTAGATATAGTCATGGCGGGAGAGATGATCGAGAATGCCATAAGGGGTGGCAAAATCGAGGGGGAATCGACCAAAAGATCGACCCCAAAGAGAAAGGATAGTGAAGTGAATAACACAAGCACCTTCAACACGAGGGCAATCACAGTTGGTCAACCTAAAGCAGCTGCAGTTGAGCAGCAGAGTTCTCAAAGGCAGGAGTCGGGTACAAGGCAGAATTCTGAAAGGATGCAATTCACACCTATTCCCGTGATGTATCGTGAGCTTTATCAAAGCTTATATGATGCACATGCTATTTCTCCTTTTCACTTGAAACCACTGCAGCCCTCATATCCCAAATGGTATGACGCAAACGCCAGATGCGAATACCATGCTGGAATACCTAGGCAATCAATCAAAAATTGTACTGGTTTTAAGAAGGCTGTAGAGAGGCTTATTAAGATGGGGGTAGTGAAGTTCGACAATACCCCTAACACTAAAAACCCGTTGCCAAATCACAGCGATCAAGGAGTGAATGCCATTGGCGAAGCCAGTGAGAGAAGAATAAAGGAAGATATTGCTGAGGTGAGGATACCTATGAAGGTGATTTGGGAGGAAATGATGAAGAGAGGTATGTTAACCTCTAAAAACGAGAGAGGAGAAACAAGGAACTATGTGAGTTCCATGAGAAGGAAGGATATGAAATTCAAGATTGTGAAGAGTTCAAGGCCCTAGTACAAGGCTTTATAGACAATAAAGAGCTAATTTTTGAAGATTGCTCTTGTGAAAAACAAGTATGTGTGCTGAAAGATGAACAGAAAGGAACTAGCCAGCAAAAGATTATTATTTCCCTACTAGGGAATAATGAAATGGGGGCGCAAACAGTGCCTAAAGTTATCATTCATAAACCTGTTTCTTTTCCTTATAAGGACAACAAGAGGGTACCTTGGAATTATAACTGCCAAGTGTCAATACCGGAGAAGGAGGATATAGCCAGTACGTCTAAGGATGTACAAGTTAAGGGTTCCCATACACAGAGTGGGAAGCGGTATAATACAATGGGCGTTAGAGAGGGGCCCACAAAAATAAAGAATGTTAGTGCGGAGAAGGAGAAAGAGGCTGAAATGCCTGTCAATGAGCCAGTAGAAGAGGAGGAGGCTAAGGAATTTCTAAAGTTCCTTAAGCATAGCGAGTATAGCGTGGTCGAGCAGTTGCATAGGCAGCCGGCTCGCATATCAGTATTGGCCTTACTTTTGAGTTCTGAAGTGCATCGGGAGGCATTGATGAAGGTGCTTAACGAAACATATGTCACCCATGACATATCCGTTAACAAGCTGGACCGGTTGGTGAATAACATAAGTGCGGATAATTTCATTTACTTTAATGATGATGAAATCCCACCGGGGGTAGGGGGTCAACTAAGGCCTTGCATATCACCACTCGATGCAAGGGGTACACACTCCCAAGCGTTCTCATCGATAATGGATTGGCCTTGAATGTTTTACCGTTGTCTACATTGAACAGATTACCCATTGACGATTCTCACATGAAGACCTGTCAAAATGTGGTAAGAGCTTTCGACGATACAGAAAGGAAAGTGATGGGAAGGATTGACATCCCCTTAGAAATTGGGCCGAGTATATACAAAATAGATTTCTTGGTGATGGATATCAAGCCCTTTTAAAATTACTTATTAGGGAGGCCATGGATACACTCAGCAGGAGCGGTGCCCTCATCGTTGCACCAAAAATTAAAGTTAGTGACGGATGGACGGTTAGTAACCATCAATGCGGAGGAGGACATTATAGCCGCAGTCACTAACAAGGCCCCTTATGTCGAGACAAATGAAAAGTCTATTGAGTGTTCCTTTCACTCTTTAGAATTTGTGAATGCAACCTTCATTTCAGAAGGGAGTGAGCTACCAGTGCCAAAGATAGCAAGAGCTACGATGATGGCTCTACAAATGATGATGGGAAAGGGAACCTTACCAGAAAGAGGGTTAAGAAAATACTTGCAAGGAAGGACTCAAATCCCAGAACTGAAAGAGAAGAGAGATCGCTTTGGTTTGGGCTTCAAACCAGACTATAAGCAAAGGAGGAAGGAAGTTGAGAAGCGCCAAGAAGGAAGAAGGGCGCGCCTTAATAGAAGAGAAATGGAGTGGGAGCCGATGACATTCCCTCCAATATCCCAAACCTTCATATCGGGAGGGTTACTCATAGAAGGAAGTCATCAGATTAATGCTATACAAGATGAAGAATCGAAACAAGGAAACCTTGAGGGTATTCGCCCTTGTGAACTGGAAATCTCTCTGAACAATTGGACTATGGAGGAACTTCCTGTAGTCTTTAGGAATTTTTCAGAGTAATTTTCGAAACATTCTTGTTACTCTAGAGCCTAGGAGTAATAGAATTACATTTGTGAAATAGGCTTACGATCATCTATTATTTTTTAATAAAACATAACTTTTATTAATTCGAACGAGTATTGTTTCATTTTTATCAACCAATATTCTGTTAAATTTTGGCAATTTTTATTCTTTCATTCATAGCACATAAATAATCATTCTTAAATTCATTCATTCTTTGTATATTCTTTATACTTCATAGATCCCTAGATATCAATGACATGAGCACTGATATTAC
The DNA here is from genome assembly GCA_025698475.1 of Gossypium anomalum. Taxonomy (NCBI): domain Eukaryota; kingdom Viridiplantae; phylum Streptophyta; class Magnoliopsida; order Malvales; family Malvaceae; genus Gossypium; species Gossypium anomalum. The sequence goes on from CM046961.1 coordinate 81,415,244, forward strand.
AAATCCTGATTTCTCTTATGAGCAAGACATGTGTTTAGAGGAATCTTAGGATTTTGAAGATGCCTAGGATTATGATGTGTCTCTGGATCTGTTGAGGATGGTAAAATAGGAGGAGAAACAAATCATGCCCCATGAGAAAGAGGCAATAGAGAATGCAGCTCTAGAGGAAGGGAAAGAGGTGAAAATTGACACGCATATTGTTGAGGACACAAGGCAAGGACTGATTGAGTTGCTACACGAGTTCAAGGATATCTTCGCATGGTCCTATCAAGATATGCCAGGGTTAAATACTGATATTGTGGTGCATCGTCTCTCAATAAGACAGGATTGTAAGCCAGTCCAACAGAGTTGCGAAGAATGAGACCAGATATCGTATTGAAAATAAAGGACGAAGTCAAAAAGTAGTTCGATGCAGGATTCTTACAAGAGGTAAAGTGCTCTAAATGGGTAGCTAACATTGTACCAGTCCCTAAGAAGGATGGGAACGTACGAATGTGCGTTGATTACAGAGATCTGAACAAAGCTAGCCCAAAAGATAATTTTCCTCTGCCACACATAGACACTTTGGTAGATAACACAACGGGATATTCATTATTCTCCTTGATGGATGGTTTCTCAGGGTACAATCAGATAAAGATGCATCCTGAAGACAAAGATAAAGCTACCTTTATAACATTGTGGGGCACCTTTTGTTACAAGGTAATGCCCTTCGGGCTAAAGAATACAGGGGCAACATACCAAAGGTGTATGTCGATGATATGATTGCCAAATCTCGAACAGAGAAGGAACATATTAAAGTTTTGAGGAAGTTGTTCCTGATATTAAGGAAATTTTAGTTGAAGCTTAATCCGGCAAAATGCATCTTTGGAGCTAGGTCGGGGAAGTTATTAGGCTTTGTGGTCAGTGAAAAGGGAATAGAAGTTGACTCAGACAAAGTTAGATCCATACGAGAATTGCCTCCACCACGTACTCAGAAGGAAGTTCGGGGTTTTCTTGGAAGATTGAATTATATTGCTCAGTTTATTTCACAATTAAAGAGAAATGTGATCCTATATTTCGTCTCTTTAGAAAACATAACCAAGGTACTTGGGATGAGGAATGCCAGAATGCCTTTGATAAAGTCAAGCAATACTTGTTAAACGCTCCAGTACTATCTCCGCCTAGTCCAGATAAACCATTAATTCTGTACTTGTCTGTGTTTAGTAATTCCATGGGATGTGTGCTTGGTCAACATGACGAGTCGGGAAGAAAGGAGAAGGAGATATACTACCTTAGTAAAAAATTTACAGAGTATGAGATAAGAGATTCGCCAATTAAAAATTTTTGCTGTGCTTTAATCTAGACGACTCGAAGGTTAAGACAGTACATGCTATATCATACTACTTGGCTTATTTCAAAACTTGATCTTTTGAAGTATATGATGGATTCAACAGCGTCGAATGGGAGAATGGCGAGGTGGCAAATTCTGCTTTTAGAGTTTGACATAGTCTATGTGAGCCAGAAGGCTATACAAGAAAGTGCGATAGCGAAATTCCTGGCTAGCAGAGCTCTAGAAGACTATGAGCCGTTGAATTTTGATTTCCCAAATGAGAAGTTGATGTGTGTAGCAACTACAGAGGATCATCCTTGGAAGTTGAGCTTTGATGGGGTATCCAATGCAGTGGGAAATGGAATTGGGGCAGTCCTGGTATCCCCAAATGGCGATTATTATCCGTTCACATGTAAGTTGGATTTTGATTGCATAAACAATATGGCCAAGTATGAAGCATGCATCATGGGACTCCGAGCGGCTATGGCGCGAGGAATAAGAACCTTGGAAGTATATGGAGACTCTGCATTGGTAATTTACCAGCTTAGAGGTGAATGGGAGACAAGGGATCCTAAATTGATCAATTATCGAAAGGTAATTTTGGGGTTACTTGAGGAGTTTGATGACATCACTTTCAATTATATCCCATGAGACGAAAACCAGATGTCAGATGCTTTAGCAACCTTCGCTTCAATGATTAAAGCGAATAAAGAGGAGAAGATGAGACCCATTCAGATGAGTACTTTTGAGGCTCCAGCTCACTGTTGTAATATTGAGGAAGAAGAAAAGAATAATAACCCTTTGTATCAGGATATATTTCGATATGTGAGAGATCGTAAATACCTAGAACAGGCAACTGAAAATGATAAGCGTACTTTAAGGAGATTAGCCTGCGATTACGTTTTGGATGGGGATATCTTGTACAAAAGAAGAAAGGACCAAGTACTATTGAGATATGTTGATGCTGTGGAAGCTAAGTTAATCTTGGAAGAAGTTCACGAGGGTGTTTGCGGGACACACGCTAAAGGTTTCACGATGGCTAGACAAATCATGAGGTTTGGATATTATTAGTCTACCATGGAAGGGGATTGTATCAACTACGCCAAGATTTATGGAGACAAGATTCACGTACCACCTTCACCTCTACATGTTATGACTTCTCCATGGCCTTTTTCTATGTGGGGCATGGATGTCATTGGGCCAATATCACCAAAAGCTTCAAATGAGCATCGCTTTATTTTTGTGGTCATTGATTACTTTACGAAGTGGGTAGAGGCTGCTTCTTATGCAAATGTTACTAAGTTGGCTGTAAGTCGATTCTTGAAGAAAGAGATCATTTATCGGTATGGGATACCTGAAAGGATCATATCAGACAATGCATTGAACTTGAACAACAGAACGACAGCAGAAGTTTGTAGTCAGATCAAGATTAAGCATCATAATTCATCTCCATATCGGCCAAAGATGAATGGAGCAGTGGAAGCTGTCAACAAAAACATCAAGAAGATAGTGGGGAAAATGACTGAAACATACAGAGATTGGCATGAAAAATTCCCGTTCGCACTCTTAGCCTATAGAACGTCTGTCAGAACCTCTGCTAGGGTAACTCCTTTCTCTATGGTTTATAGGATGGAGGCAGTGTTACCCATTGAAGTTGAAATACCTTATCTTCGAATTTTATCGGAGATAAAGCTGGATGAAGCAGAATGGATTCAATCGCGTAATGACCAGTTGAACTTGATTGAAGAAAAAAGGCTAAAAACTATTCGCCATGGTCAGATGTATCAGAAGCGAATGATGCAAGCTTACGACAAGAAAGTGCGACAAAGAGAATTCCACGAGGGGGATCTTGTGCTAAAAAAGATCCTTCCCATTCAGAAGGACTTTAGAGGAAAATGGATGCTGAATTGGGAAGGGCTGTATGTCATAAAGAAGGCCTTCTCTGGGGGTGCATTGATCTTAACGGAAATGGATGGGAAGAGTTTACCCAATCCAGTGAATTCAAACTTAGTAAAAAAGTACTTTGTCTAAAGGAGAAGAGAATCCAAAGTGAAAACCCGCAAAAGGCGCCTTGAGTTTTCGAAAAAAAACGAAGAGGCCAAGGTGAAAACCCGCAAAGGGTACCTTGTGACCAAAGGGGTTTTGAGTTGAAAACCCGAAAGAGCAGCTCAAATTTTGAAGAACACACGGTAATCTTGCTATATCTGATTCAACAAAGAGCGAAGCGCGTTGCACATCAGTGCATCAACAAAGTACTTTGAATCTTTTAAACACATGTTGAACTCAAGAAAGTCTTCATGGAGCTGGTGTATAGACGCTCAAGCGGTGATATCTAGAGCATTTAACTTCTGTCCTATTTGCTATCTTTAGATTCTTTTTCTTCTCAAGGATAGGCTATCAGATAAATTTCCTTTGTATTTCTAACAAATTCATTCAAATCTAATTATTCTCAAGATTAAATTCATCTTCCATTATTCTTAAAGAATGTTGCATTAAAATAATGATAGATGAACTAAATAATTTTCACAAATGAAGTTTTTCTCATTACTCTAGAAATTTCTAGATACTACAAGAAACTAAAACAGAATAATTGTTCGAAGAATTCACGTAAGTGAGGTTTGAAAGAACTCGAGGAAATTCTTTTTTAGTCCAAAATGATGATTAGACAAATCAAATGATCCTAAGAGAGGATCATCTTATAGACATTTTGATGGGTCATAGCATTTGGAGAATGGTACAAACCCACAGGTTGAGTAGGAATGATACTTTAAGAGAAATAAGGATAAACTTCAACGAAGGAGTGAGTGGTGATGTCTGGAACAGGGGTCATAGTCATAAACATTTTGCATTATAATAAGTTTAATTAGGAGCATTTGACTCACTTTGATCATAGCATCCTAAGCATTAGGCATGTGCTCATACACATTATACAGGTTATGTCATTCAAGGGACAATGAAGATTGATGCGCCTTAACTCCCTAAGCAGTAAGGTAACAAGCTAAAGTATAGCAGATATGACCTTCTGGTGTTTACGCTCAAGCAGATCCAAGATAATTTGGTATCTCTGAATTGTCAGAGAACGAATCGAAGATGACAGATTTGGCATCTCCGTATTCAAAACCAAGAAGATGATTTGGCATCTCTGTATTTGACGGGGGGCAAATCGAAGACATAGCAGATCTAACGTTCGGATGTTTTCACATCGAAGTAGATCCAAGATGATTTGGCATCCTTACGTTTGTTAGGGAGCAGATCGAAGATAGCAGATTTGGCGTCTCTGTATTGTTAGAGAGCAGATCGTAGATGGCAGATTTGGCATCTCTATATTGTCAGAGAGCAGATCAAAGATAGCAGATTTGGTGTCTCTGTATTTTCAGAGAGTAAATCAAAGACATAGCAGATCTAACCTTTGGATGTTTTCACATCGAAGTAGATCCAAGATGATTTGGCGTTTCTGTATTGTCAGGGAGCAGATCGAAGATAGCAGATTTGGTGTCTCTGTATTGTCAGAGAGCATATCGAAGATAGCAGATTTAGTGTCCCTGTATTGTCAGAGAGCAGATCGAAGATAGCAGATTTGGTGTTTCTGTATTGTCAGAGAGCAGATCGAAGATAGCAGATTTGGCGTCTCTGTATTGTCAGAGAGCAGATCAAAGATAGTAGATTTGGTGTCTCTATATTGTCAGAGAGCAGACTGAAGATAATGGATTTGGCGTCTCTGTATTGACAAGGAACAAAATCGAAGCAGCAGATTTGGCGTCTCTCAAGGACATCAGCATTCCAAGGAGCAGATTGAGGACCAAGAACTCAAGACTCGACAAGCCCAGGCAAAATTGGTCCTTTTATAGTCTTTGCTATATTCCTGTTACAGAGCAATGAGCAAAGAGGGGCAGCTGTAGAACCTATATTTTGCCCGGGCTTACAAAAATTAAAAATTAAACAAAAAATAAAATTAAACAGTCCATTTAAGTCCTTTTATAGAACCCAAAATACAAACCCACTAACCACTGCCTACCCAAAATCAAACCTAAAAATTCTACCCGTGAACTATAACCCAAATACCCATTACACCCATACCTAAACTCACAACCCAAATCAGTCCCAAAATACCCTTTTGACCCAACAAACAAACACAACCCAGCTAGCCCAACTGACTGAAGGAGTTTTAGCTTCTGAGAAACCCTAGCTAGGGTTCGCGCCGCAAGCTCCCTCGTGATCGCAGCTGACATCAGCCTCGTGTTACGCCGCAATCAAAGGCCTGAATCAGCATGCCCTCGCCTCCGTCACAATCATCGCGTATAGACCTACAAAAGGAAGGAAAACGGCACAGAATCGAAACTAATATGGCAGGGAATAAAACCAGATTTTGTAACATTTATTTTCAAATTTCCAGTGGCTATAAAAAGCCCAAATCAGAACGATATAGAGAGAGGTTTTTAATACGCATATATTGACAGAAATAAAAAAACTAAAATACAAGCAGTTTTCATACCAAAAAGCAGAGGTCATTTATTTGCTTTATTTCCTTCTTTATTTATTTATTTTTTTTTTTTGCATGTAAATAGTGTTAGAAATGAGTATAAGGGTTACCTGTTGATTCGTGAGAGAAGGAGGAAATTTTTTAGAGCCCTAACCGCTGGGCACAGTGGCTCAAACGGTGTCGCGTGAAGCGCTTGTGGCCGAAGGTGGTGGTGCTTCGGGACGAGCCAGGACGGCCACTGGCCGGAGCTCTGAGAGAATTTTGGAGCTCTCTTTCTTTCTTTTTTTTTCTGATTGAATGTTTAAAATGAATGTTTAAAGTTTTTTTTTTTTACTTTTATAACATCAGTAAAACGACGCCGTTTTAGCTTAATCCAATAAGCCTAAAACGACGTCATTTCGGAGCATTAGGATCCGCGCGTTGACCTGTTTACCCGGGGAGAATCCGCGCATTTTTAATAAAAGGGCTAATTGCCCAATCGACCCTTCTGTATTTTCGATATTTATAATTTCATTTTATTTTTATTAAAATCTGACCTTAACCTTTTATTTCTGTTTCAATTTAGTCCTAATAGCCCTTAAAAGGTTTATTTCGGGAACGACGTCGTTTTTGGAATTAGGGCTAATTTGCCCAGTGAGTCCCTCTGAGTTAATGCGCATTTCAATTTAGCCCAATTTTTTTATTTATTTATAATTAACCCTAAATTTTTTAAATTAAATTAAGTTTTAAGCCTTTTTTTAAAAAAGATTTAATTTGTTTTTTTAAATATTATATGTATTATCTATTTTATAAACATTAGTTATATAAAAATAATATATATTATTTTATTTTATATATCATATTGTTATAAATTTTATTATATATGTATATTTTTACTTTATCATTCATTTTTATTTATATATATATGTAAATTATTATATATATTATATTATTTTTATTATTTATTATTTTATTTTATATCATTTTATTATTAATTATTTATTATGTATAATTTAAAATTTTGTAAATTATTGATGAAAATTACACTTTTATATATTATTATTTAAAACCTAATATGTAATATTTTTAAATTTAATTTTGTTCTCATGTAATATATTAATACTTTTTATAAATATATACAAAATATATTAAATCATACAATACATATATATATTAACCATTGTCTAAAATTTTCTTTACTATTTATTGCCTTAAATATTTTTTTATTATTTATTCTTTGTAAACTATATTTAGATTTTATCCTTTTACATAATTTGTTTGTTCATTTTAATTTTTTTTATATTTATTTGATGTTGTGGTAAGGATGATAATATTATATCGTAAATTGTTTGTTATTATTATATTATTTATCGTTTTTATACATTTACATGGAATATTGTTGCACATATATATTACGTAGTTATATAGTTATATTTATTATTTATCACATTGTATCTTTTATGGAATGATAATGTCTGTACATTTTTTATGATTAAATAGACATGAAATACTAATGTATTATATGAGTTATGTTATTATTTATCATCTTCTATACCATATTCGTATAAAGTGATAAAGCATGTATTATGTAGCTAGGTTTATTTAGTATTAATTTCTTGTAATATGTAAAATACATGATTATTTTCAAAAAAAAATCATATCTCATTTAATCCAAAAGGAATTTTAAAAAGTGAGGCAATGTTTTTTGTATTTAGGAATTTGGGAAGTAGTGCCCTAACATGCTAGGTTGCGATTTCCCATTTGTCTAAATATTTAAAAATATCCTTTTAAATGAGTTTCACAAATTACAAGATGATTTCAGTTGTGAAAGTTTAAAGATATCATGATGGATGTGATGTTTGTACTCTTTTGAAGCGAAGGAATCTTGATTTCTTTTTTTCAAATTTTATATGGTTTAAAAAAAAAGAGATCTTATTTCTAAATTCTTTCAAACTTTTGACATTAAAGACAGAAAGTTATTCAAATTGGTACCAATTTTTTGGGCGTTACGAGGGTGCTAACCTTTCCTCGTACGTAATTGACTCCCGAACCCGTTTTCTTGATTTCGTAGACCATAAAAAATGATTTTAAACAAAAAGTAGTTTGAAGGTGGTTCAATCACACTTAAACTGATTGGTGGCGACTCCCAGTTTTCTTTTTTATAGTCGAACCTCGTTTTTCAAACCCTGTGAAAAATGGTTTCAATAAGTTTCTTTTAGAAGAGTTTTAACAATCTTTTTAGATTGTGGGGATCATCTTTAAACTTTTTCTTGCCAAGGTTTCTATCTTGGAGGGGAAATTAGAGCTGTTTCAAGGGGGTTGTGGATTCTTCGTGTTTCCAAGGCTTCTTAGGGCTTCTACATATCACGTTCTATTTTTTCCATCTATCGACTTTATTTTCTTTTTTGTTATTCTAATATTTGATTTCATTATTCTATTTTATTTATCTTAGATATTTATTTTTAAGTGTTCTCTTTATTTTTATCTGACTTGGATTCGTTTGTGTTTCAGGTTGTGTTAGAATCTAAGTTTCTCTTTTAACGTCTAGAACCTTAAGTCAAATCAGTGACTTAGAAAAACTTTACGATCCAATTTCGCATTCATCTGCCTCATTCTTTATCATGTGGTGTAGTTACATCTGTATCCGAGCCCATTTACTCGGGTTCATCGGGCGAAGTGGTTTATATGAAATTAAGAAATTGAAATAGGATGAAATGAACTCGATATACAAATGGAAAGTCATTGAATGAATTGAACATGAAAATTGATTGAGGTAATTCTTTTGCCATGGTTTTAATTGTATTATTCATTGATTGAATGTGTTTTTAAGATTAGTTAATTAAATTGATGTGATTTGGCATGTTAAATTATCTACCGTAATTTGATGTAGCAAATTAAACTAGTTTTTGCACTTGATAAGCTTGAATACAAGCACTTTTATTATGTTTTAATTAAGTTTTCATAGTTTCATTTACATTTAATAAAAATTGAAATTTGAGTCTTTTATTAACCTTAGGGGCTGAATGAGGCCTAAGGGTGAGCTAATATACTTAATGGCTATGCAAGAGACCATTAGTAGGTGTACCAACTCAATATTGGTCGCTGTGTTGCAACACTGGGAGTTTGAAGTCACAACATAGGGAGTACAATACAAGAATTCCAAGACTGCCTTCGATGTCGCAACACAACCAAGGGATGCTACGGCACACCCTTGAAGCCACCCTGAATCTGAGCATACTACCATCAATGTTACGACACAGGCACTAAGGTGTCATGACATTAGTCCTGCACGAGAAATACTTACAATTCAGGGGTGCTGCAGTCTACACAATCGAATTTTTAATATAAGAGTGTCAGCTGACCTAGGGTTGAGGACGACGACAACCCTAAATCTATAAGTAGGCTCATTTAACACTTTTTATGGACAACTTTTCATACTTTAGAATTTTCTTCATAATTTCATTTTTCAGTTTTTCCCTTTTTTCTTACGTTTTATGTTATTTCTAGTTTTTATCTTTGCGTTTTTCAGGTGATCTGATTAGTAGAATCGATCAAATCTTTATGGATTCTGCACTTTATTCAAATACAATTCAGGATTCTCTTAAACCTTTTCTATTTATCCATTATTCATGTTTACCTTTAGCATCAAGTCTAATGTGTTTATGAAATCCATTAGGAACTAATTCTCTTATGGGGGATTAGCGAGTGGAGGTATGATTAATTAATTGTTGTGTAGGGTTTTCTTAGCAAATCAGCTGTTTGGGAGAGGAAGAACTTAAAACCTAGGCTTGACGACCTTAGAAAGTCATTTAGGTAGGAACTAACCCAAAATTGGTATGGTCTATCCATGAACACCTTATCCCCGAACCGGTCTGGACTGTGAGGTCGAGAGATAAGTAGTTCTTACCGACTCATTAGTTTAGTGGAAGATCAAGAGATCCTACTAGGGTGATGACTAGTTGATTGAATAGAAACCTGAAGCGACAGTTAGTTATGATTACCAAAGTGAGCTAATTACCCATGCTTAGATCAAATTCAGTTTACATAATTAGTTTCCTAAAGTCTCTTTATTTATGTTATTTTTTTATTGTTATAAAAACCTCAAAAATCTCTACTTATATTTATTCATAATATAATTTATTTAAAGTACTAATTAGATCTATTTGTGTTTAGATTAGGATTAATTTAGTACTCACCTCCCTTAGGTATGATCCTCGGAGTACTCACCTACTTCATTGTAATTACATTACAACCTAACTCGTATACTTGCAGATACCACTTATTTCATATCTTTTGTGCAGGATTCTTACTCTGGATGTTGGTACATCCGGAGGTGGTCATTAAAAACTTATGTTATCATATTTGATTATAAATCAATGCTCACATTATTGGTGTTTTGATTTGCATGTCTAGCAAAAAATGTTGCCAATCTATTATAACTTTAAAATGTTAGGTAAGAATAAGGTAAAACTTGTACTAAACATATGAACTTACTAAGAATCTAATATGCTTACCTTGTTTGTTTTTCTTTCCTTGTAGATCGTTACCTTGCGGAACACGTCAAGCCGGGTCGTATTGAAACTTACATTATCACTAAATCGGTAGTTATGAGATCATTTTGAGTCTAAGGTTTTGGAATGCATATAAGTGACTTGGTGTGTATCTTAGTATGTGAATGTGTTTACTACTTGATAAGTTTGACTTAACCATTACATATAATATGTTGATTTGGTGTTTTGATTCACATATGGTGTTGGACATATATGTATTTTATGCTTAAAGATGTGATGATCTATAACTATATATATGACACGTGGAATGGCATAGATTGAGGTAAAAATGATAGCTTGGTTAATAGGTGAATGAGATGAATACATATTTGAAAAATTGTACCTTGAAGTATACTTGTAAAATAAGGGTTATTCTTGATAGTTGGTGTTCATGCTGAAGGCTTATAAGCCATAGATGTGCATAATGTTCATAAGCATATGTAATTGAAGCGAAATGATAAGTTTCAATGTGATATGGCATAGGTAAGGTTGGGTATTTCCTTGACTTGGTTATTATGTTGTAATAACATTGAATTGTTTGAGTCTAGTTGATGAATAAATATTGAAGGCCTTGATAAGAGGTTGAATTTGAATGTTTGATATTGTTTGGCATGTTTTGATATGGTTTGAATCAAGTGGAAGTGGTATATAGGTGATCATGTTGAAAGGTTTTGGTTGCAAGCTATGGAACAGGTACCAAAATGTACATTTTGCCAAAAAACAGGGGCCATGTTTCGACGACCAACATCCCTTACAGCAACATAGATCAAGAGTAAGTGACGTCACGAGGTAGAGTGGCATGAAGCTGTGACATAACTTACTGTGTTGACAATGTAATGACATGGGAAGTGATTAAGTCGCGACATCAATCCTAAATTTTTCAAACTTTTAAATTTGGTCATTTTTCATTCAAGGGTTAATAAAAGAGCTTTCATAAACTTGTATAAGACCCATAAATGATTGTTTAACATAAATTGATTGTGATTGACACTTAATTGCATATATGAATGATTAATTATTGCATAAATTGGATGTAGTTGCTCCAACAATGAATATAGCATCCGACAGTTCGGGCTCGACAATCAAGTCGGGCGAGGGGTGTTACATTTCAAATCTTAAATAGTTTTATAAAATCATTAAATCACGTTTGAGGTGATGGTGAAGCTTTCGAAATGTGTTGAAATCAACTTGAATCATTTAATAGGTTGTTGGAGATATTTAAGGTATAAACTACGGTTTTGAAAGCCTAAAACAATCAAAAGATATAAATTAAACATTTTAAAATTTTAAATAAAAATATCATAAAACATTTTTCAACATCGTAAGGGCTTTAAAAAAAATTTATAATGTGTCCCGACTCAAGTCTTGCCCACAAAAGAGGCCATATACTTTCAAATCAGTTTCAAGGTCTAAAAACACACTTTTGTAGGTGCAAAGCTGCAAGTATCATGTACATAGCTCCTTATATATCGGTACCTTGCCTTGGTACTGTAGCATTTTATCTACTGACTTATCCTGGTTCGATACCTATGGTAAGGGTACCGAACCCTAAGCCCTTAAAGCTAAAAATCAACCTAAAAACACTCTAAAACATGTTCAAACTTCATCATACCATTTCCACATGTTCCAAAGCATTAAAATCAATTTCCAAAACCCATTTAAACTCAAAATAGAAAGCATAAACACATCCAAGTCAAATAATGGAATAAAACATGAATAATTACATCAAAACAACTTAAATTTCAAATCAGATTCTATAAATACCATATTCAAATTAAGTCCTTATGTACATGCCAAAGTCTTTATAAAATAATGCTAATATAAATATATTACAAGCTCAAGTGAAATGTGATACGAAGCTCCCAAGTTCAGACCTTAAACTTCTCACCTAATCCTTTACGCATGTGTTTAAACCATTCACGTGTGAGCTTAAAAAGCTCAGCAAGTACTCAAGGGTGAGCTTACTTCTCTCATCTTAATATAAATCCTTATCTAGAACTATTCCAAGTCATTTCCACCATACTAAGCCATTTTAATGGATTCAATTCTAATTACCAAATTATGGAGCTGAACTTACCGATTATTTGTTCTTTAACAATTTGTATTGCAAATCAGTGTTCATGATCATCGTCAAGATCATATATATAATCCAATCCAATTCCATATCATTTTAACTTAACTTTCTAGCTTATTCACATATGAGGTCCATTTATGGCTATGAGTTAATTATGTAAGTCATATTTTCATTTGCTTGTTTCCCTATTAGAGGCATACTACATCATAAAGTTTGATCATAATTTCATGGATTATGACTCATAGTAAACATATTATTAAGTGAATAATTATTTAACTATGATGGATTATTTCAAATCTCCTTATATTACCATTAATCGGAACTTAGTATCATGATATATTAAAATCTTAGTTTAAGCACTTATTCATTGTTATTGTAAACCTTTTAGGCCTTTTATTCTTAGCGTGTAACACTCTTACTTTCTTTTAATGTCTTATATTCAAATGCAAAACTTCTCATTATGACTTTTAATTTGTTTCCCCGTTAGTAAACTCTAGCAAAACATGAAATGGATAACCACGAAGCACATAAGTGCTAGGTACCATACCACAACCCTCTAACATAACCAAATTACACATAAGTGCATCCATCCCACACTATAGGAGAGCAATGAAGTGGTAAGCTCGGAGGCATCAAGATCTCCAACACAAAACTCCAAGTACACATAAATCCCTATTTGCATGTTAATCGTATCCCACCAAAATTGTTTAAAGGAAATATACATGTGCCTATTCCCATATTTACTCAATTCACATATTTCTGTTCGAATCACTTATTAATTCTTGTTAATCGAGGTCACATATCAAGGGCTTATAGAGCCACTCATTATTGTTTCATACATATTTCACTTATCACTTAGGTGATATAAGTCTCAAATTCACTTTGATGCCCATTTAATATTCACATATTGCGCTTTATATTCAATCTTTAATTTAGGCTTTCATTTCTAAATCATACACAAACTATCACATACCAAATTCTTTTACTCAACAAGGTGGTCATATTGGCATATTAATTATTTTTTTTGCTATGGTAACATACTATTATATTTATTCTTACTAAGAATCATAATTCATACATATTCACATATACCAAATAGTCTTGATTGATTAATTCATAGCAACTAAATTTTATCATAGCACATTCTTACTGAATATAACATTTCATAACCAAGGTTATTACCCCTAACTTATTACTTATTTATTTTAACCATTTTCAAGACAAATAATTTACACGTATCCATTTACATAACTAAATTCTCATTCAATATACCATTCCCCTATTTACCTAAACATATTAGTATAAGAAAAGCAAGATTATCCAAGGATATTTACCTTTTAGATGTTAAAATACTCAAAATCACACTTCCAAAAGCTTGAATCCAATCTCCAACAAACTTGAAATCCATCCTTTCACATTTTCGCTTTTTCCATACACACAAAAATATATCCAAAATTAATATCAAAACTTTCTAAGCTTTTTTATAACAATTAAACTCAAATATCATGCTAGGAGAGTTAGAAAAATACCATTCTTATCTCGTTAAACCTTTCTCTCTCTAGCTTCATTTTCTCACACTAAAACCCATGAAAACCTTTGCTCAAAATGAGATTTTTCATGGTCGAAAATTAGTATAAAGGTTGTTTCCTAAGAGGTTTTAACAAAATAGCAAATTGGATGTTGGGTCTTTAGGAAATTTGAAGCGAAAAAAAGAAGAAAAAAAAGAGATGAGCCATGGAAGAAGGGGAGGGGCGGCAGCAACAATAGGAGAGGGTGAATGTGGGGTCTTCTTATCTTCTTTTTTCCTTAAAAGTACATCAACTGGGCCTAAAGACCCAATTCCAACAATACCAAGCCAAAAATTTAAAAGAAAATGGCCTAACAACTTGATCTAAGTTCCAAATGCCTAAACTAATTTCATACATAAAAAATCTCATGTAAACAATAATATTTTAGAATTGACCAAAATGCCCTTATGTGATAAAATTATCAATTTTGTCCTTTTTCGTTTAAAAGTAAAATTTCTTCACAATAATAGCCACTTTGCAAATCCAAATCTCATAATTCATAGTTATCCCTTAATATTCATATTTGCATAAATAGAATCACATATTTGCTCTTTTCTCGGTGACATTGAGAATTTTACAATTTAGTCCTTGTGTTTCTTCCAATTTAATTCAAAAGTAATTGTATCACGCTAACATGTAATTCAATACATTCCCATGCCATATTACCAATAATAATTCATTTTTCTATTTTGGTCAAATTTTCACTTTTATCCCTAATTTTTTCAAAATTTACAATTTAGTCCTTTCATCACGTTTTCATTTCTAAAATTCCTTTCATAAATTTTAATACCCAAAATCACTTTACTTTCATACGAATTCCCTTAACTAATTCATTTTTCCAATTTTCTTGAAAATTCACTACATTTGCTACTAGAATAATGTCACATGTTAGATATGAAATGTTTGGATGTTACATAAAACACAACACAACACAACACAATACTAGGCTTAAATACTTAGTAAACTTATATTAAGAAAATGATATAGTTAGAACAATTCCCTTGCTATAAATCATACTTTTTAATAATCCCACATTGACCCTTTCTAATTTTGCTAGCTCTACAATTGAGCCCTTAAACCTCAATTATTAAATCTACTAAATTAATCCCACATTAATTCTAATTAACAACTAATTACAATCTAATAATCTCTAATCATCACCGTACCAACTCTCAAAAATCCTTCTTAAACTTCTCGGAATGACTAGGTTTAAGAAATCCAATCCAAATTGAATTTTTTGACATCGACAAAAGATTGGTCATTACAATTATGGAACCCAAATATGGATGCTTTAAGAAATAAAAAAATGGAGAAACCTACGATAACTAAATAAAAAATAGAGATAAATGTATTTGGGAAATTTTATGTGTAACACTCGACACCCGTACCCTACACCGGGACAGAATACGAGGCATTACTAACTTAAACACGTGCATATAGACACTCTAGAGTCATAAAGACTTGCTCAAGTTTAAAAAATTTTCAAACTTTATCTAAACTTCATAATGTGGACCTACGAGGCCCAAAACATTCATTGGAAACCATTCAAGATCGACTCGGGTCCTTTAAGGAACTCTGAAAAATAACACTTTAAACAGGGGTACACGCCCGTGTAAGAGGGGCGACACACCCATGTGATCAATTCGACATGGTCGTGTTGTAGGCCCGTGTAGCTCACACAGCCTAAGCATATAGGGACACGTCCATGTCTCTTACCCGTGCGGATTTATTTTTCAATTCAAACCTACAGGGGTTTTCACACGGCCTGTGCCCATGGCCCGTGTCCTTCACACGGCCTTGACACGCCCATGTCTCAGCCCGTGTTCAAAAACCTAGACAGTCTGTTTCTGAAGTCAGTAACCCTTAAAGGTCACACAGCCAAGGCACACGCCCATGTGCTAGGTCGTGCCCTCCACACGGCCGTGTCTCTGTCTGTGTGTTTACTACCATGCATACTAACTTGTAAATTTAACGTGCAGGGGACACACGGCCGGACTCCACACCCGTGGGGCAGACCGTGTGTCACACACGGCCTAGACACACGTCCATGTGTCTGCCCGTGTGGACAAAAATAAGGCTATTTACCAAGCCTATTTGCCACCATTACTTGCACTAACCTACAAAAGATCAACCAAACCAATACAAGCATAACATATGTAACCAACCCAGCCACAACCATTGGAAATTTACATCAAATGCATTTAATAATAATTAATATTAGTCAACATTAATAGCCTATACAAAATGAATATCATATCCATCATATGAGCCAACACATTGTGGCTAACTAACAAAACACTAAACAAAAGATTTGAGTCCCCATACACGCCAAAATCAAAACAGTTAAGCTAGCTATACCCAAAGCTTTAGGTGATAGTGTGATCGATGCCTCTAACATCACTTGACCCCCGATACTAGCTTGGCGGCACTATAAGGAAAGAAAAGGAAGGAGGGTAAGCATGGGAGCTTAGTAAGTACATATATGCAAATAAAGTGTAATTAGAAACACATTTATCAAACGATAACTTATCATACTTAAATAATGTATATCATTTTAACCTCACTATCTTACTCTTCACTTCGTTTATGCATACTTACTATGTCTCATCACATACTAAGGCCTTATTCATGAGTTTAGTATACATACCCGTAATTACCCTTAAAATAACTCAAGTTCATTCTCTCTAATGACATAACTCATTGGAATTATCACCAACTCATTCTTCGAGTTACTCGTTGAACACTCAGAATACTAATGGATACATGGGAAGTTTACACCTAAGTGCCATATAAGTAGCAAGAGCTACCTTATACTTTGTAATGCTCGTATTTTAAGCTACTCACAGGCCTCTTTACCAAGTCAGAACCCGAACCCTATAGCTCTATCATGTAATGCCCGCTCATTGAGCCACTCATGGGTCTACACACAAAGTTAGTGCCCGGACCCACATTACATATAACATTTATCTCATGAACTCAGACACAACTCATGAGTTTAGACCACATAATTTCTCATGACTTACCTTTTGTATCCTATATAATTTCTAAGGTTTAACGGAATTTCGTATCTGACCTGATGTTGTCACACTTGTTCATAATGTAGGTTGCTCTTATATCACATTATTTATACTTTCATGGTAACAAGTAAGATTATGATACATGATAACAATAAAACGTTTAAAAGTAAGCTACAATGACACATTATTTACATATGTACTTACCTCGGTACAAAATGATGGGAACGAGCTTAATCCTTGTAAACTTTGTTCTTCTCTCGATCAAGACCCGAATCACGTTTCTCTTGATCTAAAATGTCAAAATTTAGCTTATTTAATACACAAATTATTCAATTCAACTCAAGACTCATATTTTGGTAAAATGACCATTTTGCCCTTAAACTTTACAAAAATTACGATATTACCCCTAGGCTCGTAAATCAATTTTTATCGGATTCCTTCATTAGCCAAGCCTAGCTGAATTCATTTTATAACTATAACATCTCACAATTCTCATTATTTCACACATTTATCACCTATTTCATAACTTATGCAAAATGGTCCTTAGTTAGGGTTTCCATGAAAACTAAAGTTGTTTGTTTCACAACCATGATTCATTTGCTTCCATAAAATTTTAGAAAACAACATGAATACTCTCATGGAAAAACCCTAGACTTTTAACTATCTTGCAAAATAGTCCCCTCATTAGCTAGTTCATGCTACAAGGGTTCTAAAAATGCAAAAATCATAAAAAAAAAATCTAAATCACTTACTTGTAAGGATGAAAATTTGCTGAAAATTTGAGCTTCTAAATCCCTTAGAATGGCTGAAATTTTCGGTAGAGAGGTGAAGAAGATGATAGCCTCTTTTTATTTTATTTTATTTTATTCAATTAAGTTACCAAATGTCACCTAACTTTGACATTTTGACCATTCTTGTCCCCTATGGCCGGCCACCTCTTTTTAAAAAGGGTCTAATTGCCCTTTAAAGACCTTAAATTTTGGCTCTCTAGCTATTTAACACATTTGGGTAGTAAACAAAACTTTTACCCTTTATGCGATTTCGTCTTTTTTTGCAATTAAGCATGCAATCGCTAAAATTATTTCACCAAAATTTTCATGCACTCGTATAATCATGCTATAACACATAAAATCATATCAAAAATAATTTCTCTGACCTCGGGTTAGTGGTTTCGAAACCACTGTTCCTACTAGGCCCAAAAATCGAGTTGTTACATTATGGAACATAGAGATAGAAGTTTTAACAAACCAAAAATGGAGGAGGCTCTAAAAAATCTAAAGATGGAAACTTTATAAAAGCAAGAGTGGAGGAAGTTGCAAAAAAAGAACTCAAAATGGAAAGTTTATGAAATCTCCAATGAAAAAAAGTTAGAACTTGACAAAAACTTGGAAAAAAAATCGAAACTTGACAAGTTAGAAAGATTGATGTAATAGCCCAAATTTGCCCGGGCCCGTGAAATAAAAAAACAAAGTTTATAAACTGAAAATAAAATGTCCCTGTTAATGTCCAATTTACAATAAACAGGCCTAAAGGCCCGATAGCCCAAACTTGGTTACGCTTGTAGCCCAACTGGTCTAAACCAGAATACCCATTAAACCTATACCCGATTACACCTAAAAAACCCTTAGCCCATGTACCCAAACTTGACCCAAATCAGTAAAGCTCAGTAAGGCCCAATCCCTAAACTGAATCAGGAAACCCTAGGGTTTCCAGAAGCTTCGCGCCGCAAGCACCCCAATCGTCACGCCCCTTCGTCTCGCGTCGTTCCAGTGGACTTTCATCGGCACCGTGACTCCAGCCCCGTATCGTGCCATAATCGATGCACGGATCAACGCCAACGAACTCACCGCCGTGGTATCCTCACTGATACCTGCAAAAAGGAAAGAACCACAGCAGCAAAAGAAGCAAACATGGAAAGAAATCAAAGAATTATTTCCCAAAAATGTAACAGAGGGTTATAAAAACCCCTTTTTCTAATTTGTAAAGGACGGTTTTTTGATATATACAAGCAGTTGACACACACATAAATAAAAAATACCAACAGACTATCGAAGAAACAGAGGTGATTTTTTACTTTTTTTTTTCTTTTTTCTCGTTATGAATGTATGAAAATATCACTAAACTAAGGAAAGGAGAGGCTTACCGATGGGTTCGTGTTAAAAAACGAAGCTTTCCAGCTTTCGACCACCGTACGTGGCGAAGTTGACGGCTGTGCGTAGGCGCGTGGGAGCTCAGAGACGGAGGCTCGACGGAGCTCCGAGGGCTGCCCTCAATACTCTTTCAGAGAGTTTTCTTTTGTTTTTTTTTAAACAGGCTTAAAATGATTTTTTAAGGTTAAAATTTGGCTTTTATAGCCTTACAGAAACGGCGTCGTTTTGCTTAAAACGATAAGCTTCAAAACGACGTCGTTTCAAAGCTCAGGATCCGCATGTTGACCTGTGACCCGGAAAGGATCCGCGTGTTTTCGTTTAAAGGGCAAATTGCCCAAGCGATCCTTCCGCATTTTTAAAATTTATAATTTCATTTTATTTTTTTAAATTGGCCGTAACTTTTATATTTGTTTCAATTTAGTCCCAATGGCCATTAAAACCTATTCTGAAGAACGACGTCATTTTTTGGATTAGGGCTAATTGCCCAGTGAGTCCCTTAGATTTTAATGTGCATTCCAATTAGGCCCAAAATTTTCATTTATTTGTAATTAACCCTAGATTTTTTAATTAAATTCAATTTTAATCCCTTTTTATATATTTAATTTATTTTAAATACTATATGTATTGTTTATTTTTATAAACATTAGTTATATGTAAAAATAGTATATATATATTATTATTTATCATATTATTTATATTATTATATATTTTATTTATAAATTTTATTATATGTTATATATTTTACTATATATATCATTCCTTACATTATTTTTTATTTTATTATAAATTATATATTATTTATTTATTCATTAATTATGTAAAATCTATAATAATTTGTAAATTATTATTAAATAATACATATATTGTTATTAAATATTTAACATCAAATATTTTAAATTTACTATAAAATTTTGTTCTTACTTAATGCATTATTATTTTTATAAACATATATTAATTTCTGATATCATGTAGTATGTATTAACTGTTTCTAGAAATCTCCTTTATTATTTATATAATGTTTTGAATATTTTTATCTCATTCATTTTTAAATTATATTTAGATTTTTTTCTCTTTATCTTATTTTATATATGTTTGTAATTTGTTTATCTATTTTTATGTAATTTTGCATTTATTTAGTATTATTTTAAATCTTGTGGATTACTTGTTATATTTTTTATTATTTTATATATTTGCATAAAATATTATTATATTATTTAATTCATATTGTTATATTCATTATTCTCTATGTTGTAATTTGCATGAATTGATAATGTATGTATAATTATGTCATTTATGATTATATATGTATAAAATGTAATGTATATTGTGTAATCTATGTCATTACTTACATTTTTATATTATATTCGCATGAAATGATAAAGCATGTATCATGTAACTAGGTTTATTTAGTATTGATATTTTGTAATATGTTAAATACATCGTTACTTTCAAAAAATTATATCTCATTTAATCCAAAAGAATTTTTTAAAAAAAAAAGACAATGTTTTTGGTATTTAGGAATTCAGGAAATAGTGCCCTAACATGCTGGGTTGCGATTTCCCGTTTGCCTAAACGTCTAAAAATATCCTTCTAAATAAATTTTGTAAATCACGAGATGATTTTGGTTACAAAAGTTTAAGAATATCGCGTCCAATCATGCTGGATGTGATGTTTTTACTTTTTTGGAGCGAAGAAATCCCGATTCTCAACTCAAATTATCTTATTTAAAAAAAAAAGGAATTCTTTTAAATTCTTTCAAACTTTTGACATCAAGACAGAAAACTATTTAATTTGGCACCAATTTTGGGCGTTACGAGGGTGCTAACCCTTCCTCGTACGTAATCGACTCTCGAACCTATCTTCTCATATTTTCGTAGACCAAAAATGTTTTATAAGGTGGTCCAATCACACCTAAAAAGGTTGGTGACGACTACCGTTTTCAAAAAAAATCACTTTTCAAAAAGAAGTTTCGACAATTGAGCTATGAATTTTTGCTAGTTTCCCAGACAACGCCAAAATGCAAATTTTTCTTTAAGTTGGTGCGGATCGGGCTTGTTAAGGTGCTTTGAGAGGCTTGACTTGATCTACAAGACTAAAGGAAGACTAAAGGATAAGCTAAGGTACATCAAAGTTGACACTTTGATCACTCATTGAAGCTAAAGTCAATTAAGGATCCATCGTTATAAAGACTATAAAGTATCTCAACTTAGTGAAAAAGATAAAAGATGAGAGAGGAATAATACATCATGGCCTTATGCTTGATCCCTAAGCTTGCTTTTTATTAATTGATAGTGTAAGGAGTAATCCCACATTGAATCAAATAAAGTGGATAGTGCTTGACAACTTACATATTTATCCTTCTTTATATTATAGTCTAAAAAAGTGCATTTTTTTGAGAAATTGATTGAGGTTTATGTGTTTAAGCTTCAAAGAAAATTATATGAAAAGTATAAAAATAGGATTTGTTAAATTCAATATTTTCAAAATTTCAAATTCAAATAGCGATTAAGAAATTTATGCATTTGAAAATTTATCATAAATATTCCATTTTTTAAATATTTTATTATTCAATATATTGTTTTTTAAATTAATCTAAAATTTAAAATAAAAAACGCTACTTCAAGGATTTATATAGGTTGGTTTTGTACAGGTAAAGTGAAAAGTGCAGGCTAGAGTCCAAAAACTCGGAAGGAAAGGACTAGTCATGAGACCCCATGGCTGGTCCTCTCTTTGGTCAAAACCCTAGTCAAAGTGACCCCATGCAGAAGTTTTTCTACCACATTTTCCGGTCCTAGCTGGCAGATAAAGCAAAGAAAAGGGTTGCTGATGTGGCACTGAAGCCTTTAAATGTCTTGCCTTAAAAGACGAAATTGACATCTTTGTTATCCCCAAAAGACCAAAACTGTTTCCCTTCGCCTTATAATTAAATTGCATTGTCCAAACCACCAAACCCTTGAAAGGGTGTTTTATGTAATAATCCCCCCAACGTTACCATGTGACACCTTCTGCTACTCGTTTCTCTTAGCTATCTCTTTGCATGGCGTGGGACTTATTTAAGAAGCCTAACCAAATGATTAGGGTGTTGTTTGCCGATTTGTTTAGTCTTTTAATGTAGATCTTTCTTGTCTGATCTTGTTTACAGGAAATATCACGCCACGCTTGTTATTCATTGCCTCATTGCCTGTATCTTATTGATCACTATGAACATATCATATTAATATTGCAGGTGCCTTTTTTTTTTTTTGAAAAAAAAAAAGTGGACAAGTCAATCTTGTGTTCGAATTTACTTTTCAGTGAAGTTTAAAGTCAAATGCGACATGGAAATAAATTACTTTAAAAAGTAGGAGAATTCCTTTGTGGCATGTAAGTACGTGTTGTCTGAGAAGGTTTGTAAAGTTGTTAAAATGTCTGTTTAATTAATTTTTCATTACTTTAAATTGTAGGGAAGAAAGATATAGATGTAGTTGAAAAGTTGAGTGATGATTGGTGGCTTAGCCACTTTTGCCAGAGGGCTTTCATGGTGGTGAACTCTCTCCCCACACTATATATCTTTTTCTCTATCCCTAATTGTCTACCCTTTCCTAGAAAAACAACCCTCTCTCTTCTCTTTCTCTCTCTGAAAATATTTTTTAGGGGTTCGTTGTTGTGTCAGTTTGAGTGAATATGCTTGGCCTTTTGTTATAATTAATGGTAGTTATCTCTCTCTCTCTCTCACTTTGTAGGGAGGCAGTGGTTTGAATAAGTAGTTTTAGATTTCGACATTAAACTTAGAAGATTTCATTTGATAATTTGAATGGCTTTTGCTGGTTCTCTCCTTTTCTTTTTCATAATATAAGAATGCATTTAATTCTCTTCTAGAAATCGCCAAAACCATGAAACAGCATAATTTCTTTATGTTTATCTAGTCACTGATCATTTTCTTTAGGTTGACTTGAACTCACGTTAATTCCTTGGCCTAAGTTTCTTTCTTGTAAAAAGGGTTAATATCTAGCTCCAGCTTCTCTTTCCTCTCTCTCCCTATGTTATTTTAGGGTGTTGCAGGCACTTTGGCGATGGCTGATCAAGGTGGTAACAACATTGGAATGAGGGAATATAAGAAAGGGAACTGGACTGTTAATGAAACAATGGTATTGATTGAGGCAAAGAAGATGGATGATGAGAGAAGAATGAAGAAAAGCTGGGAGGGTGAAGGGAGGGGCAAACCAACAGAGCTGAGATGGAAATGGGTAGAAGATTATTGTTGGAAGAGAGGGTGTTTGAGGAGCCAAAACCAGTGCAATGACAAGTGGGATAATCTCATGAGGGACTACAAGAAAGTGAGAGAGTACCAAAGGAGAACAGCTGGAGCTGAGGATAACCAAGGATCTTATTGGGAAATGGAGAAGAATGAAAGAAAAGAAAAGAGCTTGCCTACTAACATGCTGCGCCAGATATATGAGTGTTTGGAGGAGGTGGTGGATAAGAAAGGAGGTCAAAGGGTGGTTCTGCTTGCTACTGCCACTGCTAGTGGCTCACTTCCCATTCCCAACATACCGGATGTTAGGGATAGACCAATTACTAGCGTGCAACTGCCTCCTACATTGCAACATCAACTTCCACCTATTCCAGCTGCAGTTCCATTACCTCTAACAGCACCGCCGCAGCTTCCGCTACCGACAGCTGCTCCTACACCACTATTACAACCACCTTTTTCGTATGCTCAGCCATTGCCCACAGTAGGTACTCTCTCCCTCTCTCTAGCTTGCCTTGCTCACATGCATCATTGCCCGTACATAAATAGTAGATTTCAGTTTTTTACGTAGTAATCCTGACGGGTCAGCACAAATTCGAATGATTTAAATTGGTACGCCACGTTAGAGACTACTGTGCATGGTGATGCTCTGATTTTTGTATTGATTGATTTCATTGGTTCCATATATATATATTTATGTTTTGGAGATGTGTGATGG
Organism: Gossypium anomalum; assembly: GCA_025698475.1. Taxonomy (NCBI): domain Eukaryota; kingdom Viridiplantae; phylum Streptophyta; class Magnoliopsida; order Malvales; family Malvaceae; genus Gossypium; species Gossypium anomalum. The sequence goes on from CM046961.1 coordinate 81,439,320, forward strand.
CACAGATTCGGATACAAGTGAGTATTCAGACTCACTTGCAAAGCGAAGGAGAAGATCAGGCGGCAATGGGGAAGGCACCAGCAGCGGCGCTGCTACTGCAAACAACTCAAATGAAGCGGGCACAGCAATATCCAAAAGTGCTTCCATTATAGCCGAAGCCATCCAGGCCAGTGAGGAAAATGAGGAGAGAAGGCATACAGACCTTGTTAGTTTACATGAGAGAATACTAAAAATTGAAGAATCTAAGACAGAGATCAACAAAAGAGGCATTGATGGCCTGGTTGATGCCATTAACAAGCTTGCTAATTCCATCCTTGCTTTTGCTTCCCATAAAAACCAATCAGCTCCAGAGTGATGCTCTTTATGGTTCCAATTATGTCTTAATTAAAAGTCCCTAATCTCCTTTATGTTAAGTGTTTAAACTCTCATGTTTTGTGCTTAAACACATACAAGGGTTGGTTGTACTACTACCAAAAGTGAAATATCAGCAAACTGTTGTGCATTTGGGACGTTTATCTTAAAGGAAAGTATTGTGTCCATATACTGCTTGAGTGTTATGTGGATTATACACTGCTCTTTAAATTAGCATGTTAAACAGACATGGGAATATCAAAACCCTACTATTTATTTATTATGAAACAAGTTCTACCCCCAAGCAAGCAACCATTTCACAAGTTCATAAATTCTGATACTAATTTTAAGTGTGAATCAAAGATGCCATGGTGGGGAAGTGAAAGGGGGAAGCTGCTCAAGATGCTGCTGCAACTGGGCATTGACCACTAATTCTCTGAGACTGGTCAAAGGCGACCAGTCAAAGGATCTCCGAACTGAACCCTCTGACCCTGACCCAAGGATGTGATGGTTGCATAAATTTACAGAAATGCTACTGTGACTATTATTTTTTATTAGGGTAAAGTCCATAATACAACCGAGCCCGAATACTGATATTTCTGAGTTCTAATTCGACAAAATTCGATATTTTACTTTTGAGTTTGATTAAATTTATTTATTGTATTTAAATTTGGACTATAATTCAAATTCGATCAGTTAAATATATAAAAATGATAATAAAACAATTTAATAATATAAAATATTTATAATATATTAAAAAGAAAAGCTCGATAAGATTTGTGATTGGTTCGAGCTGAGTAGTAGTAAGTTCGAATTCAACTTGATTGATAGTTTTAGCTTCTCGAACCTGGCTTGATGATTATTGTATTGAGTTGAAGTGTTTTTAATCAAACTTGAGTAATTTGTGAGCACCAATATTTTATTTACACTCGTAAATCCACGATGCATAAGATTAACAAAAATATATATTTATCCTTGTTGATTTACTTTTAAGGTAAGGTTTGGAAAATTATTGAAATTTATTCAATAAATAAATTTTAAGATGGTTTTTCTAGAAATATATAATTTAAAAATCTAACTTAGAGGTTTGATTTCTTTATGACTTCTCATGATTTCAAAAGAAGTAGTTTTGACAGTTGTGTTTACTTTAAGAAAAACAGTGATGGTTCTTTTGTGTATCTACTTCTTTACGTTGATGACATGTTGATAGCAGCAAAAGATAAAGGAGAGATAAGAAAGGTCAAAGCCCAACTAAGTGAAGAATTTGATATGAAAGATTTGGGACCAGCAAAGAAGATACTTGGTATGGAGATTCTCAGAGATAGAAAAACAAGTAAATTGTACCTAAGTCAAAGGGTAAATTGAGAAAGTTCTTTGCGAGTTCAATATGCAGAGTGCTAAGCACTGTTAGTACTCCTTTAGCGACCCATTTTAGACTTTCATCGGCGTTGTCTCCACAATCGGATGATGAGATTGAGTACATGTCACATGTTCCATACTCTAGTGCGGTGGGATTTCTCATGTATGCTATGGTTTGTTCACGTTGATTATATCATATGCGATCGGTCTGATTAGCGGATATATGGCGAATCCGGTAAAGAACACCGGAAAGCGGCTCGGTGGATTTTAAGATACTTACGAGGTACTATCGATGTTTGCTTACGGTTTGGAAGAAGCGAAGATGGAGTCATTGGGTATGTTGAAAGTGATTTCTTTGGAGACCTTGATAGAGGAAGATCTCTCACGAGTTATGTCTTTACAATCGGAGGTTGTGCAATAAGTTGGAAAGCCACTTTGCAAACTACGAGTTGCTTTGTCTACCATCAAGCTCGAGTACATGGCGATTCATGCGAGGCTTGTAAAGAAGCTATTTGGTTGAAGGGACTCTTTAGTGAACTCAATGAAGACCTTCAAATCAGCCACGATATTTTGTGATGATCAGAGTGCCATCTTTCTTACAAAAGATCAAATGTTTCATGAGAGAACAAAACACATTGATGTTCGGTATCATTTTGTTCATGATATTATTGCTCGTGGTGATATTGTTGTGAGCAAAATTAGTACTCATGAAAATCCTGCAGATACGATGACTAAGTCACTTCCTATAACCAAGTTTGAGCATTGTTTAAACTTGGTTGGTGTTCATTGTTGAAGTAAAACCCTTAAGGGGTTTTATGGAAGAGGTGGAGAACTTGTTCGTTGAGAGTTCGCGATGAAGAACTTGTTCATTGAAAATTCGTGTCAAGGTGGAGATTGTTAGAATTAAGTGACCTGAATCCTTATTTAAATAAAATACAGTGGTAAAATAAAATAAAAGAAGAATCCATATAGAATTACACTTCTTTTATTTTATTTTAGAATAAGGTTTTTTAAACCTTATTAAATTCCATCTATTTGATATTGATTAGAATAAGGTGTTTCAGTCTTACTAGAATATGGCTTTACAAGCCTATAAATAGACATAGTCTATTCCTCTTGTAATCAATTCGAATTCGACATAGTGAATTTTCTTCTCCTCTGCCTGTGGTTTTTTCTCGAAAGGGTTTCCACGTAAAAATCTGTGTGTTCTTTATTTTTTATTTTATTTTATTTTATTTTATTTTCACACCATATATATATATATTAAATGATAAGTGTTAAAAGTAACATGTTTTAACCTCATTCTTAATGCGTTTTTGGATGATTATTCGATGTTAATTGTAAATTTTATACTCCTAATTCTTTAAATCCATGTTTTAATACTTGATAGAATACTTGGGAGCAAAATGAGCAAAAATTGAGTGAAAATCGGAGCAAGTTACAAGAGGCATATAGATTGAACCATTCTACACGGTTGTATGACCCACACGGGTGTTGATAGGCCATGTCGATTTCATGGGATTGCACACCGAACTACGGAAAATAGCAAATTTTAGATTTTTCGGGCATTTTAAGACGTATATATGATAAAAATAAGAAGAGAAAAGTGAGCTGTAGAGAATATTCAAGAAAATAACTCGAAAAACACCATTGAAACCGACTCTAAAGCAGATTTCAGTTAAGATTGAAGATTCCCATTGTATTTCTTAGGAAGTTGTCATGAGTTTCTTTATTTCTTTTGGTTATACTATCTCTTGGATGTTCCTATTTTCAAGCATGAACTAAATTTCTAAATATGGAGATGAACCCTATGATAGATTTTGTCATTTGATTTTTATTTTAGGCAATAAATACTTAGTTCATTGTTCTCAATTATATGTGTTTAATTCTTGGTTTAGTATTTCTAGATTATTGGTTCATATTTGATGTGTTTAAATCGGTGGTTGAATAGATCCTGTTTAAGAGTAGATCTTGCGTAATTGAGTGGAGTTGCATGCAATCTTAGAAATAAAATGACATAAATCTACCATAGTAGAGTCAAATCTAATAGGGGAATCCATAGCACGAGTTAATGCGATAATAGGGGTTTTAATTAGAAAATAATTTTAATTAATCAACCTAGAGTCAGTTGCTCTTATGTTCAAAAGAGATATTAGCATAATTTAGGGATTGCTATGGATTAATATGCTAAGTAAAGAAATTACGTAATTTAGATTGGTAGTGACAGATGAAATCTAGGCGAGTTCGTTCTTGGATATTATTTCGCTTATTGGTTGTTAATCAATTATTTTCGTGATTTATTCTTTGTTGTGTACGTTAGTTAATTTTAGTTTTTAATCAATCACTCGAATTACTTAGTTAAATAATAGAAATATGATAATTACTAGTACTTGCAATCCTCGTGGGAATCATATCTTTGCTCACCGTAGCTATACTATTAATTGATAGGTGCACTTTCCTTAGTCAAAATTTTAGTTGGTTTCGTGGACATCAAGTTTTTGCGCTACTGTCAGGGATTAGAATGTTAGGAAAATTTTATTTCTATTAATTTAGCCTTTTTTATTTTTATTTTTATTTTTAATATTTTTTGTTTTTAATTTAAATTTTACATTCTAATTTTTTTATTTGATTCTTACAGGTTTTTTTGGTTTATGGCTAGATGCAAACCGTTGGAATTATTAGCTTTTGATAGTAAGATCGAAAAGATTGCTCGCAGAAATCGAACAAAGGTTAGAGAAGTAAGGTAAGGTCAATAGATTTTAATAGACGGTTAAGAGCAAAAGAACATTACTATGGATATGGATAATAATTCTGGTAATCAGCAACCTCCTATATGTCTTGCTCATCAGACTATGTATGACTATGCTAAACCCACTCTGATTGGGGCTGAATCAAGTATTGTCAAATTGACTATTACTGCAAACAATTTTGAATTAAGCCGAACACAATGCAGATGCGCAACAGTATGTTCAGTTTGATGGGTTGCAAGATGAAGATCTAAATTCTCATTTAGCTAAATTTTTTGGATATCTACAACACATTTAAGATCAATGGTGTTACCAATGATGTCATGCGCTTATGGTTGTTCCCATTCTCTTTTTGAACAATTGTTTACGATTTGAATGTGTCCCCATAAGTATTTAATGACTGGATATAATTCCTAATCATATTGGATCCTTTCTAACATTAATTAATTTAATTTAAAGAACACTATTATGTTTTGAAACAGACTATTTTCTAAAAGTAAAATTTTGGTTCAAGTCTAAAAGTGCTCCGGTAACACCTCTCACTCGTATCATACATTGGTATGGATGAGAGGTGTTACAGCAAGGTTCATCAAGGCTTTGCTCAAATCCAAAAGTTTTCCTTGCTTGATCAATTCTTTGATTATATGAGCATGATGCTTGCTTAAATTGATAAAAGGATATTAGCAACTTGCAAAGTTTATGCTCATGTGCTTTAGCTAAATAACTAGTGGGTTGCACCATATAAATGCTCTCTCAAGATAGCCAAGCAAAAATTTTATGTTGACATCCATTTACTAGATCTCATAATCGAGAGCCACCACAATGGATAATAAAATACAGATAAACTTGAGCATCACTACGTGAAGAAGATTTCCTCATAATCAATACTTTTTTTTTTTTGCATGTAGTCTTTGTTGGAAAAATTGTAATTTATGGGAACTTTGAGGCATATTCTCAATTGGTAAAGGTTGAGAGTTGAATAATAAAATTATGGTGTTATATTATACTCCATGAGACCTTTACAGTAGTACATCATATACTCAAAATGGTTGAGTGATGAATGAGAAATTGATGCTCAAAGTAAGTTACTTGGAAATATTTGTTGAGGAAAAGAAAAGCTTAGATTCCACATTGGTTAAATACCAAGTGTAATATGTGTATAAATATGAGAACCCACTTGAAGGGTGATTAAATGATTAAGCTTGGAATCTTACCTCGCACGCAATGGGGTATAGGTCCAAACCTGTCGGGGTTGGGGCGCACTCGCACGACGTGGGCGACTCGAAATGTCTGGACCGGTCGAGCCCAAAATGGGCCCGTGAATATTTTATCCCAACACGAAATTTATTTTTCCTCGAAAATATATACAAAATCTGATATAAAAGGACATATATCCTTATTTTATTTGATTCTAATCAATTTGATTTTATTTTAATCAAATTGATTTAATAGCCCCTTTAATGCAGATTTTGTCTCTTTATACATGGATATTTCCAAAAATTCCTCCACTTTGAATGCCTATAAAAGGCTAAGACTTCTTCTGACTTTTTTGGCTAAATCATACTCTCTCACACCGAATTTATTTTGCTCTCAAAATTCTTCTTTTCCTCTCCATATTTTCCAACGTTCCGATGATAGAAAAATGTAACGTTTATTCGTTGATCACTACAGAGGTACTACTACTTTGATCATCGTGTTGTTGTATCCTGGGAGACAGTCGGCCAACGTTTCTCCAAGTATCGTAGGAGCGGCCAAATTTGTCTTAAGGAAACTATGTTAAACAGGCCTCAACATTTAGCAAATCTCTATTCTTCTTTTCAATTTCTGATTTTTGTTACAGTATTTATTGGTTTTTCATATATCACAATTTAAATATAAATTATTCAATTTGTATTTTATTTTATATATAAATATTTTTTTATTTATATATTTATATATTTTGTTCACTAACGTGTTTTGTCCAATAATCTTAGGACAAAATTTTATATTATTCTTCAATTCTCTAATCCGAGACAAACGAGACACCAAGGTGAAAAGAAAAAATACTATATTTTATTTGAAAATAAAAATTAAAGTTAAATAAAATCTATTTTAGGATTTATTCTCGCCGTTTAACAGATTTTATTTTATTTTTTTCAAATTAAAAGCGAATAAAATATGTTTCGGGATTTATTATTTATTCCCGCCGTTCAACTAATTTCATTTCATTTTTTATTTTATTTCCAAACAAGAATGAAAATTAAATAAATTTATTTTAGGACTTACTCCTACTGTTTAACAAATTTTATTCGATTTTAATTCCAAATGAGAAGACTTAATCAAATAATTCTGTTTCGAGATTTATTCCCGTCGTATAATAGATTTTATTTTGATTTAATTAAATAATTTTGTTTTGGGATTTAATCTTGCCGTTTAATAAAATTGATTTTGATTTTGTTTCAGAATTTTAATTCTACTGGTTAACAAATCAAAGGAAAATATTTCTGTTTATGATGACATTAATTGTGGCTTTAAATTATGAAAGCTTAAGTTGTAGCTTCAAAATTGTGACATCAAAGAAAAAGGAAATTTATCAACCGTGAATTAAAAAGATAATATGAGAATGCATATCTAGGATTGTTGAAAGACTGGGTATTTAAGCGTGCCAAGTGCACCACCTCTCTTTTAGGGTTACCTACCTGGTGCATTATTTTATTATATTTTTTATTAGACCGTATAAACTTTTGTTTTGGGTTTTATTAGATTTCTGTCATCTAACAAAAGTTGATAATTTTTCTAATTTTGGTTTTTTTTTTCTTAACAGAAAATGAAAACTCTCACCAATTCAATCAATTGGCAATCTGAAGCTTTGGTTCAAACGCAATCTTTGATCCAAAACTCAGTGCTGTCAATGGCGACTGCTGTAAGCCACAACGAGAAACCTGCAAAATTCCTGGGATAGAATTTTAAGACTTGACAACAGAAAATATTGTTTTACTTGACCATGTTGAACTTGCCCAAATTTTTGAAAGATGACCCTCCTACTGTTAAAGAGGGCGTGGTCGATGAAGTTACCACTTTCACTACTTTTGAAGCTTGGAAACATTCTGATTTCCTGTGCTGAAACTACATCCTAAATGGATTGTCAGATGCACTGTACAAAGTGTATAGTGTTAAGAAAACAACTAAGGAATTGTAGACATCATTGGACCATAAATACAAATCCGAAGATGCTGGAGCTAAAAAGTTTTTTAGTTGCTAAATTCTTGAATTTTGTAATGATTGATTCAAAATTAGTTGTGAATCAAGTGTAGGAACTTCAACTGATCATTCATGGAATTCTTGCTAAAGGGATGATGATAAGTGAATCCTTCCAAGTGGCAACCATTATTGAAAAGCTGCCTCTTGCTTAGAATGACTTCAAAAATTACTTAAAGCACAGAAGAAAGGAAATGTCAGTGGAAGACTTAATTGTCAGACTACGGGTTGAAGAAGACAATAGAGGTACGGAAAAAAGGCTCAACAAAGTAGCCAATGACAATGGTGCTAGGGAAAACATCGTAGAAGTCAAGAAAGACTTCAAGAAGGGAAAACAACCTCAGAATGGGACTAAATTGGGACCAAAAGGTGGAATTTCCAAGAAGAAAAAGTTTCTAGGAAAATGCTTCAATTGCAACAACATGGGGCACTAGTCATCTGACTGTAGGATCCCAAAGAAAGTTAGAGCTAACAAGGCCAATGTTGTGGAAGAAATTTCCAAGAAAGTGTCTGATATGGACTTATGTGCCTAACATATGCAAGAACTATGAATAAGAATGTTTCTTTCTAAATGGGGAATGTTTGTAGGAAGGGGATATGTATTAAACTAAATACAATCTCTGTAAAAACAAAACTATGAATAAGAATGTTGCTTCTTTTTCTGTTTATATGCTTAGGTCATTTAATTTATAGCATAGTAGGCTCAGACATGTTAATTATGATACTTTACATACATTAATTAACTTAGAGCACATTCCTTCGTTTCACAATATTTATAATTATAAATTTGAAACATGTGTTGAGGCAAAAATTAACAAGGTCAAAAACTATTTGATCTAATACATAGAAATGTTTGTGACCTAATGTTTGTTCAAACGAGAGGAAGGAATAAATATTTTTATTACCTTCATTACTACGCATATTTGCTTAAGAGTAAAGACGAAACTATAAAGCAACTTATTCTCTATAAGTAAGAAGTTGAAAAGATTAAGACGATGAGAAGTGATCATGGTGGTGGATATGTTGAATCATTTGAATACTGTACACAACATGAAATTATTCATGAAGTAACACCACCATACTTTCCTCAAATAGAGTAGCCAAGCAAAAAAATCAGACTCTAAAGGAAAAAATAAACGCATTGCTAAAAAGCTCTGGGTTATCACAGGAAATGTGGAGGGAGCGTTTCTATAAGTTAATTACCTTTTAAATAAGGTACCCCACAAGAAAAGGGACAAGATACCATAAGAGTTACGGAAAGATAGAAAACCATCCTACAACCACTTGAAAGTGTGGGGGTGTCTTGCTAACGTAACGTATAATGGTAAGTCGAGACATATGCTTCATCGACATAATACCATTAAATAATTGATCTCAAATGGAGTTGTCTCTATTGATTTTGTAAAATCAAAAGATAACATTGTGGAAATGCTAACTAAAGGCTTAAAGAATCGAGATAATATTGATAAAACATCGAAAGGAATGAGACTAAAGCCCACGAAAATAAAAGGTGCTATGTAAAGGAAGACCTTACCTATTTGATTGGAGATCCCAAGATCTAGGTTCAAAGGGACAACCTAATTGCATAGACTTTGTGTGGTCATTATGGGGGTACTTATCCCAAGTCTGTTCCAATGATGTAAATAGTGACTAAAAATGAGATAAGTTAAACAATACTTTTAATGACCATTGTGTGTTTTGGTGAGCCAAACAACATAAGTCACCTACGTGAGAATGAAGTGGGGTTGCTTCGAAGAGACTATTGGGGCATAGTTCTCTCAAACTTTTGCAAAACCAGAAGATGTTCATAGCTATATGAACATACCCATGAGAAACAAAACCTTGCCAGGGAGGTAGTTGTGTGAGGTATATCATCATTTACACAAAAGGGAAAATATATGAAGGACATCACGTCTATTGGTCATCTAGTAAAGTAAATATACTTTCACAAGAAAAGGTTCAAGGGGGATACCTACCTATCCTATACAAATATCGATCGTAGATTCTATCACCACATTGATGCAATATTTTTTTCGATAAAACTATCAATTTTCATTCATGTGGGGGATTATTGGAAAAATTGTAATTTATGGGAACTTTGAGGCATATTCTCAATTGGTAAAGGGTGAGAGTTGAATCATGAAATTATGGTTTATATTCTACTCCATGAGACCTTTACAATGGTATATCATATGCTCAAAATGGTTGAGTGATGAATGGGAAATTGATGTTCAAAGTAAGCTACTTGGAAATATTTGTTGAGGAAAAAAAGAAGCTTAGATCCCACATTGGTTAAATACCAAGTGTGAGATGTGTATATATATGAGAACCCGTTTCAAAGGTGATTGAATGACTAAGCTTGGAACCTTACCTCACGCGCAAGGGGGTACAGGTCCAAACCCGTCAGGATTGGGGCGCACCCGCATGACGTGGGCAACACGAAATGTCTGGACCAGTTGGGCCCAAAATGGGCCTGCGAATATTTTAGCCCAACACAAAATTTATTTTTCCCCAGAAAATATATACAAAATCTGATATAAAAGGACATATATCCTTATTTTATTTGATTCTAATCAATTTGATTTTTTTAATCAAATTGATTTAATAGCCCCTTTAATGTAGATTTTGTCTCATTATACATGGATATTTCCAAAAATTCCTCCACTTTGAATGCCTATAAAAGGCTAAGACTTCTTCTAAATTTTTTGGCTAACTCATACTCTCTCACACCGAATTTATTTTGCTCTCAAAATTCTTCTTTTCCTCTCCATATTTTCCAACATTTCGGTGATAGAAAAAGGCAACGTTTGTTTGTAGATCGCTGCAGAGGTGCTACTGCTTTGATCATTGTGTTGTATCCTGGGAGACAGTTTACCAACATTTCTCCAAGTATCGTAGGAGCGACCGAATTTGTCTTAAGGAAACTGTGTTAAACAGGCCTCAACATTTAGTAAATCTCTATTCTTCTTTTTGATTTTTGATTTTTGTTACGGTATTTATTGATTTTTTCGTATATCACAATTTAAATATAAATTATTCAATTTATATTTTATTTTATATATAAATATTTTTTTATTTATATATTTATATATTTTGTTCGCTAACTTGTTTTGTTCAATAGTCTTTTGCTACAAGCCTGGTCTTATAGGTTTCAACCTTTCCTTTTATATTCCTTTTCTTCTTGTAGATCCACTTAGACCTTATGAGTTTTATCTCATCCAGTAAGCCATACAAGTTCTCGCACTGAAATGGATTTTATAGAATCCAGTTTAGCATTCATAGCTATTTCCTATAGCTTGAAATCAACACTTTGCATCACTTCATCAAATGTGAGTGGATCATCAGCTTAATGTTTGATTTATTCCGTATTGTAAGCCCTATTTTCATACATGAAGAAATCTAGTTTCTTAGAAACCCTCCTACTTCAATAAGACTCTCTATATTGTTAATTCTTTAAAAGTCTACTATTCAAAATAGAGTCTAATACTGAAATTTGAGTATTTTCTTTATTTCCTGTAACATTCTAAAAATCGGGTTAGTAGAATCGGTTAAAGGATCGGATATTAGAACCGGGTACCGAAAATAGGATAAGAGTGTTTAGTAAAAAATATTAAAATAATTATTGGGTCTAAAATTAGGTGGCAAAAATTAGGATTAGATGGTTGGTTATTAAATAACAAAAAACATATTTTAAAAATAAAATCGGGTTTGAAAATAATTGAGAAAAAATGTGTTTTAATTAAAATAAGGACTAATTTGAAAAACAAGGGAAAACTGGGAGTTTGAGATCATTGGGCGAAAGGCGTCAGCAGGTGAGGGGTTGAAATTGTAGCTCTTAAGTGTTCATACGAGCTTGATTTTCAAAAAATTTTAAATTCGTGAGATTAGATAAAATTAAAGTTTTATATTTGTAATAATAGATTAAATATGATGTTTAGAAACATAATTACGGTTTAGGAAAAAAATCAAGAATGGAGATCTCATATTTCGACAAAACGAGTTAATTTTCAGAATGAGAAAAGTGAGCTTAAAGTGGTGATTTTATTGTTGTTTGTTTGAGTTTAAGGTTTTTAATAATGTGTTTGTAATGTATTTAATCTGCATGCAAAGTGTTGACTTGTCAGGAGCTTCTACGAGCAAGGCGAAAGGGAAAGAAAAATTTATTTGAGACCATTGGGCAAAAGGCGTTGGCTAGGTGAGTGGTTGGAATTATAGCTCTTAGGCATGATTACTAAGGTTAAATGGGAGCTTAGGTTGGTCTAAACACCTAATTTAAGTCCAAGAGTAAGTAATTCTACTTAAGCTATATCCTATTACATATGATGCTTGTATGCGAGGTTGTGAAAAAATCATGTGAAATATTTAAATAAATGATAAGTGAATATGACAGTGTTTGTTAAGTGAACTGCTAAATTTATGCACACTATTATGTTTTAGAGTGATTAAAACTCTTTTGAACAATCATGTTAGCACTTGAGAGTGCATATAAATAGTTGTGAAATTGGTTGTGAAAGTGTTATTAATAAGTGAATATATGTATAAGTAGATATGTTGGCATTGTGAACACTTGGAACCATTGGATATCATTGTCATGCCATAGGATAGTGAGTACTCACCTTTTTTGGTTATGATAGGGCATTGTGGGCTGAAGATAATGATGGAGGGATAAGGGAATGTAAAGTATAGCTTCATTCATCGAAGAAAGCGTGGAGTGTTTGGAGAGTGCTAGCATTCATGCCGCACTTATATGGAGATAGCGCAAGACTCTTTGAGTCATTTGGAGTGTTTGAAGATCCGCTTGTCCAATGCATTACTGATTATATATATGTTTTCATGTCACATTATGTAAATATATCATTGTGTTTGCCTTGTGATATGTTTGATGCCTTACCATGGTTGCATGATTTAGTATGTTTTTTTGTCAACTAAAAATTTTATGCTTAATTGTGGCAATTCATTGTGCACTAACTAAGCTTGGAAAAGCTCACACTCCCTTTTTATTTATTTTGCAGAAAAATAGCTTGTGTGAGAAGGGAAAGTGTGCAAGTGGTGATCCAAAGTAAGGCAATCTTTTGAGTAGGTGACTTGGTTTGATTTTGCAAATAATAGAGGCAATGTGGGACAAGGCAATCTTTTGAGTAGGTGACTTGGTTTGATTTTGCAAATAATAGAGGCAATGTGGGACTGATCTATAGAGGGAATTAGACTTTTTTTTGTTTGGATTGTAATCGGACACTATGGATTGTTTAATTGGTTTTTGGGACTTTGAATTGTTTTAGAATGTCTCTTGAAATGCTTTAATGAGTATGCATGTTAATGGGTGGTAAATTGGTATGCAAGTGTAACATCTCTTACCCAGTCCGGTATCCGGACTCGAGCAATAAGGTGCTAACAACAATATCAAATGAAATCCAAACAAATTATAACCTAAACCACATTTCAACTTATTCAAATGCATCCAATTCAAGTTAAAACTTTATGTTCATCAACCATCCTAAATGCCTAACCAATATGCAACAGTTGGTACCTCAAAAAAAAAATTCAAAACTAGCTAAATGATCATATTCAATCAAACCATTATACCTCCAATGGCACTTCAACAATCAAACAAACATGCATTTATTCATCCATTTAAAAAATCTCACATTTTTCTCCATATAAATCATACGACATTTATATACCATTTCATTAAACATTTAATGAGACGTCTACTATCATCTACTTAAACACAATTAACCTTAAAATTAGTTTCATGATTTAAGCATTAAACCTGCCAAATAACACCTAAACATAACCTAAGCATAACATTCATCATTCCACATTCAAGCAGCAACCAAAAATATATTATATAGCGTGGTGCTTCCTCAACTATAAGGAGACTAGACATATAATTCAAGCAACCAAACAAGTCATCAACAACATGACTAAAGCCATTACATATATACATATATACATATACACATAATTTTCAAATATCAACAAGCCACAAAATGACCATTTTAAATATATAAAAATCTTAGATACATGCCAAGACCAAAAAGAACAATTCACCAACACTTGAGTTCACGATTGTCACTGGATGCTGGAATGACGATCAAACCTAACCTGTGCATGAAAAACAAGACCATATGCTGAGTAACTCAGTGGTATTTCTATAATCCAAATATTAATAACTAATCTAACATAGAATAACGCATAAGACATAAATAATAAAATGCAATATAACCATTACCATATACCAATTCACTTATTCAATTATCAAAACTATCACAATATTACTAATACTAGAACATGTCATATTCATTTCATATATCATTTGGTAATTAGATCATCCTTTAGCATATTCCATCTCAAAATTTACCATTGAATACATTCAAATTTCATAATCATCCTTAACTTAAATGTTCCACCATTGTAGTTCTGGTTTCTATTTTCAATTCCTTATTCACATGACTCGGACAGATACATAGATCCAATCAACACACCAATTTGGCACCCAGTGCTTAATGGATAAGTCCATAATATTAAATTGCACCCTGCATTGGTCGGTTAAAACCGACAAATAAATGTGCCCAGCACTGGTCAGTATAACTGTAAACTGAAAAATATATAGGATTTTCCTATGTAATTTATCACCTTTATACTTAAATTCGTTGTTAAAACTAAGTATTTGTTTAATAAATTAATGAAATATGTGAAAATATGAAATTAAGACATAGAAATTATTAAAATGTGATTTTATGCTTTATTATATAGTTTTCATGCAATAAATGACTTATTAATTTGAACATATTATATTTTAAGACATAAAGTGAGCCATGCATGATTAAATTAAATTATAAAATACATTAATAAGTTGGGTTTTAATTAATTAATTAAATTGGATAAATTTTATTCTTTGGTCCTCTAATTTATTGATTTATTCTGGACAGGCCTGATAGCTTGGTTGGATTACAAAATCGTCCAAATTGGAGACCAAGTCAACCCAATTTTCGGCTACACTTGGCTGTCCACATAAACCACTTTTTGGTTTAATTTCACAAGGTCCTTGCAATGTTAAAGAAATTGAAGATTTGCCTGAAGATTTGCACTTGACCGAGTCTCAGTCTTGAGTTGTTGTGGCACTTAAATTGAGCAAAAATTAAGCAAAAATCAGCTCAATTTCCTCAATTCATGGCTGGCCACCCATTGAAGATGCTTGGAGAGATGAAACCTCCTATTTTAGCAAACTATCCTCCTCTCTTCACCTATAAATATAACCCCTTCATTCCCTCATTCATCATCCCTCATCATTCATCATTCTCTCTTCTCTCCAAATTCTCTTAGCCTTTTCCATTCCCCACGCCTAGCTTCATCTCTTCATAGAGATTTTAGCTATTAAGCCTCTTAAAGAGCCCTTGGTCGGCCACCTTGGAGAGCCATCAGCAAATGAGCAAAGTGAAGGAAGCAAAAGAGCTTCGTCGGTCAGAGTCTTGGGTGACAACCACTTTGATCTGGGTTTAATCTTTCCTTTGTGTTCTTTGTTCTTGTTTACAACAATGTCAGATTAATTTTATTTAAGCTAGGATGATTATTTTTATTAAATAATATTTATTTGATTCATGCTTATAATGTTTGTGCCTCAATCGATCATGTTTTCAATTAAAATCAAGTTTGTATTTCATTCATACGTGATTGAAATACACCTGAATTAGCTGAGCGATCCTAACCAGACGACGGCTAATGGACGCATAATTGAAATGTGCATGCCCAATTTAGATCCTAACCCGATTAAATTGCAGGTTGCATAACAACTCTAACCAAGCTCTCTTATCTGCATGGTTTTTAGATTTGTGTGATTAAACTGTTTCACACCTAACACGTCCCTGTTACCTCACACAAATGCTAAGAAACCCTTAGTAAATAAGGACCAGTAAAATGCGTATTTACTAAGTAAAGGATTCCGAAAGGACCTAATGTGGTTTCCAAACTCATGATAGATCGAGTTGCCATAGAATTTTTTCTGAATGTTATTAAGCATGTTGATAATAAGTTGAGTATAATTAAATTAATTGTCCTAGTTTATTTATGTTATAATTGTTGCAAATTGTGTTTAAATTTGCTAAAATCTATTTCATTCATATAGTTTGCATACTTAGGATAATTTGCATTAGGGATCATTGCATTTAGTTTAATATATTTTAATCATCACTTCTCAACTATATTGTGTTTTTATTTACCAAATTGTTAATATGATTTTATAAATTAAGTGACTTAGCATAAATACAATCCCTGTGGAGATGATAACTCGATACTTACTTATTACTTGATAATGACTGTGTACACTTGCACAAACCTACGCGTTACAATAACCAACAAAAGGGGTGTCCAGCACTCCCTGACATGTATAACTCACCTTATCAACTTACCATATGATGAAATGTCTATATGCAACAATTTAAATAGTTTGGATTATAGAAATACAAACTGTGAACTCTGAGTTATTTGTCAACAACCTTTTATTTTCCTTTCTTTTTCGAGGGATCCAAGTCGACGTTAGCTATGGATTAAAATAACAATACATTTCATCAATACACAATCAAGTTTGACCTTCAATTTCTAAATTATTCAATTTTTGCATAGCTTAGTCCATATTGCTCAAAATCATCAATTTACTTTAAAATTGTCATTTTTCAACTCTAAACTTAAAATATACTAAGTAAATCCTTAGAACTTCAACAGTCCATCAATAGAAACATTCTCAATCTTAAACAATACCGAAAACTATAACATGGGTCAGCTAGATTAAGCTACCAGTATTCTAAAAACATAAAAATTATAAGAAAATGACTAATTTTAACTAACCAATTTGAAATCCAAAGATGAAACCCTTGAAGGTCGAACCGCTTTTCTTCTTCCTCTGTTTTCGTGAGTTTCAGAAAGTAAAGAGTTTTTAATTTCTCTTTCATCCCACTCACTTGTTTTATTATATTACATTTCTTATGTAATTTAATTTTCATCTAATACAAAATTAAACTAAATTTTCATTACAAACATTATGAGAAACGACCACAAATTTTTTAATGGAAAAATTACTATATAAATCCCTTACTTTTAATTCCAATTATAATTCCTTAAGCGAATTACACTCTTATCACTTATACGATTCAGTCTCTATACTCTAATTAAGTTATAATTCAATAAAATTACCTAACCAAAATTCAATTCACTACTAAATTAACTCTATAAATATATAATAAAAATATTAACGAGTTCGTTTAATGAAATTGGGGTTTCAAGATCACATTTTCCAACACCATTGACTTCGGGTCGTTACAGCAAGATATTTGGCTAATATGTGAAATGCAGGTGAAATAGCATGCTGGACTCTGAGGTAAATTTTAAGTGATTTATTCGTATGAAATGGACCTTTGATGCATTTAAAAATGCAAGGTAGGCAAAATTGGTACGCTAAGTAAATTGGTTGTGGACTTGTAAATGCATGTTAGTATAGACAATCGAATGAAGTGTTAAATTGTGTTGTTGTATGTTTTAATGATTGTAAGCATGTTTTGTGTGTTTTATGCATGCTATATAATATGTTAGATTAAGGAAATTTGGCATGTTTTGTGGTCATGACAATTTAGTCCTGACTCTTATACTATGCAATCGAAGCTCTTAAAAATCATAAAATGTTTTGAAAATTGGCATGACCAAGTTTTATAAGATTAATTTCATAATTTTTCTGTCAATTTTATAAAAGGATATTTTTTGGATATCTTTCCAAAATTATAATTTAGTCATTAACCTTTGTTTTTTAAATTAAATTAGTTTTACTTACCGACTTTAGTCTTTTCTTCCAATTAGTGTTTTAAATAGCTATGTATGTCTATTTAAATTTTTGGTTTTATGAATGTTTCATGTATTGTATCTAAAAAAATGCTTTTACCTTTGAAATTTATTTTGATGATTTTGCTAGAAGAGCATAATTTTAGGGCTTGTGTGTTTAATTTCATTTATTTATTGATAATTAAGCGTGTACCCATATAGTGTGAATGGTGGCTTCTGTGGTGTGTTTTGCTGGTCAGTAAAGAGAGTCACGTAAGTGGTTAATATGACGTTTCGAATTCAGGTCGAACCCTCTCAGCTTGGTTTAGGGCGCCACATTTGATGGTATCAGAGTCAGATTTGCAAAAACTAGGTTTGCCAAGGTTTATTAGTTCACAGGTTAAAAATTTTTAAATTTACACTAATAACTTAGTTTTGAAATAAAATCGAGAATTTTTAAACTTTGGACGAAAATACCCTTGTATGATTTTTTTGGTAGGAATGTGAACACATTGCCTTCTTTAAAATGTTTTTTTCTTTTTAGGATTGCCTTGGATCACTTGCCACTTCTCACTCTGTTGTTTTATTTATTTTATTGTTACAGTCGAAGACAACCTTGCCCTTGCAAATAGGGGTTTGCCACTTGAGCGTCTCCAAGCTCTAAGTGGTAAGGAATTTCAATGAGTGAAAGGAGATGATTTGACCATAACTGAGTATTGGTTGGAAAGTGTGGACAAAATATTGGAGTAGATGGCCTGCTTAGATAAGGAAAATTTGGGTTGCACCGTTGTAATAGCCCAAATTTGCCCGGGCCCGTGAAATAAAAAAACAAAGTTTATAAACTAAAAATAAAATGTCCCTGTTAATGTCCAATTTACAATAAACAGGGCCCGATAGCCCAAACTCGGTTACACTTGTAGCCCAACTGGTCTAAACCAGAATACCCATTAAACCTATACCCGGTTACACCTAAAAAACCCTTAGCCCATGTACCCAAACTTGACCCAAATCAGTAAAGCCCAGTAAGGCCCAATCCCTAAACTGAATCAGGAAACCCTAGGGTTTCCAGAAGCTTTGCGCCACAAGCACCCCAATCGTCACACCCCTTCGTCTCGCACCGTTCCATGGACTTTTATCGGCACCGTGACTCCAGCCCCGTATCGCGCCGTAATCGACGCATGAATCAACGCCAACGAACTCACCGCCGTGATATCCTCGTTGATACTTGCAAAAAGGAAAGAACCACAGTAGCAAAAGAAGCAAACGTGGAAAGAAATCAAAGAATTCTTTCCCAAAAATGTAACAGTGGGTTATAAAAACCCCTTTTTCTAATTTGTAAAGGACGGTTTTTTGATATATACAAGCAGTTGACACACACATAAACAAAAAATACCAATAGACTATCGAAGAAACAGAGGTGATTTTTTACTTTTTCTTTTCTTTTTTCTCGTTATGAATGTATGAAAATATCACTAAAATAAGGAAAGGAGAGGCTTACCGATGGGTTCGTGTTAAAAAACGAAGCTTTCTAGCTTCCGACCGTCGTACGTGGCGAAGTTGACCGCGGCGCGTAGGCGCGTGGAAGCTCGGAGACAGAGGCTCGACGGAGCTCCGAGGGCTGCCCTCAATACTCTTTCAGAGAGTTTTCTTTTGTTTTTTTTTTAAACAGGCTTAAAATGATTTTTTAAGGTTAAAATTTGGCTTTTACAGCCTTACAGAAACGACGTCGTTTTGCTTAAAACGATAAGCTTCAAAACGACGTCGTTTCAAAGCTCAAGATCCGCGTGTTGACCCGTGACCCGGATAGGATCCGCGGGTTTTCGTTTAAAGGGCAAATTTCCCAAACGATCCTTTCGCATTTTTAAAATTTATAATTTCATTTTATTTTTATTTTAAATTGGCCCTAACTTTTATATTTGTTTCAATTTAGTCCCAATGGCCATTAAAACCTATTCTGAAGAACGACGTCGTTTTTGGGATTAGGGCTACTTGCCCAGTGAGTCCCTTAGATTTTAATGTGCATTCCAATTAGGCCCAAAATTTTCATTTATTTGTAATTAACCCTAGATTTTTAATTAAATTCAATTCTAATCCCTTTTTTATATATATTTAATTTATTTTAAATACTATATGTATTGTTTATTTTTATAAACATTAGTTATATGTAAAAATAGTATATATATATATATTATTATTTATCATATTATTTATATTATTATATATTTTATTTATAAATTTTATTATATGTTATATATTTTACTATATATATCATTCCTTACATTATTTTTTATTTTATTATAAATTATAAATTATTTATTTATTCATTAATTTTGTAAAATCTATAATAATTTGTAAATTATTATTAAATAATACATACATTGTTATTAAATATTTAACATCAAATATTTTAAATTTACTATAAAATTTTGTTCTTACTTAACGCATTATTATTTTTATAAACATATATTAATTTCTGATATCATGTAGTATGTATTAACTGTTTCTAGAAATCTCCTTTATTATTTATATAATGTTTTGAATATTTTTTGTCTCATTCATTTTTAAATTATATTTAGATTTTTTTCGATTTATCTTATTTTATATATGTTTGTAATTTGTTTATCTATTTTTAAGTAATTTTGCATTGATTTAGTATTATTTTAAATCTTGTGGATTACTTGTTATATTTTTTTACTATTTTATATATTTGCATAAAATATTATTATATTATTTAATTCATATTGTTATATTCATTATTCTCTATGTTGTAATTTGCATGAATTGATAATGTATGTATAATTATGTCATTTATGATTATATATGTATAAAATGTAATGTATATTGTGTAATTTATGTCATTACTTATCATTTTTATATTATATTCGCATGAAATGATAAAGCATGTATCATGTAACTAGGTCTATTTAGTATTGATCTTTTGTAATATGTTAAATACATCGTTACTTTCAAAAATTATATCTCATTTAATCCAAAAGAATTTTAAAAGAGAGCGATGTCTTTGGTATTTAGGAATTCGGGAAGTAGTGCCCTAACATCTTTGAGTTGCGATTTCCCGTTTGTCTAAATGTCTAAAGTATCCTTCTAAATAGATTTCGTAAATCACGAGATGATTTCAATTACGAAAGTTTAAGAATATTGTGTCCAATCATGCTAGATGTGATGTTTGTACTCTTTTGGAGCGAAAGAACCTCGACTTTCAGCAAATTATTATAGTTTTAAAAAGGGATCTTATTTCCAAATTCCTTTAAACTTTTGACATCAAGATAGAAAACTAATTTGGTACCAATTTTGGGCGTTGCGAGGGTGCTAATCCTTCCTCGCACGTAATCGATTCCCGAACCTATTTTCTCATGTTTTCGTAGACCAAAATGTTTTATAAGGTGATCCAATCACACCTAAAAAGGTTGGTGGCGACTCCCATTTTCAAAAATATTACTTTTAAAAAAGAGGTTTCGACAGCTTGGCGACTCCACTGGGGAAAATAAGAGAGTTAAGCCAAGAAATTGATTATTTTCTATCTTAATGTCGGAAGTTTGGAAATTTTAAAAACATTGATCCTTTTTTTACATGTGTTTGCTGTATATGGTTGTTATCTTGTTGCCACACACACTGCATTTGCATGACCGCTGTGGTCACACCCTTAAGTGGGAGTAAGAAGCTACGCTTTCGTAAGGTTTTCACCTCCGTATGAGCTAGTGAATTACTTTCGGGATACATCGCTATGTCTTCGTGAGATTTTCGTCTCCGTATGGCCATAGGGAAATGTGTCCCACTGAACTGAACTTGGCCCATATGAGCCTATAATGGGTGAGGACCGAGGAATCTGCTGGTTCAGGTACCCTTGCTTTAGAACTGAAACTCATATAGTGAACTTTAAGTGCTTACCCTAGGGAGAATAGTGATAGCCTTTAGTAAGCTACCCTTATAAGTGCTTGTTTATTATACTTTTTATATGATACTGACCTATTTTATTTTGCTATCATTGCATGTCACTCAACATTTAAAGGTGTCGATTCAAGGTTTGATTTCTAGATTAGAAAGTTTTGTAATGAGGAATGAATATCTTGATAAAGTGGAGGACAACGCCTTTGTCTGTACCTGGTCAGAGAAAACCCAGTTAGAGAAAGGAGATAGTGTCACTGAGGGGTATAAATTAGAGTTATGGGACTTCACTCGTATTCATTCGACACAGAATAAGTTTCAGGAGTTGAGAGACATTTGGGCCCAATGGGATGACAAGCCTAAGCAGCTGTTCTACCAGAATTATGGAAATCTTCCCTATTTTCTAGACATCAATGTGGATAAGCATCTGTTTCGAGCTATGGTACAGTTTTGGAACCCTGTTTATAGTTGTTTTACATTTGGAGAGGTAGACTTAGTACCTACCTTGGAGGAGTATACGACCTTGCTTCGTTGTCCAAAAATTCAAGGTAACAAAGCTTATGTTAGGGCTGCTAATCTCCCAACTTTCGTAAAGAAATTAATGATGATCACAGGGATGAGTGAACAGTGGGCTGCATCTCGAATCCAACAATAGGGTGATGGTAAATGCATTCCGTAGGTAAGTTTGAGGGATCTAATATTGGCACATCCAGACGTGAAGAGGAGGGTCGATGTCCTGGCCTTAAGTATTTATGGTTTAGTGATTTTCCCAAAAGCTATGGGGCACATAGATGAGGCAGTAGCAGATTTATTCGATCGACTGGGTAAGCAGAATACACCTGTACCTGCAATACTAGCTGAGACATTTAGATCTTTGGATGCATGTCGGAGAGCTGGGGAAGGAAGGTTCATTGGATGCGCACAATTGTTGTTAGTCTGGTTCCACAGTCACTTTTGAAAGGTTGATAAGGTTCCTTGCGAGTGTTCTTTAAATATTATTCTCCCTTAAAGGAAGCAGCAGCTACACCAAGGAGGGATGACATTACAGAGGAAAGGTGGATAGGAATACGTCAGAATCTCCGAGAAGAAGATATTATGTGGAAAGCCCCTTGGATGACTCCTAGCGAAATCCTTTATCGTTGCGGAAGCTTTGATTAGGTACCTCTTCCTGGAATTTGGGGAGTTGTTGGTTGTGCACCATTACTCGTCCTAAGGCAATATAAGGCGGAGCAGTTTATACCAGCAACACAAGGGCTAGCTCAGAGTGATTTCTCATATAAGGGGATCATTATAAGAAGAAGATGCGAGAAATTTCTGAGGCTTGGAAGAAGATTTGATGTATGAATATTTTGACTAAAGGTCCGATGTCAACTCTTGAATATAAAGGGTGGTTTAGTAAGAGGGTCAATGATAATATCCCTAGACCAAGTTTGGAGGCTGCTCGATCGATGGAGGAGAATTTACGAGTGATTCCATCAGAGTTAGAGGTCATAAAGAAAGAGTTCGAAAGGAAGAATTTGGAGCTCGGAATGAAGATAGAGAGGCTTGAGGAGGAAAAGATGTACCTAAGCTTAGACGTCGACACTCAAAAAATCGAGGTCGAAAAAGTGAGGAAAGAAAAGAGAAAGATTGAGGAAGACCAAGATGACTTGAAGACACAATATAAGAAGACACAGCTATCAATGAAGAGAGCTGGATTAGGGAAGTCTTCAGAATAGTGGCAACAAGAGATTCAAGAAGAAAAAGCCAAACTCGAGTATTGGGAGAAGAAGTTTCAAGAGATGCAGGGCAAAATCAG
This sequence comes from Gossypium anomalum, assembly GCA_025698475.1. Taxonomy (NCBI): domain Eukaryota; kingdom Viridiplantae; phylum Streptophyta; class Magnoliopsida; order Malvales; family Malvaceae; genus Gossypium; species Gossypium anomalum. The sequence continues at coordinate 81,462,522 of CM046961.1, forward strand.
TCCTTAGAAAAAGAGAATCAAGGATTAAAAGCTAAGGTGACTAAGCTCGGACGATCTCTTCATCATCACCGAAGCCGTAATTCTACGGTTGAGTTAAAGGCAAGTTTGAACAAAATCGAGGAAATAAAGCACAATATTGGAGCGTTGGAAACAGCACTGCAGATGTAATACCCCTACCCGTATTCATTGCCGGAATAGGGTGCGAGGCATTACCGGAGTTTACGAATTAAATTTTTTTTTATTCAATATAGCCCTTTTATAAATATCTAAACTTCCCTGTAATATTAAATCGAGACCAATCCACATCAATCAAATCAATTTAACATATTTTCATGATAGATTCATGTATTTATATAAGATAACATCATCACATATCTATAACCAGGTTTGTTAACCATACTAATGGCTAACTTTACATTCATTTCACGTTAACATTTACTTTGTTAGCTTATACATGCCATTGATTCCCAAAATAAAGTTCCTTTATTTACGAAATCCCGAGGTTGATAGTGTGATGTGTCTCTCCACCAAATCCGACCTCCGAGCTCTTAACACTACAAAGCAGGAGAAAAGGAAGCGTGGTAAGCACTTTGTGCTTAGTAAGCTCATGTAACAAGAATTACACTTACCTAATATTTTTGGTACAATACAATAAACATTACATATATCCATTCAATGCATCATTACCCTAACATGCACAAACTCAACATTCAAGTTAGTACAATAATTTCCATGTATCAATAATATATATCATGATTGATGAGCTCATCAATACTATGATTTCCATTCCCTTGTTGTTTTTCCATATTTATCCCGTTGAATTACTCGGAATTTGATGGATTTTTCAGAGGTACACTTTTAGTGTACAAATCCGGTCCATCAATTCATTTCATATGCGCACATTTCCATTTCAGAGAGCACACTCGCGAACCTCAACCTTGCGGCGGGATTACAGTCGAGCTAAATCTCGCAATATAAACTCATAGAGTATTGTCGGGATTACGGTCCAGGCTAAATCCCCCGCAACGACAATTACTCTAATGAGCTTGGATCCGAATTACGATCCAGGCTAAATTGAGACCTAATTCGGATTACCGTCCAAGCTAAATCCATTTTCCACATATTCTTCGGGAGGGCTATATCAGGATAGGATCACCCGTCGGGCTAGATCCTTTTACCGTCAATTCCTTTTCAGAGATCCATCGAATTTTCCTTTCATTCAACCGGGATTTCTTCCCTTTATATCAAATATATCAATGTTTCATCAAATTTCATATAATGAACATTCAAATCATATTCACATCAATAACTTACATTTCAAGTATTTAAGAATATAATTCAAGTTACATGAACTTACCTTGATACTTGTTTGTAAACAGCAAAAATCTACTAATCCCGAACTTTTCCTTTCCTCGATCTAGCTTCATATTTGAATCTTCTGGATCTAAATAAATAAATTTAATTATCAATTTAATACATTTCATGTTCATATGCAACATTCTCTATAATTCAACTATTATTTATAGTTCATTCAAAGCTGTCTACTTGAGTCATAGTCACTAAATTATTTATAACTTGAGCTACGGAACTCCAAATTAAGATCCGTTAATTTTCCTGAAACTAGACTCATATATCTTCTTACCATAAAATTTTCAGAATTTTTGGTCTAGCCAATCAGTACAGTTTATTCTTTAAAATCACCCCTGTTTTGCAGTCTGACAGTTCTGACTCTTCTTCACTAAAAATTAATTATCTCCTTGTAAAGAATTCAAATGATATTATAGTTTTTTCTATTAAAACTAGACTCACTCAGGATTCTATACATATAAATTTAAACCCTAATTATTTTTCTTCATTTTTTATGATTTTTCAAAGTCAGAACAGGGGAACCCGAATTCATTCTGACCTTGTCTCACAAAATTCATTATATCTCAAAATTTACAAATCCATTGCTTACAATATTTCTTCTATGAGAAACTAGACTCAATAAGCTTTAATTCCATATTTTGTTCATCTTCTAATTCGATTCCTACAATTTTTAGTGATTTTTCAAAGTTAGTCTACTGCTGCTGTCCAAACTGTTTTAGTGCAAGCTGTTTATTACCATTTTTCCCCTAAGCTTTTAATAAATGATAATTTCGTCCCTACTCAATTAGCCTCTCAATTGAGCTGATTTTTTCTCAATTAACATTTTATTCTATCACCTTAAACTAGTTTACAACCTTTAGGAATCAGAATTTCAGCAATAGACTTTAATTCCAAACATTTTCACGATTAGGTCCTAAAAATCAATTTCTATTGAAATTGCCTAATAAAATCATCTCATAAACAAATTAAAGCTTTAATTTCATTCTATTTCATCATAAACTTACAGCACTCAACCATGGTGATTTTCAATTTCATTTATGAAATCAAAAACTAATGAATTTAATAGTAGGACCTAGTTGTAAAAGTCTTAGAAACACAAAAATTACAAGAAAAAGGCAAGGATTAACTCACTTGGTGCAAAAATTATGAAATACCAGCTTAGAGAACCCTCCTATGGCGTTTTTAGCTGCTGGAATTGAAGAGAAATGAAGAGAAATCTAGATATTTCCTATTTAGTCCTAGTTTTATTTAGTTAATTTTGCAATATTCCAATTTTACCCTTAATTTATCAATTTTTCTGCTAATTTCATACCCTTGCCGCCCAGCCCAAATAACTTTTGGGTCTAATTGCCTTTTAAATCCTTTCTCATTAGACTCTTAAGCTATTTAATCACTCTAGCAACTTTTACACCTATTACAATTTAGTCCTTTTTATTTAATTGACTACCCAAACATTAAAATTTCCTAACGAAATTTTAATACCACATTAATAACATTTCATAAATATTTATAAAATTATTTTAGACTCGGTTTTTACTGAGATAGTTGTCTCAATAACTTATTTTTACCTAATTTTTCTTCAATAATTTTTTTAACTAGCCACTAAATTGATAAAATTTTTCTATCAATATTTTCATACGACTTTCCTATCATATAAATTTTCATGCAAAAATATTAAAATAAATTTCTCTTTAAATCGGATTTGTGGTACGAAAAACCACTATTAGATAACCTTGAATTTAGGCCATTACAACTCTCCCCCCTTTAAGGATTTTCGTCCTCGAAAATCTTACCGAGAAAGAGGTTTGGGTATTGTTTCCTCATTGTCTCCTCCGGTTCCCATGTTGCTTCCTCAATCCGTGCTTTTGCCACAATACTTTCACCAAATTTATCTTTTTATTTCTTAGCTCTTTTGTCTCCGTGCCAATATCTTGACCAGGTTCTTCATGTAAGTCATATCCGGTTGAATCTCCACTGTCATCGAGAAATAACATGTGAAGGATCGATCGATATCGCCGTAACATAGATACATGAAAAACATTATGGATTCTATCAAGTTCCGGTGGTAATGCCAATCGATAAGCGACCGGTCCAATTCTTTCTATGATTTCATAGGGCCCGATAAATCTTGGACTCAATTTACCCTTTCGACCGAATCGAAGAACTTTCTTCCAAGGAGACACTTTCAGGAATACCTTGTTACCAACTTGAAATTCAATCTCTTTTCGTTTAAGGTCGGCATATGATTTTTGACGATCGGAAGCTGCTTTTAGACTATCCCGAATAACTTTTACTTTTTCTTCTGTTTCCCGGATCAAATCAACCCCATGTATCTTCCTTTCACTGAGCTCTGTCCAATATAACGGTGTTCTACATTTTCTCCCATACAAAGCTTCATACGGAGCCATTTTAATACTGGACTGATAACTGTTATTGTAAGCAAATTCAATCAAAGGTAGATGTCTCTCCCAATTACCTTCAAATTCTAGTATACAACATCGGAGCATATCTTCCAATACTTGAATTACACGCTCAGATTGACCATATCGTTCGAGGATGAAATGCGATCTTTGAAATACAGCCCGAGTACCCAAGGCTTCTTGCAATTTGTCCCGAAGCGAGGCGTAAATCGGGGATCTCTATCTCGATATAATAGAGACAGCACTCCATGTAATCGACAATCTCGGATATATACTGATTCAACTAGTTTATCTAAAGAATAATCCATACGTCTGGAATAAAGTGCCTTTGACTTTGTCAATCGATCAACAATCACCCAAATAGTATCTTTTTCCTCGGAGACAAAGGTAGCCCGATACAAAATCCATAGTGATTCTTTCCCATTTCCATTCCGGTATAGTAATTGGTTGAAGTAACCCTGAAGGTACCTGATGCTCAGCTTTAACTTGCTGACATATTAAACACCTTGATACAAACTCAGAGATATCACGTTTCATTCCCGACCACCAGTACATCTTTTTCAAATCATTATACATTTTATTACTCCCCGGATGTACAGACATAAATGCATGTTGTGAGCCTCACGTAGAATCTTCTGTATGAGCTTGAATTCTGAGGTACACATACCCTACCTTTGAATAATAAACAACCATCAGAACCAACCTGAAATTCAGGATCATTACTTGACTCGCACTATGCCCGTTTAACTTGTAACTTCTCATCATTCTTCTGAGCTTCACATATTTGCTGTAAAAATGTCGGTTTAGCTCTCAATTCAGCCTAGATTGAACCATCATCATCAAGGATAATCGGGTATTCATAGCTCGTAAAGCAAGCAAGCAGATTTTCGGCTCAAAACATCAGCTACAACATTAGCCTTACCGGATGGTAATCAATAATCAAATCATAATCCTTTATCGAGTTCAAGCCACCACAGCCATTGTCTCAAATTCAAATCTTTCGTGTCATCAAATATTTCAAGCTTTTATGATCGGTATAAATATGACATTTCTCACCGTAGTAGAAGTAATGCCGCCATATCTTCAAATAAGTAAAATACAATAGCAGCTAATTCAAGATCATGTCTTTGGGTAATTTCTTTCATGTGGTTTAAGTTGTCTTGAACCATAGGCTATTACTTTACCTTCTTGCATCAAGACACAACCTAAACCATTTAATGAGGCATCACTTTGTAAATAACAAATTCCTTACTCGGTTGAAAGCCGCACTAATACAGGTGCTTTCGTTAATAGGTCTTTCAATCGGTTGAAACTTTGTTGACATTCATCAGTCCACTCGAACTTTACATCTTTCTCGCAATAATCGAGTCATTGGAGAAGCTATCATAGAGAATTCCTGTACAAATCTCTGATAATAACCAGCTAAACCCAAGAAACTTCTAACTTCAGATACATTCTTCGGTGGACTCCAATTGACAATAGCTAAGATTTTACTCGGATCTACCCCGATGCCTTCAATGAGATACAATATGTCCTAGAAAACCCACTTCTCGAAGCCAAAATTCACATTTACTGAATTTAGCGTACAATTGCTTCTCTCGTAGAATTTGTAACACAGTTCTCAAATGTTCTGCATGTTCTTCTTCATCCCGAGAATAAACCAAAATATCATCAATGAATACTACTACAAATCTATCTAAATCTGATCTGAATATCCGGTTCATCAAATCCATGAATACTGCAGGTGCATTAGTTAGCCCAAACGGCATAACTAGAAACTCATAATGCCCGTACCTGGTTCTAAAAGTTGTTTTTGGCACATCTGACTCCTTTACTCGTAGCTGATAATAACCCGATCGAAGATCAATTTTTGAAAATACGGTAGCACCTTTCAGCTGATCAAATAAATCATCGATCCGGTAACGGGTACTTATTCTTTATAGTTACTTTATTAAGTCGTCGGTAGTCGATACACAATCTTAAAGACCCGTCTTTCTTTTTCACAAACAGAACCGGAGCACCCCAAGGTGAATGACTCGGTCGGATAAAACCCCTGTCAACAAGTTCTTGTAACTGTGTCTTTAACTCCTTTAATTGCAGCAGGAGCTATACGATACGGAGCTATGGAGATCGGAGTAGTTCCCGGAATCAAATCTATAGAAAATTTCACTTCTCTTTCTGGTGGCAATCCTGGTAATTCCTCTGGAAACACATCGGAAAATTCACATACCACTGGAACTGCCTGTATTTTTGACTCAGATACTTTGGTGTCAAGTACATAAGCCAAGTAAGCATCATACCCTTTTTTAACATACCTGCTGTCTTTGCCATTATCGAAATCACATCGATAACCCTCTGCATCGATCGATTTAACCCGAAGCAACTCACCATTCTGACATTTTAACATAATATATTTATGTCTACAATTTACTACTGCATCATGCTGGGTTAACCAATCCATACCCAATATCACGTCAAATTCATCAAATGGCAATAACATCAAATCAGCCAAGAAACAATAACCTCTTACCATCAGTGGACAATTTTTACAAATTTTATCCACTAACACGGACTGGCCCAGGGGGTTCGAGACTTTAACCACAAATTCAGTAGGTTCAACAGATAAATTTTTAACAATTGCAAGTTTAACACATATATATGAATGCGTAGAGCTAGGATCAATCAATGCAGTAATATCAGTGTCAAGTAAAGAAAATGTACCGATAATAACATCGGTCTTTGAGGTATCTTCTCCGCACGAATGGCATATGTCCTAGCAGTGTGCTCGTACCTCGGGCCTACCGCAGTATCTTTTGTAGCTCCTCGACTACCGACATTACCGGATGGTCGAAGTGGTCCGCCTCGAAAGCTGGATTACTCGGCTTCAATATCTGTTGACTTCTTTTTCAACCCTTTACGGACAATCTCGAGGAAATGGTCAAAAGAACCACATCGGTAACAAGCCCCACTCTTAAATCGGCATTCACCAAAATGAGCTTTATTACAAGATCTTGGCATCTTGGTTTAAGAGTTCGACACCGCCAACACCGGTCATCGATGGAGTAGAAGGCCTTGGATTAGTGCGTTGAGAACCTCGCTCTTTGCCCGAATACCCAATGGTGAAGTAGAACGATCCGATATTTCTTCAATTTCTTTGAAGCGTAAAAGCCGGATTTTCCGTCGGTCTTTTACTAAAAATTCGAGCTTCCCTCTCACTGTTTCTTTTCTTTGCTCAATTCTTACGCTTTATAAGCTCTCTCGCCAATGTAGCAAACTCTCGAATTTCAAGAATTCGATCAGTAACTTAATGTCTTCATTCAACCCTTCTTGAATCGTTTGCACATTGACACATTGTACCCATTCTCGAGCATATTTACTCAATCGAACAAATTCTCTTTCATATTGAACATTGATCTATTGCCTGTTTCACTCAAGAAATTCTTTTCTTTTTCGGTCAAGGAACCTCTGGTGATATATTTTTTTCGAACTCGACCAAAGAATTCCCATGTAATTTCTTCTTTCGGAACAAGCTCAAGCTTTAGTATTCCACCAATGGTAAGTCGTGTGTCTTTTAGCAGGTGAGATGGCACATTTGAGACATTCTTACGGTGTACAAGATAATTCCTCCAGAAACCCGAGTAGTGTTTTCTAACGAGAATTCACCGTTCGGAATCATCATCATCTTTGCTCGAAATTCTTGGCCCCATATTTTTGGATTTTATCTCTGTGAGCTTTCCCTTTTCATGATTCGATGCACTGCATGCACTGGGGATCTCGGGAACCGGTGGAGGAGCGGGAAGGGGAGCTTGAGCTTGTTGCACTCTGAGGTTAGTTCTTAAATATTGACTAAACCATTCATTCATCACTTGAAAGAAGGCTCGCTTGCCTCCTCCCCTTGGCCCTTAGATATGGGCCTTGTACTACTAGTTACTTCGACTTCCCTTTGTGTGCGTCTGGGCGGAGCATGACTCGGCTTCCTCAGATTGAGCTCGGTCGGTAGACATTTACTATAAAAAAACACATTTAAATGGTCGGGAGATATCACACTATCAATAATAATTTAAATGGCATGTATAGCTAATTCCGTGTTTGCTACATCGGTCCTAGAACCGACTAAACCGTAGCTCGATACCAATAAATGTAATACCCTACCCGTATTCATTGCCCGGAATAGGGTGCGAGGCATTACTGGAGTTTCTGAATTAATTTTTTTATTCAATATAGCCCTTTTATAAATATCTAAACTTCCCTGTAATATTAAATCGAGACCAATCCACATCAATCAAATCAATTTAACATATTTTCATGATAGATTCATGTATTTATATAAGATAACATCATCACATATCTATAACCAGGTTTGTTAACCATACTAATGGCTAACTTTACATTCATTTCACGTTAACATTTACTTTGTTAGCTTATACATGCCATTGATTCCCAAAATAAAGTTCCTTTATTTACCGAAATCCCGAGGTTGATAGTGTGATGTGTCTCAGGACCAAATCCGACCTCAGAGCTCTTAACACTACAAAACAGGAGAAAAGGAAACAGGGTAAGCACTTTGTGCTTAGTAAGCTCATGTAACAAGAATTACACTTACCTAATATTTTCGGTACAATACAATAAACATTACATATATCCATTCAATGCATCATTACCCTAACATGCACAAACTCAACATTCAAGTTAGTACAATAATTTCCATGTATCAATAATATATATCATGATTGATGAGCTCATCAATACTATGATTTCCATTCCCTTGTTGTTTTTCCATATTTATCCCGTTGAATTACTCGGAATTTGATGGATTTTTCAGAGGTACACTTTTAGTGTACAAATCGGTCCATCAATTCATTTCATGTGCGCACATTTCCATTTCAGAGAGCACACTCATGAACCTCAACCTTGCAATGGGATTACGATCCGAGCTAAATCCTCGCAATATAAACTCATAGAGTATTGTCGGGATTACCGGTCAAAGCTAAATCCCTGCAACGACAATTACTCTAATGAGCTTGGATCTGAATTACGATCCAAGCTAAATTGAGACCTAATTCGGATTACCCGTCCGGGCTAAATCCATTTTCCACATATTCTTCTGGAGGGCTATATCAGGATAGGATCACCCGTCCGGGCTAGATCCTTTTTACCGTCAATTCCTTTTCAGAGATCCATCGAATTTTCCTTTCATTCAACGGGATTTCTTCCCTTTATATCAAATATATCAATGTTTCATCAAATTTCATATAATGAACATTCAAATCATATTCACATCAATAACTTACATTTCAAGTATTTAAGAATATAATTCAAGTTACATGAACTTACCTTGATACTTGTTTGTAAACAGCAAAAATCTACTAATCCCGAACTTTTCCTTTCCTCGATCTAGCTTCGTATTTGAATCTTCTGGATCTAAATAAATAAATTTAATTATCAATTTAATACATTTCATGTTCATATGCAACATTCTCTATAATTCAACTATTATTTATAGTTCATTCAAAGCTGTCTACTTGAGTCATAGTCACTAAATTATTTATAACTTGAGCTACGGAACTCCAAATTAAGATCCGTTAATTTTCCCTGAAACTAGACTCATATATCTTCTTACCATAAAATTTTCAGAATTTTTGGTCTAGCCAATCAGTACAGTTTATTCTTTAAAGTCACCCCTGTTTTGCAGTCTGACAGTTCTGACTCTTCTTCACTAAAAATTAATTATCTCCTTGTACAGAATTCAAATGATATTATAGTTTTTTTCTATTAAAACTAGACTCACTCAGGATTCTATACATATAAATTTAAACCCCTAATTATTTTTCTTCATTTTTTATGATTTTTCAAAGTCAGAACAGGGGAACCCGAATTCATTCTGACCTTGTCTCACAAAATTCATTATATCTCAAAATTTACAAATCCATTGCTTACAATATTTCTTCTATGAGAAACTAGACTCAATAATCTTTAATTCCATATTTTTTTCATCTTCTAATTCGATTCCTACAATTTTTAGTGATTTTTCAAAGTTAGTCTACTGCTGCTGTCCAAACTGTTTTAGTGCAAGCTGTTTATTACCATTTTTCCCCTAAGCTTTTAATAAATGATAATTTCGTCCCTACTCAATTAGCCTCTCAATTGAGCTGATTTTTTCTCAATTAACATTTTATTCTATCACCTTAAACTAGTTTACAACCTTTAGGAATCAGAATTTCAGCAATAGACTTTAATTCCAAACATTTTCACAATTAGGTCCTAAAAATCAATTTCTATTGAAATTGCCTAATAAAATCATCTCATAAACAAATTAAAGCTTTAATTTCATTCTATTTCATCATAAACTTACAGCACTCAACCATGGTGATTTTCAATTTCATTTATGAAATCAAAAACTAATGAATTTAATAGTAGGACCTAGTTGTAAAAGTCTTAGAAACACAAAAATTACAAGAAAAAGGCAAGGATTAACTCACTTGGTGCAAAAATTATGAAATACCAGCTTAGAGAACCCTCCTATGGCGTTTTTAGCTGCTGGAATTGAAGAGAAATGAAGAGAAATCTAGATATTTCCTATTTAGTCCTAGTTTTATTTAGTTAATTTTGCAATATTCCAATTTTACCCTTAATTTATCAATTTTTCTGCTGATTTCATACCCTTGCCGCCCAGCCCAAATAACTTTTGGGTCTAATTGCCTTTTAAATCCTTTCTCATTAGACTCTTAAGCTATTTAATCACTCTAGCAACTTTTACACCTATTACAATTTAGTCCTTTTTATTTAATTGACTACCCAAACATTAAAATTTCCTAACGAAATTTTAATACCACATTAATAACATTTCATAAATATTTATAAAATTATTTTCGACTCGGTTTTTATGAGATAGAGGTCTCGATAACTTATTTTTACCTAATTTCTTCAATAATTTTTTTTAACTAGCCACTAAATTGATAAAATTTTTCTATCAATATTTTCATACGACTTTCCTATCATATAAATTTTCATGCAAAAATATTAAAATAAATTTCTCTTTAAATCAGATTTGTGGTAACGAAACCACTATTCCGATAACCTTGAATTTAGGCCATTACAGCAGAGCTATGAGCTACGGATTGAGCAGCTCGAAGCAAAGGAAGGATATTGGAAGGGAAAGCTTCACCATTTTCAGGATCAAGTCAAAGATAGGGATTATCTCATGGGAGAAGCCATAGTCCAGATTCGAGAGGTTGCCGATCATTTGCAAGACCTGGTAGCGCAAGCTAATGTATTAAGTACAAAGTATGAGTTAGTGTCAGATAGAGATCGAGAGTTAGCTTCGTTATTGGATAGGGTTAAAACTCTGGGCCTGAGGGCAAAAGTGTATTTGTAATCCATTTTGTGTAAAGATTTTTATTTCTTAAATAAAGCTTTCTAAAAGGAATTAAATCAGAATCGATATCCTTTTGCATTCATGCATCTGCATCTCATCGCATCATATGCATTTAAATTTTTAGAAAGACCCTAATTAGTTAAAATTATTAGGAAGAAAGAGAGAGTGAGAGAAAGGAAAATATGGAAGCAACACATCCTTACGGTACACACGCTAAGACAAAGAATATGGATCAAAGACTTGAGCAGATTCAGAAAGAAATGCAAGAGCAATTGCAGGAACAATTGGCAAAAATCCAACAAGAGATGAAGGATCAAATGTTGGAGGCTCAAAAGAATATGATGGCTGAGATGGCTTAGCTGCTGAAGGGGGCGACGGATAAAAGAAAGGCCCCTATGACCATCACTGAAGAAGATAATGAAGATCATCCTCCGGGTTATACTTCACCCCATATGCAAACTCAACCTGAAGCATATCTCCGAAGGCTGTCCATCACAATAAGGCCTCAACATGGGCAAGTCAATGCTGGAATACCCATGAACTTCCAAACTAGCTCGGGATCCAATCCGGGAGATAACCCTACCAATCTAGTCATCTCTGATTTAGATGTAGCTGAGAGAGAGGAGATGAGACTCGAGTCATCAAAGCAATTAGAGGAACATTACAGATGGTTAGAGGAGAAATTTAAGGCATTGGAAAATGCTGATAATCATCAGGGAATCGATGCTAAGGACTTGAGTTTGGTTCCAGATTTGGTGCTTCCCCATAAGTTGAAAATGCCAAAATTTGAAAAGTACAATGGGACTACTTGTCTTGAGGCCCATATCACCATGTTCTGTAGGTGGATGACTGGCTATGTAAACAGTGATCAACTATTGATTCATTGTTTTTAGGATAGTTTGGTTGGGGCAGCGGCTAGGTGGTATAATCAATTGAGTCGCGCAAGGATTGGTTCTTGGAGAGACTTAGCACAAGCCTTTATGCACCAATATAATCATGTGACTGACATGACTCTTGATAGAATCACTTTGCAGAACATGGAAAAGAAGCCCAATGAAAGCTTTAGGCAATATGCACAGAGGTAAAGGGAGATTGCCATGCAAGTTCAACCACCGCTCTTGGAGAAAGGAACTACCATGCTATTCATTAACACCTTGAAGGCGCCATTCATTACTCATATGATTAGAAGTACCACAAAGAGTTTCGCTGATATGGTTATGACAGGAGAAATGATTGAGAACGCCATAAAGGGTGGTAAGATAGAGGGGGAAACCGCTAAAAGATCGGCCCAAGAAGGAAAGATAGTAAGGTGAATAACACGAGTAGTTATAACTCAAAAGCGATTACGACTAGTCAGCCCAGAACAACTACAGTTGGGTAACAGGATCCCCAAAAGCAAGGAGTTAGCACAAGACAAAATTCTGAAAAGGTCTCATTTACGCCCATACCAGTGACGTACTGGGAACTGTACCAGAGTTTATTTAATGCACATGCAATAGCTCATTTTCATTTAAAACTACTGCAACCCCCATATCCCAAATGGTATGATGCAAACGCCAAATGCGAATACCATGCAGGGATATCGGGGCATTCGATCAAAAATTACACTGGCTTTAAAAAAGCAGTGGAAAGACTCATTAAGATAGGGATTGTGAAATTTGACGACACCCCTAGTAATGAGAACCCGTTGTCGAACCATGGCAATGAAGGGGTAGATGCCATTGGGGATACTGGTATGAGAAAGACTAAAGAAGGCGTGGCTGAGGTAAGAACGCCAATGAAAGTAATTTGGGAAGAAATGGTGAAAAGAGAAATGATAATCTTTGAAGAGGGAAATAAAGGAGCTAGGGACTACTGTGAGTTCCATGCAGAAAAGGGACACGAGTTCCAGGAATGTGAGGAGTTTAAGGCTTTGATACAAAGCCTTATGGATAATAATGAGCTGGAATTCTGTGAAGCTGGTTCAGATGAGGGACATGTATGCACATTAGAAGGTGAACCAAAGAATCAAAGAATCAACTGGCCAAGGATTATTATTTCTCTACCAAGAAATAATAAAGTTGAAACACAAACAGCACCGAAAGTCATTATTCACAAACCTGTTTTCTTTCCTTATAAGGATAACAAGAGGGTACCCTGGAATTATAACTGTAATGTGATGATGCCGAAGAAGGAGGATATAGCTAGTGCTTCTAAGGAGGTTTAAGATGAGCGTTCTTACACACGTAGTGGGAAGCGTTATGATGTAGAAGGCGTCAGAGTTGAGCCCGTGAAAGCAAAAACCTTTGACAAAGGAAAGGGGACTGAAATACTGGTTAATGAGCCAGTGAAGGAAGAAGAAGCCAGAGAGTTTCTAAAATTCTTAAAACACAGTGAGTACAGCGTGGTTGAACAATTGCGCAAACAACCAGCTCACATATTAGTGTTGGCTTTGCTTCTGAGTTCAGAGGTACATCGGGAAGCATTAATGAAGGTGCTCAATGAGACTTATGTTACTAATGATATATCCGTCAATAAGTTGGATCGATTGGTTAGTAATATAAGTGCTGACAATTTCATCTATTTCAATGATGATGAAATCCCACCTAACGGCATGGGATTAGCTAAAGCTTTACACATCATCACTCGCTGTAAGGGGTATACATTGCTGAATATGCTTATTGATAATGGATCAGCCTTAAATGTCTTGCCATTATCCATATTAAACAGATTACCCATAGACAGTTCTCACATGAAAACATGCTATAATGTAGTGAGAGCATTCGATAGTACGGAGAGAAAGGTCATGGAAAGGATTGATATTCCTCTGATGATTGGGCCAAACACGTATGAGGTGGACTTTTTAGTGATGGACATCAAGCCCTCCTACAATTGCCTGTTGGAGAGGCCTTGGATACATTCAGCAGGAGCAGTGCCCTTTTCTTTGCACTAGAAATTGAAGTTAGTAGCGGATGGACGACTGGTCACCATAAACGCGGAGGAAGACATCATAGCAACAGTTACCAGTGACGCACCCTATGTAGAAGCAAACAAGGAGGCCATTGAGTGCTCTTTTCATTCCTTAAAATTCGTTAATGCAACATTCATTTCAGAGGGGAATAAGGTACCGGTACCCAGGATATCCAGAACCACAAGAATGGGTTTACAGATGACAATAGGGAAAGGGGCCTTGCTAGGAAAAGGATTGGGAAGATATCTTCAAGGAAGGATTCAAGTTCCAGAACTAAAGGAGAAGAGAGACCGTTTTGGCTTGGGTTTCAGGCCAGATCACAAGCAGAGGAGGAAGGAAGTAGAGAAGCGTCAAGAAAGAAGAAGGGCATGTTTAAGTGGAAGGGAAGTAGAATAGGAATTGATGACATTCCCTCATTTATCCCAAACCTTTATATCAGGAGGGATAATTCACCCTGAGAGAGGGTTGCTTGAAAAAGGAAGTTATCACATCAATGCTGTGCATAATGAAGAGTCGGAACGAGGAAACCCTGAGGGCATTCATCCTTACAAACCAGGAAGCTCTTTAAACAATTGGTTTGCAGAGGAACTTCCTGTAGTTTTTAAAGATTTTTCAGAGTAATTTTCAGAGCACTCTTGTTGCTCTAAAGCCTAGGAGTAGTAAGATTTCATTTGTAAAATAGGCTCATGTTCGGATATTTGCATTTCAATAAAACCCAACTTTTGTTATCAATTCAAGTGAATATTCTTTTATACCGTTCAATATTCTTTTGACCTTTACATTCTTTCAATTTTTTTTCCATTTCATTCATAACATATAAATAAACGTTTTGAAAATTCATTCATTCTTTCTACATTCTTTCATATCCCGCAGGTCCTTAGATATCAATGACATGAGCACTGATACTACAAATCCTAGATTCTCTTTTGAGCAAGACATGTGTTTAGAAGAACTTCAAGATTTTGAAGATGACAAGGATTGTGATATGTCTTCAGATCTGTTGAGAATGGTGAAACAAGAAGAGAAACAAATCCTACCCTGTGAGAAAGAGGCAATAGAGAATGTAGCCTTGGAGGAAGGGAATGAGGTGAAAATTGGCACACATATTACTAGGGAAACGAGACAAGGTCTTGTTGAGCTGCTACATGAATTTAAAGATATATTTGCATGATCATATCAGGATATGCTGGGATTGAATATTGATATCGTGGTACATCGTCCTCCCATAAGGCAAGATTGCAAGCCAGTTCAACAAAAATTGCGAAGGATGAGGCCTAATATTGTGCTGAAAATAAAAGAGGAAGTCAAGAAGCAGTTTGATGCTGGATTTCTACAAGAAGTTAGGTACTAAGAATGGGTGGCTAATATTGTGCCTGTCCCTAAGAAGGATGGGAAGGTACGAATGTTTGTTGATTACAGAGATTTAAACAAAGCTAACCCGAAGGACAATTTTTCTTTACCACACATCGACACTTTGGTAGACAATACAGCGGGATATTCGCTATTCTCTTTTATGGATGGTTTCTCAAGGTACAATCAGATAAAGATGCATCCTGAAGACATGGATAAAACTACCTTCATAACATTGTGGGGCACCTTTTGTTACAAAGTAATGCCCTTTGGGTTGAAGAATGCAGGAGCGACATACCAAAGGGCTATGGTGACCTTATTCTACGATATGATGCACAAAGAAATTGAGGTGTATGTTGATGATATGATTGCCAAATCTCGAACAGAGAAGGAGCATATTGAAGTCTTGAGGAAGTTGTTCCTGAGATTAAGGAAGTTTCAGGTAAAGCTTAATCCGACAAAGTACACTTTCGGAGCTAGGTCGGGGAAATTACTAGGCTTTGTGGTCAGCGAAAAGGGAATAGAAGTTGACTCAGACAAAGTTAGAGCAATACGAGAATTGCCTCCACCACGTACTCAGAAGGAAGTTCGGGGTTTTCTTGGAAGGTTGAATTATATTGCTCGGTTTATTTCACAACTAACAGAGAAATGTGATCCTATATTTCACCTCCTTAGAAAACACAACCAAGGTACTTGGGATGAGGAATGCCAGAATGCATTTGATAAAGTCAAGCAATACTTGTTAAACGCTCCAGTACTATCTCCACCTAGTCCAGATAGACCATTAATTCTGTACTTATCGGTGTTTAGTAGTTCTATGGGATGTGTGCTTGGTCAACATGATGAGTCAGGAAGAAAAGAGAGAGCGATATATTACCTCAGTAAGAAATCCACTGAGTGTGAAATGAGATATTCGCCAATTGAAAAGTTGTGTTGTGCATTGATTTGTACAACTCGAAGATTGAGGCAATATATACTATATCACACGACTTGGTTAATTTCAAAATTTGATCAATTAAAGTACATGATGGAGTCAACAGCCCTAAATGGAAGAATGGCAAGGTGACAAGTATTACTTTCAGAGTTTGCTATAGTCTATGTGAGTCAAAATGCTATAAAAGGAAGCGCGATAGCAGAATTTCTGGCTAGCAGAGCTTTGGAAGATTATGAGTCATTGAGCTTTGATTTTCCTAATGAGGAGTTGATGTATGTGGCAGTTATTGAAGAATATCCATGGAAGCTGAACTTTGACGGTGCATCTAACGCAGTAGGAAATGGAATTGGGGCAGTCTTGGTATCCCCAAATGGTGATAATTTTCCATTTACATGTAAATTGGATTTTGACTGTACAAACAACATGGCCAAATATGAAACATGCATTATTGGGATTCGAGCAGCCAAAGAGTGGAAAATTAGAACCCTAGAAGTATATGGAGACTCTGCGTTGGTAATATACCAGCTTAGGGGTGAATGGGAGCCAAAGGACCCCAAATTGATTAATTATTGAAGGGTAGTTTTGGAGTTACTTGAAGAGTTTGATAACGTCACTTTCAGTTATCTCCCATGGGACGAAAATCAGATGGGGGACGCTTTGGCAACATTGGCTTCCATGATTAAAGTGAATAAAAAAGAGGATGTGAGACCAATTCAGATGAGTATTTCTGAGGTTCCAACGCATTGCTATAACATTGAAGAAGAGGAAAAGGATGACCATCCTTGGTATCAAGATATATTACGGTATGTGAGAAATCATGAATATCCTGAGCAGGCAACTGAGAATGACAAAAGAACTTTGAGGAGGTTAGCCTGTGAATATATACTAGATGGGGACATCCTTTATAAAAGAAGGAAAGATCAGGTACTTTTGAGATGCGTCGATGCTATAGAAGCTAGACAAATCCTGGAAGAAGTACATGAAGGTGTTTGTGGGAGACATGCTAATGGCTTTACGATGACAAGGCAAATCATGAGGTTTGGATACTATTGGTCTACTATGGAAGGGGATTATATCAGCTATGCTAAGAAATGTCATAAATGCCAGATATATGGGGACAAGATTCATGTACCACCTTCACCCTTACATGTTATGACTTCTCCATGGTCCTTTTCCATGTGGGGCATGGATGTCATTGGGCCAATATCACCAAAAGCTTCGAATGGGCATCGTTTCATTTTCCTGGTCATCGACTACTTCACGAAATCGGTGGAGGCAGCTTCATATGCTAGTGTTACAAAGTCGGCAGTAAGTCGATTCTTGAAAAAAAAGATTATTTGTCGGTATGGAATACCTGAGAGGATTATATCGAATAATGCATTGAACTTGAATAACAGCATGATTGCGGAAGTATACAACCAATTCAAGATTAAACATCATAATTCATCTCCATATCGCTCAAAAATGAATGGGGCAGTGGAAGCTGCCAACAAAAACATCAATAAGATAGTGGGGAAAATGACTGAAACCTACAGAGATTGACATGAGAAATTACCATTTGCACTCTTAGCCTATCGAACGTCCGTCAGAACCTCTACTGGGGAAACTCCTTTCTCGTTGGTTTATGGGATGGAGGCAGTGTTACCCATTAAAGTAGAAATACCTTCTCTTCGAATTTTGTCAGAGATAAAGCTGGATGAAGCAGAATGGATTCAAGAGCGGTATGACCAATTGAACTTGATTGAAGAAAAGAGGCTAAGAGCTATTCGCCATGGTCAGATGTATCAGAAGCGAATGATACGAGCCTACGACAAGAAAGTTTGTCTAAGAGAGTTCCACGAAGGAGATTTTGTATTGAAAAAGATTCTTCCCATACAGAGGGACTTTAGAGGAAAATGGACGCCGAATTGGGAAGGACCGTATGTTGTGAAGAAGGCTTCCCTGGTGGTGCACTAATTTTGACAGAAATAGATGGGAAGAGTTTACCCAATCCAGTGAATTCAGACTCTAAAAAAGGGAATCCAAGGTGAAAACCCGCAAATAGTGCTTTCAGATTTGTAAAAGAAAAAAAAAAGAAAAAAACGGAGAGGCCAAGGTGAAAACCCGCAAAAGGCGCCTTGAGACTAAAGGGGTTTTGAGTTGAAAACCCGAAAGGGCTGCTCAAATTTCGAGAAGCATGCAGTGAACTTATTATACCAGATTTGAGGAGAAATGGAGTATGTTACATATCGGGACATCAACAAAGTACTTTGGATCTTCTAAACACATGTTAAACTCAAAACAGTCTTCATGGAATTTATATACAGAAGCCTAAGCTGTGATATGTTGGACATCAATTTTTTGTTCTATTTATTATCTTTAGATTCTTTTTCTTCTCAAAGATATGTTCTCAGATTAATTTCCTGTTGTATTATGATGATTAATCTAACTATCCTCAAGATCAAATTATTTGTCTTCCAAAGTGTGTTGCATTGAAATAATGATTGATGAACTAAATAATTTTACAAACGAAGTTTTGCATATTACTCTGGAAATCTCTAGAGAATACGAGAAACTAAAACAGAACAATTGTTTGTAGAATTCCCATGAGTAAGGGTCAGAGGTATTCGAGAAAATTTCTTCAGTCCATTGGACAATTCAAATAATTCAATCTTAGGAGAAGATCGTTTCCAGTAGGTCGTAACATTCAGAGAATGGTACAATAGGACCAATCTGATTCAAAACATAGGAGCAGAGTATGATTGATACTTTGAGTAAAATAAAGGTGGAACTTTGATGAGTGAATAAGTAAAGACGTCAGAAATATGGGTCATTTTCATAACATTTTCATATAATAGGTCTAATTAGATTCATTTCGAGCATGGCATCTTAATCATTGGGCATGAGCACATATGCATTCTACAGGTTATATCTTTTAAGGGGTATTGTAGATCACCGATGATAGATTTGGCGTCTCTGTATTGACAGAGAGCAGATCACCGATAGTAGATTTGGCATCTTTGTATGGGCAGAGAGCAGATCGAAGATAGCAGGTTTGGCATCTTTGTATTGTCAGCGAGCAGATCGAAGATAGCAGATTTGGCGTCTCTGTATTGTCAGAGAGCAAATCGAAAATAGCAGATTTGGCGTCTCTGTATTGTCAGAGAGCAGATCGAAGATAGCAGATTTGGTGTCTCTGTATTGACAGAGAGTATATCACCGATGATAGATTTAGCATCTCTGTATTGACAGAGAGCAGATCACCGATAGTAGATTTGGCGTCTTTGTATGGGCAGAGAGCAGATCGAAGTTTGCAGATTTGGCATCTTTGAATGGACAGAGAGCAGATCGAAGATAGCAAGTTTAGCATCTCTGTATTGTCAGAGAGTAGATCGAAGATAGAAGATTTAGCGTCTCTGTATTGTTAGAGAGTAGATCGAAGATAGCAGATTTGGCGTCTCTGTATTGTGAGAGATTAGATCGAAGATAGCAGATTTGGCGTCTCTGTATTGACAGAGAGCAGATCACTGATGACAGATTTGGCGTCTCTGTATTGACAAAGAGCAGATCATTGATAGTAGATTTAGCGTCTTTGTATGGGCAGAGAGCAGATCGAAGATAGTAGGTTTGGCATCTCTGTAATGTCAGAGAGCAGATCGAAGATAGCAGATTTGACATTTCTGAGTTACAATGAAGCAGTTTGTAGTTATCAGAATACCTTTGAGAAAGATGAGGATCAAGATTTTAAGACTTGGCCAGGCCGGGCAAATTTGGTCCTTTTAATCTTTGCTCTATTCCTATTACACAGTAATAAACAAAGAGGGGCAGCTGTAATAGCCCAAATTTGCCCGGGCCCGTGAAATAAAAAAACAAAGTTTATAAACTGAAAATAAAATGTCCCTGTTAATGTCAATTTACAATAAACAAGCCTAAAGGCCCGATAGCCCAAACTCGGTTACACTTTTAGCCCAACTAGTCTAAACCAGAATACCCATTAAACCTATACCCGGTTACACCTAAAAAACCCTTAGCCCATGTATCCAAACTTGACCCAAATCAGTAAAGCCCAGTAAAGCCCAATCCCTGAACTGAATCAGGAAACCCTAGGGTTTTCAAAAGCTTTGCGCCGCAAGCACACCAATCGTCAACCCCCTTCGTCTCGCGCCGTTCTAATAGACTTTCATCGGCACCGTGACTCCAGCCCCGTATCGCGCCGTAGTCGACGCACGGATCAATGCCAACGAACTCATCGCCGTGATATCCTCGCTGATACCTGCAAAAAAGAAAGAACCACAGCAGCAAAAGAGGCAAATATGGAAAGAAATCAAAGAATTCTTTCCCAAAAATGTAACAGAGGGTTATAAAAACCCATTTTTCTAATTTGTAAAGGACGGTTTTTTGATATATACAAGCAGTTGACACACACATAAACAAAAAATACCAGCAGACTATCGAAGAAACAAAGGTGATTTTTTACCTTTTTTTTCTTTTTTCTCGTTATGAATGTATGAAAATATCACTAAAATAAGGAAAGGAGAGGCTTACAGACGGGTTCGTGTTAAAAAATGAAGCTTTCCAGCTTCTGACCGCCGTACGTGGCGAAGTTGACGGTGGCACGTAGGCGCGTGGGAGCTCGGAGATGGAGGCTGGACGGAGCTCCCAAGGCTGCCCTCAATACTCTTTCAGAGAGTTTTCTTTTGTTTTTTTTTAAACAGGCTTAAAATGATTTTTTAAGGTTAAAATTTGGCTTTTATAGCCTTACAGAAACGATGTCGTTTTGCTTAAAACGATAAGCTTCAAAATGACGTCGTTTCAAAGCTCAGAATCCGCGTGTTGACCCGTGACCCAGATAGGATCCGTGTGTTTTCGTTTAAAATTTCCCAAGCGATCCTTCCGCATTTTTAAAATTTATAATTTCATTTTATTTTTATTTTAAATTGGCCCTAACTTTTATATTTGTTTCAATTTAGTCCCAATGGCCATTAAAACCTATTCTGAAGAACAACGTCATTTTTGAGATTAGGGCTAATTGCCCAGTGAGTCCCTTAGATTTTAATGTGCATTCCAATTAGGCCCAAAATTTTCATTTATTTGTAATTAACCCTAGATTTTTAATTAAATTCAATTTTAATCCCTTTTTTATATATATTTAATTTATTTTAAATACTATATGTATTGTTTATGTAACGCCCCGAATTTGGGCCTAGAAGTATTAGGCCTTGAGTATGGGTCCGTAAGGAGGTTGTATTTAAATATTTAATTGTGCAAGGAAATGACACAATTAAATGTCTACTTTGGTGGTTAACGGCCCTGAGAGGTGTTGGAGAAATCTTGGGTTCAAACCTGGGCTTTAGCAAAATTTTGGTTTTAAGTGAATAAAACCCTGGATGCTTGGAAGTAGGCCTTTTATAATATTGTGGGAAATAAATGACATAAGGAAGCATGTGGTCTAGTGGTTGTGGCATCATTAAGGTTGCAAGGGAGCCTGGGTTCAAGTCTTGGCTCTTGCAATTTATTTTGGTTTTTTTTTTAAAGGAACCTGGACTTTGGCCTATAGACCTTATAATTAATTGAGGATAAAATATGACATAGAAAGATCCTGTGGTGGAGTGGCAAGGTGGCGTGTGGTGTAACTATGAGGTCTGAGGTTCAAGTCTTGGGATGCGCAATGGAGTATTTATTTGCTATTTGAGCTACGAAGGAGGTGGAGTTGGACTAAAACTCTGTGGTTGAAATGGTCATAAGAATGAGGAATTTTCCTATTGGTTGAAAGAAATCCCACATCGGGAAGCTGACATAAGAGTTGGTGAGAAGCTGGCTTTAAATAGAGCAAACCAGATGAGTTTGGAAGGAGGATTCAATGCAGGATGTGCCAAGGTTGGTGATCGTGGACTTCGGCCCGTTCTCATAAACAGGTGTGTATTCACGCCCTTCTTTGTTGGAAGTCGACAAAAACTGAAAAGCCAAAACCTCAGCATTTGGGGCCTCACGAGTGTGCGAAAGCATGTGGGGCGAACCGAGCCCACAAACCATGGGCGATAGACTCTAGAGGCCGCCACGAACGTTCTCGTGTTTTGGGGCTGTTCTGGGCCTCGATGGGGCCGTGGGCCTGCTTGTGTAATTCTAACTGCTAGGTGGAATATGGTTGGGCTCGTCATATCGCGTACATGGCATAGGCCGTTCTGGGCCACGTTGGGCTAGACTGGGTCGTGTGGGCCCAATGGACTTGTGGGTCCACACGGATAAAATGTATATTATGTGGTAGGATTTGGATTGGGTTACGTCGTTCGTATGGCCGTGAATAGTTTTGGGTTAAATGGGCTGTATGTGCCTAATGGGCCCGTGGGCTTGTGTGGGTAAATTTCGCTGTTAAGCAGGAAGTAGATAGACTTGTCATGTCGCGCACGTGACCTATGTTATTTTGGGCCTCGATGGGTCAAAATGGGCCGTGTGGGCTCGATGGGCTCGTGGGCCCATACGGACAAAATCTGCGGTAAGTGACTATTAATGAACCGGGCTATGGTGTACACATAGTCTTATCTAAATTGGGTTAAATGGGCCACACGAATGTGTAGGCCTATTTAGGCCGACTAATAGGCCTTAGGCCCATTTGCATTGTTATGTCTGTTTAGGTTACTTAAGTCGCTCGAGGCGACGATAGACCTTCTGTTGGGCCGTTAAGACCCCGATTTATAAAATTACCAAAATACCCCTAATTTATAAAATTACCAAAATACCCTTGTAGTGTAATATTACTGAAATACCCTGGTAGGGTAAAATGACTGTTTTGCCTTAATGAGTAAAATGACTGTTTTGCCCTTGTGGGTAAATAATTGACTTGGACTATGAATCTGACTTATTTGACTATGATTGTACGACTATGATTTAACTGTTTTGACTGTGATTGTATGATTGTGAATTAATTGTCTTGACGGTGGTTGTACGACTGATATGCTGTTACTATATGTTAAAAGGCTTTTACTGAGTATGGCCATTCTACAAACACGTGTGATGATTGAGCATGACATACACGACATATTGCATGGGTTGGGACTTTGATATGGAGGAAGTACTGTTCTGATAGGATCGCATGGGTTGTACGAGACGACTGTGGATCCAGTATTGATCTGTTAAGGTTGCATGGGTCGTATGAGACGACTGTGGACCGATGGACGGCTTAGTGCCGCTTATTCTTATTATGGCTCTGTGCCAAACTAAAAGTGGCTCTGTGCTATGTTGACTATGGCTTTGTGCCAAACGTATTTACCTGTGGCTATGTGCCTAACATACTTACTGATGACCCTGTTTCGATCATATTTACCAAAGGCTGTGTGCCAATTATATTACCGTCGCTAACGGCTTCGTGCCAAACATAGTACAGTTACCGATGGCTTTTTTCCAATAATAAGATCGCTACTAAAGGCTTAAAGCCGTATATATTTTAGCAGCTTTGCTGTGTTACTATTAGCAGCTATGCTGCGATATTGGTGTGCTGGTTGGGTGGGTTGATTTAATCCCCACATGGTGTGATGGTTGGTACGGGAGGTGTGATGGTTGGATTGGGTTGGGTTGCATATCTGCATTGTGATTATACTATTTTGGGCTTAGGCCGGCATCGCATGTTATTGAATAGGGCTCGGGCCCGCATCAGTTCTTGTATGCATCATTCTATCAGAATGGGCTCCATCCCAAACTGATTCTGAATTCTGTCAGTTTACTAACTGCTTTAGTTTAGGAGGGGATTACACACTGAGTTTTCATAAACTCACCCTATTTATTTATTGTGCAGGTAATCCCCAGCGTTAGGTGGTTCGGTGCTGTGAGGGACTCGGAGATGACCACACACTGTTTATGTTTTCAGATTTGTTATTACTGTTGCGTATTTCTTTTTAATTGGGTTGTAATAAGGCCTCTCTTGATTCTGGTTTTTATTTTACTTTGGGATTTTAATTACTATGTTTTATAATGGTTAAAAGTAGATCGTGGTTTTCCAAAACTACAACTGTTTTCAAAACACTATGTTTTCGCAACTTAACTTTTAAACATCACTTTGTCGTAAATCGGTTACTTTTAGAATTAGCTTCCGCAAAGTAAAAAGGAATTTTGGAAATAAAATTAACAAGTTTTCAATGCGCTACGCTTTAAATAAGAAGGGTTTCTAATAAAAACATGGTTTTCGAAAAACACTTCAATTTGACACGCCAGATTCGAGTCTAACTTCTAGGCCGGGTTTGGGGTGTTATAGTTTATTTTTATAAACATTAGTTATATGTAAAAATAGTATATATATATTATTATTTATCATATTATTATATATTTTATTTATAAATTTTATTATATGTTATATATTTTACTATATATATCATTCCTTACATTATTTTTTATTTTATTATAAATTATAAATTATGTATTTATTCATTAATTATGTAAAATCTATAATAATTTGTAAATTATTATTAAATAATACATATATTGTTATTAAATATTTAACATCAAATATTTTAAATTTACTATAAAATTTTGTTCTTACTTAACGCATTATTATTTTTATAAACATATATTAATTTCTGATATCATGTAGTATGTATTAACTGTTTCTAGAAATCTCCTTTATTATTTATATAATGTTTTGAATATTTTTATCTCATTCATTTTTATATTATATTTAGATTTTTTTCTCTTTATCTTATTTTGTATATGTTTGTAAATTGTTTATCTATTTTTATGTAATTTTTCATTTATTTAGTATTATTTTAAATCTTGTGGATTACTTGTTATATTTTTTATTATTTTATATATTTGCATAAAATATTATTATATTATTTAATTCATATTGTTATATTCATTATTCTCTATGTTGTAATTTGCATGAATTGATAATGTATGTATAATTATGTCATTTATGATTATATATGTATAAAATGTAATGTATATTGTGTAATCTATGTCATTACTTATCATTTTTATATTATATTCGCATGAAATGATAAAGCATGTATCATGTAACTAGGTTTATTTAGTATTGATCGTTTGTAATATGTTAAATACATCGTTACTTTCAAAAAATTATATCTCATTTAATCCAAAAGAATTTTAAAAAGAGAGGCGATGTCTTTGGTATTTAGGAATTCGGGAAGTAGTGCCCTAACATGCTGGGTTGCGATTTCCGGTTTGTCTAAATGTCTAAAGTATCCTTCTAAATAGATTTCGTAAATCACGAGATGATTTCAATTACGAAAGTTTAAGAATATTGTGTCCAATCATGCTGGATGTGATGTTTGTACTCTTTTGGAGTGAAAGAACCTCGACTTTCAGCAAATTATTATAGTTTTAAAAAGGGATCTTATTTCCAAATTCCTTTAAACTTTTGACATCAAGATAGAAAACTAATTTGGTACCAATTTTGGGAGTTGCGAGGGTGCTAATCCTTCCTCGCACGTAATCGATTCCCGAACCTATTTTCTCATATTTTCGTAGACCAAAATGTTTTATAAGGTGATCCAATCACACCTAAAAAGGTTGGTGGCTACTCCTGTTTTCAAAATCTCGCTTTTAAAAAGGAGGTTTCGATAATCGTGTCTTTGCTTAACGGTGGAGTTCATAGATGGTGGAGCACAATTAGGAGGGGTACTATAGTTGATCGACTGAATTGGGATTTCTTCTTAGAGGCATTTCGAAGGAAACATATGGGTGAGAAATACATGGAGGCTCGGAAGAGAGAGTTTCCTGCCTTGGTTCAGGAGAGTGTGACCATAGCAGAGTATTAGTCCGAGTTCCTGAAACTTAGTTAGTATACTCCTGAGATGATTTCCACTAAGAACGAGCGATGTAATAGGTTTAGATTCAGGCTGAACAGAGATATTCGTGCATATCTGGTGGCACACTATATAGAGGCCTTCGGCCATATGGTATAGAAGGCCAAGGCTTTAGAGGAGACACTAATCGGGCCATTGAGACCTGTAACGCCCCAAAAATCCCGAAACCCAAAAATCTCAAAATCTTGAATTTTTCATTTTGTGCTTAGTAATCCCGGTTAAGTGTTAATTACGCGTTGTAGGTCTTGGTCGAGGTTTGAGTTCGAATCTAGGGGTAGAAAAAAATATAGTTTAATAAGTAAAAGGACCTTGTTGTCAAGTAGTTGGGCTTTTAAATAAAGATAAGGGAAAATGGCATCAAAAAGCCTTGTGGAAGAGTGGCTAAGTGAGGCCACTTAGAGTGTAGGGAGATGGCTTTGGTAGCTAGCAAGCTGATCCAAGGTTCGAATCTTAGCTTAGTATTTTTAAGAGTTTAATTTTGGCCTTCTAGAAGGTTGGAAGTGGCGTGAAGATGGACTCTAAGGGGAGTGTCCAGGAGAGAAAATTAAGGAAAGGATCAAGGGGTTATCAGGGAGAAAAATGAAGAGATGAGAAGGGGGAAGTGATGGAGCCGAATGGGGAATTGAAGGCCAGGCAATTCGGCTATAAGGGCTGTAAATAAGTGTCGAATGCAGGGTTGCAGGCTAGTGCCAAATTTCCTTCACCTTGTTACCGGAAAACCTTTTCCCTAAAAATTGAAAACCCTTTTGTCTTACTCTCTTTTCTTTGTGCCGATTTCTATTCTTTCTCTACACAATTTTATTTGTTTCATTTAGCCGATTCCTTCTTCTACTCTTTCTCTTTAATCTATACCAAGTAAACCTTATTCACCATATTAAGTTTGAAAGACGAAAATTTGAATCTTCCAAAGGCCAAATAATCTTCGACCAAATCTAGTGTAAGTGTTTGTTCTTCCAATTGGTTTTGCTAAGAATTTATTACGCTGTTCGTTCCTCACTCTTTCTAATCAACTATGGTAGGGAATTAGTATCGGATCTCATATCTTAGCCCTCTACCGAAATTGCTCTTTAGGTGTTTATGGTTTTGGTAAGTATTCCTCTCCCAATGGATAAGGTGGCCGAATGTTCATAGTTAGGTTAAGGGGACTTGTATTGGATACGAGTCACCTACTATTCTGGTTTTAATAAATGAGTTTAATGTAGATCTAAAAAGTACGTGATCAGGGAAAAACTATTAGGGATTGGTGTTCAAGGTTTAGGGCTAAGGAGATCGCATCACGCTTGCTTACCAGGTGTGTACATTCACTGCACACACCCTATGAATCGGCAAAAGCCGAAATGTCGAAACGCCCAAATACCGAAAGTGTGGCTACAGTAGCTTGCGAGTGCACGAACACTCGTAAGGAAGAGACCGATATGTTACCTGAGACCCACAGGCGATTCTGTGGACTTAGGTTGTGATTTGGCCATACGGGCTGGAATGGGCTAAATGGGCTCGGTGGACTGTTGGGCCCATAATAGGCAAAGACTGAATTTTGATGCTATGTGATAGGAATCTGTATGTGAGCATGAATATGAATGTGGCTGGGCCTAATGGGCCATATACATGTGATTTGGGCCTAATGGGCCATATGAATATGATTGGGCTTAATGGGCCAGATACAAGTATGTGACTTTGTTTGGGCTTTGTAAGGGGTTTTGGGCCTAGCATATGATAACTATATAAGACTTAATTAATATTTTACGACCGTGGACAGGTCAAGGGTTAAGGTGTGGCAACGGGTATATGCATGTCTAGGATTGGATCTAGAGAGAGCTTGGTACTTAAGCGGTCTTAATAGCCTACCTCCTCTTCTCTGGAATCCTACCTAGTGCATAGTATTCGTTCATCTTAGCTCATGGGACTTGTTAACGGGCCAAGGTAAGTGGAAACCATACTTAAGGAAAAATTACCGAAATGCCCCTAAGGGCGAAAATGACCAAAATACTCCTAGGTGTTGAATGTAAGTTTTATGGATGTGGCATGCATACATATGATGTTCTGCTTAGGTTACATATGGGGTGGAAACTATGGAACAAATGAAGTATATGAGGATCGCATGGTTGCATGGCCATTATGTAAATAAAGGTAGTTCCACAATCGGGCTACCATTGGTGTGTGGGCTAGGTGGGTCGATATTCATATCCCCACATGGTGTGACGGGGGACGGAGCTAGTGTGTAGCAGATGGATAATTTGGATAGGATTGCATTGCATGTTTGATGTATGATGATTTTTGAATGCTTGTTTTCATCGAGGGTTGTACACACTGAGTTTTCGAAAACTCATCCCCTCTATTATTTTATTTTCAGGTGATGCTCAGTAGAAGGTTTGATGTTTGGAGGGACTCTGGGTGGCCAACTAGTAAGATAATTTGGACTTGTTTTTCTTTTTAAAGCTTATCAGTTTCTATGTTATTAAGTACTTTTCAAATCAGATTGTAAAAGGGCTTCCACTTTATTATTATTTCGATTATTATTTTTATTTGATGTAATTATAAGAGGTTGAACATGGTTTCTTAAACTATAGTATGACTTTTCTATGTTTCCGCAACTACATTTTAAATGACATGTCTTCATAAAATCATATATTTTAAACAAGTGATTGAAAGGAGTTTTTTTTAAGGATAGTTAAAGTTTCTTTTACTTTAAGAAGGGTTTTCAATGGAAACACGATTTTCACTGAAACGTTTCAATGTGATGCGCCAGATTCGGCCATAACATCTAGGCCGAGTTTGGGATGTTACATTTAGTGGTATTAGAGCCCGGTTGCAAAACTCAGGCTGTGAAGTAGGCCTTATTACTTGGTTTCTATTGTGTTTAAAAAAAATTTTGAATTACAATGTTCTGGAAAAAAAGAAGTCTTGCTGAGCGGCACACTGAGCCTCCGGCGTCGAACCAAGTAAGTTATTTTACTCTTAAGCCTGTTTAATTTGATATACATTAGATAGTTAGAGGTCTACTTTAGATGATTATGTTAGAATGGAACTGAGGCTCGTAGGATCTTGAAACTGTAGAGGAGTTACTAAAACAACCTTCTTTTTAATACTTTCATAAAACATCGATTTAATTATTGGAACTAAAACTTCATAAAAATTCTAATCCAGATAATACATGAATCAACGATGAGTGCTAGAAGAGGTGTAAGAGGCCGTGGCCGAGGCCACGAAAGTGTTAGGGCTGAATTGTAGGCATCAAGCCATATACCCAATGTTGGAGTAGAAGAGGATCCGACATCACCTATGGCTGGGAATGGACCGTATGACCAGTCCAGGGGAGAAGATGCGTTGTCGCAGGCAATGCTAAGGATTTTGGAAAGGATCGCTCGGCCCAGCAATGGCACTGGAAATCGGGGGTCCATTTCGGAGCGACTTCGATCAAATGGGGCTGAGATCTTCAAGGGCGTGTCTGGTGTGGCCCCTAACATGGCAGAATATTGGTTGGAGGCCACTGAAAGGATAATGGAGGACCTGGACTGTTGACCTAAACAAAAGTTGAAAGGGACGGTGTCACTGCTTAGGGTAGAAGCTTACCAGTGGTGGCTGACAGTGAAAGAGGGCACCCAACCGGAGCGGGTCACTTGGGAGTTTTTTAAATCTGCATTCCAAGGGAAGTATGTGGGTGCAAGCTATGTGGATGCTAGAAGGAAGGAGTTTCTGAACTTGACCCAAGGAAACAAATCGGTGGCGGAGTATGAGGTAGAGTTTCTACGCCTTAGTAGGTATGCGAGAGTAATGGTGGCAACGGACTATGAGCGTTGCGTTAGGTTTGAGGAGGATTGAGAGATAGCCTTAGGGTATTGATAGCTCCACAAAGGGAGTGAGTTTTCTTGGAATTGGTGGAGAAAGAAAAGATAGCGGAGGAGGTAAAGCGCACTGAGCGCCTAAATCGGGAAAAAGAAAGGGGTAAGGATAAAAGGGAGGCTGAGACTCCTGGTGTCGATCAGAGGCCTAAAACTAGGGCCAGAGTTAATGGGCCACTTAGAGCAGGGCCCCCTGCTGTTAATCCAGGGGTGCCACTTTGTGTTGATTGTGGAAAAAGTTATGTAGGCGAGTGTTGGAAGAGGACGAGAGCTTGTCTAGCTTGTGGATCTAAGGAGCATAGGATTAGGAATTGCCCCAGAATGCCAGCTCAGGTGCCAGTCATAGACCGAGGTGGTGTACAGCCACCGAGGGGTCGTCAGAAACCGCTGAGAGGCCGTGAGCAGGCTAGGGGTGGAAACGGTTTGGGTCGTGGAGCACCGGGCAGAGGTACTGGTCATTCTAAGGAGAGGCAGCTAGCTTTGGTCTATGCAGCACTTCATCAAGAGGATGGAGACACTCTAGAGGCGAATAATGGTACGTACTTACCCATCGGGTGCAATTTACTTAAGTTGGAATTAGAGTGCGCAGAAGAAGTGTGGTGTGGTAGTCTGTGTTAGTAGTTGGGAATTTCGAGGACGAAATTTGTTTTAGGGGGTAGAGTTGTAACGCCCTAAAAATCTTAAAACCCAAAAATCCTGAAATCTTAAATTTTTTTTTGTGCTTAGCAATCCCGGTTAAGTGTTAATTACGCGTTGGTAGGTCTTGGTTAAGGTTTGAGTTCGAATTTAGGGGTAGAAGAAATTATAGTTTAATAAGTAAAAGGACCTTGTTGTCAAGTAGTTGGGCTTTTAAATAAAGATAAGGGAAAATGGCATCAAAAAGCCTTGTGGAAGAGTGGCTAAGTGACGCCACTTAGTGTGTAGTGTAACAACCTGAATTTGGGGCCTAGAAGAATTGGGTTTTGAGTCTGGGATTCGGATAGAAGAAAACCTGAGTAATTAAGAAGTTTTAAATATTATCGTTTAAAGTAAAAAATTTTGAATTAAATTACTACTAGAAAATTTTTACTGTATTTATTATTATGGTTATTTTAAATTTTTATGAAATTTTAATTAGTATTATGAGATAAAATTATTATTCAAAAAATATTATTGTATGTGTGTTTGAAAATTTTTTATGAAAATTATTATTACTATAATTATTATTATTAGATAGCAAAAAAATATATATATATAAGTATTGTTGTTTTGTTGATTAAACTCTAGGAAAAAAAAATTGTTTTAATTTTTGCCTCATAGAGGGAATCTGGGCATAAGGCTTATATAATAAATTGGGCAAGACTATTGGGAACGACGCAGGGAAGCCCTATATATAGTTGGGGTTAAAAGGTAACACAAAGGGAAGCTTGGTCCAGTGGTAGAGGCGTTGGGAGTGTGGTATAATGCCTAGGTTCGAGGGTTGGCGCACGCAAAGGCTTGTTTTTATTTTAGAAGCCAGGTCGTACTAAAGTAAGGTTTAAGAATAGTTGTGACCGACTTATGCTACAAAGAGCGCCCTTGGCGCAGTGGCAGCAGCATGCTAGGCCAGCCGAGAGGTTATGGGTTCGATTCCAGGGGAAAGCAAATTTCGTTTTATTTTTAAAGCAGGCCAAAACTGAAGCAGGTAAGGTTTATAATTAATTGTAACCATATATTAGTAAAGGAGAAAGCGTGGTGCAGTGGCCAGCAGCTCAGGCGAAGGCGCAAGGGGGCAAGGTGACCAAGGTCTGGAGTTCGAGCCTCATCTCACGCACGCAAGGTTGGGATTTTTGCTCCTCACTTGGGGGAGAGTTAGAGTTTGACCGAAACTCTTCTTAGCAGCATGATGAAGCGATGGATAAGGCTGCAGATCGGCGGTTAGGAGTTTGAATGAAATTCAAACT
Source organism: Gossypium anomalum (assembly GCA_025698475.1). Classification (NCBI taxonomy): domain Eukaryota; kingdom Viridiplantae; phylum Streptophyta; class Magnoliopsida; order Malvales; family Malvaceae; genus Gossypium; species Gossypium anomalum. The sequence goes on from CM046961.1 coordinate 81,494,474, forward strand.
TTGAATTTGGCCAAGAATCAATGAGCAATTAATGGGATTGGAATTTAGGAGGAATTTTTATACCGAAATGCACTCATTCGGCCATAGCAAATAAGTGTCATTTATTTTGGCCTTTATGATTCATTTTTTTCTCTTTTTTTTATTCTCTTATTCTCTTAGTTCTTCAAGCCGAGGCCATTAACCCACTCCTCTCCTTTCTTTTATCATCATCTTCCCATCTTCTTTGCTTCACCAATCATAAAAGAAAAAAAAACTTCTCCCATTCAATCACTTTAATCGATCACTCACAAAAGTCGAAACCTTCATAAGTTATAGTGATTCGAGAATTAATATCTAGTTCTATTCTCTACTCGCATTTTAAGATTGGATTCACTGTGGATCTGAGATTGGGGAAGTGTTTGAAACGCTCTTGACAAGTACATCATTGGTGGTAAGTACTCGGAATCTTATTTCCATTCTTTATTTTGGGATTTAAAGAAAAGCCGAAAACCCCTATATGCAAAGGGTGCCTGTCGACTAAACTAAAAGGGTTTAGTGTGTTATTTGATTTGTTTTGCTCTAGTGTGGATTAAAGGCTACTAATTGAGGGCTTGGATATTTGGAATAACCAGAATTAGATCTAGTCCATTTTCCGGCAAAGGTAAGAACTTTAGTGCCTAAGGTGTTAAGGGCCAAATATGGTAAGGGTTTGATGTGTTAAGTTGTTATGGATTCATAGTTTAACGTGTTAGTAACTGATTTTAGGCAACTCGTGTGTGGAACTCATCAACGTTTCGTCGAAAAACAGGTGTGTAAATGAAACCCACTAGTAGACTAGATCGGCAAAAGCTAAAAAGCCGAAATGCCGAAAAGCCGGCATTTCGAGAACTTGCGAGCGTGCGAACGCTCGTGGGATTGTTTGTATTGATAATTTTGGTAACTTTAATAGTAAGATTGCAAAGTACGCAATTTCGTGCACCTCAGTGGATTTGGGCTTCGATGGACCAAAATCGGGTTAATGGGCCAACGGGCCCAAACCAGTAAAAACGCTCGATAAGTGTTTCTGTTAGTACGTTAATAACTGTAATGAACATTAAACCCTAAAAAGATTGATAAAATTACTGAAATACCTCTGTAAGGTAGAATTACCATAATACCCCTGAACGGGTAAGTTTACGATTACGCCCCTCGAGGGTAAATAACTATTATTACGCTATAATCTGACTATCTTTCTGAAGCATGCCTTGTTAATTATATATATTCTGCATACATGTCATACTGCATGGGGTTGGGTTTTGTTATAGAGGAAGAACCCGTTCTGGTGGCTGTGTCACATATTCTGATATAAACAGCTTTGCTGCGGATTATAGTTAGTGCCGCAACCGGTGCTAACACTGTAAGTGTAGGGATGGCGTGGGTGATTTATTCCCCACAGGAAGCGTAGGGATGGACAGAGGTAAGTGCAGGGTTGGATGGGGTTATCATGCATTAATCGTATAAGACTATTTTGTTATGGGCCAACTGTATTGAAATGGGCCCAACTATGTTAATATGGGCAAGGCCCAATATATCTCGACTTGTAATATGGCTACGGCCCAGATTGATACTGATATGGGCTAGGCCCAATATACTTTGATACTGTAAGGGGCTATGGCCCAGATTAATATTGATATGGGCTAAGGCCCAGTTAACACTAATTTCTGAATAGGGCTTAGTCCCAGTAAAGCTTGAACTGATTTGGGCTCTGGTTGGGATACTTTACACACTGAGTTTTTCAAACTCACCCCCCTTTCTCTTCCATCCTTGTAGGTGAGCCCTAGTTGGTAGACTTAGAGCTGGGCGGGATTCAGAGTGGCCACGAGGATTAAATTTCTGGTTTTTAAATAAGTTTCAATTAGTTTCCTTTTAAATTTGGCATTTATTTTTGATTATTTCTATTTTGGTTAAAGTTTTAATAAGGCCACTCTATTATTTTTATTTTGGTTTTTTTTTAAATTACTTAAATCGTTTTCAACTTGAAATTCACATCACTTAAATTGATTCCTTAAAATTAGTTAGCTCTAGGGCGCGTTTTATAAAAGTTACTTATTTTCAAAATATCACGAAAACCGAGCAAAGCTTCCGCAACGTAAATGTTTTCAAAGGAAATAAATATTTTGGATAGACTTAAACTTAATTTGTTGTTCGTGGGCAAGTAATAGGCTTAAAGTGTGGCAATGGATGTGTGCATGTCTAGGATTAGATCATGGAAGAGCTAGGTACTTAAGCAGTCTAATTGACTCACCTCCTCTTTTCTTGAATCCTACCTGGTGCGTAGCATCCATTCATTTTAAGCCATAACAAAGAAAGTTTGATTTTTTTTCGATACTTAACTGTTTTTAAAATAACATGTTTCTGCCACTACAAAGGTTTTCAAGTTTTCAAAGTTTCCCATAAGATTTTACAAGGTTGTTAACAATGTTTTGATTATTGCAATGAATCACGTTTTGGAAAAAAAATAAGGCTAAGGTTTTATACAAGTTTAAACGGTAAAAGTTTCTAAACATCAAGAAGGGTTTTCAATGAAAACATGGTTTTCGAAAAACACTTCAATGTGACACGCCGAATTCGGTCGTAACGTCTGGGCCAGGTTTGGGGTGTTACATGTAGGGAGGTGGCTTTAGTAGCTAGCAAGGAGATCCAAGGTTCGAATCCTGTCTTAGTATTTTTAGGAGTTTAATTTTGGCCTTCTAGAAGGTTGGAAGTGGCGTGAAGATGGACTCTAAGGGGAGTGTTCAGGAGAGAAAATTAAGGAAAAGATCAAGGGGTTATCAGGGAGAAAAACGAGGAGATGAGAAGGGGGAAGTAATGGAGCCAAATGGGGAATTGAGGGCTAGGAAATTCGGCTTTAAGGGCTATAAATAATTGCCGTATGCAGGGTTGCCAGGCTAGTGCCGAATTTCTTTCACCCTGTTACCAGAAACCCTTTTCCCTAAAAGTCAAAAACCCTTTTGTTTTACTCTCTTTTCTTTGTGTCGATTTCTATTCTTTCTCTACGTAATTTTCTTTGTTTCATTTAGCCGATTCTTTCTTCTACTCTTCCTCTTTAATCTGTACCAAATAAACCTTATTTACTATACTAAGTTTGAAAGCCTAAAAGTCGAATCTTCTAAGGGCCAAATACTCTTCGACCGAATCTAGTGTAAGTGTTTGTTCTTCCAATCGGTTTTGCTAAGAATCTATTACGCTGTTCGTTCCTCACTCTTTCTAATCAAATATGGTAGGGAATGAGTATTGAATCTCAGATCTTAGATCTCTTCCGAAATTGCTCTTTAGGTGTTTGCAGTTTTGGTAAGTATTCCTCTCCTATTGTTTAAGGTGGCTGAATGTTCATAGTTAGGGTAAGGGGATGTGTTGGATACGAGTCACCTACTATTCTGATTTTAATAAATGAGTTTAATGCAGATCTAAGGAGTACGTGATCAGGGAAAAACTATTAGGGATTGGTGTTCAAGGTTTAGGGCTAAGGAGATCGCATCACGCTTGCTTACCAGGTGTGTACATACACTGCACACACACTATAATTCGGTAAAAGCCGAAATGCCAAAATGCCAAAATATCGAAAGTGTGGCTACTGTAGCTTACGAGTGCACAAAAACTCGTAAGGAAGAGACTGATAGGTTGCCAGAGACCTACAGGCGATTCTGTGTACTTGGGTTGTGATTTGGCCATACGGGCCGGAATGGGCTAAATGGGCCCGGTGGGCTGTTGGGCCCATAATAGGCAAAGATTAAATTTTGATGCTATGTGATAGGAATATGTATGTGAGCATGAATATGAATGTAGCTAGGCCTAATGGGCCATATACAGGTAATTTGGGCCTAATGGGCCATATACAGGTAATTTGGGCCTAATGGGCCAGATACGGGTATGTGACTTTGTTTGGGCTTTGTAAGGGGTTTTGGGCCTAGCATATGATAACTACATAAGACTTAATTAATATTTTGCAACCGTGGACAGGTCAAGGGTTAAGGTGTGGCAACGGGTATATGCATGTTTAGGATTGGATCTAGGGAGATCTTGGTACTTAAGCGGTCTTAATGGCCCACTTCCTCTTTTCTGGAATCTTACCTGGCATATAGTATTCATTCATCTTAGCTCGCGGGACTTGTTAACGGGCTAAGGTAAGTGGAAACCATACTTAAGGGAAAATTATCGAAATGCCCCTAAGGGCAAAAATGACCAAAATACCCCTAGGTGTTGAATGTAAGTTTTATGGATGTGGCATGCATACATATGACGTTCTTCTTAGGTTGCATATGGGGTGGGAACTATGGAACGGAGGAAGTATATGAGGATCGCATGGTTGCCTGACAATCATGGATCCATCAACGGCTTTTAAAGCCCATTATGTAAATAAAGGTAGTTCCACAACCGGGCTACCATTGGTGTGTGGGCTGGGTGGGTCGATATTCATATCCCCACATGGTGTGACGGGGGACGGAGCTGGTGTGTAGCGGATGGATAATTTGGATGGGATTGCATTGCATGTTTGATGTATGATGATTTTTGAATGCTTGTTTTCGTCGAGGGTTGTACACACTGAGTTTACGAAAACTCACCCTCTCTTTTATTTTATTTCCAGGTGATGCTCAGTAGAAGGTTCAATGTTTGGAGGGACTCTAGGTGGCCAGCTAGTAAGATAATTTGGACTTGTTTTTCATTTTAAAGCTCATCAATTTCTATGTTATTAAGTACTTTTCAAATTAGATTGTAAAAGGGCTTCCACTTTATTATTATTTCGATTATTATTTTTATGTGATGTAATTATAAGAGGTTGAACATGGTTTCTTAAACTATAGTATGACTTTTTTACGTTTCCGCAACTACATTTTAAATGACATGTCTTCATAAAATCAGATATTTTAAATAAGTGATTGAAAGGAGTTTTTTTTTTTAAGGATAGTTAAGGTTTCTTTTACTTTAAGAAAGGTTTTCAATGAAAGCACAATTTTAGCTAAAATGCTTCAATGTGATGCGCCAGATTCGGCCATAACGTCCAGGCCGGGTTTGGGGTGTTACATGACCAATGGTGAATAAGCTTAGTAAGAAAGGCTCTGATTAGTTTGGTGCATCAGGTGGTCAAGCAATAGGGGCTATGATTCGTAGAGATTCGGTAGGAGTGCTCGAACAGGGTTACGATCGGGCCAAGCTAGGTAGAAAAGCACTATTATGGTTGCTCCAAGAGGATCATCTAAGTGGTCAACATGTGAGCATTACAGACTTAAGCATGCGTGTGAATACCGGAGGTTGACGAGGGCATGTCTCTAATGTGGTTCAAAGGATTATCAGCTAAGAGACTATCCAAAGAGGGTTGAGATTGCACAGACTGAGAGTTCTGGACCTACTAAAGTTTGAAGCCAAGGTTGTAGAGGTAGGTAGACTGAGTGCACAGAAGACCATTGCTCATATCGTAGTTCTTCAGACTGATTCTGAAGGACCAACTCGTGTTTATGAAATTAGGGGGCCGTGGGATCGCGATTCAGTTGACATGATTGTAGGTACTTTTATGTTGCAATTTATTTCCTTATTTTTGCTAGTTGATTCGGGTTCTACTCATTCATATATCGTGAGCGATTTGGCTGGTGAGGTGAGAATTTCGGTAGAGACTATTAGGTTGGGTATAATGGTTACAAACTCTTTGGGTGAGAGTATCATTGTTGACAGAGTGTATCGAAGGTGTCCATTGACGGTTCAGGGACATGTCTTCCCTGTGGATTTGATGGAGCTGTTGTTTCATAGGTTTGACGTTATTCTAGGCATGGATTAGCTGACTAAGCACAATGTGAAGGTGGACTTCGAGACTAAGCTAATTACCTTAAGAGGTAAAGACATCTTAGAGATTGTGGTCTTTGGGGAGAGACTAGAATTTCTCTCTAATGTGATTTTAGCAGTTAAAGTCAAGAAAATGATGGGTAAAGGTTGTGAGGCATTCTTGGCCTATGTGTTAAATTTTGGGAGTAAAGAACTGAGAGTTTAAGATATCCACAAAGTGAGGGATTTTCCTGATAGGTTTCCAAAGGAGTTGCATGGTTTACTACCAAATAGAGAGGTAGGGTTTGGTATTGAGGTTTCTCCGGGTACCACACTAGTGTCCATTGCACTCTATCGCATGGTGCCAAAGGAACTCAATGAGCTGAAGGTTCAATTACAAGTGTTTTTAGATCGAGGGTTCATTAGACCGAGTGTATCTTCTTGGGGAGCACCGATATTGTTTGTGATGAAGAAAAATGGTATTTTGAGGCTGTTTATTGACTATCAACAGCTAAACAAGTTAACCATCAAGAACAAGTACCCATTGCCCCAGATTGATGACCTGTTTGATCAATTCAGAGGGGCAATGGTGTTCTCGAAAATTTATTTAAGGTTCAAATATTATATGTTCAAGGTGAATGAGTCTGATATTCTGAAGACTACGTTCAAAACCTGATATGGTCACTACGAGTTCTTGGTTATGTCATTTGGTTTGAATAACGCACTTGCAGCATTCATGGATCTAATGAATAGAGTCTTCCACTCATATCTAGATCAATTTATAGTTATCATTATAGATGACATTCTCGTGTATTCCCGAAAAGAGGATGATCATGATGCACATCTATGGATTGTTCTTCCGATTTTGTGAGAGAAGCAGTTGTTTACTAAGTTGATCAAGTGTGAGTTTTGGTTGAGAGAGGTCATGTTTTGGGGTCATGTGGTGTCATTTGAGGAGATCCATGTTGACCCTAAGAAGATTGAGGCTATTTTAGAGTGGAAGCAGCCGAAGAGCATCACTGAAGTTTAAAGCTTTTTGAGGTTGGTTGGTTACTATCATAGATTCGTTGAGGGGTTCTCCATCGTAGTTGCACCCTTAACGAAGCCACTTCAGAAGAATGTGGTGTTTGAGTGGATGAATGAGAGACAGAGAAGTTTTGAGAGGCTCAAGGCAGTTTTGACTGATGTGCTAATATTGATTCAGTCAGTGTCCGGGAAGGAGTATGTGGTCTAAAGTGATGCATAGTATATAGGTTTTGGATGTGTTCTGATGCAATATGGTAATGTGGTGGCATATTGTAACAACCTATTTTCAGTGAAATCAGAATAGTGGTTTCGAGACTACAAATTCAAGCCGAAAATAAAATTTATTTTAATTTTATCATATGGTCTATATTATGATAGAGATGTCATGTGAGAATTCTGATAAGAAAAATTTTACCGATTATGTGTTTAATTACGGGAAGGGTTAGACCATTAATCAAAAGTTAGTAGATATTTTTTATGATTCATCCATAGAAATTTGGCATAGGGAGTAAATTGCATGAATTTCATTTTTCGAGCCTAGGGACGAAATTGGAATTTATGAAAAGTTTAGGGGCAAAATGGTAATTTTTCCAAGTATGTAAATTGAGTCCAAATAAATATGAAATGTGATAAATTGATGGTTAATTCATTTATATAGATCCAAATAACACAAATTCGAGGCTAGACTAATGAAAAGAAAAAGTTTTGGATTAGTAGATTTATATAAGCGAACAAGTGTCGAGGTAAGTTCGTGTAACTTAATCGAGCTTGTAAATATATTAAATTGAATGTTGTGTTTGCATGGAATGTGTTTTATATTTATGTGAATTAAATTTAAAAGTTATAATAAAGAAATGAATACATGTTTGCAATGGTTTAAAAGGGGTTCAGTTCCGTTTGAATATTGGATTTCGATGGATAAATGTTATTTACCTTATTGAATGAGGTCTTACATTTGTTACTGACGGGATTTAGCTCGGACGAGTAATCCTATTGACCTCATTAAAGATAGGATTTATCCCAGACGAGTAATCCTGATATAATCCCTCTCGAGCATATGTTATAATTAGGATTTAGCCTGGACTGGTAATCCTAATTGAGCTCTTCTGAGCACATGTTATAGAAAGGATTTAGCTTGGACTGGTAATCCTGATATATGATATGTGGCTCGAGAGTGTGCTCTCTGGTTAAGTACCCTAATGGGTACTCTTAAATATAAATTGACGGGTTATTGAATTGTACACCTTGAGTGTACTACCTGAGTATCCATCAGAATTTCAATGATTCAACGGATAAAATACTTGACATGATATGAGAGCTATGAGATGAAATGAATAATGTTTTGAAAGAATATAGTATGATGAGCTCATCTGTGTTTACTTGATTTATGTAAAAATTTTATGACTAACATGTTTGATTGAATGCATATGGTTAGGCAATCTTACCAAGTTAATGGAAACATGTTATTATATGCTTAATTTTAATAAATGAGATTGGTAAGTTTAATTTCAGTTATATGAACTTACTAAGCATATAATGCTTACTAGGTTTACTTTTCTTTATTTTATAGTGCTCGGAAGCTCGAGAAGGTTAGAGATCGGTTGGGGCATCATCACACTATCCACAAACTTATTTTGGTATAATGGCATGTATAGGCTAACTTGGCCATAGATGGCTTGAATATGTTATTTGTAATCTAGCCATTGGAATGACTAGTAATGGTATGTTTTGGTATTTATAAAGAATAATGTTATGATAAACACCTATGTGTTGAATAGGAATGATCAAATTATGTTTTATGTTTATGTTAAACCAATGTAAGATTTTAAACATGTATGTATGCAATGTCATATCATATTAGATGTTAAAATTTGCTTGAATTCAATGCTTGGATTGGTTGGTATTTGGATGTAAGTTTGGTGCAAGTTATTGGCAACATTTTGGGTGAGAAATGAAGCTAGAAATGGCTTTATTTTGTCCATACGGGTGTGTGTATAGTGTGTGTGACACATGGCCTGGTACATAGGCGTGTGGTTAGGCCGTGTGTTCCTTACATCTTAAATTCGAGAAACAGAATGCTCAGAATTGAGCACACAGACAGAGACACGGGCGTGTGTTTTGGCCGTGTGAACACTGCACCTAATTTTTGAAAATTAAATTGATCACACAGCCTACTCACACGAGCGTGTGGCTGGCCGTGTGGTACAAGTCAGAGAGTTACACGAGGTCGAACACGGCCTGCAGCACGAGCATGTCTTAGGGTCACACGGTCACGTCCCTAGACCTTACTAGCGTGTGAGCCCTGTACCTAGGAAAATTTTAGAAATTATGCGAAAAATTATTGGAGTTCTCGATTAAGTCTCAACTCAATTCTAATACTCAATTTGGGCCTCGAGGGCCTATTTAAGGGACATTATGAATAAATTCGGTAAATGAATAGTAATTAATGTGAATTATTTGTAAACATTTTGAAAGTTTTGATAATGCTCCGTAACCCTGTTCCGGTGACGAATACGAGTTAAGGGTGTTACACATATGCCTTGGGACAATTGAAGCCACATGATCGTAATTACCTGACCTATGATTTGGAGTTAGATGAAGCGGTCTTTGTGCTCAAGATTTAGCGACATTATCTGTATGATGAGAGGTGTGTCATTTACACTGATCACAAGAGTCTTAGGTATCTCCTCACCGAGAAGGAGTTGAACTTGAGACAGAGGCGTTAAATTGAGCTGCTGAAAGACTATGATTGTGTGATTGAGTATCATCTCGGCAAAACGAATGTTGTTGCTGATGTTTTGAGCTGAAAATCGATGGTTTAGTTACGAGCAAAGTTTGCACATCTCAGTGTGACTAGTAATGGTGGTTTGTTAGCTGAACTTCAGGTAAAGCCGACTCTATCATAGCAAACCAAGAAGAGACATTTGGTTGATGATAGTTTGGGAAGAAGATCTGACAGGTTGAGGAAGGTAGTGGTGGAGACTTCGAGCTAAATTTTCATGGTATTTTATGTTTCTGATAGAGATTTTGTGTGCCTATTGATGTGGAGCTTAGGCATGCAGTTCTTACCGAGGTATATAGTGGCCCATACACTATGCACCCTAATAGTAATAAGATGTATTAAGATCTTCGAGAGTTGTATTGGTGGCCCAGATTGAAGCAAGATGTGACAGATTTTGTGGCTAAATGTTTAGTTTGTCAGAGGGTGAAGGTGAAGCATCAACATCCTTCAAGTTTGCTTCAGTCGATTAAAATTCAAAAGTGGAAATGGGAGAGGATCATGATGGATTTTTTTCGGTTTTGCCTTTAACCCCGACAAAGAAAGACTCAATCTGGGTGATTGTCGATCGATTCTTGAAGAGAGCACATTTTCAGGCAGTGCGAACTAGTTATTCGATGTAGAAGTTGGTAGAGTTTTATATAGTTGAGATTGTCTGATTACATAGTGTGTCAATTTCTATTATTTCTGACAAAGATTCATGTTTCACTTTGAGATTTGGAGGAGCCTTCAAGAAGCTTTGGTTTCGAAGCTTAACTTCAATACGGCTTATCATCCTTAGACAGATGGTTAGTCGAAAAGGGTGATTCAAATTCTTGAGGACATGCTGCGTAGTTGTGTTATCGAGTTCAGTGGCAATTGTGAGAGATATTTGCCTTTATTAGAGTATTCAGATGGCATCATTTGAGGCTTAGTATGGTAGGAAGTGTAGAACTCCTTTATTTTGCAGAGTTGGATGAAAAGAGACTGTTGAGCTAGATCTAATTAGAGAGATTGAGGAAAAGGTGGAATTGATTTGTGAGAGACTAGAGGTTGCTTTATATAGGTAGAAATCTTATGAAAATTTGAAACATCGTGATACCGAGTTTCAAGTTGGAGACAAAGTGTTCCTGAAGGTCTTACCTTAGACAAAGGTTCTGAGATTCAAATTGAAGGGTAAGCTGAGTTCGAAATTTATTGGACCTTATGAGGTTATCGAGAGAATTGGACGAGTAGCATATCAACTCAGGTTGCTGAACGAACATTAGCGTATTCATGATGTATTCCATGTTTCGATGTTGTGAAAGTGTAGATCAAACCCATCCCATATTGTGTTGGTCGAGGAGATCGAGGTTCGATCTGATCTCACATATGATGAGGAGCCTATTGGGATCTTAGCTCATGAGGTTAATGTCTTGCGTAATAAGACGATTCCATTGGTGAAGGTCTTCTAGCATAACCACAAAATTTAAGAGCCACTTAGGAGGCCGAGGACGCGATGAGACAGCAATATTATTACCTATTCAGTTTAGATAAGTTTCGGGGAAGAAATTTTTTTTAGAGGGGGAGAGTTTTAAAATACCAAAAATCGGGTTAGTAGAATCGGGTAAAGGACTAGATATTAGAACTGGGTATTGGAAATAGTATTAGAGTGTTTAATCAAAAACATTAAAATAATTATCGGGTCTAAAATTAGGTGGTTAAAATTAGGATTAGGTGGCCGCTTATTAAATAACTAAAAACATATTTTAAAAATAAAATCGAGTTTGAAAAGAACTGAGAAAAAGTGTGTTTTAATTAAACTAAGGATTGATTTGAAAAAAAAGGGAAAACTGGGAGTTTTTAAATTGCAATTTTCCCTTAATTTTAAAATTTTGTTCATCTCCCTTGTTTCTTTAAAAGAACTCGACGTCTTCTTCCCTCTCATTCTAGTTTCACATTCAAAATTTCCCAAATCCAAATATGATATTTTCTCTCAAAATTAACTCATCTTTAGAGATTTCCTAGCTATGCAAACTCCTCAAAACCTTCCAATTTTAAAGAAAAATCATTAAATGCTCATCAAATTCGTCATTATCCTTCTCACATTCAACTCCGAATCAGCTCCACAACTTTTTATTTTCTTCATATTGAAGTACTATCTTGACTTATTATGATTAGATTAAGGTTTTTTTTTCTAACTTGAAATTTAATCAAGTTTGGTGAGAGTTTTTAATATTTAAAGCTTTTTAATCAAATTTTGGTTCAAAAATGGTGAAATCCAAAATAATTAGTAAACCTACTATTTTTAGTTGATTTCTAACCTATGTTGGACTAAATAGAAGGTATTTGAACTCAATTTGATAGATTGGTACCCAATTTTAATGAATTTTGAGCTTCCCCCTTTTGTGTGTTCATACAAGCTTGATATTTTGATAATTTTGAATTCAAGAGATTAGGTAAAATTAAAGGTTTGTATTTGTAATAATAGGTTAAATAGGATGTTTAGAAACTTAATTACGGTTTAGGAACAAAAATCCAGTGTGGAAATCTCATATTTTGGCAAAATGAGTTGATTTTCGGTATAAGAAAAGTGAGCTTAAAGTGGTGTCTTTGCTACTGTTTATTTGAGTTTAAGATTGTTAATAATGTGTTTGTCATGTATTTAATGTGTATACAAAGTGTCAGACTCGTTGGGAGCTTCTACGAATAAGGCAAAAGGAAAAGAAAAACTCGTTTGAGATCGTTAGGCGAAAGATGTTGGCTAGGTGAATGGTTGGAGTTGTAACTCTTAAGCACGATTCCTAAGGTTAAATGGGGGCTTAGGTTGGTTAAACACCTAATCTAAGGTCAAGAGTAATTAATTCTACTTGAATTATATCCTATTACATATAATACTTGTATGCAAGGTTGTGAAAAATCATATGAAATATTTAAGTGAGTGATATGTGAATATAACAGTGTTTGTTAAGTGAACTACTAAATTTATGCACGCTATTATGTTTTAGAGTGACTATAGCTCTTTTTAACAAGTGTGTTAGTACTTGAGAGTGCATATAAAAAGTTGTGAAAGTGTTATTAACAAGTGAATATGTGCATAAAACGATATGTAAATGTGCGCTTAATTAGATATGTTGGCATTATGAACACTTGGAACTATTGGATATCATTGGCATGCCATAGGATAGTGAGTACTTACCGCTATTGTTTATGATGGGGCGTTGTGGCCTGAAGATAGCAATGGGGAGATAAGGGAATGTAGAGCATAGCTCCATTCACCAAAGAGAGCATGGAGTGTTTGGAGAGTGTTAGCATTTGTGCTACACTTATACAGAGATAGCATAGGACTCTTTGAGTCATTTGGAGTGTTTGGAGATTCGGTTATCCTCTGCATTACTGATTATATATATGTTTCCATGTCACATTATGTCAATATATCGTTGTGTTTGCCTTGTGATATGTTTGATGTTATGCCATGGTTACATGATTTAGTATGTTTTCTTTCAATTATGGATTTAATGCTAAATTGTGGCAATTCCTTGTGCATTCACTGAGCTCGGAAAAGCTCACACTCCCTTATATTTATTTTGCAGAAAAATAGCTTGTGTGAGGAAGGGAAAGTGTGTAAGTAGTGATCCAAAGCAAGGCAATCTTTTGAGTAGGTAACTTGGTTTGATTTTGCAAATAATAGAGGCAATTGGTTTGATTTTGCAATTAATAGAGGCAATGTGGGACTCATCTATAGAGGGAATTAGACTCTATTTTTTTTAATTGTAATCGGACATTATGGACTATTTAATTTGCTTTTGAGACTTTGGATTGTTTTAGAATGTCTCTTGAAATGCTTGAATGAGTATGGAAGATATTTGGCTAATATGTGAATTGGTGGTGAAATGAAATGCTGAAAATTTAGGTAAATTTTAAATGATTTATTGGTATGAAATGGACTTTTCATGTATTTAAAAATGCATGGTAGGCAAAATTGGTATGCTAAGTAAATTTGTTGTGGACTTGTAAATGCATGCTAGTATAGATAATCAGATGAAGTGTTGATTCCGTGTTGTTGTATGTTTTAATGATTGTAAGCATGTTTTGTGTGTTCTTTGTATGCTATATAATATGTTAGATTAAGGAAATTTGGCATGTTTTGTGGTCATGGGAATTTAGTCGTGACTCTTATACTATGTAATTGAAGCCCTTAAAAATCATAAAATGTTTTGAAAATTTGCATGGCCAAGCTTTATAAAATTAATTTCATAATTTTTCTTTCAATTTTATAAAAGGATATTTTTCAAATATTTTTCCAAAATTATGATTTAGTCCTTAACCTTCACTTTTAAAATTAAATGAGTTTTAATTATCGATTCTAGTGTCTTTTTCCAATTAATATTTTAAATAATATGTCATTGCATGTATGTATGTTTAATTTTTTTTTGTTTTATGAATGTTTCATGTATCATATGTAAAAAGACGTTTTTACCCTTGAATGTTATTGTAACACCCAAAAATCTATTTTTTGATTTGTTAAAATTATGTTATAATTAAGTATTTGTATTAGTGGATAAGTGCCTTAATTCTGTGTCCGAGATCTTGAGTTTGAATCCTTGCATGAGAAAAATTGAATTTATTATTTTGTTAGTCCTTAGTTGTTGTCCAAGTTGGTGGAGTTCAAATTGAATTAAAACTTTTGAAAAAGATGATAAGTTATCTAGTTGGTTAGGATTTTGTTTTATTTTAAATTAATAACAGTATAATAATATTAAAAGATTATCATTTTAATTTATTGTTTTTTTCCCAAAAAATATCTGTTCTTATCTTCTAACGTTTTTCCCCACGTTTCCCACTTGGTTTTTCATATTTTGTTTCTTGTTTTTGTTCTCCCTTTTATCCCTTTTATTTTCTTTATTCCTTGATTTTTATTTTTAATTTTTGTTTCCAAACTGTTAATATTCTTTCTTCCCAAATTTACACGTTCTATTCTTTTTCTTTCTTTTGTGTTTCTTCTTGCGGTCTCCTTTCTATTTTGTTATCGTTTGCAAGTTGTTCTTGGTCCTATTGCTTTGGTCTCAATCTTTGAAGGTAAGGTTTCGGTCGTTCGTTTCTATTCTTTTAATTAAATCATTTGTTGGTGTTTAGGGATATTGGAATTTCGAGATTGTGGTTCAAAAATCTGTATTTTATGTTACCTAATTTATCTAATACGTTTCTAGGGAAAATTGAGAGGCGTTTAGTGTTCCTCTAGTGACTTAAGCTTCGTGTAGTTGTTGATTTCGTCTAGCGGTGAGTGTACGAATATGTTTTTGGAGGGTTGACTGAGTTCATTATGGTGAATTCTTGATTAATTTCGTGAATCATTACTGAAATTAATAGTGTTAACTGTTGATTTGGGCATTGGAATACGTGCTTTTGGAACCCACATTAGAGAACATCAAGGTGTGTAACAAGAAACCTGAAAAACAGTGAACGACGAAAGCCAAAATTGGGCACTTCGACGCCACACTGCCGTGTGCCAGGCCATGTGGTAGGCCGTGTGCGACACACAGCTATATGGCAAATCGTGTGCTAGATTGTGTGGGCTATTTTGGGTCATATGGGCCCAAAATTCAGAATTTTTTCATAAGGCCATACACGTCATCCCGATTGACCGTGGCCTTCCGTGGGGTCGGTATGTGATTAAATATACTTTAAAGCATGAAATTTGATCATCTGTTATTATGAATTTTGATGTCAGTAAATGTATCTGAGATGCCATATGATAATTCAAATTGAGTGTGATGTTAAATACGTACATGATTTGCATCTAAAATGTTATGTATGATTTATGTTCTATCTATATCTGATTTTGGGGCGGGATATATTATGTGGAGGAAGTGTTTCTGTGAGAGGCGATTTCTCACCCACTATACTGGCAGCACTGCTGCGAATATTCTGGAAAATTTCATATCGACACTAAGTGGTATGTAGGGCTGGATGGGTCTTTAAGACCATACATGGTGTGTATGGATGGTCGGAGATGGTGTGTAGTGGATGGGGGATTGTAAATTTGCATATGATTCTGATTCTGTATGAGATATACATCTATATCTTCTCTACTATGTAATAAATCTGAAGTTAAATCTGTGATTCTATTTTCTTTTAAGTTACACACTGAGTTATGAAAACTCACTTTCTATTTATTTGTCACTTTCAAGTAACTTTCAGACTTAGGCAGGTCGGTGTGATGAGAACTCGGTTATATCCACATTTTTGTAAACTCAATTTATTTAAATTTGACTCTCAATTTATTTAAATTTGACTTATTTAATATTTCTGGTTTGAGAGTTTTGTAAATTTTGGACTCTCTGGACATTTAGGATTATTTTCGGTTTGGATTTTTGGCATGAAATTTGATAAAACGACTTACCGAAATGACAATTTTCTTGCAACTAACTGTTTTCGAGAAAACAAACTTGGTTTTTCCTAAATATAATGTTTTAAGAATTTTCTGTGCAAAGTATTCAATTTATTTAGAAAATGTAAATAAACAACGTTTTTAACTGAATAATTATGTCAAACACGTTTTCAAATAAAACGGCCTTTTAAGTAACAAAGGTTCACGATGTTTTTCAATAAACGAAAGCCGAATTTACAACTGTTTTTTTGTAGCATCTCCAAATTTAGCCATAACGCCCAGGCCAAGTTTGGGGTGTTATAGTTATTTTGATGGTTTTGCTAGAAGAGCATGATTTTGGGGCTTGCATGTTTAATTTCATTTATTTTTAATTAAGCGTGTACCCATATGATGTGAGTGGTGACCTCTACGATGTGTTTTGCTGGTCAGTAAGGAGTCACGTAAGTGATTAGTGTGACGTTCCAGATTCAGGTCTAACCCTCTAGGTCGAGTTTGGGGCGCCACTATCGAAACTGTTTTTAAATCGAGTTTTAGAAAATGGGAATTGACTTTAAGAAAAACGAAAACGGGAGTCACCACCAATCTTTTTAGGTGTGATTGGATCACCTTATAAAATGTTTTGTTTTAAAACATTAATTTTGGTCTATGAAAGTCGAGAAAATAGATTCGGGAGTCGGTTACGTACGAGGAAGGGTTAGCACCCTCATAACGCCCAAAAATTGGTAACTAATTGATTATCAAGTGTCTTTAATGTCGGAAATATGAAAGTTTTAAGATGCAAACCTCTTTTAATTAGAATGTCTCAATTTTGAAAATTAAGGCTCACTTATTTCAAACGAGTCAAAACATCACATCCAGTAAGTTAGGACGCAACATTTTAAAACCTTCGAAACTAAACTCGTCTTTCGAAAATATCTATCTCGAAACAACAAAACGCCATATCCAGTAAGTTAGGACACTATGTTTTGAAATCTTGAAATAATTGTTTAAGTTTTGAAAACTCAAAATCACTTAGAAGGGTGCTTAACTATTCGAATTCAACGAGAAAAGTCGCAACCCAGTAAGTTAGGGCACTACCTTTCTCGAAGTTTCCAAACATCAAGCATTGCCTTTTATTTTAAAAAAAAAAAAAAACCTTGGAATATTATTTTAAATGACGTTTTAGGATGACATATTAATGCATCATGAAGCATAGATGTACAAAATATTCTAACCTTTCCATACAAACATAAATAATATCATTAAGACAAAACTAAATAACATGAACATACGTTTAATGAAAAAAATTATACTAGGGTAAATATAAGATAATAAACAAATAAAAACATGAGTAAACTAAAAGAAAAACATAATACATGCAAAAATTATACAATAATATATATCATAAAATAGCACATAAAAGAAATAATTAAACATAGCATATAAAAAATGAAACTATGCACAAATAAGATAAATGACATACACTAAAAAAATGAATAAATAGAACATTTATAAATTATAAAAATATAATGCAATAGTTCAAAATAGATGAAATGATACTATAATATATATACATGTGTAATAACCCAAATTTGACCGGGCCTTGAAACCCAAAACTAAACAAAAAAATATAAATAAATAAATATTTATTTATTAAACAGTCCAGGTTACAAAAGCCCATCCAATAGCCAAATCAGTACCTAAAAACTACCCAGCAGGCCCACTAACCAAAACCCCAAAGTAGTCCCGTAGCCCAAATACAACAGATCCATCAGCCAAAACTTAACCCTACCTAGACCAGCCTAACTTAAACAGACCTACCCGAAGGCCCAAATAGCGGGAGCCCAAATAAGTTTTAGATAGGGTTAGAAACCCTAGCTCTCCTTCTCTTCAGCGTCGCAATGAAGTTCTGGAAGTTTCGAGTCATCCCAAGCATCTCGACCCTCCGACGCATGCCGTTCCAATAACACCATCAGCGCCGTGATTCCAGGATCCGTGATTGGAGCACTAATCAGAGGCCAGAAACTCTCTCGCTCTATTACCTGCAAAAAAAAAAGAGAAAATAGTAAAGGAAAGAAGCAAAACAAGGCAAGAAACATGACAGATTCGTATACCAAATTTGTATCGGTTAACAGTGGCTATAAAGCCCAGACTTAAACATTGTAAAAAGGAGAGAGATACGAAAATATTGTACACAGATACAGATATAAAATACTTACAGATTCAAAGAATATACAAGCAATTTCAAAGAAAAGGTGATTTAACTGTCTGTTTTTTTATTTTAGAACATATGCATGTATATACATCATTTCAGCAAAAATAGTATCTTTTAAAAAGGGGAAGAGATTACCTGTGGAAGGACGAGGATTTTAAACCTCAGACCACCGTAGAGGACGGCGCGTGAGCGCGTGAGGAGACCTCTGGACGGAGGCTCAGCAGCTCCGAGATCGGCCCCCGAATCCTCTTCCAGAGGATTTTGCTTTTTTTTTTTTAAAAACGGATGTTAAAATGATTTTTAGGGGTGAAGTTTGACTTATATAGTCTATTCAAAATGGTGTCGTTTTACAACTATAGGATACGTGCATTGACCCGATTACCCGAGGAGGATCCGCGCATTTTTGAGAATTAGGGTTAATTACCCGATTGGTCCTCTCACAATTTTTATACTTTTAATTTCGTTTTATTTATTTTTTAATTTAGCATTAACATTTTAATTCTATTTCAATTTGACCCTCCCAATGATTTACAATAGCATTAGGGGAAACGGTGACGTTTTGGGAATAGGGCTATTTGCCCAATGACCCCCTTTGATTTTGCGTGTGTTTCAAATCGGGCCTTAATTCAGTTTTAGCTTTTTTTTTAATTTGCCCCGTAATTTTACAAAACTTTAAATTTAGTCCCATTTTTTTATATATTTTCATATTAATATTTGATTTATTTTAATTTTACTTTTATACATCAAAATTATTAGAAGTGTTATTTTTATATGTATTACTATTATAAATTATTTTCCTCAAATTATTATTATTTTTATATATTATCATATTTTTCACATATATATATTTATTAATTATTTATATATATTGTTTTACATGTTATTTCACATTATATCTATTATATTTCTTATATATTTATATTACATTTTATTTTATAATATTTATTATATTTTTATATATATGTTATGTATATCATGTATCGCCGATTATATTATTTATGTTTATATTATATATATTATTTTGAAAAATGTAAATTATTATTATTAAATTATATTTTTAACTCACACCATATACATATTTTTTATCAATTATTTATTTATTTATTTATTATATTATTCCATTTTTAAATTTAATATTATTATATTATGAATTCTCTTACATACTTTTAAACCAATATATTACCATATAATTATTATTCTTTTATTCTTGTTATTATACATTATATTATCTATTAAATATTATTTTTAAAATGGTTATGAAATGTATTGTTTTTAATTTTATGTATATTTTGTTAGCAATCAATTACTCCTTTTTATTAGTTCTTATAGATGTTTTATATTGTATGTATCATGTATGTGTTAAGTTTATTTTTATTATAATTATATGCAAATTGACACTATATTTCTTCTATTTGTATATCATACTTTATTTGGTTATGTTTTTTTATATCATGCATCATTTAAATATTATTTCGTATGTTTATATACTTTGTTTATTCATTTTCAATACATGCTATGTATATATATCTTTATTTGCATTTTTGCTTTATATGTATTAATCTTTTTATCGTAGAACTCATTTTTATCTACCTTGTACAATAATATATTATTATGATTTATAATGTAATACAATTTTCCACACATCATCTTTAAAAAGAACAAGGTTCCAAAATTTTCAAAGGCAATGCTTGGTGTTTGGAAATTTCGAAAAAGTAGTGCCCTAACTTATTGGGTTGCAACTTTTCTCGTTAAGTTCGAATAGTCAAGTTCCCTTCTAAAGGTTTTAAAGGATTTCAAAATATAAGTGATTGCCTTGGAATTGCAAAGTGATATGTCCTAACTTCTTTGGATGTAGCATTTTTTGCTTTGAGATAGAGATTTCCAAAAGGTTAACTTATAGTCAATACTTGGATACAAGTAAACCCAAATTTTCAAATATTTTAAAGAAGATTACATCTCAAAATTTTTAATTTCTGACATTAAAGACATTTCAATAATCAATTAGGTACCAATTTTTGGGCGTTACGAGGGTACTAACCCTTCCTCGTATGTAACCGACTCCCGAACCCACTCTTTTGATTTCGTAGACCAAAACCAACGATTTTAAAACAAATGTTTTAAAGGTGATCCAATCACACCTAAAAAGATTGGTGGCGACTCCCGTTTTCACTTTTAAGGTCGATTCCCATTTTCCAAAACACGATTTAAAAATGGCCTCGACAGCTTGGCGACTCCACTGGGGACGTTTAAGAGAGTCAAGCCGTGTAATTGATTATCTCTTGTCTTAATGTCAGAAATTAAAAATTTTAAAATTTAATCCTCTTTGCATTACATGTGTTTGTATTATTGCATGTGTTACTATATTCTAATACGCATTGCATTTGCATGACCGTTGTGGTCATAAGTGGGAGTGAGAAGCTACGCCTTCGTAAGGTTTTTGCCTCCGTGCAGGATAGTGGATCACTTTCGGGATACATCCGTACCTATGGTTTCGTGATATTTTCATCTCCGTGTAGCCATAGGGAAATGTATTCCCCTGAACTGAACTCGATTCAAATGAGCCTATAATGGGTGAGGATCGAGGAATGCTAGTTGTTCAGTACCTCAAACTTTAGAACCAACCTCATATAGAAAAAACCGTAAGAGCCCAACTTAGTTAGAGTTAAACTCTAGATATTACCCTTATAAATTATTGTTGAGATTTATTGATATCATGTGATACTGACTATTTCTTTTCTTTTGTTTGCATAACATTTTGCATTTACAAAGGTATCGATTCACGGTTAGTTTCTAAGTTAGAGAGTTTTGTTATGGAGAACGGACTTCTTAATAGAGTGGAGGGCAATGCCAACGTCCATAGATGGTCTGAGCAAACTCAGTTAGAAAAGGGAGATAGTATAGTTGCGGGATATATGTCAAACTGTCAGGATATACTCGCATCAATGTCACGCAGAATAATCTCCAAGAGCTTAAGGAGATTTGGGATCAATGGGACAACGAGACTAAAGAGTTATTCTACGATAATTACGGAGACTTACCTTATTTGCTCAATGTTCAAATAGATGAGCACTTGTTCCGAGCCCTCGCTCAGTTTTGGAATCCAGCGTACAGTGGTTTCACTTTTGGGGAGGTAGACTTGGTGCCTACTGTAGAGGAGTACACTGCTTTGTTACGTTGCCCCAAGTTTCAGGTTGATAGAATCTATTCTTGAGCTGCTAATGTCCCTACCTTTTGGAAGAAATTTATGACTATTACAGGGATGAGCGAGCAGTGGATTACGACCAGAATTAGAGAGAAGGGTGAGTGCAAGTGCATTTCATGGGGCACTTTGAAGGGTCTGATTTTGACGCATCCTGATGAAACAAAGAAGGTAGATGTTTTTGCCTTAAGTTTGTATGGATTAGTGGTATTCCCTAGGGCTTTGGGATATGTGGACGAGGCAACCACGGACCTTTTCCATCGACTCAGTAAGAGGGTCACTTCTGTCCCTGCGATTTTGGCGGAGACATTCAGGTCCTTAGGCACATGTAGAAAGACTGGTGCAGGCAGGTTTGTTGGTTGTGCCCAATTACTTCTAGCTTGGTTCTATAGCCATTTTCATTTGATAGATAGGGTTATTTGTCAGGTTTTCTTCGAAGATTATTCACCGCTGAAGGACATAGTCGCTTCAACTAGGAGAGTTGATGTTCTAGAGGAGAATTGGATAGCACTACTTCAGAATCTTCAATCGAAAGATGTTGAGTGGAGAGCTCCATGGATGATTGCTGGTGAGATTCTTTACCGGTGCGGCAATTTTGATTGGGTCCCTCTATTGGCAATTTGGGGTGCCATTGGTTATGCCCCCTTACTTGTGTTGAGGCAAATCGGTTTGAGGCAGTTCGTGCCAGCAACTCATGGGCTGACTCGAAGTGAGTTCGCATATAGAGGAGCTGATTACAAGAAAAGGATCAGTGAGATCTCTAGTGCTTGGAATAAGACGTGTCGGTTGAAAGGAGTAGCTATTAGCCCTGCTACGACCCTAGAGTATGTTGAATGGAGAGGTAGAAGGATCAATGATAATATTCCTAAGCCAAGGGTGGAAGGAGCTCGACCAATGGAGGAATATTTACAAGTGATGCCCTCAGAGTTAGAAATTATGAAGCAGGAATTTGAGAGGAAAAACTTGGAGCTTGAGAAAAGGATAGCAAAGCTTGAAGAAGAAAAGATGTATTTGAGTTTAGACATTGATGTCCAGAAGATGGAGGTCGAAAAATAAAGAAAAGAAAAGAGGAAAATAGAAGAGGATAGAGATGATTTGAAGGAACACTACAAAAAGGCACAGGTATCCTTGAGGAAAGCAAGAGTAGGAGGGTCCTCAGATCACTTGCAGAAAGAGGTCCACGAAGGAAAGGCTAGAGCTGAGTACTAGGAGAAGAAATTCCAGGAGATGCAGTCGCAAAATTTGGCGTTAGAAGAAGAAAATGAAGGGTTGAAGTCCAAAGTAACTGATCTTGGAAGATCCCTTCGTTGGCATCGTAGCCGTGATTCTAAAGTCGAATTAAAGGAATTAAAAAGTAAAGTTGAAGATTTGGAAGCAGCATTACATAAAGGTAAACTTCGGATCGAGCAGCTTGAGACGCAAGAAGATTATCTAAAGGGAGAGCTTCATCAGTCTAGAGGGCAGGTCAAAGAAAGGGATCATGTCATGGGAGAAGCCATAACCCAGATTCGAGAGGTTGCCGAATAAGTGCAGGACTTGGCAGTACGAGCCGATGTATTGAGTCTGATGTGTGGGTCGTCATCAGATATAGGACGAGAGTTAGCCCTTTTATTAGATAGAGTTAAAACTTTGGGCATTAGGGCGAAAGTGTACTTGTAATCCATTTATATGTAAAGATATTCTTTTTCTAAATAAAGTTTTCTAAATGAGATTGAATCAAGATTGGTGCCTTTGTTGCATTCATGCATTTGCATTCATCATATCATATGCATTCAAGATTGTAGGAGGACCCTAATTAGTTAAAGTTTCTTTATAAAAGCGAGAAAAGAAAAATCTGAAATCACACATCCCTCACGACACTCAGACTAAGACTAAAAACATGGATCAAAGATTTGAGCGATTGCAAAAGGATATGCAGGACCCGATTGCAAGAGCGATTGGCTAAAATGCGAGAATGAGATGAGGAGCAAATGATGGAAGCTTAGAGGAATATGATGGCCGAAATGGCTCAGTTACTGAGGGCCACTGATAAGGGAAAGGCTCCTATGGCCATCACTGAATAGGAAAATGAGGGTCCTCTTCCAGGTTTTACTCCGCCTCATGTACCATTGCAAACTGAGGTACCTCCTAGAAGGCCATCTACTACTGTGAGGCCTCAACATGGGCCAATTAATGCTGGTGTCCATATGAATTTCACGGCTGGTTCAGGGTTTAATATGGGTGATAATCCTACTAATCGTCTTGTTCCCGATCTAGATATAATGGAAAAAGAGGATTTGAAAGCCGAAGCTGCAAGGCAATTAGATGAACGCTGCAGATGGTTAGAAGAAAAGTTCAAAGCTTTAGAAGGCACTGGCAATAATCATGGGGTTGATGCCAAGGATTTAAGTCTAGTCCCAAACCTAGTGTTGCCTCACAAATTCAAAATGCCAGAATTTGAAAAGTACAATGGCACTACTTGCCCAGAGGCCCACATCACAATGTTCTGCAGAAGGATGACGGGGTATGTAAACAATGATCAGCTGTTGATCCATTGTTTTCAAGATAGCTTGATAGGTTCGGCAGCCAGATGGTATAATCAGTTGAGTCGGGCTAGAATAAATTCATGGAGGGATCTTGCACAAGCCTTCATGCAGTAATACAATCATGTGACAGACATGACCCCTGACAGGATTACCCTGTAAAACATGGAGAAGAAGCCTAATGAGAATTTTAGGCAATATGCACAGAGGTGGAGAGAGGTAGCAATGCAGGTTCAGCCACCATTACTGGAGAAGGAGACCACTATGTTATTCATTAATACTTTGAAAGCCCCATTTATTACTCATATGATTGGGAGCACTACTAAAAGTTTTACAGATATAGTTATGGCAAGAGAGATGATAGAGAATGCCATAAGAGGGGGAAGAATTGAGGGGGAAGTGGCCAAAAGATCAGCCCCAAGAAGAAAAGACAATGAGGTGAACAATACAAGTGGTTTTAATTCAAAAGCAGTCACGGTTAGCCAGCCCAAAGTAGCCACAGTTGGGCAACAGGGGTCTCAAAAGTAGGAATCCAACACCAAGCATGAGAGGATGCAATTTACACCTATACCTATGACGTATAGGGAGCTCTATCAAAACCTATATGATGCGCATGCTATAGCCCCTTTCCATTTGAAACCATTACAACCTCCATATCCTAAATGGTATGATGCGAATGCCAGATGTGAGTATCATGTTGGAATATCGGGGCACTCAATTGAAAACTGTACGGGATTCAAGAAAGCCGTAGAGAGATTGTTCAAGAATGGGGTTTTGAAATTTGAGAGTACCTCAAATACTGATAGCCCTCTGCCGAACCATGACAATCAAGGAGTAAATGCCATTTTTGAAGCCGGCGGAAGAAAGGGAAAGGAAAATGTTGCGAAGATAAGGATGCCTATGAGGGTGATCTGGGAGGAGATGATGAAGAGAGGTATGTTGGCCTCCAAAGATATGAGAGAAGGAACGAGGGACTACGATGAATTCCATGAAGATTGCGAGGAATCCAAGGCTTTGGTGCAAGGCTTTATAGACAATAAAGAGTTACAGATTTGTGAAGGAAGCTCTAGTGAAAAACAAGTATGTGCGCTGGAAAATGAATAGCAAAGAACCAGCAGACCAAGGATCATTATCTCCCTGCCAGGGAATAATGAAGTGGGGACACCAGCAGCTCCCAAGGTCATTATCCATACACCTACTCCTTTCCCTTACAAGGATAGCAAGAAAGTACCATGGAGTTATGATCAGCGTAGCGTGTGATCTGGGAGGAAGCAAATATAGCCAGCGCATCTAAAGATGTACAAGTTGAAGGTTCCCATACGCAGAGTGGGAAGCGTTATGATATGGGGGACGTCAGAGTGGAGCCCACAAAATCCAAGAGTGTTGAGATTGAGAGAAAGAGCAAAATACCTGTTAACGAGCCAGTGAGGAAGGAGGAGGCTAAGGAATTTCTAAAGTTCCTTAAGCATAGCGAGTACAGTGTGGTCGAGCAGTTGCGTAAGCAACCAGTACGTATATCGATTTTAGCCTTACTGCTAAGCTCTAAAGTGCATCGAGAAGCGTTGTTGAAGGTACTCAACGAGACGTATGTCACTCACGATATATCTGTCAATAAATTAGACCGATTGATAAATAACATCAGTGCTGATAATTTTATCTACTTCAATGATGATGAAATTCCACCTGGGGGCATAGGGTCAACTAAGGCTTTACACATCACCACTCGTTGCAAAGGATACACGCTTCCACGTGTACTCGTTGATAATGGGTCCACTTTGAACGTCCTTCCATTATCTACATTGAACAGATTACCCATTGACAGTTCGCACATGAAAACATGTCATAATGTGGTAAGAGCCTCTGACGGAACCGAAAGGAAGGTGATGGAGCGAATTGACATTCCCTTGGAAATCAGACCAAATACGTATAAAGTTGATTTCTTGGTGATGGATATCAAACCGACCTATAATTTCTTGTTGGAGAGACCATGGATACACTCGGTAGGAGCAGTGCCCTCCTTATTGTACCAAAAATTGAAGTTGGTAACAGATGGACGGTTAATAACTATCAATGCGGAGGAGGATATCATAGCAGCAGTCACTGGCAAAGCCCCTTATGTCGGGGCCAATGAAGAGTCTGTTGAATGTTCTTTTCACTCTCTAGAAATTATCAACGTAACCTTCATTTCGGAAGGAAGTCAGGTGCCAGTGCCCAAAATGTCTAGAGCTACAAGGATGGCCCTGCAAATGATGATGGGAAAGGGGACATCACCGGGAAAAAGACTAGGAAAACAGTTGCAAGGAGGGATTCAAATCCCAAAATTGATGGAGAAGAAGGATCACTTTGGTTTGGGTTTCAAGCCAGACCATAAACACAAGAGACAGGAGATGGAAAAGCGTCAAGCAAGAAGGAAGGCGCGTTTGAACAGAGGAGAAGTAGAGTGGGAACCGATGACATTCCCACCTATATCCAAAACCTTTAAGTCGGGAGAGGTCTTTGGTAGAAGAGAGTCATCAAATCAATGTTGTACATAGTGAGCGGTTGGGACAGGAAAACCTTAAGGGTATTCGCCCTTACGAACCGGGGAGCTCTCTGAACAATTAGACTGCGGAGGATCTTCCTATAGTCTTTAGAAATTTTTCAGAGTAATTCTCGAAACATGTTTATTACTCTAGGGCCTAGGAGTAGTAAGATTACATTTGTGAAAATAGGCTTATGTTCATCTATTATTATTCAAATAAAACATAACTTTTACCAATTTAAAAGAGTATTGCCTCATTTTTATCAACCAATATTCCTTTAAATTCTAACAAACTCTTATTCTTTTATTCATAGCACATAAACGATCATTCTTAAATTCATTCATTCTTTGTATATTCTTTCATACCCCTCACAGGTCTCTAGATATCAATGATATGAGTGCTAATACTGCTGCTCCTGATTTCTCTTGTGAGCAAGACATGTGTTTAGAGGAACCTTATGATTTCGAAGATGTTCAAGATTGTGACGTATCTCTCGATCTCTTAAGAATGGTAAAACTGGAGGAGAAACAAATCATGCCACATGAGAAAGAGGCAATAGAGAGCATAGCCCTAGAGGAAGGGAAAGAGGTGAAAATTGGAACATTGATTATTAAAGACACAAGGCATAGCTTGATTCAGTTGCTTCAGGAATTCAAGGATATTTTTGCATGGTCTTATCAGGATATGCCCGGATTGAGTACTGACATTGTAGTACATCGTCTTCCTATAAGACAAGATTGCAAACCAGTTCAACAAAAGTTGCAGAGAATGCAGCCGGATATTGTTTTGAAAATAAAGGATGAAGTCAAGAAGCAGTTTGATGCAGGATTCTTGCAAGAAGTGAAGTACTCCGAGTGGGTAGATAACATTGTACCTGTTCCTAAGAAGGACAGGAAGGTACGAATGTTCGTTGATTACAGAGATTTAAACAAAGCAACCCAAAGGATAAATTTCCTCTACCACATATTGACACTTTAGTAGACAACACAGCGGGATATTCATCGTTCTCTTTCATGGATGGCTTCTCAGGATACAATCAGATAAAGATGCATCCAGGGGAAATGGATAAAACTACTTTCATAACATTGTGGGGCACCTTTTGTTACAAAGTAATGCCGTTTGGGCTGAAGAACGCAGGGGCAACATATCAACGAGCTATGGTAAACTTGTTTCACGACATGATGCATAAGGATATTGAGGTATACGTTGATGATATGATCACCAAGTCGCAAACAGAAAAAGAACACATTGAGGTCTTGAGAAGATTGTTCTTAAGGTTGAGAAAATTTGGTTGAAGCTCAATCCGGCCAAAGTGCACCTTTGGAGCGGATC
This sequence comes from Gossypium anomalum, assembly GCA_025698475.1. Classification (NCBI taxonomy): domain Eukaryota; kingdom Viridiplantae; phylum Streptophyta; class Magnoliopsida; order Malvales; family Malvaceae; genus Gossypium; species Gossypium anomalum. The sequence goes on from CM046961.1 coordinate 81,522,169, forward strand.
GGGAAGTTATTAGGCTTTGTAGTCAGTGAAAAGGGAATTGAAGTTGACTCAGACAAGGTCAGAGCCATACGAGAGTTGCCCCCGCCACGTACTCAAAAAGAAGTTCGAAGATTCCTAGGAAGGTTGAATTACATCGCTCGGTTCATTTCACAATTGACCGAGAAATGTGATCCTATCTTTCGCCTCCTCAGAAAGCACAATCAAGGTACTTGGGATGAAGAATGCCAGAATGCTTTTGAGAAAGTCAAGAAGTATTTGTTGAATGCTCCAGTGTTATCTCCACCTAGTCTAGATAAACCGTTAATACTATACTTGTCAGTGTTCAGCAATTCTATGGGATGTGTGCTTGGCCAACATGACGAGTCGGGGAAAAGGGAGAAAGCAATTTACTATCTCAGTAAAAAATTCACTGACTGTGAAATGAGATATTCGCCAATTGAAAAGTTGTGTTGCACGCTAATCTGGACTACCCGAATATTAAGACAGTACATGCTATACCATACCACTTGGCTTATCTCCAAGTTGGATCCATTGAAATACATGATGGAATCAACTGCTCTAAATGGAAGGATGGCAAGGTGGCAAATTTTACTTTCGGAGTTCGATATAGTCTCACGTAAGTCGGAAGGCTATAAAAGGAAGTGCACGATGTAGTGATTTCTTGGCTAGTAGAGCTCTAGAGGATTATGAGCCATTAAATTTTGATTTTCCAAATGAGGAGTTAATGTGTATAGCAATGACTGAAGATTCTTCGTGGAAGTTTAATTTCGATGGGGCTTCTAATGCAGTGGGAAATAGAATTGGGGCAGTCTTGGTATCCCCTAATGGTGATCATTACCCATTTATGTGTAAGTTGAACTTTGATTGCACAAACAATATGGCTGAGTATGAAGCATGCATCATGGGATTTCAAGCGGGCATAGAGCAAGGTATAAGAATCCTAGAAGTATATGGAGATTCGGCGTTGGTAATTTATCAGCTTAGAGGTGAATGAGAGACAAAGGACCCTAAATTGATCAATTATCGAAAGGTAGTTTTGGGGTTACTTACGGAGTTTGATGATATCACCTTTAATTATCTCCCACGAGACGAAAATCAGATGGCAGATGCTCTAGCAACTTTTGCCTCAATGATTAAGGCGAATAAAGAAGAGGAGATGAGTTCAATCCAAATGAGTGTCTATGAAGCTCCAGCTAGCTGTTGTAACCTTGAAGAGGACGAAAAGGATGATAATCCTTGGTATCAGGATATATTGCGATATGTAAGAGATCGTAAATATCCAGAACAGGCAACAGAAAATGACAAACGAACTTTGAGAAGGTCAGCTTGCGATTATGTCTTAAACGGGGATGTTCTGTACAAGAGAAGGAAAGACCAAGTACTTTTGAGATGTGTTGATGCTGTGGAAGCCAAGCTAATCCTAGAAGAGGTTCATGAAGGTGTGTATGGTACGCATGCAAATGGGTTCACGATGGCAAGACAAATTATGAGGTTTGGCTATTACTGGGCCACTATGGAAGGAGACTGCATCAACTATGCCAAAAAATGCCATAAGTGTCAGATTTATGGGGACAAAATTCATGTACCACCCTCACCTTTACATGTCATGACGTCTCCATGGCCATTTTCCATGTGGGGCATGGATGTCATCGGACCAATATCGCCGAAAGCTTAGAATGGACATCGGTTTATCTTCGTAGTGATTGACTACTTTACAAAATGGGTAGAGGCTGCTTCTTACGCAAATGTTACTAAGTCAGCTGTAAGCCGGTTTTTGAAGAAGGAAATCATTTGTCGGTATGGGATGCCTGAGAGGATCATATCGACAATGCATTGAATTTGAACAACAAAACAATAGCAGAGGTTTGCGACCAGTTCAAAATCAAGCATCACAACTCCTCATCGTATCGTCCAAAGATGAATGGGGCAGTGGAGGCTGCCAATAAGAACATTAAGAAAATAGTGGGAAAGATGACTGATACTTATAGGGATTGGCATGAAAAGCTACATTTTGCACTCTTGGCCTATCGAACATCTGTCAGAACTTCTACTGGGGCAACCCCGTTCTCATTAGTTTACGGGATGGAAGTAGTGTTACCTATTGAAGTAGAAATACCTTCTCTCCAAATTTTGACAGAGATAAGGTTAGATGAGGCTGAATGGGTCCAATCCCGATATGACCAGCTAAACTTGATTGAGGAAAAGAGGCTGAAAGCTATCCGACATGGTCAGATGTACTAGAAGCGTATGATGCAAGCTTATGATAAAAAGGTTCGTCCAAGGGAATTCCATGAGGGGACCTTGTGCTAAAGAAAATCCTTCCCATCCAGAAGAACTTTAGAGGAAAATGGACGCCAAATTGGGAGGGGCCATACGTCGTGAAGAAGGCTTTTTCTGGCGGTGCATTGATTTTGACAGAAATGGATGGAAAGAGCCTACCCAATCCAGTGAACTCAGACTCAGTCAAAAAGTACTTTGTCTAAAGGGGAAAAGAATCCAAGGTGAAAACCCGCAAAGGGCGCCTTGAATTTTCAAAAAAAAAATAGAGAGGCCAAGGTGAAAACTCGCAAAGGGCGCCTTGTGACCAAAGGGGTTTTGAGTTGAAAACCCGAAAGGGCAGCTCAAATTTTGAAGGGCATACATCAATTTGGATATATCTAACTCGGCAGAGAGTAAAGCATGATGTACATTAGGCATCAACAAAGTACTTTGGATCCTTTAAACACATGTCAAACTCAAGAAAGGTTTCATGGAACCAATGTATAGATGCTCAAGCGGCGATATTTAGAGCATCTAATTTTTATCCTGTTTGCTATCTTTAGATTCTATTTCTTCTTAAAGATATGCTATCAGACCTATTTCTTTGTATTGTTAACAATTCATTCAAATTCAATTATTCTTAAAGGTTTATTCATCTTCCGATATTATTAAAGTATGTTGCATTGAAATAACGATAGATGAACTAAATATTTTCACAAATGAAGTTTTGCACATTACTTTGGAATTTCTAGATAATGCAAGAAACTAAAACAAGACAATTGTTCGAGAAATTCATGTAAGTAAAGGATGAAAGAACTCGAGGAATTTCTTTCTTCTAGTCCAAAAGGAAATGGACAAAACCAATGATTCAATTCTTACAGACATCCTCAGTAGATCGTAGCATTGGAGGAAGGCCTACAAGCTGAGTAAGAATGAAATTTTGAAAAAAGAAATGAAAGAATGAATGGTGACACCTAAGATAGGGGTCGTATTGATAGCACTTTGCATTATAACATGTTAGGGACATTCGACTCACTTTGAGCATAGCATCATAATTACCAGGCATAATCATTCTACAAGTTGTCGAAGACGGCGTGCTTTAATCCCTTAAACAACAGGGTAATAAGTCATAAAGATGTATGGCAGATCTAGACTTGGACATTTATCCAAGCGGATCTAAGATGATTTGGTATTCTTGTGTTTATAAGAAACAAATCGAGGACATAGTAGATTTGACTCTCAGATGTTCTCAGATATAGCAGATCTAGACTTCAGACATTTATACTGAAGCGGATCCAAGATGATTTGGTATTCTTGTGTTTACAAGAAACGAATCGAGGACATGGCAGATATGACTCTCAAAAGTTCTCAAAGATACTCAAGATGGTTTGGCATCCTTGTGCTTACAAGGGACAAATCGAGGACATGGTAGATATGACTCTCAAAAGTTCTCAAACAGACTTAAGATGGTTTGGCATCCTTGTGCTTACAAGGAACAAATCGAGGACATAGCAGATTAGACTCTCAGATGTTCTCAAACAGACTCAAGATGATTTGGCATCCTTGTGCTTACAAGGGACAAATCGAGGACATGGCAGATATGACTCTCAAAAGTTCTCAAACAGACTCAAGATGGTTTGGCATCCTTGTGCTTACAAGGAACAAATCGAGGACATAGCAGATTAGACTCTCAGATGTTCTTAAATAGACTCAAGATGATTTGGCATCCTTGTGCTTACAAGAGACAAATCGAGGACGTACCAGATTTGACTCGCAGATGTTCTCAAAATAGACTCAAGTTGATTTGGCATTCCCACAAATCGAAAAAGCAGATTTGACATCTCTATGATCGGCGGGGAGTAGATCAAAGATATCAACATGGCAGTCATAAAATTGAATTCCATTATTTGATAAGGCCGGTCAAATTAGGTCTTTCTATGAGTCTTTGCTTGATTCCTATTACACAGCAATAAGCAAAGAGGGGCAGCTGTAATAACCCAAATTTGACCGGGCCTTGAAACCCAAAACCAAACAAAAAAAATAAATAAATAAATATTTATTTATTAAACAGTCCAGGTTACAGAAGCCCATACCCGGTTACGACCTAATAGCCAAATCAGTACCTAAAAACTACCCAGCATGCCCACTACCCAAAACCCTAAAGTAGTCCCGTAGCCCAAATACAACAGATCCATCAGCCAAAACTTAACCCTACCTAGGTCAGCCTAACTTAAACAGACCCACCTGAAGGCCCAAATAGCGGGAGCCCAAATAAGTTTTAGATAGGGTTAGGAACCCTAGCTCTCCTTCTCTTCAGCGCCGCAATAAAGTTCTGGAAGTTTCGAGTCATCCCAAGCATCTCGACCCTCCGACGCATGCCGTTCCAGTAACACCATCAGCGCCGTGATTCCAGGATCCATGATTGGTGCACTAATCAGAGGCCAGAAACTCTCTCGCTCGATTACCTGCAAAAAAGAAGAGAAAACAGCAAAGGAAAGAAGCAAAACAAGGCAAGAAACATGAATGATTTGTATACCAAATTTGTATCAGTTAATGATGGCTATAAAGCCGGACTTAAACATTGTAAAAAGGAGGAGATACGAAAATATTATGCAGAGATACTGGATATAAAATACTTACAGATTTAAAGAATATACAAGCGATTTCAAAGAAAAGGTGATTTAACAAATCATTTTTATTTTAGAACATATGCATGTATATACATCATTTCAGCAAAAATAGTATCTTTTAAAAAGGGAAGAGATTACTCTGTGGAAGGACGAGGATTTTAAACCTCGGACCACAGAGAGGACGGCGCGTGGTGGAGCGTGAGAGACTCTCGAGCGGAGGCTCGCGACTCGGGATTGGCCCGAATCCTCTTCCGGAGGATTTTGCTTATTTTTTTTTAAAAACGGATGTTAAAATGATTTTTAGGGGTGAAGTTTGACTTATATAGTCTATTTAAAACGGTGTCGTTTTACAACTATAGGATCCGCGCGTTGACCCGATTACCCGGGGAGGATCCGCGCATTTTTGAGAATTAGGGTTAATTACCTGATTGGTCCTCTCGCAATTTTTATACTTTTAGTTTCGTTTTATTTATTTTTTAATTTAGCATTAACATTTTAATTCTATTTCAATTCGACCCTCCCAATGATTTACAATAGCATTAGGGGAAACGGTGACGTTTTGGGAATAGGGCTATTTTCCCAGTGACCCCCTTTGGTTTTGTGTGTGTTTCAAATCGGGCCTTAATTCAGTTTTAGCTTTTTTTTAATTTGCCCCGTAATTTTACAAAACTTTAAATTTAGTCCCTTTTTTTATATATTTTCATATTAATATTCGATTTATTTTAATTTTACTTTTATACATCAAAATTATTAGAAGTGTTATTTTTATATGTATTACTATTATAAATTATTTTCCTCAAATTATTATTATTTTTATATATTATCATATTTTTCACATATATATATATTTATTAATTATTTATATATATTGTTTTACATGTTATTTCACATTATATCTATTATATTTCTTATATATTTATATTACATTTTATTTTATAATTTTTATATATATGTCATGTATATCATATATCATTGATTATATTATTTATGTTTATATTATATATATTATTTTGAAAAATGTAAATTATTATTATTAAATTATATTTTTAACTCACACCATATACATATTTTTTATCAATTATTTATTTATTTATTATATATATTATTTCATTTTTAAATTTAATATTGTTATATTATGAATTCTCTTACATACTTTTAAACCAATATATTACCATATAATTATTATTCTTTTATTCTTGTTATTATACATTATATTATCTATTAAATATTATTTTTAAAATGGTTATGAAATGTATTGTTTTTAATTTTATGTATATTTTGTTAGCAATCAATTACTCCTTTTTATTAGTTCTTATATATGTTTTATATTGTATGTATCATGTATGTGTTAAGCTTATTTTTATTATAATTATATGCAAATTGACACTATATTTCTTCTATTTGTATATCATACATTATTTGGTTATGTTTTTTTATATCATGCATCATTTAAATATTATTTCGTATGTTTATATACTTTGTTTATTCATTTTCAATACATGCTATGTATATATATATATATATCTTTATTTGCATTTTTGCTTTATATGTATTAATCTTTTTATCGTAGAACTCATTTTTATCTACCTTGTACAATAATATATTATTATGATTTATAATGTAATACAATTTTCCACAGCATCATCTTTAAAAGAACAAGGTTCCAAAATTTTCAAAGGCAATGCTTGGTGTTTGGAAATTTCGAAAAAGTAGTGCCCTAACTTATTGGGTTGCAACTTTTCTCGTTAAGTTCGAATAGTCAAGTACCCTTCTAAGGTTTTTAAAGGATTTCAAAATATAAGTGACTGTCTTGGAATTGCAAAGTGATATGTCCTAACTTACTGGATGTAGCATTTTGCTGCTTTGAGATAGAGATTTCCAAAAGGTTAACTTATAGTCAATACTTGGATACAAGTAAACCCAAATTTTCAAATATTTTAAAGAAGATTACATCTCAAAATTTTTAATTTCCGACATTAAAGACATTTCAATAATCAATTAGGTACCAATTTTTGGGCGTTACGAGGGTACTAACCCTTCCTCGTATGTAACCGACTCCCGAACCCACTCTTCTGATTTCGTAGACCAAAACCAACGATTTTAAAACAAATGTTTTAAAGGTGATCCAATCACACCTAAAAAGATTGGTGGCGACTCCCGTTTTCACTTTTAAGGCCAATTCCCATTTTCCAAAACACGATTTAAAAATGGCCTCGACAACATGCATAGAAAATATATATTTGAAAATAAACTATATAAAAAGGTTAAATATTATAATATATAAAATACATAATCAAATGTATAAAAGATAGGAATAAATATACATATTTGAAAAATGAAGAAATTAAAATAAAAAAAAAGGTTGAAAAACTAAGATAGACGAAGAATAAAATAAGAACAAACCACAGGAGAGTAAGAACGCAAGAGGAGAGAAATTTGAGTGAATGCTCTCAAGAATTCTTATTGCTTCCCAAAACTCAAGTGATTTACAATGAAGGGAGAGGCCTCTATTTATAGTTGAGCCTCCCCAAATCCAACGGTACATATCAATTACATCAACGATTAAGATTAAAGGATATCTACAAATTAAATCTCCAAGATTACAAGATCATATCTTCAATATTGCATATCATATCTAAGATTGTATCATATCTAAGATTGCATATCATATCTAAGATTGCATATCCTTAAATATTATATTTCCATATGAGTCAAGCTTGTAGATGGACCTTAAATCTTTTCAAGTAATGGGCCATTCTGATCGGGCCAAATTATATTTGTAATTCTGGACTGAACTTGGACTTCTTTTTTTTTTGGGGTTTGTTATTTTTGTTTTTGGACTTATTTCTGGGTCGGGGCAAAATTGAGTGTCTACAGCCACATTTCCTGAAATCTCCTCTAGTAACAATATACTTAGAGGTTCAAAATCACCCGTGCAACTTTCTTCATGGAAAGTAGCATATGTTAATACTTTAACTATTTAGTCCTTTGAGTTATAAAACAATCCACCTTTTGTTCTTTTTGGATAGCCAACAAACTTGTACAAATTTTCCGTGAATCCAACTTCTTTACATCCTTATCCAATAAATATGTTTGACATCCCCATATCCTAAATTAATTTATGTTGTGCTTCTTTGTAATATCCCTAAATCGGGTCTAATAGTTTTGAGTATATTTTTCGGGTTCCTAGCATGAATTTAGGAATTTATCGGGTTAATAGTAATTTTTTAATTTAATTTAGGAGGTCAATTTCATCTAAAATCGATTAAACAATAATCTAAAAAAATAAAAATATTTTTAGAAAATTAATTTTAAAGTAATTAAATAATTATTAGTGAAAATAATTAATTTCGGTCGAAAGAGAATTTTAAAATAATTTTTATTGGGGGTTAATTTGAGTTAAATTTAAATATTAATTAAATTGAATTTAATTGTAAAATAAGTGAAATTTTAGAGTATTTATTTGACAAATAAACCTTTAAATTCGGAATTTTGGAGGGAAATGATCAATTGGTAAAGTAAGGAAAATGTGGGAGCGGCTATTGGGCAAATTTATCAATTTTTAAATTTTTGGTGGGTTGTTTCAATTTTAAACACAATGCATCTAGCCTACTTTTCACACCATTTACATCATATTAGAGAGCTATAAAATTCGTTTTCTTTGCGTGGCTTTAAATATCTATCATCAGAGAATAGATTCAACAAATTTCATTCTCAAAATACTCTCTCTTTTCACACGAAATTATTTACAAAAGAAGCAAAAAATATTCTGAAATTTCTCAAGATTCTTGAATCAAGACTTTCAATCAAAGGATTTAGAACAAATCAAAGGTAATTGTTATTTCTAAACTTATTTTTATGATCATTAGAAGCATATTTACATGATTTGAGTGATAATTACATGATTTTTTTTATCAATGTCATATTATTCAAAAGCTTAAGGTGCTTTAATGATGGATCTTGAATTTTGATAGGAAATCCACAAATCAATAGATGTTCCAACTCAAAATGGATCTATTAGAAGGTTTTTAACTGATTTATCAAGATAAACATGTTTTGTAGGTTAATTTAAAAAATTTTGAATTTCATCATCTTCATGAACTGATTTTCTGGATTTTTGTGAAATTTATTTAAATGTGAAATTAATGCTTAGTGTATGTTTATTTGGTCTAGTATTGATGTTTGGAAGTGATTAGGAGGGCCGGAGTGATTGATTTGTGAGGAATCGAGTTTTCGACTTGATAGAAATCTAGTAAGTTAACTTTGAGTGAGAATTTCGTGTAGCCTAGTTGCTAAAAATTTTTGTTTATTATATCTTTTGTATAATATCTATTTTATCTCTGTTGGAGCTCCGAATCTTGAAGAGGATCGAGCTAATTGAAATTGAAGCTTGGATTTACTTGGTTGATCACTTGGTTGTGGTTGAGCTAGTTGTGTGGTAAATGTTATTAAAGGGCGATTTGGTAAATTGACCCTCACTTATGTTTAATTGGATGATTAATTACTGATTGCAAATATTTAACTAAGTTTTGGGTGCTTAATTTTGCAAGATTATTTATATATGTTTAAGTAATGAAATTTTTCGTAAGTGTTGATAAGTGAGCATCTAGTGATTTTATGTGCTTGATTTGATTGATTATAATGGTGAACTAAGCAAGTATGCTAGAGTTTTTGGTCCGTGGTATATTGATATTTCAATTGATAAATGAACACTGATAATAAGTAATTAGTATGCTAGATTTAATTTGATGTTAAAATGGCTATGTTAAATGATTCACATATGCATTTTGGTACTTTAAATTGAACACATTATTAGGGGTGAGCAAAACTCGATTCTACTCGAAAAAATTAAAAAAAAATTCAAATTTCGAGTTAAATGAATCGAGTTATTCGAGTTATTCGAGTCAACTCGAATTTTTTTCGAATTTGGAGCTCAAATCGAGTTGAATTTTTGAATTCGAATAACTCGAATAATTCGAATATTAAACTATAATATTTTACATTTTTACCCCAAACTCCCAAACCTTTTTACTTTTCCCTCAAAACTTTTACTCCTTCCCACTTTTCCCCCAAAACTTTTACTCCCTTCCTATCCCAACCCCCAATCTACCCAAAATCTATTTTCTAGCAAAATTTTACTCTCCCATTTACTTTTTCTCAAAATTTTACTCCCAAAAACCCTCAAAACTTTGTATTTTCCCCCAAAATTTTTACTCCCTCCCACTTTTCCCCTAAAACTTTTACTCCCTTCCCATCTCACCTCCCATTTACCCCAAACCCATCCTCCCCCCAATTTTTTTTTAATATTTTCCCTCCAAAATTTTACTCCCCCTATTTACTTTCTCTCGAACTTCTATTCCCCAAAACTTTTTATTTCCCCCCTAAACTTTTACTTACTCTTTACTCTCAAATAAAACATCAAAATTATCCCAAAAAAATCACTAAACATAAATAGTAATAATTTTATTTATATCTACCATTTATATTATTAAATTAAATTTCACATTTTATATCATTTATATTATTGAATTGTTTAGTCATATTGAATATTTATATTAAAATTGAATTATTAATTATGCCATAAAATATTCATGTTAAAATTTTATATGGTATCAATTTCACATTTTATCTTTAAAAAACTTTTATTAAAAAATCACATTTTTACATTTAATATATTTTTTAATTTCAAAATAAATAGTGACAAGAATCTGAAGATAATTGAAACAACTAAGCAAGCAAAGAAGCTAACCCTATATAAAAGATTAATAAATAAATTATGAGGTGATGAAAGTTAATAAAAAAATTGATTAAGGTGGACAAATTTTATTACGATGGGTGACAGTGCTTACAAGGACCCAAAATTATTTTTTAAAATTTAACTCAAACAAATATATTCGATTTGATTCGATTCAAATTCCATCTCACCGACTCGATTCGAGAAAATTTCAAATCAAATTAGGATGATAAAATATGATTCGTCAACTCGATTAACTCGAAATTTTTTCATTCGATTCGATCGAACGCTCACCCCTACACATTATTGATTAAAATTATGTTATGATTGATTGATTACATTGGCATTTTAGCATGGTGGATCCATTGGATATAGTTTGCATGCCATAGTACTTATGAATACTCACCATATTGATATGTTATTTATGAGCAATGAGGCTCTAGGTGGGCTAATTTGGAATAGATAAGGGAGTGTTGAGCTTGTGTCTCCACTCAACAGAACTAATTTAAGCCGATATAAGGGAGCGCGTGGCCTCGACCTGCTCAATTCGGGACTGATTCTGATTCTGATTGGGAGTAAGGAGATCCGTTTATCCGATGTATGATCACCTGATTAAGCCATGATTGTATATGCCAATATAAATGTATGAAATGTTATATGCAAAATTGATGATTATATACGATGATTAGTTATGATTTTTGATACATGGCTGAGCATATGGCATTGAACTATTAGGGATTGATATTGTGACTGAAAATTTGCATTTGATTGGTTTCGATTTAAGCATGATTTGGGTGCTATTTTTATCGTCATTTTATTAACATTCACTGAACTTTTTAAGCTCACACCCTCACATCCGTGCAAATAACCGACGTGATTGAGGAGCTAAAGAGCCAAGCAAGAGAGTTCCAAGAGATTAAGGCTCGGTAGATGTAGTAGCCCAAATTTGACCGGGCTTTAAAACCCAAAAGCAAAATAATAAATAAAGGAATATTTATTTATTAAAGTCCAGTTAGAATGAAGAGCCTAAAAGGTTAAAACCCAACTAGCTTAAACCCAAACCCAAACAAACCGGTTACAACTCAAACAGCCTACCAACCCATAACCCAGCTAATTACCCGGTACCCATTACACCCTACCTAGCCCAGAACTAAAGTGGCCCAATTGGCCCAAACTTTTACACCGAGGCAGGAAACCCTAGGGTTTCTGCCTTTCCCTCCTAGCGCCGCAACACCTTCTAGAAGCTTCGGGGAGCGTCTGACCAACTCTCGAATCGAGGCCACCATTCAAGGCACTGTCTCGGGGTCTGTCAACATCCTATCAGTGCCTCACCGTCTCCACAAATCCAAGCCAACGGTCACGCCTCCATCAAGGCCATGATTCCAGGCTCCGAGTCACGACGTGATCAACGCCACCGTTAGACCATCGTCAGGCCTTCGTCATCGCCGGACTTCTCGTGAGCACCTGCAAAGAAAGGAAAGAACCACAGCAGCAGACAAGCAAAACAAAGATGGAAAGAAATAGAAGGATTTCTTTCCCAGTTTTTGTAATAACAACAATGGCTATAAAACCTGAATCTAAACATTGTACAGAGGGGAATTTTTCACAGAATAAAATATATACATATATACAGATATTCAAAAAGTTCAAGCAGTTTCTTTAGAAAAGGTGATTGGAGTCTATATTCTGTTTTATTTTTCAGAAAATATATGCATGAATCTTGGGTAAAAATTGGTAAATATTGTAAAGCGGAGTAGTTACCTGAGTTTGTCGCCTCGAAGGGATGAAGGTTTTAGCCCTCCGACCACCGTGCGTGGTGGCACGTGAGCGCGTGAGAAGATCAGAAATGGAGGCTCGACAGAACCCTAAACCAAACCCCAAATCCTCTTCTCTCAGAGGATTTCTTTATTTTTTTTTCTGAAGCTAGTCTAAAATGATTTTTAAAGCTGAAATAGGGGTTTATATAACCCTATCAAAACGACGACGTTTTAAGACCTGAGGATCTGCGTGTTGACCCGATAACCCGGGGAGGATCCGCGTGTTTTTGAAGATTGGGTTAATTACCCAAATAGTCTCTCCACCTTTCTTATGATTTCAATTTTGTTTTGTTTTATTTATGATTTACCCCTGACATTTTGTTTCAGTTATAATTTAGCCCTTGTAGTAACTATTTTAAGTCTTGGATTAAAACGTCGCCGTTTAGGGACAAGGGCAAATTTCCCAATGAGTCCCTAAGGTTTTAATAGCCGTTTCAATTAAGTCTGATCTCAGTTATTTTTCTTATTAAATTAGCCATTGACTTTTATTTATGTTCAATTTAGTCACTTTTATCCCTTTTTAATCTATTTATAACCTATTTATTTTAAATTTTATACATATACTATTATATTTTAATATGAATATATGTATTATATATCTTATATTTATTTATTTATATTTTATTATATTATATTACTTCATATCTTTCTATTATCAAATTAACATACATTAACATATATCATTACTTATTACTTATTATAGTATATTTTATCACATAATGTTTATATATCTTTATACTATTATATTATTTTACATTTTAACACTATTATTTCATGTTACTATTATTTATTATATAAATTTTTACAAATTATTATTATTTTACATTATTATTTATATATTATTATTATACTTTTACTTATATATATATTAACTATTTATATATTACATTATTTTTATATACACTTTCATATTATAAATTATAATTATTATGTCATTTTATACCATTACATATTTTTACCTATATATTATTATCACTAAAGGTTTTCACTTATATTATATACGTATCTTTATTTATATGTTAATAATTACTTTACTCATATTCTGTTATTACATATTTTGAAGATATTATAACTCGTATAATATGTATTTCATCATTAATTACTTATTTCATATTATTCTAAACTTATATATATTATAATTATTTTATTATAAATATAAATTCTTTTACACATTTGATATTTTATATATTATTTTTTCTAAATCGATATATTTTATTTCTTTTGTAATTGTTATTATAAATATATTTTTCTTATATATTATACTTTTAAATCTATTATTAAATATCACATTTTTATATATGCTCATTCTATGTATTTTTTAAATAAAAAACTTATGTTTTATTATTATATAATATTTGCTTTTACTTTAGGATTAATGTATTTTATATATTATGCAATATCTTAGGCTTTGATAATTTACTTTCAAATGCATATTTTTATTACATATGTGTCAAAATTGTATATCATGCATCAGTTATATGTTTAAATATATGTTGAATTACATGTTCTTGGTTTTTTACTTATTTTATTTCTTAAATGTAAATTGCGTTTTATGTATATCTTTCTTTTTTTTTTTTGTTATGTTTTATTTCTTATACATATTGGTAGTATAATATTTGTGCTGTTGTTCTATTATTATAATATGTTATCTCGTATGTTATGTTAATATGCTCCCTCATGCATCAATTACGAGACTTCAATTTTTTTTTAAAAAATAATAAAGGCAATGCTTGGTGTTTGGAAGCTTCGAGAAAAGTAGTGCCCTAACTTATTGGGTTGCAATTTTTCTCGTTGAGTTCAAATAGTCACTAAGTTTTTTTTAAGATGTTCAAAATACGAGCAACTGCCTTGAAATTTCAAAGTATTGTGTCCTAACTTACTAGACATGGCGCTTTGTCGTTTCGAGATAGGAATTTCCAAAAAAGGCTAACTTATTGCCAAATATTTTAAAATATTGTGTCCTAACTTATTGGACGTAATATTTTGATTTATTTAATATAAGTGAACCCTAATTTTCAAAGACCAGAAATATTAAAAGAGAATTGCATCTTAAAATTTTTAATTTCCGACCTTAAAGACATTTGATAATTAATTAGGTACCAATTTTTGGGCGATACGAGGGTGCTAATCCTTCCTCGTACGTAACCGACTCCCGAACCCGTTTTTTATTTCGTAGACCAAAACTAATGATTTTAAAAATGTTTTAAATGTGATCCAATCACATTAGAAAGATTGGTGGCGACTCTCGTTTTCGTTTTTTCGATTCCCATTTTCGAAAACATCAGTTTTAAAATGGTTTCGACAGCTTGGCGACTCCGCTGGGGACTAATAAGAGAGTCAAGCCGCATAATTGATTATTTCTTGTCTTAATGTCGGAAATTAAAATTTTTAAATTTTAATTCTCTTTGCATTACATACATTTGTATTATGGCATGTGTTACTATATTCTAATACACATTGCATTTGCATGACCGTTGTGGTCACATCCTTAAGTTGGAGTGAGAAACTACGCCTTCGTGAGGCTTTTGCCTCCGTGCAGGATAGTGGATCACTTTCGGGATACATCCATACCTATGGTTTCGTGAGATTTTCATCTCCGTGCAGCTATAGGGAAATGTATCCCCCTGAACTGAACTCGATTCAAATGAGCCTATAATGGGTGAGGATCGAGGAATCTGCTGGTTCAGGTACCTCAAACTTTAGAACCAACCTCATATAGAAAAAAACCATAAGAGCTAACTTAGTTAGAGTTAAACCTTAGATATTACCCTTATAAATTATCATTGAGATTTATTGATATTATGCGATGATGACTATTTCTTTTCTTTCGTTTCCATGACGTTTTTACATTTACAAAGGTATCATTCACGGTCAGTCTCTACGTTAGGAAGTTTCGTTATGGAGAACGGACTTCTTGATAGAGTAGAGGGCAATGCCGATGTTCATAGATAGTCAGAGCAAACTCATCTAGAAAAAGGAGACAACATAACTATGGGATACGTGTCAGAGTTGTCAGATTATACTCGTATCAGTGTCACACAGAATAATCTCCAAGAGCTTAAGGAAATTTGGGATCAGTGGGGCAATGAGACTAAGCAGTTATTCTACGATAATTATGGAGATCTACCTTACTTGCTTAATATTCAGATAAATGAGCACTTGTTCCGAGCCCTTGCCCAATTTTGGAATCCGGCTACAGTTGTTTCACTTTTAGGGAAGTAGACTTGGTACCTACTGTAGAGAAGTACACTGCCTTACTTCGTTGTCCCAGGTTTTAGAGTGACAGGGTCTATTCTCGAGCTGCTTGTGTCCCCACCTTTTGGAAGAAATTATTGACCATTACTGGGATGAGCGAGCAGTGGATCATGGCCAAAATTAAAAAAAAGGGTGAGTGCAAATGCATTTCGTAGGATACTTTGAAAGATCTAATTTTGACACACCCCAATGAGACAAAGAAGATAGACATTTTTGCCTTAAGTTTGTATGGATTGATGGTTTTCCCTAGGGCTTTGGGATATGTAGACGAAGCGACCACGGATCTTTTTCATCGACTCGGTAAAAGGGTCACTTCTGTTCTTGCGATTTTGGCAGAGACATTCAGGTCCTTAGGTGCGTGTAGGAAGGCTGGTGCAGACTGGTTTATAGGGTGTGCTTAGTTACTCATGGCTTGGTTCTACAGTCACTTCCGATTGATCGGTGGGATTGTTTGTCGGGTTTTCTTTGAAAGCTATTCCCCATTGAAAGATATAGTAGCATCATCTAGGAAAGTGGATGTGCCAGAAGAAAATTGGATAGCGTTGCTTCAAAATCTTCAGGCGGGGGATGTTGAGTGGAGAGCTCCATGGATGGTTCATGGAGAGATACTTTATCGATGCGGTAGCTTTGATTGGGTTCCCCTGCTGGGAATTTGGGGTGCCATTGGTTATTCCCTTTTGCTCGTGTTGAGGCAGCATGGATTGAAACAGTTCGTACCAGCAACTCATGGGTTGGCTCAAAGTGAGTTTATATACTAAGGAGTCAATTATAAGAAGAAGGTTAGTGAGGTTTCTAGCGCTTGGAACAAGACTCGTCGATTGAAGGGAGTGGCCATTAGCCCTGCTACAACCCTAAAATATGTCGAGTAGAGGAGTCGAAGGATTAACGACAATGTCCTTATAACAAAAATGGAGGAAGCTCGACCAATGGAGGAATATTTGCAAGTAACACCCTCGGAGCTTGATATCATAAAGCAAGAATTTAAGAGAAAGAATTTGGAACTCGAAAATAAGATAGAAAAGCTTGAGGAGGATAAGATGTACCTGAATCTAGATGTTGACCTGCAAAAGAAGGAGGTTGAAAAAGTTAGGAAGGAAAAGAGGAAGGTGGAAGAAGACCGAGATGATTTAAAAAAGGAGTTTAAAAAGCACAAGTATCTTTAAAGCGAGTAGGGTTAGGAAAGTCTTCAGAACAGTGGCAGAAAGAAGTTCAAGAGGAAAAAGCTAGAGCCGAGCATTGGGAGAGGAAGTTCCAAGAAATGCGGGCACAAAATTTGATATTAGAGAAAGAGAATAAAGGGTTGAAGACTAAGGTAAATGAGCTGGGAAGATCCTTTCGATGGCACCAAAACCATGATCCTACGGTCGAGTTAGAGGAGCTAAAAAGTAAGGTTGAAGATTTGGAAGTGGCATTGCATGATGGTGAACTTCGGATTGAGCAGCTCGAGGTACAAAAAGATTGTATAAAAGGAGAACTCCATCAAGTTAAAGGTCAAGTCATGGATAGGGATTACATTATTGGCGAGGCTATAGCCCAGATCTGAAAGATTGCTAAATATGTTTGAGACTTAGCATTACGAGCAGATGTGTTGAGTATAATGTATGAGCCAGCGTCTGATAAAAGTCAAGAGTTAGCCCTTTTATTAGACAAAGTTAAAACTTTGGGCATTAGGGCAAAGGCTTATTTGTAATCCATTTATATGTAAAGATATTCTTTTTCTAAATAAAGTTTTCTAAATGAGATTAAATCGAGATCGATGCCTTTTTGCATTCATGCATTACATCACATCATATGCATTCAAGGTTATAGAAAGACCCTAATTAGTTAAATTTCTTTAAAAGGTAGAAAATCTGGAAATCACACATCCTTACGGCACCCACACTAAATCTAAGAGTATGGATCAAAGGTTCGAGCAATTGCAAAAGGCTATGCAAGACCAATTGCAAGAGCAGTTGGCCAAGATACAGAATGACATGAGGGAACAAATGTTAGAGGCTTAGAAGAATATGATGGCTGAAATGGCTCAGCTTCTAAGGGCCACTAATAAAGGGAAGGCCCCCACGACTATCACTGATAAGGAGGGTGAGGATCGTCCTCCCGGTTTTACTCCGCCTCATGTGCCACTGCAAACTGAAGCACCTCCTAGAAGGCCATCTGTCACTGTGAGGCCTCAACAGGGGCCAGTTGAAGCTGGGATCCATATGAATTACCCAACTAACTCGAGATTTAATTTGGGTGATAACCCTACCAATCCTCTTATTACTGACTTGGATATAGCTGAAAAAGAGGATTTGAGAGTCGAAGCTACAAAACAATTAGAGGAATGTTGCCGATAGCTGGAGGAGAAATTTAAAACTTTAGAGAGTGCTGAGGGGCATCATGGAGTTGATGCCAAAGATTTGAGTTTGGTCCCAGATTTGGTGCTTCCTTATAAATTCAAAATGCTGGAGTTTGAAAAATACAATGGGACTACTTGTCTAGTGGCCCACGTTACGATGTTCTGTAGGAGGATGACCGGATATGTGAACAATGATCAACTGTTGATTCATTGTTTTCAAGATAGCTTAGTGGGAGCAGCAGCCAGCTAGTACAATTAGTTGAGTCGAGCTAGAATAAATTCATGGAGGGATCTCGCGCAAGCCTTCATGCAACAATATAATCATGTGACTGATATGTCCCCTGATAGGATCACGCTTCAAAATATGGAGAAAAAGCCTAATGAAAATTTTAGGCAATATGCACAACGATGGAGGGAGGTGGCAATACAAGTACAACCACCACTGTTAGAAAAAGAGACCACCATGTTATTTATCAACACTTTAAAGGCGCCGTTCATCACTCATATGATTGAAAGCACCACAAAAAGTTTTGCGGACATAGTTATGGCAGGAGAAATGGTAGAGAATGCCATAAGGGGTGGCAAAATTAAGAAGAAAGCGGCCAAAAGATCGGCCCCAAGAAGAAAGGACAATAAGGTGAACAACACAAGTAGCTTCAGCTCAAAGGCAGTCACAGTTAGTCAGTCCAAAGGGGCTATGGTTGGGCAGCAAAGTACTCAAAGACAGGAATCGGGATCAAGATAGAATTCGGAGAGGATACAATTCACGCCTATCCCTGTGACGTATCGTGAGCTTTATCAAAGCTTATACGATGCACACGTTTTTGCTCTATTTCACTTGAAACCGCTATAGCCACCGTACCCCAAGTGGTATGATGCAAATGCTAAATGCGAATATCATGCGGGAATATCGGGGCATTTAATTGAAAATTGTACCAGATTCAAGAAAGCCGTAGAGAGGTTGATCAAGAACGGGGTTTTAAAATTTGATAGTACCCCAAATACTGAGAACCCTTTGCCAAACCATGATAATCAAGGAGTGAATGCCATTGGCGAAGCAACTGAAAGAAGGATAAAGGAAAATGTTGCTGAGGTAAAGATGCCTTTGAGGATAGTTTGGAAAGAAATGGTGAGGAGAGGGATGATAACCTCTAAGAAAGGAAGAGAAGAAATGGGGAACTACTATGAGTTCCATGACAAAAAGGGTCATGAAACCCAAAATTGTGAAGAATTCAAAGCCTTGGTGCAAGGCTTCATTGATAATAAAGAGCAACAAGTTTTTTAAGGTAGCTCTTATATAAGAGAAATAAGTGCGTTGGGAGATGAACAGCAAGAAACCAGCGGCCAAGAATTATTATTTCCTTGCCGGGGAATAATGAAGTGGAGGTGCAAACCAGGCCCAAGGTTGTCATCTATAAACCCGTTCCTTTCCCTTACAAAGATGACAAGAGGGTGCCATGGAGTTATGACTGCAGTGTGACAGTACCCAAGGGGGAGAGTATAGCCAGTGCATCTAAGAATGTGCAAAATGAAGGTTCCTACACGAGAAGTGGGAAACGTTATGATGAGGGGGTGTCAGAATGGAGCCCACGAAAACAAAAGATGTTGATGTTAAGAAAAAGAAAGAGACTGAAATACCCATCAATGAACCGGTAAGAGAGGAGGAGGCTAAGGAATTTCTAAAATTCCTTAAGCATAGTAAATATAGTGTGGTCGATTAGTTGCGTAATCAGCCAGCGCGTATATCAGTATTAGCCTTACTTTTGAGTTCTGAGGTGCATCGGGATGCATTGTTGAAGGTACTTAACGAAACATATGTCACCCATGACATATCTGTTAACAAATTAGACCGGTTGGTGAATAACATCAGTGCTGACAATTTCATCTACTTCAATGATGATGAAATTCCACCTGGGGGTATAGGGTCAACCAAGGCCTTGCATATCACTACTCGGTGCAAGGGATATACGCTTCCAAGTGTATTCATTGATAACGGGTCGGCTTTAAACGTCCTTCCATTATCCATATTGAATAGACTACCCATTGACAGCTCGCATATGAAAACATGCCACAATGTTGTAAGAGCCTTCGATGGAACCGAAAGGAAGGTGATAGGGCAAATTGACATTCCCTTGAAAATTGGGCCAAATACATATGAAGTCGATTTCTTGGTGATGGATATCAAACCCTCCTATAATTGCTTATTGGGGAGACCCTGGATACACTCGGCAGGAGCGGTGCCCTCCTCATTACACCAAGAATTGAAGTTAGTGACAGATGGACGGTTAATAACCATCAACACGGAGAAAGA
The DNA here is from genome assembly GCA_025698475.1 of Gossypium anomalum. Lineage (NCBI taxonomy): Eukaryota > Viridiplantae > Streptophyta > Magnoliopsida > Malvales > Malvaceae > Gossypium > Gossypium anomalum. The sequence continues at coordinate 81,542,513 of CM046961.1, forward strand.
CATTATAGCAGCAGTCACTAGCAAGGTCCCTTACGTTGAGGCAAATAAAGAGGCTATTGAGTGTTCTTTCCGCTCTTTGGAAATCATCAATGCAACCTTCATTTTGGAAGGAAGTGAGGTGCCGGTACCCAAAATGTCTAGAGCTACAAGGATGGCCCTGCAAATGATGATGGGGAAGGAAGTATTGCCAGGGAAAGGACTAGGAAGATAGTTGCAAGGAGGGATTCAAATCCCAAAGCTGATTGAGAAGAAAGATCACTTTGTTTTGGGCTTCAAGCCAGATCATAGGCACGAGAGGTAAGAGATTGAGAAGTGCCAAGCGAGAAGAAAGGCGCGTTTGAATAGAGGAGAAGTAGAGTGGGAACCGATGACATTCCCATCTATATCTAAATCTTTTAGGTCATGAGGGTTACTTGTAATACCTCATACCCGTACCTGAGACCGGGATAGGATACGAGGCATTACCGAGATTTTTAGAATAATTTCAATTAATTTATATTATATAGTATTCATTTTCATGTTTCATGTAACATCCTTTTCATATATTCAATTCAAAATATCATATAAAATACGATACAATACTTAAATTGTCATATTTACATGCTCATTCAGGATATACGAACCTACCTGGCTAAATTGCAGAAATACCAAGATCTAAGGGTATATTGGCAATTTACCATTTTCCCAATTTTCACCCAATCTTAAATTGATAATTTCATTCAATTTATTAATTTAGATAATAAACAATTTCAATTCATTCCCTTCAATTTAGTCATTTTTGACATTTTTACAAAATTACCCCTATAATTTTACTTTTATTCAATTTAGTCCATGAGCTTAAAACATACAAATTAGCCATGCTAGCTGAATATTCATATATATTTTCCACCTCCTCCTCTCCATTCCACATCCTTAATGTATATAACACACTTGTAAGTAACATTATCTATAATTTTTATTATTTACTTTTATGGATATTCAAGCTATCCATCTGTATCATAGTCACTAAATTATTTATATATGGAGCTATAAAACTCCAAATTAAGATCCGCTAATTTTCCTTGAAATTAGACTCATATATCTTCTTACTATAAAATTTTCAGAATTTTTGGTTTAGCCAATAAGTACAGTTTATTCTTTAAAGTTATCCCTGTTCTTCTGTCTGACAGTTTCGACTCTCCTTCACTAAAAATTAATTATCTCACAATACAAAACTCGGATAATATTCCTGTTGATTTCTTCTGAAAATAGACTCATTAGGGATTCTAAACATATAAATTTAGGACTATAATTATTTTTCTCCAATTTTTGGTGATTTTCCAAAATCAGAACTGGGGAACCCGAATTCATTCTGACCTTGTCTCACAAAATTCATTATATCTCATAATTTACAATTCAATTGCTTATAACGTTTCTTCTATAAGAGACTAGACTCAATAAGCTTTAATTTCATATTTTATTCATCCTCTAATTCAATTTCTACAATTTTTGGTGATTTTTCAAACTTATACTACTGCTGCTGTCCAAAATAGTCTTAGTACAAAATGTTGATTTTTCTACTTTTAATTTCAAATTAATCCTAACTAAATTCACTTACTTTTTCTATCTCAATTCATACTTCATTTCTATTCAAATTTTGTCCAAACTCATACTGAACTATTAAATTTCCAGCATATTTTCCTAATTTCGAAATTTCATCAATTTAGTCCCTACAATATAAAACTTATGAATTACTTTACAATTCAATCCTTATTTCATTTCTAACTTGAATTCCTATCAATCTAACCCCTAATTCATCTTTTTATTCAACATAAACAATATTTAGAAATCTAATATCTTTCAAAATATTCAATTAATTCATCAAAACCTTGTCCCAAAGCTTCTAAAACATCAAAATTAAGTAAAAAGGGCTTGATTGACTTACCTATTAAAGTTTAAAGCTTCAAAACCATGATTTTCCCTTTTCTTTCTTTCTTTCCTTTCTTTCTCCCCTGTTCTTCTCTGTTTCGTTTCATCCTTTTCTTCCTTTTCTATTCCTTTTCTTTTATTTCCTTTACTTTATATATATAATAATAATAATAATGATAATAATAACTTAATAAATATCTAATTAATATCAAATATTTATTTTACATTTGTATCCATTTATATCCACACACTTGTCACAATTTAATATATTTATTATATATATAAAAATCTTATAATTATTTAATTAATAAATATCTTTTATAATCAAATACATGTATTACAAATGTATGTATTTTTATTTATACACTTGTACCAATCATTTCCATACACTTATCACATTTTAATTTATCCATTGTATAATATCAATTTAATACTAATAAATACATTAATATTTATTTAAATAATAAGTAAATACACACATGTATTACAAATGTATTTACACTAATTATTTCACATGTATTTTATTTTTGCCATACACTTGTATCATATTATTAGTATACACTTGTCTTTCTTTTCTTTATTTCCTAATAAAATAATAAAATAATTTAATATCAATTAAATTATAATAATAAAATAATCTAAGAAAATACTAGATTCTTCCATCTTTTGCCGCCTAAATTCATACATTAGGCATAATTGCCTATTTGGTCCTTTTTAATTTTTTTAATCTATAATTAAACTTTCACACTTCATTCAATTTGGTCCTTTTACTTAATTACTCTTAATTAAATTAAATTCACTTAATTAAACTCTAATTGACCACTCATTTTACTTCGTAAATATTTATAATAAATATTTACGAATCCATTTTTCAGAAACGGAGACCCAAAAATACACTTTTCTGGCATCGGTAAAATTCGGGTCACTACATTACTAGTAGAAGAAAATCATCAAATTAATGCTGTACACGATGAGGGATTGGAGTAAAGAAGCCTCGAGGGCATTCGCCCTTACGAACCGGGGAGCTTTCTGAACAATTGGACTACAGAGGACCTTCCTGTAGTCTTTAAGAATTTTTCAGAGTAATTCTCGAAACATGTCTATTACTCTAAGGCCTAGGAGTAGTAAGATTACATTTGTGAAAATAGGCTTATGTTCATCTATTATTATTTAAATAAAACATAACTTTTATCAATTTAAACGAGTATTGTTTCACTTTTTATCAACCAATATTCCTTTAAATTTTGGCAATTCTTATTCTTTTATTCATAGCACATAAACAATCATTCTTAGATTCATTCATTCTTTGTATATTCTTTCATACCCCCACAGGTCCCTAGATATCAATGATATGAGTACTGATACTGCCGCTCCTGATTTCTTTTGCGAGCAAGACATGTGTTTAGAGGAACCTCAGGATTTTGAAGATGTTCAAGATTGTGACGTATCTCTCGATCTGTTAAGAATGGCGAAACAGGAGGAGAAACAAATCATGCCACATGAGAAAGAGGCAATAGAGAATATAGCCCTAGAGGAAGGGAAGGAGTTGAAAATTGGAACACTGATTACCAAGGACACAAGGCATGCTCTGGTTGAGTTACTTCGAAAGTTTAAAGATATCTTTGCCTGGTCATATCATGATATTCCCAGATTGAGTACTGATATTGTAGTACATCGTCTTCCGATAAGACAGGATTGTAAGCCAGTCCAACAGAAGTTGGGAAGAATGAGGCCAGATATTGTTCTGAAAATAAAGGATGAAGTCAAGAAGCAGTTTGACGCAAGATTCTTGCAAGAAGTGAAGTACTCCGAATGGGTAGCAAACATTGTGCCTGTTCCTAAGAAGGATGGGAAGGTACGAATGCGTGTTGATTACAGAGATCTGAACAAAGCAAGCCCAAAGGATAATTTTCCTTTGCCACACATTGACACTTTAGTAGACAACACATCGGGATATTCGTTGTTCTCCTTTATGGATGGCTTCTCAGGATACAATCAAATAAAGATACATCTAGAGGACATGGATAAAACTACCTTCATAACCTTGTGGGGCACTTTTTGTTACAAAGTAATGCCGTTTGGACTAAAGAATGCAGGGGCAACATACCAACGAGCCATGGTGAATTTGTTTCACGACATGATACATAAGGATATTGAGGTGTATGTTGAAGATATGATTGCCAAGTCACGTATAGAAAAAGAGCACATTGAGGTCTTAAGAAGACTGTCCTTGAGGTTGAGAAAATTTCGGTTGAAGCTCAATCCAGTAAAGTGTAACTTTGGAACCAGATCGGGAAATTTATTAGGCTTCGTAGTCAGTGAAAAGGGAATTGAAATCAAATCAGACAAGGTCAGATCCATACGGGAGTTACCTCACCACGTACTCAGAAGAAAGTTCGAGGATTCCTAAGAAGGTTGAATTACATCACTCAGTTCATTTCACAACTGACCGAGAAATGCGATCCTATCTTTTGCCTCCTCAGAAAGCACAATCAAGGTACTTGGGATGAAAAATGCCAGAATGCTTTTGAAAAGGTCAAGCAGTATTTGTTGAATGCTCCGGTATTATCTCCCCCTAGCCCAGATAAACCGTTAATACTGTACTTGTCAGTGTTCAGTAATTCTATGGGATATGTGCTTGGTCAGCATGACGAGTCAGGGAAAAAGGAGAAGGTAATTTATTATCTCAGTAAAAAATTCACTGACTATGAAATGAGATATTCCCCAATTGAAAAGTTGTGTTGTGTGCTAATTTGGACAACTCGAAGATTAAGACAGTACATGCTATACCATACCACTTGGCTTATCTCAAAGCTTGATCCATTGAAGTACATGATGGAGTCAACGACTCTAAATGGGAGAATGGCTAGATGGAAAATTTTACTTTCAGAGTTTGATATAGTCTACGTAAGTCAAAAGGCTATAAAAGGAAGTGCGGTAGCTGACTTCTTGGCCAGTAGAGCTCTAGAGGATTATGAGCCATTGAACTTTAATTTTCCAAATGAGGAGTTAATGTGTATAGCGATGACCGAAGATTCTCCATGGAGGCTCAATTTTGATGGGGCTTCTAATGTAGTTGGAAATGGAATTGGGGCAGTCTTGGTATCCCCCAATGGCGATCATTACCCATTCACGTGCAAGTTGGACTTTGATTGCACGAATAATATGGCCGAATATAAAGCATGCATAATGGGACTTCAAGCAGCACGCATGGAACCTTTTATTATGTCACGCCGAAAATTCGATTGTTGCGAATAGCGTATCAAAGTCACTTCTTCTGTTTGATCAGGATCATTAGCATCATTGGTATTAGTATAAGTATCGGCGTTTGCCCCATAGAGCGAGGTATAAAAACCCTAGAAGTATATGGAGATTCTGCGTTGGTAATTTATCAGCTTAGAGGTGAATGGGAGACAAGAGACCCTAAATTGATTAATTATCGAAAGGTAGTTTTAGGGTTACTGGAGGAGTTTGATGACATCACCTTCAATTATCTCCCACGAGACGAAAATCAGATGGCAGATGCTTTAGTAACCTTGGCCTCAATGATTAAAGCAAATAAAGAGGAAGAGGTGAGACCAATTCAAATGAGTGTCTACGAGGCTACAACTAGCTGTTGTAACATTGAAGAGGAAGAAAAGGATGATAACCCTTGGTATCAGGATATATTGCAATATGTAAGAGATCGTAAATATCCAGAATAGGCAACTGAAAATGACAAACGAACTTTGAGAAGGTTAGCTTGCGATTATGTCATAGATGGGGATATCCTGTACAAGAGAAAGAAAGACCAAGTACTTTTGAGATGTGTCGATGCTGTGGAAGCTAAGCTAATTTTAGAAGAGGTTCATGAAGATGTATGTGGGACGCATGCAAATGGGTTCACGATGGCAAGGCAAATCATGACGTTTGGCTATTTTTGGGCCACTATGGAAGGTGACTGTATCAACTATGCCAAGAAATGCCATAAGTGCCAGATTTATGGGGACAACATTCATGTACCACATTCACCTTTACATGTTATGACTTCTCCATGGCCCTTCTCCATGTGGGGCATAGATGTCATTGGACCAATATCGCCGAAAACTTCGAATGGACATCGATTTATCTTTGTGGTAATTGACTACTTTACAAAATGGGTAGAGGCCGCTTCTTATGCAAATGTTACTAAGTCAGCTGTAAGTCGATTTTTGAAGAAGGAGATTATTTGTCGGTATGGAATGCCTGAGAAGATCATATCCGACAATGCATTGAACATGAACAACAAAACGAAAGCAGAAGTTTGTGACTAGTGCAAGATCAAGTATCACAATTCTTCTCCCTATCGTCCAAAAATGAACGGGGCAGTGGAGGCTGCCAACAAGAACATTAAGAAAATAGTGGGAAAGATAACTGAGACTTATAGAGATTGGCATGAGAAACTACCGTTTGCACTCTTGGCCTATCGAACATTTGTCAGAACCTCTACTGGGGCAACCCCATTCTCGTTAGTTTATGAGATGGAAGCAGTGTTACCTATTGAAGTAGAAATACCTTCTCTTCGAATTTTGACAGAGATAAGGTTAGATGAAGCTGAATGGGTTCAATCCCGGTATGATCAGTTAAACTTGATTGAGGAAAAGAGGCTAAGAGCCATCTGACATGGTCAGATGTATCAGAAGCGCATGATGCGAGCTTATTATAAGAAGGTTCGCCCAAGAGAATTCTATGAGGGGGACCTGGTGTTAAAGAAGATCCTTCCTATTCAGAAGGACTTTAGAGGAAAATGGGTGCCAAATTGGGAGGGGCCATACGTCGTGAAGAAGGCTTTCTCTGGAGGAGCATTGATTTTGACAGAAATGAATGGGAAGAGTCTACCCAATCCAGTGAATTCAGAGTCAGTCAAAAAGTACTTTGTCTAAAGGAGAGAAGAATCCAAGGTGAAAACCGGCAAAGGTCACCTTGAATTTTCAAAAAAAAAAAGAGAAAAATGGAGAGGCCAAGGTGAAAACCCGCAAAGGACACCTTGTGACCAAAGGGATTTTGAGTTGAAAACTCGAAAGGGCAGCTCAAATTTTGAAGGGCATACAGTAATCTTGCTATATCTGACTTAGCAAAGAGTGAAGCACATTGTATATTGGGGCATCAACAAAGTACTTTAGATCTTTTAAACACATGTCAAACTCAAGAAAGATTTCATGGAGCTAGGTGTTAGACGCTCAAGCGGCGATATCTAGAGCATTTAACTTTTATCCTGTTTGCTATCTTTAGATTCTATTTCTTCTCAAAGATATGCTATCAGATTTATTTCATTTGTATTTTTGACAATTCATTCAAATCCAATTATTCTTAAAGATTTGTTCATCTTCCATTATTTTTTAAGTATGTTGCATTGAAATAGTGATAGATGAACTAAAATATCTTCACAAACGAAGTTTTGCTCATTACTTTGGAATTTCTAGATAATACAAGAAACCAAAACAGGACAATTGTTCGAGAAATTCACATAAGTAAAGGATGAAGGAACTCGAGGAATTTCTTTCTTCCAGTCCAAAAGGAAAATAGACAAAACCAACGATTCAATTCTAGGGAAGATTATTTTGCAGACGTCTTCAGTAGATCATAGCATTTGAGGAAGGGTACAGGCCTACAGGCTGAGCAAGAGTAATACTTTGAGAAAAAGAAAAGACAGATGAGGGAATGACGCCTAGGATAGGGGTCATGTTCATAACATTTTTGCATCATAGCATAGTTAATTAGGAACATTCGACTTACTTCGATCATAGCATCCTAATTATCAGGTATAATCATACCACAGGTTATCAAAGATGGCGTGCCTTAATCCCCTAAGTAGTAGGGTAATAGGCCGCAGCATAGCAGATCTGGCTGAAGCAAGATCCAAGATGGTTTGGCATCCTTGTGCTTACAAGGAATAAACCAAAGACATAGTTGATTTGTCTTTTACGTGTTTACATTGAAGCAAATCTAAGATGATTTGGCATCTTTGTATTGTCAGAGAACAAATCGAAGTTTGGCATCTCCATATTCGATGGAGAGCAGACACATAGCAGATCTAACCTTCAGATGTTTACACCGAAGTAGATCCAAGATGATTTGGCATTCTTGTATTTACAAGGAACAAATCGAGGACATAGTAGATTTGACTCTCAAATGTTCTCAAACAGATCCAAGATGATTTGGCATCCTTGTGATTACAAGGAGCTCGAAGACATAGCTGATTTGACTTTTACGTGTTTACATTGAAGCAAATCTAAGATGATTTGGCATCTCTGTATTGTCAGAGAACAAATCGAAGTCTAGCATCTCCATTTCGACGGGGAGCAGATACATAGCAGATCTCACTTTCAGATGTTTATACTGAAGTAGATCCAAGATGATTTGGCATTCTTGTGTTTACAAGGAACAAATCGAGGACATAGCAGATTTGACTCTCAGATGTTCTCAAAAAGATCCAGGATGATTTGGCATCTTTGTGCTTACAAGGAGCAAATCGAAGACATGATAGATTTGGCTTTCACGTGTTTACGCTGAAGAAAATCTCAGATAACTTAGCATCTCTGAAGCAAATCGAAGAAGCAGATCGAAGATATCAACATGACAGTCATAGGTTTACAAGAAGATTGAAGACCATGATAGAACCGGCCAAATTTGGTCTTTCTAAATCTTTGCTCGATTCCCGTTACACAGTAATAAGTAAAGAGGGGCAGCTGTAGTAGCCCAAATTTGACCGGGCTTTAAAACCCAAAAGCAAAATAATAAATAAAGGAATATTTATTTACTAAATTCCAGTTACAATGAAGGCCGAAAAGGTTAAAACCCAACTAGCTTAAACCCAAACCCAAACAAACCAGTTACAACTCAAACAGCCTACCAACCCATAACCCAGCTAATTACCCTGTACCCATTACACACTACCTAGCCCAGAACTAAAGTGGCCCAATTGGCCCAAACTTTTACACCGAGGCAGGAAACCCTAGGGTTTCTGCCTTTCCCTCCTAGCACCGCAACGCCTTCTGGAAGTTTCGGGGAGCGTCTAACCAGCTCTCGAATCGAGGCCACCATTCAAGGCAATATCTCGGGGTCCGTCAACATCCCATCAGTGCCTCACCGTCTCCATGAATCCAAGCCAAGGGTCACGCCTCCATTAAGGCCATGATTCCAGGCTTTGAGTCACGACGTGATCAACGCCACCGTTAGACCATCGTCAGGCCTTCGTCATCGCCGGACTTCTCGCGAGCACCTACAAAGAAAGGAAAGAACCACAGCAGCAGACAAGCAAAACAAAGATGGAAAGAAATAGAAGGATTTCTTTCCCAATTTTTGTAATAACAACAATGGCTATAAAAGCCGAATCTAAACATTGTACAGAGGGGAATTTTTCACAGAATAAAATATGTACATATATACAGATATTCAAAAAGTTCAAGCAGTTTCTTTAGAAAAGGTGATTGGAGTCTATATTCTGTTTTATTTTTCAGCAAATATATGCATGAATCTTGGGTAAAAATTGGTAAATATTGTAAAGCGGAGTAGTTACCTGAGTTTGTCGCCTCGAAGGGATGAAGGTTTTAGCCCTCCGACCACCGTGCGTGGTGGCGCGTGAGCGCGTAAGAAGATCAGAAATGGAGGCTCGACAGAACCCTAAACCAAACCCCAAATCCTTTTCTCTCAAAGGATTTCTTTATTTTTTTTTCTGAAGCTAGTCTAAAATGATTTTTAAAGCTGAAATTGGGGTTTATATAACCCTATCAAAACAACGACGTATTAAGACTTGAGGATCCGCGTGTTTTTGAAGATTGGGTTAATTACCCAAATAGTCTCTCCAACTTTCTTATGATTTCAATTTTGTTTTGTTTTATATATGATTTAGCCCTGACATTTTGTTTCAGTTATAATTTAGCCCTTGTAGTAACTATTTTAAGTCCTGGATTAAAACGTTGCCGTTTAGGGACAAGGGAAAATTTCCCAATGAGTCCCTAAGGTTTTAATAGCCGTTTCAATTAAGTCTCGATCTCGATTATTTTCTTATTAAATTAGCCATGACTTTTATTTATGTTCAATTTAGTCACTTTTATCCCTTTTAATCTATTTATAACCTATTTATTTTAAATTTTATACATATACTATTATATTTTAATATGAATATACGTATTATATATCTTATATTTATTTATTTATATTTTATTATATTATATTACTTCATATCTTTCTATTATCAAATTAACATACATTAACATATATCATTACTTATTACTTATTATAGTATATTTTATCACATAATGTTTATATATCTTTATACTATTATATTATTTTACATTTTAACACTATTATTTCATGTTACTATTATTTATTATATAATTTTTACAAATTATTATTATTTTACATTATTATTTATATATTATTATTATACTTTTACTTATATATATATATATTAACTATTTATATATTACATTATTTTTATATACACTTTCATATTATAAATTATAATTATTATGTCATTTTTATACCATTACATATTTTTACCTATATATTATTATCACTAAAGGTTTTCACTTATATTATATACGTATCTTTATTTATATGTTAATAATTACTTTACTCATATTCTGTTATTACATATTTTGAAGATATTATAATTCGTATAATATGTATCTCATCATTAATTACTTATTTCATATTATTCTAAACTTATATATATTATAATTATTTTATTATAAATATAAATTCTTTTACACATTTGATATTTTATATATTATTTTTCTAAATTGATATATTTTATTTCTTTTGTAATTGTTATTATAAATATATTTTTCTTATATATTATACTTTTAAATCTATTATTAAATATCACATTTTTATATATGCTCATTCTATGTATTTTTTAAATAAAAAACTTATGTTTTATTATTATATAATATTTGCTTTTACTTTAGGATTAATGTATTTTATATATTATGCAATATCTTAGGCTTTGATAATTTACTTTCAAATGCATATTTTTATTACATATGTGTCAAAATTGTATATCATGTATCAGTTATATGTTTAAATATATGTTGAATTACATGTTCATGGTTTTTTACTTATTTTATTTCTTAAATGTATATTGCGTTTTATGTATATCTTTCTTTTTTTTTTGTCAAGTTTTATTTCTTATACATATTGGTAGTATAATATTTGTGCTATTGTGCTATTATTATAATATGTTATCTCGTATGTTATGTTAATATGCTCCCTCATGCATCAATTATGAGACTTTAAATTTTTTAAAAAAAAATAATAAAGGCAATGCTTGGTGTTTGGAAGCTTCGAGAAAAGTAGTGCCCTAACTTATTGGGTTGCAATTTTTCTCGTTGAGTTCAAATAGTCAAGTACCCTTCTAAGTTTTTTTAAAGATTTTCAAAATACGAGCAACTACCTTGAAATTTCAAAGTATTGTGTCCTAACTTACTGGATGTGGCGCTTTGTCATTTCGAGATAGGAATTTCCAAAAAGGGCTAACTTATTGCCAAATATTTTAAAATATTGTGTCCTAACATATTGGATGTAATATTTTGATTTATTTAATATCAGTGAACCCTAATTTTATCTTAAAATTTTTAATTTCCGACCTTAAAGACATTTGATAATTAATTAGGTACCAATTTTTAGGCGATACGAGGGTGCTAATCCTTCCTCGTACGTAACCGACTCCCGAACCCGTTTTTTATTTCGTAGACCAAAACTAATGATTTTAAAAATGTTTTAAAGGTGATCCAATCACACTTAGAAAGATTGGTGGCGACTCCCGTTTTCATTTTTTCAATTCCCATTTTCCAAAACATCGGTTTTAAAATGGTTTCGACAGTAGAGATTTAGTTACACGTTTTAGAGAAGTTATTCGGGCATTGTGGAACTTCTAGGACTTAGTTTAATTTTGGTTGTAATTGGACTTGGACATTGGATTTTTTAATTTTGGATGGTTTTATAATATCGTATATGCATGTTTGTGTTTGATTATTGAATAATTTATGGTGTATTGTTGTTTGATAACACGGTGATTGATAACACGGTGTGTCAGGCATGATGTTTACACTAACCATTATTTAAATGAAGCTTCTATGGAGTGGTTTACTAGTGACTAAGGTACGCCACTTGTTTGAATTAACCAATGGGTGATATGCATGAAATTGAATATGTAATTCTATTTAATTGAGCTTTAATCAGTGTTAATAAATTCAATTGAAGGTGTATGAATATGTATGGTATTTAATTGTAGCTAAATCGGGTTTAATTGGCCATTAATACTAAAAATCAGGTTTAAAATCAAAATTTTTTGCACAAAAAAAATGCAGTGAACTGTTGGGGGTTTGAATTTTGGTCTTTTTAAATTGGTTCTCTACTCCGTTTAAATTACAAATTAGTCATGTAACTTGATAAGTCTAATTAGAGCCTCAAATGATAAGGAAACTTGATAAAACTTTAGGATTAGACTTCCAATTGATAAAATTTGTTAGAAATGCACTCAATTTAATATTCGGGTATAGTATTGATAGTTTGAAATTGTTACGGTTTAGCCCTTAATGATAAAACTTGAATTAAACATAGAAAATAAACTCAAATTAAGCTGAAATTTTTAGGGCTTACATAAATTGACTAAAATAGGGTTGGTAAATGTATAGATCTAAATTCGGGTTAGTTTAATCGTATGTGGTAAAATGACAAAAATGCCCTTAGGTTAAATTACTTATAAAAAGTTTAAAATTGGTTAACAAATTGCTTCTGCATTAATAAATAACTAATAAGTCGGGGTGTGTCTTGGGAGATCGTTAGCCGAAGAGTCACTTAGGTGGCTAATATAACACTTCGACTTCGGGCTGGTCCATCCTAGTCAGGTTTAGCGTGTCACATTCTTACCATGCCATATCTCATATGGAGTTTCAGTTGTTGACTTAGTTGACACATCATTTAGAATAGTAAGCAACTTTTAATGCATATCCCTAATAGGAAACCAATTGTTGCTAATAACTTACCATTAAACGAACTATATCTAGCAGGGTTTTGTTGTTTCTCTCCACTATGTCATTTTATTGTGGAGTTCTCGGCACAATCAACTGAGATAATATCTTATTCTCTATGAGGTAACCTAAGAACTCATCAGATAAATATTCCTCACCTCGATCAGAATGGAGTGCCTTAACTAATATATAAATTACAAACGTAATAAATAAATAAATAACAAAAACTTCAATCATACACAATTAGCTCATTGTTGCACAAGCTAACTTCCAAAGCGAAAACACTATAAATAAAATATAAACATAATTAATTAATATATAAATTACAAACACAAATATTTAAAAAAAACAAAAACTTCAAACATGCACACTAAAAATAGTTTCACAATTTGCCGCAAAACTCCAACAAATAAATTATAAACATATAACGTAAGCTTAAACTCTAAATATAAACATTAAAAACAATATATAAATTATTACAAAAAAGAAATTGACCTTTACCAATTTCTCAAAATGCCTCCAAAACTCCAACTTGTGATAAGTTATTTTTTTCACTATTGCATCAACTTAAAATTTGTATGGGAAGATAATATTTTTTGCCATTGCTTAACAACAAAATATGTGTGGAAAGAGGGGAAGGACCAATGTTTAAATATTGGTTTGGAAGGGAAATTAATATATATATATATATACATATATATATTGCGGAAGGGGTTATCGTGACCGATTGGTAACAATAGTTAGGTGGCACCAGCTTGACACTCTTACTGCCAATGTGACCAATCAGACACAGCAACCCCTCCCCTGATAAATTGTAGAAAGTTTTTTTTTTCAAAATTTAAATAGGTGTCGCCACTTAATCGGGTGACACTAGTACTACACGCATTTTTTCAATTTTCTTTTGTATTTGCTTCAATTACTCGTATTTCTTCAATAAAATTTCGGTGTCGTCTAGGGTGGCGACACCAATTAAAAATAATAATTTTTTCACTGGGAATGATTTGGTTATGATTGGAATACTATGGAGTGGTGTCGCTTGACAATATAACGACATCAAAAAACATTGTTTAAAACATACCATTCTCATAAATAATCTAAAAGGCAACCTATTTTCGTATTTAATTTTTTTGTATTATTAATGTAAAAAAACCCTATCTAACTGTTGCGTTTGGTTTAGAATCAAAGATTATAATGTCTATGAAATAAACATTTCACATGCACTAACATTGGTCTCTTAATATTAATTTAGCAATATCTATAATATATTTATAAAGTCCTTTATTGAGTTAGTGTCACCCGTTAACCAGATCCCAACTCATTTGGGGAAACTATTTTAATGTCCCAATAAATATAAATATAAATGGTGGGATTTGAACCCACATTATTTGAATTAGTAAAACGTTAAATTTAACACTCAACCATAACTTTGCTTTCTTATTTTTTTATACTTTTTAATTTAATATACACAATTTATTACCTTAATTAGTTGTTTATGTTAATATTGTTGTTGATTGAGTTGGTATTACAAGTTAATTCAATACCAACTCAAAATTGATGGCAACATCTTAATAAATAATCATTCTCTTTTAATAACATTAGTTTTATGTATTTATCTATTTAAATTTCGTTTTACTTAAAATTTAATCTACTTTTTTTAATTTAACATCCTATATATTTTATCTATTATTATTAATTAATTTTAAATCATACATTTCAATATTTATTATATATTATTTTAAATATATTTCTATACTAATAATATAAAAAATATGATTGGAACACTTTCTCTCCATGAAAATGACGTGGATGAGATTTGTCGGACTAATGATAGGTTTACCAAGAAAGTTCAGCTTAAAGAATAAGAAGTTGTTGTTGATAGCGTGATGGATAGTGATCCAAACCCAAATTCTCAGATTTCCTAGAAAGATAAAGTACTGGGAATTGGATCAGTGGGTTTGAAATGTGGTGTTGCGACATCAGGGAAGAATGAATTTGATTTTGTTGAAGGAGATGTCAAAAAATCATATGTGAATGGTATTGCTTCCATTGTTTTCTTTGAAAGGGTAAATGATATAGAAAATACAGTTGTGATCAAGCTTTTAGGCTAGAATATTGGTTTTGTGTCTCTTCAGAACAGAGTTTCAAATTTATGGAAACGTTCGAAGTCGTTCCAACATATGGACATTGAGAATGGTTATTTTCTGGCCAAGTTTCAAACCAGTGAGGATTTTGAAAAGGTTCTATCCTAGGGTCCATAGATTATTTAGGGGGCAATATTTGACAGTGCAACCTTGGACTGTTGATTTCAATCCTACCCAACCCTTCCTAAGTGTAGTTTTGGCTTGGATTTGTTTTCCTGGACTACTGGAGCACTTGTATAATCGGAAAGTTCTATGGGAAATTGGTATGATAGTGGGAAGGTTGTGAAATTAGATCTTAACACTGCTAATGAAGCAAGGGGAAGATTCGCTCACATGGAGGTTTATGTCAATCTGCAAAGCCTATTAGTTTCCCAAGTCTAGATTAATGGAAACCTTCAAAGAGTTGAGTTTGAATACTTACCAACAATCTATTTCTCGTGTGTTAGGTATAGGCATGCTAAATAAATATGCCCAAATTTGAAGCTTTCTTAAATGGTAGGTGAGGGGCCGACTACGAATGAAAAAGGTATTACGGCAGCTATGGCGATGATGGTTGAAGACGACAGAGCGAAGGAATCCCCAGCATATGGTCTATGGATGCTTGTGGAGAGAAAATTAAGGAAAAATTTTAGGGACCATACAAAATCTATTATTGTTAATTTAGGGGCTTTAGTTGGGGATTCCAAATTCAAAGTCCTTAATTCACTTAGTGAAAATGGGGAAAGTGGGAAAGAGAGGGGAGAGTTATTTTTGGAAGCTAATAATAATAATAAAAGGTAAGGGTGTTATGGCTGAGTATGAAAGCTATAATGAAGGTGGAGCTATTAGCCCAGTTCGTTTGAGGTAAGCACCTACATCTAGAGTGGGTTAAAGAAGAGGAATAAGGGAAATGGGCCTTAGTGTTGGAACCCAGACTGAGTCTCAAAGTCTAATAATGGAAGATAATAGAATTAGTCCTAATCTTGGGCTGATTAGTTTGGCCAAAACTGTTGGGCCTCTGAATGATGTGAGGTTTGTTAAGAGGAAGGAGTTTCAAAATGTTGAGGTCCATTCTAGATCGTTCCAACTGGAGTGCTGTAGTGATAATCCAATCTTGGACGATGATGAAAACACCGGAAAAATAATAGGAAATTTTCTAGATATTCATGATGGTCATGATTCCGCAAGTAAAGGTCTGGACACCTCTTTCCACTTTAATTCTATAACACCCCTCACTCGTATTCAACGCCAGAATAGGGTTACAGAGCATTATAGAAGTTATTTCGCAAATAACATACATTCACATACATTTTCAAATTCCATGCAAACATCATTCAAAATCATTCACATACATTCATAATGTCCCTAATACGAGCTTATGAGGCCCAAAACATGTATTCGAGGTGGTTCAGGACTAAACTGATAACTTACGAAATTTTTGGAAAACTTAGAAAATTTTTACAAAATACAAGGGATACATGCCCGTGTGGCCCGGTTGTGTGTCTCACATGGCCAAAGACACGCCCGTGTCATAGGCCATGTGGACATTAGAAATGGCCGTGTCCCAGCTTGTGTCCGACCTAGTGTAACTCCTTAACTTGGGTCACACGGCCAACCACATGCCTGTGTGACCAGCCCGTGTGCCCTCTCGAAATGGCCTCACATGCTTGTGTGCCAGGCTGTGTGCTAGGCTGTGCCAAACCTGTAGAGTATACTAACTTATGCCACATGGCCAAGTCACACACCCGTGTGCTGGGCCGTGTGGAGCATACTAACTTGGATTCAATTCAACACCAGGCGACACACGGCCGTGTAACATAACCATGTGTCACACACGGCTGAGACACACACCTGTGTCTCCACTCGTGTAGATAAAAATAGGCTATTTACCAAACCATTTTGCCACCCAAATTTGTATACACCTACACCAAAACTAATGGCACCAAAACATGGCATAAATAGGCAATCAAACCAACTAAATCAAACATAATTCATGCTAGCTCTATACCATCATCCACAATACACATAAATAACAAAATAGACCATTCCATTTATACCAAATTCACATTCACATTTCAACTAAATGGACACTTTCAAACATGCATCATTATGCCTAAACTCACAAGCATATAACTTCTCAATAATCAATCATTCACCACAAGCATTAGCATAGCAATTATCAATACAAGACAAAGGCCATTTACATATATATACACAACCAAATCAACCAAAATAAGCCAACTCTCATGGCTATGCACAAAACCAAATACTTAACATTTACAAGTCATTTCAAATGACCAAATTCATTACCAAACTATATACCAAAATGACCATAATCCTATACATGCCATAATCAAAAAATATAGATTCAAAAGTACCAAAGTGATAGTTGGATAGTGTGATGAAGTCTCCGACGATTTCTGAATCCAAGCTAGCTTTGATATCATTATAAAATACGAAAAAATAAACAGTGTAAGCTATAAAACTTAGTAAGCTTGTATGAAATAAACTTAATTAATCATAAATACACAATTCAAACAATTGAATATATCATCACATAACTTATATTAGCTAACAAACCTTCCACATAATCAATCACAAGATTAGTTGTGAAATTCACAAGTTTCATCGATTCAATACTTATACGGTTCTTGTACATACTTGCACCATCTCTTATTAGTTTCATGCATATCTATGTCTTTGACATACCAGTTGAAGCATTTGGAATACTATCGGATACACAGGAAACTCGCACCGTAAGTGCCACATACATTGCCGAAGCTATCTCAATCTCGTATCACATATAATGCTCACTCCCGAGCTATCAATGGGTTTGTTCACACAAGCTGACGGTCATGAAGAAGCTATACGGTGTTGCTCACACAAGCTGATGAGTATCCACAACACATGCTGGATAACTCAGCCACCGGTAGGACGTACGAACCAGCACCCAAATCACATAACCCCTAATAACATGTCATTTGTATCCTAATCTATTCCTAAGGTTCAACCGGGATTTCACACTTGCCAAATCATTGTCGAACATGTCCATAGTTTCGTATTCACAGTTTATGCAATACCAAAGTATCTAAAACACAAATATAACAATGCTTATTACATACGAACTTACCTCGAATGCAAAAATGACGAAACGAGTCAATTAGTCTAAAACATTGTTCTTTCCCCTATCTAAATCCGTATTTTGCTTTTCCTGATCTAAATATAATCAAAATTAACTTATTTATTTCTTAATCTATTTAATTTGGTCCAAAACATTAGGGCAACTTTATACTTTTGCCCCTAATATTTCAACATTTTCACAATTTAGTTCTTATCTCATAAAAATACAAATTCATGCAATTCAACCTATACCCATGCTAGCCAAATTTCAATTAGGTTCCTAGAAGATCACATTTTTTATTTATTTCACAAATTAACCATGAATTTTACACATTTCACAATTTAATCCCTATTTGGACATTTTACTAAAAATCACTTAACAAATGTTGTTTATCTAACAACAACCATACATTTTTTGTCATTAAACATCAAAATGCACATAGATTCATCAATGGAAAAACCCTAAACCTATAACAGTTTAGCAAAATAGTCCCTGGGCTAGCTATATTAAGTTGCAACGATCTCAAAAACATAGAAATCAATAAAAATAGGACAAAAATCATACCTATTTGAACAAAAATGCCTTGGCCGAACCCTAGCTTCAAAAATGGCTATTTATTCTTTGTGAAAATTGGATAAGGAAGATGATAACATAAAAATTTGGTTTTTGTTTTATTTATTTTACTTTAAATAACCAAATTACCTATTTAACATTAATTTAAAACTATTAAAAACACTTAATGTATGTCCATAAATGTCCATTAACATTAACAATGGGTTAATTAATACATAAGGGCCTCCACTATTTAATTTCATAGACATTTAATACATTTAGCTAATAGAACACAAGTTTTACACTTTACACGATTTAGTCCTTTTTATCGAATTAAGCATTCAAATGAAAAAATTTCTTAACAAAATTTTCACACAATCTTATATTCATCCTGTAAGCATTAAAATAATAATAAAATTATTATTTTGACTTCATATTTGTGGTCTCAAAACCACTATTCTGATTTCACTAAAAACGGGTTGCTACAAAATCAATCTTTGAAGGACAAATGGAAGTGGCAGTGCCTTTGGGTGATGGGTTGCTCAATCCTTCCAAACATTCTGTAGTTTCTTTTAAAGAGAAGACTCCTTTGAATCCTATTTTGACAATGGATAGGCAACAATTAGTGGTAAACTCCAAAGGGGATGTGAGTAATAAAACAAATGCTACTGATAAGAAAAATGGAGATGGTAAAATCGGGATTAAATTAAACAAGACCATTCAAGATAGGGGGCCACATTTTAAACATTCTGGCAATATTCAGGTTCCAATTTTGTATTCTGTACACAAATGTTGGAGTTGATTTCTTGTCAAATTAAAGAGGGAGGAGTTTTAGAAGTTGAATCTACTGCTAAAGAGCGTTGGAAAGCCATAGATGACATCTAACAGTAAAGGTTGGTTTTCTTTCTCTTGTGATTTTCTATGGATATTAATATGTCTATGTTCTCGTGGAATTTTCAGGGATGTGCGACCACAAAATTCCCTCATATATTCTGAGAGTATTATTTGGAATATTAACCTGATATCGTTAGTTTAATAGAGCCGATGGTTAATGGACATAAGAATGATTTGTAATCCTCAAGTTGGGTTTTTAGATATCACATAGAGTTGTAGCAGTTGGTTTTTTTGGCGGTATTTGGGTGGGATGGGAGGATTCAATCAATGTTAAGATTGTAAGTAATCATCCGCAATTTATCTTGACATGAATTTATAGAAATATTCACTCAGATCCTGTATACATAGCTCTCGTTTATGCTAGTCTAAATAAGACGAAAAAGAAGGTTCTATGGAGAGATTTGAAGTTATTCATTCCCTTTAAGTCGGTTCCTTGGATGGTGATTGGAGATTTTAATACAATCCTATCCTTGAATGAAAAATAATGAGGGAGTGTTTATGGGAGGAGGTGTTCTGCTTTTAGGGATTTTATAGAGTCAGAGGAATTGCATGATTTGGGGTTCAATGGACCTTTTTTTACTTGGCATAGAGTAAGGACTCTTGAGAGGCTTTATAGAGTAATTGGGAATAATGCTTGGGTTAGTATCTTTAAAATTTTTTAGTTACTTATATGTCGAGGTTAAAATTAGATCATAGTCTGCTTTATCTTTGCTTAAAGCCGGAGCTAAACTTGCCTAAAAGCAAACCATTCCGATTTCTTGCTGGGTGGATTGAACATCTAAAGTTTGCTGACTTTTTCAAAAAAAAATAAAAATTAAATGGCAACATGGATGATTCTCTTACGTTCTTTACTTCCTATGTGAATGATTGGAACAAATCAATTTATGGCCATTTAGGAGCTCGTAAAAGAAAATTGGTTTTCAAGTTATCTAGTATTGAAAAAATGATGGAAGATTTAGACTCTGATTGGTTGTTACAGAAGGAGGTGCAAATTAGGGAGGAGTTGGAGAATGTTTTATATCATTAAGAATTATTGCGGAAAAGAAAAGCCCATTGTGATTGGCTTAATTTGGGAGACCATAACGCTAAATATTTCCAAAATTGGAACTTAAAATGGAGGAAATTTAATCGCATTTGTGCAATTTAGAATCAGAAGGGGGAGTAGGTTTATGATTTGGAAGAAATTCAGTCTGAAGCGATTACCTATTTTAAAAAATTATATGGGGAGATTCCTACTTAGATAAATAATTTTCCACCTAGTTTTTTTTCTCAGGTTGAGTAAAATGATCAGGATTTTTGGGAAGAGTGGTTACGGATGAGGAAATTAAAAATTCTCTATTTGATATGGCTCCTTTGAAGGCCTCGGGGAGTGATAGGTACCATGCTTTTTTCTTTCAAAACCAGTGGGAGGTCCTTAGAAGGAATGTTTGTGATTGGGTTAAGAAGATTTTCAATGGTGGTAACATTGACTCAGAGTTGAACAATACTCTTATTGTATTTATTCCTAAGTTCTCTAATCTCGAGAGTTTAATTCAATTTAAGCCTATAAGTATTTGTTTTGTCTTATACAAGTTGATTATGAAGATCATAGTGAATCGATTCAAGTTGATTTTCCCTAAAATTATTTCTCAAGAGCAAGCTGACTTTATCACGAGAAGGAATGTTTCGGAAAACATTATTATTTTACAGCAATTCATTCATTCTATAAGAGGGAATAAAAACAATAAAAAATGGATGGCTATAAAAATCGACTTGGAGAAATTATATGATAGGGTCAGATGGGATTTCATTGACTTATCCCTTCAAGTAGCTGTTATTCTAGGATACTTGAGGAATGTTGTTATGTCAGAAATCACAAATTCCACTATGCAGATCTTGTGGGATGTTGTTCCTTCACAAAAGTTTAAACCTATCAGAGGGATTCGTTAGGGGTGTCCGTTGTCCCTGTTCCTTTTTGTGTTATGTATGCAGTGGCTAGGACATGGTATTCAGTCAGCTATCTCGAGTGGTAGATGGAGTCCTATTCACTTATCTAGATCGGGTCTGACTTTATCTCATCTTTTCTTTGTTGATAATTTGTTTATATTCGCTAAAGTTAAATTGCAACAAGCACGTATTCTTAAGGAAATTCTTAATAGTTTCTGTAACTTTTTAGGACATCAAGTCAATGGCTGTAAGATGAATATTTTCTTTTTTGATAGAGTCAGTAAGAAGATGATTGGTAGGATAAGCACTATGCTTGGCTTTCAAAAAGTGGACAATTTGGGAACATACTTGGGTGTACCTTTATTCCGTAAAAGAGTAACCAACAACACCTTAAGGTTTGTGGTTGATGAGGTTAGAAGTAAGTTGCTTAGCTGGGATGCCAAACAACTTTCTCTAGCGGGAAGAGTTACTTTAGCACAATCCGTCCTCCTATCTAATCTTAATTTTTTCATGCAATCTATGATGATTCCAAAGGGTATTTGTAACACCTCAGTTCTGGTGGGCACAAGGTCTGGCGTAGTCTGATAGAAATATGTTTGACGGAGAGGTATTCGCCTAAGTACCCCTTCGGGCAAATTGAGTTAGCGGATACAATAATGTATTTAAGGCAATAAGGACTCTCTGTTATATTGTTATGATTTGTTGGAAATAAGATGTAATCAAGTAAACCGGTATTGAGGGTATGATGTCAGAGGTATAGTGCACCCTTTCTCTATGGTACTGTGCAAGTTAAGTTACAAGGTAAATTGGTTAGGATCTAACCAAACGTGAACCAGAATAGTTAAATGACGAGGGGAAATATTCAATTAGGTTTCTCAGAAGTTGTAGGCTTTAATAAGACAATTCAATTATGATGAGACATTTGTCAAGTTCCAATAAAGACTTAGATTATATTAATAGTTTTTCTAGTTTGAATAAAGGGAGTTCTATTTTTCTCTCTTAAAAACATTGAAATCTAGGGCTGGAGGAATCAAAAGCATCCCTTGAAGTTGGATCAGAAAACGTGGATTTTATTAATAATATTTTCATGCCAAGGTAAATTTTATGGCTCTAAGTATATTTGTATGAGTGAATGGAGAAGTAGGGCCTTGTACAGGGGTTATCAGAGTTTGAAATGATTGTAAAGGTTATGTGTATGGGTTTTAATGGTGATCTATAGTTTTATAAAGCAGTGGTTGTTGTAGTTTTTGATTAAATGTTGGATCTTGAGTCCATGTTACTATCTAAAGTTGTCAAGTGAGTCCCTAAGTTGACTTTTATAAGTTGTATACTGTGTGTTCTAGATACTCCTATGAAGAATCGTATGAACCATGAACTGAGATTAGAAAAGAATGGTATGATGAGTATGTATATATATAAATGTTGGATAAGATTTACATGTATAGCTTGTAAGAATCTGATAAGCGTAGAGTATATGATAAGAAACCTAGAGTCGGAGATATGATTGTAAGAACATATCTGGAGTGCATAAGATGAGATGTATGTTAAGTTGGTACTAATGCATGAAAGGTCTGTTAACTGCCCATGTTTGTACACCGCAGTGGAGTTTAAAGGGGTCCATCGGGACTTTAAACGCGATCTTTGAAAGAAAAGCCCATGCCCATAGAACCATATCGTGTAAGACCATAGCTGGTGGGCTATGGCATCATATGGAAAGAACCAAATGAAGGTTATTACCTAATGGGGTTTTCTGCGTGACCTCGAATAGTGAGGGGCAAACCTCACGAAATGTGAGTCTAGGCAAATCTTTATCATGAACACGTAAGAAAATGAAAGCTTTTGTGGTGATCTAAAAAAATGAAAGACTTTGTGGCAAATCTTGTGAATAGTACCTTCATGGTGCACTCTAAAGAATGAAGTTTGTGGTAGCCTTCTGCAGGAAACGCCTCTGTGATGAACTCTAAAAGAAAGAAATGGTTTCCATGACACATTATGAATGAATGAAATTCTTAAAAAAAAAAGGAAAGAACAATGTGAAGGTGGATTCTAGACTTAGAGCCTTCGTGGCAAAAGATAAAGTATATGCCCTTGCGGCTGGTTCGAAAGGAATATCCTCTATGGTGAATACTATAGAGAAAGTTTTCATGACATGCACAAAATAGGCTACACCTATAGTGTGTTCTAGAAAGGCTTCTAAGAATTTAACCATGAAGGACGCTTTTTGTGGTAGACTCTATACTAAGTAATAAACATATTTCTTATTGTTCCTAAATGCAAACAATGAGATCAGTAAGCACGAAATATATCTATGGGTATTATGGTAAGGTACTTGATATGATTAAGATTTGTACAGAGATGGAAATTAAGAGATATAGTGAGGTAATAAAAAATGAACGTAAACATGATACGCTCGGAAGGAAGCATCGATTTAGTGTGTATGAGTCTTTTCCTAAAGTTTGAGGAAGTTATAGCTTAGTGAATGGATAATGTAGGTAAGGTCTCAAAGGCACTAAAGAGAAGGAAATGGTCTTAGAGTAAGGTATGGTAACGAACGTGAATAAAGAAATGGAAGTAAAGGTAGCTTTTGTTAGAAACTCGATAAAGAATAAGAGCAATAAGATGGTTCTTGAAATATTAAATGCAGTGTGCAAGTATGATTCAGATAAATGGTGTTTGCCTCATTAAGTTCCATTGAACTTATCTTTGCGTGTTATGTTTTAAATGGGTTTAAGGGTCTTTGCCTGGAAGGATAACGCTAGACTACGCTAAAGAAGTGGCGTATTGGGCTATTATGCATACAGAGCGAGCTTGATGGCGAAATCGAGTCTGAGCTGATAATTATGGAAATTTCAACCGAGGGGAATAACTATGTAGACTAGGGCATCAAATCAATTCAAATTGTAATTAAACTCTCTATGTATACTATTTGAATTTCCGTATTGTTTACACTTTTGTATTTTGTTAAAAAGATTGAAATCTAATAGCTGGAATCACTTGTAATTCAAATAATTAAGCTTAAGTACACTATATTTGTGTGGTAGCATCCAAGATTCTGGTCCGATTTATCAGACTGTGTTTGGGGTGTTACAGTATCTGTGAGGGGATTAAGTGCATTGTTAGGAACTTTATTTGGGGATCTTCCAATGGTTCGAGGAAGATGGCCTTAGTTAATTTGGAGTCTATATGCCAACCACGCTCTTGTGGAGGTCTCGACATTTACCACTTAGGTGACCAAAATAAGGCTTTTCTAATGAAGATAGGGTTTGTGCTACTAACAAAAGATGAAACTTTATGAGTTCGTGTTCTTAGATCTAAACACGATATGAAAGCGAGACTGTTGGAGAATATCGCGTGAGGGAGATGCTTCTTTCTTTGGAAGGCTCTTGCTAAGGTATGACCTTTACTACTTGAGAATATTGTTTGGTCATTGGGGAATGGTAGATTTTTGGAAAGACTCCTAGATTCCTCATTTAGAGTCATTGATTAAACAAATCACTTCTCGTGAAAATATTATGTTTGATTGTCGGCTTAGTGAAATGATAATAGTTGAAGGATCGTGGAACTTTGACCTTTTCAGAGTATAACTTTCAGAATATTGCATTAAAAGAGTTGTGAGTATTCCTCTGCCTCATCCGGATGCGTGGTTAGATCGTTTAGTGTGGCTAAATAATTCGATGAGATCGTTTTCAATAAAGAGTGCGTATTGGACTATCAGGGAGAGATTCTAACATTTCAAAGAAAAGTATTAGAAAATCGTTTTGAAGTATCAAGGGCCGCAACAAGTCTGTTTCTTTTTTTGGCTAGCTTTTAAACAAAGGCTTTTTACTAATGATGAAAAAGTAAGGAGGGAAATTGGTCACGATCGCTCTTGTTTGTTCTGCCGGCATGGGAAGGAAGATGCTTTACATGTGCTTAGAGATTGTCCAGTTGCACCGGCTTCAGGTTGTACCTTTTGGCCAACATTCCAGGTTTTTCTCCAAAACTTAGTTGAATGGTTGGAATATAATTTAAATGATAAATTATGTATATCTAATGTGGGGGGTTAGTTGGGCCACTCTTTTTAGGTTGCTTGTTTGGCGAATCTGGAAAAATAAAAATTTATTCATCTTCTAGAGTCTATCTTGGTACACCTTTGTAATAGTTAAATCATCGATTAGTTGGGCAAAACAATATATCTTGGTGTACAAGAAAACCTCAATTAGTCAGTAGGGAATTGAGTCACATCTACCATTGTCAGGTAATTGTTGCTTTTTTGAATAGTAATAAGGTGGTTAATTTGGTCTCTAACATAGCTTCTACCGGGGGTGTTGCGGGAACTAAATGGTTGATAATGCTCTAGAATAACATATTTTTATGTATTAATCATGTGTTTATTCTGAGCTTGATCCTACTAATTTGAGTTATTTATGTCTTTTTATCTTTTAGGGACTGATTTGGAGGCAAAAACAAAATTAAGGGACAAAAGTGCAAATTTGGAGACACAATGGGCTGATATGCGAGACAGGAAAAAAGATTGTGCCAAAAGTGTGAGCATGGAAGACACAAGGACTAAAAACGCAAAAAGAAGAGATTTTATTTTATAAGACTCTATTTTATTTATATTAGGATAATTAATATTAAGATAATTAGTAGGATTATTTAATTTTAGGATTTTATTTTTATTTATCTTTAATTAAATGTATTTATCTTTTTAAAATTTAAGTTAAATTAGACTATCTCCCTAGCACTATAAATAGGGGGTGAAGTGACTCTATTTGGGGTGTTCATCTTTTTCTGTAAACACTCTCCCCTTGAAAGTCTAGGCTTTTGTTTCTTCATATTTTCTTTCAGTAAAACTCCCTTTTCCATTTTTATATTTATTTTCTTTTCCACCATTATCATGAGCCACTAAACCAAATCTAGCCGAATGTTGTCAATATTCCCCAAAAAGGGTTCTTGAGGCCTAGAATCCGTACTTAGCCTTCTCGCCAAGTATTCATCGTTTCTTCGCACTACGGCTTACGCTTCCATCCATGGCCCTTAAGAAGTAAGCTTTTCAGCATATGCAAAGGCGGCCGCTTTATATGTGTTGGAAGGACTGCACAGTCGGTTCATTAATTTACTGCGTCAGAGGTTGGCGAGCCAAAGAGACAAAATGGCGTGAGATTCGCCATTGAGAAGCTTTGATCTAGCATAGATTACTGGCTAGAGTCAGGTTCCCTAAAAATCGTAAGTGTAATCTTTGGAGCTGGTGGTCGTAGGCATCCTCTTCCACTATAACTGGCTTACTTGAGTTGAGAAGGGTTATTTAAAAGCCGAGGATAGAACCCAAGGCGGAATGAGACAAATGGAGGCTGGAATCTACCAATAAGAATTTCTTTTCCTTTAATTCTCTTTATTATTTTAATTATTTTTATAATCACAATTTCAGTCAACTTTAGATTCTATTTTTTTTTTAATTTTTTCCAAATCAAATCTTTAATTTTGTTATTTTTAATTTTTTTCTGTCACGCATGTTTTCTTGGGCACGATTTTGCCCAGGATTTCGAGAAATAAGCATTCGTATAATCCGGTCCCTGAGGATTCGGCTCTACTTCCCCTTTACTATTATTTCTATCTTTTTACAAGGAATAGCATATTTTTGGTGCTTTCAACGACGCATCAAATTTTGGCACCATTGCCGAGGACCGGTAACATACTAATCTTGTTTTTTTGTTTCTTATGACCAGATCTACTCCAAGAACTCTTGCGTTTGATTCAGAGATTGAAAAGACTGCGAGAGCTAATTACAAGGAAACAAAGCTAAGGAAAAAGCAGTCAGCGGTGGCTGGAACTCAAAGTAATCCACCGCCAGAAATCAGAATCGACGACGAAGCAGAGGCTAGGGTTAACGAAAACCTTACTCAAACTTTTGAAGGCAAAAAAGTAGAAGTTGATTCCCGAGAAGAAGTTTCTAACATTAGGGTTGACGTAAACCCTAATTTACCACCTCAACCTATGGCTCAGACAATTCAGCAACTGGTCGAAGCGCCGATGGAACAACCGCCACTATGCATCACGTATCTTACTATGGATACTGATTTTGAATTAAAGTCAGACTTGTTCCAGCTGCTGCCAACTTTTCGGGGGTTACAGAATGAAAATCCCCACAAGCATTTGAAAGAATTCCATATGATTTACCTTAGTATGAAACCTCAGGGGGTAACTGAGGATCAAATTAAACTTCGTATTTTTCCTTTTTCCTTAGCAGCTTCTGCTAGGGAATGGTTATTTTATTTACCTCCTGGATTTGTAACGACTTGGGCTGATCTATCTCGTTTGTTTCTCAATAGGTTTTTCCCAGCGTCGCTTGCAACCGAGTTAAGAAAAAAATCGTGGGAATAAGGCAAAAAGACGCAGAGTCTCTGTACGACTATTGGGAGCGATTTAAGAAGTTGTGTGCAAATTGCCTACAACACGGTATAACAGAACAGTCTTTGCTCCAGTACTTTTATAAAGGCCTGAAACCCATGGAGATGAATATGGTAGATGCCGTGAGTGGAGGAGCGTTGGTCAACATGACTCCACAACAAGCAAGAGACTTAATCTCCACGATGGCTGCAAATTCTCAACAATTTCGAGCCAATCCTGAACCCCCTAGAAGGGTTCACTAGCTAAGTAATTTGACCTTAGAAGATAAGGTTGATAGAATTGCTAATATTTTGAATTCTCTTGTTGTAGAAAAAGTAAAGACAGCCCGATTATGCGGAATATGTGCTACCCCTGAACATACAACTGATGCATGTCCCAGTTTGAATGATGATACTATGGCTCATTTAGATGCTGTGGGAAATTTTCCTGGGCCACCACAAAGGCGATATGACCCTTACGCTAATACCTACAACCCTGGATGGAGAGATCACCCTAACCTTAGTTATGGGGCCAATCCACGATATAACCATACATACCAAAATCAGGTCCCACAACAGCCACAAGATTTACGTAATTCTCTGAAAACTTTAGTCAATAAATTAGCAGTTAATGTCCTTCATTTTCAACAGCAAACTCTTAATTTCCAAAAAGAAACAAAGGCATCTATAAGAGAATTGACCACATCAATTGAGAAGATGAGTTCTCAAGGGAAGCTGCCATCACAAACAGAACCAAACCCGAGGTAAAACGTGAATGCAGAAATGCTACAAAGTGGAAAGGTGCTGGAACCAATTCCTGGCAGGAATCTTGGCCAAGAAATCGCCCAGGAAAATCCCGAAAGTGACGAACAGGTCTGAGCAAAACCTCCATTGTCGAAAATTCAGCCTCTATTCCAAAGATGATTAAATCACTGTCGAAAAATAAGGAAGACAAGGAGATCCTCGAAATATTCAAGAATGTCGAGATCAATTTACCACTGTTGGATGCCATCAGACAGATTCCGCGGTATGCCAAGTTCCTCAAGGAGCATTGCACCAACAAATGGAAACTAACAAGTAATGAAAAGGTAAGTGTTGGTGAGAATGTATCCACAGTATTACAGCGAAAAATGTCGGCTAAATGCAAAGATAGGGGTATGTTCGCTATACCATGCAAAATTGGACATTTAGGAATTAAAAAGGCTATATGCGATTTAGGGGCCTCCATAAATGTTATGCCTTATTCTATTTATGAATCACTTAACGTAGGTTTTTTGACAAAAACAGGTGTTATAATTTAGTTGGCAGACAGGTCTGTTGTGCACCCCGAAGGAGTCCTCGAGGACGTACTGGTAAAAGTTAACGAACTTATTTTCCCCGCAGATTTTTATGTGATAAAGATGGAAGAAGACAACACTGCTGGATCTTCGGACCTCCTGTTGGGCCGACGCTTCCTTAGTACCGCTAGCACTAAAATCGATGTTCGAAGCAGAACTCTCACGATGGAATTTGATGAGGAGATCATGAAGGTTAATGTTTACGATGCCATTAGTCATCCAAGCGAAATTTTGAGCGTAAATTGTGTCGACATTATCGACTCATTAGTAGATGAGAATTTTTAGTCGATATATGAAGATAAATCTAAATTTTGTATCTGATGAATACGAATATGTTAATGAGTTATTGTCTCCATCAAATACTAAACTTTTACCTTCTATTGTGCAGGCTCCAGAATTAGAATTGAAACCGCTTCCCGAACATCTTAAGTATGCGCTTTTGGGGAAAGGAAATACCCTGCCAATCATAGTTTCCAACAAACTCTCTAAGCTTGAGGAAGAAAGTTTGATCCAGGTACTGAAAAGTCATAAGGACGCGATTGGCTGGACTATTACAGATTTGAAAGGCCTTGACATGCACACATAGAATCTACTTGGAGGAAAACGCAATACCAAGGCGAGAGGCCCAAAGGCGTTTAAACCTGAATATGATGGAGGTGGTAAAAAAAGAGATAATCAAGCTGCTGGATGCTGATATAATCTACCCTATTTCTGACAACAAATAGGTAAGTCTGGTACAAGTCGTGCCTAAGAAAATAGGCGTGACAGTAAAGAAAAATGCCGAAGATGACTTGGTACCAACTCGAGTACAAAATGGGTGGCGTGTCTGTATTGACTACAGGAAGTTGAACTCTT
Source organism: Gossypium anomalum (assembly GCA_025698475.1). Taxonomy (NCBI): domain Eukaryota; kingdom Viridiplantae; phylum Streptophyta; class Magnoliopsida; order Malvales; family Malvaceae; genus Gossypium; species Gossypium anomalum. The sequence continues at coordinate 81,572,591 of CM046961.1, forward strand.
ACACTAGAAAAGATCATTTCCCTCTTCCTTTTATAGATCAAATGCTTGAATGTTTATCAGGTAAAACTCACTTTTTTTGTCTTGATGGATAGTCAGGTTTCTTCCAAATTCCAGTCGCACCAGAGGATCAGGAAAAGACGACTTTTACATGCCCATTCGACACTTTTGCATACAGAAAGATGCCATTTGGACTTTGTAACGCACTAGCCATATTCCAGAGATGCATCATGAGTATATTTTCTGAATATGTGGAGAAAATTATTGAAGTTTTTATGGATGATTTTACTGTGTATGGAAATTGTTTTGATGAATGCCTTAAAAACCTCATAATAATTTTGAATAGGTGTATAGAATTTAATCTTGTCTTGAACTATGAAAAGTGTCATTTTATGGTAGACAAAGGTTTGATTCTAGGTCATATAGTTTTTTCCAAGGGAATTGAGGTCGATAAGGCCAAAATTGACATTATTAATTCTTTGTCATATCCCTCCACTGTAAGGGAAATTCGTTCTTTTCTTGGCCCTGTAGGATTTTACCGACGTTTCATAAAAAACTTATCAAAAGTGGCTGAACCATTATGTGAGTTATTGCAGAAAGAGAAGAAATTTGAGTTCGGCCCAAAATGTAAGGAGGCTTTTGATACACTCAAGCAGAAGTTGGTGACCGCTCCTATAGTGCAAGCACCAGATTGGAACTACCCCTTTGAAATCATGTGTGACGCAAGCAAACGCAGTGTGGGGGCCGTGTTAGGACAAAAGATAGACAAAGAGCCTCATGTCATTTGCTATGCCTCAAAAACCTTAGATGCTACACAAAGCAATTACACTACTATGGAAAAAGAACTCTTAACAGTTGTATTCGCTTTAGATAAATTTCGATCTTATTTATTGGGATCTAAAGTGATTATTTTTTCTGACCATACAGATCTTAGGTACTTGATTGCAAAGAAAGAGGCGAAACCAAGGCTCATTAGATAGATTCTGCTGCTCCAAGAATTTGACATCGAAATTCATGACAGGATGTGAAAACCTAGTGGCTGACCACTTAAGTAGGATAAAAATTACATTTGATGATGTTCCTATTAAGGATGAGTTCCCTGATGAAAGCTTATTTTTGACCAAAGCTCACTATCCATGGTATACAGATATAGTTAATCTCTTAACCACAAGATTGTTACCCACTGAGTTAGCACGTTCAGTGAAGGACAAGCTTAGACGAGAAGCTCGGTATTACATTTGGGACGACCCATACTTGTGGAAACACTGTTCAGATCAGATAATAAGACGATGTGTTCCAGGAACCGAGGTAACCTTTATCCTTACTTTTTGTTATACAGAAGCTTGCAGAGGTCACTTCAGCCCTAAACAGACAGCTCACAAGGTATTAGAGTGTGGGCTATATTGGCCCACTATTTTCCGTGACGCATATAACTTCTATAAGTCTTGCGATAAGTGCCAACATATAGGTAACATCACTAAACGAAATCAAATGCCCCTGTCCCCGATTCATGTATGTGAGTTTTTTGACATATGGGGCATCGATTTCCTGGGCCCTTTTATTTCTTTGTTTGGAAACGTATATATACTTCTTGCAGTAGACTATGTTTCTAAGTGGATCGAAGCAAAGCCTACTAGCAATGATAATGCTAAAACTGTTGTGGAGTTTCTAAAACGAACTATTTTTTCTAGGTTTGGCACACCTCGAGCTTGATCAGTGATCGTGGTACCCACTTTCGCAACAAGGTCATGGAGGCTCTATTATTAAAATATGGAGTTCATCATCGTATAGCAACAGCCTACCACCCCTAAATGAATGGACTAGCAGAGGTTTCGAACAGGGAAATCAAGTCTATTTTAGAGAAAATAGTTCGGCCCAACCGAAAGGATTGGAGCCTTCGGCTTAATGGCGCACTTTGGGCCTATTGCACGACTTATAAAGGACCGATTGACATGACCCCGTATCGACTTGTCTTTGGGAAAGCTTGCCATCTTCCAGTAGAATTAGAGCATAAAGCTTATTGGGATGTTCGACAATGTAACATGGAGTTAGAGCCCGCAGGGAAGGCAAGGAAATTGGACATTCAAGAATTGGAGGAAATCCGCAATGAAGCCTACGAGAATGCTCGCGTTTATAAAGACAAAACAAAATTGTTTCATGATAGGAAAATAGCTCAGAAGCATTTCTGGTAGGGCAGAAGGTTTTGCTTTATAACTCCGTATTAAAGCTATTCTTAGGTAAGCTCCGATCTCGGTGGCAAGGACCTTTTATTGTAACCCAAGCATTCACAAATGGTGTAGTTGAAATAGAGAGTGAAGAAACAGAGAAGCGGTTTGTAGTCAACGGCCAATGACTGAAGCCATTCTACGAGAATTTCCAAGCCCACACGGTCGAAAAATTCAGTTAGAGCCACCATAGAACCATTCATGGCGTCGAGCTAACGACGTTAAACAAGCGCTTGTTGAGAGGCAACCCAATTTTTATCACTTTTTTTTTATTTTAGTTTGTTTTATTTTATTTATTACTTGTTTATTATGTTTTATTTTAGTTTTATTTTATTTATTATTTATTTATTTTGTTTTAATTAATAAAAAAATTCTCTTCTTTTAAATAGGTAAACCGAGACGGAAGTAGAGTGCAAAAAGAAGAAAAGCCTTAAACCGACAGCCAAACAGCCGTACTCCAGCCCATATCACCATCCCTGTTCCAGCTTGGAATAGCATTTTCCTGCCCTAGATAACCCAAAACCGGCAGCCAAACAACCCTACTCCTGCAACCAACCCTTCAGCCACCTAAAAACCCCAAAACCTATTCTTTTACACCAAACCCCCCTAGCCGCCGAACCACTTCACCCCCAACTCCAACCGTCGATTGCCTCCCACCATGGTATGCATTCACAACTGCGTCGCCGTCGAGCCATCCTTCACCGTCAACCAGCGTCGGTGCCGCTTCTCTACTTCCTAAGCCATCGATTTGACTGGCGCCTCCTCCCCCTCTTCTTCTTCGGCACACATCTTTTCCCCATCCTCCCTTTCTTCCTCTCCGTCCCCAACACCGGCCGCGCTGTTCTCTAGTTCTCCCTCTCTGTAGCACGCCACAATGCCACCCGACGGCACAGTCCCCTTCTTTTTGCACAACCCGAGCGACGTCGCGTCTCTGTCTCCCCTAAGTGTCGAACGTCCCCTTCTCTACCTCCCACCACCGCCGTCTCTGTCCTTTAATACCTATGCCACGACGCTGCCACTAGACACCGCACCTGAACTGATGCGACACCAGTGCCGTCGTAGAACCACACAGTCCTCGGCCCAACCAACGGCCTCCAATACCAAACCTTCCTCCAACGCCACTACCGACGCAACCAAACAGCCTATGCCTTCTGATCCGCCTCGACGCCGACCCTATCGCTAACCACCACACTAGTCTACCCAACCATCCGAGGCATTCATAAGTTCTTCGCATAACTCCAACACTAGGATCAGTGACCAAACTGCACCCTCCGAAGCCCCGGAGGGTCGCAACACCCCACGCCCAGTACCAACACGTGGCCGCACCTACAAATCTCGCGTCAATATCCTCCCACCAGAGTGCCAATTACATGGTAACTTAACATTCCCATCCTCAACCGAACGGAATAGGTATGATTGACTCTGACACAGACAGATATCATCTTGTAAACTTTTATCACTACCTGCTTTGGCTGCTTTGAATATTGAAACTGCTGTTACAGATTATTTTCGAAATATTGGTTGGGTTGGGAATTGTGATGTTGCTCACTGTGCATATTATGAACTGGTATTAGAATTTTATTCCACATTTCACTTTGAGCGACACAGTAATATTTCATTGGATACACCTAATGTCGTTCGATTTCGATTACTTGGTACCTTACATCGCTTGTCCATTATTGATTTTAATATTGCACTGAATTTTGTGACTGAGGATTATTCTATGTCCACTGCTTTCAAAGACAACTTATGCACTTTTCCAACAGATTTTAAAACTGACGAGGCCTTTACATTATTAACTGATAACGTCGAATCCACATATAGCCTGAAAACCTCAAAGTATTTATGGTTTCGTAACCCCGCCTAATGTTACATACACCGTTATTTGGCTTATAATTTTTCAGGCCGAAGAGATGCTCCAGCTACCGTCTCGAAGACGGAATTATTTTTGTTATGGTGTATGTATACCGGTCGTCCGATAAACTTGGGCTATTAGTATGCGCTTCAATTCAAACATGTTATAAATGTAAAGCGACCTCTGATTTTGGGCTCTTTTGTCATGCAGCTGTTATTTTCTCCGCATGGTACTAATGCTCCTGTTTTAGAATTACATGTTGCTTGTCAGGCTGATCCTTTGGATGCTCGATGTCTCGACTCGATGGGACTGCTTCTTGGCACTCCCTCCTCATTCCGTTTTGTCCCTCTAGGCATTCGCGCCCCACCAACTGAATGGGTCTTTCGACGGTAAAATCAAAACACCGCACCCACTCAAGCCCAACCTTCGATTACCGTTGAGCAACACTTAGAGTGCATCGAGGCTCGACTCGACACTTTTGGCCAGCAACTCACCGAACTCATCTCCATTATCCGCAACCGGCAATGATAACATGGGAGTTCCTCTTAACTTTTTCCATCTCTTTATTTGTTTCATTCCACATCGAGGACAATGTTCTTTAAGTAGGGGGAGGTATTCATAATTAGTTCTGTCTTCAAACCTGCTGTTTCGTTGTTGTTGCTACTTTTTTTATTGTTGGTGTTGCCATATTTTTTTTAAGTATATTCTGCCTCTTTTCATGCCCAAGATTTTGACCACGACTTGCCCACTGTTTGACCGAAATGCATGATTTTTGTCTACTGAGTTAGTTATGATTTTTCCCATAGTTGATGCCATCTCCACTATTTTAGTTTTATTAGGCTAAAAATAATTGTGATTAATAGAGTTAACTCTATCTTACTTTTCGTAAAATTGATCAAGTTTAATATAAAGTGAACACTTAAAATGGTTGCATGATGTTCATGGCTATTAGGTGATTATTGAAACTTGTTCTTGACACTTAAATTGTTTTTCTTGAGTTCTCACAATTTTAATTTCATTTAATTGTTAATAAATTTTTCCATGGTTATGAGTACAGCTTAGAACATGACTGACTAAGTAACCAGGGTAGGGTGCTTGGGTTGTCATTCTATTTCGCTTCAAAAGGTTGTGTGACGTGATAGTTAAAGCTTCGCTAACCGGAATTAATTCTTAAGAATGTGTTGGGCTGAGTAACCGGGGTGGGGTGCTTGGCTGTCATCACTCTTCGCGTCAAAAGGTTCCACATGTTCTTAGAAAAACTAAAAATAAAAAGTTTGTTGGGCTAAGTAACTGGGGTTTGGTGCTTGGCTGTCATCACTATTCGCGTCAAAAGGTTCAACATACATGCATAAATAAATAAATAAATAAATAAATAAAAGAAAAAAATATATATATGTAAATAAATAAAATTTGGGACTAAAGGAAGAAACAAAGAGGGTGTCTTGGTAGTTTCGGTAATTCACCTAATTTCCATGAAATAATTCAAATCGATTTTAATTTCTGTGTGTATTAATTGGAAAAGTTTTTCTATTTTGCTTAAAGCAAGCTTAGGGTTCTCTTTATTTTTCATATGCATTTTTAACTAATTCTTATGAAACTTTGGAGTGGTATTTCTTTTATGGCAGAATCTAACTTTCACGGTGGATAGAAACCATACTTAAGGGCAAGCATGGACTAAGTAGGGGGAGTTTGATAATGCTCTAGAATAACATATTTTTATGTATTAATCATGCGTTTATTCTGAGCTTGATCCTACTAATTTGAGCTATTTATGTCTTTTTATCTTTTAGGGACTGATTTGGAGGCAAAAGCAAACTTAAGGGACAAAAGTGTGAATTTAGAGACACAATGGGCTGATATGCGACACAGGAAAAAAGATTGTGCCAAAAGCGCGAGCATGGAAGACACAAGGACTAAAAACGCAAAAAGAAGAGATTTTATTTTATAAGACTCCATTTTATTTATATTAGGATAATTAATATTAAGATAATTATTAAGATTATTTAATTTTAGGATTTTATTTTTATTTATCTTTAATTAAATGTATTTATCTTTTTAGAATTTAAGTTAAATTAGACTATCTCCCTAGTACTATAAATAGGGGGTGAAGTGACTCTATTTGGGGTGTTCATCTTTTTCTGTAAACATTCTCCCCCTGAAAGTCTAGGCTTTTGTTTCTTTATATTTTCTTTCAATAAAATTCCCTTTTCCATTTTTATATTTATTTTATTTTCCACCATTATCATGAGCCACTAAACCAAATCTAGCCGAAAGTTGTCAATATTCCCCAAAAAGGGTTCTTGAGGCCTAGAATCCGTACTTAGCCTTCTCGCCAAGTATTCATCGTTTCTCCGCACTACGGGCTGACGCTTCCGTCCATGGCCCTTAAGAAGTAAGCTTTTTAGCATATGCAAAGGCGGCCGCTTTGTATGTTTTGGAAGGATTGCACAGTCGGTTCGTTAATTTACTGCGTCAGAGGTTGGCGAGCCAAAGAGACAAAATGGCGTGGGATTCGCCATTGAGAAGTGTTGATCTACATAGATTACTGGCTAGAGTCAAGTTCCCTAAAAATCGTAAGTCTAATCTTTGGAGCTGGTGGCCGTAGGCATCCTCTTCCACTATAACTGGCTTACTTGAGTTGAGAAAGGCTATTTAAAAGCCGAGGATTGAACCCAAGGCGGAATGAGACAACTGGAGGCTGGAATCTACCAATAAGAATTTCTTTTCCTTTAACTCTCTTTATTATTTTAATTATTTTTGTAATCACAATTTCAATCAACTTTAGATTTTATTTTTTTTCATTTTTTCCAAATCAAATCTTTAATTCTGTTTTTTTTAATTTTTTTCTGTCACGCAGGTTTCTTGGGCACGATTCTGCCTAGGATTTCGAGAAACAAGCATTCGTATAATCCGGTCCCTGAGGATTCGACCCTACTTCCCCTTTACTATTGTAAGAGCCCAAATTCGTCTGGGCCTTGAAACCCAAAACCCAAAATTAAAAATAAATAAATATTTATTTATTTGGCAGTCCAGGTTACAAAAGCCCAAATCATGAGCCCAAAACCAAAACAATTCAGCTAAGCCCGTTACACTTATAACCCAATCAGGCCTAAGCTACCCAGCAGACCCACAAACACCCGAGACCCAATTAAACTACTTAACCCAAAATGCCTCTACCCATTACAAACCCAAAATTCCCTAAGGCCCAATTGGCCCAAAGCGATTTCTGACTGTGCAGACAGACACCTAGGGTTTCTGCCCTCTTTCTTCTCGCGCCGCAAGCAGAAGATTCCAGACGCGTCTGTCCAACTTCCGTAATCAACGCCTCGGCACCAGACTTCAGCCCTCCATCAACGCCAGCAGCCCCTCTGTCACCAGGATCTTCGGGACACCTGCAAGGAAAGAAAGAACAGCAGCAGCAAAATATGGAAAGAAACAGACTTATTTCCAAAAATGTAACAAATCAGTAGGCTATAAAGAGCCTTTGTAACCCTTGTAACGATTACAGAGAAAAAAATAAAAAGATACAAATACAGGAGAACGAATATAAACGGTTTCAAAGGTGATTTTTGTCTTCATATTTTTGCCTTTCATTTTTTTTATTGTCAGTATTGAAACATCTGAATGATTATATGTGTATATATATACAATAGTACATTTTTTTAAAAAAAGAGAAAAGAGAGGAGGTTACCTAACGAACGAGGAGCGAAAGGAAGGATTTTTCAAACCCTAGCCACTGTGTACGGTGGTTCTTAGGGTGGCGCGTGCGCGCGTGACTGAAGTGTAGCCGACGGAGGCCAGAGCCGGAATTCCCCTCCTCCCTCTCTCTTTCAGAGAATTTCTCTGAGTTTTTTTTTCAGCAGGCTTCTAAATGTTTTTTTTAGTCAAAATATGACTTATATAGCCTACATAAAACGGTGTCGTTTTAAAACAACTGGATTCGCGCGTTGACCCGATTACCGGGGGAAGATCCGCGCGTTTTTTAAAATAGGAATAATTGCTCAGATAGTCCTCTTATCCTTTGTTACAATTAATTACGCTCTATTTTATTTATAATTAGGCACTATTGTTTTGTTTCAATTTTGATTTAGTCCCTACAGCAACTGCTATAAGTCCAAGATTAAAACGCAGCCGTTTTGGGAATGGGGCAATTTGCCCAATGAGTCCTTTTGCTTTACGCGCGTTTCAATTGAGACCTTAATTCAGTTTATTTCTCTTAAATTCGCCCAGTAACTTTACTAAACTTTAAATCTAGCCCTTATATATTTATTATTATCATATATATATTCATATACTGTTTTATATTTTTTATACTATATATATTAAGATCATTTTACCATATTATTTATGTTATCTATTATTTTTAACAGATTATTATTTTATATCATTATTTTATTTTTACTCATATTATTATATTATACATATTATTTTTTATATATAAATTCTCATTATTTTATATTATGTCTATTATATTTCTAAGTTATTTTTAGCGTTTATTCTATTTCTATTACTTATTTTTTTTCCCTACATATGTTACGTGTATCATACATTATAGACTATATTATTTATGTTTATATTATTCATTATACTATTTCAAATTTTAAGATTTGTAAATTAAACTTTTTTTTAACTCATACTATATATATATAACTATTAACTATTTATTTATTATGTGTTATTTTATTTAAAAATAATGTTGTTGCATTATGTGTTATTTTATAAAATCTTTCACATATTTTATTCTTTTTTTTAAGAAAAACTCAATGAATTTTATATATAATTTTTATTTTTCTATAAATATTATAATGTTTTATATTGTATAGCAAATACTATCTCAAGAATTACTATTAAATATCGTGTCTTTATTTGTGTTATATGTATACTTTGTTAATAATAACTCATTTCATTGAATTTTATTTTGTATATACTATATGTTAAATATTATTTCACCTATTATTTGATATCGCATTTCATGAACATGTACATTGATATAACATTTCTCCTTATTGCATATCATGCATTACTTAATTATTACTTTGTATGTTTGTATATTTGTTCATTCTTAACACGTGTTATATATCTTTGTATGCATATTGTAATATTTGCTTTATATGTATTATTCTTTATATCATTGCCATCATTTTGATTAAGTGCATGTATTATTTACTTGTTACAATATTATGTTACTAGGCATGATTTATAATGCAATACAATTCCCTATGTAAAAAGGGGTCCCAAAGTTTTTTTAAAATAAAAAGGCAATGCTTGGTGTTTGGAAGCCTCGAGAAAAGTAGTGCCCTAACTTATTGGGTTGCAATTTTTCTCGTTGAGTTCGAATAGTCAAGTACCCTTCTAAGTTTTTTTAAGATTTTCAAAATACGAGCAACTGTCTTGTAATTTCAAAGCGTTATGTCCTAACTTACTGGATGTTGCGTTTTGTCGTTTCGAGATAGGGATTTCCAAAAAGGCTAACTTAGTATCAATATTTTGGGCGTTACGAGGGTGCTAATCCTTCCTCGTACGTAACCGACTCCCGAACCCGTTCTTTTTATTACGTAGACTAAAACTAATGATTTTAAAACAAAATGTTTTAAAGGTGATCCAATCACACCTAAAAAGTTTGGTGGCGACTCCTGTTTTCGTTTCTTTAAAGTCGATTCCCATTTTCAAAAACATCGATTTTAAAAATGGTCTCGACAACTATTATTTCTATCATTTTACAGGGAATAGGATATTTTTGATGCTTTCAACGACGCATCAATGGTGATTGGATCTTGGGTTATAATCATTATTTGAGGTTTGTTTAGTGTTTGAAACAAAGCTTTGAGAGGTTTTAGATGGCTTACTCTTGTACAAAAACGAGGTTTGGATAGAGTGTTATTCAATTTGATAACTTAGAAGTGGTCAAAATCATTCAAGAAAGTCAGCCAATAAATTCATCTTCAGCCTTGGTGAGGAGGACTCTTTAAATACTTCATTCAATTGAATATTAGAGAATTAGGTATGTTCCAAGGGAAGAGAATAGAGTTATGGATTCGCTAACTAAAATAACGTCTGATAAGGACCATAACGTTCAACTATTCGAGGAGGTTCCCGGGGATCTCTTGCATTTATTAGAATCTGATATTAATAGCAATGATCTTGGCTTAGTTTAGCTTATTGTAATACGTATTTTTTCTTTAAAAAAAATACTTCTATACTTTAAATATGTTTTTATAGAATTTTCCAGTATACATAAGATTGACCGAAATCTTCAATCCAAATTGCAGCAAAACGAAACCCAATTAAGATTTCCATTATTAGAGTGATAATTATTCAAAATAGATTTCCATTATTACAAAAGGTTAAGAAAAGAAAAACAAAAAAAATGAAAACAAAAAGAAATTATCGCAAACCGAGGGACTGTAGTCTTTGGTTACAGACAAGGCAGTTGTTTCTTTTTGGAGCCATCAACTCTACGCATCACCTTTTCTACCCATTTTCCTTTGATATATCTCTGTGTTTAATAAAATAAAATAAGGAGAACGTAAACCTAATTTGTTTCCTTTCACTCTATGTTTAGAGACCTATCTTTGATTTTTTTGGGGAATCCTTGATCTGGTTTCGCAGATGGTGGAAATAGACCACTGTTGCTCCACTCAATTGATAGATAGAGGAGGAGAGTTCAATGTAGTTGGACTCGAAAACTTCATTCGAATGTTATGAGCTGGAAATAATTAGTAAGAGAATTAGTTATTGGTGGTTAATATTTTAAGTCAAAACGATGAGTTTTGTTTATCTGTTAAATGGGGCGTAGTGTTTAGTTAAACGGTGCGTTTGGCTATAACCGAATTGCCACGTTGTTCTTTTGTCATTTGTTTCTTTAAGGTGCAGGGTGTATGGGGAAATCAGTTATCGAAATATTGAAGGAAATTCTCTTCAAAAATTCTTCTCTCTAATTATTCTCTTCTCTCTCAAATATTTCTGTTCCTTTTCTATTCAAATTCTAAGTTCTTATCAAAGGTATTAGAGCTTTCACGATTCCTCTAATGGCCGACAACGGAGTTTCTACACCTCTACAGAAAGAAGTTGGAGGCATGCAGCAAGTAATTTCTAAGCTACAGGAAGAGTTTGTCTTCAGAAGTTGTCCTGGCCAGCCTACTTAAAAAGTTTGCAAGATCGCTTCGGATTCGGTCAATTCAGAAATCCTATGAAGGAGCTGGTGACTCTGAAGCAACAAGGTACAGTAGAACAGTATCAAGATATGTTTGTTGGGATATTGAACCAATTACATTTGCCTGAAGCTTATGCCCTTACAATTTTTATTAGTAACCTGAAAACAGAAATTAGCCATTACCTTGAGTTATTCGAGCCTTCAACTTTAATGGAAGCTTTTCAGTTAGCTAGGAAGATTGAGGTGCTTTTATCTTGTTCGGGAAGAAAATCTGCACTGCCTACCAGTACCTCACCTAGATCTCTACCCAATCCTTCTGCCATTTCTGGTTACTCTTCGACTCCTACTAGGTCTGTTGCGGGTTCACAGTCTGCTAGTAGTATACCAATTACTAAATCGAGGCCTCGTTCCATTTCACCGGCTTCGATGGCAGAGAGGAAACAGAAGGGGTTATGCTTTTGGTGTAGAGCTAAGTATCAAGTGGGGCATAAGTGTTTTAGGTCTCAGCTATATCAAGTATTGTTGGATCCCTTGTCTGACAGTGAAGCAAAGGAATTTCAAGAATGCTCTGACAAACTTGATGAGAATGGCTTAGACAAGGAGGCTTCTGAATCACCAGTCATTTCACTCCATGCTCTTACTGGATTACAAGGACACAACACGATGAGAGTGGTTGCTCGAGTGGGTTCCACTTGGGCTATCATATTAATAGACTCGGGTAGTACGCATAATTTTATTGATACTAGGTTGGTCAGTAAGCTTTCATTACCAGTAACTCGTTAAGAGCAGTTGAGAGTTTCAGTAGCAAACGGTAGTTGCCTGTTCACTAGGGGAATGTGTAGGGGAGTTTCGTGGGAAGTTCAAGGCTACCATTTTGAAACTGACTTGATGGTTTTGCCTTTAAAAGGGTGTGATATAGTATTGAGGCTTCAGTGGCTGCTAGCATTGGGTGATATAATTTGGAATTTTGGCTCCTTGACCATGCAATTTATGGTTAAGGGCCAACCTTGTGTCATTCAAGGTATTATGCCTGGTTCGCTGGCAGGAGAGAATAGGGGCTCGGATTCAAAATGCTTTGTGACTTTGGGACAAGCTTTGGGACCCTATACAATAGTCATAAGTTTACTGGAGCAAGTAACACTCTTGGCTTTGGACGTAAGTGGTTCGGAGGAACAGTTGCAGCAGTTACTAGCATATTTTGATGACATTTTTCAAGTTCCAAAAGGATTACCTCCATATAGGTTACATGACCATAAGATTCCTTTGAAGAATGATGGAGTTGTCATTAAAATGATATCGTATCGATATCCAGCTATTCAAAAGAATGAGATAGAGAAGTTAATTCGGGAAATGCTTCAAGCTGGGATAATTCGAGACAGCAATAGCTCGTTTGCCTCCCTAATAGTAATGGTCAAGAAGAAAGATGGCAGCTAGAGGTTGTGTGTTGATTACAGGCAATTAAACCAGTACAGATTAAGGATAAGTTCCCCATTCCTATAATTGAAAAATTGTTGGATGAGCTCGATGAAGCTAGAGTATTTTCTAAATTGGATTTGAGGTCCGGATATCATCAAATTCGGATGTGGGAACCCGATGTACACAAGACAGCATTTTGAACACATGAAAGGCAGTACGAGTTTCTCGTAATGCCCTTTGGCCTCACCAATGCCCCCTCTAGTTTTCAGGCACTGATGAATTCGGTTTTTAAACCATTGTTGAGGAAGTTTGTCCTAGTGTTTTTTGATGACATCCTCATGTATTCAAAGTCGTGGCCTGAGCATTTAGAACATTTGCATGAGGTTCTTCTCCTCTTATGGACACAACAGTTTTTTGCTAAAAAAACCAAATGCTGTTTTGGTATTTCCCAAATCGAGTATTTGGGACATGTGTTGCATGTTGGTATGGTTTCTATGGACAAATCAAAAATTGAATGTATCTCTTCTTGGCCGGTTCCTAGTTTGGTGAAAGAATTAAGAAGCTTCCTCGGCCTTTCTGGATACTACAGAAGGTTTATTAAGGATTATGGGGTGATGGCCAAACCTCTCACGGAATTGTTGAAGAAAAATGGATGGAGTTGGTCAGATCAAGCTTCTAGGGCCTTTCATACCTTGAAAGAGGCTCTATGTGTAGCATATGTCCTAGTATTGCCTAACTTCCAACTAGAGTTTACTGTGGATATAGATGCAAGTGGGACTGGGGTTGGAGCAGTGTTGCAACAGCAAGGGAGACCAGTGGTATTCTTTAGCAAAGCGTTGGGATACGACATCAGGCCTTGTCAATTTATGAGAAGGAGATGCTTGCAGTTTTACTAGCTGTCCGCAAGTGGCATACGTATTTGGTGGGGCGACACTTCAAAATTTGCACGAACCACCAGAGTTTGAGATTTTTTTCCGACCAGATGGCTATTACTCCGTTCCAGTAGCGTTGGGTGGCTAAAATGCTCGGCTATGATTTTGAAGTTTCATATCGAAAAGGTGTAATAGCCCAAATTTGCCCGGGCCCGTGAAATAGAATAAAACAAAAATTAATAAAATAATTTAAGGTCTGTAATGTCCAGTTTACAAAACGGGCCTAAAGGCCTAATGACCTAAGACCCAATTAGTCTAAACTACCCACTAGCCCATTACACCCTTCACTCAAAAATGTACGGGGCCCAAGAAGGCCCAAACCGTAAACTAAGGACAGAAGACCTAGGGTTTCAGAAACTCTAGGCGCCGCAAGCACTCCAACCGACGTGCCTTTTCGTCTCGCGTCATTCCAGTGACTTTCCATCAACGTCTCCACCGGCGCCGTGACTCAAGCCTTGTATCATGCCGCAATCGATGCACAAATCAACACCAGTGCACTCATCACCGTGAGATCCTCGCTAATATCTGCAAAAGAAGGAAAGAACCACAACAGCAAAAGAAGCAAACTTTGAAAGAAATCAAAGGATTCTTTCCCCAAAAATGTAACAGAGGGTTATAAAAACCCTTTTTTTCTAATTTGTAAAGGGAGGGATTTTTTTGGAGAATATACAAACAACTGATACACACATATCAACAAAGATATACCAACAGATTATCGAAGAAACAGAGGTGATTTTTACTTTTTTATGGTTATTTTTTTGTTATGAATGTATGAAATACAGCTAAAAGAAGGGAAGGAGAGGCTTACTGATGGATTCGCGCTGAAAAATGAAGCTTTTCAGCTTTCGGTCGCTGTACTCGGTAGGGTTAACGACGGCGCGTAGACGCATGTGCCCGATGACCGGGGCTTGGCCTGACGGAGGCCGGAGCCCAGAGGGCTCTCCCCCTTCTCCTCTTTCAGAGGATTTTAGATTATTTTTTTTTAAGACTAACTTAAAATGAAATTTTAGGTTAAAATTTGGCTTATATAGCCTTGCGAAAACGGTGTCGTTTTGCTTAAAACAATAAGCTCCAAAACGGCATCATTTCAAAGCACAGGATTCGCGTGTTGACCCGTGACCCGAATAGTATCCGCGTGTTTTCGTTTAAAGGGGAAATTGCCCAATCGATCCTTCCGTTTTTTTAAATTTATAATTTCATTTTATTTTTATTTTAAATTGGCCCTAACTTTTATATTTGTTTCAATTTAGTCCCAATGGCCATTAAAACCTATTTTGAGGAACGACGTCGTTTTTTGGGATTAGGGCTAATTGCCCAGTGAGTCCCTCTGATTTTAATGCGCATTTCAATTAGGCCTAAAATTTTTTATTTATTTGTAATTAACCATAGATTTTTTAATTAAACTCAATTTTAATCCTTTTTATATAAATTCAATTTATTTTAAATACTATATATTTTTATAAACATTAGTTATATGTAAAATAGTATATATATTATTTTTCTTTATATATTATTTATTATATTATTTATATTATTATATATTATATTATATGTTGTACATTTTACTATATATATATTATTCCACATATTATTTTTATTCTATCATAAATTATGTATTATTTTATTATTCATAAATTATGTAATTTAAAATTTGTAAGTTATTAATAAATAATATATATATCATTATTAAATATTTAGTATTTAATCTTCTAAAATTTATTATAAATTTTCGTTCCTATTCAACATATTACTATTTTTATAAATATATATATTAAGCTACTATATTATATAGTATAATTTTTAAAGAATTACCCTTTATTATTTATATATTTTTATTTGTATTTAATTTTATCTTTTTCTTTTCTTCTGACTTTTGTTGTATATTCCTAATTTATTTTTATATCATTTTGTGTTTATTTAATACTATTTTAATATGATAATTGTATTTTATGAATTGCTTGTTATTCTTATTTCATTTATTATTTTATATATTTGCATAGGAAATCCATGTTGTTATTTTTATTCGCATGAAATATTATTGTATATATTATGTAATTTGTTTTGTTCTATTCATTATTCTTTATGTTGTATTTTGCATGGAACGATAATGTATGTATATTTACGTTATTTACGATTATAGAGGCATGAAATGTTAATGTATATTATGTGATTTATGTCATTATTTATCATTTTCTATACTATATTTGCATGAAATGATAAAGCATGAATCATGTAGTTAGGTTTATTTAGTATTGATCTTTTGTAAGGTGTTAAATACATCATTGCTTTAAAAATTTATATCTCATTTAATCCAAGAGAATTTTAAAAAGAGAGACAATGTTTTTGATATTTAGGAATTCGGGAAGTAGTGCCCTAACATGCTGGGTTGCGATTTCCCGTTTGTCTAAATGCCTAAAATATCCTTCTAAATAAATTTCGTAAATCACGAGATGATTTCAGTTACAAAAGTTTAAGAATATTGTGTCCAATCATGCTGGATGTAATGTTTGTACTCTTTTGGAGCGAAAGAACCTCGATTTTCAGCAAATTACTATAGTTTTAGATTCCTTCAAACTTTAGACATCAAGACAGAAAACTATTAAGTTTGGTACCAATTTTGGGCGTTGCGAGGGTGCTAATCCTTCCTCGCACGTAATCGACTCCTGAACCTATTTTCTCATGTTTTCGTAGACCAAAATATTTTATGAGGTGATCTAATCACACCTAAAAAGGTTGGTGGCGACTCCCGTCGTTTTTAAAATCTCGTTTTTTAAAAAAGGAGGTTTCGACAGCTTGGCGACTCCACTGAGGACATAAGATAGTCAAGCCAAGAAATTGATTATTTTCTGTCTTAATGTCGGAAGTTTGAAAAAATTTAAAATTGATCCTTTTTACATGTGTTTGCTGCATATGTTTGTTATCTTGTTGCCGCTACATCTTGCATTTGCATGATTTGTGGTTGCACCCCTAAGTGGGAGTGAGAAGCTACGCTTTCGTGAGGTTTTCACCTCCGTATGAGCTAATGGATTGCTTCCGGGACAAATCCGTACCTATGTCTTCGTGAGATTTTCATCTCCGCATGGCCATAGGGAAATGTGTCCCCCTGAACTAAACTTGGTCTATATGAGCCTATAATGGGTGAGGACCGAGGAATCTGCTGGTTCAAGTACCTTGCTTTAGAACTAAAACGCATATAGTGAACTTTAAGTGCTTACCCTAGTGAGTATAGTGATAGCCTTTAGTAAATTACCCTTATTTTTTTATTTATTATACTTTTATATATGATACTAACTTATTTTATTTTGATATCATTGCATGTCATTCAACATTTAAGGGTGTCGATTCACGGTTCGATTTCTAGATTAAAAAGTTTTGTAATGAGAAACGAATATCTTGATAAAGTGGAGGACAACGCCTCTGTCTGTACCTAGTCAGAGAAAACTCAATTAGAGAAAAAAGATAGTGTCATCGAGGGGTATACATCAGAGTTTTGGGACTTCACTCGTATTAATTTGACACAGAATGAGTTTCAGGAGTTGAGAGACATTTGGGCCCAATGGGATGACGAGGCTAAGCAGCTGTTCTACCAGAATTATGGAGATCTTCCCTATTTGCTAGACATCAAGGTGGATAAGCATCTGTTTCGAGCTATGGTACAGTTTTGGAACCCTGCCTATAGTTGTTTTACATTTGGAGAGGTAGACTTAGTACCTACCTTGGAGGAGTATACGACCTTGCTTCGCTGTCCAAAAATTCAAGGTAACAAAGCTTATGTTAGGGCTGCTAATCTCTCAACTTTCGTGAAGAAATTAATGATGATCATAGGGATGAGTGAACAGTGGGCTGCAGCTCGAATCCAACAAAAGGGTGATAGTAAATGCATTCCGTGGGTAAGTTTGAGGGATCTAATATTGGCACACCCAGATGTGAAGAGGAGGGTCGATGTCCTGGCTTTAAGTATTTATGGTTTGGTGATTTTCCCAAAAGCTATGGGATACATAGATGAGGCAGTCGCGGATTTATTCGATCGACTAGGTAAGCAGAATACACCTGTGCCTGCAATCCTAGCTGAGACATTTAGATCCTTAAATGCATGTCGGAGAGTTGGGGAAGGTAGATTCATTAGATGTGCACAGTTGTTGTTAGTTTGGTACCACAGTCATTTTTAGAAGGTCGATAAGGTTTCTTGCCTAGTGTTCTTTAAAGATTATTCTCCCTTAAAGGAAGTAGCAGCTACACCAATGAGGGATGACATTACAGAGGAAATATGGATAGAAATACTTCAGAACCTCCGAGAAGAAGATGTTATGTGGAAAGCCCCTTGGATAACTCCTAGCGAAATTCTTTATCGTTGAGGAAGCTTTGATTGAGTACCTCTTCCTGGAATTTGGGGAGTTGTCGGCTATGCATCATTACTCGTCTTAAGGCAATATAAGGCGGAGTAATTTATACCAGCAACACAAGGGCTAGCTCAGAGTGATTTTTCATAAAAGGGGGATCATTATAAGAAAAAGATGTGAGAAATTTCCGAGGCTTGGAAGAAGGTTTGATGTGTAAAGATTCTGACTAAAGGTCTGACGATAACTTTTAAATGCAAAGGGTGGTTCAGTAAGAGGGTCAATGATAACATCCCTAGACCGAGTTTGGAGGCTGCTCGATCGATGGAGGAGAATTTACGAGTGATTCCATCAGAGTTAGAGGTCATAAAGTAAGAGTTTGAAAGGAAGAATTAGAAGCTTCGAAGAAAGATAGAGAGGCTTGAGGAGGAAAAGATGTACCTAAGCTTAGACGTCGACATTCAGAAAATCGAGGTCGAAAAAGTGAGGAAAGAAAAGAGGAAGATTGAGGAAGACCAAGATGACTTGAAGATGCAATATAAAAAGACACAGCTATCATTGAAGAGAGCTAGATTGGAGAAGTCTTCAGAGCAGTGGCAACAAAAGGTTCAAGAAGAAAGAGCCAAATCTGAGTATTGAGAGAAGAAGTTCCAAGAGATACAAGCGCAGAATCAGGCCTTAGAGAAAGAGAATCAAGGATTAAAAGCTAAGGTGACTGAGCTTGGACGATCTCTTTATCATCATCGAAGTCGTAATTCTGTAGTCGAGTTAAAAGCAAGTCTGAACAAAATCGAGGAAATGAAGCATAATATTAGAGAGTTGGAAGCAGCACTGCAGAACTGTGAGATACGGATTGAGCAGCTCGAGGCAAGGGAAGGACATTGGAAGGGAGAGCTTCACTACTTTCAGGATCAAGTCAGAGATAGAGAATATCTCATGGGAGAAGCCATAGCCCATATTCGAGAGGTTGCTGATCATTTCAAGACCTGGCAGCGCAAGCTAATGTATTAAGTACAAAGTATGAGTTTGTGTCAGATAGAGGTCTAGAGTTAGCTTTATTATTGGATAGGGTTAAAACTCTGGGCCTGAGGGCGAAGGTGTATTTGTAATCCATTTTGTGTAAAGATTCTTGTTTCTTAAATAACGTTTTCTAAAAGAAACTGAATCAGAATCGATATCTTTTAGCATTCATGCATTTGCATCTCATCGCATCATATGCTTTCAAATTTATAGAAAAACCCTAATTAGTTAAAAATTATTAGGGAGAAAGAGAGAGTGTGAGAAAGGAAAATCTGGAAGCAACACATCATTACGGTACACGCACTAAGACAAAGAATATGGATCAAAGACTTGAGCAGATTCAGAAAGAAATGCAAGAGCAATTGCAAGAACAATTGGCAAAAATTCAACAAGAGATGAAGGATCAAATGTTGGAGGCTCAAAGGAATATGATGGCTGAGATGGCTCAGTTGTTGAAGGGGGCGACGGATAAAGGAAAGGCCCCTATGACCATCACTGAAGAAGATAATGAGGATCATCCTCCGGGTTTTACTTCGCCCCATGTGCAAACTCAACCTGAAGTGTATCCCTTAAGGCCTTCCGTCACAATAAGGCCTCAACATGGGCAAGTCGATACTGGAATACCTATGAAATTTCAAACTGGCTTGGGATTCAACCCAGGAGATAACCCTACCAATCCAGTCATCCCTGATTTAGATGTAGCTGAGAGGGAAGAGATGAGGCTCGAATCATCAAGGTAATTAGAAGAGCGTTGTAGATGGTTAGAGGAGAAGTTTAAGGCATTGGAAAACGCTGATAATCATCAGAGAATTGACTCCAAGGACTTGAGTTTGGTCCCAGATTTGGTGCTTCCCCATAAGTTCAAAATGCCAGAATTTGAGAAGTACAATGGGACTACTTGCCCTAAGGCCCATATCACCATGTTCTGTAGACAGATGACTGGCTATGTAAACAATGATCAATTGTTAATCCATTATTTTCAGGATAGTTTGGTTGGGGCAGTGGCTAGGTGGTATAATCAATTGAGTCGCGCAAGGATCGGTTCTTGGAGAGACCTAGCGCAAGCCTTTATGCAGCAATATAATCATGTGACTAACATGACTCCTGATAGAATCACATTGCAAAACATGGAAAAGAAGCCTAATGAGAGTTTTAGGCAATATGCACAGAGGTGGAGGGAGGTTGCCATGCAAGTTCAACCACCGCTCTTGGAGAAAGAAACTACTATGTTGTTTATTAACACTTTGAAGGCCCCTTTTATTACTCACATGATTGGAAGTACCACCAAGAGCTCTGCTGATATAGTTATGGCGGGAGAAATGATCGAGAATGCCATAAAGGGTGGCAAGATAGAAGAGGAAACTACTAAAAGATCGACTCCAAGAAAGAAAGACAATGAGATGAACAATAAGAGTAATTATAATTCAAATGCGATTACGGTTAGTCAGCCCAGAGTAACTACAGTTGGGCAACAAGATTCTCAAAAATAAGGATCTGGTTCGAGACAAAATTCTGAGAAGGTCTCATTTACGCCTATCCCAGTGATGTATCGGGAGCTTTATCAAAGTTTATTCAATGCGCATGCAATAGCTCCTTTTCATTTAAAACCTCTGCAACCTCCATACCCTAAATGGTACGATGCAAACGCCAAATGTGAATACCATGCAGGGATATCGGGGCATTCGATTGAAAATTGTACTAGATTTAAACAAACAGTGGAAAGACTCATCAAGATAGGAGTTGTAAAATTTGACGATACCCCTAGTAATGAGAACCCGTTGCCAAATACAGAAGTGACCCCATAGGCTTTCGCTTTCGCGACTCTCTAAAATTGCAGTCATGGTAAAATCTTGGTTCATTTAATCATCAGGGACTCCTAAGCGCACAAATTATCTAGAACTAGATAATTGAAGGCTTGTTATTCAACAGTATAACTTGACTTATATACCCGTGTCAACCAATATCAAATAGAAAATATACATCTAGGATCGTATCTAGATTTATCATTTTTTTTCTTAAGTTAGAAAAAGAATGGTGATCAAGGGGTAAACGCAGTTGGGACACTAGTATGAGAAGGATTAAAGAGGGCATGGTCGAGGTGAGAACGCCGATGAAAGTAATTTGGGAAGAAATAGTGAAAAAAGAGATGATAATCTCTAAAGAAAGGAATAGAGGAGTGAGGGACTACTGTGAGTTCCATACTGTAGAGGGACACGAGATCCAGGAATGTGACGAGTTTAAGGCATTGGTACAAAGCCTTATGGATAATAAGGAGCTGGAATTTTATGAAGTTGGCCCAGACAAGGGACATATATGTACATTAAAAGGTGGACTGAAGAATCAAAACCGGCCAAGGATCATTATTTCTATACCAAGAAATAATGAAGTTGAAATACCAACGGTACCAAAGGTTATTATCCATAAACCTATTTCCTTTTCTTATAAGGATAACAAGAGGGAACCCTGGAATTATGATTGCAATGTGAGAATGCTGGAGAAGGAGGATATAGCTAGTGGTTCTAAGGAGGTTCAAGGTGAGGTTCTTACACACGCAGTGGGAAGTGTTATGATGTAGAAGGCGTTAGAGTTGAGCCCGTGAAAGCAAAAGCCTTTGACAAAGGAAAAGGGATTGAAATACTGGTTAACGAGCCGGTGAAAGAAGAAGAAGCCAGAGAATTTCTAAAGTTCTTAAAACACAGTGAGTACAGTGTGGTTGAACAATTGCGCAAACAACCAGCTCGCATATCAGTGTTGGCTTTGCTTCTGAGTTCAGAGGTACATCGGGAAGCATTAATGAAGGTGCTCAATGAGGCTTATGTTACTAATGATATATCCGTCAATAAGTTGGATCGATTGGTAAGTAACATAAGTGCTAACAATTTCATCTATTTCAATGATGACGAAATCCCACCTGGTGGCATGGGATCAGCTAAAGTTTTACATATCACCACTCGCTGTAAGGGGTATACATTGTCAAGTGTGCTTATTGATAATGGATTAGCCTTAAATGTCTTACCATTATCTACATTGAACAGATTACCCATAGACAGTTCTCACATGAAAACATGCCATAATGTAATGAGAGCATTCGATGGTACGGAGAGAAAGGTCATGGGAAGAATTGATATTCCTTTGATGATTGGGCTAAATACTTATGAGGTGGACTTTTTAGTGATGGACATCAAGCCCTCTTACAATTTCTTGTTGGGAAGGCCTTGGATACACTCGGCAGGAGCGGTGCCCTCATCTTTGCACCAGAAATTGAAGTTAGTAGCTGATGGACGGTTGGTCACCATAAACACAGAGGAGGACATTATAGCAATAGTTACCAGTGACGCACCCTATGTAGAAGCAAACAAAGAGGCAATTGAATGCTCTTTCCGTTTATTGGAATTCGTTAATGCAACATTCATTTCAGAGGGGAGTAAGATGCCGGTGCCTAAGATATCCAGAACTACAAGAATGGGTTTGCGAATGACAATGGGGAAAGGAGCTTTGCTAGGAAAAGGATTGGGAAGATATCGTCAAGGAGATATTCAAATTCCAGAACTAAAGGGGAAGAGAGACCATTTTGGCTTGGGTTACAGGCCAAATCACAAGCAAAGGAGGAAGGAAATAGAGAAGCGTTAAGAAAGAAGAAGGGCGCGTTTAAGTGGAAGAGAAGTAGAGTGGGAATTGATGGCGTTCCCCCATATATCCCAAACTTTTATATCAGGAGGAATAATTCACCCTAAGGGAGGGTTGCTTGAAAAAGGAAGCTATCACATCAATGCTGTGCATAATGAAGAGTCTGGACAATGAAACTTTAAGGGCATTCACCCTTACGAACCGGGAAGCTCTTTAAACAATTGGGTTACAGAAGAACTTCCTATAGTTTTTAAAGATTCTTCAGAGTAATTTTCAGAACACTCTTATTGATCTAAAGCCTAGGAGTAGTAAGATCTCATTTGTAAAATAGGCTCATGTTCGGATATCTACATTTCAATAAAACGCAACTTTTGGTTATTGATTCAAGTGAATATTCTTTTATACCGTTCAATTTTCTTTCAAATTTTTCCATTTCATTCATAATATATAAATAAATGTTCCTAAAATTCATTCATTCTTTTTACATTCTTTCGTACCCCGCAGGTCCCTAGATATTAATGACATGAGCACTAATACTACAAATCTTAGATTCTCTTTTGAACAAGACATGTGTTTAGAAGAATTTCAGGATTTTGAAGATGACAGGGATTGTGATATGTCTCCAGATCTATTGAGAATGGTGAAACAAGAGGAGAAACAAATCCTACCCCGTGAGAAAGAGGCAATAGAGAATGTAGTCTTGAAGGAAGGGAAAGAGGTGAAAATTGGCACACATATTGCTAAAGAAACAAGACAAGGCCTTGTTGAACTACTACATGAATTCAAAGATATATTTGCATGGTCATATCAAGATATGTCGGGATTGAACACTGATATCGTGGTACATCGTCTTCCTATAAGACAAGATTGCAAGCCAGTTCAACAAAAATTGTGAAGGATGAGGCCGGATATTGTGCTGAAAATAAAGTCAAGAAGCAGTTTGATGCTGGATTCCTATAAGAAGTTAAGTACTCAGAATGGGTGGCTAATATTGTGTCTGTCCCTAAGAAGGATGGGAAGGTACGAATATGTGTTGATTACAGAGATTTAAACAAAGCTAGCCCGAAGGACAATTTTCCTTTACCACATATCGACACTTTGGTAGACAATACAGCGGGATATTCGTTGTTCTTTTTTATGGATGGTTTCTCAGGGTACAATTAGATAAAGATGCATCCTGAAGATATGGATAAAACTACCTTCATAACGTTGTGGGGCACCTTTTATTACAAGGTAATGCCCTTTGGGCTGAAAAATACAGGAGCAACATACTAAAGAGCTATGGTGACCTTATTCCACAATATGATGCACAAAAAGATTAAGGTGTATGTTGATGATATGATTGCCAAATCTCGAACGGAGAAGGAGCATATTGAAGTCCTGAGGAAGCTGTTTCTGATATTAAGAAAGTTTCAGTTGAAGCTTAATCCGGCAAAGTGCACTTTCGGAGCTAGGTTGGGAAAATTATTGGGTTTTATAGTTAGGGAAAAGGGAATAGAAATTGACTCAGACAAAGTTCGAGCCATACGAGATTTGCCTCCACCACGTACTTAGAAAGAAGTTTGGGGTTTTCTTGGAAGGTTGAATTATATTGTTCGGTTTATTTCACAATTAACAGAAAAATGTGATCCTATATGAATGAAGCATTAATAAAGGTGCTCAATGAGACTTATGTTACTAATGATATATCCGTCAATAAGTTGGATCGATTGTTTAGTAATATAAGTGCTAACAATTTCATCTATTTCAATGATGATGAAATCCCACTTGACGGCATGAGATCAGCTAAAGCTTTACACATCAGTACTCGCTGTAAGGGGTATACATTGTCGAGTGTGCTTATTAATAATGGATCAGCCTTAAATGTCTTGCCATTATCCACATTAAACAGAATACCCATAGACAGTTCTCACATGAAAACATGTCATAATGTAGTGAGAGCATTCGATGGTACGGAGAGGAAGGTCATGGGAAGAATTGATATTCCTCTGATGATTGGGCCAAACACGTATGAGGTGGGATTTTTAGTGATGGACATCAAGCCCTCCTACAATTTCCTGTTGGGGAGACCTTGGATACATTCCACAGGAGCGGTGCCCTCATCTTTGCACCAGACATTGAAGTTAGTAGCGGATGGACGACTGGTCACCATAAACGCGGAGGAAGACATCATAGCAACAGTTACCAGTGATGCCCCCTATGTAGAAGCAAATGAGGAGGCCATTGAGTGCTCTTTTTGTTCCTTTGAATTCTTTAATGCAACATTCATTTCAGAGGGGAATAAGGTGTTGGTACCCAGGATATCCAGAACCACAAGAATGGGTTTGCAGATGACAATGGGGAAAGGGACCTTGCCAGGAAAAGGATTGGGAAGATATCTTCAAGGAAAGATTCAAGTTCTAGAACTAAAGGAGAAGAGAGACCGTTTTGGCTTGGGTTTTAGGCTAGAACACAAGCAGAGGAGGAAGGAAATAGAAAAGCGTCAAGAAAGAAGAAGGCGCGTTTAAGTGGAAGAGAAGTAGAATGGGAATTGATGACGTTCCCTCATATATCCCAAACCTTTATATCAGGAGGGATAATTCACCCTGAGAAAGGGTTGCTTGGAAAAGGAAGTTATTACATCAATGCTGTGCATAATGAAGAGTCGGAACGAGGAAACCCTGAGGGCATTCGCCCTTACGAACCGGAAAGCTTTTTAAACAATTGGTTTGCAGAGGAACTTCCTGTAGTTTTTAAAGATTTTTCAGAGTAATTTTCAGAACACTCTTGTTACTCTAAAGCCTAGGAGTAGTAAGATTTTATTTGTAAAATAGGCTCATGTTCAGATATTTGCATTTCAATAAAACGCAACTTTTGTTATCAATTCAAGTGAATATTCTTTTATACCATTCAATATTCTTTTGACCTTTACATTCTTTCAATTTTTTTCCATTTCATTCATAACATATAACTAAACGTTCTGAAAATTCATTCATTCTTTGTACATTCTTTCATACCCCGCAGGTCCTTAGATATCAATGACATAGGCACTGATACTACAAATCCTAGATTCTCTTTTGAGTAAGACATGTGTTTAGAAGAACTTCAGGATTTTGAAGATGACAGGGATTGTGATAAGTTTTCAGATCTGTTGAGAATGGTGAAACAAGAGGAGAAACAAATCTTACCCCGTGAGAAAGAGGCAATAAAAAATGTAGCCTTGGAGGAAGGGAAGGAGGTGAAAATTGGCACACATATTGCTAGGGAAACGAGACAAGGTCCTGTTGAGCTGCTACGTGAATTCAAAGATATATTTGCATGGTCATATCAGGAGATACTGGGATTGAATACTGATATCGTGGTACATCGTCTTCTCATAAGGCAAGATTGCAAGCCAGTTCAACAAAAATTACGAAGGATGAGGCCTAATATTGTGCTGAAAATAAAAAAAGAAGTCAAGAAGTAGTTTGATGCTAGATTCCTACAAGAAGTTAAGTACTCAGAATGGGTGGCTAATATTGTGCCTGTCCCTAAGAAGGATGGGAAGGTACGAATGTGTGTTGATTACAGAGATTTAAACAAAGCTAGCCCGGAGGACAATTTTCCTTTACCACACATCGACACTTTGGTAGACAATACAGCGGGATATTCGTTGTTCTTTTTTATGGATGGTTTCTCAGGGTACAATCAGATAAAGATGCATCCTGAAGACATGGATAAAACTACCTTCATAACGTTGTGGGGCACCTTTTGTTACAAAGTAATGCCCTTTGGGTTAAAGAATACAGGAGTGACATACCAAAGGGCTATGGTGACCTTATTCCATGATATGATACACAAAGAAATTGAGGTGTATGTTGATGATATGGTTGCCAAATCTCGAACAGAGAATGAGCATATTGAAGTATTGAGGAAGTTGTTCCTGAGATTAAGGAAGTTTCAGTTAAAGCTTAATCCGAAAAAGTACACTTTTGGAGCGAGGTCGGGGAAATTACTAGGCTTTGTAGTCAGCGAAAAGGGAATAGAAGTTGACTCAGACAAAGTTAGAGCAATACGAGAATTGCCTCCACCACGTACTCAGAAGGAAGTTCAGGGTTTTCAGAAGAATGGCAAGATGACAAGTATTGTTTTCAGAGTTTGACGTAGTCTATGTGAGCCAAAAGGCTATAAAAGGAAGCGCGATAGCAGAATTTCCAGCTAGCAGAGCTTTAGAAGATTATGAGCCATTGAGTTTTGAGTTCCCTAATGAGGAGTTGATGTATGTGGCAGCTATTGAAGAACATCCATGGAAGTTAAATTTTGATGGCGTATCCAATGCGGTAGGAAATGGGATTGGGGTAGTCTTGGTATCTCCAAATGGTGATCATTATCCATTTGCATATAAATTGGATTTTGACTGTACGAATAACATGGCCGAATATGAAGCATGTATCATGAGGATTCGAGCGGCCAAAGAGTGAAAAATTAGAACCCTGGAAGTATATAGAGACTCTGCGTTGGTAATATACCAACTTAGGGGTGAATGGGAAACAAGAGACCCCAAGTTGATTAATTATCGAAGGGTAGTTTTGGAGTTACTTGAAGAGTTTGATAATGTCACTTTCAGTTATCTCCCACGGGATGAAAATCAGATGGCAGATGCTTTGGCAACATTAGCTTCCATGATTAAAGCAAATAAACATGAGGATGTGAAACCAATTCAGATGAGCATTTCTGAGGTTCCAGCTCATTGCTGTAACATCGAGGAAGAGGAAAAGGATGACCATCCTTGGTATCAAGATATATTTCGGTATGTAAGAAATCGTGAATATCCTGAACAGGCAACTGAGAATGACAAAAGAACTTTGAGAAGGTTAGCCTGCGACTATGTGCTAGATGGGAACATCCTTTATAAAAGAAGAAAAGATCAGGTACTTTTAAGATACGTCGATGCTATAGAAGCTAGACAAATCTTGGAAGAAGCACATGAAGGTGTTTGTGGGACACATGCTAATGGCTTTACGATGGCAAGGCAAATAATGAGGTTTGGATACTATTGGTCTACTATGGAAGGAGATTGTATCAGTTATGCTAAGAAATGTCATAAATGCCAGATATATGGGGATAAGATTCATGTACCACCTTCACCCTTGCATGTTATGACTTCCCCATGGCCCTTTTCCATGTGGGGCATGGATGTCATTAGGCCAATATCACCAAAAGCCTCAAATGGGCATCGTTTCATTTTTGTGGTCATCGACTACTTTATGACATGGGTGGAGGCAGCTTCATATGCTAGTGTTACTAAGTCGGCAGTGAGTCGATTCTTGAAAAAAGAGATTATTTGTCGGTATGGAATGCCTGAGAGGATTATATCAGATAATGCATTGAACTTGAATAACAGCATGATTACAGAAGTTTGCAGTCAATTCAAGATCAAACATCATAATTCATCTCCATATCGCCCAAAAATGAATGGGGCAGTAGAAGCTGCCAACAAAAACATCAAGAAGATAGTGGGGAAAATGACTGAAACCTACAGAGATTGGCATGAGAAGTTTCCATTTGCACTCTTAGCCTATCAAACGTCCGTCAGAACCTCTATTAGGGCAACTCCTTTCTCGTTAGTTTATGAGATGGAGGCAGTATTACCCATTGAAGTAGAAATACCTTCTCTTCGAATTTTGTCAGAGATAAAGCTGGATGAAGCAAAACGGATTCAATCGCGGTATAACCAATTGAACTTGATTGAAGAAAAGAGGCTAAAAGCTATTCGCCATGGTCAGATGTATCAGAAGCAAATGATGCGAGCCTATGACAAGAAAGTTCGTCCAAGAGAATTTCACGAAGGGGACCTTGTATTGAAAAAGATTCTCCCCATATAGAAGGACTTTAGAGGGAAATGGATGTCGAATTGGGAAGGACCGTATGTTATGAAGAAGGCTTTCTCTAGAGGTGCACTGATTTTGACAGAAATAGATGGGAAAAGTTTACCCAATCTAGTGAATTCAGACTCAGTCAAGAAGTACTTTGTCTGAAGGGAAGGGAAGCCAAGGTGAAAACCCACAAAGGGCGCTTTGAGACTTCTAAAAAAAATGGAGAGGCCAAGGTGAAAACCCGCAAAGGGTACCTTGAGACCAAAGGGATTTTGAATTGAAAACTCGAAAGGGCTGCTCAAATTTCGAGAAGCATGCAGTGACCTTGCTATACCGAATTTGACGAGAAGTGGAGTGTACTGGGGCATTAACAAAGTACTTTTGATCTTCTAAACACATGTTAAACTCAAGACAGTTTTTATGGAATTTGTATACAGAAGCCCAAGCTGCGATATGTTGGACATTGAATCTTTGTTCTGTTTACTATCTTTGGATTCTTTTTCTTCTCAAAGATATATTCTTAGATTAACTTCCTATTGTATTCTGATAATTTATCTAATTATTCTCAAGATCAAATCATTTGTCTTCCAAAGTGTGTTGCATTGAAATAATGATTGATAAAGTAAATATTTTTACAAATGAAGTTTTGCATATTACTCTGAAAATCTCTGGAGAATACGAGGAACTAAAACAGAACAGTTGTTTGAAGAATTCCCATAAATAAGGGTCGGAAGTACTTGAGAAAATTTCTTCTTCAGTGCAAAGAATAATTGGACAATTCAAACGATTCAATTCTAGGAGAGGATCATCTCCAGCAGGTCGTAATATTCAGAGAATGGCACAATAGGACCAACTTGACTTAAAGCATACGCACAGAGTATGATGGATATTTCGAGTGAAATAAGACTTTGATGGATGAACAAGTAAAGACGTCCGAAATAAGAGTCATTTTCATAACATTTTGCATCATAACATTCTAATTAGGAGTTTTTGACTCATGGCATCCTAATCATTAGGCATAAGCATATACGCATTCTACAAGTTATGTCCTTTAAGGGACAATGTAGATCACCGTTCGAAGATTTGGCATCTCTGTATTAGACGGGGAGCAGATCGAAGAAGCAGATTTGGCGTCTCTGTATTGACGGAGAGCAGATCGAAGGAAGCAGATTTGGCGTCTCTGTATTGACGGAGAGCAGATTAGAGAAAGCACATCTGGCATCTCTGTATTGACAGAGAGTAGATCAAAGATAGCTGATTTGGCATCTCTATATTGACGGAGAGCAGATCGGAGAAAGCACATCTGGCATCTCTGTATTGATAGAGAGCAGATAGAAGATAGTTGATTTGGCGTCTCTATATTGACGGAGAGTAGATCAGAGAAAGCAAATCTGGCATCTCTGTATTGACAGGGAGCAGATCGAAGATAGCTGATTTGGCGTTTCTATATTGACGGAGAGCAGATCGAAGAAACCACATCTAGTATTTCTGTATTGACAGAAAGCAGATCGAAGATAGCTGATTTGGCGTCTCTGTATTAGGCGGGGTGCAAATCAAAGACATTAGCATGGCGTCTCTGAGTTTGTGGAAAGCAGATTGAGGACCATGAAGTCAGGATCCGATAAGACTGGGGCAAATTTGGTCCTTTTATAATCTTTGCTCTATTCCTGTTACACAGTAATAAGCAAAGAGGGGCAGCTGTAATAGCCCAAATTTGCCCGGGTCTGTGAAATAGAATAAAACAAAAATTAATAAAATAATTTAAGGTCTGTAATGTCCAGTTTACAAAACGGGCCTAAAGGCCTGATGACCCAAGACCCAATTAGCCTAAACTACCCACTAGCCCATTACACCCTTAACCCAAAAATGTACGGGGCCCAAGAAGGCCCAAACCGTAAACTAAGGACAGAAGACCTAGGGTTTTAGAAACCCTAGGCGCCGTAAGCACTCCAACTGACGCGCCTTTTCGTCTTGTGTCATTCCAGTGACTTTCCATCAACGTCTCCACCAGCGCCGTGACTCCAGCCTTATATCACGCTGCAATCGGTGCACAAATCAACACCAGTGCACTCATCGCCGTGAGATCCTCGCTGATATCTGCAAAAGAAGGAAAGAACCACAGCAGCAAAAGAAGCAAACTTGGAAAGAAATCAAAGGATTCTTTCCCCTTCTAATTTGTAAAGGGAGGGATTTTTTTAGAGAATATACAAACAGTTGATACACACATATAAGCAAAGATATACCAACAGATTATCAAAGAAACATAGGTGATTTTTACTTTTTTATGGTTATTTTTTTGTTATGAATGTATGAAATACCGCTAAAAGAAGGGAAGGAGAGGCTTACCGATGGATTCGCGCTGAAAAATAAAGCTCTTCAGCTTTCATCCGCCGTACTCGGCAGGGTTAGGGACGGCGCGTAGGCGCATGTGCCCGATGACCGGGGCTTGGCCTGACGGAGGCCGAAGCCTAGAGGGCTCTCCCCCTTCTCCTCTTTCAGAGGATTTTAGATTTTTTTTTAAGACTAACTTAAAAATGAAATTTTAGGTTAAAATTTGACTTATATAGCTTTATGAAAACGGTGTCGTTTCAAAGCCAAGGATCCGCGTGTTGACCCGTGACCCAGATAAGATCTGCGTGTTTTCGTTTAAAGGGGAAATTACCCAATCGATCCTTCTGTTTTTTTAAATTTATAATTTCATTTTATTTTTATTTTAAATTGGCGCCCTAACTTTCATATTTGTTTCAATTTAGTCCCAATGGCCATTAAAACCTATTCTGAGGAACGACGTCGTTTTTTGGGATTAGGGCTAATTGCCCAGTGAGTCCCTCTGATTTTAATGCGCATTTCAATTAGGCCTAAAATTTTTTATTTATTTGTAATTAACCTTAGATTTTTTAATTAAACTCAATTTTAATCCTTTTTATATAAATTCAATTTATTTTAAATACTATATATTTTATAAACATTAGTTATATGTAAAATAGTATATATATTATTTTTCTTTATATATTATATATTATATTATTTATATTATTATATATTGTTATATATTATATTATATGTTTTACAATTTACTATATATATATATAATTCCACATATTATTTTTATTCTATCATAAATTATGTATTATTTTATTATTCATAAATTATGTAATTTAAAATTTGTAAGTTATTAATAAATAATATATATATCATTATTAAATATTTAGTATTTAATCTTCTAAAATTTATTATAAATTTTTGTTCCTATTCAACATATTACTATTTTTATAAATATATATATTAAGCTACTATATTATATAGTATAATTTTTAAAGAATTACCCTTTATTATTTATATATTTTTATTTGTATTTAATTTTATCTTTTTATTTTCTTCTGACTTTTGTTGTATATTCCTAATTTATTTTTGTATCATTTTGTGTTTATTTAATACTATTTTAATATGATAATTGTATTTTATGAATTGCTTGTTATTCTTATTTCTTTTATTATTTTATATATTTGCATAGGAAATCCAAGTTGTTATTTTTATTCGCATGAAATATTATTGTATATATTATGTAATTTGTTTTGTTCTATTCATTATTCTTTATGTTGTATTTTGCATGGAACGATAATGTATGTATATTTACGTTATTTACGATTATAAAGGCATGAAATGTTAATGTATATTATGTGATCTATGTCATTATTTATCATTTTCTATACTATATTTGCATGAAATGATAAAGCATGAATCATGTAGTTAGGTTTATTTAGTATTGATCTTTTGTAAGGTGTTAAATACATCATCGCTTTAAAAATTTATATCTCATTTAATCCAAGAGAATTTTAAAAAGAGAGGCAATGTTTTTGATATTTAGGAATTCGGGAAGTAGTGCCCTAACATGCTGGGTTGCGATTTCCCGTTTGTCTAAATGTCTAAAATATCCTTCTAAATAAATTTCGTAAATCACGAGATGATTTCAGTTACGAAAGTTTAAGAATATTGTGTCCAATCATGCTGGATGTGATGTTTGTACTCTTTTGGAGCGAAAGAACCTCGATTTTCAGCAAATTACTATAGTTTTAAAAAAGAGATCTTATTGCTAAATTCCTTCAAACTTTTGACATCAAGACAGAAAACTATTAAGTTTGGTACCAATTTTGGGCATTGCGAGGGTGCTAATCCTTCATCGCACGTAATCGACTCCCGAACCTATTTTCTCATGTTTTCGTAGACCAAAATATTTTATGATGTGATCTAATCACACCTAAAAAGGTTGGTAGCAACTCCCGTCATTTTCAAAATCTCGTTTTTTAAAAAAAGGAGGTTTCGACAAAAAGCATCAATAATAGGGTGGCTGATGCTCTTTCTCGTCAACCTCAACTGGAGTAGTGCCAGTGTTTTCAAGTTTCAGTTAGTTCAACCATTTCGGGTCTGTTGGAGCAAGTGCAACAAACATATACAACAGATGATAAGTTGTACCATATCATACAAAATATTCAACAGCAGCAAAATCAACACCCCAAGTATTCATGGGATGGTCGGTTTTTGAGGAGAAAAGGAAAGATTGTGGTGGGAAAAATATTGCAATTGAGACAGGAACTGTTTCATCATTTCCATGCGAGTGCGATGGGGGGCATTCAAGTGTGCATGCTACTAAGAGAAGGATGGCTAGCTTGTTATATTGGAAGGGCCTCACCACTGATGTTAAAAAATGGATAAGAGAGTGTGTAATCTGTCAGAAATGCAAGGGAGAGACTGTTGCATCCCCAGGACTTCTTCAACCCTTACCTATTCCTGAGAGAGCTTGGTCTGTGATTAGTTTGGACTTCATAGAGGGTTTACCACATTCCAACAGGAAAAATTCCATACTTGTGGTGGTGGATCATTTGACCAAATATGGTTATTTTCTGGCTCTTTCTCATCCATTCACTGCTAAAGATGTGGCACAAGAGCTTTTAACTATGTGTACAAGCTCCATGGTATGCCTGATGCCATTATATCGGACAGGGATAGAATTTTTCTCAGTAATTTTTAGCAAGAGCTGTTCCGGCAAGTGGGCACCAAACTTCTACTTTCCACTACGTATCATCCCCAAACAGACGGGCAAACGGAGGTATTGAATCGATGTTTGGAGAATTATTTAAGGTGTACTGGTGAAACACCCTCAAAATGGCTCCATTGGTTACCCCTAGCTCAGTGGTGGTACAATTCGTCTTTCCATTCTTCGATTCAACTCACCCCATATGAAGCCTTGTATGGGCAGACTCCACCACAACATATGTCTTACTTGGCTGGAGCGTCCTTGGTTGCAGTGGTAGACAGAAGTTTGCAAGCGAGAGAGGCAGCAAGGAAACTATTGCAGTTCCATTTGAAAAGGGCTAAAGACCGTATGAAACAGTTTGTTGACAAACACCGATTAGAAAGGAGTTTCCAGCTGGGTGATTTGGTGTATTTACGACTGCAACCTTATAGGAAACAGACGGTCAGGAAGATTCTTAATAAAAAACTTTCTCCTAAGTATTATGGCCCTTTTCCTGTGATCAAAAGGGTGGGAGCAGTAGCATACACTCTTCAACTACCTCCAGGATCTCATATACATCCCACTTTTCATGTGTCTCAGCTTAAAAAACACATAGGGTCAGCACCTGCTCAAGTTTCCTTACCAGTGGTGAATGTTCATGGTGCATTACAGAAAGAACCAGTAAGAATTGTGGATAAACAAATTGTAAAAAAAGGAACTCAAGCTATTACTGAAGTGTTAGTGGAATGGATAGACTCTTTTCCTAAAAACGCAACTTGAGAATTTCCTAAGTTCCATCCTTAAGGACAAGGATCTCTTTAAGAAGGCGGCAATTGTTATGAGCTAGAAATAATTAGTAAGAGAATTAATTATTGGTCGTTAATATTTTAAGTCAAAACGGTGAGTTTTGTTTATCTGTTAAATGGGGCGTAGTGTTTAGTTAAACGGTGCGTTTGGCTATAACCGGATTGCCACCTTGTTCCTTTGTCATTTGTTTCTTTAAGGTGCAGGGTGTATGGGGAAACCAGTTATCGGAAAATTGAAGGAAATTCTCTTCTGAAATTCTTCTCTCTAATTATTCTCTTCTCTCTCGAAAATTTCTGTTCCTTTTCTATTCAAATTCTAAGTTCTTATCATCGGACCACTAAGCTCAGTAACTCTGGCCTCTCTTATGCCGTCGTAGGTATCATGGGCCCCCAAAGTAGCGGTGCGTCTCGTTTCCGTTCCTTTCAACCTTCGCTTCCTTTTTTCGTTTTATTTCTCTGATTCCTGCATGTCGATTTTTAGATCTTTGAAGTTTCTTGGATTGGTTATTATTTAAATTCTAGTAAAATAATATATTTTTCAACATTTATTTTAGTTAAATTTTCAGTTAATCGATTACTTAATTTAGGCGAGCAAATCGAGTTTCTCTACTATACTGGGTTCTCTTCTGTTAACTCTAAATTGATACTAAATTTTGAGTGAAGCTGATTGACTGTGTTTGTTTGAATTCGGCTTTATAATCTCTGTAAGAGAATCTTTTCAGTCAAAATTTTCATGCCGTGACTTTCTCATGGTGTGTAATTTAGACAAGTGAAATTTAGTGGATTTTATAAGAAAATTTCAGCTGAACGTTTTGAATGGCTAATGCTTGAATATTAATGTAGTGATTACCATTAATCCTTGCTTTATAATTTTTTTATGCATGACTGTTAAATTCTTGATTTTTCTCTTAAGTTTAGTTTCATTACTAATCCCATAGGCACATGGTTTATAGGGGACGCCTGCATGTTGTTTTAACTCTTTCGCTATCTATGTGTCTTGTGGACTAAAAGGCTTTATCTTTATTTGATGGGGAAGAGCACCCTGTTAAATCATCTTTTCCAGAAAAATTTTAGGGAGATGGATGCATTCAGAGGAAGGTTTGTTCTTTAATTTTTCATATTTTATTGCTTCAAAAGGAATAAATATTACATCTGTCTTATTTCTCTCTTATGTACATTTTCTGCTTCTTTTTTTTCACTATATGCTAACAGACATAATTTCATTGCAGGAGTCAAACTACCACCGGTATTTGGATTGCAAACTGTGTTGGCATAGATCCTTTCACGGTTGCCATGGATTTGGAAGGTACTGATGGAAGAGAAAGAGGCGAGGTAACTAGCCTTTTTAAAATAATTTTGGTTGTTGAAGATAAAAAGGGCTTTAAAGTTTTTTCATCTTTTTTTTTTTTTTTTTTTTGGGGGGGTGTGGGGTGGGATGGAGAAGGCTCTATCAGTAACAATGAAGTTTGTATCAAATTGACGGAGTTGAATTTCCTCAGAGTTTGTTTTGTTTTGGCAATATATGTTTGTCTACATCTATACTGGCTTGGGGGGTTAACTGAATGTATATCTCAATTCCTATTTGCCGTGCATCGCCTTAGTCCCTGAACTCACCCTCCCAGAAACCAACACACATGAATACAGACTGACGTGGAAGCATATTCGTGTACTGGTTTTACAATGGACACCTCAATATATGAATGGTTACTTAAAAAATGCCAATTAAATAATAGTTTTGTTCATTTTTGTTTCATCAGGTGCATTTCTTTGTTACTATTTGTTCACTGATTTTTCCCCCCCATTTCCAGGATGACACTACATTTGGAAAACAAAGTGCCCTTTTTGCTTTGGCCATTGCTGATATTGTTCTAATAAGCATGTAATTATCTAAATAGAACCTTTATTGCCTCATGCATTTGATGGTTATGTGCATTTTATTGGAGCTTACAGCACTCAAACTATGTAACCTGGAGAAATTTTTGCAATGAACCAGCATTGGACTTTCTAGTGAGTGAAAAAAATAAAGGGTCTGTTGTCTCAAAAGTGAAACAGTCAGTCGTACTGCTTTTGTTTCAGAATTTTATTAGAACACTACATATCCTTTTAGCCTGAGTGAAAAGAATAAAGGGTCTGTTGTCTCAAAAGTGAAAGAGTTGTACTGCTTTTGTTTCAGGATTTTGTTAGAACACTAAATATCCTTTTAGCCTGTCTTTGCATTTTATTTTGTTTTGGATTCATTGGTATTTGAATAGCGTATACTGGATGAACAAAACATGGACCTTTTAAAAACTTTCTCCAAGGATGTGTGAAGCGTAAAATTTTCAATATCATGTGTACCCAAACATAAATTGATTGGCCTGAGTGAGTTGCCCAAATTCTAGCAGTAGAGATGAATGCCTGTTGCCTCCATTCCTCTCTAATGGCTCTGGTGGGGGTGTTATTTTTCCTTTGCTAGTTTTGATCTCAAATAAACTAGAACTAAAAATAAATAATGTTATAATATGTAATCTTTAGAAACATTAGGAATATAGCACAATTTCTAAAATTTGATCTATCGAAATAAATCATAGTTCTTACATCATTGTTTTCATCCATTCTTTAATATCCTTTTGGTGCATTTCAATGGTCAGGTGTGGGTTTGGGCGTTTGGCTTTTATGAGGATCTGATGACACCTTTTTTTTTTTTTGGGAGAGGATCCAAGAAATAAAGCTAGATATTAATCATGTATTGGATATTGATATAGGTGGTGTCATGATATTGGTCGGGAGCAGGCTGCCAACAAACCACTTCTGAAAACAGTTTTTCAGGTACTAGTGTGTACTTAATCCTGTTGTCGTCTGGATTTCTGCTTTATATTGTGCTTGATAGTCTTGTTGCTGTTTTAATCTAGGTTATGATGTGGTTATTCAGCCCCCGGAAAACAACATTGCTGTTTGTTGTACGTGATAAAACAAAGGTCTGGACTAATGTCATTTTGTTTTCTTCTAAACTAATTTGTGATTCTTTCTGCTAAAACCTTTGAAATATTCTTTTTTCCCTTATGATTGTTTATGTAGACCCCTCTTGAATATTTGGAGCCTACCCTGAGAGAAGATATTCAAAAGGTAACATTGTGTATGGGTTTCTCTATTTTCCTCCTTTCTACCCACTTGATCTCTCTCAGTTTGTCTTTCTATCTGTTTTTTTCAACATTTTAATTGGTGTGTATTACTGCAGATATGGAATGCAGTTAGTAAACCTGAGTCCCATAAAGATACTCCCTTCAGTGAATTCTTTAATGTAAGTATATATCCATTTTCCTGTTTCCTAATCACCTTTGCATTTCACTTCTATATCATTCATAGTTATTATAAGCATTTGTTACCATTTGAACTTTTACATGAAGGTGGAGGTCACTGCTTTATCAAGCTTTGAAGAAAAAGAGGATTTGTTCAAAGAGCAGGTAATCTCTCTCTCTTGTTACTGAAGTTTATTATGCTTCAAAATTTTAGGTATGATTGACTTTTGGAGACTGCTTTTAACTCTTTTCATATTACTTTGTTTAACCAAATAATTGGTTTTGGGCATCATGATCCCTTTTTTATCCTTTTGGTACACTGAAGAAGGCATGAAGAGGGAGGGAGGGGAGGGGTGGGAGAGTGAGTAGAATCCTGGCCCTTGATGCTAAACTAGCATTTAAATTTCTCTCATGCAGGTTGCTCAACTAAGGCAGTGCTTTTTCAATTCTATTTCTCTGGGAGGACTTGCTGGTGATAGACAGGGTGTTGTCCCTGCCGCCGGATTCTCTTTTAGTGCACAACAGATATGGAGAGTTATAAAAGAGAACAAGGATATCGATCTTCCTGCTCACAAGGTTATCTCTTCATCCTTATCTTTCTATCTGAATAGTGTTTCTTTCCTTATCATATGATTAATGTCTTTCCATCATTTTCATCAGGTAATGGTTGCCACAGTGCGTTGTGAAGAGATTGCAAATGAGAAACTCCATCACTTATCCTCTAATGAGGTACATTTGCAACTATCTCTCTGAGGTTTTACTTTTCTTGATTGAATGCTCCATTTTAGTAATGGCACTAGTAAATTTTGAGTAGGATTGGTTAGCATTGGAAGAAGTTGTTCAATGTGGACCAGTATCTGGTTTTGGGAGAAGGCTGAGCTCTATCCTAGAAACCTACTTTTCAGAGTAAGTTTATGACTATTTTTGATATGTTGAGGCATGTATTGTTGTTTGATGCTTTGAATTGTATGTATTAATCATCCAACCTAAAACCAATTGTTTACAAGTGGAGGAGCTCAACTTTAATATAAGACCATACGAAACCCAATACTTAACAGATGCGGATAACACCACTTAACACTCCCCTCACATGTAGCTCACAAGGTCTTCACGTTAAGTAACAACCTTTGTCAACCTCATAGGGCTAGGTAGGAGGAACAACATAACAGAGCTTGGGCTTTGGTACCCTCTTAAGCATCCTACCTAAAGCCAATTGATTATAAGTGGAGGGGTCCAACTTTTATGTAAGGCCAAACAAAACCCAATACTTAACAGATGTGGGATAAACAACTTAACAGCACTCAAAAGGATAATCTTTGAGAAAAGATCTGTTGTAATGACTATGACTTTCTGTGTACACATTGTGCTATTAGCCTTTGGTTTCTTGAATCCACAAACTTCAATGGGTGGTTCTTATTTGTATATTTAATTAATGATTTCATAAATTTATGATTCATATTGAACTTCTTTTATTTTTCCTCCGGTTCATAATCTTTCTTGTACACTTCAAATTTCTTTCGTGATAGATATGACATAGAGACATTCTACTTCGATCATGGTGTAAGAAATGCAAAGCGGAAACAACTCGAATCAAAAGCTTTAGATGTAAGCACTACATACCATCATCATGATTTTATTTTGTTTGAAAAAGTAGATTGTGCATCTAGTTCATTTTCGAACTTTTAATTTTTTATTCCAAGCAGTTTGTGGTTTTCACCAATTAATTTTGTTTGTTAATGGAGGTGGTTGAAGTTATGTTGATCTAGGGAATTGAAACTGGAGTCCTAGTGCCTTCTTCATCGTGAATTTAAAGTATCATTGAGGATGGATGTGTAACAATGTCCAGCTAATATAAGCAGTTTTCTGTTTGAAACATAACGATGGTTGTAGGGCCTTATACATGTTCCAAGTATTGTAAAACTTAAATAATTATAAGACCTATTAGACATGCATTTTCAGTTAAACATAATGTTTTAAACTTCTGACATATAAGCCTTGTAAGGCCTCATATGCATTAGCGATTAAATATAGTAATGTTGCTGGCTATTCTGTGTAAGGTAGATTGAGTAAGAATTTTCCAGTTTTTGCTTCTTCATTAGCTTTAGGATTGTTTTCATGTCTGTAGGGGTTTCAAATGGTTTACTTTATGTCATATGAGTAATCTTGCTGAATTTTTTGATATCGCAAAAAAACTTCCCTCTGCTGATTGTTGTACTCTTCTGAATTGACCAGTTTGTGCATCCTGCTTATCTTAACCTGCTTGGACATTTTCGCTTCAAAGCACTTGAAGATTTCAAGTCAAGATTGGAACAGATGCTGAATAAAGGAGAAGGATTTGCAGCTTCTATTTGTACAAGTACTGAGTCTTGTATGCTTGAATTTGACCAAGGATGTGCAGGTAATGTAATAGAAATTTGTCATACACTTTTACCCTTGTGAATTACACAAAGCAAGCCTAAATTACTATAATAAGAATAATATGGTCTCCAGAAGTACGGCTTTTAGTTTCTTGTTCAACTTGTTTATCTGCTTTAACAGTTCACTTTTTCCTTATAGATGCTGCCATCAAACAGGCTAATTGGGATGCTTCTAAAGTAAAGGAAAAACTTCGCCGTGATGTTAATGCACATGCATTATCTGTTCAAGATGCAAAATTGTCTGAATTGATGGTTAGCTATGAGGTAATTATATTTAGGGCTAATTATACTTTTTTTTCTTTAAATAGGAATAATCACACTTCTGGTTCTAAATGTTTGCGAAATTTTCACTTTCAACCCCTAACTTTTGAACTTTGCTATTCCTGTCCTGAATGTATTCAATTTTCAGCATCGTTAGTCCTAAAGTTCCAAAGAAGGCAACAAAAACTGACATGGCATTAAGGGTGCATCAGGCAAATAATGGCATTCCATCTTTCACTTTTTGACTTTGACCATTCATTTATTTTATTTAAGAAGTTATGTCTTAATGGCCACATTTGATGAGCTATTGGCATGCCATGATTTGCTTCTTGTTTACTGTTAACTCCATTCAACTTTCCCTTGTCAAATCCATTTGACATTTAACAACAGTGTTATTATGATTTGATAACATTTAGGACTGAAACAGAAAATTTCAAATATTTAGGACTAAAAGCAAAATAGGCCCTAACATTAGGAGTAAAAGTGTAATCTTAGTTATCATTTCAATGTTTTATGACATTTTCATCAGTGGGCATTCCTTTTACTGTTCATCATTGTTTTAGTCAAATAAGAAAAAAGTTGACATTTTATTGTTATTCAGAAACAACTTGGTCAATCACTATCCGAACCAGTGGAGTCTCTATTTGATAATGCAGGAAGAGACACCTGGGCTTCAATAAGAAAGCTTCTTACACGTGAGACTGAGATTGCCCCATCAAAGTTTTCAGCTGCCATTCTAGTTTTCAGTTAGATCAATCGACAGTTGAGAAAATGCTGCAAGATTTGAAGGATTATGCGAGAAATGTGGTGGAGAAGAAAGCAAGAGAAGAAGCTGGAAAAGTTCTGATCCGCATGAAGGATAGGCAGGAAAACCTTAATTTTCATATTCCTTAAGATTGGCAGTATTGATGAGAATAATCTGTCATATTTATGGCTTTCTTGCCTGTATCAGGTTCTCAACTGTCTTCAGT
This sequence comes from Gossypium anomalum, assembly GCA_025698475.1. Classification (NCBI taxonomy): domain Eukaryota; kingdom Viridiplantae; phylum Streptophyta; class Magnoliopsida; order Malvales; family Malvaceae; genus Gossypium; species Gossypium anomalum. Next base: position 81,613,734 of record CM046961.1, read on the forward strand.
CATGACAATGATTCAATGCCATGAGTTTGGACTGGAAAGGAAGACATTAAGACAATTACTAAGGATGCTCGTACTGCTGTATTTTTCTGGATTATGTCATGAGTGCTACTTTCAGTCTATCATCATTTTGCATGCTGCATCAAGGATCTGAGAGACTTTTTACTATTGTTATATTTGCAGTCTCTGAGTTTGTTGTCTGTTATGGTTGCCATTCGATTGGACGGGAAACCAGATGAAATAGAAAACTTACTGTTTTCATCCCTTGTGGAAGGAACTGTGACTGCTGTATCTTCAGTGGACAGAAGTATTACTACTTCAGACCCTCTTGCCTCTAGTTCATGGGAGGAGGTAATGGTTCAGTTGGTTAATTTTATAATATGATATGCACTTTATCTGGCTGAAGTTACACATTTAGAAGTCACTTATGCATCAGGTTTCTCCAAAAAGTACCCTGATCACACCAGTTCAATGCAAGTCATTGTGAGACAGTTTAAAGCAGAGACTTGAGTATACAGTTACTCAAGCTATTTCAGTGTAGGTATGTTATCAAAGGCGCTGGTTGGTTGGCTGTGGCTTATGCTACTTTTGGAGGAAGATGACATAACAAGGGCATTGTCTAGGTGCAATCTCTAATGATTTTGTTTTTTTCTTAGGAGGCTTACAAGCAAAGTAACAATTGGTTACCTCCCCCATGGGCAATTGTGGCAATGGTTGTCCCTGGATTTAATGAATTTATGCTCCTTTTAAGGTAACTTAATCTAATCTAGAGTCCATGGTTCATCTCTTCTTATCCCCTCGTATTTTAGTTCTGTTTTTGATGGGTTAAAGGGATGAAGACCCTGGCTTTTAACAGGAGCTGGGGTTAGTAGTCTTTGGGGACTGCCGTGCTCAAAGGCAGTGGGTGAACCTACAGGGCAAGACCTCAGGTTCAGCTTGGATATATCTGAAATCTGATTCCTAGCATAATTCAAAATACTAGCATGGGTTTTCCTGGTTTACTTTCTACTATCATGTTAATTGTTGTGCTCATAATGCTTCTCGCAAACAGGAATCCTCTCTATCTAATGGGTCTATTTGTTGTGTATTTACTTTCAAAAGCGATGTGGGTTCAGATGGACATCCCAGGGCAGTTTCAACATGGCACTGTGAGTATGGAAGAGAAAATGCACCGTCTCTTTGCCAAATTTTCTTGTAGTTTTGATTTGTGATTTACTGTTTCAAATGTGAATTTGCACATGGCATGTATTCATTCAAAATCCTAGGCTTTTTTTGCTTGGAATTGAAAGCCTGGACCTATAGCATAGTTTTTTTATTTCTGAAAATGATCCATTCTTCAGTCAGTGAGACCAAAGATTATCAGGATCTATTGTCTAGTTGCCCTAAATCAGAATAACCTTGTTTGAAACTGATCTAGATTCTTTGTTTGCCTCCAGCTGGCTGGGCTAATCTCTATCTCGTCGAGGCTTCTTCCCACCATCATGAATCTTCTAAGGCGACTTGCAGAAGAGGCTCAAGGGCATCAAACTGATGAGCCCCCCAGGCAACAATGTTCACTCGTTTTCGGAGTTTGAAGAATCAAAGTCATCCGAATCCAACCGACTCAATTCCAGAGTCATCTGTAGCATCCAACATTTCAACATCTGATGGTGGTATCGAGTACTCAAGCCCTAACGTAACACACGGAAGTACAAAAATTCCAGAAGCAGAACTTTCTTGATAAAAAGGTAATCTCATGTAAAATTTATACCAAAATAGGGTAAACTAGTCCCTCATCCAAAAATTTTTCTTTCAAATGAAAAAAAAAAAAAAAGGGATGAGACAGAAAAGTAGCCCAGGATGCAGGATTTCCCTCTGTTCTACAAAAGTTGACAGTTGTTTTTCTGGTTTACATTTTCTCAAAGATTTAATCAGTCATATCTTTCCTTCTCAAGCGGCTGAAAATATTGTGATGCGAATCCTTAGAGATTTATTAATTACATATAAAATAATAAAAGTGTATAGAATAGACTTATTAATTTTACTTACATTAATGTATTGTACCTTTTTTATTATTATTATTATCTTTTTTTAATTAGTTTTGATAATGTTCAAAAAAGAGTAAAGGAGGCAACAACATTTTGGCCCAGGCTTGGGTGTTCATTTCCAACTTTATTCCTCTCCCAAATATAAAAAATATATATGGCTGCATTCACTAACATGTACATATCTAGTAGACAAAAGATAATACAGGAGGTAAGCGTTTTCTCAGTCAGTGGTGCAGATTCAACTTTATCTAGATTAAAAAGAAAAAGTAATTTTCTTTTTAAGAATAAACGTAAACGAAATATCAAGTTTCTAGCATGAGAAACTGTGTATTAAATAAATCTAATTCTGATTTATTTAAGATAATAAAGTAAATCCTTTTGAACGACATAGAAGTGAAATGGTGGTAATCTGTTGTGCAACATTTTTATTTGATTTGACACAATAAATTCGAAATTTGGAAGCTGCTGGGTTCGGATTGTAAGTTGAAAAAGAAAAACCCAACCATCATATGATATTTGACAAGATTATGAGTTACTTGTTTTTATTCTTACGGGTTAGGTTGTATACATTAATCTTAGTTTTATATTTATTTGTTACAATTATTATAAATTTTGTAACATTATTAATCTTTAGTATTATAATAGTTTGTATTATGATAAATATAAATTTAAAACTGAAACTTGAAATAATTGTTCTTTTTACAATTTTGTTAAAAAAAAATAAAACTTCATCTATATATTTGTTTTATAAAATATTATAATCAATAATTTCGTTTAAAATTTTTTTTATATTTTTTAAATGTTGATCAATATTTAATTGATACATTCTATTATTAAAAAATAAAAAAATCAAATAATTAGATAAAATTTAAAAAAATATTTTGCATTATTTAGGTTTAGGTTTAAAATAGAAAACAGGGTATTAAAAAAGTTGACAAAATGAAAGAGATGTGTTACATTATTCAGGTTTAGATTTAAAATGCAAACCATGCTAATTTGTTGGTTTAATGGACAATTGTAATTTTTTTAATGTACTAATTGCGTGGTTAATGCTTTGAAATTTACATTAATATGTTGAGATTTAATATCTACAAATATCTTTAATATGTATCAAAATTTAAAACAACTATTCTAATTACACTTTTGTTTAATTGCCAAAATTTTTAACGGTTTATATGGAAGTTGAATTTTGAATATTTAAATGGTATTTGATAAAAAAATAAAAAAGTAATTTAATATAGAAAAAGCATTTGTACATAGTTAAAACTGAAATAACTTAATGATTCTATGTAATAAGGATGTTTGAAGTAAAAGGAATATTATATCTGTTTTATATATAAAAAAGAAATATTATATTTTAAAAATTAATAAAGACTATTAGTTTGGGAAAAATTAAGTTGTGGCACCTTAGGTGCAGTTAATTAAGCAGGTAAATGCATTTTTATTTAATATATATAATGATAGTAACAAAATAAAGTTGTAACATATAAAAGTGTTTATACTAATTTTTTAAAATGTAGCGACGTAAAAATTTGTGCTTTTGGTCGCTAAATTATGGCGATTTATTGAGATTGAAAATTGAAGTTTGATTTTAAAATAAAGAAGGGAGTCGCCACCGATCTTTTTTCTAGGTGTGATCGGTTACTTATTAAAATTTTTTTTTTTTAAAAGCGAGGAAAAGGCCAGTTAAGGTCTACGTCAAAAACCCGAGAAAAATTAAGGTTCGGGAGTCGGTTACGCGCAAGGAAGGTATTAGCACCCTCGCGACGCCCAAAATTGGTATCTCATAAACACGTGATGTCTTAATTTTCAAAAATACGAGTTCAATATAAAATTTAGTCGTGATCCGATTTAAAAGATGAGAGTTTTCAAAATTTTTTATTTTTGAGAAGGATATATCGCTTTAACACGAGTCAATTGACATTCACCCAACATAGCGATGAACTCGATGACTTAATGTTAAATCGGTATATTGCCTTGATTATTGAAATTACCTAGCAAAACGAGAATAGGGTTTCAAAATAATGTAAAGCAAATTGGAATAAAAATGAATAACCGACATAACCAGAAATATATTGAAGCAAATAATAATCGTGATAATAATTTCAAAAAACAATAATCATACATGCTATATCAAACATAATAATAGTATTAAACTAAAACATTATAAGTATATATATGTGTATATGAACATATATTAGCAGTGATAATGATAGTAATAATAAAAGATGGGTATATATAATCTGAAAAGTAAGTGAAAATAATAGGTATAATAATGAATGTAATATACGAAAATAGTGCTATATGTATATACAAGAATAAAATATATGTATAAATATTAGTGATAAATATGGTAAGAATAAAACAAATGTAATAATAAAATATATATACTGATGATGATATAAAAAGAAACATATACGTATAGTAGAGTTTAAAAAATATATATACATGATATAAAAAAATACAATGTCAAAAGGTATATACACAATATAATTATTTTAAAAAAATATATATATAATACAATGAAATATAAGAATAATATAATATATAAAGAATACATAATATATGAAAAATATAATATTTAAAAAAATAGTAAAAGTAAATAATATAATGACAAATATAACATATATACATAATAGCATGAAAAATATATATACATGTATATAGTATAGTAGTAAAATACTTACATAATGTATACATAACATGAATATCAATAATGTTGAAAACTTATTAATAAGATTATATAAATATATTATAAAAATGTATGTAATATATGTATATTAGAAATAATGATAGGAACCATAATAATAATTTATTAATAATAAATAATAAAAATAACAGCAAAAATAAGAATGATAATCATGAGATTAATGTAAATAATATAAAAAAATAAAAATAAAAATAAAATAGCAAAGATAACACGAAAATAAACTTGAAATTAAAAAAGGACTAAATTTGAAACGGAAATGAAGTTTCGGGCGAATTTTAAAAGAAAGTAAAAGGAAAAGGGCCTATTGGAACACGCGTGTAGGTATTGAGGACCAAAAGAGCAATTTTCCAATGCCTTTAAAAACGGTGCGCATGCAGGGGGACCAGATTGAAAACGATGTAAAATTTTAGGGCCGAATTAAAATAAAGAAAAACTTTAATTGTAAAATTCTAGAAAAGCGGAGGGGCTGAGAGCGCAATTAGCCTCCGCTTAAAAACACTGTGGATCTCGAGTGGGTGGGTGGGTCGACCCGACCCAGGCCCTAAACGCGCCTTTATTTATTGGTTAAAGGGGGGGCCAAAACGGTGCGTTTTGGTCCCCTATATAAGACAATTTTTTTTGTTTTTTGTCATTTGTAGCAGGGAAGGAAAAAAAAAGGAAGAGGGAAGGAGAGAAAGGGAGAGGGAGAGGGGACCGGAGCGATTTCCGGCCAGAGGGCGATCACCGGCACGATCCTTGGGGACGAGTCACGCGGCGCAAGCCACGGCACGGTGGCCGGAAATTCAAAAAGTTAAGTTTTTTTTTTCTTTTTTATTATATTGTTATTTATATTATATTTGTATATATATGAGTAAAAAATTTGGATTTTATGTGTGAAATCGAAAAGAAACAGAAATAAAAAAAAATCAATAATCACCTCGGTTTCAACTTTCGATTTTTAGCACTTTGTATCCTCTGATTTGGTGCAATATTTTGGTTTTGCGTTTGAGATTGATTTTGTATGCCTGCTGCTTTAGGGATTAACCACGTTTCGGTTTTGATTTCTTTTTTTGAGAAAAAAATTTCTAACCTTTTACATCTGTTTTTTTTTTAGGGCTTTTATAGCCTTTTTACAACATTTTTTAATATTGTTGTCTTACCTGATTGCAGGGGATGGCCGGTGGCGTGGGCAGTGACCTTGGGCGGCGGCTGCAGCGGTGTCAGAGGGCAGGTGGGCAAGTGGGGGCCGAAAGTCAGAGGGTGGTTGCAAGTTAGGGTTTCAGTTCCTGAAACCCTAAGTCCAAAGTTGGGCTTTTGTTTGGGTTGTGGCATGTAAAAGGGTTAGGGGTAAAGTGGTATTGGGTCTGATGGGTTGGGATTTAAGTGGGTTATTTGGCTTAGGTTAGTGGGTATGTGGGATTGTAAAAGGGTTTAGGGGTAGGTTTAATTTAAATGGGCCCTTGTAATAGTTGGCCAAAATTGGCCTGTAACAGCTGCCCCTCTTTGCTTATTGTCGTATAACGAGAATAGAGCAAAGACACAAAGAAAGGCCAATTTTGCCCTGTCTTGCGAGTCTTGACTTCATTGGTGCTCTTCTTGTTCAGATAATCTTTTTCTAGTCCACTGTATTTTGTAGCTTCAATCTCCTTCTGATATATGCCTTGTAGCTTCAGTCTATTCCACTGTAACTTCAGGAATATGAAATTTGTAGCTTCGATCTGCTTCCATGTAGCTTCAGAAAGATGATATCTATAACTTCAATCAGTTCTTCTATCGCTTCAATGAGATGAGATTTGTGATCTTCTCTTCTGTCACTTTAGAAAGGTGAGCTTTGATATCCTTGATCAGCTCCGCTGCATCTTCAGGGGGACAAGACTTGCGACTTTGACATGTTCCACTGCAACTTTAGGAAGGCCAAATCTGGTGTCTTCCATCAACTCTAATCTTTATTCTTTATTCGACATATGATCCTGAGCTCAACTCATTCCTCGCAATACGAATTGACTCTTTAAAAAAAAATAGACATTTAGAAATAGAAATTGAAAATAGCTCATCACGTGAACTAGGGCTCAACTCACTTCTCGCAATATGAGTTGATTTTTGAAACATAGAAATTAAAAGGCTCAACTCACCTCTCGCAATATGAGTTGCTTTTTTTTTTTGAAGAACAGAAATTGAAAACAGAAATTAAAAGACTCAACTCACCTCTCGCAATATGAGTTGATTAAAAGCAGAAATTAAAAGGCACAACTCACCTCTCGCAATATGAGTTGCTTTTTGAAAAACATAAATTGAAGACAGAAATTAAAAGACTCACCTCACTTCTCGCAATATGAGTTGATTAAAAGCAGAAATTAAAAGGCGCAACTCACCACTCGCAATATGAGTTGCTTTTTGAAAAACATAAATTGAAGACAGAAATTAAAAGACTCACCTCACCTCTCGCAATATGAGTTGATTTTTTTGAAAAACATAAATTAAAATTACCTCAACGTGTCTTGAGGCTCAACTCACCTCTCGCATTATGAGTTGATTTTCTTGAAAAACTGAAATTGAAAAGCCAAAATTGAAAATACCTCAGCGTGCCCCGAGGCTCAACTCACTTCTCGCAATATGAGTTGACTTTTGAAACATAAATTGGAATTACCTCAACATGTCTTGAGGCTCAACTCACCTCTCGCAATATGAGTTGATTTTTTTGAAAAACATAAATTAAAATTACCTCAACGTGTCTTGAGGCTCAACTCACCTCTCGCATTATGAGTTGATTTTCTTGAAAAACAGGAATTGAAAATACCTCAGTGTGACCTGAGGTTTGACTCACCTCTCGCAATATGAGTCAATTTTTTGAACAGCATAAATTGAAACTACCTCAACGTGTCTTGAGGCTCAACTCACCTCTCGCAATATGAGTTGATTTTCCTTGAAAGGCATGAATTAAACACATCAAAATACCAAAATCTGTCCTTTGGTAGAACTCAAGTGTCTTTTCACTTGATTCAATGCGACTCTCATTCCAGATTTCTTGCTCTGTTGGAGTACCTGTATATGCCATGCATGAGGTTATCATGATATGCACATGTTTGTCTTAAATGCTTTTATGCCTACATGATTATACAGTGCTCCTTAAGCATATTTGTCGTATATCTTTCTTGCCGCGATTGTTGAGGGTCTGCGTTTCTTGCTTTGATTCTTGACTTTCTCTTGGGCCTCGTGACCAGTATTCAAGCTTCACGAGTGTCGGCGACGCTCGGATATCGCTCTTTTGCCCCTGGTTAAACTTTGTTCTTGCCTTGAAATTCTTGTACTTATCAAATTTTCATCCAGGTAATGCTTAACATTTTTTTGTTTAGAGCATGTCATTTCACCATTTACCATGTAAATAAACACATAATGAGATGCATGAAAAAGGTCAAGTAGGGACAAAAATGATATCTCATATTCATTTATTTCAAGTGTGGCAAACAAAGGAAGTTAACCAATGAGAGTAAAAAATGTCAAAAAGAAAGAAAGGATCGTATTCAACGGATACAAATGCTCTAGATATTCAACACATGAACTCTTCCACGTTCCTTAATCAAGAATCTTTTCGAGTCTGGCTCCTTGCGTAGAAGATTTTGAGCTTTCCGAGATGCTTCAAATACTGTAATCTCACTGTTTGTCGTACGGTTTAAAACATCTTGCCTTGTAAGCCGAATGTTTGCTTCATTAGAATGCCTTCTCGGGTTTTCATCCTAATATTTTGTGTTTAATCAAAGCGCCCTTTTCGGGTTTTTGCTCTGATCCCTTTTTTTTTAAGATGCCCTTTTCGGGTTTTCATCTTGACTTTCTTTTTTCAAGCATAGTACTTCTTTACCGCATCTGAGTTCACTGGATTCGGTAGCTCCTTGCCATCCATCTCAGTAAGGATCAAAGCTCCTCCTGAGAATGCCTTCTTTACGATGTATGGTCCTTCCCAATTTGGTGCCCATTTTCCTCGCAGGTCTTTTTGTATTGGGAGAATCTTTCTTAGCACGAGTTCTCCTTCATGGAAGTCTCTTGGCCGTACCTTCTTGTCATGGGCCGCAATCATCCTTTTCTGGTACATCTGCCCGTGACAAATTGCCCTTAGACGTTTTTCTTCAATGAGGTTCAACGGATCATATCGAGCTCGAACCCATTCTGCTTCTTCTAACTTTGATTCCATCAAGACTCTCAGTGAGGGGATTTCAACCTCGATAGGTAGCACAGCTTCCATTCCATAAACTAGAGAGAAAGGAGTTGTTCCCGTAGATGTTCGCACAGATGTGAGATATGCAAACAAAGCAAATGGAAGTTTCTCGTGCCAATCTTTATATGTCTCAGTCATCTTCCCAATGATCCTCTTAATATTTTTATTTGCTGCTTCAACAACCCCGTTCATCTTTGGGCGATAGGGCGAGGAATTATGATGCTTTATTTGGAACTGCTCGCACACTTCTTTCATTATCTTATTGTTCAGATTCGTGGCATTATCTGAAATGATTCTTTTGGGCAAACCATATCGGTAAATGATTTCCTTTTTCAAAAACCTGCAAATTACAGTCCTCGTCACATTGGCAAACGAAGCGGCTTCTATCCATTTTGTGAAGTAATCGATGACCACAAAAATGAATCGATGTCCATTTGATGCTTTTGGAGAAATTGGCCCTATAACATCCATGCCCCACATAGAAAAAGGCCACGGAGAGGTCATGACATGAAGAGGAGAAGGGGCTACATGAATTTTATCACTGTAGATTTGACATTTGTGACATTTTCTGGCAAAATTGATGCAGTCACTTTCCATCGTCAGCCAATAATAACCGAGTCTCATGATCTTTCTGGCCATATTGAAACCATTGGCATGTGTTCCGCAGATTCCCTCATGGACCTCTGCAAGTATTTTCCTAGCTTCAACATCATCCACACATCTCAAAAGCATCTGATCCTTTCCTCTTTTGTACAGGATATCCCCATCAAGAACAAATCCTGCTGCCATTCTTCTGATCGTTCTTTTGTCGTTCTCATTCGCTTGTTCGGGATAGCTTTGATTCTTGATATATTCTAATTTATCATGGAACCATGGACGTCCATCTACTTCTTTCTCAATGCTACAACAGTGTGCAGGGACCTCGTATATGCTCATTTTAAGGGGCATTACTTCTGTTTCTTTACTTGCTTTGAACATTGAAGCCAAAGTAGCCAGGGCGTCAGCCAATTGGTTTTCTTCTCGTGGGAAGTAATGGAAGGTTATTTCTTTGAATTCTTTGATCAATTCAGCCACTAAATCGCTGTACTTAATCAGTTTTGGGTCCCTCACTTCCCATTCTCCACGGATTTGGTAAATCACTAGGGCTGAGTCCCCGTACACCTCTAAGATTTCGATATTTCGTTCGATAGCTGCACGAAGCCCCATGATACAGGCCTCATATTCTGTGATATTATTGGTACAGAAGAAATTCAGTCTTGCAGTAAACGGATAATGATTCCCCTCTGGTGATATCAGGATTGCTCCGATTCCATGCCCCAAAGCATTCGACGCACCATCAAAACACATCTTCCATGACTTCTCCTTTGATGACTCGGATTCTATTTCGGTGATGCACATTAAGTCTTCGTCTGGGAAATTGAATCTTAATGGCTCATATTCTTCTGTCGTTCGAGTTGCTAGAAAGTCGGCTATTGCGCTCCCTTTTATTGACTTCTGACTTACATAGGCAATGTCATATTCTGAAAGAAGAATCTGCCATAGGGCCATTCTTCCTGATAGTGCCGGTGATTCCATCATGTATTTTATCGGGTCCAGCTTTGAAATCAACCATGTCGTATGGTACAACATGTATTGTCTTAGTCTCCGAGCTACCCAAACCAGAGCGCAACAAAATTTTTCAATGGACGAATACTTTGCTTCATATTCAGTGAACTTTTTGCTGAGGCAGTAGATCGCCTTTTCTTTCTTTCCCGTCTCGTTGTGTTGCCCCAGTATACAACCCATCGAATTTTCAAACACAGTCAAATACAAAATCAATGGTCTTCCCGGAGTTGGCGGTACTAGCACTGGAGGACTAGACAAATATTACTTTATCTTATCAAAGGCCACCTGGCATTCTTTGCTCCATTCTTCAGGGTTATGTTTTCGAAGAAGTCGAAAGATTGGGTCGAATTAGTTGGTAAGTCGCGATAAATCGGGCGATGTAGTTTAATCTCCCTAAAAATTCTCTAACTTCCTTTTGCGTGCGTGGGGTTGGTAACTCTTGGATGGCTTTTATCTTATCTGGATCAACCTCGATACCTCTTTCACTGACAATGAAGCCTAGCAACTTCCCTGAGGTAGCCCCAAACGTACATTTGGCTGGATTGAGCTTTAATTGAAATTTTCTCAGCCTGTCGAACAACTTCTTCAAGTTTATTATATGCTCTTCTTCCCCTCGAGATTTAGCGATCATATCGTCGACGTAGACCTCTATTTCTTTATGCATCATGTCATGGAATAACGTCACCATAGCCCTTTGATATGTTGCCCCAGCATTCTTTAATCCGAATGGCATTACCTTGTAGCAGAATGTTCCCCACATTGTTATAAAGGTAGTTTTCTCCATATCTTCAGGGGCCATCTTGATCTGATTATACCCCGAGAATCCATCCATGAAAGAGAACAATGAATGTTTTGCTGTGTTGTCTACCAACGTATCAATATGTGGTAAGGGGAAATTATCTTTTGGGCTTGCTCGATTTAGGTCACGGTAATCTACGTACATTCGTACTTTGCCATCTTTCTTTGGTACCAGGACTATGTTAGCCACCCATTCTGGATATTTGGAGGCTTGTAGGAAACCAGCATCAAATTGCTTCTTAACTTCCTCTTTTATTTTCAACAGCATTTCGGGTCTCATCCGTCTTAATTTTTGTTGGATGGGCTTGCATTCTGGCTTTAATGGGAGCTTATGGACCACTAAATCTTCATCTAACCCTGGCATGTCCTGGTATGACCATGCGAAAACATCTTTGTACTCGTGGAGTAAAGCGATCAAATTATGCCTGGTGCTCTCTGAAATAGAAGTCCCAATCTTTACTTCTTGTTTCCTTTCTTCAGTGCCCAAGTTTATTGTTTCCACAGATTCTTCGTGAGGCAAAATCTGTTTATCCTCTTGTTCCACCATTCTTAACAATTCAGGAGACGAAACATAATCTTCAGCATTTTCTTCAGCTTCAAATTCTCCTAAACAAACAGCCTTCTCAAAATCAATTTCAAGACTCGTAACGGGTTTGTTCATGTCATCGATATCTGAGCACCTGAAAGTTGAATGGAAAAGGAAGCTATAGAGGGGCATTCGAGTATGGGAAACAACAGACAAAAATGTCATGGCATGGAATGTGGCAAATGTGAGTATAGGCTATGAAATGATAAAATGATCATGAAATTAGCGATAATGCGAAAAAATCGTGACAAAATGTATCTTCATTGATATTCATTTGAATGATAAAGAGCGAATGCACGCTCTTACAAAAGAATTCTATTATATCTAAGGACACAATAGAAGGTTAATGTTTAGCATTACTCTGAAGGTTTATAAACTACAAGAAGCTCTTCGGAAGTCCAATTGTTCAATATGAAACCAGGAGGGCAAGGGCGTATCCTCGAGACATTTTTACTTGTACTAGCCCCTTTGTCAATGACATTTATACTGACATTCTGAAAACCCTTTACAATTAACCTCAGCATGTTTCGTGGATCGTCTTGTCCAGGGTATATCATTCCTACAGATGTAAATGTTTTTAACAAAAGAGGGTATTCTATGGGCTCCCATTCTGGTTCTCGTCCCAAAGTTCTTGCGATCCTTCTTTCTTGATCTTTCTTCCACTGTCTTCTTCTTTGACGCATGTCAGGCTGGAATCCTAAACCGTATCGAGCCTTGTGGTGCACTGGCTTTAAAGCCCTGACTATTCCTTGCAGATGTCTGCCTAAACCTCTTCTTGCTTGAGCTCCTCTTCCCATGGTCAATTTGACACCCATTCTGGTATTTCTCGACAGTTTCGGCACTAGAATTTTGTTTCCCTCAGCAACGAAAGTGGCATTGACAAATTCGAGGGATCGTAAGGAACATTCGACTGCGTCTTTGCTTACTTCAAGATATGGCGCATCTGCAGAGATAGATGCGACGATGTCTTCTTCTCCCTCAACTGTGACCAGACAGCCATCCATGATAAATTTCATTTTTTGGTGGAGGGATGATGGGACCGCTCCAGCAGAATGGATCCAGGGTCTTCCCAAAAGGCAGTTATAAGAGGGTGTAATGTCCATGACTTGGAATTCGACATCATAAATGTAAGGGCCTACTTCTAGAGGGATCTCAATCTTTCCTATAACTTCACGCCTCGTCCCGTCCAATGCCCTTACTGTGGAATGACAGGGCCTTAAGTAGGAAAAATCCATCGGTATTCTAGAAAGTGTGGCCAATGGCATGGCGTTGAGTGCTGACCCATTGTCGATGAGTATGTTAGGTATTATGTAGCCCTTGCAGCGAGTCGTGATATGCAGCGCTTTCACCGAGCCTCTACCATTTGGCGGTATCTCATCATCACTAAAAGAGATGAAATTGTCCGCATTTAGATTGTTTACCCACCTATCAAGCTTTTCAACGGATATGTTGTTGGCCACATAAGCTTGATTTAACACCTTCAGCAAAGCGTTCCGGTGTGGCTCTGAATTTAAGAGTAGAGATAAAACTGAGATTCGTGCTGGCTGTTTGCTCAATTGTTCCACCACACTATACTCGCTGTGCTTGATAAACTTCAAGAATTCTTGAGCTTCTTCCTCATTCACTGGCTTTTTAGTTTCTTGTACAGGTGGAATTTCTTGCTCGACTTCGACTTCGTGCATCAGTGCTTTCCCTTTTTGCTTCAAGTCGCTACTTTTCTTTGCCGGTTCAACTTCTTTAGAATAGCACCGTCCACTTCTGGTAAAATGACCTACCTCCCCAACATCTTCAATTATGGCTTTGGACTTTCCAACTTAGGTGTGACGATATTGACATCATATCTCCACAGTCTTTGTTTTGTTGTCCTTATAAGGGAAAGGAGATGGTACTTCGATTATCATTTTTGGTTTCACCGGCTCCTTCTTCGCGTCATAATAAATCACCAATGGTCGATCAGCGCTATAAGGGGGACCTGATGGTTGATTTTCAGAGGCACATATTTCTCCACTATCGGCCTCTTCGGCTTTACAAAAAATCCCGATCTTCTTGTTATCCATCATACTTTGTAATAATCCTCTGAATTCATCACAGGACTGAATGTCGTGCCCTTCGATGCCATGGAACTCGCAAAAACTGTGACTCTTTGCATCTTTTCCTTCGAATACTCTGTTAAAACGACAAAGCAACCCTTTTTCAACTAGTACCTCCCAGATTCTTTGCAGAGGTGTTCTCACTTCAGAAACCCATCTTCTACTTTGTCGTTTATCCTCCTCTCCTACTCCGCTCACATTACCTTCGGTGTGGTTTGGGAATGGATTCCTAGCCGTACCGCTAGTACCATCAAATCGCAAAATACCCGCATCGATGAGCCCTTGAACTCTCCTTTTGAAAGCCAAACAGTTCTCGGTAGAATGCCCCTGGTTCCCCGCATGGTATGCGCAACTAGCGTTTGGATCGTACCATTTCGGGTATGGAGGTTTAAGGGGTGCCATGTAATGGGGAGAAATCAGTTGTTTCTCCAAAAGTTTTGGGTACAATTCTCTATACGACACAGGGATGGGAGTAAACTGCAGTCTCTCGAGATTAGGCCTTGTTGGTCTTGGCTCATTTCTGGGTTGGTTTTGAATGGGTGCAGTGTTTTGTGAAAAAGTGGTGACGGGTCTTTGGTTGTTCATGGCGTATACGGGGTAGGAGGGAGGTGGTGTTTGGTAGTAAGGGGTTTGAGGAGGATAATGGAAATTTGAAGGTGGATAATTTCGGGGTCGAGGTTGGTTAGGATATGAATTGGGAATATAACGACTTCCAGTTCCCACCATGTGGGCTTCTGGCTCTTTCCTCCTTACGGGTGCTGCTTTTCTTGAGCCTTCTGATCCTTCCATTCTACCGCTCTTGACAGCATTCTCTATTAGTTCACCGGATATTACAATATCCGCAAAATCCTTCGTGGCGCTTCCCACTAATTTGTCATAAAATGGCACCTTTAAGGTGTTGATAAAGAGAACGGTTATCTCCGTTTTTGTTAGTGGGGGTTCCACTTGGGCTGAGACGTCTCTCCATCTCTGCGCATACTGTCTAAAGGTCTCCGAAGGCTTTTTCTCCATCATTTGTAAGGTCATCCAGTCTGGCACCATGTCTGATACATGCTTGTATTGCTCGCAGAATGCGACGCCAAGTCTTTCGGAGATCTAATCTTTTCCTGCTAAGTTGGTTGTACCAACGGAGGGTGACTCTATTAGACTATCTTGGAAGCAATGTATAAGTAACTTATCCTCGTTCACGTAACCAGTCATTTTTAAATGAGAACATGATGAGATGTGCTTTTGGGCACCTAGTACCATCATACTTCTCGAAATCGGGCACCTTAAACCGGAGGCAAAATTAGATCGGTACCAAAGCGAGTTCCTTGGCACCTAGCGCGGAGAAGACCTCGGTGCCTTCTATTGCTTTGAGAGTCTTTCCTCCGGACTCTTATATTTTTGCGTCATGGTTATCCAATTTCAATTTGGCTACTACGCATGGGTCGCCCGGATCGGAACTAGTGGATCCGCAGGACTAGCCCCCTTCGGTTCGACGCGAATATTCCTTGCCCCAAATTAGTGGGTGGAGCAGGTGGCATAGGTCGATGTTCCAAGCCTGTGGGTTTTCCTTGAGTATACCCTCTTTGTGTTGTATATGCGGGTGGTGGAGTGAATCCCGGAGGATAGAGTAGATCCTGATCATGGTGAATTCTTGATTGAGGTTCCATAACATCGGGGTTCTGCGCATGGGTCTTTTCCTTTGACCAAAGTTGTCATCATCTCCATCATTTTGGCCATCGATCTCTTTGCTCGAGTGATTCCTCTCGAGATCTTACCATTAGGGTCTCGTTTCTCTTTGTGATTTGCTTGATTTGCTCTTGTAGCCCTTTCCATCCTTTCGATTCTCTCATTGAACTCAGCTTCCATTGCCCTAGTTTGTCGATGCGTTCTGTATAAATGTCGTGATTCCAGTCTTGAAGTCTTGCAATTGCGGATTATATGGTTCTTTAGTTTCGGTGGATGATTATGGTGATATGTACATGCGATGAATGAATGAATGAGTATATGAATGGATGAATGTCCAAAGAAATAAATGATGCATAAATGTTAATTATGAGTAAATATGCAAGGATTTGGTGTTGATTTCAAGATAGCCCCATATATAGGCATTTCATTTATCAGAAGAGTTCGTTACAAAAAGTTTTTCATTTTTCCAACAGTTACACAAATTTCCTAGCCACATTGCCTTGTTTCTTCACTTGCTCTAAAAACTCGATATACTCGATTTTTGGCTCGGAGGAATTGGCAGCGAGAACGGCTTCATCGATAATTGAACAACTTGCATAGCAAGCGCTGCGAATTTCATTGATCGGGAAGTTGAGTTGCATTTCCTTTTCTTGGAGAGTTCCTTCATACGCGTGAATGTCCCTATCGTCTTTGATCATTCTTTTCTTCTAGAGCCTTGAGGAGGTTATCTAATTGTTTGTTGGCGAGATTGTAGCATATTTTCTAAATCTCGTACTCTCCTTTTAATTCTTGATGTTGGATGACTATTCGCAAATTCCATGATCACCATTTCATACTCGGCATTCTTCCTTCTTAACTCTATTGCAGTGCTGCATGTAGCCTTTTCCTCTTTCTTTCTTTGCTTTTCCTTCCAAAATTCCATTCCTCCTTTGATGTTACTAATTTCTTCTTTCCACTCATTTGTTGACTTGCCCAATCCACTATTCTTTATAGTGTTTCTTAATTTCTTGTTTTCCAAATGAAGGTCCCTTAAGTCGTTTCTCACGATCTCGGCCTCCCTTTGTACTTTTTTGATTCTGGACCTTTCAACTTGAACTTCAATCTTGGTGATAGTTTTTTCTTGAAAGGTGCTGAGGTCCCTAGACATCTTAGCTTTTTCTCGCTCGAATTCTTGTCTAGCTATTTCCAATTCGGATGGCATTTCCTCCAAAAAGGATTTGAGCGGTGTAATTTGTAGATGAGATTTTTTTGACTATTTACTCGTTGCTTTCTCCATATGTCATAGTCTTGGGTAAGGGTATCAGCATACAAGGCTAATTCCATGAAATGAATTTCCTTCCAGGACTTTGCAATGTCTCGGACTCTCTTCATATATCCCTCACCCGCAAAAGCGAACTCGAACTGTGCTAATCCTCCAGTTGCAGGAAGGAATTGTAGCGAAGAAAATTGCCTTTGGACTAATAGGGGAGCATATCCAACTCCTCCCCATAACCCGAGCAAAGGTACCCAATCTTGGCTTCCACATTTGTATAGCAGGACTGAAGGACGGATCCAGGGTGCTCTCCACGTTATATCCTCGGCGTGAAGATTTTGAAAAACTGATACCCAATGTTGCTCGGTGACTTCTTTCGGCCATTCTTTCTTGAGGTAAGCTTCTAGCGGGGCGAATGTTTTTGAAAACATGTGGAATGGAGTGCGCTCTATTTTCCAAAAATGACTCAAAATCCAAACATTGAGCAGCTGTGCACATCCGATATCGTCCCTTTCCAACCCTTCGACAAGTACTAAGGGACCTGAATGTCTCGGCTAAGATAGTCGGGACAGGGTTGACTCCTTGTTTTAGCCTTTCGAAGAAATCAAACACTGCGACTTCAAGATGTCCGAGAACTTTCGGGAAAATGACCAAACCGTAAATGGCCAAGGCGAATAGATTTACTCTCTTCAATATGTCAGGATGGTTCAGAACCAATTCTCGTAAGGAAGACCATGGAATGCAAATGGTTTCATTCTTCTTTTTATCTGTTTTTAGCCCATACATCGATCATATGTCATCGGTCTTACTAATTTTTTCTTGAAGGTCATTGGCTTAGGCTCCTTCACGTATATTTTGCCGAATTGCACATTGTCGATGCGGAGTAAAGCAGCATACTCTTCTATGGTTGGAGTCATGTCCTCTTGATTAAAGGTAAAACACTGATAAGCTGGGTCCCAAAATCGAACCATGGCTTGAATCAACTGTTTGTCTACACGGATGGTGGTCAAGTGAGCTATATCTCCATACCTTTCCGTGAAAATGCCCCTAGTGTCTGAATCCCATTGATTCCAAACCCGCACCAAATTCTCAAGGTTATTTTGGCGAACATTCACAGTTATATGTTCGGGCAAATTAGCAACACACCCTTCCACTAGGCTGTCCCCCTTTTCTCTCTGAGTTTTTAGAGACCAGTCTCGAACCACGGCATTCTGCTCGGTTATTTGTGTAATTGACTCCTCCATCAGAAACCCGTTTTTTGGCAACTAACCTTCAATCAATACCTCCCTAATGTGATGCCTATGATGCATGATGAAAATAAAAATAAACAAACAAAGTTGGTTAGTAAACACAACAAATATAATTTGAGAAACAAATTAAACTACTCAACCCAATTCTTTTACATAAACAGTGTAAATGAAAGGCAAAAGGCATTTCCCCGTGTACTTATTTTGGTGACTATAAGCGGACAGAGGTTCGGCATGGCTCTAATTGGATAGCTCGTATGGTTCGTTACATGCGGGTTTGGTTCTAGATAGGTACCCGAATTGTTCGTACCGTCGTCTACTAAGACTAGTACAAAGCCTCAGTCGTAGCTCATCACAAGCTCACGAGTTCAATTCGAGGGATTACATTTACTTATGCCTATGCGGAGGGACAAGTTAACTCACGAAAGCATAAGTCATATGTAACCTGAAAGTATTCACTAGCCTGTGCGGAGGGACGAGTTAACTCACGAAGGCGTAGCGTTTACTTTCACTTAAATGGACGGAGCCCGGGTATAGAGCTCATGTTATGCAAAATGCAAGTGCACGGTGTATGGGGGAGAAACTCATAAACATCTTTATTTAAAAACTAAACCAAAAATAACCATAAAAATTTAAAGCTGAAAAACAAAAGGGCAAAAACGAGTTAGAAAAATATTTACAACACAATGCAAATGCATGAATTTTGAAAATAAGATTTTCAGATCACGACCAAATATTTACTTTGAACAAGGAAATTTGAAAATTTTGACAAAACATGTTTAACTCGACTCGCACCGAATTCCCCAGTGGAGTCGTCAGCTGTAGTGACGTAAAAATTTGTGCTTTCGGTCGCTAAATTATGGCGATTTATTGAGATTGAAAATTGAAGTTTGATTTTAAAATAAAGAAGGGAGTCGCCACCGATCTTTTTTCTAGGTGTGATCGGTCACCTATTAATTTTTTTTTTTAAAAGCGAGGAAAAGGCCGAGTTAAGGTCTACGTCAAAAACCCGAGAAAAATTAAGGTTCGGGAGTCGGTTCTGCGCAAGGAAGGTATTAGCACCCTCGCATGACGCCCAAAATTGGTATCTCATAAACACGTGATGTCTTAATTTTCAAAAATACGAGTTCAATATAAAATTTAGTCGTGATCCGGATTTAAAAGATGAGAGTTTTCAAAATTTTTTATTTTTGAGAAGGATATATCGCTTTAAAACGAGTCAATTGACATTCACCCAACATAGCGATGAACTCGATGACTTAATGTTAAATCGGTATATTGCCTTGATTATTGAAATTACCTAGCAAAACGAGAATAGGGTTTCGAAATAATGTAAAGCAAATTGGAATAAAAATGAATAACCGACATAACCAGAAATATATTGAAGCAAATAATAATCGTGATAATAATTTCAAAAAACAATAATCATACATACTATATCAAACATAATAATAGTATTAAACTAAAACATTATAAGTATATATATGTGTATATGAACATATATTAGCAGTGATAATGATAGTAATAATAAAAGATGGGTATATATAATCTAAAAAGTAAGTGAAAATAATAGGTATAATAATGAATGTAATATACGAAAATAGTGCTATATGTATATACAAGAATAAAATATATGTATAAATATTAGTGATAAATATGGTAAGAATAAAACAAATGTAATAATAAAATATATATACAGTATGATATAAAAAAGAAACATATACGTATAGTAGAGTTTAAAAAATATATATACATGATATAAAAAAATACAATGTCAAAAGGTATATACACAATATAATTATTTTTAAAAAATATATATATAATACAATGAAATATAAGAATAATATAATATATAAAGAATACATAATATATGAAAAATATAATATTTTAAAAAATAGTAAAAGTAAATAATATAATGACAAATATAACATATATACATAATAGCATGAAAAATATATATACATGTATATAGTATAGTAGTAAAATACTTACATAATGTATACATAACATGAATATCAATAATGTTGAAAACTTATTAATAAGATTATATAAATATATTATAAAAATGTATGTAATATATGTATATTAGAAATAATGATCGGGACCATAATAATAATTTATTAATAATAAATAATAAAAATAACAGCAAAAATAAGAATGATAATCATGAGATTAATGTAAATAATATAAAAAATAAAAATAAAATAGCAAAGATAACACGAAAATAAACTTGAAATTAAAAAGGACTAAATTTGAAAGCAGAAATGAAGTTTTGAGTAATTTTTAAAAGAAAGTAAAAGGAAAAGGGCCTATTGGAACACGCGTGCGGTATTGAGGACCAAAAGAGCAATTTTCCAACGCCTTTAAAAAGCAGTGCATGCATGCGAGAGGACAGATTGAAAACAATGTAAAATTTTAGGGCGAATTAAAATAAAGAAAAACTTTAATTGTAAAATTCCGGAAAAGCGGAGGGTGAGAGCGCATTAGCCTCCGCTTAAAAACACTGTGGATCTGAGTGGGTGGGTGGTCGACCGACCAGGAACCCCTAAACGGCGCGTTTTATTGGTTAAAGGGGGCCAAAGCAGTGCGTTTTGGTCCCCTATATAAGACAAATTTTTTGTTTTTGTCATTTGTAGCGAGGAAGGAAAAAAAAAAAAAAGAGAGGAAGGAGAGAAAGGGAGAGGGAGAGGGACCGGAGCGATTTCGGCCAGGGCGGTCGGCCACTGGCCCGGTTACCGGGCAGCCGCCGGCTTGGCAGCGTAGCAGCCACCACCGTGCACTGGTGGCGGAAATTCAAAAAGTTAAGTTTTTTTTTCTTTTTTATTATATTGTTATTTATATTATATTTGTATATATATGAGTAAAAAATTTGGATTTTATGTGTGAAATCGAAAAGAAACAGAAATAAAAAAAATCAATAATCACCTCGGTTTCAACTTTCAATTTTTAGCACTTTGTATCCTCTGATTTGGTGCATTATTTTGGTTTTGCGTTTGAGATTGATTTTGTATGCCTGCTGCTTTAGGGATTAACCACGTTTCGGTTTTGATTTCTTTTTTTGAGAAAAAAATTTCTAAGCTTTTACATCTGTTTTTTTTAGGGCTTTTATAGCCTTTTTACAACATTTTTTAATATTGTTGTCTTATCTGATTGCAGGGGGTGGCCGGTGGCGTGGGCAGTGACCTTGGGCGGTGGCTGCAGCGGTGTCAGAGGGCAGGTGGGCAAGTGGGGGCCGAAAGTCAGAGGGTGGTTGCAGATTAGGGTTTCAGTTCCTGAAACCCTAAGTCCAAAGTTGGGCTTTTGTTTGGGTTGTGGCATGTAAATGGGTTAGGGGTAAAGTGGTATTGGGTCTAATGGGTTGGGATTTAAGTGGGTTATTTGGCTTAGGTTAGTGGGTATGTGGGATTGTAAAAGGGTTTAGGGGTAGGTTTAATTTAAATGGGCCCTTGTAATAGTTGGCCAAAATTGGCCTGTAACATAAAATAATATAATAAGTTAGTTCTTTTAAATTTAAATTGTCTCTAAGTTTATTAATCTATAATATTGAAGAATTACAATGTGTGAAAATTTATTATGAAGTAATAAGAAGATATCGTTCTCATTAGAATCAAATTCTAACATGCTAATTATTAACTATTCAATTTTATTTAATTCAGCTCAATAAAATTAATTTTAATAACTACTAAAATTAAGTTAAGAAAATTATGAAAATTCTGTTAAATTAATAATGAGAATCTATAAAGGTATCAATCAATTAATGATCTTGGAACTCTAACTTCACGTGCTTCAATTAATTGATTATCTCTCGTTCAATTGTTCAATCTATATAATTACTAACTCATGATTCAATGACATTAGCTAGATCCTTCCAGTATCTAAGTTAATCCCCTTCCCCATTAGCTATATTCCTATGCTAGGCAAGTTGGGCGAAGTCACTATGAGCAAGCCTACTAGATTGATTTAAGGCATCAAATATAGTCCTATCCTACCTGCAAATTAACTTGTTCGTCAATGTTACTAAAATTAATCCTAATCTATTCAGTCGATATCTAAACCTTAATTTTCTCTTCTAAGACAAATCAAAATGATCAAATTAATGCAACTTGGTTATCAATAGAGTTGTCCATGGGCTGGGCTGGGCTAGGTCAGAACAAGAAAAAAATTTTAGGCCCATTTTCTAGGTCCGAGCCCGAAAAGTAGGCTTAAATTTTACCCAACCCCGACCAGGATAAAAATGCTAAAACCTGAGCTCGGTCCACCCGTATTAAATTTTTTTATATAAAAAAATTTAACAAATATAATACATCAAATCACTAAAAACATTAAAATAAAATTTTCCCAAAATTTAAAAAATATATATTTAAATAACACTAAAATAAGTGCAATTTAGTAAGCAAATATCTAAACAATAACAACAAAATAGTAGTAATACAATAGCGAAATGATAGCAAAACAATAAAAATAGTGACAAAACAATAAAAAAATAGAAACAATTTTTTTTTTTTTTTTTTTGCAAATTCAGGCCGAGCTCGAGCCAAAAAAAGCTTACCCAATGCCTGACCCATTTAGAAAATGAACCTTATTTTTTTGTCTAAGTCCATTTTTGAGCTTATATTTTTGCACCTTTGGGCCAGACCACCATGGACAATTCTAGTGATCAAGCATGTAGATTAAATAAGCAGAAGATTAAATAAATAATTAACACAAATTGAAACAATTGAAGAGAAAATAATTACTTTACTAAGAAATAGGACACATTATCGTTCCAAGAAAAGAGAGTTTAGTTCATGTTTATTTAAGAAAACATCACAAAAAGAAATTCAAAACAAACTTGTATTGATAAAAAGTAATCATAATAATAATATAGAGGGAAAAATAATTTGCTCCAGATCTCTTTTTC
Organism: Gossypium anomalum; assembly: GCA_025698475.1. Classification (NCBI taxonomy): domain Eukaryota; kingdom Viridiplantae; phylum Streptophyta; class Magnoliopsida; order Malvales; family Malvaceae; genus Gossypium; species Gossypium anomalum. Next base: position 81,636,809 of record CM046961.1, read on the forward strand.
TTCTCGTTTTCGCAACCTTGGGGTTCTCCTTGATGTGAGAGAACTGTTTCTTAGCCTCCAAGTTGATTCTGTTACTTTTTTCTCCATTTTCCTCTTAAATCACATTACCCTTTATTTTTAGGGTTTTAATTGCTCCACTCCACTAGACGCAAAGTTACGATGGATCGGACTGCTTGCTACTTTAAAATTTTGAATTGAATATTGTGTTCCACCACACTAAAATTTGGTGGAGTGAAAGACTTCTCTTGACTACTTTTTACTCTATACTCCAAGCCTTCCATTCTTAATTTGAAACTTGCAATGTAAAGAGAAAATAACAACTAAATTTGAATTAACTCTAAAAATGATAAAAATCAAACAAAACATAATTAATTCGAAAAACTATAAAATGCACTCAAAGCTAATCTAAACGCTAAAAATTACCAAAGTAAAAAAAAAAAAAAAAACCAGATAAGACTAAGAAAGGTTAAGCACTGAGGCTTAATTTCGGGTAAGCTGTAAACCAAACAATTAAGTACATAGGTGAATACACAAAGAAAATTATTTGTAAAGGCTCAAATTATGAGTACTAGGGATATTCATTCAGAGGGTCAGCTTCAAAGGTTCTAATGATCCAAAGATGGCATAAATCATTCATTCGACTAAATTTCGCCTAATATTTCACCTCAAGAAGATATTAGATAGATTCTAGGTTCACATTTCAAATCAATTTACACACACATGTAATTCGTCTATAAAATAACCACTAGATCAAACTCAATGCTCAATTGTTAGGGTAATTAATCATAGAAAAATAACATAAGTTCCGAATCATGCAGAACTAAATTTCATTCTCAAAATACAGATACATGGTTTATCATCATCAAACCAAAACTAGAAGAGTTTTTTTTTTGACACAAGACAATAACATTGGAAAATAACAAAAAAAAAAAGTTGAAAATTCTGAAAATAACCTAAAGAAAAACATATGTCTCTCCCCTCAAACTTAAACAACACATTGTGTTCGATGTGAGAGACATAAAATGTTCAAACAATTTATATGGAATAAAGCTGACCAACACAAAAACAGTAAAACAATAAGAGACAAAAAGAGAAAACTCTCCTAATCGTTCAATTAGGGGAAAACAGTAAAACAATTCATACGGAATAATCCTTCGTACTTACAAATGTGAAATTATTGCATCTCACTAGACATTCTTAAATTCATTCATCTTATTAAGTCCTTCATAACTTTAGTAAAATGGTACTCGGGCACTTGGAAATTCCATCCCACGCAATAAAGTATATAATCATTGTACAAATGTGCATTCCAACCCACACAACCAAGATATAGCACTAAGAGTGCTTTAACCCACACAACCAAGGTTCTCAAAGAGAACGTTCATTTGGCCTACATCGAATGCCAAGCCAAGGTAATAATATCAATCTCCAAGTCCCCACATAACTCGTACACGTGCTAATAATCCCTATTGGCATGCCAATCGTGTCCTAAACCTCCTACCAAGTTTACAAAGACGTTGCTCAATTAACATATTAATTTGACATTTACAGGAGTCTTAAAATTCTCATAGAATATTATGAGCTTGTTCATTCCATTAATTCTCAAACCATTAATTCAACAAAGAACACCTTTAACTTTCACCTATTTTTTGCATATTATTAACATTACACAAATTTCATATATCATTACCAATCACATATATAATCACATTTCATACATGCTTATGTACTTACATTTATCTTTCATGTTTAAATCCATGTTTCCATCAATAAATAATCATTCAAGTAACCATTTTCTAACTCATCCCAAACACAAATGTCAAATTATTCTTAATTAATCTTTTTAATGTATTAAATAACATATTATCAAGCTAAATAACACCTAAAACAAAGTAACTTAGGTTTTCCATAATAACTTACCTAAAATAAAAAAAAAAGGATGGAAAGCTACCCACTTTCCACTTCAATCCACAACCTTTTCCTTGCCTTTGTGGAGAGCCTCTTTCTCTATCAATTTCTTTTTTTACCAAATAAACAAGCATGTCATGAGAGCTCATAACAACACATAAAGATAATATTAAATAGCCATTTTAATGGCTCAACTAACATAATAACGCTCATAAATATGAAATTGAGTGTAAAAATGATATAAAATCACAAAAAACTTATCTTAATATTCACTTTCTCACTCAACCTATTTTTTTCTCATGAAAGCTCAAACCCCTAAGTTTGTGAACGATGAGATTGATGAGGATTATTAGTTCTATTATGGTTTCTAAGGAATAATTTTGCAAGAAAAAAAAAGAAAAGTGGAGGAAGATTGTAAAGAAAATGAGTAGAAAATGAAAAAGATTCAAGAATAATCTTTCTCCTTATTTCTCTTCTATGGCTGGTTGTAACACCCCAAACCTGACCTAGACATTATGGTTGAATCTGGAAGGTTACATTAACAAATTGAAACTTTAGTCATTTATTTCAAAACATATTTTATTCCGAAACCGAAAATTGTAGATTTTATAAAAACTCGCCACAACTTTTTGGCAGGAGAATTTTTCATTCATAAAATGTTTAGGTGAAATTTTAAATCGTATGCTTATAAAACTCGATTTTTATAAAATCATCACAATTTAGTTACTTGATTTGTAAAATACATAATCTCAATTAAAATTTTGCAGCAGAAAAATTCTTAGAGTTGTTTAACTTTGAAAATTATTCGTTTAATTCAAATTATCAGAAATCATACTGATTTTTAAAATAATTAACTAAAATAATTAACAAATCGCAAAACCAAAGTTAAAGTCCATAAAATCCAAAATAAAAGTTTTTGAAAGAGTTAAACACAAAAAACCAAACCGAGCTCTTGAGCGCCACCAAATCCTAAGTCTGAGAATTACCTAAAAAATATTAAATAAACAAAGTGAGATGTAAAGCTTAGTGTGTGCCTTGTCCCACAAGCATAAATCCCATCATAAACATGCTTAAATGCATATATCAGAATGGACAGATCAGAAACCACACATGCTTAGCATGACATAATCAAACAGAATAATCCTACCCCTATCTGCTACACACCAACTCTGTCCAGCCAATCACACCAAGTAGGGCTGCAAGAACTCATCCATCCATCACATCAACATGTGGTTGTATGCCAAAATATATATTTTGCGGGTAAACCGCTAGACAGATAGTGCAAATATACTGCCAAAATCACACTTACTCCGTCATATTATCATAACCTACCCCAATGCATATACAATAATATATCAAATGATCATGCCACATGTACTTATACATATTAACTAACAGAACATATGCACAATATTATAACATTTACAGAATCTCACTAACCAGAAACATGGCCATATCATTATATAAACACACATAATTACTTACATATCACGTTCCAAGCTAGCCCAAAATCAGCCTTGAGCGAGGCCTAACAAATCACTCAAAATAGGTCCACATGCCTATGTGGCCTGCACACCCTACCTGTCTAGATCGTGTAGCCCACACGGTCTAACACACGACCAACCACACATCCGTGTGGTTTACGCGACCCAACACACGACCAGTCACACGGCTGTGTGACCCACACGGCTCGACATACGACTAGATACACAACTATGTGACGTTGTTTGCCAGTTTCAAATTTTCACAAAATTTCCAAATTTTCGTGACCATTTTTAGTGTTTTCGGGTTAGAGCACACAACTGAATGTATCTGAGACAATGCTAAAACTGTAGTAAATCGAAACCTTCGTACGACAACAACTAAATTGATTAATCTAACAATCGCGCTGGAACCAAACTCGCATTCAACCTTATTCCATTAGGATATGTGACCAAAATACAGTTAGTCACTCAACCACTAACAATTCTACACAAAACAACATCTAACGAAGGTGTTCAGCCCTTTACCTGCAAAAATGAATGATACCAACAATAATCAACTTGTCGAAGGGGTATTTGTCACAGGATCCATCATTGAAAGAACCCAAAATAGAACAAAATTGAGAATCAAGAACAACTAAAACCCTTAACCTTCAAATGAAAAGAATAAGTTAACCTTACCATTGGAAAAACACACTTACTACACTTACATTAAGATAGAATTATCAATTCTTAGCACCAAACTCGGTAGAACAACAATGTTACTCCAATATAACTATAGCAGAGAAATGATAACAAAATCTCAATGTAAGGAAGAAAATTACTATGGCTTGATTATGGAGGTAATGTCAGACGAAAGGGAGAGGGAAAGGAAATAAGAAGTAAAATGTCAGAGAGAAAAACCCAGAAACAGAAAATAAAAATTGAAGAAAAAGGAGAAAACTTAATATTTTATTTGTTATTATCTTATTAGGTTACAAGGAGTTTGAATTTTACCCACATTCTACTATTTTGGATGGCACAACGTAAGGGAAACAAAAATTAGTTTTGTTTTACACACACAAGATTTGAATATGGGACCTAAAGGTAAGCTGAAGTTTTACCACTAAACCAACAAACTCATTCTTATTAATAAACTAATAAGAATAAATTATAACTTACACGTGATGAGCCAAAAGAAGGAATAAAAATAATGCAAAATTTTCAAAGAAAAAAATTGAACGCAAGACTTCAAACACATACACATAGCACATAACCACTAAAACAAATCAATTTATTTAATATGATTTAACAATTTCAATCTAAGAAATTTGGGGCGTTACTCTAGTACAGGGTTTTCCTTCTATTTGTGTTTTAATCCATCTAAAAATATTATTTTGGTTAAATAATCAAAGGATATTAAAAAGAATGTGATAAAATTGCAATTTAAGACTTATTTAATGATCAATTGTTCTAAAAATCATCTCATCGCCCACGTCAACATAAACTTTCATACTCCATCATATTTTGGTTTTCTATAACCAAAATGCCTTCAAGAGTGAAATTACTAATTTGTCCTCAACTCATATTTTTTATCTGATAGACTTGAAACTTTAAAAATAGCTCAAAATGTTTCTCAATGACCTTTTAATAGTCTAAAAATAATTAGAATAATACAATTGAAATTCTTATCTAATATATGGATAGAGTTATCGGAAAAATCTTGTACAGTTGACAGAACAATTTTGGGGCGTTACAATTTTATTAATTATTCATGAATCACTAATACTATTTAATATAAAATATATAATTGGTATCCAATTTTTTTAATATATAGTAATACTTTGATTTAATAAATATTTTAAAAATAAATAAGTAAACATATTATTAATAAATATTTATAATATTAATATATTATATTGACACATAAATACTTTTTATTTATTTAATAAATATTTTATGAAATTGCTAATACTATTTACTAATTAGTGGTTATTGAATACTTAATATTTATAATAAATAAACAATACATATTTACCAAAATTTAAAAATTAATAATACAATTTATAATTGTATATAATTTTTTGAGCAATTTCATTATATATTCTGATCATATCTGTTGTTTAGAACTATCCATAGTCTTTCCCTATCTCATAAATGGGAAGATAATACGCTTTAGCGCACTCGAATTCATATCCTCCTGCGTTGACAATAATATTCATGTCAATCAAACTAATACTCAATTGACAATTGTATACAATTTTATAATATACAATAATATTATGATTTACTAATACTATTGTTTTTTAGTGGTTCATGCGTTAAACATATATCCGTTAAATAATTTTATTAAATAATTTTTTAATTTATGTACCTACAGTATATAGAAAAGTATTAGATATAGTACCTATGTATTTAAAATATATTTTAATTATTTATTCATGAACCACTAGAACTATTTATTAAGTATTTATTTTAAAAATATTTTTATAATTTAATGGATAATAAAAAATATAAAAATATTTTTTTAAAAATATAAATTACATTAAAAAACATAGTTGCATCACTTGTCGCAATTTTAGTGTAGCTTATTATATATGAATGATTACACTAAATAATATTGGACATGATACAATACAAGAAATAATAAAAATACAATACAAATATATAATTTTTAAAATCCATGTAAAAAATTATTGGCGTTAAATTTTATAAAATATAAATATAAATATATATCTTAAATACAATTTTAATAAAAAATTACATGACGATATGTTAGAGAAATTCAGATCTTATTTTAATAGTGTCACTGTCAGCTAGACTTTGCAAATTTTGATACATGGCTACACACAAAAATTTAAAACATGACTAAAATTATAGTTTAAAAATATATGACTTTTTTTTTTGAGATATTTGTATTTTTTATGGGTTGTGTTTTAGTCACGATTAATTAGTTAAGTATGATATATTTTGTTTGAAAAATTAACTTAATAAGAAATTATAATACTTTCATGATTTGAATAATTTTTTAATGTATAAAAATTAATCTAAATTAATTTTTAATTTAAAAATTAAAATAAACTTTACATAGTAACACAAGAATTTCTAATAAACTTTGATAAAAATAATATAAATATGGCACAAATATAAAATATCACAATTCACACATGTCAAAATTTATATAAATTATATAATATCTTATACAAATATATTTACATTTCTCATCTTTTCTCTTTCCTTACGTATTTCTGTTGCTTTTCTTTTTCTTTTTCTTTTAACCTTTTAACTCTCAAGAAATTACAAGTACCCTAATTGCCATCCTTATCTTAATTTTTTTTAAATTAATTTTTTATTGATTATTATTATTTTTTTTCTAAGAAAATGAAATTAGAATAATAAAATTACAAATTTACAGATAGGTAATAAATATTTTTGACATGTGAGAAAATGAGGTTTAGAAGTTCTTTCATACGGTCAAACAAAAACAGCAATGACCAAAATATGTAACTTGTGGAAAAAGAGATTAAAAATTTCAAAGCTTGTGCTATAACTTTTGGACGAATAAAATTTTTTCAAATTTCAGCAAGTTGCTTAGGCATCAAATACTTTGAACTTTGAATATTTGTGGCAATCCATTTCTTCTTGCAATAAACACTTATTGGTTACAACCCTCTTTAGACTTTTTCATTTGACTGGAGTTGATGTGATGTGATGTGTGAGTGAGAGATTGCTACCTTATTCACACCTGGCGAGATTTTAACTTGCGATTACGAGAAGTACATATGCTGATTGTTAAATCTAATTTTTGATATACAGATTGGTTATTAGAGAAGATGGAATGTTACCAAGACCTCTAGAATTTTCCATTGCTCATCATTGCTCATGTTAACAATTACCCTTTCGATAAACTCTAATAAGACTTGCTCTCTCTCAAAGTTAGCTTGTGGTTGTATCTGGTGCCACTGTTGACTTCTGGAATTGGGTATTCGAAGGGTTTTATTTTTCTCTCACACTTTATTTCTTACTTCTTTCATTTGATGGTTCACAACATGGGAAAACTTTTATACTAACAATTCGATAGGTTGAGAATGTAATTGATTAAATTAGTGGAGGTGAGAGATGATGGTCTCTTTATCCTTGGCTTAGTGTGGGCACACAAGAATTACATGTAAGAAACGTTCAAACATAATACAAAGACACCTCAACCTGTGCTACTTTTTTTTTATCCCTTTTTGGTTTCTTTCACACAATGGAAAAGTCGTGACTTTCTTAGTTTTGGGTCATGATTCATATATGACTTGATCAAATCTTTAGTTCCATAAGCGAGATAATTGCTTAAGTTCATATATGAACCTTAATAACTTGCAAACTTTATGCTTTTGGCCTTCATCTATATAACCACTGAGATCATAATACACCCAATAGCGTTCACAGAACACAGACATATTTAATACGCCAATTTACATAACACATGGGCGGATATTGTATGCCAACATAACCCGACATAGACAACCCATCCTCATGCCAGCCACGTATCCAAAATTCAAAGTCAGAAGCATATCATACAGTCTCATTCACATACATACTCCCGCTTTACTCCTTATATCATTTTCATTTACAATATTATGTTTTCTCGTGATCTGCCAGTCCAGTTTGTAATATAGCTGTCTTACCAAAGGCATCACAAACATATCTCCCCTTCTCCATCACCACAGATCATATCTTACATATCACAAACTGTACTGGATTAAGCTTGAAAGATGATGTTTACTTCATAACACAGACAGACTAAACTCAGACTGATAACATTGAACAACCATTACCCACATATTTACCATTCGTACATTACTAAGGAAGATTACTTACCTCACACAATTTATATAATAAAAGAAATTTACAACACATGGAGATAAGAAGGAACTCACCAGAAACTCTAGTACAAATCTACACAGCAGATCCTTTGCCTTTATCGCTGGGACCCTTATTAGCTTCTTGTGCTAAAATAAAGATAATTATTCTTATCAGATCATTAATCTGTTGAAACTTAACATGCATACAAGGATCGATATAAAAAAAATCCAGAATCAGGAAGTTTCCTTCCTTACAAACAATTCTAACATCTAGGCATGTAGTACGATAAACATGTAGATTACTTCTATAATAACCTAAGGGTTTACCAGAAATTACCAGTAAGCTAGTACTAACATTGACATTATCTAAACACTGCGAAACTTCTCCTCAATGAAGTTCTTTTAAACTTAGGTTTTTTAGAAACTTACAGAGAAATTCAAGAAAGAAGAAGATGTAAAGATGTCTCATGATAACCACCGATACTCTTATATACCAAGTAACAGAGACAATGTTTAGTGGAGAAATCAAATAATTCCACTAACACCCTTGACTCCCACGATTAAATGCGCTTAACAAGTCTTAAGTCTAATCATTCTATAGTAGTCTAGTTCAGCTCTAACTAAATCTCAACTAAATCCAAACATAACTAATTTAGTCACGAAGCACTAAATAAAATAAGTTAATCAAAACTGCGAACTTAACAAGTCCAACCAAAACATCTGGGTGGGCAGATATTTAACAGAAGAGTCCGCCAAAACATAGAGTTCGCTCCAACAAAGTTCTCTAATTAGTCAGAACTAATAATTTACTTACTAAATTCTATATTTAATTTACCATTTATATGTTAAACAATAATAGAATACCGAGTCTCCGCCGGGCGGGCTATTACAATTCTCCCCCACTTGGAGAATTTCACCCTCGAAATTCGTACTTATGAAAAGTTAAGGATACTGCTCTTTCATTAAACTTTGTCTTTCCCAAGTAGCTTCTTTTGTATTATTATTCCTCCATAATACTTTCACCAAAGGAATTCTTTTATTTCTTAGCTCTTTCTATTCTCTTACCAAGATTCGAATAAGCTCTTCTTCATATGACATATTTGGTTCTACTTCTAAGTCTTCGATCTGCACAACATGATTTGGATTTGATCGATACCTTCTCAGTATAGGAACATGGAACACATTATGAATCTTCAATAACTCTGGTTGTAATTCCAACTTATAAGCCACTGGTCTAACTTGCTCTAAAATCTCATACGGTCCTACAAAACGTGGGCTTAACTTTCCTTTCTGACCAAAGCTTATAATTTTCTTCCAAGGAGAAACTTTTAAAAATAATTTGTCACCAAATTCAAATGAGATATCTTTCCTTTTTAAATTAGCATAAGCTTTCTGGCGATATTGGGTAACTTTCAGATTATTTTGAATGGCAGAAACTTTTTCTTCTATTTCTTGAACTAACTCAAGACTTATCAATTTCCTTTCACTGAGCTCCATCCAACACGTGGGCGTTCAACACTTTTTTCCATACAGAGCTTCAAATGGTGACATACCCAAAATAGAATGATGACTATTATTATATGCAAACTCAACCAAAGGGAGATATCTTTCCCAATTTAGCCCAACGTCAATCACACAACTTTTTAACATGTCTTTCAAGACTTGAATTACTCTTTCAGACTATCCATCTGTCTGAAGATGAAAGGCAGTACCGAATTGTTGCTTGGTTCCCAACGATCCTTGTAGTTTCTTCTAGAACCTCAATGTAAACCTTGGATCTCGGTCTAAAACTCTAGATGATGGAATTCCATGAAGGCATACTATTTCAAAATCATAGAACTCAACTAACTTTTCCAATGAATAAGTGATGCGTAATGGCAGGAAATGAGCTGACTTAGTGAGTTTATCCACAATTACCTAAACTGAATTATTCTTAAAAAAATAAGAGGAAGATCTAATACAAAATCCATCGTAATCTTATCCCACTTCCATTCTAGTATCTCCAAAGGATAAAATTTACCCTAAAGAACTTGATGCTCTGCTTTAACTCATTGGAAAGTCCAACAAGTTGAAACATATTTTGTGATTTCTTTCTTTATTCTAGGCCACCAGTATAGACTTATCAAATCTCAATACATATTGACACTTCCTGAATAAAGTGAAAAGGGTCCTTAATGAGTCTCTTTTAACAATTCTTGCTTTAAACTATTCCTAGCAGGCACATACATTCTTCTCATAAACCGTAATTCACCAGCTTTTCCCAAGTTAAAGTTTGTTGCATTACCAAACATCATACGCTACTTATACATATTACACTACATATCTTTCTTTTGTTTTTCCAAAATTTGAGAGAGAAAGGTTGGTCTAATAATCAACTCTGCCAATAATGACCCCTTATCAACCAAACTTACTTTTGCTCGAAGGGATGCTAACACTGTCACTATTTTTATGCTCAAAGCATCAACCACATTAGCTTTTCCAGGGTGATACTATATGGTCAAATCATAATCCTTCAAAAGTTCCAACCAATGTCTTTGGCGTAGATTCAAATCTTTTTGTGTTATTAGATACTTCAAACTCTTATGACCTAAGAACGCACGACACTTTTCTCCTTAAAGATAGTGTCTGCAAATCTTCAATGCCAAAAGCATTGCTGCTAGCTCTAAATCATGAGTTGGATAATTTCTCTCATGTGGCTTGAGTTGGTGCGATGCATACGCCACAACTTTACCTTTATGCATAAGTACATATCCAAGCCCATTCAGTGATGCATCAGTATAAACAATATACTCCACACCAGATTCTAGTTGAGTTAAGATAGAAGCTTCTGTTAAAACTGTTTTCAACTTCTCAAAACTTTGTTGACAAGCATCAGTCCGTTCAAACTTCTCTTTCTTTTTCATCAAATGTGTGAGGGGAGTTGCCAACATTTTGAAGCCTTTTACAAACATTTTATAGTAGCCTGCTAAACCCAAGAAACTGCAAACTTTAATGACATTCTTGGGCAGATTCCATTCAAGCACTGCTTTTACCTTATCAGGATCTACTTTAATACCTTCAGCAGAAATTACATGAATTAAAAAATGAATTTCTCTTAGCCAGAATTCACACTTACTGAACTTGGTGTATAACTAATTCTCGCGTAATGTTCTTAGCACAATTCTCCAAGGCTCTTCATGATCAGCCACATTTTTAGAATAAACCAGAATATCATCAATGAAAACCACCACAAACTGATCGAAATAGGGTTGAAATACTCTAATCATCAAGTTTATGAAGACAGTAGACGCATTCATTAAGCCAAATGGCATCACTAAGAATTCATAATGACCACGCCTTAAATGAAATGCAGTCTTAGGAACATCATCACCTCTGACATTTACTTGATAATAACCAGATTGCAAATCAATATTAGAGAAAATCGTAGCTTTACTTAGCTGATCAAACAAATCTTCAATTCTAGATAGTGGATATGTATTCTTTACAATTACCTTATTCAACTGTAGATAATTAATACACAGACGAAGTGTCCCATATTTCTTCTTCACAAACAAAATTAGCACACCCCATAGTGAAACACTTGGTCGTATAAATCTCTCGTTTGACAGATCTTGCAATTGTGCCTTAAGCTTTTTCAGTTCTAGTGGTGCCATTCTATAAAGAGTACAAGAGATAGGCATTGTAGCAGGTTCCAATTCAATTGAAAACTCCATTTATCTATCAGGCGACACCCTTGGAAGCTCTCCTAGAAAGAAATCTAAAAAATCCCTTACAACGAGAACTTGACTGATGTCCTTTCTCAATTCAAATGAACCCATAATGTACGCTAAGTAAGCATTTGCGCCTTTAACTAACAATTTTTTGGCGGATGCAACAAAAATTATTCTACTCACCAAACCAGTCTGTACGTCGGGCATTAATGCTTCCTACTTCTTATAGTTAATAAATGCACTCCTCTAGAATGATAATCCATCACAACATTATGTCTAGTTAACCAGTTTAATCCCAGAATAACATCAAACTCATGGAAAATCAATGGTAACAAGTCCGCCAGGAAAGTATACTCACCAAATACCAACAGACAATCTTTAATTACTCTATTCACCATTGTACTTTAATCTAGAGGATTAGTCACTAACACATTCTTCTCAGAATACACAACCTCAAGACTCAGACCCTCTACAAATTTAATACAGATATAAGAATGAGTTGATCCTGGATCTATCAATGTATAAATATTGTTTCCAAAGAAAGAAAATTTACCCATTATGACTTCTGGCAAATCAAAATATTCTTTTGCCATACTCTAGAACTGGGCTTAGTGTAGCTTTTACTTTGAGTCTCCTGAACTGAGCTAGATTTTTTTGGTACGCTAGATCTAGCCTCTTGTTGAAACTTTTAGGGGCCACGAACATACTATTATGTACTTACCTCTACCTTGGAGGGACAATACTTAACCTGATGATCCAATGATCCACATCCAAATCATGCTCCAGAATGTCTCTAGCATTTACCTCTATGACTTCTTCCATAGTGCTCATAGTTAGAATTTCTCATTATTCTAGATCTACCAGAACTTGCAATCGAAACAGCCTGTCTACTATTTCCATCATGCCTGAAACTCATAGGCTGTAACTCCTTTCTTAATGTTGAAAAAATCTTTTCTCTTGACTTCTTAAAATTTGTTGGAGGTGGAGGATTAGACATTCCATGCTTCATTCTTTCTCTTTCAAAAATTCTACTTCTATCTTGAATAATTGTTTCCATTTTGTGAGCCTTGGTCATGGATACTAAGCTTTTACACTTTGAGGCTACTACCAAAGTATGAATCTCATCTCTCACATCTATTTAAATTTGTCACACATCTCTTTCTTTGTCTTGAACATATTCTTGACATAATGATTGAGTTTAACAAACTCGCGTTCATACTGCATTACAGGGATTCTTCCCTACTCAAGATACAAAAATTCCTTTTTCATTTGTTCTACATACATTTGATTCACATATCTTTCTCTAAACTTTTTCTAAAAAGAACTCCTAATCAATCATCTCCTTATACTGGTCAATGGCTCCCACCATTGATAGGATTCTCCTTCCAACAAAAAGATTGGACACAAAAGGCTATCTTTTGGCATGTACTTCAATTCTTTAATCACTCAGTAAACTCGTGATAACCACTTCTCAGCTATAGTGGGATCATCACCCTTATCACCCAAAAAGTCATTAGCACCTCTCTTTCTAATCTCTTTTACAAGATCTCCCTTAGATGGAGTTACAACTGGTACTAGTGGTATAGATGGTGCTAGTCATACCACTTCTGGTTGTGGTTGCTGAGGCTGTTGAGGTTAAGGTGCTTGAATAGTCCCCATAAATTGATCAAGAATTTAGGTCATCATCATGAAGAAGATGTTTCAAAAAGTATTCCCAAGAGCAAAACCAAGATTGGTTGTGGGAGTTTGCTCTTGAGCAAAAGGCACACTGTTTTCAATTTCCTCACCAGTTGCTTGTTTAGATCTTTCAGACATTTTAGTCAACACTACAATAAAACTCAAATTAGTTCAATTACTGGACTAATCCAGAGGTATATCATGCATGATGAAACTTGACACAACCTTCGATTTTTCAAGAATCGACTCAACTGTGACTCTTATACCAAACTTATAATGCAGTACATCTGACACGATAATTAGATCCAAGTATAATGTTTCAAAATTTAAAATCATACTAATTTTGACAAATTATTTAGTGGAAACTTCATAAAATTTTAAAAATTTGTAAGTATAAAATATGTGATGAGCTATTACTTTACAAAGGTTTCAATGTACATCATTGACAATTTAAAACTGTGTTCAATCCATTTGGCGAATAAGTTCAAATAAGTAATTTCGTGAAACAATTTATAATAATTCAAATCCAAGCATAAAATTTAAGAAGATTCTCATAAAACTAATGTCGTGACAAAATAATAGATTGCTATACAAATTTGTCTAAAAAATACATCTATACGCCACCCTACAAGGTCATGCATGATACAGGGCAAAATAGACAACTCAGAACAGCAATAGCTCTTTAGCGTAATGATAAACCGTAATTTATACATATTTATAATCCATGCTTAACGCTTTTTATGAATGATTTCTCCTTAGATTTGGTGAATTCGATCCTCCTAATGTCTTAATTTCATGTTTTATTCTCAGGTAGGCATAGGAGAACGAAAGGAATGAGAAACGGGCCGAAAACAGAGAAAATGGGCCAAAGCACGAAATCAACACGGCCTGGAGCTCCTCACACGGACAGATCACACGGCCGTGTCAATTTGGCAGAATTGAAACACGATTCACACGGGTATAACACACGCCCGTGTACCTCGAACACGGCCTAAAGTTATCGCATACGGGCGTGTCACACGGGCGTGTCCCTGCCGAGCCCAAGTTTAGTCCAATTCGAAAAAGGCCACTTTTGAGGGTTCTTAGGCACTCCAAAGCCTATAAATACACCCCAGAAGAGGAAGAAAAGGGAGACGGAGAATAGGGAGTAAGGAATTACTCCAAGGAAGCCGATTAATCCATCTCAGAAGCCGGAGCCATTATCAAGACTGAAGATCTCTCCTCAACTTCCCCTTCAGGAGTTTTGGGTTTTCTTATTGTTTTGTATTTATTATTATTCTGAGATGTTTTCTTGTTTAGTTATGAACTAAACCCCTAAATACCTAAGGGGGATAAAACTTATGACGAAACCTTGTTATTATTTCTGAATCGTATGATAAATATTTGACTTGTTCTTAATTATGTGTTCTTAATTCTTGTTTTGGTATTTTAGGATATCACTTCAAGTTACTACTCTTAGTTGGAGGAAGAATAGACCCTGACTAGGAGTAACTTTGTCATAATTAAGCGGAGCTCATTGCGCACCTAGGGATAGGGTGACAAGATTTTACTGGATTAGGGTGAAACCTAATAAGGGAATCCATAGATCGAGTTAATGCAACCTTAGTGTGTTAATTAGAGATAACTCTCGGTTATTCAACCTAGAGATTAGACGTTGTTAGTCTCGAGAGGGATAATAATATACAGTAGGGATTTCTACGGAACAAGTTAAATGAATAAATCGTCCGGTTCGGAGCCAGAAAAACAAGTAAAAGTCGAGGTGGATTTTTCCTTAGGTATTGTCTCAATCAATCGCTTTCCCCAAAAGTAATTTCCCAACTTCTATTTTCTGCAAGTTCTTAGTTTAATTAATTAGTTAGTTAAAACAAATCTCTTTTCTTCGGCTAGATAGTAAGAAGACAGTCATTACTAGTACTCCTAGTCCTTTGGGTTTGACAATCCGGTCTTGCTAAAGCTATACTACTGTTCAATAGGTACACATGCCTACGTCGTGATAATAGTTAGTTTCAAGAACGATTCATTATAAATTTATAAAACTTATCATGGGAAAATCAAGATCAAGTTTTTGGCGCCGTTACCGGGGACTAAGATATTAGGAACGCTCAATTTTTATTGCTTTAGCCATTTATTTTCTTGTAATTTAACTTTAATTTTTATTTTACTAATTTTCTTTCTTTTTCTCCTAGCAGGTTCTTGTAGTTTATGACTAGAAGAAACCATTAAGGACCATTGCTTTTTTACGAGAAAATTGATCGTACAGCTTGTAGAAACTGACAAGAAATCAGGCGCAGCTTAAGATACACAGAAGAAGAGCATGATGATGATATCTCAACTACAACCGAGGAGATGGCTAAAAATCAGGACAATCCAGTACCTCTAGCCATGCCCACTGAATTAGTAAATCAGAATCCTGCTCCTCGTACTATGTATGATTATGCTAAACCTAATTTTACAGGAACTGAGTCAAGTATAGTTAGGCCTGCTATTGTTGCAAATAATTTTGAACTGAAACCTAACACGATTCAGATGATACAACAATTTGTTCAGTTTGATGGTTTGCAGGATAAGAACCCCAGCACTCACTTGGCAAATTTTCTAGAACTGTGCGACACTTTCAAAATTAATAGTGTTTCTGATGATGCCATTCGCCTTCGGTTATTCCCTTTTTCACTGAGGAATAAAGCTAAACAATGGTTGAACTCACTACCACGAGGGTCCATTACCACTTGGGAACAAATAACCGAAAAAATTTTATTAAAATATTTTCCACCGGAAAAATAGGTAAGTTGCATAATGATATATTTTCTTTTGTGTAGATGGGCTTAGAAATACTTTATGATGCATGGGAGAGATACAAGGACCTTTTGCGAAGGTGCCCACACCATGGATTACCTCTATGGTTGCAAGATCATACATTCTACAACGGTGTGAACCCTTCGACAAGACAAATGATTGATGCAGCTGCTGGTGGGACCATCAATAACAAAACACCTGAAGAGGCTTCTGAATTTATTAAAGAGATGCCACTGAATAACTGTCAGTGGCAAGTCATGAGGACTAAGCCAATGAAAATAGCAGACGTTTATAACGTCGATTCGATTACTATGTTGTCAAATCAGGTAGAACTTCTGAATAAGAAACTTGATGGTTTACTTGGTTCTACGCAGGTACATCCAGCGATGGGTGTGATTCAAGTAGAGGAGATGTGCTTACAGAATACCCACCATTCAATCCTACAACCGAAGAGGAACAAGTTAACTATATGGGTAACAATAATTTTAGATCTCAATATAACCCATATAGTAATACTTATAATGCAGGTTGGAAGAACCACCCAAATTTCTCTTGGGGCGTTCAAGGAAATCAAAGGCCACAGAATCTTCAGGGTTTTCAACAGCCACCTTATCAATAGGAAAAGAAGTTGAACCTTGAGGAGATGCTATCCAAATTCATCTTGGTGTCAGAAACTCATTTTCAGAATTTCGAGACAGCACTCAAAAATCAACAAGCATCAATTCAAGGACTAGAAACTCAGATAAGTCAGCTATCTAAATTAATTTTTGAATGACCACAAGGTAGTTTGCCAAGTAATACTGAGCCGAACCCAAGGGAGCAACTCAATGCAATTGATGCTCAAGAAGGATGCGTTGAGACTGAGCCAGAACCAAGGCAAGAAAATGTGGAAAGCAAAGGTGATGGTAAGGTAAGTCATAATAAAACAATGAATGTAGAATACAAACCTCGTGTGCCATACCCTAACGCGACAAGAAAAGACCGCTCAGATGAACAATTTGATAAATTCCTTAAACTTTTGAAAAAATTACATATCAACTTACCGTTTATTAAAGCTCTGTCACAGATGCCAAATGCAATGAAATTTTTAAGAGAGCTTTTCGCAAACAAGCGGAAGTTGGACGAAGCATCGCATGTGGAGCTAAACACAGTTTGCTCAGTTATTCTACAGAATAAACTGTACAACAAATTAAAAGATTCAAGGAGTTTTACAATTCCTTGCTTAATTGGTAGTTTTGATGTGAATAATGCATTAGCTGATTTAGGGGCAAGTATCAATGTCATGCCTTACAAAATGTTTAAGCAACTAGGTCTTGGGAAACCTAAACAAACTAGGATGAGCATTCAATTGACAGATAAAACTATAAGATTTCCTAGGGGTATCATTGAAGATGTACTAGTGAAAGTGGATAAATTCATATTTCCCGTTGATTTCATTGTTTTAGGCATAGAGGAGGAGACCAACACCCTTTTGATTTTAGGGAGGCCCTTTTTAGCAACTGCCAAAACAATTATTGATGTTGGCACAAGTGAACTTACACTTCGCGTGGGAGACGAAACTATCACCCTTCAAGCTCGTAATTCTAGCACCACATCGAACATGGAAGGTAATGATCCACACCATCCTACTAAAACTGATAATATGACACAATCCACTATGCAGAAATTAAGTTTGAAAGAAGTACACGAGCCATGTTCCAACAACAATAGAGGACCCATTCATGAAGAACGAAGGCTACAGACAGATGAGCTAGACGAATGGCGAGCACATAAATCGAGAACACTCGATAAACTGAAACTACGCCAAAACAAGCTCTATACCTCTCCAAATCAACTTAAGGTTGGAGATCAAGTCTTATTAGATGCCGCAGACCCTCACATTGTCACTCCCAACCCAGATGAAGAAACCCCTCTTATGGTACTTAGTATTTTCCCATTCGGTACAGTGAAGGTAAGTCATCCCAAGTTCGGCACTTTTAAGGTAAACAATTCCCGGCTAAAGCTTTATTTTGATAAGAATGATAGTAGGAATGAGGAGTACGGACTCCTTAAACCACCTTGACCATTCAACAGAGAGGTAAGTCGAGCTTAACTATAAATAAGCGCTTCTCGGGAGGCAACCCGAGCACTAATTGCACTAACTTCTTTAAATTTTAGTGTTTAACACTTGCTATGACTAACAGAGCTCTTACCACAGGGACACGGCCAAGCACATGAGCGTGTGTAAGACCGTGTGGAAACAGGTTAAGATTTTCCCAAAACACGGGCGACGATAAATCGCCACGGTCGTGGGACATGGCCGTGGGTGAACCTGTCAAAACAACACGGGTGTGCGAGACGCTCGTGCCTTAGGACCGTGGTGAAACGAGAAGCTAGCAAGGGTGTGCGACATGCCCGTGCCTAACACCCGTGGGCGAACCTGCCAAATTAACACGGGCGTGGGAGAAGTGAACAAGGCAAAACACGATCGTGCGACACGGCCATGTGCATCAACACGCCCAAGATACACGGGCGTGTGTCGAATTTCAGACGTGCCAAAGTAGGAAAAACGCAGAACACACGGCCTGAAATTGGGACACACAGGCGTGTCCCCTGGCTGTGTGCCCCAAAATCTATAAATATTCTGCACTATTCATTGTCTTCCCCACTCAAAAACCCTAACCCTAGCCGCTGCAAGTCCACACGGCCTCTACGCCACGCCCGTGCGCCGCCTCCAACTTTGTTTTTGATGCATTTTCTCCTCTTCCTAGCATTTGTTTACTTCTTCCTTTCCTATTTTATTGATTTTTAGGCCTATTTATCATGATAATATGCAAGTTTTTGACTTTATTTCTATATTTTCATCATTTAAATATCATAATCTAGAATATTCATCATTTGTTTTAAGTCATTGCCTGCATTCTTTACTCCATTCATTTAGTTAGAAGTAAAACTTTCATGATAAGAGTAGTTGAAATTTTTCATGCATTTTGTGTGGCCATTCTCTCATCCATTTAATATATTGCCTTACATTCTTTGTTATTTCTACTTCAGGCCACAATGCTTAAAGAATGTGTTAATGAGTTTTAAATTGTTGTGGCTGAAAATATCTATGCAACTTTCTTCTTACAATCTAGCTTTATTTTCTAATGCTCCAAGGCAATTCAATGATTTTCATTATAGGTTTTCGATGTCGTCTTCACGTGGAAAGAAAGTCGTCGTTCCCTCTTCCAAAAAAAGAAAAGGAGCATCCTCTTCCTCGGGGCCTACCGTAGAAATTTGCCACCCATTCCTCCAATTTCCCAATGGGCCCCAAGAGGAACTTTTTCAAATATTACGGGCCCAACCTGTAACAGCAGGCCACTGCATCCACTGGGCTGCTGTCGAACAAGTCTAGTTAGCTGATGCAATCCGGGCCCTCCTTACTACTGATCCATGGGAGTTATTTTTTGGGATCATCGAGCCAACATACTTAGAGTTGACGATGGAGCTATGTTCTACATTTCATCTTTAAACTGTAATGACAAACTATGATGATCTAGGCACAGTACAGTTTCGCTTAGGCAGATTAATCTGCCAACTAAGCATTCCCGAGTTTGGTACTGCATTGGGTCTTTATACCGAGGAGTTTAGAGAAGAGAATGATTTACACGCTTTTGACCCCCACATCCATCATTCTTCCTCACGTTGTTGGGACGCCCTCGTCCCACGTTTGGCCACCTATGACCCCAGTCGCACCAATGTATCATCTCTCCCTCCATCCCTAAAGTACCTTCACTCTATCTTATCTCACACTCTGACAGGACGGAGAGAGAGCACCGGTGTCGTTACTACCCACGACGTCTATTATTTATGGTGTATGTCCAACGGGCACGTCATCGACCTCGCCTAGTTCATCGCCCTTGCCATACACCACCAGACGGAGCGACATTGGAGAGGGGTCATCTCCATTGGCCCCTACGTGAATCGACTGGCGTGACACTTCGGACTCCTCAACACCGCGCCCCAAGAATCATCCTTGACCCTTATTGGACAGATGTCTCCATAAGGCGTGTCGAGTATGCTGAGCATGAGGATGATCGAAAGGCGCTGAGGAACCTACCCTCCCCAATATCGTCTCGCTCAAGCTAACGAGGAAGAGGTTCCCGAGGACATTAATGATGATGTCCCTACCCAACATGAGGACCCACTTCGCCCCCACCACCACCACCTTCTCGGCCAGTTTATGCGGCGGCTTCATACGCTGACATCACTGAGCGTCTTCACAGATTCGAGCAGCAATGTTTTCATAGATTTGACAACATTGATGCTACTCTACAGCAATTTGTCAGCACCTCCACATCTCATCGCCAGTCCTACCTCGCGAACCATCTAACGATGAAGATGTTTAAAATTTTTGTTTTTTATTTCTTATTTTATGTTTTTGTTTTTATTTTTATTTTCATTTAAGATAGCTTTTTATTTTTCTTTCATTTTATTTTATTAAAATTTATAATATTTATCTAACAATTTTTAATCTCGGCTAATCTTTTACAAGTAAATCATTTTTCCTAATATCCCCTAAACAGTTCCTGCTTTTATCACAGTTATCAAAGAGCTCCAAAAGCTCGCAATCGTTTAGGAACTTCAAACTCCGATGGAAAAAGTTCGCCACGGTTACCATGCCCTGCTCAATAAGGAGATATAATATTCTTTTGGCACAGCACTTGTGGTACCCAACCTCTACTACCACTGGAGTATCCTCCTCCACCTCCATAACTCTGAACTATGACACTCATTCACCATTCAGGAAATTCTCTCCCTCTCTCATGATCTTGTATTTTCTTATATATCTAACCTTGTACATTGAGGGCAATGTACATCTTAAGTATGGGGGGTAATCATTTCATTATCTGAAAATCCCTGAATAGTGCTTTGTTCTCTTGTGAATCTCTCATATCATGTTTAAGTTGAATTTTGATTGACTGATAATTTTGATTGATATATCTTGAATTAAAACATAGGCATTCTTTCTTTAATTGTTAAACTCTAAGACACTAGAAAATCAAGCATGATAAGTTGATTTTTAAGAATTTAAAAGTTTAGGTTGTTTCCCCAAATTTAAGTATTATCTTGAATTGAATACCACAGATTGAATCATCAAAAAGCCATAACTTTTGTGAGATTTTTGAGCCTTTTAAGCATTTATTAATTCTTTCATGCTCACTTTTATTATTGCTTTGAGTGTGCCAATATTGAATTGTTATTCTAGAACTTGCCTGATTATGCATGCCAAGACCACACTATTTGATTTGATATATCAAGATGATAGAGGCACTTAGGATTAACCCACTTATGCCATGAAAAGCCTACCTCCACGATTAACATTTAGTAAACCCCTTTGAGCCTAACAAGCCATTCCTTGTATCACCCTCGATATTAACCATTAACCCATTATTGTTGAAATCCCCTTAAATTAATTTGATCTCCATTTTTTTGTCGAGAATTGATTTGAATAAATTGATTAACTATGTCTTGTTATTAATAGTTAATTTATGATTATTTGACTTGTTTTTTTTTTATTAAAAAAACCATGTATACATGTCAGTAGTTATATTTTGCTTGTAAGTCTCATTCCATAGTCAAAGAAGAAAGCTTTGTTGTACACAAGTGGTGATTAAATATTTTTCTAGTTAAGAAAATTTTCAAGACAATCTCGATTCTAACCCTTTCTTTCAGCCTGTGACCACACCCCTAACCAAACCTCGTTACAACCCTTTAAAGACCTTTGGATTGATGTATCATCTCGATTTATAGTGGTGGAGATTTGATTTTTACGCAAGCCTATGGTAATAGCTTTTCATAT
Organism: Gossypium anomalum; assembly: GCA_025698475.1. NCBI lineage: Eukaryota > Viridiplantae > Streptophyta > Magnoliopsida > Malvales > Malvaceae > Gossypium > Gossypium anomalum. The sequence goes on from CM046961.1 coordinate 81,659,031, forward strand.
TGACTGATGAGTGCTAATTTCATTGTCCTTAAACACTTTGAGTGATTTGAGTGAATCTTTAGTGAGGATGTTAAACTCTGTGAGGTTCCGAATCAATGATAACTACTTAGAGGAGGGGAGATACCTAAGTTTTTCATGATTAAAATACTCAATTTAGAATGTTTGAAGCTCTAATGTTCTTTTAGTTGAATTCACAATGTATGATCACTTATGAGATGGTTTGAGATAATATTGATAGGAATTATAAGTTGAGAAAAAGGAAATTTTACTTGTGATTCGAAGATTTTGCTTGAGGACAAGCAAATGATTAAGTATGGGGGTATTTGATAAACCGTAATTTATACATATTAATAACCCAGGCTTAACGCCTTTTATGAATGATTTCTCCTTAGATTTGGTGAATTCAATGCTCCTAATGTCTTAATTTCATATTTTATTCTCAGGTAGGCATAGGAGAACGAAAGGAACGAGAAACGGGCTGAAAACGGAGAAAATGGACCAAAGCATGAAATTAACACGGCCTAGAGCTCCTCACACGGGCAGATCACACAGCTTTGGCAGAACTGAAGCAAGATTCACATGGGTATAACACACGTCTGTGTATCTCGAACACGGCCTAAAGTTATCGCACACGGGCGTGTCACACGGGCATGTCCCTGCCAAGCCCAAGTTTAGTTTAATTCGAAAAAGGCCACTTTTGAGGGCTTTTAGGCACTCCAAAGCCTATAAATACACCCCAGAAGAGGAAAAAAAGGGAGACAGAGAATAGGGAGTAAGGAATTACTCCAAGGAAGCCGATTGATCCATCTCAGAAGCCGGAGCCATTATCAAGACTGAAGATCTCTCCTCAACTTCCCCTTCAGGAGTTTTGGGTTTTCTTATTGTTTTGTATTTATTATTATTCTGAGATGTTTTCTTGTTTAGTTATGAACTAAACCCCTAAATACCTGAGGGGGATGAAACCTCTGACGAAACCTTGTTATTATTTCTGAATCATATGATAAATATTTGACTTGTTCTTAATTATGTGTTCTTAATTCTTGTTTTGGTATTTCAGGATATCACTTCAAGTTATTACTCTTAGTTGGAGGAGGAATAGACCCTGACTAGGAGTAACTTTGTCATAATTAAGCGAAGTTGATTGCGCGCCTAGAGATAGGGTGACAAGATTTTGCCGGATTAGGGTGAAACCTAATAAGGAAATCCATAGATCGAGTTAATACAACCTTAGGGTGTTAATTAAAGATAACTCTCGGTTATTCAACCTAGGGATTAGACGTTGTTAGTCTCGAGAGGGATAATAATATACAGGAGGGATTTCTACAGAACAAGTTAAATGAATAAATCATCCGGTTCAGAGCCAGAATAACAAGTAAAAGTCTAGGTGGATTTTTCCTTAGGTATTGTCTCAATCATTCGCTTTCCCCAAAAGTAATTTCCCAACTTCTATTTTCTGAAAGTTCTTAGTTTAATTAATTAGTTAGTTAAAATAAATCTCTTTTCTTTGGCTAGATAAGACAGTCATTACTAGTACTCCTAGTCTTTTGGGTTCGACAATCCGGTCTTGCTAAAGCTATACTACTGTTCGATAGGTACACTTGTCTACGTCGTGATAATATTTAGTTTCAAGAATGATTCATTATAAATTTATAAAACTTATCACGGGAAAATCACGATCACGTAGTCCCTTCAACAAAAAGCCTCCCTTCAATTAGCATGCTTGAGAAGGAAAATATAACAGAGTAAGTTTATATGAACTTAGATAGTTCGAAAGGTAAAAAGAAATCATACACACTATTTCTCACAATAATACCAAACCTTTTAGAAGGAGTTACACATGATGATCATAATATGCCCAATGGCGTTCATAGAACATAGATAGACTTAATACGCCAATTTGCAAAACACATGGGCAGATACTGTATCCCAACTTAACCCAGTGTAGACAACCCATCTTCATGCTAGCCACATACCCAAAATTCAGAGTCAGAAGAATATCATACAGTCTCATTCACATACATACTCCTTCTTAACTCATCATATCATTTTCATTCAGAATAATATATTTTCTCGTGATCTGTCAATCTTGTTTGCAATATAGTTGCTCTACTGAAGGCATCACAAACATATGCCCCCTTCTCTATCACCACAGATCATATATCACATATCACAAACTGTTGGTACTGGCTTAAGCATGAAAGATAGTGTTTACTTCATAATACAAACAGACTGAACTCAGACTGATAACACTGAACAACTATTTCCCATACATTTATCATTCATACATTACTAAGGAAGATTACTTACCTCACACAATTTATATAACAAAGGAATTTATAAGATAAAAAGGAACTCACTAGAAACTCTAGTACGAATATACAAAGCAGGTCCTTTGCTTTTATCACTAGGACCATCGTTAGCTTCCTTTGCTAAAAGAAAGATAAGTATTATTATCAGGTAATTAATCTATGAAAACTTAACATGCATGTAAGGATCGATATCACAAAATCTAGAATTAGGAAGTTTCCTTCCTCACAAACGATTCTAACATCAATACATGTAGTATAATAAATACGTAGATTAATTCGATAATAACCGAAGGGTTCACCAAAAATTACTAGTAAGTGCAGACGTTATCTAAACAGTTCGTACCTTCCCTTCGATGAAGTTCTTCTAAACTTAGGTTTTTCAGAGACTTACAGAGAAATTCAAGAAAGAATATGTAAAGGTGTCTCATGTTAACCACTGATACACTTATATACCAAGCAACAGAGACAAGGTTTAGTGGAGAAATTAGATAATCCCAATAACACCCTTGATTCCCGCGATTAAATACATTTCACAAGTTTTTAGTCTAATCATTTTACATTAGTCTAGTTTAGTTCTAACTAAATCTCAACTAAATCCAAACATAACTAATTTAGTCACCAAGCACTAAATAAGACAAGTTAATCAAAACAAAGAACTTAACAAGTTCATTCAAAACATTTGGGGTGGGCGGATACTTAATAGAAGAGTCTACCAAACCCTAGTATTTGCCAAAACATAGAGTTCACCAAATGGTGAATCCCACATAGTTCTCTACTCAGCTAAAACTAATAATTTACTTACTAAATTCTATACTCAATTTACCATTTACACGCCAAACAGTAATAGAATATTGAGTCTTCGGTGAGCGGACTGTTACAGAGCCCGTGTAAACTTAGTAAACGATTAGAATATGAATGACATGCCACTAGGGTCCCAAAATAGAGAATTGATGTTTGATCAGGGATTAATATGATGGATTGAGATCTAAGATATGTTGTAGATTCTCTTAAGATTGTGTGAGTAGCCCAAATATGTCAACTCGTATGAGCAAATCAGTCCCGTGTATCCGAGTTCAATTTACTAGGGTTCTCCAGGCGTAACAAAAATGAAAATGGTAATTTAAATTGGAAATGAAACGGTTGAATCATATGAACAAGTTTTGAGTTGTTATTCTGCAAATTGAGTATGGTTTAAATGGTTGTTTGTACTTATGAATTGAGTACCATAGTGTTGTTATGCAAATAAACTAACATATTGGTTGCATTGTTGATTTGAACATTAAAGTATAAGGTGCCAAAGGATGTCATGTATTATACCATTAAAATTTCAATATTTTAAGTTATTGTAAATGTCAAGGTAAAGTAAATTCCATTTGAACTTGCTAAGCATTCACAATGTTTATATCATTATTTATTCTTTCTTGTAGTGTCAATTTGTAGAACGTGACAACCGAATCACCTCGAAGCTCACATTATCCAATCATCGACTTGGTAGACTTTTGATCTTTTTGACTCAGTTATGTGGCATGTATGTAAGAGTTCATATATGTAATGCCCCAAAATTTTAAGAATTTAATTATGAGAACCTGAAGTAATTAGATTTCTGTATTTGTGGTTCTATGTTCTGCTCTTGTGTTTAAAGTCTGGAGTTCGAGTTGCATTGTTAAAAAGTTTTATGATTGTTTTAGAACAACCTTCATCTATGCATTTCGTAGTTAAGTTCAATTTTAGGTAAATCAGTGTCAAGAATGAGCCTGCTGGTTCACTCGTTAAGCATCTGTCTGTATTCTATCTGGTCCCAAGTTTGAATCCCGTAGTATGTGTTAGGAAATTTTTTTTTAAAAATTTTCGTAAGGAGGTGGTTAATTTTAAATAGTCTGAAGAATTTTTGTCGTATCTCATTCCTTACTTTTTTTTCCTCATCTAAGTTTATTTTTTTAATCCTTCTTCTTTTCTTTTCTTTTTCCTTTTTTCGTATTCAATTCTGCGTTAACTGAGATTTCTTCATTGCCTGTAAGGTCGACTGTGTAATTTTTGAGTAAGTTTTGCTGTTACTTTTCCTCTTATTTTGTGAGTTTTGCCTAGTTAACGGTATTATGTCGAAACAAGTTTTTGCTTGATTATTTGAACGCATTGTTTAATCATTCGATTGGTTACCTTTTTAGGTAAAGATATTATAAGAGACATTAACCCACCGTGTTAGTCTGATTTCCCCTGTTTCGTACGAGGTGAGTGTGTGAATTAAGTTGGGGTTGCGTCGAATCTTTTGACATGTTTTTGGCGGTGGGTTGATTTTGCTGATTTATTGAAATTGATGTTATAATTGATTAGTGAATGATTATCTAACATTTCTCCATCAAAGCGAAATCAGGTGCGTATCAGAAACCTTAAGTTTACAAGTTTCGGGTCGTCGAAAATGGTGGCTATCGATGCCACACGGCCAGGAACACAGACGTATTATGACAGACCTTGACTCTAGGCTACCGAGCATATTATGATAGACCTTGACTGTACTCCTACTCAGAAATTGAGGGCTGCTATGTCCCTACTTCGAGATGAAGCTTATTAGTGGTGGTTAACCGTTGAGCAAAGTGCCCAGCCTAAACAAGTGAACTGGGACTATTTCAAGAATGCCTTCCAAGGTAAATATGTAGGGGCGAGTTATGTCGAGGCTCACCGATGCTAGTTTATGAGCCTAGTTCAGGGCGATCGGTCTATGGCTAAGTATGAAACCGAGTTCCTGAGACTAAGTAGGTCTGCACGGACACTAATATCATCTGATTACGGCAAGTGTGTGAGGTTCGAGGAAGGACTGAGGTATGATCTATGGGTTCTAATAGCTCTTCAGAGGGAGCGGGTTTTTATAGTTCTAGTGGACAAGGAAAAATAGTGGAAGACGTGAAGCGCACTGAGCGCGAGTGATGTGATTGTGAGAAGGATCAGAAAAAGATTCAGAGGGATTCGAGTTCCTCTAGTTCTAGTCAATGCCCTAGGAAGTGGCCGAGGTTTGATAGGCTCCCGAGGGCCAAGGCACCACCTGTAGTGACTGAGATTCAACTGTGTGGTAAGTCTGGAAAATGCCATTCGGGCAGGTGCTGGAGGAAGTTAGGAGCATGTCTCCGTTAAGGGTCGATAGAGCACTGAGTTAGAGATTTCTCCCGTCGACTAGATTCGGTGTCAGCTGCGGCACAAACTCTGGCTTCAAATTCTGTTCTACCTCTAAGAATGGTTCAGTAACCATTCAGAGGTCGTGGTACTGGTAGGGGTGGTGGTAATCGAGCTGAGAGAGGACAGCGAGTACCAGGTAGAGGTACTGGTCAGGCTGAGGCTCATCAGCCGGTATTGGTTTATACAGCAAGACGCCGCGAGGAGAGCGATGATGCTGATGTCATTACAGGTACCTTCATTATTTACTCTATTCCGTATTATGCTCTCATTGATATTGGCTCTATTCACTTGTACATAACTAGTATCGTTTCTGTAACTTTGGGTTTAACTGCTGAGAATACTGTTAGAGAGTTTTCTATGATTAGTCTGATGGGTCAGTCAGTTCAAGTTGATAAGGTATACAGATGGGTACCTTTAGAGCATCAAGGTATGGTGTTTTCGACTAATTTAATAGAATTACCCTTTAATAAGTTTGATTTAATTCTGGGAATAGATTGGCTCATTGAGTATCGGCTCAGTCTGGATTATGTAACCAAGGTTACCCTAAGACCAACTGAGAATGACGAGGTCGTCATGGTTGGTGAGCATCGAGATTACCTCTCTAATGTAATCTCTGCTCTTGTAGCAGACAAGTTAGCCCGAAAGGGTGCGAGGCATACCTTGCTTATGTATCTGATTCTACTCCCGAAAAGCTTTCAATGGGATATATTCGCACCGTGAGGGAATTCCCAAACTTTTTTCCCAAAGAATTTCCCAGAGTACCTTCAGATAGAGAGGTGGAGTTTGGTATTGATCTGTTACTAGGTACTGCTCTAGTGTCCATAGTGCTCTATTGCATAGTACTTAAAGAACTGATCGAATTAAAAGCGCAACTTCAGGAACTCCGAGTGTGTCTCCATGGGGGACACTGGTATTGTTTGTTAAGTAAAATGATGGGTCGATGAGGATGCGTATTAATTATAGGCAGTTGAACAAGTTGACAATCAAGAATAAGTATCTGTTACTGAGGTTTGACAACTTGTTCGACTAGTTTCAGGGAGCGTCCGTCTTTTCTAAAATTGATCTATGCTCGGGTTACCTTTAGCTCAAGGTCAAAGAGACTGATGTGTACAAAATTGCTTTTAGGGCTCGTTATGGTCATTACGAGTTTCTGGTAATGCCTTTCAGATTAAAGAATGCCACGACAGAGTTTATAGACTTAATGAATCGAGTATTTCAACCGTGCTTGGATCAATTTGTAGTGGTTTTCATTGGTGATATCTTGATCTACTCTAAAACTAAAACTATTCATGATGATATTTTTCTTATTGTACTTTAGATACTCCGAGAAAAATAGCTGTACGCCAAGTTTAGTAAGTGTGAGTTTTAGTTGCAGGAAATCGCCTTTCTGGGTCATGTGGTAACAGGGGGGAAGGATCCGAGTTGATCCCAAGAAAATAGAAGCTGTTGTTGAGTGGAAATAGCCAAAAAATGTATCTGAGGTTTGTAGCTTCTTAGGTTTAGCTAGTTACTACCGAAGGTTTGTCAAAGGATTTTCTTTGATTGTGACACCTCTGACGAAGCTGTTGCGTAAGAATGTTCCATTCGTGTGGTCAGAGGCATAACAGCTTAGTTTTGATAAACTCAAGTCTGTTTTGACACAAACTCTTGTTTTAGTTCAACTGGAATCGAGTCGGGAGTTTGTGGTATACAGTGATGCTTCACTTAGCGGGTTAGGATGTGTGCTTATGCAAGACAGTAAGGTGGTCAGTTACACATCGTGACAACTGAAGACACACGAGGGTAATTACCCTACGATGATCTTGAACTAGCTGCAGATGTGTTTGCTTTGAAAATTTGAAGACACTATTTGTATGGTGAAAGGTGTATTATTTACACCGATCACAAAAGTCTCAAAGAGTTAAATCTTTGCCAGCGCCGATGGGTTGAGTTACTTAAAGATTATGATTGTACCATAGAATACCATCCAGGGAAGGCTAATGTGGTGGCTGATGCCTTTAGCCATAGAGCGGTGGCAGATCTGAGAGCAATGTTAGCTCGTCTGAGTTTGGTTGAGGACAGAGGACTGTTGGCTAAATTACAAGTAAAGCCGATTTGGGTGGAACAGATTCAATCTAAGCAATTGAACAATGAGTCATTAGTTTAGCTTATGCAACATATTGACTTGAACGAGAATTCTGATTTTAGCTTGAACAGTGATAATGTGTTATGCTTCAAAGGCCGGATTTGTGTACTCAACGACAAAGAATTAAGACATTCGATCCTACAGAGGCACATAGTAGTCCCCATGCTATGCATCCTGGTGGGAACAAGATGTACCAGGATCTCCAAGAGCTTTATTGGTGGATCAGACTAAAACAGGAGGAGGTCACTTTTGTATCCCACTATCTGATGTGTCAGAAGGTTAAGGCCGAACATCAGTTGCCCTTTGGACTACTTCAGCCAGTTAAGATTCCACAGTGGAAATGGGAGTAGGTAACAATGGATTTTGTTACGGGGTTGCCTTTAACTCCAACTAAGAAAGATTTAGTTTGGGTCATCGTTGATCGATTGACCAAGTCAGCCTACTTCATTCCTATTTGAACAGATTACTCATTACAGAAGTTAGCTAAACTGTGCATCGTAAAAATTGTGAGACTCCATAGATTTTCGGTCTCGATCATTTCTGACAGAGATCCCATATTTATATCTCAGTTCTTGAAAAAACTCTATGAGGTTTTAGGCACTCGACTTAATTTCAGTACTGCGTATCACCCTCAGACCGACGGACAATCTGAGTAGGTTATTTAGATCTTAGAAGATATGCTTCAGGGTTGTGCGATAGACTTCAGGGGTAGCTGGGAGGAGTACCTACTGTTGGCGGACTTTGCATACAACAATAGCTTTTAGTCTAGTATTAAGATGGCATCCTACGAGGTTTTATAAGGTCATAGGTGTCGTACTTCGTTATGTTGGACGGAGTCGAGTGAACGCTGGATGCTGGGCCCTGAGCTAGTTTCTGAAACTGAAAATACTGTAAAAGTAATTCGGGATAAACTGAAAGCTGCATCTGATCAAAAAAGTCTTATGCAGATTTAAAAAGAAAGGATATTGAGTTTTCAGTAGGTGATCAGGTGTTTCTAAAGGTATCACCTTGGAAAAAGGTCATCTGATTTGGACGGAAGGGTAAGTTAAGCCCGAGATTTATTAGGCCTTACCGTATCTTAAGACGTGTTGGACCTGTTGCATACCAGTTAGAATGACCACCAAAGCTGGACCAGATTCATGATGTATTTCATGTCTCGATGTTGAAACGGTATCAATCAGATCCGTCACATATTGTTACTGTTGATGAGGTCCAGCTATGACCAAAACATTCGAAGAAGAGCCTATCCAAATCTTAGAACGTGACGTTAAGGTGCTTAGGAAGAAAACTATCCCTCTAGTGAAAGTCCTATGGCAGAACCACGGTACTGAGGAAGCCACGTGAGAACTGGAAGAATCAATCCGACGGCTATATTCATATCTATTTAACTCAGGTAAATTTTGAGGCCGAAATTTCCTTTAGGGTGAGAGAGTTGTAACGCCCTAAAATTTTAAGAATTTAATTATGAGAATCTAAAGTAATTAGATTTTTGTATCTATGGTTTTGTGTTCTGCTCTTGTGTTTAAGGTCTGGAGTTGTAGTTGCATTGTTAAAAAGTTTTGTGATTGTTTTAGAATAACCTTCATCTATGTGTTTCGTAGTTAAGTTCAATTCTAGGTAAATCAGTGTCAAGAATGAGCTTGCTGGTTCACTTGTTAAGCATCTGTCTGTATTCTGTCTGGTCCTGAGTTTGAATCCCATAATATGCGTTAGGAAATATATTTTTTTTTGCAATTACTGTAAGGAGGTGGTTAATTTTAAATAATCTGAAGAATTTTTGTCGTACATCCTTCCTTACTTTTTTTTTCCTCCGCTAAGTTTATTTTTTTAATCCTTCCTATTTTCTTTTCTTTTTCCTTCTTCAGTATTCAATTCTGCGTTAACTGAGAGTTTTTCGTTGCCTGTAAGGTCGAATGTGTTATTATTGAGTAAGTTTTGCTGTTACTTTCCTCTCGTTTTACGAGTTTCGCTGAGTTAACGATATTATGTCAAAATGGGTTTTTTCTCAGTTATTTGAACGCTTTGTTTAATCATTCGATTGGTTACCTTTTTAGGCAAAGATATTGCAAGTGATGTTAACCTGCCGTGTTAGTCTAATTTCCCCTGTTTCGTACGAGGTGAGTGTGCAAATTAAGTTGGGGTTACGTCCAATCTTTCAACATGTTTTTGGCAGTGGGTTGATTTTACTAAATTATTGAAATTGATGGTATAATTGATTAGTGAATAATTATTTAGGTTCCGAGTATTCTCTGTAACGTTTCTTCGTCAAAGTGAAATCAGGTGCGTATCGAAAACCTTAATTTTGCAAGTTTTGGGTAGCCGAAAATGGTGGCTGTCGACGCCACACGGCCAGGCAAACGGGCGTGTAACTCATTATTCATTGACCTGGGGCCACACGAGCTAGCACACGAGCGTGTGTCCAGAACTTGTGTGGCCATGTTAGTGCAGGGTTCACACGAGCATGTGATACGAGCATGTGTCTAGGTTGTGTAACTCACTGTTTGTAACTTAATGCCACACGGGTAAGCACATGGGCGTGTGCCCAGGCTGTGTTAGTCACACGGGTAAGGACACGGCTGTGTGTCCAAGCTGTGTAACTCTTTATTTACATGTTAGAACCACATGGGCAGAGGGCATGTGCGTGTGCCCAGACCGTGTGGCATTATAAAAGAGGCCCAGAAATCGTTTTGAGGCCGTAAATGTTGTTTATGACTGATAATTATTTTCCCATTGTATGAATGATCTGAATTTGATTGAATGAGAACTCTTTGACACTCTGTAACCGACGTATGAATATTATAACTGTAAGTGTATTGTGGATAATTGTACTTTGCATTTGCATGGGTTAGGATGTTATGAGGAAGGAAGTAATCTACTCTGATTCAGTGGTCAAGGCACCATGTGAATTGTTCTAATTCTTGCGCTTTGTCGCATTATGATCCAGCAACTAAGCTGTGTTACTGTAAACATGTCAAACTGACACTTTCTGTCACAGCCCAATTTCGATGAAATCAGAACAATGGTTCGGGACCACAAATCTGAGCTGAAAATAAAATTTATTTTTATTTTATTATATGATCCATAATATGATAGAAATGTCATGTGAAAGTTTTGACACGAAAATTTTATCGATTATGTGCTTAATTACGAGAAGGACCAAATTGCATAAAATGCAAAAGTTGAATTCTAGTATATATAAGGATTAAATAGCTATGGAATTCAAAACTTGAGGTCCTTTATGGTAATTAGACCATTAAAGAAAGTATATAGATATTTTGGTGACATGGCCGTGTGCACAAGTCAGAGAGTTACACGGGGTCAAACACGGCCTGCAGCACGGATGTGTCCTAGGGTCACACGGGCGTGTCCTAGGGTCACACAGGCGTGTGAGCCCTGCACCTTGGAAAATTTTTGTAATTTCGTGAAAAATTCTTAGAGTTTTCGATTAAGTCGCGACTCGATTCTAATGCTCGTTTTGGGTCTCGAGGGTCCATTTAAGGGACAATATGAATTATCTCAGTTAATGAATAGAAATTTTACGAGAATTATCTGAAAATGTTTTGAAAGTTTTGGTAACACTCCGTAACCTTGTTCTGGCGACAAATATGGGTTAGGGGTCTTACATTTAGTGGTATCAAAGCTACGGTTTAGTTGATTTTCGGGCTAAACGTAGCATATGTGAAGTCTAGAAATACATGCCATTATATAACCTGTGATAGTGTGATATCTCCCGACTCTGATGAAAATTGTTTTACAAATAGATAGAGATGCTTTCCAACCAAGCTAATTCTGATACTGCTGAAAGTGATACTCACGTGCTTGAGTAAAAATGTTACTTATGATGAAACGAGATTCATAAAGGTATGAAATAAATGCTTTATAATGAACATGTTAATGATACACGATAAGTGATATGTGTGTATTTATGAAAGTTAAATTTTGAGGCTTACGATCTCTACCTCCTTACCAGTATAGTTTTATACGATGAAATTCATAGGATTTATATGGATTAAGCTCATAAGTGTGAAAGAAGAGTTCAAAAACTAAATGATTAATAATGTAGTTAGAATTGAGAATGGGTTAGTAAGTAAAGACAGTATTAAAAGAGATATCAATTTTTTTTGAATTGTGATGTCATTGTTAAGGAAGAAGTTATTCATGAGTAATTGACTTATTCAGGTATGATATCTACAGAAGGGATTAGCCAAAAATTTCTTCCAAATTGACTCTTTCAGTGAACTAAATAATGTAAGATTGTTGATGACTTCATTAGTTAGTGGAACGGTGATGAAATTGTAAAGATATTTGAATACAACTGTTATAATTGAGTATATTACAACAATCTCTTCTGGGTACTGTATAAGTTCTGTTATTCTCAGAGGCATATCAAATGTGCATGTTCAGATGCAATATTTATCGTATTGAAAGGCTAGCTAATTATAATAGATGGAATTACTGAAAGTCTTGTTGATTCATGAGTGGTATTGCTCTATTTTTTTCTTGGGTTTTCTAATTTATCATGATTGATATAAGATTTGATGATAAGGTTCATACGATATCATTTTCTACTTATACTGATTGAAGCCTTGACTTGCAAATATACAAGTATATTGTCTTTATCACAGTTGTTTCTACTAAGTATGCGTGATATTACTTTTCTGAATTTTCTTTCAGATATCATCAATCTCTTTATTATGTAAACATGGGTTACTTGTGAAAGTTATTCTTTGATCGGAGGTAATTACATTTATTACCGTTATAAATATTGACTCGATCATGAGGTATGGTGATAGAGATCATAGATATAGAAATTGTATTACTGCATTGGTTATTATTGGGGCCACTTTCAGTTTTCCCTCTTCTAATTTGAGGTACACTATTGATATTGAGTGTTGCTTTATCTATACAGTTGAAATGTCAGTTATATTAATGCACTATGGTTTAAAATCTATCTGATGGTTGTGGCTTTGGAAAGACTCCAAGATTCAATGTTAATAATTGAAATAGCTACATTAATGACATAGTTATTATAGAAAGATGTAAGATTTGAATGGACTGGCAAATGTTAGTAAAGTTTTGACCAGTTGGAAGCTTTGTTGATCAAAGTATTAATTCTGGTTTAGCCTGAATCGGGTAAGGAATTCATTATTGCGGTACTGCACTATTGAACAGAATTAGATTATGTTTTGATGTAGTAAGGCAAGGTAATAGCATGTACTTTCAAACAGTTAAAAACCACATGGAAAGAATTACTTGATACATGATCTAGAATTGCCGGCTATTGTTTTTGTATTGAAATCTGACAACATTACTTGTTTGGTGAAAAATTTCATATATTCACTGATTATAAAATTTTGAAGCATCTGATGTTGTTAAGAGATTTGAATCTGAGATAGCATATATGGTTTTAAATGTTGAAAGATTATGATTTGATAATTGAAATATCGCTCAAAAAGAGTGAATGTGGTTACAGATATTCTAAGTAGAAAATCTCTATATACTTTGCAAGCCATGGATACCAATTGTGATTGTCTGATAATAGCTCAAATTTAGTTGAGTATAGAGTTAAACCGATGATTTTACAACAAATCAGTAAAACTTAGAAAAGTAATAATGAGTTGTAAGTTAAATTAGTACAGTGTGAAATAAATTTAGATTAAAAATTTCAGAATGGATCTAATAAATGTCTGTTATTCAGAAACAGAGTCTGTGTACTGAAGAATTTAGAGTTTATACAGAAAATTTTACATGAATGATCATAGTGGTACTATGTCTATTTATCTAGGGAATGATTAAATGTATAATGATTTGAAAAACATGTATTAGTAGCTCGAAATGAAATGTGGTATTTCTGAATCTATTTTTAAATGTTGGATGTATCAATAAGATAAGGATGAAACTTTCAGGATGATTATAGCCAACAAAGATACCGAAATAGAAATGAGACAAAGTTACTACGAACTTTATATCGAGATTATCCTTGTCTATGAAAAAGAAAGATGCTATTTGAGAAATTGTCGATTGTTTGACGAAGCCTGCACATTCCATCCTGGTATGAGTGGATTTCTCACTTAATAGATTGCTTGAATGATCTGTTTTTGAGATTATCAGATTATATGATGTGCTAGCTTCTGTTATTTCTGATAGATATTTACAGTTCATATTTCGATTCTGAAACAAGTTACAAGAAACTTTAGGTATACAGTTACATTTTAGTACCGTGTTTCATTTTCAGATGGATGATTAATCTAAACATATGACTCAGATCTTAGAAGATATGCTTCGATGTTTTGTACTTGAATTTTAAGATTGGGTTGAATTTACTTATTATAACAGTTAACAGTCAAGTACAAAATTATACTGTACGAGGCTTTATAGGGTCACAAATGTAAAACTCCGATGTTTTGGACGGAGTTCAGTGAGAAAAGATACAAGTAGTAGGTTTGATTCTTTGAAACTGAAGAAAGATGAAGTGATCTGAGACAATTTAAAAGTAATATTTGATCGTTAGAAATGCGATGTGAATCTGAAATGAAAAGAAATCAAGTTTCAGATTGGTGACAAAATATTTTTGAAAGTTTCGCCATGGAAGAAAGTTCTCCGGTTTGGCAGTAAAGGCAAATTAATTCTGTGGTCTAATGGGTCATATGAGATCATTGAAAAGAATTAGACCTGTTGCGTATTGATTGGTATTATTATCAGAATTCTATAGAATTTACAATGTTTTATGTGTATATGTGTTATGACAGTATCGATCAGAACCGTCATCTATTATTTCTTTGATAGAGATTAAAATTCAGCTTGGCAGGACTTACAGTGAGTGACTGGTTGAAATTCTAGATGGTGAAGTGAAAGAAACGAAAAATATAAAGGTAGCTTTAGTAAAAGTTCTTTGACAATGATACGATACAGAGAAAGCTATTTGAGAACCGGATGGAAACATGAGAAAAAAATGTCTGAATCTCATTACTGATAAAATTTTCAAGGACGAAATTTCCTTAAGGGGAGAGTTGTAACAGCCCAATTTCGGTGAAATAGGAACAGTGGTTCGAGACCACAAATCCAAGCTGAAAATAAAATTTATTTTTATTTTATTATATGATCCATAATATGATAGAAATGTCATGTGAAAATTTTGATAAGAAAATTTTATCGATTATGTGCTTAATTACGAGAAGGACCAAATCGCACAAAATTCAAAAGTCGAATTCTAGTAACTATAAGGATTAAATAGCTATGGAATTCAAAACTTGAGGTCCTTATATGGTAATTAGACCATTAAAGAAAGTATGTAGATATTTTGGTGACTCATCCATGGAAATTTAGAAAAAGGGCAAGGACTAAATTGGAAAGTGAAATAATTTAATTAATTAAAAGATGATAAAAAGAAATATCATCTGATTTTTATCATCTTCTCCCCCAAAAATACATGGAAACCCTAAAAGAGAGAGAAAAAAATTTCATGGCCAAATTGGGTAAGTTTCCTTGGCCCGTTTTTAGTAATTTTGATATTTTTGAAACTAGGATAGCTTAATCTATCTATTTGGGGGATCAATTTGAGAAGTTATCAAAGTATGGAAAATGTATCATGGATGTATATGCTAAAAATTAGAAATTTATGGTAGAAAATGAAAGGTTGTTGATAGATAAACAACTTTTACAAAGTGATTTTTGATGAAAACATGATTTAGGGACTAAAATGTAAAGTTGTGAAATTAAAGAAAAATGCTGAATTTTTATGAAATCATGTGCTCTAAATTTTGGAATGGGATTTTGTTTAGGCTTGGAATAGGGGGTAAATTGCAACAATTTTATTTTCCGAGCTTAGGCACGAAATAGAAATTGATGAAAAAGTTAGGGACAAAATGGTAATTTTTCCTAGGACATAAATTGAGTCCACATGAATGTGAAATGTGATAAATTGGTGTTAAATTTACTCGTATAGATCCGGATAGACCAAATTCGGAGTTAGAACGAGGAAAAGAGGAAAATGTCGGATTAGTAGATTTATGTACACGAACATTTGTCGAGGTAAGTTCATGTAACTAAATTGTATATGTTTTTATGATTGAATTAAATGTTGTGTTTGTGAATTGTATAAATGCCATAAATATGTGAAATAATCACATACTCGTTAAAGCCCGATCAATTATAATGCCCGACAAATGATAAATGATAAAAATGTTAATTTTATGCTTGAGTTGAATGTGAACGTTTGAATTGCATAAATGCATAATTATATGAGAGTGGCCACATGCTTGATAATGCTTGAAAGATGTGAATTCTGTTTGAATAAATGAAAAATTCGATGGATATGTAATTTCCCGAAATGAATGAGGTCCTGCATATGTTGCAGACGGGATTTAGCTCGGACGAGGAATCCTACTGATCTCATGATAGAAAGGATTTAGCCTGGATAGGTAATCCTAATACAAGTCATTTCGAGCATATGTTATGGATTGGATTTAGCCCGGACGGGTAATCAAAATCAAGCTACTTAGAGCATATATCATAAAAAGGATTTAGCCTGGACTAGTAATCCTATTGTATATATATGTGGCTCGAGAGTGTGTTCTCTGAAATAGTACCTTATAGGTATCACTGGACATGAACTGATAGATTCGGAATTGTATACCTTAGGTGTACTACATGTGTATCCATCAATATTTCGAACATATTCAATGGGTAAAAACCCTGACATGAAAGGATATGAATAAGAAATGAGTTATTACACGTAGTTGGCTGAAATCCGTGAAAATGATGCTACATGAAAATTGACATATGAAAACATGAGATGATGATATGTGTACATGGGATTCTTTTGATGAATATGTTCATCCTTGGTTATAGACTTGTACACTTTAAGTGTACTACTACTCGTGTGACTTTGATATTTCGAGTAAACTGTGTAAAGTTTTGATATTAAATAATCTGAACTCGAGATGTGTTATATGAAAATATACTTGAGATATAGTAATGTGAATTATACATGTTGAGGAAAGCATATGTGCATGGAAACTTGATTATTATTGAGCCCATACATGTTTTGATGTTATTATGGAATATATGACTAACAAGGGAAATGAGGATATATGTAAGGCTTAAGGTCAAATTGAATGAATGTGCTTTACATAGTTACCTCAAAATAGAATAAATAGTAAGTTAAGTACATGTTATACGAACTTACTAAGCATTTTATGCTTGCTTAGTTTTATTTCTCTGTTTTATAGTAAATCGAAAGCTCGTTGGATTTGGAAGCTTGGCGAAGATCACTCACACTATCCATCAGCCTATATCGGTATATATATATGGCAAATCAATTATGGTTGTCATGACATGTATAGGTTATATGGGCCATATTGGCATCTAAATGTAAATGATGCTTGTAATCTAGCCATTGGAATGGCTAGTAATGGTTTGTTTTGATATATTTGTAATGTCATACTATGGTAGCTACATATGTGTTAAGTAGTTGACCAAATTATGTCTAACATATGGACTAAATTAAGGTAAGATTGTAATCATGCATGCATGTAATGATATGCCATGTTGAATGACGGAATTTGCTTAAATTGAATGTTTGGAATGGCTGGATTGTACTTGGTATGTTTTAGTGTAGGAAAATGGTAAATTTGGGTGACAAATGAGCCTAGGAAATGGCTTTATTTTGTCCACATGGGCAGACACACGAGCGTGTGTCTAGATCATGTGTGACACATGGCCTTGTAACATTAGCGTGTGGTTAGGCCGTGTGTCCCTTGCACCTTAATTTTGAGAAACAGAATGCTCAGAATTGAGCACACGGGTAGAGACACGGGCTTGTGTCCCAGCCGTGTGTGCTACACGGCCAAGAACACGGGCGTGTGTCTTGGCCGTGTGAAACTTGCACCTAATTTCGAATTGATTTAATTAACCACACGGCTAGCACATGGGTGTGTGGCATGGTCGTATTCACAAGTCAGAGAGTTACAAGGGGTCGAACACGGCTGCAACACGGGCGTGTCCTAGGGTCACACAGGCGTGTCCCTTGGACCACATGGGCCCGTGAGCCCTGCACCTTGGAAAATTTTTATAATTTTGCAAAAAATTCTAAGAGTCTCCGATTAAGTCGTGACTCAATTCTAATGCTCGTTTTGGGCCTCGAGGGTCCATTTAAGGGACAATATGAATAATCTCGGTTAATGATTAGAAATTTTATGGGAATTATCTGAAAATGTTCTGAAAGTTTCAGTAACGCTCCATGATCATGTTCCGGCGACGGATACAGGTTAGGGGTGTTACACTTTGTGGTGTGTAGGGCTGGATGGGCATTGAATGTCCTTAACGGTGTGTTGGGATGGTCGAAGATGGTGTGTAGCAGATGTGATTTAGATATATGCATCTGAATCTGGTTTGTAATATATATATATATATATATATATATATATGAATTTGCACATATATAAATATCTATATACAACTGATCTACTCTGAGTTTGAACTAAAAATAGTTCTGTACCAAACCGAATCTCTGTGTTTGAAACTACTTTATAAATGAATACTGACTAAATAAACTTAACAGTAAGTTTGGTTCACTGTAATGGAATGGGGCTATAATTGAATAGAGCTGTAATGGAATAAAGTTGTAATAAGTAATTCAACTGTTTGGTTGAATGGAATGGAATAGAACTGTAATAGTATTCTTGTGTTTGGTTGAATGGAATGATGTTGTAATAGCATAAGGAAAAAAACTAAAATGACCAGAATGCCCTTAGCAGAATTTTTTTTAAAGGTAGATGATTATTGTTATTGTTATTAAATTTTAATAAGATTATTATTGAAAATAATTTAATAAAAATAATAAATAGTTTAACCATATTTTAACATAATTATTATTAAATATAATTTAATAAAAAGATATAATTTAATAACATTCTTTATATAATTATTATTATATGAATTAAAAAATCAAAATATATAATACTATAAGAAAAAATATATAATCTACTTTATTATTTTTAAACTGATACATATTTAATGTGCTAAAATATCATTACTGAGACAAATAATTTAATTATTCTACAATAAAAAATAATTAAATATTAGAAGCAATAAATAACTCATTGCTAAAAAAGTAATAAATAACTTGAGAATTATATTTCACATCCAAGCATAATATTCATATATTAACAAAAAGTTACATGATATCATTAGTTTATATGTCATAATCCATATGTTTTAAAATTTTACATCAAAAAGTTACAATATTGTAATAACATTCTATCATGTCATTATACCATCCAAATATTATAAATACAAAAAGTTACCAAAATATCAACACAACCATGATTTTTAATGGTCAGCAAGAAATCTTCTGACCCATTCCAATCGCACAGCAGAAGGTAAACTAAAGAAAGTGAGCATTTGCGTTGGGTGATCTGGAATTTTACTCAATGCTCGATAGCGCTCATCCTCAGTTAAACCTTCCACTTCACATAATGTTGGATATAATTTCAGAACACTTTCTTGAATGGTCATTTCTGACTTTCGTTGAATTACCACTTCGGATTCAATTCTCTTACTGATTTCAAGGCCAATGGTCCGTATATTTTCCGCCAATAAAGCGGCAGCATCATTAAATGAAGTAGAAAAATCACTTGCATCAGAAATCTTTTTTTTCTTCTTTGAAAATATAGAATCACCTTGGTCTCTAGCTGGTTGCGGTTCTAGTTGCGGTTGTGTAGTTTAAAGATCCATGTCATCCAAAGAGACATCAGCTTCGGATCCATGGAAATCGTTTCTTTCTTCATAAGTATTTGCAACAGCTACATCCTCAGCATTTATTTCTTCAATAATATCAGCAGCTGTTTGAGCATCTTTTCCAGTGGCTCGATCTTGTACGTAGATGGCAGTAAGTTGGTCATAATAAGGGAAACTTCAATGTCTGGATTGAGCTGTTTCTTTATGACTATATAAAAATGAGAAATTCATATAAGATATAAGTTTTGTCAAAATAAGATAATAAAGACTTGAAATAATTCTTAAATTTATATATGAGTTCCACACCTCATCTTCAACAACAACAAGCTGCCTATGCTCATCCCAACCAAAGCCGCTATTGTTTTTTCCACTAAGCATGTCATAAACGATTGACCAATCCCTTTTCAATGTCCTAATCCTCGATTCAAGATTAGGTTTAGCCTTCAACATGGCATTGGGTAAAACTCTTTCTAACATTTTTTTTAACTCATTTAAATAGCCGGCTTTGAATCCGTATCCGCATTAAAGGTTCCAGCATTATGCAAGTCGACCATACAAGCAACCAACGCAACATCTTCTTCTGGAACCCATTTCCTTTTGGTTCCTCGAGAACTTTGGGAAGAAACACTTGATTGGGAAAAACCTAACATAACTATCTTAAGAAAAAACGCAAATAAAAATTAAATTCAATATTATGCATCAAAAGGTCAACACTTTATAAAATTATAACCATGATGAATCAAAAGAAAATAAATTATCATTCAACAAGTCTAGAACAATACAAAAAAATAAATTCAAATACCACCAAAGTTTCATAAACTAGATATATGAAATAACATAAACAACTTAAACGTTTACTATTTTTACCCTAAACCTAACTAATTTCTAGATGCTTGCCATTCATCGAACATTGGGTTGGCTAGTTCCATCCTCCAAGTAGCCCATGCATCCGACAGATGAATATTTATGATATTCGGTTTATTATCATCTATCACATTACTAGGTAATCCTTCTCCCAACTTCTCTTCAATAGGATCAAGACTCATATAGGTTCGAATAAAATTATGGAGCAAACAACATGCAATAATAATTCCATTGTGCACCCTTACAGGATAGAATGATGGACTCTTAAGTATTCCCCATCTAAGTTTTAATATCCTAAAACATCTTTCAATAACATTATGCGCTGAAGCATGTTTCATATTGAAAAATTCTTCCGGAGTACTTGGCTGGTAACCCTAATGCCACTCATTCAAATGATATCTTTGTCATCTAAAAGGTGCAAGAAATCCCTCACAATTTGTGTATCCAACATCAACTAGATAATAACAACCTATAAAAAGAAACTATTTGTCATGGTTAATTCCCCAAAAAAGTATGATCTTAAAAATTAATTCAAATTCCTCTAATTTTTGCATTTTACCTTGAGGAACTTTTAGTCCATGTCTCCTACTAATGGCATCTCAAAGAACTCGTCCATCAGTAACAGAACCTTCCCAACCAGAAAGAACATAAACAAATTGCATATCAAGTGTACAAACACCTAACATATTTGTTGCTATGTCACCTTTTCGTGTTCGATATCTAGGTTTATCAACTGTTGGAACCCTAATCTTGATGTGGGTTCCATCTAAAGCACCTAAGCAATTCTACATCACATGTATAAAATCTCGAGTTATAATATTTAATTCCAAATGTACTAAATTATATACGAGCTATATATAGAACTTACTCCAATATATACCTTAAACCATTTCCACCTTGGGTCTATAGAATTAGCTGTAATTGGCTCTGCCTTTTTAAATAACACATCTTGTAAGCATATGACAGCATTTAAAACATTGTCAAATGATCTGCTAACGGTTTCCCCGGACCTATTAAAGTGATGCTTGATAACTCGATTTTTAAGGTGATGAGAAATGATATGTAAAAACATTGCCACTTGCTCATCAACAAGCATGTTCCTTGACGACTTTAATTCCCCTAAAGTTTGTAACATCTCACATAGTTTAAAAAAGGTAGTTCTATTCATCCTAACTTGTTCAATACACGTCTCTTCACTAGCATATACAAGTCTTTTCACATAATCTCGTTTTGCATAAAAATCTAAAATATAGGATCTAATCCTTGGTCTATAAGTATGTAGGCTATGAATGGCACCCAGTGCAACTAAGAACCAACTCGCAACTATACACATTTGCAACCATATTGTAATAGCAAGACCAATTCTTTTACGCCTCTAATTTTGTACTATTAAAGGCAGACGAGCCATTACTGCAAGATATTAAAGTGTTACATATCTTCAAATCATAGTAAAAGGGTCACATTTCTCCAATACTAATTTCAATAACAGTAAAACAAAATCAAAGAATTTAATTGCCAAAGAACTTATAGTGATTCAGTGAATACAAGATGCTCAACTCTAGGTGAGGAAGCAATCAAACAAGCCAAATAAGAAGAGGAAGCAATAACAAACTGTCAAAGAAAAAATGAACAATACATATTAATAAATAGGATAAGTCTGTTTAAAAATATATTTTCTTATGTATAAGTAAATAATTTATCAAGCATTTATTTGTGTATACTAATAATATCATTTTAAAAGTTTCAAAGTTTGTTGCAACTGAAATTCGATCTTATTTTCAAAGAATTTGATGTTTATTTATATAAATACAATTATCCAAATAAATGTTTATTTGAATACTCACATCTTTTAACAATAGATATAATTATTCAAATAAGTTTAAGAGGCACAAATTTTAATAACTAAGAAACAAAACTCAATACTTATACTCCTTCACTTATAATTGTTAAATCACTTTTAACATTTTACATGTAGTCATTGAAACATTATAAATATTTTACATGTAGTCATTTGAGATTTATAAGCAATATTCTCTATGTATATTTATGGAATTGAAAATTTTATAATAATGATATAAGTAATAAGATAAAGTACATGAGTGTAAAATTTTGAATCATGAAATAAGATAATTATTTTTTGGATATTTTATAAATAATATTCCATAACAAAGATATGAAATAATAAAGTACTAATAAATATATATATATATATAATTGTTTCACATATATATATGTATAACTCAATTCACAATTTTTAATAAAAATACCTTTTAATAAATTTATAATCTTTTGTTTTGTAATAAATTTATAATCTTTTGTTTAGTATTTTAATAAATTAACAAATGTCTTAAAAAAGTATAATAAAATATTAAAAAACAGATGCGTGACAATTTTTTAAAATTGTTTGTGGAATAATAATAAAAACATATTATTAGTATATCAAATACTAACATATTATTAGTATATCAAATACTAACTCATTATTTATTTAGTATGAGATAAAATGTAGGAATGTTAATTGAGGAAAAAACAAAAGATTGATATGTATAGACAACTCAGCATGAGTAAGTGATATGAAGGCATATATGCCAAAATAGTTCTTTCCCTTTCTTTTAAGGTGCAAATTGCTATTTGTTTTATATTTGCCTTTGGCCTTTACATCTATCTTTTATATTTTCCCTTAGCCTTTATATCTATCTCATCATCTTGATGAAATATCTTAGGGATTCTCATTACTTACATCAATCCTCATAAATGGTAAAACAGATCTTTTATATAATGCCAAAGATCTTGCTTATCAATCTTCTTTCAAACTATCTTTGTTAGCAATATTATTTGATAGTTTATATTTAAAAAGTTGCATTATTCCTCCCAATAATTATGCAAATAATAGATTTATGCAAAACAATACCCAAAACAATACCCAATAATTATTGTACGAAACCTCTCATGCCCAGTAGTATTTGCAACTTGATCCTTTTTCTATCAAGCTCTATGGTCCTTATCTTGAAGTCAATTCTGCCAAAGAAAACACAACCTTATTAAACCATACTGTTCATTCTTAATATGTCAGAATTTATACAAATGATTACTTAAGGATTCAAAAAAGGCGTCGAACGGATGATAACTTAAAATACCAAATTAAAAAAGAAATCGATCCCAAGTTCCAACTACTGTAGTGTTGGTAAATTGCAGAAAATCAGAGACCCATAACAAATTTTGATACCTCCCTATTATAAATGTTAACAACGGGTTTTAGCTATACAACTTTTTTCAAAGAAAAACAATTTGGACAATCAAAGATGACCATGAGAAGCATAAAACAATTCCTCAAGCTAACATGATGTTATACCGATCTGCAACTCAATAGCAATATGTAATAGAGATTACACTTGGTACAAGGATTAAAAAGCATCAGAAAGTTCCAACCATGGATAGAAAGTTTTAAGCATGCAAATATTTTATTTTTAGTACAAGCAAGCAATTATATTACGGGGACCAACCCCTGTGCCTCGTGCCAATCAAATTGATGCAGATAGCAAATTCATCCAAACTTTCAAACCCTAATTAATTACTGTAATAGAAAGAGCACTGAGGAATATTCAAAGTCAAAAAAAGAAAAACAGAAAGTATAAATTAGATTTAAAGGCTGTAAATAGGTAGTGGTGATGGTGGTGGTCTCAAGCATCAGTTGATTCTATTCACTATTTTTCAGCAACAAAATAGCAATCAAATTAATGAATAAATATGCATGATCCAAGTCCAACATTGAATTTAATTAGCATGAGACCTTCAAAAAAGAAATTAGTAATGAGAATATTATCCATTGTATATTCATCATTGTTTATTTAGGATTTGTATTTTGAGGAGTATAAGTCGGTTGATTCTTTATTCAAATTGATGTTTCAACTATTATTTACACAGATATTTATATATGCATATAAATAAAATAATTTAACAATAGTTTATAAACAAAGAGTAAGTCAAAGAGAGAAATCAATGCACCATATTTGTTAATACAGTTTGGATTCATCAATCCTACTCTGCTGAATCTCTCTCAGTGAATGATTTTACTTAACAAAAGTTTAGATCCCTTATTGGCTAAAGTTCAATCTACCATTACACAAACAAGTAATTGCAGCACCAACAATGAATGCATTATTACAAACCACTCACCCCAAATAACTCACTTACGATCAATAAAAAATTAACAAAAAAGTCAAAATAACAAGTGAAAATAGAAAGAAGCTATTTACGAAACACACTTATAAACTGTACCTTGATGTGCGACAACCAACAACCTATTTATAGGCTAACATAAGAGTTTTTAAGCAACATTTTAATAAGCTTAAAAATTTAGTAAAAGGTTGAATTTATCTCTTGAGATATCTTTAATAATTATCCCATAACTTCATATACAAGTAAAACAACCAACTTATTCTTCAAGTGAGATAAGGATAAGGCTTTTGAGAATGTGATTGTCGATCCTTACTCCTCATTCTTTCCAAAATTTGACCAACATCATTGAGGGTGGATTAAAATATGACTTGAGGATCATTTTCTAACAGAGTCATGCACTATGAAGATCGAAGTAAAAAATGCCAACAAATTTTATATGTGATGCTTAAAATAATGTTACAAAATATACCTAAAACATGATGAATACAAAGAGCTGTCATGTTTAATATTTATAGTATATCTTATATGACAATTTGAAAAACTGTCATTAGTTTATGGTACTAATTGTTAGGAACTAACGTTTAGTTTGTGATGTCAAGCATACAAATAGATAGAAAGTTATGCTGCTCCAGAAAAAGTTCAATTAAAGTTACCAATACTTATATGAGAAGTTAATTAGCAGTGTTTAATAGCTCATGTATCCTATGTAAAGACTAAAGTAATTGTGCACAACCAATTAAACAGATTCTCCCTCAGTGGTAATATAGCAACTTGTTATGGCTATAAAATGTAATACCTGTCAGTTAACCAAGGCATGTCATATAAGTCTTGAGTGCACATTCAGGGTGTACAAAGACTTCTAGAAGTTGAATTTTTACCTTTTTTTTTCTCTTTTCCCTCCCTGAGCATCAGTTATTAATCATTACAAAGAAGCATGGTTACCAGAGTAAAATATCCTAAAAAACAAATCAATAAAAGTTTGAATGAGAAAAAGAACGAATCCTCATTTCTATCTGTCCTTCCAAATCTAATAACATATAAAAAAATCCTTCTTCTAGAAAATAATGGACACAAATAAAATAAACACCAAACGTTTGCTTATTGTATTAAAGAGTATATGTAGATTACCTTTCTACCTTCACTCAGTTTCTGCCTAACTATTTGCCCCAATGTTGGCTGAAAAAAGGAAAAAGAGATGCAATTTACAAACAAACGAGCTAATAGGGAATAGCTTGATTAAGTAAAGTGTATTCTTGGGGATCTGGGATAGTTAACGAAAAGGGGGGTCTTAATTAAGATAAAGAAAATTTTAATACCTTGTCAGCGAACTGCTTCACTCAATTCAGCACCGATTTAACATTCGGGTGTTGGATCGTTAGCCCTTTCCTCTCACACCGAAGTTAAAATTTCAAGCTACTTTTTTGTTGAGAGGAAATTGAAACCTTTGACCCTGATTTCAACCGGAGCTTGAGGATACTGAGAATCGATGGAATTCACCGGTAGGTAAAATTTTGATGGCTTTTAATTTGAAATTGAATCTGGGTTCAGGCTTGGATAGGGTTTGAAATGATGCTTCAGACGTGAAAAAGAGGGAGAACGTTGGAACGAAATGGGAATTAGACTGAAAAAAAAAAGAAAGAAAATGCTCAGATGTAAGAAGGGTAAAGTTGAACAATTTTCACGCTGAATAGGTATTCCTTTGGGAGAGTGCTGAATTGTAAACAGCGATTTTTCCTTGAATAAGGTTGTAACGAATATGGATATAATAGCCTATTCAGCCAACCAAACAATGGAATAGGGTTGGGCCCACTCAATAAGGCTATAATTTAGCATTACAGCCAACCAAACAGGCTGTGAATTTCTTTTACACACTGAGTTCACAACTCATTTTGTTTTTGGTTGGATTTCAGGTAATTCCCAATCTTGAACAGGTCAGTACAGTGGATGCTCAGTCAAGCATTTACTTTTATTTAAGCAGTATATTAGGATTTCGGCAAAATGTAATGGTATGAATTTGGAAGATTATATACTTAATTAGTTTTATGATGAATGCATTGTGAAACATGGTTTAACTTTATTGTGTTGTTGTGTGATAATTGATAACTGATAAGGTAACTCTCTAAACTTAGGCTGAACGTCCAGGCCAGGTTTAGGGTGTTACAATATAAGTGTTAGTTTGAACTATTAGTTGGTTTAAAACTTGAAAAATGTTGAATTATGGATATTAACATTCAAATGGGAAGATGCATATTCAGTAACTTGTGTGTTTTAGTGTATGATTTTGAGTAGCATGGATAAGGATTAATATGGCATGGCTAAATGTAGAATTGAGTGGCTTAAAGGCATGTGAAGTAGGTTGAATTGGAGTAGATTGTTTTGGTTTGAATTGGTGCCAAATTATGGCATATTGGGTTGCTTGATTTTGAAAATGATAGAATGGATGTTTTGGTTGGTTTATGCAAGTTTGAATGTGCATTTAAGCACCATTTGGGCAAAGAGTTAGTTTGGCATGAAAATGGTACCAAAATGCAAGTTTTTGACACTTTTGGCATAGAGGTATTGATACCTTAGAAATAGGTATCGATACATAAGGGGTTTTTCTTTAATTTTTAAACATTGAACCTAAAAATGGTATCGATATAAAGATAAGGTATGGATACCTTGACAAAGGTATCAGTACTTTTTGCATAGTGTTTGTACCTTCTCTTTTAATTCAATTTTTTTAAAACATCGAAGCTCAAAATTGTATCGGTACCTGTATGGGGTATCGATACCTGTTATGGAAACTTTGAAAACATTGTAATTTGGTCCTTTTTTAAACTCAGGTTAGCAATTGAGCTTTCGTAAGATTGTATAAATCCCAAAAAAGATTGTATAATGTGAATATGAGTTGTTTTGATTGTGAATACATGTTTTATGATGTAAAATGCTTATTATTTGTTTGTAGTTATTCCAATAATGTATGTAACATCCTGTAACTTAGACCCGGTGATCTGGTCGGGCGAAGGGTTTTACACACCCGATTCTCAAGCTCAACTCGAAAGTCATCAAAATCCTATTTTGTATGTATTTGTATGTTTTGAGGTCATATGAATTTTACTATGGTTGGTTGGCTTGATACCTAAGTTAGTTTTGACACTGTTGGTAAGTGACCCATAATGTTATAGTGGTTGAATTTTGTGAGTTTGATTATATGAGTTTGATTGTGCAAATTGGTTGGTTTAGTAATGTTGTGTTGGAGGTTATGATTTGAAATATTTGAACATGTTTAGATAGGTTGATTGGATGAATATGTTTAGGCTCATTTGGTTAAGGCTTTAAAAACTTAAAAGTGCAGGATTTTGACCATTTGGGCATTGAGTCTCGATACAAACAAAACTTGCAGGGTCTCGAGACATGTTATATAACACCCCAAACCCGGCCTAGACGTTATGGCTGAATTTTGGTGATGTCACATGGAAAGATTTTGAAAACAAGTTGATTTAATTAACTAATTATTTACAAAACCCACATTCCTTCGTGTTGAATACAGAATACATTATTTAAATAATTTACTTGCCAATCACTTATTACAGCAGAAGCTATCATCTTTTATATTTGAAAACCCAGTTATGTTCTTAGGGTAAAATCGTTGTTTGCATAAAACCGTTGTTTTTAATAAAATGTTTTACCAAGCAAATGAATAAAAAATAACCAGTTAAAAATTAAACATCCCAGAGAGTCCCTAAAAATTACAACTCTCAAATAAGTCCAAAATCCAAATAACCCAGAAGTACCAAGTTTAATCAGTTTTATGATAAGGTGGTCACCACTGAGCCTCTGCCACACCGATCCGCCTAAGTCTGTGGATTACCTGAACAGAAACAAACAAACAAAGGTGAGTTTACGTAAAATTAGTGTGTAATCGAACAAAAATAGACATGTAATCATACATAATCATACACACACAATGAAGTAGTTCTGAGATCTGAGAATTGGGCTCAAGCCCATTTTAGATCTGGCTTGATGGCGAATCGAGAATCATACCCCCGTCCTCTACACACCATCTCCGGCCATCCCAACACACCATGTGGGGTTAAAAACACCCACCCATCTTTACATACCATGTTGTGCCATTACGACACGTATCAGATTTAGTGCAACCAAGCTGCCAGATAATAGGCAATTAATGCTGACAGATACTTCCTCCGTATATACAAACCTGCCCCAAATAGATACAGAGCATATAGATACAAATTAACAGATAAAGCATGCTGAACAAGCTTATACAAACAAATAGCAGATATGCATAACACAGTCATACTTTAAACAGTGTTTTAGTCTATCAGATCATATAGTTTTGGGGTTCAGTTAGCCTTTACCGTCCCTACGGTTGGCCCACAGTCGATTAGGACGACCCGTGTAACCCTATAGAGAATTTCAAAATTATGGGCTCACACGCTTGTGTGGCCCACACACCTAGATTGACTTGCCCGTGTGGCCCGGACAGCCTAGCCCAGAATACACAAGCCCGTGTGGGCCCACATGCCTAGATTGGTCTTGCCTGTATGGCCCACACGGCCGCACTCGACCACCACACAGCCATGTGTTGCGCACGGCCATGCCTTCGTCGACCACACGGTCGTGTACTCGCACACGGCCTACCACACGGGTGACCACACGCCCATGTGGTGTCGACAGTTTCATTTTTCAGCTTTTGCCAAAGCTTTGTTTTATGCATTTTGGGTACACACCTGATATCGATTTGATGCAAAACCACTTCTGAGCCTTCCAAGACCTAAAAATAGTATACCAACATTGATTTAGCGACTACAAATACTAATTTCCAAACCACAATACGACCAAACTGTTGACTTACCAACGTCAAAAGAAACACCATTAACACCGATCAAAAAACGAAATGAAAAGTCACAATTCATTGGCTTCTCTTATACCATAAAAACAATAACGTTTCAACCTTTCGAAAACAAAAACGATAGGAAGAATCGTAAATGCAACCCACTTACCGATTACTCCAAAACCAAATGTTCAGAATGCACAAAAACGAAAATTAGAGACAGAGTCGAAGAATGGGAGTAACGAAAAAAGAAAAACCCGCTGCCAGAGAGTAAAGGAGACAAAACAAATTTGGGAAATTTTCTTCATTTTGGAAAGTGAAAACGTCCAAAAGAAAACTAGGGATTTTGGGGAAAAATTATTAAAAAAATAAAATAATATCATATATGAAAGAATATCCCAGATTTTCTCCACCACAACTACCCACTACTAAATTCCATTGAAACACTTAACCCAAACCCGAGTAAAATAAACATTCACACTCGAGCTAGGATTCGAACACAGAACCTCCAACACACCAATTCCCTTACCACCTGAACCAATAGGCTCACCCTAATATGCATTTACAAACAATTTAATGTAAGCCCACTAAACAAAGATAGGGCTTAATTCCCAAAAATAACAAAATTTGCTAAAGGTAAGGCTTGAACTTGGGACCTCTCACACACACCCAGAACACTTAACCACTGAAGTAGATACATATTTTTTTTCATATAAACACAGAAACAGAAATATATTAATTGGGGCGTTACAACTCCACCCCCTAAAAGAAATTTCGACCTCAAAATTTACCTGATCAGAACAGATGAAGATACTACTGACACATCGAATCCTCAGGTTCTCATGTGGCCTCCTCAGTGCCATGCTTCACTAATGGTATAGACTTCCTCAGAAATTTAATATCTTATTCCAAAATCTGAACTGGCTCCTCCTCAAAAGTCAAGTCTGGTTTAACCTCAATCTCCTCAATCGATGCAACATGAGATGGATCAAACCGATACCACCTCAACATCGAAACATGGAAAACATCATGGATACGGTCTAACTCTGGAGGTAGCTCCAACTGATAAGCAACTAGTCCCACACACTTTAAAATTCGACATTACCCTATGAACCTAGGGCTCAACTTGCCTTTACGGTCAAACCTCAGAACCTTCTTCTATGGTGAAACCTTAAGAAAGACGAAGTCCCCCAAAGAGTACCCAATATCTATCTTTTTCAGATTCGCATAAGATTTCTTCCTATCAGAAGCCGCCTTCAGATGCTCCCGAATCTGTCTAGCCTTATCCTCGGTCTCAGAAACCAACTCAAAACCCAAAACCCGACGCTCACCTAAGTCAGTCCAACATAGTGAAGTTCGATACTTACGACCATACAGTGCCTCATAAGGTGTCATCTGAATACTAGATTGGAAACTATTATTGTAGGCGAACTCAGCTAGTAGCAGATAATCCTCCCAACTACCATGAAAATCAATTACACAACTCAGAAGCATATCCTCCAGTATCTAAATCACCTTCTCAGATTAACCATCGGTCTGAGGATGGAATGCAATATTGAAGTCCAATCTCGAACCCAGAGCCTCGTGTAATTTCTTCTAAAATTGAGACGTGAAGCGTATATCAGAAATGATCGAAACAGGCACCCTATACAGTCTCACAATTTTAGAAATGTAAAGCTTCTCTAACTTCTACAGAGAATATTCTGTCCGAACTGGAATGAAGTGAGCAGACTTGGTCAATCGATCCACGATGACCCAAATAAAATCCTTCTTAGTGGGTGTCAAGGGCAACCCACTAACGAAGTCCGCCGTCATTCGTTCCTATTTTCACAAAGGAATCTTAACTGGCTGCAACAAACCCGAAGGCAACTAGTGCTCAGCCTTAACTTGCTGACACTTCAGATAACAAGCAACAAAATCGGTAACCTCTAACTTTAAACTCGGCCATCAGTACAATTCACGGAGATCCCGATACATCTTATTACCACAGGGATCCATAGCATAAGGGCTACTATGCGCCTTCCTCAGGATTGCCTGCCTCAGATTAGAATCGTTCGGCACACAGATTCGTCCTCAAAAATATAATACACCATCACTGGTTAACCCAAAATCAGCAGCAGTACCACTCTCAATCTGTCAAAACTGTAAAATCAGAGACTAATCCATTAACTGCTTATCCTGAATCAGATCAATCCAAGTCAGCTTAACTTGCAACTCAGCTAACAGACTCCCATCATCAAACAGACTAAGGCGGGCAAACATCGCCCTCAAATCAGACATAGCTCTTCGACTTATAGCATCAGTCATAATCTTTAAGCAGCTCAATCCATCACCACTGCATAAGGTTCAACTCCTTCTGAGTAATGAGATATTTGAGACTCTTGTGATCAGTGTAGATGATACACCTCTCACCATACAGATAGCGTCTCCAGATTTTCAACGCAAAGATAACTACAGCCAACTCGAGATCATACGTCGGATAAGTCCCTTCGTGTATCTTAAGATGATGGGACGTATAAGCCACAAACTTACAATCCTGTATCAGAACACATCTCAAACTGACGTGCGACGCGTCACTATACACTACAAACTCCTTACCAAATTCAGGCTGTATCAGAACAGGAGCCTGAGTCAGAACAGACTTGAGCTTCTCAAAGCTCACTTGTTGTGTATCAGTCCAGACAAAAGGGACACCATTACGCAGAAGTTTAGTAAGAGGAGCCGCAATCAGAGAAAAACCTTCTACAAAACACCAATAATAACCCGCCAAACCCAGAAAATTACGGATTTTAGATACGTTCTTGGGCTATTTCCAATCAAGCACAGCCTCGATCTTCCTAGGATCAATACTAACCCCCTCAACAGATACCACATGCCCCAAGAAAGTTACCTCACGTGACCAGAACTCATACTTACTCAACTTAGTGTAGAGCCGTTTTTCACAAAGAATCTGAAGTACCACTCTGAAATGCTCATCATGCTCATCGTTAGTCTTAGAGTACACTAAAATATCATCGGTAAAGACCAGTACGAATTGATCCAGATACGGCGAAAATAATAGGTTCATTAGATTCATAAATGCAGCCAGAGCATTCGTCAGACCAAAAGGCATAACTAGGAACTTGTAATGCCCATAATGAGTCCTACATGCAGTCTTATGTACATCAGCCTCCTTAACCCTCAACTGATGATACTGAGATCGAAGATCAATCTTGGAGAACACAGAAGCCCCTCGGAACTGATCAAACAGGTCGTCGATCCTTGGAAGTGGATACTTATTCTTTATAGTCAACTTGTTCAACTGTCGATAGTCGATGCACATCCTCATAGTCCTATCCTTCTTCTTAACAAATTATACTGGTGCACTCCACGGAGACACGCTAGGACGGATGAAACCACGGTCCACAAGTTCTTAAAGTTGAGCCTTAAGTTCTGTAAGCTATTTCGGTGCCATACGGTAGGGAGGGATGGACACCGGATCTGTACCTGGAAGAAGCTCAATCCCAAACTCAACCTCTCAACTAGGAGGTAAATTCGGTAGCTTCTCAAGAAAAACATCCAAAAAATCCCTTACAGTTCTGATATTCCCTGCAAAAAGAGTCCCTAAAACCAGAAACACTAACGTAAGCCAAGTACGCCTCACACCCTTTTCGAACCAATTTCTCAGCCACATGATCAGAAATCTTATTAGACAAGTAATCTCGACGCTCGCCAATCACAACCACCTCTTTATCATCCCCAGTCTTTAAAATGACCCTCTTAGCCGCACAGTCCAAACTAAATCGGTGCTTGACCAACCAATCTATGCCCAAAATTAAGTCAAACTTCCCAAACAGAAGCTCCATCAGATCTGTCAGAAAAATAGTGCCTTGTACCTCTAACGAAACATCCCTATAGAGTTTACTAACCCGAGCAAACTGCCCTGACGGACTCAGCACAATAACCTCACTAGTAGTGCTCTCAACAGTAATTCCCAATGTCTCTGATACAGTACTAGCTACATAGGAATGAGTAGAACCCATGTCTATTAAAGTAGTATAAGGCACATCAAATATAAGGAATGTATCGATGATGACATCAGGAGCATCCTTATCCTCTCGACGTCGAGCAGTATAAACAAGTGCAAGCTGCTTTGCTTCTGTCTGATTAGCATCTCTACCCTGTGCTCTCTGCCTACGATCTACACCATTACCACCCCTAGCCTGACCACGACCCCTAGGTGGTTGCGAAACTGCCCTCTGAGGCTGCACAGAACCCGGAGCTTGCGTCTGATCTGCCCACTGTAGATAGTCTCTGATATGGTGTCTTAAATATCCACATTTCAAACAGGCCCCAATCCTCCTCTAGTACTCGCTCAGATGGTGTCTACCACAATCACCGTATGGCTGCAACCCAACTAGAGCAGCAGGAGCCCCCACTCTAACAGGAGCTCTGAATCCCTCTTATTCTTACCCCTCTCTTTGTCTCTGTTCTGGCACTCCACGCGCTTAACATTCTCAGCAATCTTTGCCTTCTCTGAGCAATCAGTACTCTCAAACTGTCCCTCAGACCGTTCTCAAAACAGACACACCTCTCTTACTCTGATGCCACCATGCCTCGAGCGTAGCAGCTCAACCTCAGGAACTCAGCCTCATACTCAGTCACTAACCTATCACCTTGTGTGAGATTCATGAACTCACGTCTACGAGCATCCACATAGCTTGCTCCCACATACTTGCTCTGGAAAGTGGTCTTAAAGAAATCTCAAGTCAAACGATCAGGCTGAGTACCCTCCTCAACTGTTAACCACCACTGGTATTCCTCGTCGCAAAGTAAGGAGACTGCACCCTTCAATTTCTTCTCAAGAATGCAGTCCAAATTGTTCATGATCCTTTCGGTGGCCTCCAACCAATACTCGACCACACTAGGGGCGACTCTACTGACACCTTTAAACAGCTCAGCTCCATTAGACCAGAGTCTTTTAGTTACCGACCCATAGTCCCTAGATCCAGAATTGGGTCTAGCTATCCTCTCCAATATCCTCGGCATGGCCTGAGACAATGCGTCGTCCCCAACCGAGCGACTCTGAGACCCAATCTCAGTAGCATGTGATATTGGCGTCTCACTCGTATCCAGATTTGGCATACTACCTAGAGAGAAGACTCAGCTCAAGCCCCCTACGGCCTCTTCCATGACCACGAGTACCATGTCTGTGAATTCCACGAGCACTAATTATCTAATTCGAGTTTTATATACATTAAAAATTTTATGCA
This sequence comes from Gossypium anomalum, assembly GCA_025698475.1. Lineage (NCBI taxonomy): Eukaryota > Viridiplantae > Streptophyta > Magnoliopsida > Malvales > Malvaceae > Gossypium > Gossypium anomalum. The sequence continues at coordinate 81,693,504 of CM046961.1, forward strand.
TCAGTTTCAATCTTTATTAGCATATATTTTATGCACAATTTATCAGTAGTTCAGAAATTCTAGTTCAGTTTTCTAACTATCGCAGTACAATCTCAGAATGTACTATCTACAGTATTTTCAGAATAAACTATCTCAGTTTTGAAATACTTACAGGATCAGCGTCGGAGACTCGGTGTACCACACACTTTCTCAATTTATTCAAATTATTTAAAATCCAATACTTTTAAAACCAAATTTTGAAACTAAAAATTCACAGTCGAGTTTTACAACCTCGCTCTGATACCATTCAATGTAACATCTTAAACTCGACCTAGATGTTATGGCCGAATTTGATGATGTCACATGAAAAGATTTTGAAAATAAGTTGATTTGATTAACTAATTATTTACAAAACCAAAATTCTTTCATGTTGAATACAAAACACATTATTTAAACTTTGAATAACATTATTTACACAGTTTACCTACCAATCACTTATTACAGTGAAAGCTATCATCTTTTATGTTTGAAAACCCAGTCAAGTTTTTAGGGTAAAATCATTATTTGCATAAAATTGTTGTTTTTAATAAAAAGTTTTACCAAGCAAATGAATAAAAAATAACCAGTTAAAAATTAAACATTCCAAAGAGTCCCCAAAAATTACAACTCTCAAACAAGTCCAAAATCCAAATAACCCAGAAGTACCAAGTTTAATTAGTTTTACGAGAAGGTGGTCACCACTGAGCCCCTGCCACACCGATTCATCTAAGTCTGTGGATTACCTGAACAGAAACAGACAAACAGAGGTGAGTTTACGTAAACTCAGTGTATAACCCAACAAAAATAGACATTTAATCATACATAATCATATACCCAATCAGAAGCAGTTACAAATACAAAATCGGGCTTAATCCCATTCAAATACAGAAACGGTAAACAGAATTAGAATCCTACCCCTATCCTCTACACACCATCTCCGACCATCCTAACACACCATGTAGGGTTAAAAACACCCACCCATCCCTACATACCATGTTGTGCCATTACAACACGCATCAGATATAGTGCAGCCAAGCTGCTAGATAATAGGCGATTAACGCCGACAGATACTTCCTCCGTATATACAAACCTACCCCAAGCAGATAAAAAGCATATAGATACAGAATTAACAGACAAAGCATGCTTAACAGGCTTATACAAATAGATAGCAGATATGCATAACACAGTCATACTTAAAGCAGTATTTCATTCTATCAGATCATATAGTTTTAGTGTTCAGTTAGCCTTTACCGTCCCTACGGTTGGCCCACAGTCGATCAGGATGACCCGTGCGACCCTACAGAGAATTTCAGTATTATGGGCCCACATGCCCATATAGCCCACACGGCCTGGACCAGAATTTACATGCCTGTGTGGAACCGCACGCCCGTGTGGCCCACACTTCCAGATTGGTCTTGCCTGTGTGGCCTACACGATCACACTTGAGCCACCACATGGCCATGTACTATGCACAGATATGCCTTCGTCGACCACGCGGCCGTGTACTCGCACACGGCCTACCAAATGGGCGACCACACGCCCATGTGGCATCGACAGTTTCATTTTTCAGCTTTTGTCGAAGCTTCATTTTCTACGTTTTGGGTACACACCTGATATCGATTTGACACAAAACCACTCCTGAGCCTTCCAAGACCTAAAAATAGTATACCAACATCGATTTAGCCACTACAAATACTAATTTGCAAACCACAATACGACCAAACTCTCGACTTACCAATGTCAAAAGAAACACCGTTAACACTGATCAACAAACAAAACAAAAAGTCACAATTCACCGACTTCTTCTACACCATAAAAATAACAACGTTTCAACCTTCCGAAAACAAAAAAGATAGGAAGAATCACAAATGCAACCCACTTACCGATTACGCCAAAACCAAGCGTTTAGAATTCACAAAGACGAGAATTAGAGACAGAGTCGAAGAATGGGAGTAACGAGAAAAGAAAAACCTGCTGCTAGAGAGTAAAAGAGACCAAACAAATTTGGGAAATTTTCTTTGTTTTGGAAAGTGAAAACGTCAAAAAGGAAACTAGGGATTTTGGGGAAAATTATTAAAAGAAATAAAATAATATCATATATGAAAGCATATCCCAGATTTTCTCCACCACAACTACCCACTACTTCGAAATTAAATTCCATTGAAACTTTTAACCTAAACCCGAGCAAAATAAACATTCACGCTTGAGCTAAGATTCGAACACAAAACCTCCAACACACCAACTCCCTTACCACCTAAACCAGCAGGCTCACCTTGATATGCATTTATAGACAATTTAATATAAGCCCACTGAACAAAGATAGGGTTTAATTTCCAAAAATAACAAAATTTGCTAAAGGTAAGACTTAAACTTGAAACCCCTCACACACACCCGGAACACTTAACCATTGAAGCAGATACATATTTTTTTTCATATAAATACAAAAATAGAAATATATTAATTGGGGCGTTACATGTCAACTTCGAAGCTAAAAATCCTAAAATAATTTATGATCTATCTCAAGACACAAAGACACTTTATCTCGAGATATAAATTTGAAATTTTACTGTTGAGTTTGGATTTGAAATCCTAACTTTGAAATTAACCCTTATAACCCCATAAATTGATGAAATGAAATCAATGAGTGTATGAATGCATGTATAAGAATTATTTGTGTCATAGTAACTCAAGTTGCTTTGACGATGTAATGTGACATCACAAATTTGGATTCGTCATTCGGGTTGGGTGTGAGGTGCTACAGCCTGACCCATATTTTAAACGAGCCTAATTCTTTTACCTAGACTCATTTTTCAAGTTTTGTATTTTTATTCAAATCCTTAAAAATTTTGAACATGCCATTAGATTTGGATGAATTACACAACCCTTGAATAAGACTATCCAATGTACCTTATAATAATTCATATATATATATATAAACTATTCACAGATTTCTTTATTGAGTTGGTGTCACCAATCAACCAGTTCGAACTCAAGAAAATTACTTTAATGTCCCTTTGCATTTAAATTAAATTAAATTATTTGAGGGTACTTTAGTCTTTTTATTTGAATAATAAAAATATGCATTTGATGGGATTTGAACCCATGCCAATTGGGTTAGCAAAACATTAAATTTACCATTCAACCAAAGTTTTATTTTAACATTTCTATAAAGGTGTTGTGGTTCTCTTTTGGTCTTCCCTTCCTTGGAAGTAATTCTTCCATATTTATAAGGCACGGTTCCCTGATGTGACGTGCTAGGGGTTAACTAGGAGCCATTCATATGACACGTTTTCCCAACTTGGTGCCATGCATATGACTGGTTCTGATCTGTCGTAATTTGGTGTAGTAGATTAAACTAGTTTTTGTACTTGAGGAGCTTGAATACGAGGAATTTTAGTATGTTTTAGTTATGTTTTCTTAGTTTAGTTAAATTCAATAAAAAGTTCCTTTTAAGTCTTTTACTGACCTTAGGGGTCGAATAAGGTCTAAAGCAAGCTAATGTACTTAGTAAGTGCACATGAGACCATTCAAAGGCATAGGAACTCAAAGATGGTCGTTGTGTTGCAACACGGAAGTTTGATGTCACAACATAGGGAGCAAAATGCTAGAATTGCTATACTGCCTTGGGTGTCACGACATAGCCAAGGGATGTCACGACACACCCTTGAAGCTACCCCTAAACCATGGATACTGCCTTTAATGTTGTGACATAAGGACTAGGGTGTCATGACATCAACCTGTATAGGAATCACCTATGAGCCAGGGGCATTTTGGTCTGCACAATGGAAATTAAACACGAGAACGTTAGCTAAACTAGGGTTGAGGACGACGACAACCCTTACTCTAAAATAGGCTCATAAAACACTTGTTTAAGGACAACTTTTCATACTTTAAGTTTTCTTGGTAATTTTAGTTTTTAGTTTTTCTTTCTTTTAGGCCTTAGGTTTATTTTCAGTTCTTTTCTACTTTGTGTTATTTGGAGAACGTGGGTTGTAACTGTTATCAAACTATTATGGATTCTACACTTCAACCAATACAATTTAGGATTCTCTTAACCCTTTCTCTTGATTCATTATTAATGTTTATCTTTATTATCAAGTTTATTGTGTTCACGAGATCCATGAGAAACTAAAACTTTTATGGGGGATTAGTGAATGGAGGTGTGATTATTAATTACTATGTAAGGTTTTCTTAGTGAATCAGTTGTTTTGGGGAAATGAAGAACTTAGAACCTAGGCTTAACAACCTTAGGAAGTCATTTAGGTAGGAATTAACCCAAAATTGGTATGGCCTATCCATGAACACCTTAGCCTCAAATCGGTCTAGGTTGTGAGGTCGAGAGATAAGTAGTTCTGTCGACTCATTGCTTTAGTGGAAGAATGAGAGATCACGCTAGGTAGCGACTAATTGATTAAGTATAAATCTGAAATAGGAATTAGTTATGGTCAACAAAGTAAGCTAATGACCCATGCTTAGATTTGATTAAGTTAGAATTCATACCCTCGAAGTTCACTTTACTTTTGCTATTTTTATTTCCTTTATTATAAAAACCCAAAAATCTTCATTTATATATTTATTTGCATTTAGCTTAAATTAATTTAGTACTCACCTCCTTTGGGTATGATCCTCAGAGTACTTACCTACTACGTTGTACCTATACAATTTAGGATTCTCTTAACCCTTTCTCTTGATTCATTATTAATGTTTATCTTTATTATCAAGTTTATTGTGTTCACGAGATCCATGAGAAACTAAAACTTTTATGGGGGATTAGTGAATGGAGGTGTGATTATTAATTACTATGTAAGGTTTTCTTAGTGAATCGGTTGTTTTGGGGAAATGAAGAACTTAGAACCTAGGCTTAACAACCTTAGGAAGTCATTTAGGTAGGAATTAACCCAAAATTGGTATGGCCTATCCATGAACACCTTAGCCTCAAATCGGTCTAGGTTGTGAGGTCGAGAGATAAGTAGTTCCTGTCGACTCATTGCTTTAGTGGAAGAATGAGAGATCACGCTAGGGTAGCGACTAATTGATTAAGTATAAATCTGAAATAGGAATTAGTTATGGTCAACAAAGTAAGCTAATGACCCATGCTTAGATTTGATTAAGTTAGAATTCATACCCTCGAAGTTCACTTTACTTTTGCTATTTTTATTTCCTTTATTATAAAAACCCAAAAATCTTCATTTATATATTTATTTGCATTTAGCTTAAATTAATTTAGTACTCACCTCCTTTGGGTATGATCCTCAGAGTACTTACCTACTTACGTTGTACCTATACAATTTAGGATTCTCTTAACCCTTTCTCTTGATTCATTATTAATGTTTATCTTTATTATCAAGTTTATTGTGTTCACGAGATCCATGAGAAACTAAAACTTTTATGGGGGATTAGTGAATGGAGGTGTGATTATTAATTACTATGTAAGGTTTTCTTAGTGAATCGGTTGTTTTGGGAAATGAAGAACTTAGAACCTAGGCTTAACAACCTTAGGAAGTCATTTAGGTAGGAATTAACCCAAAATTGGTATGGCCTATCCATGAACACCTTAGCCTCAAATCGGTCTAGGTTGTGAGGTCGAGAGATAAGTAGTTCCTGTCGACTCATTGCTTTAGTGGAAGAATGAGAGATCACGCTAGGGTAGCGACTAATTGATTAAGTATAAATCTGAAATAGGAATTAGTTATGGTCAACAAAGTAAGCTAATGACCCATGCTTAGATTTGATTAAGTTAGAATTCATACCCTCGAAGTTCACTTTACTTTTGCTATTTTTATTTCCTTTATTATAAAAACCCAAAAATCTTCATTTATATATTTATTTGCATTTAGCTTAAATTAATTTAGTACTCACCTCCTTTGGGTATGATCCTCAGAGTACTTACTACGCCGTTGTACCTATACAATTTAGGATTCTCTTAACCCTTTCTCTTGATTCATTATTAATGTTTATCTTTATTATCAAGTTTATTGTGTTCACGAGATCCATGAGAAACTAAAACTTTTATGGGGGATTAGTGAATGGAGGTGTGATTATTAATTACTATGTAAGGTTTTCTTAGTGAATCAGTTGTTTTGGGGAAATGAAGAACTTAGAACCTAGGCTTAACAACCTTAGGAAGTCATTTAGGTAGGAATTAACCCAAAATTGGTATGGCCTATCCATGAACACCTTAGCCTCAAATCGGTCTAGGTTGTGAGGTCGAGAGATAAGTAGTTCCTGTCGACTCATTGCTTTAGTGGAAGAATGAGAGATCACGCTAGGGTAGCGACTAATTGATTAAGTATAAATCTGAAATAGGAATTAGTTATGGTCAACAAAGTAAGCTAATGACCCATGCTTAGATTTGATTAAGTTAGAATTCATACCTCGAAGTTCACTTTACTTTTGCTATTTTTATTTCCTTTATTATAAAAACCCAAAAATCTTCATTTATATATTTATTTGCATTTAGCTTAAATTAATTTAGTACTCACCTCCTTTGGGTATGATCCTCGAGTACTTACCTACTTACGTTGTACCTATACAATTTAGGATTCTCTTAACCCTTTCTCTTGATTCATTATTAATGTTTATCTTTATTATCAAGTTTATTGTGTTCACGAGATCCATGAGAAACTAAAACTTTTATGGGGATTAGTGAATGGAGGTGTGATTATTAATTACTATGTAAGGTTTTCTTAGTGAATCAGTTGTTTGGGGAAATGAAGAACTTAGAACCTAGGCTTAACAACCTTAGGAAGTCATTTAGGTAGGAATTAACCCAAAATTGGTATGCTCTATCCATGAACACCTTAGCCTCAAATCGGTCTAGGTTGTGAGGTCGAGAGATAAGTAGTTCTGTCGACTCATTGCTTTAGTGGAAGAATGAGAGATCACGCTAGGTAGCGACTAATTGATTAAGTATAAATCTGAAATAGGAATTAGTTATGGTCAACAAAGTAAGCTAATGACCCATGCTTAGATTTGATTAAGTTAGAATTCACACCCTCGAAGTTCACTTTACTTTTGCTATTTTTATTTCCTTTATTATAAAAACCCAAAAATCTTCATTTATATATTTATTTGCATTTAGCTTAAATTAATTTAGTACTCACCTCCTTTGGGTATGATCCTCAGAGTACTTACCTACTGTTGTACCTATACAATTTAGGATTCTCTTAACCCTTTCTCTTGATTCATTATTAATGTTTATCTTTATTATCAAGTTTATTGTGTTCACGAGATCCATGAGAAACTAAAACTTTTATGGGGATTAGTGAATGGAGGTGTGATTATTAATTACTATGTAAGGTTTTCTTAGTGAATCGGTTGTTTTGGGGAAATGAAGAACTTAGAACCTAGGCTTAACAACCTTAGGAAGTCATTTAGGTAGGAATTAACCCAAAATTGGTATGGCCTATCCATGAACACCTTAGCCTCAAATCTGGTCTAGGTTGTGAGGTCGAGAGATAAGTAGTTCTGTCGACTCATTGCTTTAGTGGAAGAATGAGAGATCACGCTAGGTAGCGACTAATTGATTAAGTATAAATCTGAAATAGGAATTAGTTATGGTCAACAAAGTAAGCTAATGACCCATGCTTAGATTTGATTAAGTTAGAATTCACACCCTCGAAGTTCACTTTACTTTTGCTATTTTTATTTCCTTTATTATAAAAACCAAAAATCTTCATTTATATATTTATTTGCATTTAGCTTAAATTAATTTAGTACTCACCTCCTTTGGGTATGATCCTCGCAGAGTACTTACCTACTCCGTTGTACCTATACAATTTAGGATTCTCTTAACCCTTTCTCTTGATTCATTATTAATGTTTATCTTTATTATCAAGTTTATTGTGTTCACTTAGATCCATGAGAAACTAAAACTTTTATGGGGATTAGTGAATGGAGGTGTGATTATTAATTACTATGTAAGGTTTTCTTAGTGAATCAGTTGTTTTGGGGAAATGAAGAACTTAGAACCTAGGCTTAACAACCTTAGGAAGTCATTTAGGTAGGAATTAACCCAAAATTGGTATGGCCTATCCATGAACACCTTAGCCTCAAATCGGTCTAGGTTGTGAGGTCGAGAGATAAGTAGTTCTGTCGACTCATTGCTTTAGTGGAAGAATGAGAGATCACGCTAGGTAGCGACTAATTGATTAAGTATAAATCTGAAATAGGAATTAGTTATGGTCAACAAAGTAAGCTAATGACCCATGCTTAGATTTGATTAAGTTAGAATTCATACCCTCGAAGTTCACTTTACTTTTGCTATTTTTATTTCCTTTATTATAAAAACCCAAAAATCTTCATTTATATATTTATTTGCATTTAGCTTAAATTAATTTAGTACTCACCTCCTTTGGGTATGATCCTCAGAGTACTTACCTACTTACTGTTGTACCTATACAATTTAGGATTCTCTTAACCCTTTCTCTTGATTCATTATTAATGTTTATCTTTATTATCAAGTTTATTGTGTTCACTTAGATCCATGAGAAACTAAAACTTTTATGGGGGATTAGTGAATGGAGGTGTGATTATTAATTACTATGTAAGGTTTTCTTAGTGAATCAGTTGTTTTGGGGAAATGAAGAACTTAGAACCTAGGCTTAACAACCTTAGGAAGTCATTTAGGTAGGAATTAACCCAAAATTGGTATGGCCTATCCATGAACACCTTAGCCTCAAATCGGTCTAGGTTGTGAGGTCGAGAGATAAGTAGTTCCTGTCGACTCATTGCTTTAGTGGAAGAATGAGAGATCACGCTAGGGTAGCGACTAATTGATTAAGTATAAATCTGAAATAGGAATTAGTTATGGTCAACAAAGTAAGCTAATGACCCATGCTTAGATTTGATTAAGTTAGAATTCATACCCTCGAAGTTCACTTTACTTTTGCTATTTTTATTTCCTTTATTATAAAAACCCAAAAATCTTCATTTATATATTTATTTGCATTTAGCTTAAATTAATTTAGTACTCACCTCCTTTGGGTATGATCCTCAGAGTACTTACCTACTTCGTTGTACCTATACAATTTAGGATTCTCTTAACCCTTTCTCTTGATTCATTATTAATGTTTATCTTTATTATCAAGTTTATTGTGTTCACGAGATCCATGAGAAACTAAAACTTTTATGGGGGATTAGTGAATGGAGGTGTGATTATTAATTACTATGTAAGGTTTTCTTAGTGAATCAGTTGTTTTGGGGAAATGAAGAACTTAGAACCTAGGCTTAACAACCTTAGGAAGTCATTTAGGTAGGAATTAACCCAAAATTGGTATGGCCTATCCATGAACACCTTAGCCTCAAATCGGTCTAGGTTGTGAGGTCGAGAGATAAGTAGTTCCTGTCGACTCATTGCTTTAGTGGAAGAATGAGAGATCACGCTAGGTAGCACTAATTGATTAAGTATAAATCTGAAATAGGAATTAGTTATGGTCAACAAAGTAAGCTAATGACCCATGCTTAGATTTGATTAAGTTAGAATTCATACCCTCGAAGTTCACTTTACTTTTGCTATTTTTATTTCCTTTATTATAAAAACCCAAAAATCTTCATTTATATATTTATTTGCATTTAGCTTAAATTAATTTAGTACTCACCTCCTTTGGGTATGATCCTCAGAGTACTTACCTACTTCGTTGTACCTATACAATTTAGGATTCTCTTAACCCTTTCTCTTGATTCATTATTAATGTTTATCTTTATTATCAAGTTTATTGTGTTCACGAGATCCATGAGAAACTAAAACTTTTATGGGGGATTAGTGAATGGAGGTGTGATTATTAATTACTATGTAAGGTTTTCTTAGTGAATTAGTTGTTTTGGGGAAATGAAGAACTTAGAACCTAGGCTTAACAACCTTAGGAAGTCATTTAGGTAGGAATTAACCCAAAATTGGTATGGCCTATCCATGAACACCTTAGCCTCAAATCGGTCTAGGTTGTGAGGTCGAGAGATAAGTAGTTCCTGTCGACTCATTGCTTTAGTGGAAGAATGAGAGATCACGCTAGGGTAGCGACTAATTGATTAAGTATAAATCTGAAATAGGAATTAGTTATGGTCAACAAAGTAAGCTAATGACCCATGCTTAGATTTGATTAAGTTAGAATTCATACCCTCGAAGTTCACTTTACTTTTGCTATTTTTATTTCCTTTATTATAAAAACCCAAAAATCTTCATTTATATATTTATTTGCATTTAGCTTAAATTAATTTAGTACTCACCTCCTTTGGGTATGATCCTCAGAGTACTTACCTACTTCGTTGTACCTATATTTCAACCTGACCCATATACTTGCGGACACCGCTTCAAATCTCTATCTTTAGTTGCAATATTTGAGCTTTAGATGCTGGTACATTTGGAGGCCGTCAAGTTGTTGGTGCCATTGCCGAGGAAGCAACACTACTAAATTGATTTTAATTTTTATGTTCTAATAGAATAATTAGGAAATTTATAAATTCTAGATACAATTTTTAATTTTATCCTTACTAACACTTTTCTTTTATGTCTTTCTCGTTTCAGGGTATAAGAGTTATTCATAAAGCTAATCACTTATCCAAGAAGACTAACAGATAGGCTCTCTCGGTGAAATAGGAAATGACTCACAAAGGAAGTTGACAAATTAAAATTTGAGTGCTATAGTTTGACAAGTAAACCTCTAACAACATGATGTAGGTGTTAGGAACATTTCCTTTTGATATGAGTTAGTTGCGACCTAGTATCATGCGTCTCATGATCCATAGTCCTCATTTTGAATTGAATCCATCATTATTAACATGGATTTCTTCTACTATTGTGTTTAATGATTATACAACAGAGGATCCTGTAGCTTTTCTTCGAAAATTTGAACATATATGCAAAGTTCCACATATCCTAGTGTCTCGAAAGAGGTCATTAAATTATTACTAATTCTATTTGCATTAAGTGGACAGGCAAAAGCCTGGTTTGATGCACTCCTACCAAATACAATCACTACATAGACTGACTTTGTGTAGTTATTCCTTCACCGGGTCTTGCCGATGACTCAGGTAATTAGTACTTACAAAAAATTATTAAAATTTAAACAAAAGGGTGTTGACATATAAGGAAAATCCTGGGAAAGATTTTAAGCCATCATTAGATCAATACTAAGAGGAGGTATACAGTTTGCAATTCAAATCCAACATTTTTATGATGGATTGGATGTCCAAAATAGACGATAATTTGGAAGAAAACAGGAAGAGAAGCTATGGAATTATTGGAAAAATTCAGTGATAATGAATTTACTTGGGACATAAATCGGGAATTAGAAGATGCAAAACTGGTAAAATCTAAGCCAAAAGAATAAAGCTACAATAACATCGGGTTAAATATGAGAGATTCTGCTGAACAAAATAAATACGAATCAGACGAGGAAAAATTAGATGATGCTGATCAAGAAAATAAAAGAGATAGCTTTGCAACTTGATTGGTGGCGTAAAAGTAGAGAACAACCAGAACAAATAATTTCCAATAAAAAAATGGTTTCTTCCATTGTTAAACCACCTGAACTAGAATTGAAACCTTTACCAGAACATTTGAAGTATGGGTATTTAGGAGAGCAAAATACATTACCCATAACTATAGCTGCATGATTAGATTCTAAGAAAGAAGAAGCATTATTGAGTATTTTAAAAACATACAAAAAAGCCATTGGATGGACTATCACTGATATTAAGGGAATTAATCATGCATTGTGCCAGCACAAGTTCAAATTAGAAGAAGGGAAAAAAACTAGTGGCAGATGCACAGCGTTGACTAAATCTGGCTATGAAAGAAATATTGAAAATTGAATTACTCAAATGGCCGCACGCGGGTATTGTCTACACAATTTCTAACAATGAATAGGTTAGCATACACAATTTGTCCTAAAAAGGAGGGTTAACAGTGGTTGAGAATGATAAGAATGAGTTAATTTCAACTAGGACAGTCACTGGTTTGAAGACATGAATTGATTACAGAAAGCTAAACGGTGCGAAAAAAAGGATCACTTTTCTCTTCCTTCTATTGATCATATGCTGGATTGATTGGCTAGAAAATAGTACTATTGTTTCCTTTTTGGATATTCCGGATATCACCAAATCCCAACACATCTAGATGATCAAGAAAAAACTACATTTACATGTTCTTTTGGCACATATGCTTTTAAACAAATGCCCTTCGGATCATGTAATGCCTCTGTGACATTTATAAGATGCATGATTACCGTCTTTACTGATATGCCGGAAGAAGGTCTGGATGTATTCATAGACGACTTCTCAGTATATGGAGATTCTTTTCAGGAATGTTTAGATAACCTTAAAAAAGTCTTACAAAGATGTAAAGAAACCAATCTAGTGCTTTGCTAGGAAAATTGTCATTTTATGGTAAAAGAACGCTTGGTTTTTGGACATCAAATATCAAGAAAATGTTTGAAAATGGACAAACCAAAGATTAAAGTCATAAAAAATCTTCCTAATCCCACAACAATTCAAGGGGGGAGTAAGAAATTTTTTGGGACATGTTGGGTTTTACAAGTAGTTTATAAAAGATTTTGCTTATATCTCTAAACCATTTAATCAACTTTCTCAAAAAGAAATGCCTTTTATATTCGATCAAGACTGTATTAAAGTATTCAAGGTAATAAAAGAAAAACATATTTCTGCACCTATAATCATTACTCTTGATTGGTTAGAACCTTTTATTATAATGTGCGATGCTAATGATTATGATGTAAGAGTGACCGCCTCGGGACATACTAACGTCCAAGGTGTAAATACTGTAATAAAATAGAGAGTTATGACGTGATATCTGCAAGTATACGGGTCGAGTTGTAATATAGATTTTATAGTGAAGTAGGTAAGTACTCCGAGGATCGTACCCTAGGGAGGCGAGCACTAAATCAATCTTAACCTAAAAAATTAAAGATCTAATTAATACTTTTTAAGTCAGCTATAGTACGACAGTAAAATAAGAAATGAATTTTGGGTTTGTAAAATAACAAAATAAAATAACATAAAAAAAAGAATTAAAATTGCAAGAGATAGAGATAGATAAAGTGAATCAAATCTGAGGATTGGTGATCAGCTTGCTTCGGCAATCCCAATTAATTGTCGTCTCGGGTTCCTTGTCAACCAACTAATCGCTACCCTAGTAGGATCTTCCAATCTTCCACTAACATAATGAGTCAACAAGAACCACTTACCTTCTGACCTCACAGTCCAGATTGGCTTGGGGTGCAGGTGTTGACGAATGGGCAATACCAATTTTGGGTTAATTCCCACCTTGATAACTTCCCAAGGTTGTCAGGCCTAGGGTTTTTTTCATGTTCATCCTTTTCCAAACAATTGATCTGTTGAGTACCCCTACAAAATAGTTAAGAGATCATGCCTCAACTTGTTAATCCCCAACAAAGGATTAGTTCCTCATGGCTTTCATAAACAACATGGAAAGTACAGAAGAATTAATCATTGGGAATGAATTGAAATAAAGAGTTTAAGAAAGGCCAATTAATATTGATGAATAGAGTGAATCCACAGAAATTGATCTCCTTTACAATCAGATCTCTTGAAGAAAACTAATAAACTAATGATTGTCATTAACGATAAGTTTTAAAATTTATAATTGATCGTACTTGAACTAACTATTATCATGATGAAGGCAAGCGCACCTATCGAAAAGTAGTATAGTTTTAGCAAGACCAGATGTCGAACCCAAAGGAACTAAAAGTACTAGTATTAACTTTCTTCTTATTATCTAGCCTAAGAATAATGAAGGTTGTTTTATCTAACTAATTAACTAATCTAAGAATTCACAGAAAATAACTTGGGGAAATACTTTTGGGAAAACTGATTGATTTTAGACAACACCCAAGGAAGAATCACCTAGACTTCTCTGTTAATTGACTCTGAACCAGGCGATTTATTCACTTGACTTGATCCGTAGAAATCCCTAAGTTATGTTATTATCCCTATTCAAGACTAATAACGTCTAACCCTAGGTTGATTAATTGAAACCTCTTTCTAATTAAAACCCCTATTTTTGCATTAACTCGATCTATGGATTCCCTTATTAGATTTGACTCTAATCCGGTAGATTTATGTCGTCCTATCTCTAGGATTTCATGCAACTCCGCTTAATTATGAATGATCTACTCTTAGACAGGGACTATTCATCCTCCGAATAAGCACATCAATACTTGAATCAATATCCTGGAATATTCAAACAAGAGTTAAAGTCACAATTAAGAACAAATCAAGTATTTATCATACAATTCAGAAAATATTAACAAGATACATATTAGGTTTCATCCCCCTTAGGTATTTAGGGGATTTAGTTCATAACTATAAAAGAATACATATTAGAAGAATAATAACAAAACATAAAGGAAACCCAAAAACCCCTGAAGGAAATTGAAGGGAAATCTTCAGTCTTTGAGGTGAATTCAGCTTCTGAGATGGATCGGTCGGCTTCCTTCGAGTAATTCCTTTCTTTCTACTCCTTGTGTTCTCTCCTCTAGGGTGTTTAAATAGGCTTTATAATTCCTAAAAGCCCTCAAGAATGGCCTTTTTTTCAAATAGGTCTATACTTGGGTTTGACAGGGACACGACCGTGTGACACGCCCGTGTGCGATTACTTTAGGCCGTGGTCAAGGTTGCCAAATGGACACTGGCATGTGGTCCACCCGTGTGAGTCGTGTTTTGATTCTGCCAAATTGACACAGCCGTGTGGTCTACTCGTGTGAGGAAGTCCAGGCCATGTTGATTTCCCATGTTAGTCCATTTTCTCCGTTTTTGGCCCGTTTCTTGTTTTTTTTGCTCTCCTGTGCTCACCTATGTATAAAACATGAAATTAAAGGATTAGGAGTATCAAATTCACCAAATCTAACTAGAAATCGTTCATAAATGTATTAAGCATAGGATAATAATATGTATAAATTACGGTTATCAACAAAAATTATAAAACCTAAGAAAGTAAGAGAATGAATCTAAACCTAAAGAAAGAATCTAAGCTAATGGAATAGTGTCCATAATGTGTGCTAGAGAAGTCTATTTATAGCCTTCAAGTAGGCGTCGTCCTTAGCCCTAGGGTAGCTAATGTGCCCAAGCTTAAAGTTTGATTGTGCATATAACACCCTTAACCCATCTCCATCTTCAAATTAGGGTTACGGAGAATTACAGTACAACCAAAAACATTAAAACATTATAACATTCAATGATTTAAATATATTACAAATCATTCATTCACATGCATACTGTCCCTAAGTCGAGCCTTCGAGGCCCTAAAAATAGCTTAGAAGCAATTCGGGACTAATTTGAAACAAAATAGGAAGTTTAGGAAAAAGGTTGAAAAATTGGAAACAAGGGTCACACGGCTGTGTGGCCAAGCTGTATGACATAGCCCTAGGCCATTTAACATTCGAACTAAGGACACACGATCGTGTCCTAGCCCGTGCGCCAGGCCATGTGCTAGGCCGTGTAACTCACTAACTTGAACCTTAAGAAATCCTCAGATGACACATGGTCATGTTGCCAGACTGTGTGTCTCACACGGCCGTGTCACACGCCCGTGTCTCAAGCCGTGTAAACCCAAAATTTACTAAAATCAACCCATTTCAAAACCATTTCATGCATAACCATTCAAACCATTTAAACACACATTCAATGGTTCAAACACCATTCGTACATACATAAAGATACCATTTCAAGACCCTAGTTCAACTAACCAATATGCCATTCAAAGGCACCACAATTATAACAAAACAACATTTACCAAAACATGTTAACATTACTAATTCCATGCATAAAGACCTCATTTTGTTATGTGTCTAAAACACATCATAAATGACCATTTCTGTAACATCCTAAAATAGGGCTTAGTCGGAACAGTGGTTTTGAAACCACAAATTTGAGGTCAAAAAATTATTTTAATATTATTTTCTGTGTTATAGCATGATTATACGAGTGCATAAAAATTTTGGTGAATTAATTTTAGCGTTTGTGAGCTTAATTATGAAAAAAGTCTAAATCGCATAAACGGAAAAAGTTTTGTTTTCCTACCCAAATATGTTAAATAGATAGAGAACCAAAAATGGAGGTTTTAAAGTGCAAATAGGCCATTTGGGGAGTGATGGTCGGCCATAAGGACAAGAAAATTTGAAAAGTCAACATTTGGTGGCATTAGGTGACTTGTTTTGGTAATAAAATAAAATAAAGAAAAAGTTGTCATCTTTTTCATTTCTTCTTATTCTTCCACCGAAAATGGAAGCAAAAATGGGGGTTTTGAGAGCTTAAATTTTCAGCCACTTAGTTCCCTTGCAATTAAGTGATTTTGATGGTCATTTTTTATGATTTTTGTATTTTTGGAACCCTTATAGCTTAATCTAGCTAAGGGGGATTATTTTGCAAAATGTTTGAAAGTCTAGGGTTTTGCCATGTGAATATTTATGTTGTTTTCTAAATTTTCATGGAAGAAAATAAGTCATGGTTGTGTAATAAACAACTTTTGTGAAAGGATTTTCATGAAAGACACCTAAATGGACCTTTTTGTAAAGGTTGATAAAAAGGTGATAAATGTGTGAAACGAATGAAATTGTGGGCTACTATAAGCCTAAAATAAATTTGGCTAGGCTTGATTAATGAAGAAATTCGATAAAAATCGATTTACAAGCCTAGGGTTAAAATCGTAATTTTTGTGAAAGTCTAAGGGCAAAATGCTTATTTTTCTAAAGTATAAATTATGGAATGTATTGGTTAATGTGATGATTAAAGTAGTGAACTTCGTCATTTTAGATCAAGAAATTGAGATTCGGGCTTAAATCGAAAATTACAAGGTTATGGGCTAAAATGGCTTAATTAGCCAAAATTGCATTCGAGGTAAGTCCGTGTGATTAAATAAGCATGATATCCATGTTATTGTTGATATACTTGAAATCTATCTTGCTATGATTATATTGAATTTTATGTTGATTATACTATATATGAGAAAGTGATGCCAAAGGTTAATAACATTTATGTGATGATTGAATGAATTGGAAATTTGATGGAATATGATATTCCATTGAAACGAGTAAGTTGTGCGTAAATATTACAGCTTTATCATTATTATGAACTGAATGGTTAATTTTGCATGAAATGTTTGAATGTGGCTATGAGAAATGTATGATAAGACTTAACGTGATAAACTCCCGATTGAACCTTGAGAATAGATTGGATATTCAACGTGATAAACTCCAGGTTGAACCTTGAGAATAGATTGGATATTCATGCCATGACATTTGGGTGACATGTGTGTTAGTGTAAGACATGTCTGGGACATGCATCAGCCACATTATGAGAGCCAGTGTAAGACCATGTTTGGGACATAGCATCGGCCTCAAGATATGAAAGCTAGTGTATATGTCTGGGACATGGCATCGGCTTGATATGTGTTAGTGTAAGACCATGTTTGGGACATGGAATCAGCACCGACAGATGAGAGCCAATGTAAGACCATGTCTGGGACATGGCATCGGCATCGATATATGAGAGTCAGTGTAAGATCATGTCTGGGACATGGCATCGACTTTGATGTGTGAGCCAGTGTAAGACCATGTCCGGGACTTGGAGTCGGCATCTTACCCTATGTTTGAGGCCTATTGAATATCTTATAGTATTCCAAGTGGCTCAATTGGTAGTTCAAAGCTTGTGATGATAGCGAGAAGGTAAGTATATGAGCATGTTGAAAAGGTACAAGTATGTACTCGAAGCTCAAATACTATTACAATCATGAAATGATGCATCTTTGGTAAGGATACAAATAAGTAAGCTATGCCTATGAGAATGAAATATTGAGGACCTTATGATTATGGTTCTAAGCTTATGATTTACCAATATGTATTTTTATCATGATGTTTAAAATGGTTTGTAAAGGTGTTGTAAGCTTAGTTACCATTATTTTACACTAAATAGTTTTAGGACAACTGCAGTAGTCCAACTTGGAAAATACACCAAAAATAGTGGAAAGAGAGTTAGAGATTGAATGAAATATGGAATTAAAGCTAATCAAGTCTAGTTTCTTATAAAAGAAACAGTGTAGGAAAGGAATTTCATATTATGAGATAGTTGAATTTGTGTGAAACAGAGTCAGAACGATTTGAAAATCTCCTGTTCTGAGTTGAGAAAATCATTTAAAATTGTAAAAAAATAGTTATGGGTTATAATTTATATTCATAGAATTTTTAATGAGCCTATTTTCAAGAGAAATAGACAAGAACATCATCCAAGTCCCGTATTATGAGATAATTAATTTTTAGTGAAGAGGGGTCAGAACTATCAGACAGCAAAAAAGGGGTAACTTTAAAGAATAAACTGTACTTATTGGATAGACCAAAAATTCTAAAACTTTTATGGTAAAAATATATGTAAGTCTAGTTTCAGAGAAAATTAGCGTATCTTAATTTGGATTTCTTTAGCTCCAAATATAAATAATTTGGTAACTATGACTCGAGAAAACAGCATAACTAGAATATAAGTAAAAGTGTAATTATGGTTGTATTACTTTGAGAAGCATGTTGGCATATTGCTTATTATTTTCATATGAACTTACTAAGCTTTAAGATTACTCCCTCCTCTCCATTTCTTTAGTGTTGTCAGGTCAGCTCGGGGTTGGAAATCGTTGTAGGCAGCGTCACACTATCAAGTCATCATTTTGGAAGTGTCAACTTATATATATGTTAAGCTTTTGTAAGTGAGTGGCTTGTATAAAGACTTAGTTGTTATGTTGGATGTTATCATGATTATCCAAATGTATTGGCTTATGTTGATTCATTGTATATAGCCATGGGATGTGGTTTATAATGTTTTGGCTTATAAGCCTAATTATCCCTACTATTTGTTAATGCCTTACGATGTGATTATAATTGTTTACTATGAATGAATAGTATAACGTATTTGCATGAGAATGCCTTAGGACCATTCGAGGTGGTCATGGCTATGGAATAAATGCGTAAATTGACATTAATTTGATAATGATTGAACATGGACGTTTGTTGAATAAGTAGAGATTAATTATTGGGTAATATGTTATGGTTGGTTGTTAAAAACGTGCCTTAGTGAGGCATGCTAAATCATTAAAATGATGCTATGATATGTGTCTTTGAAGTGGTTAAGTTTGTGAAAGATTAAGGCTACCAAAAAGGCTTGGAAAATAGCCTAAGTGCTAGCCACACGGCTATGTGTCTCAGCCGTGTAGAGGACACGGCCTAGCACACGAGCGTGTGGCCTGGCCGTGTGGTTCAATTTATTTTGCTGACGTCATAATCAGAGAGTTACACGGCCTGAGGACACGGGTGTGTGACCCCGATTCTTGAAAATTTTTCCAAGTTTTTCCAAAACTTTTCAAAGTTCTCGGTTTAGTCCCAAACTGCCTTTAATGCATGTTTAGAGCCTCGGTAGCTCGTGTAAGGGACATTATACATGTGTATGAAAAGTTTTGATGCAAATGAAATTTTATGGCCTGATTTTATGAAATAAGGTACGTTTAAGTTCGGTAACACCTCGAACCCTGTCCTGGCATCAGATACGGGTAAGAGGTGTTACAATTTCCAAGCCAACACATTGTACCAAAATGCCATACACATCAATTATCAAAAAGTGACCAAATGGACTTATCTAAACAAGCATTATAAGTCCATCAACCATATATAAACATAAAGGCACAAACATACCAAATTACCATTTACATATTCATCAAAACACCATTATAAACCACCCTATACATGCCATTATAAAACTTGGTCGAATTACTCAAAAACTACCAAATTGACTGCTGGACAGTGTGATAGATCTCTGACAAGATTCCAACCAAATCGAGCTTCTGATAATATATAAAACAAAGGAAAGAAACTACGTAAGCAATGAGTGTTTAGCAAGCTCGTATAAACTTAAATACAACTTACCATTTCATTTGCATAATGTATATAGCATAAGTGTAATATCAACTAAAACCATAAGCTTGGCATAAGCCTATACAACTTCACCAAATTCAAAAGTTAGTACTCTTGTACAAGGTTCAAATGAATTTATCCATAAACAAGTAAATTTACACATGTAATCACATCATTTAGTTCATAAATCCTTTTCATAAGTTCATAATACATTCCATTTGAACACTTACCATTTTGTTTCCTTTTCAAACCTGTTGAACCATCTAGAATTACACCAGACACTCGAGAAAGCTCACATGAAGTGTGCCTTTACATGTAACTGTAACATTTTGTTTACATCATTGCTCACACGAGTTGTGAAATGAGCTTGCTCACATGAGTTATGGGTCGGAATTTAAACTACATGATGCTGCTCACACGAGCTATGTAAAATTCGCAACAAATGTAGGACCTTAGCCATCGGTAGGACATTCAAGACCAGCTCTCAAAAGATAAAATCCCTAATGAAATCCCGAAAGATGAAAATCCACAACATTTTAACTTTTCACAATTTAGTCCTTAAGCTTATAACTTAAAATCTAACCATTTTAACCTAAATCCATGTTAACTATAGATTCAAGGGACCTTGATACAACCCATATCAACCATCATTTCACAATAAAATCGTAGAATTTATACTTTTAACAATTTAATCCCTAATTACAAAATTCATCAAAAATCACGTAACAAAACTTGATTATTTTTCAACAAAAACTCATAATCTATCAACTAACAGAAAAATCATTCAAAATAATTCATGGTAAGTCCCTCAACTTTTAACATTTTTGCAAATTAACCCCTAGGCTAGCCAGATTAAGCTAAAATGAACTCGGAAACATAAAAATCATTAAAAACGGGGCACAGAACCATACCATGCAAACAAGCTTGGTCGAACTCTCCTCCTCCTTTAATGGCTAAAATAAGTTTAGAATGATGAATGAGAAAGATGAAACAATTTTTTTTATTTTGTTTAGGTTTTAATTACTCAATTACCATTTTAACCTTTAAAAACAAACAAAATTTTGATAAAACCATGCCATTCACATCCACTAATTCATTAAATGGTATACTTAACATTCAAGTCCTTTAGTTTCCTTTCAATAGTCTTTTAACCCTTTTAACCAATAGAACTCAACTTTTACACCTTTTATAATTTAGTCTTTTTTACTTAATTAACTAATTAAACATCAAAATTTCTTAACAAAACTTTAATGCGACCTTAATATAATCTCGTAGACATTAAATAATTAATAAAATAATAATTCATTCATCAAAATTATGGTCCCAAAACCACTGTTTCTGACATAACTGAAAATAGGCTGTTACAGTGTAGATCAAAACACCCCTGGTTCGTATTTTATTCTCATCATAGAGTCGATGTTGTGACACACTAGGACTTGCGTCAGGACATAGCTACCAGTATGTCCCTCTGTAAAAATCTTTAGGGGTATGTCACGACACCCTCAACCTGTGTCGCGACATTAAAGGCGGTTTCTCGCTTTCTCTATAATGCTCTCTATGTTGTAACATTAGATCCCTCATGTTGCAACATAGCATCCAGTATTGACCCAAAATACCCTCTAATGGTCTCCTACACACTCACAAAGTACGTTAACTCCCCCTTAGGCCTTATTCGGCCTTTGAGGTTTAATAAAAGAGTCAATGTACACATTTTATTGAATTTAAACAAAACTAAAGAAGTTGAATTAAAACATAACAAAAATGCTTGTATTCAAGCTCTTTAAATGTGAAAACTAGTTTAATCTGCTACATCAAATTATGGTAGATCAAAGAGCAGTGTTGGGATAAGAGAAACAACATCTTTTGTGCTATTCACTATGCAAGTAAGACAGTCAACTCAGCACAGTGCAATTATACTACTATTGAAAAAGAAATGCTTGTTATTATTTTCACCTGTGAAAAATTTCGTCTTCACTTAATGGCAAATAGAGTATATGTCTACACAGATCACTCCACATTAAAATATGTCATGAAAAAGAAAGAAACAAAAGCCAGACTAATAAGGTAGGTACTGTTGCTTCAACAATTTGATTTGTGGATAATGGATAGGAAAGGCATAAAAAATCAAATTGCAGATCTCTTATCCAAAATAGAAAATGAAGTGGAAGAGAAAATTTTAAAGATATCAAATAAACCTTTATTGATTAATAGCTATTCAGGGTAGATATACATCAGACTAGATATAGGAGTACTAAAATGTCATAGTATGAGGACTTTGTAAATTACATTGTTAAGGGAGTTTTTCCAACAAAATCATCATGATAGCAAAAGAAGAGGATTATGCATGAAGTGAAAAATTATATTTGGAAAGATTCGTATGTATTTCAACAATGCACATACCAGTTAGTTCGAAGATATGTTGCAGAAGAAAAAAGAAAAGATATTTTGTAGGGGTGCCATACATCACCATGTGGTGGACATTTCAGAGGAAAAAGAATGACCTAGAAAATATTACAATCAGGATTTTCCTAGCCAACTATGAACAAAGATGCTTATGAATTTGTGCAGGGATGCGATAGATGCCAAAGGAATAGAAATATATCAAAAAGAGATGAAAT
Source organism: Gossypium anomalum (assembly GCA_025698475.1). Lineage (NCBI taxonomy): Eukaryota > Viridiplantae > Streptophyta > Magnoliopsida > Malvales > Malvaceae > Gossypium > Gossypium anomalum. The sequence goes on from CM046961.1 coordinate 81,716,062, forward strand.
GACACAAATAGTGATAATTGAAGTGGAGATATTTTATGTTTGGGGAATTGATTTCATTAAACATTTTCCAAGTTCTTTTAGGAATCAGTACATCTCACTGACCATTGATTAAGTCTCTAAATGGGTTGAAGTAGTAGATTTACCTATGAACGATACGAAAGCAGTAGTTAGATTCTTGAGGAGAAACATCTTTGCTAGATTTGGAACACGCTGTGCTTTGGTAAATGATGAAGGATACTACTTCTACAGTAAACAGTTTGAAGCAGCTTTAACCAATTACAACGTAAGACATCAAATGACAACAACATACCACCCACAAGCCAATGGGCAAGCAGAGGTGTCTAATCTGGAGATTAAGAAAATTTTAGAGAAGATGGTAAATTTAGATAGGAAAGATTGGGTAGCAAGATTAGATGATGCACTATGGGATTATAGAACATCGTACAAAACCCCGTTAGGCATGTCCCTTTAAAAACTAGTTAATGAGAAAAATTGTCATTTATCGGTCGAATTAGAGAAAAAAGCATACTGGGCAACAAAATGATTGAATTTGGATTCAAAATTAGCTAAGAAAGAAATAATATTTTAGTTGCAAGAGTTGGAAGAATTCCAATTTATAGCTTATGAGAACACTGAACTATAAAAAGAAAGAAACAAACTCTGGCATGACGCTAAAATACGGAAACGAGAGTTCGCACTAGGCCAAAATGTAATATTGTTTAATTCAATGCTAAAATTTTTTCCTGGAGAATTAAAATCAAGGTGGACAGGCCCATATACTAAGAGAACTTATGGGAAATGAAGGGCAAATTTTTCTTATCAACGGATAGAGAGTAAAACATTACTTTGGCGGAACAACAAAAGAAGTAATTGACACCCAATCATTACAATGTAAGGTTCTATAGGGTCAATTTGAAAAGGAATAAATTATGGAGAATGAATGGGAAACAAACGAAAAAAGTGAGATAAACAAGGATCCATAGGTAATAAGAAATTACGGCAGAAACAACTCTCCATGTCGTAACATTAGTTCAATATTTCGTGACATTGAACAAAATTCAACATAGGCAACATGCCTTCGATGTCACGACACCAACAAGGGATGTCGCGACACCTTTACATAATCTGCAGCTCAAAATTACTAACTTCAGACGTATTTGTAATAGAGTTTTAGTTGATTCAGAACTTATTAATTTATAATTCTTTATAAATAGTATCCCTAAAATAACTTTAACCCTCATTCTTATTTTCATCCTCCTCTAAGAGTTAGTAGGCTACAAAAATCTCCCCTTTTTTTGTGAATTTGTGAAATGGCAGGATTTCTCCATTAGTCGTTCAAGAAGATCAATAACCATGGAAAGAAATACTGAAGTAAATCCATGTTTAAGTAGTTACAATTTTTTGTATAACATCATGAATACATCTGTTGAATTTCAGGAAAACAACATAGACAAATACATACAACAATTGCAACCCTATACATTCGTCGAAGAACAGGGGTTTGAACCTTTGATAAGGAATTGTAGAGGAGTTTGGGAGATTGCAACTAAATGTGAATGGACTAACTTTTACTTATCACTTGATAAACCAACAATAATACCCATTGTATAGGAATTTTATCCCGTGTTAATAGAAAGAGAAATGAAAAGAATATATTATGATATGTGAATACATGTCAAAGTTAGAGGAGTCAACGTTCTGGTAATAGAAAGATGTATTTGTCAATTTTATGATGCTCCTGTTCAAAACATATCTCAAACAATTCAAGAACATAGACATGAAAGATGACGCGAGATTTTTAATAGAAGGAAAAGAAGAATGGATGTATCAACCCGAAACAATGATACCATAAACATTCAATCAAGCACTAATGACTCCAAAAGAAAAAATCTGGATGAAGTTCGTATGTTTAAGAATTTGGCCCACATAAGATATCTCTAATATCAGCCAGATACAAGCTATTCTAGTATATGCAATCTTGTAAAAGAAGTAGATATGTATTGGTACTTGGATTTATCAGATTATGATTGAGTGCGTAAGGAATCAATCCAAAAGAACATTCTTTCCACATTTAATAATGGAATTATGCAAAAGAGCAAGAGTACCCAAGGATTGACTAGACAAAGAAATGAACCCTCCAAAGAAATTATTAGGAGATGAACTATACAAACAATTAGTAATACTTCACAGAAGACAAAATGAAAAGAGGAGAAACTACAGACTCCAAGACAGAGATGAATAAGGAATTTTTTTTATTTCCTTAAAAAAAATCGACAAAAGTATATGTTAGGTTGATACATATATATATTAGGACAATCCATTTAAAGTATAGTTGAATTTTTTGAGGATATCGTAATTAATTTGTTCGAATTTAGAGAAATATTAGAATTATATAAGTTTGTGCTTTAATAAATTTCTGTGTAGGAACCACGAATGATAGAAGCATGTTATGTTCAGGGCTAGAAGAACCCAGAATTAGAATATTGCAATGTCGCGATCAATCGGGTTGTAACACTCCTAACCCGTATCCGTTGCCGGAATAAGGTTATGAGGTATTACTCGACTGAACAAAACTTCTATAAGGTCAAAGATACTTACCAAACATGTATTATCAACAATGCAAACCTGTCTCATTGATTTTACATAAGAGCTATTATAAGTTTCCAAAATGACTAACTATCAAAACATAACCGAATATCTAATAACAAAATAACTACTATCAAGTTATAACTAAAACATTTCAACATATTAGTTCAATTATAAGGCTTCTCTAAACAAAATGAGCAAGCCATCTTCGCATGGCTATAATGTATACAAAGTCGAAATATCATTCTACCTATAGTCTATCCTATACATGCCTTAAACCATGATGATATACAATCTTCTCAACTCACATAATGACTCGACAGTGTGATGATATCTCCGACTCTTCCAACTCGAACTAAAGGGTAAACCTATAAGAAATGGAAAAGAGAACACGGAGTAAGCTTCAATGCTTAGTAAGTCTTAAGCAATGCAAACAATTAATTTACTTATAGATCGATTATTTCAAATTTTTAAGAAATCATTCCTAGGTAATTGCCATTTTGGCCAAGTATCCATGAACATAATGCATATTTAGCAAATTCATCTCACTTAAATCTGAACTCAATTAAAACCAAATATTCAAATCACAAATAAGATCATAAGAACTCGAAAAGCATCTCATTAACTAGTTTTAACCATGTTTGCAACAAAATCACAAATTCACTACAAGCTATCTTCCTGAGCAATAGTCACTAAATTATTTATAAATGGAGCTAAGAAACTACAAATCAAGTGCCGTTAATTTTCCCTAAAAATAGACTCATATATCTTCCATCCATAAAATTTTCAGAATTTTTGGTTTGACCAATCAATACCATATTTTTATTGAAGCTTCCCTTATTTCACTGTTTGACTATTCTGACTACTCTTCACTACAAATCAATTTTCTCATTATACATAATTCAAAATATGTTATTGTTTATTTCATTTGAAAATAGACTCATTAAGGAGTCTAAGGATATAAATTTTATCTTATAACCATTTTTTTACCATTTATAATGATTTTCTGAAGACAGAACAGGGGACCTCGAAGTCATTTTGACTCTATTCCACGCCACTTCAAATATCTCATTATTGGCAATTCTTTTGCTCACACGGTTTCTTTTATAAGAAACTAGACTCATTAATATTTCATGACATGATTTATTCAGCTTCTAACTCAACTTCCACCATTTATGGTGATTTTCTGAAATCACATTACTGCTGCTGTCCTAAGCAGATTTATTACCCATTCTTGCATTCATATTATTTAACATGTATATCACCAAATCAATCTCATATAACCTTTCACCATAACCGAATACACATATGAGATTTTCACATATACTTCTCATTTCTCAATCATGATTCAATTCGATCAATCTAATATATAAAAGTATATAATACATACCGATCAACTTAATGTATTTGACATATTCAATGGTAGTTTACTACGAATATTCGAAATCATAATCTTACTCCAATCATCGGCATTAAGTGCGCTAGGTTTAAAACTCAAATCCAATCACCACCACAAAGCATGCGGGACTTGAAGCCCGAATATAATACCAGCACAAATGCCTTCGGGGCTTAGCCGGATATAACACCAAAGACGAATGCCTTCGGGACTTAGCCCGGATATAACACAAAGCCACGAATGCCTTTGGGGCTTAGCCGGATATAACACCAGCACGAATGCCTTCGGGGCTTAGCCGGATATAACACAAAGCACGAATGCCTTCGGGGCTTAACCGGATATAACACCAAGCACGAATGCCTTCGGGCTTAGCGGATAAAACACCAAAGCCACGAATGCCTTGGGGCTTAGCCGGATATAACACCAAATCATATAATAAAATCAAATACCAACATCTAAGACTTTCTTTCTTTTTCACGATATACTATGTTATTAAATAAATACAACACTTAATAAATCACTTAAAACTTATAAAAGAATCAACCCCAAGTACTTAAAAAAAACTTACCTCAAAAGTGGTTGAACGATTATATACGGCTATTCGAGTACTTTCATTTCCCCCTATCCGAATTTGGTGTCCTTGGTTCTCGAGCTAATAGAAGCAAACAAAGTTTACCATTCAATGATCTACTCCCAAAACTACAAGTTCATCATTTAACTAAATTTATTCACAACCAAATCTATATATAATTTATACATTAATATCATATGCATTTAGCCAAATATGTTTTCTTTTCATGTTCACATACAATTTTCGTTTTCAAAATCATGAACTTGTAAGTTATATTCGAACACACAACTGCACATTAACTTAGCTATTAAATCAATCCTTGTAATTATTTAATTTCATTAGCCGATTATTTGGTATATTTAAAATTACACATATAAAACCATTTTGCCAACTCAACCTTATCTTTCTAATACTTCCAATTGCAACATCAAAAACACCAACTAATGCATTTCTCTCATGATCGAACATAAATATAAACTCATAACCAAATCTTTATATAAATCATTTATATACCAATCTACCGTATGCTCATAGCTTATATACTAATTTAATCAAATCATTTCTTGACTAAAATACCACATTGCCATAGTACATATAACCTAAACGGTCGAATCCACTTGGTTACTACTATCACATATCACATTCGTCACTACCATAATAATCTACTTGGAACTTTCAACTAAATTTTACTATACCAAGATTACATAGAAACAAAATAAATTCATTTCAACCATTTAGCACATTCGGTATTTGCTCACATGAATACAAAGATTTAGCATTAATTTTACTTAACTAAATTCTCCAATCTATATTCAGAAATTATGTTAAAATACTTAAGCACACCAAATTGATTCTAGCCTATCATCTACTTCACCTTTTAGTTTCAGTATGCATATATCACTTGAAGCATCAAACCCAATTCATTAATACCTAATTTAACAAGTTCAAAACTCATTTCGACAATGAGGTTCTTGATCTAAAAATATTCAAATTAAGCTCATTCAAACATATTTTCATTCAATTTAGTCCAAAAACACGTAAATGGGCAAATTACCATTTTACCCCTGACATTTACAATTTTTACAATTTAATCCCTATTGCACAAAACACAAAATATGCAAAATTTCAAGGTACCCATGTTTGGCGAATATTCCTAGTGTTCATACAAGCCCATTTATTTCATTTATTTCACATTTTAGTCCTTTAAATTATTATTTTTTGCAATTAAGTTCTTATTACTCAAAATCATTAAAAACTCCAATACAAAATATGTTAATCTAAAACGTATCTTTTATTTTTCATCATCAAACAAAAAAATCACAAGCTATTAACAATGGCACAACTCAAAATATATTCATCAAAATCAAAATTTCAAGCATGGGTTTTGTAGTACTCAAGCAACGATTTCAAAAACGTAAAAATTATCAAAACTAAGTTAAACTCTTACCTTGATTGAGCTTGAAAAGCAACCGAACCTAGGTTTTATTTTCTTTTTCTCTCTTGTTTTAGTTTCGGCCATGATAGAAATAAAATGGACATGGCTTTCTTTTTATTATTATTTATGTTTTATGTTATAATATATTTTATGAACTTAACATTTAATTTACTTATTTATCCATGCTAAAGTTATAACAAAACAATATAATATATGTCCACTATCGTTCATTTAATAATCCAATGGGCTATTTATCACTTAAGGGCTTCCTTTTATAAAGCCAATAACAATTCAACCCTTTATACGTTAAACTACAGATTTTTAATTTACGCGATTAAGTCCTTTTATTAAATCGGATACCTAAACGATAAAATTAAATCACGAAAATTTCACAGATATAAATTAACACAAAATAAACACAGAAAATAATTTTAAAATATTTTTCTGACTCAGATTCGTGGTCCCGAAACCACCGTTCTGGTTAGGGTCTAAATCGGGCTGTTACACGGGTAACTTCTTTCCTTATCTTTTCAAGACCATACATTGAGGACAATGTGTTATCTATAGTGTGTGGGGGGTAACATAGGAAAATTGTTTTTAATTTCTATACTTTTCTTTTAATTCTTATTGCCAAATGTGTGCTTGAGCTTGTAGAAATACAAATGATTAGTCAGGAGCATGTACATAGATTGCTCGTGTTTTCTATAAATTTGGTATGATAGTAAATGAATTTAAATATTTTATTATTAAACTACTAAGTTTCATATATTACACTATAAATAGGTATTGAGTAATTGAATATACCAAATAATATAGAGAATACAAGGAAATGAGCATGCTAGTATGTATGATAAATAATTGAATTTGTAATTGTTTTATTAGCAAACCAATTGTTTGGAATAGGAAGTACTTAAACCTTAGGCTTGATGACCCTAGGAAGTCATTGAGGTGAGAATTAACCCAAAATTGGTATGGCCTATTCGTGAACAGGTTAGCCTCGAACCGGTTTAGGCTGTGAGGTCAAGAGGTAAGTAGTTCATACCAGCTTGTTAGTTTAGTGGAAGATCGAGAGATCTTGCTAGGGTAGTAACTAGTTGATTGAGTAGAAACCCGAAATAGGAATTAGTTATGATCATTAAAGCGAGCTAATCACCCATGCTTAGATTTAATTAAGTTAGAATTCAGACACCTGAAGTTCACTTTACTTTTGCTAATTTTATTTTTTTATTATAAAAACCCAAAAATATCCTATTTATATCTTTTTGTAATATGATTTATTTAAAGTACTAATAATATTTATTTGCATTTAGGTTAAATTTCATTTAGTACTCGCCTCCCTTGGGTACAATCCATGGAGTACTTACCTATTTCATTGTAACTATATTACAACCTGACTCATATACTTGTAGACACTGCTTCAAATCCCTATCTTTAGTTGCAGTATTCACACTCTAGATGTAGGTACGTTTGGAGGCTGTCAACTTCCCCTTTTAGCCTCAATACGTACCCTTAAACAATCCCTTCGGTAGAAATTTATTATCGTGGGGAGCAAACATCACACGCCCCCACCTCAAGAGGCTGTAAGATCTGATGGGATCAACTCATAGGTATTTCTGGTGCTCACACATGATCTCCCCCATTCTTATTTTTCAAGGTGGTCTTGTAAGGTGGTGAGGCAAAGTTTATTTCGTGAGGTCTCGATGTGATACCGGTGACTTCATAAAGTAGTTAGGTAGGACAATGGTGGTGTACGGATCTTGTAGGGGCATAAGTGTATTTCGCGAGGCATGCAAGGTGGTAGCGTAATATTGGTGAGCTCAAGAGATGGGTCGAGCTTAAGGGGTATTAGAATAGGTCAGGTACTGTGTTCTGAAGTATCCTATAACAATTTTTCCCCTACTTTGTCAAAGAAAGGTTATAAAGGGACCTTTCTGAGACTGACTTTCATGCATGAATATTGTAATTGAGACTTGTTGTAGACATTTTAACTAAAATCCTACAGAGTAAGCTTTGCTTTACGATAAAGGGCTATAGATGTAATAGAATTATTGGCGGTTTAACTTTAAATGGGTGAATTTAAATTAAATCTTTTCCTTTAAAAAGAAATTTTCCATAAACCCTAGATTATCTTCTGAATATCCTATTTCTATATTTCTTCTTCCTTTTATTTTATTCTCTAATTACTTCATTGGTTATTTTTGTTTCCCATTTTTCTTCTCATTCTTCGATTTTGACATATATGTTCATCTCCTTCTGTGATTTAGGAAAAGTTTGACTTAGGGATATTACAGCCTTTGGTGGAAAGGGGAAATCGTTTGGTCATAGGTAAGCCATTCGGTTGCTATTTTTCATCTTGAATTTGTTTATCTAATAAGGCTAGGGATAAGATGGGTTGGGATGATAGGGGCGATGGTTGCAGTAGCTGTAATAGCTGAGGCCATGGGTTTGGGACGGAGGGTGAAGGTGATAGTTGAAGTAAGCGTCGCGGGGCTTGCGCACTTATAGAGGGTAATACGTATCAATGTACCATGAAAAAGGAAGAGATGGTTCGGCATCTTGATATTTGGGAAATCATGTTGTCGTACATTACTTTTGGTTTTGATATTGTTAAGGGTGTAAAGAAATTAAGTGACACTGAAAAGCATTTTCTGCTACCATTACATTTGTTGGAAGCAAGCTTTTATCTTCCTCTTCACCTATTTTTCTGCACTGTCCTTCAAGAGTATAGGATTGCACTAGGACAACTCACCAATTTTTCTTTGTTTATATCTATTGTGTACTTCATTGACTACTGTCTTCGCGATGAGCCTTTCTAGTTGTTCATTTTCTAAAGTATTTATTAGTTGAAGGTTTTGAACCGGGACAATTCATTGGGGATGGCATACTTTTTTCCCCAAGATTGATTTGAATCAATCATGTAGAATTGGTCATCTTACCTTCAGATTAACCATTTGAAATATATATGAGTGAAGTAAAAATTCGTGATGACTTTGGTTTCCTTGTTGCCTGGACCCTTCCAAGTACCAATGTGTTGGATCTGGTGCCCTAACTTTAGTATTTTCGTCTAAGTACACTTGTAATTTTTTTGAAAAAATTGGTTAATAAAATTATTCATAAATTACATTAATAATTTGTATATTTTCCTCACATGGTTTTTGCATGCAAAGCAAACCAGAAGGAAATGTTCTCATTAGTTGTCTAAATGTTTAACTAACACTAACTGGTAGTCGGATTGTAGTTTAGAAAGATGGCTTGTATTAGTAGATGAACCTAAACATGTCCTTAGTCTAATCAGAAATGAGTAAACCGATTAAAATACTAATATGTCAACTATCAAGTCCAATTAGGGAGATGCCTTGTCTTGGGCATCAGAGTGGATGACTCTCGGAAGATAGAGACATAGATGTGACTGGCTGGACTAAAAATACATCGGGTAGGAACCAAGTAAAATAAATCCTGAATCTGTTCATAGATCCATTCACTTGTGACATTCATAGTGTGGCGTACCTGAATCCCGAGTGGATGGCGGACTATGTATGCGTGACTTGTACACTTTGATGTAAGTAAAAGCCTAAGTTCAAATAGATAAGGAATCGAAAGCTGGTATGTTAGGTGTACGACTTCTGTAGTCTGCAGTGTCATTCATAATAATGGAATTCATAGCCCAAAACATGGGTAAATGATATCCTCTTATTGGCATTACATGGTTGATGAAAAGTAAACATGGCCAGGGGTCGTCCGTGTTTGTGATGGATGACTTGATCACTATTTGATAGTGATTGACTTTTCATGAAGGAAGTTGTAATGGTTACTATGAGATAAAATAGGATCATATTAGGAGACTAGATATTATCCCAAAGAGATCAAGGATATACTATGAGGGTAACATACTTATGACATGGTCATTGGACGAGCACTGAGTAGTTGTTTTAGTAATGGTATGTCATTGGGGAGAACTCAGCCACGATACTATAGTGGAATGACTTCATGACTAAATAAGTTTAAAATTAATAGGCAAAAAGCAGAAACTTAATTATAAATCATTTGAGACTCGACTATATATGTCCAATTGGTCCCTCTGCTAGCTTGTTGAAACCAAAAATGAATTACGTGTTTGAATATAAATGAGCAAAATGAATAGGAAAAGAGAAATGGAAAACATTCAGGAATAATTATGGTTTTCTATGAAATGGTGAAATGAAATCATTTGGAAATGAATGTAGATTTCTAAAAATGAAAATGGAAATGGAAATAATCCATTTGCAATCCTATATAGATTTCTTAAAAATTGATCAGAATAATAAGTTTATATTTTTTGATTGTTTTGAAGCCCAAAAATGAAAATAAATCATTCGATCATAGTGAACATGTTGAGTTGTGAAATATTGAACACATATTCTCGAAATTTTACCTAAGGAAAAATGGTCAAAATTTTACCAAGGGTAAAATTGTCCGACTTCTTTTAAGGGTAAAATAGGGATGAGAAAATTATTTTATAGATAAATATGAATTTTTATTTTGGGAAATAGAAAAACTAAATCGGGTTAGATCACATTACAGAGTACTGGGTCAAAAAGGACCAGTAAGTACTCGTAATTGGACCCGATGTGAGAGAGGCCCAAAAACCCCTCATGGGATAAAAGGGGTTGCAACTCTAGTTGGAATACTAGGGTGTATCATCCACCCTAGTCCTATTCTAAGTAGGATATTTTTCTGTTTGAAATAAACCACTGCAACTTAACAAGGTTTCTACCTTCTCTTCATATAAATAAATGGCACATGTAGAGCTATTAACATAATTTTGAAATATTATTATTCTGCCAAAAAATAAAGAGAATTTATTCTCTACTATTACATATATTTTTCCAAAATAACAATTCTACCGGTTACTATTAATAAGAGAGAACTTTTGTTTTCACCCCAAAAGAAGAGAAAATTTTTTCTAGTCCTATGTTTCGATCCAATTGGTTCGAGCCCACACTCGAAGCAGTTCATGGTACAAGAATAGAGGAGAAGATTTTTTGGTTGAAATCCAGGAATAATGAACATCCGCTAAGTCAAAAATACAAGTATGAATTTGGTTAAGGTTTATTGCTATAAATATCACAAATTGGGTTGGTTTTCAAATTTTAAATTTTTTGCTGTGAAAGAAAATTATTTCCAAATAGAATTTTATCCAACTTGATGTTTGTACACAATGCCAACCCCTTGATTCTGAGGTCGTTGTTGCTCAGTACCCAAGGTTGTGCAAAGGTCGTGTGTTGCAACTAGAGAACTTGCTCACTGTGCGAAATGTATTTATGTATTATCTTCTAGATCTAAGTCCTAATAGCTATCGAGCATATGATATTAGGAATGGTGCAAATCTTTATCTCGTGTTTCCTACAAATCTTGCCTGGCCCCACAATGCTGCTGATGAGTTGGGGCTAATTTTATTAGGGAAAAAAGTGGAGGCTGTAAATTTTTTATATTCATATTGTAAGTTTAACCTCGCAAGTGGTCTTCCTTGTCTTCAAGTAGTCAAGAAGGTTCTATGAGCTCTTAAGAAATAGCAAATGGTATTGATAGTAATGTTATTGGTGATGCAGGTGTTACTGGTGTTTGTGCTGCAAATTCAGATTCATGAAGGTGTAGTGATTCTTCAGAGGAACTTAGGCGCATTATGGATATTAGATCTCTCATGTGTGATCTGCAAGGAAGGAAAGATCCTGCTGCTCCAATTAGGGAAGGCAGTAGTGTTGCTGATCTACCTAAATTACACTATTATTTACATCCTTGTTACACATAACTTTAGCTTGTTTAGTATTTAAATCAAAGCATCTTACTATATATTTTGGTTTTCATGATTAAAGTAGTAATTTATGATTTTTTGTAGTTTTTATTACATTTTATACATCTAAATAAGATTAATTGGTCTTCTAGGAAAAATCGAGAAGTAAATATGCATATTTGGGTCGAAACTGATGCCTATGTCATGACACTAAGACATTGATGTCTCAACATGAAAGATAGAAGCTAAAAACGAGTCTTGGAGTAAAACTGCCTTCGATGTCACGACACGCTCCCTGCTATGTCGCAACATACCTACTGTATTGCAACATCGTAAACCTGTGTTGCAATATAGCCCCTATGCAGCCCAAAAAAGTCCTGCACATGATAATTATGTTTTGGAGGAAAATTAGGTTTATTTGTCTTAATTAAACTCTAAGGACTTCAAGAACAATTTAAGCACTTTAATATTTTGAGTTTAGCCTATATAAAGGTCATTGTAGTCAGTTTAGACACAAAAATTTTAGGGAGATGCCAAATATACTTAAGGTTTTGACTGTCACGGACATACTAACGTCTATAGTATGAATACTACCGTAAAATAGAGAAATACAAGGTGGTATCCGCAAGTATATGGGTTGAGTTGTAATATAGTTCACGATGGAATAGGTGAGTACTTCGAGGATCGTACCAAAGAGAGGCGAGTGCTAGATCAATTCTAATCTAAACACTAAAGGATCTAATTATTACTTTAAATTAGTTATATTACAAAAACATAAAATAAAAGATTTTTAGGGTTTTATAATAATAATAAAAATATAAAAGTAATAAACTTCAAGAGATAGAAAATGAGAATGAATCAAATATTAATTATGGGTGATTAGCTCACTTCAGTAATCCCCATCAGCTATCGTTTCAGGTTCCTTGTCAATCAACTAGTCTTTACTGTAGTAGGATCTTCTGATCTTCCACTAACATAATGAGTCAGCACTGACTACTTATCTTTCGACCTCACAGTCTGGACTGGCTTTGGGTGAAGGTGCTCACGGATGGGCCATACCAATTTTGGGTTAATTCCTACATTGATAACTTCCCCTGGTTGCCATGCCTAAGGTTTGTTTCATGTTCTTCCTTTCCTAAACAGCTGGCCCGTTGAGTAACCCTACAAAATAGTCAATAAATCATACCTCCACTCACTAATCCCCCAAAGAGAGAATAGTTCCTCATGATTTTCATAGACAATATAGAATCAATATAAAGAGAAAGCATGATAATTAAATCGATAGTATAGAGTATATAAAATAGCCTAATTGTATTGAGATTAATCGCAAATCCACAAAGTTTGAATGCTTTCCACAATTCAGATCTCTTGAGAATAACGAAGAACAAGTGAAATAAATTCTAAAACCTAAAAACGAAAGAAAAACTAAACTAAATTTACTAAAGAAAATCTAGGCTAAGTGAATGATGTCTATAACAAGTGCCAACGGAGCCTATTAATAGATTTCAAGTGGTCGTTGTCCTCAACCCTAGGTTAGCTGACATTCCTGAGCTTTAAGTTTGATTGTGCAGACCAAAACACCCCTATTTCATATTCAACTTCTGTCATAGAGTTGATGTCGAAATATGATGGTACCTTGAATATCCATCAAGGAAACAATAATAATCTTTTCCTACTAAACGATTGAGCATTTAGTCAATAAAAGGCAATGGAAAGTGGTCTTTTTTCATTGAATCGTTTAGTTTCCGGTAATCTATGCATACTCTCCAACCAGTAACTGTTCGTGTTTGAATTAACTCATTGTTATCAATTTTAACTATAGCTAGACCTCCCTTCTTCGGAACACACTAGGTCGCGTTAACCCATTCACTATCAGAGATGGAATAAACAATACCTGCATCTAACCATTTAAGCAATTCCTTTTTTACCACCTCCTTCATAGCTGGATTAAGTCTACACTGAGCATCTACCACAGATCTTTTCCCTTTTTCTAATCTGATCTTATGCTAACAGAACACAATATTGATTCCTTTAATATGAGTAATTTTCCATCCTATCTATTTTTTATGCATTTTCAATACATTTAATAGAACCTCCTTCTATTTTGCATCTAAGCTTGTAAAAATAATTACAAGTACTTTTCCCCAAATATCCATATTTTAAGTGGTTGGGTAATGGCTTAAGTTCTAATTCTGGGGGTTTTACAATAAATGACATCATTTTTACTAAGTTTGGGATAATTTGCTCTGGTTGTTCCTTATTGTCTTCACTAGTTCAATTGGGTTACCATGTGATTGTTCTCTTGTTATGCACTATCCCCTTATTTTGTAGCCTGCTGTTCTTTCGTACTAAAATCTAATTGGTTACATTCTTGTTCTTTATGAATCTAGTTCCTGACTTTTTATTTCAGGAGATTCTTCCCAGGTTGATTCATTAATACTGATTTTTTCCAATATTTCCATTACTTCCTCTTGGGTTTTTGTCCAAATACTTCCCCTTGACATGAACTGCAAAATGTATGCCTTCACCTAATATAGATCTAACGATTGACTTGGACCTTTCCCATGCTTGTCCCAAAGTTTTAGTGATACCTTGCTGAAAATAAAATAATTGCGTGTAACTACTTAGTACCTTAGTTATAGGCAACACTTAGTGAAGGAATAGTTGCACGAAATTAGTCTATGTAGTGATGGTGTCTAGTGGAATTATCTCTAACTACATTTTTGCTTTCTCCTCTAATGCAAATGGAATCAATAATAAGTTGATAGTCTTCGAGGGAATTCCTACATAGCTAACAGTGTTGCAAATATGGTCAAATTTCCGCAAGAATGCTATGGGATCTTCATTTATATGGTCAGTGAATTTGACATTATTAGAGATCTATGTTAATAAAGTTGGATTTAATTTAAAATATGAACTATGGATAATAGGTCGGGAAATGTTAGACCTTAACCAGTTTACATCAAATAATGTCCCTAAAACCTGCATATTGTTAGTGATTTATATACGAAAGGTATCTATAACTAAAAAAAATTCCTAATTATTCTGATTATAATGGGAAAATTAAAATTATTCTATAAATGTTGCCTCCCGAAAACGATGCCAACAACTTGACCGCCTCCGGACGTACTAACGTCCAAAGTGTGAATTCTGTAATAAAATATAGAAGTACGAGGAAGTATCCTCAAGTATATAAGTTGAGTTGTAATATAGTTTTACAATGGAGTAAGTGAATACTCCGAGGATCGTACTTAAGGGAGGCGAGTGCTAGATCAATTCTAACCTAAACACTAAAAGATCTAATTAGTACTTTAAATTAGAAAATGAGAATGAATCAAATCTTGATTATGAATCAAATTTATAGGGTTTTTATAATAATAAAACAAAATATCATAATGTAGTAGCCCATTTCTATCCGGGCCCGTAAAATAAATAAACAAAGTTTGCCGAAACTAAAAAACAGTCCATTAAATAAGGTCCTTTAAACAGTCCATTTACAAATCCAGATTACACTTAGCCCAATTACAGTTTACTAACCCAAATATCTAAACCCTATACCCGATACACCCTTAACCCAAGAATGGACGGGGCCCAAGTGGCCCAACTTGTTAGCAGAAGATGGAAAGGCTTAGGGTTTCAGAAACCCTAGGCGCCGTAAACACCCCAACAGTCACGCCTCTTCGCCTCACCCCGTGACTCTGACCCCGAATCACGCCGTAGTCAACATGTAAATCAACGCCAGCATTATCACCCCAATCTCGCCACCGATAGATCTACGTCATCAGCACGATCGCCGCCTATCTTCTCGCTATTACCTGCAAAAGGAGAAGGAACCACAGCAACCAAAAAAACAAATAGGGAAAGAAATCAAAAGATTCTTTCCTAAAATGTAATAGAGGGTTATAAAACCCCTTTTTCGTTCTAATTTGTAACTATGGTTTTGATACACACGCAATAAAAATACAGGCAGTTATCATACACATAAAAATATCAACAGACTATTGAGGAAACAGAGGTGAATAGTTTTTTTTATTTTTTCTCATTTCGTTACAAACAAAAACAAGTATCGAAAAATAAAGTAAATAACTTACTGTCGAATTTGAACTAAAAAAAGAAGCTTTTCAGCTTCCGATCGCCGTACATAGCGGGGTCGATGACGGCGTGTGGACGCGTGTGCCCGATGACCGCGGCTTGGCCTGACAGAGGCCGGAGCCCGGAGGGCCTTTCTTTTCTCCTCTTTCAGAGGATTTTAAGTGTTTTTTTTTTTTAAAAACTAACTTTGAAAATAAATTTTAGGTTAAAATTTGGCTTATATAGCCTTATTAAAACGATGTCGTTTAGCTTAAAATAATAAGCTTCAAAACGGCGTCGTATCAATGCTGAGGATCTGCGTATTGACCCGTGACCCGGGGAGGATCCGTGTGTTTTTGGAAAATGGGCTAATTGCCCAATTGGTCCTTCCGCATTTTAATCTTTATAATTTCATTTTATTTTTATTTTAATTCGGCCCTAATCTTTTATATTTGTTTCAATTTAATCCTAACGGCCATTAAAATCCATTCTGAAGAACGATGTCATTTTGGGATTAGGACAAATTGCCCAGTGAGTCCCTTGTAGTTTTGAATGCTTTCCAATTAGACCTAAATTTCTTTTTTTTTTGTCATTTTAAAATTAGCCCTTGAACTTTAGTTTTATTTAATTTTAATCCTTTTAAATATCTTTGCATAATTTATTTATTAAATACCTTATATATTATTTATTTTTATAAATATTAGTTATATAAAATAGTATATATTTTTATTTATTTTTATTATTATACATTTTATTTATAAATTTTATTATACATTATATATTTTACTATATATATTATTCCTTGCATTTTTTTATATTTTATGTATTATTTTATTATTCATTAATTATGTAAAATTTAAATTATTTTTAAAATTATTATTTAATAATAGTACATATTATCCTTATTTATATGATAGTATTTATATTTCATTATATTTTATTTATATATTACATATCATATTTTATTATATATTATTCCTTATAATATCTTCCTTTTATTATAGATATTATTTCATAATCTATTATTCATTGGTATATAAAAATTAACATTTGTAAATTATTATAAACTAATACATATATTATTATTATATATTTAATGTTTAGTATTTTAAAATTTACTACAAAAGTTTATTCCTATTTAACATATTATTATTTTTATAAGTATATTAAGTTATTACATCATGTAATATATTTTATATATATATATATATATATATATATATTAATCATCTCTAAAAAACTCACCTTCATCATTTATACCTTGTTTTAAATATTTTATTAAATACTTCATCTATTTTTTTTAAAATTTTGTATTCATTTTCTTATCTTCATTTTTTGATTTGTATGTTCATAATTTTGTTTATTTATTTTTTTGTATCTTATTATATTTACTTAATATTATTTTAAAATGGTAATAATATCTCACCACCTATTTGTTATTTTTATATTTATTGTTTACCATATTTACATAAGAATTGATTATTTATGTTGTTTTAAGTTATATTTTCATAGAATATTGTTATATATTATGTAATTTATATATTACTAGATTCATTGCTTTCTATGTTATGTTTTGTATGAAATATTATTATGTATGTATTATGTAATCTATATTGTTATTCTCATTGTTTTCTATGATTATAACTGCATGAAATGATAATGTATATTATAATTTATGTCGTCATTCATCATTTACCTTATTATATTTGTATGAAGTGTTAAAGTATGTAGTTTATATTGTTAGTATTGATATCGTAGTATGTTAAATGCATCATTGTTTTTCTTAAAGAAATTTTATTTCGTCTACTCTAAAATTTTTAAAAATGAGGCAATGTTTTGATATTTAGGAATTCGGGAAAAAGTACCCTAACATGCTGGGTTGCGGTTTCCTGTTTGTCTAAATATCTAAAATATCCTTCTAAATAAGTTTTGAAAATTACAAGACGATTTTAGTTACGAAAGTTTAAAAATATCGTGTCCAGTCATGCTGGATGTGATGTTTATATTCTTTTGAAGCAATGGAATCTTGATTTTTTTTAAAAACTCAAATTATTACGGTTTTAAAAGAGATCTTATTCTTTCAAATATTTGACATTAAGATAAAATTATTCAATTTGGTACTAATTTTGGGCATTACGAGGGTGCTAATCCTTCCTCGTACGTAACCGACTCCCGAACCTATTTTCTCGTAATCTCGTAGACCAAAACGTTTTATAAAGTGATCCAATCACACTTTAAAAGATTGGTGGCGACTTCCATTTTCATTTTTTTTTTAAAATCGCTTTTAAGGAGGTTTCGACAGCTTGGCGACTCCACTGGGGACATAAGAGAGTCGAGCCAAGAAGTTGATTATTTTCTGTCTTAATGTCGGAAGTTTGGAAAATTTAAAATTTGATCCTTTTTTACATGTGTTTGCTACATATGTTTGTTATCCTGTTGCCGTACATTGCATTTGCATGACCGTTGTGGTCGCACCCCTAAGTGGGAGTGAGAGGCTACGCTTTCGTGAGGTTTTCACCTCCGTATGAGCTAGTGGGTTGCTTCCGGGATACTGTACCTATGTCTTCGTGAGATTTTCATCTCCGTATGGCCATAGGGAAATGTGTCCCCCTGAACTGAACTTGGACTATATGAGCCTATAATGGGTGAGGACCGAGGAATCTGCTGGTTCAGGTACCCTTGCTTTAGAACTAAAACTCATATAGTGAACTTTAAGGGCTTACCCTAGGGAAGATGGTGATAGCATTTAGTAAGTTACCCTTGTAAGTATTGGTTTATCATTTTTTTTATATATGATACTGACCTATTTTATTTTGCTGTCATTGCATGTCACTCAACATTTAAAGATGTCGATTCAAGGTTTGATTTCTAGATTAGAAAGTTTTGTAATGAGGAATGAATACCTTAATAAAGTGGAGGACAACGCCTCTGTCTGTACCTGGTCAGAGAAAACTCAGTTAGGAAAAGGAGGTAGTGTCACCGAGGGGTATACATCAGAGTTATGGGACTTCACTCATATTAATTCGACACAAAATGACTTTCAAGAGTTGAGAGGCATCTGGGCCCAATGGGATGACGAGGCTAAGCAGCTTTTCTACCAGAATTATGGAGATCTTCTCTATTTGTTAGACATCAAGGTAGACAAGCATTTATTTCGAGCCATGGTACAGTTTTGGAACCCTGCTTATAGTTGTTTTACATTTGGGGAGGTAGACTTAGTACCTACTTTGGAGGAGTATACAACCTTACTTCGCTGTCCAAAAGTCCAAGGTAACAAAGCTTATGTTAGGCCTGCTAATCTTCCTACTTTCGTGAAAAAATTAATGACGATCACGGGGATGAGTGAACAGTGGGCCGCAGCTCGTGTTTAACAAAAAAGTGATGGTAAATGCGTTCCGTGGGCAAGTTTGAGGGATTTAATATTGGCACACCCAGATGTGAAGAGGAGGGTCGATGTCTTAGCTTTAAGCATTTATGGTTTAATGATCTTTCCAGAGGCTATGGGACACAAAGATAAAGCGGTTGCGGATTTATTCGATCGACTTGGTAAGCAGAACACACCTGTGCCTGCAATCCTAGCTGAGACGTTTAGATCCTTGAGCGCATGTCAGAGAGCTAGTGAAGGAAGGTTTATTAGATGTGCACAGTTGTTGTTGGTTTGGTTCCACAGTCATTTTTGGAAGGTTGATAAGGTTCCTTGCCGAGTGTTCTTCAAAGACTACTCACCGCTAAAGGAAGCAGTAGCTACGCCAAGGAGGGATGACATTACAGAAGAAAGGTGGATAGAAATACTTCAGAACCTCCGAGAAGAAGATGTTATGTGGAAAGCCCCTTGGATGACCCCTAGCGAAATTCTTTATGGTGTGGAAGCTTTGATTGGGTACCTCTTCCTGGAATTTGGAGAGTTGTCGATTATACACCATTGCTCGTCCTAAAACAATACAAGGTGGAGCAGTTTATACCGGCAACACAAGGGCTAGCTTAGAGTGACTTCTTATATAAAGGGGATCATTATAAGAAAAAGATGCGAGAAATTTTTGAGGCTTGGAAGAAGGTTTGCTGCGTGAAGATTCTGACTAAAGGACCAACGACAACTCTTGAATATAAAGGGTGGTTCTGCGAGAGAGTCAATAATAATGTCCCTAGACCAAGTTTGGGGATTGCTCGATTGATGGAGGAGAATTTACGAGTGATTCCATCAGAATTAGAGGTCATAAAGTAAGAGTTCGAAAGGAAGAATTTGGAGCTCGAGAAAAGGATAGAGAGGTTGGAGGAGGAGAAGATGTACCTAAGCTTAGAAATCGATGTTCAGAAAATCGAGGTCGAAAAAGTAAGGAAAGAAAAAAAGAAGATTGAGGAAGACCGAGATGACTTGAAGACGCGGTATAAGAAGACACAGCTATCATTGAAGAGAGCTGGATTGGGGAAATCTTCAGAACAGTGGCAACAAGAGGTTCAAGAAGAAAGAACCAAAGTTCAATATTGGGAGAAGAAGTTCCAAGAGATGCAAGCGCAGAATCAGGCCTTAGAGAAGGAGAAGCAAGGATTAAAGGCTAAGGTGACAGAGCTAGGACGATCTCTTTATCATCACCGAAGTCGCAATTCTGAGGTCGAGTTAAAAGCAAGTCTGAACAAGATTGAAGAAATGAAGCACAACATTGGAAGGTTGGAAACAACACTGCA
Organism: Gossypium anomalum; assembly: GCA_025698475.1. Taxonomy (NCBI): domain Eukaryota; kingdom Viridiplantae; phylum Streptophyta; class Magnoliopsida; order Malvales; family Malvaceae; genus Gossypium; species Gossypium anomalum. The sequence continues at coordinate 81,736,574 of CM046961.1, forward strand.
GAACTGTAAACTATGAATAGAGCAGCTCGAGGCAAGAGAAGGACACTGGAAGGAAGAACTTCACCATCTTCAAGATCAAGTTAGAGACAGAGATTATCTCATGGGAGAAGCCATAGTCCAGATTGAAGAGGTTGCTGACCATCTGCAAGATATGGCAATGCAAGCCAATGTATTAAGTACAAAGTATGAGTCAGTGTCAGATAAAGGTCAAGAATTAGCTTTGTTATTAGATAGGGTTAAAACTCTAGGCCTGAGGGCAAAGGCGCGTTTGTAATCCATTTTGTATAAAGATTTTTGTTTCTTAAATAGTGTTTTCTAAAAATTGAATCAGAATCGATATCTTTTGCATTCATGCATTTACATCTCATCACATCATATGCATTCAAATTTATAGAAAGACCCTAATTAGTTAAAATTATTAGAGAGAAAGAGAGAGTAAGAAAAAGAAAATCTGGAAGCAACACATCCTTACGATACACGAGCTAAGTCAAAGAATATGGATCAAAGACTTGAGTAGATTCAGAAAGAAATGCAAGAGCAGTTGCAGGAGCAACTGGCAAAAATCCAACAAGAGATGAAGGATCAAATGTTGGAGGCTCAGAGGAATATGATGGCTGAGATGGCTCAGCTTCTGAAGGGGGCGACGGATAAAGGAAAGGCCCCTATTACCATTACTAAAGGAGATAACGAGGATCATCCTCCGGGTTTTACCCCACCCCATGTACAAACTCAATCTGAAGCATATCCTCGAAGGCTGTCCATTACAATAAGGCCTCAACATGGGCAAGTAGATGCTGGAATACCCATAAATTATCAAACTGGCTCAGGATTCAACCTAGGAGATAACCCTACCAATCTAGTCATTCCTGATTTAGATGTAGCTGAGAGGAAAGAGATGAGGCTCGAATCATCAAGGCAATTGGAGGAACGTTGTAAACGGTTAGAAGAGAAGTTTAATGCATTAGAAAACACTGATAATCGTCAAGGAATCGATGCCAAAGACTTGAGTTTGGTCCCAGATTTGGTGCTTCCCCATAAGTTCAAGATGCTAGAGTTTGAGAAATACAATGGGACTACTTGCCTTGAGACCCATATCACCATGTTCTGTAGACGGATGACTGGCTATGTAAACAATGATCAGTTATTGATCCATTGTTTTCAAGATAGTTTGGTTGGAGCAGCGGCTAGATGGTATAATCAATTGAGTCGTGCAAGGATTAGTTTTTGGAGAGACCTAGCGCAAGATTTTATGCAGCAATATAACCATGTTACTGACATGACTCCGGATAGAATCACGTTACAGAACATGGAAAAGAAGCCTAATGAAAGTTTTAGGCAATATGCCCAGAGACGGAGGGAGGTCGCCATGCAAGTTCAACCACCGCTCTTGGAGAAAGAGACTACTATGCTGTTCATCAACACTTTAAAGGCCCCATTCATTACCCACATGATTGGAAGTACCACCAAGAGTTTTGCCGATATAGTTATGGCAGGAGAAATGATTGAGAACGCCATAAGAGGTGGCAAGATAAAGGGGGAAGCTACTAAAAGATCAGCTTCAAGAAGAAAGGATAATGAGGTGAATAATACGAGTAGCTATAATTCAAAAGCGGTTACGGTTAGTCAGCCCAGAGTAACTACGGTTGGGCAACAAGATTCTCAAAAGCAGGGATCTGGTTCAAGACAAACTTCTAAAAAGATCTCATTTACGCCTATCCTAGTGACGTATCGGGAGCTTTATCAAAGTTTATTCAATGCGCATGTAATAGCCCCTTTTCATTTGAAACTGTTACAAACCCCGATATCCCAAATGGTATGATGCAAACGCCAAATGTGAGTACCATGCGGGGATATCGGGGCATTCAATTGAAAATTGCACTGGTTTTAAGAAGGCAGTGGAAAGACTAATCAAGATGGGGGTCATAAAATTTGACGACACCCCTAGTACAGAGAACCCGTTGCCAAATCATGGTGATCAAAGGGTAAATGAAGTTAGGGATACGGGTATGAGAAGGATTAAAGAGGGCGTATCTGAGGTGAGAACGCTGATGAAAATGATTTGGGAAGAAATGGTGAAAGGAGAGATGATAATCTCTAAAGAGAGGAATAAAGGAGCAAGGGACTACTGTGAGTTCCATGCTGAAGAGGGGCACAAGATCCAGAAATGCGACGAGTTTAAGGCCTTGGTACAAAGCCTTATGGACAACAAAGAGCTAGAATTTTATGAAGCTGGCTCAAATGAGGGACATATATACACATTAGAAGGTGCACCGAAGAATCAAAACCGGCCAAGGATTATTATTTCTTTACCAAGAAATAATGAAGTTGAAATACCAATGGCACCAAAAGTCATCATTCATAAACCTGTTTCCTTTCCTTATAAGGAAAACAAAAGGGTACCCTAGAATTATAACTGCCATGTGTCAATGCCGGAAAGGGAGTATATAGCCAGTGCTTCTAAGGAAGCTTAAGGTGAGGGTTCTTACACATGTAGTGGGAAGCGCTACGATGCAGAAGGCGTCAAAGTTGAGCCTACAAAAGCAAAAACTTTTGACAAAGGAAAAGGGACTGAGACACTAGTTAATGAGCCAGTGAAGGAAGAAGAAGCCAAAAAAAATTTAAAATTCTTAAAACACAGCGAGTACAGCGTGGTTGAACAATTGTGTAAACAACCAGCTCGTATATCAGTGTTGGCTTTGCTTCTAAGTTCAGAAGCATATCAGGAAGCATTAATGAAGGTGCTCAATGAGACTTATGTTACTAATGATATATCCGTCAATAAGTTGGATCGATCGGTTAGTAACATAAGTGCTGACAATTTCATCTATTTCAATGATGATGAAATTCCACCTGGTGGCATGGGATCAGTTAAAGCTTTAAACATCACCACTCGTTGTAAGGGGTATACACTGCCAAGTGTACTTATTGATAATGGATCAGCTTTAAATGTCTTTCCATTAACAACATTGAACAGATTGCCCATAGATAGTTCTCACATGAAAACATGCCATAATGTAGTGAGAGCATTTGATAGCAAGAAAAGGAAGGTCATAGGAAGAATCAATATTGCTTTGATGATTGGGCCAAATACTTATGAGGTGGACTTTTTAGTGATAGACATTAAACCCTCTTACAATTGCCCTCATCTCTGCACCAGAAATTGAAATTAGTAGCTGATGGATGGTTGGTCACTATAAAGGCGAAGGAGGACATTATAACGACAGTTACTAGTAGTGCACCCTATGTAGAAGCCAACGAGGAGGCAATTGAATGCTCTTTATGTTCATTAGAATTCGTCAACGCAACATTCATTGCAGAGGGGAATGAGGTGCTGGTGCCTAAGATATCTAAAACTACGAGGATGGGTCTACAAATGACAATAGGGAGAGGAGCCTTTCCAGGAAAAGGCTTGGGAAGATATCTTCAAGGAGGGTTTCAAGTTCTGGAGTAAAAAGAGAAGAGAGACCATTTTGGTTTGGGTTTCAAGCCTGATCAAAAGCAAAGGAGGAGGGAAATAGAAAAGCGTCAAGAAAGGAGAAGGGCGCGTTTAAGTGGAAAAGAAGTAGAATGGGAATCGATGACGTTCCCCCATATATCCCAAACCTTTGTATCAGGCTGAAGGAGGGTTGCTTAAAGAGGAAAGCTTCTACATTAATGATGTGCATAATGAGGAATTTGGACAAGGAAACCTTGAGGGCATTCGCCCTTAAGAACCGGGAAGCTCTTTGAACAATTGGGTTGCAGAGGAACTTCCTGTAGTTTTTAAAGATTCTTCAGAGTAATTTTCAAAACACTCTTATTACTCTAAAGCCTAGGAGTAGTAAGATTTCATTTGTAAAATAGGCTCATGTTCAGATATTTACATTTCAATAAACCATAACTTTTGTTATCAATTCAAGTAAATATTCTTTTATACTGTTCAGTATTCTTTTGACCTTTACATTCTTTCATTCATAACATGAAAATATTCCAAAAATTTATTTATTCTTTGTACATTCTTTTGTACCCCACAGGTCCCTAGATATCAATGATATGAGCACTGATACTACAAATCCTAGATTCTCTTTTGAGCAAGATATGTGTTTAGAAGAACTTCAGAATTTTGAAGATGATAGGGATTGTGATATGTCTCCAGATATTCTGAGAATGGTAAAGCAAGAGGAGAAACAAATTCTACCCAATAAGAAAGAGGCAATAGAGAATGTAGCCTTGGAGGAAGGGAAGGAGGTGAAAATTGGCACACAAATTGCTAAAGAAACCAGACAAGCTCTAGTTGAACTGCTACGTGAATTCAAAGATATATTTGTGTAGTCATATCAGGATATACCAGGACTGAATACTGATATCGTGGTACACCGTCTTCCTATAAGACAAGATTGCAAACCCGTTCAACAAAAATTACGAAGGATGAGGCCTGATATTGTGTTGAAGATAAAAGAGGAAGTCAAAAAGCAATTTAATGCTGGATTCTTACAGGAAGTTAAGTACTCAGAATGGGTAGCTAATATTGTGCCTATTCCTAAGAAAGATGAGAAGGTACAAATGTGTGTAGATTATAGAGATTTGAATAAAGCTAGCCCAAAGGACAACTTTCCTTTACCGCACATCAACACTTTGGTAAATAATATAGCGGAATATTCGTTGTTCTCCTTTATGGATGGTTTCTCAAGGTACAATCAGATAAAGATACATCCTGAAGACATGGATAAAACTACCTTCATAACATTGTGGGGCACATTCTGTTACAAGGTAATGCCCTTTGGGTTGAAAAACGCAGGGGCAACCTACCAAAGGGCTATGGTGACCTTATTCCACGATATGATGCACAAAGAGATTGAGGTGTATGTTGATGATATGATTGTCAAATCTCAAACGGAGGAGGAACATATTGAAGTTTTAAGGAAGCTGTTCCTGAGATTAAAGAAGTTTCAGTTAAAACTTAATCCGGCAAAGTGCACTTTTGGAGCTAAGTCAGGGAAATTGCTAGGTTTTGTGGTCAGCGAAAAGGGAATAGAAGTTGACTTAGATAAAGTTAGAGCCATACGATATTTGCCTCCACTATGTACTTAGAAGAAAGTTCGGGGTTTTCTTGGAAGGTTGAATTACATTGCTTGATTTATTTCACAATTAACTGAGAAATGTGATCCTATATTTCGCCTCCTTAGAAAACACAACCAAGGTACTTGGGAGGAAGAATGCCAGAATGCCTTCGATAAAGTCAAGTAATACTTGTTAAACGCTCCAGTAGTATCTCCACCCAGTCCAAATAAACCATTAATTCTGTACTTATCGGTGTTTAGTAACTCTATGGGATGTGTGCTTGGTCAACATGACAAGTCAGGAAGAAAGGAGAAAGCGATATATTACCTCAGTAAGAAATTCACTGAGTGTGAAATAAGATATTCGCCAATCAAAAAGTTGTGTTGTGCTCTAATTTGGACAACTCGAAGGTTAAGGCAATATATGCTATATCATACGACTTGGCTAATTTCAAAACTTGATCCATTAAAGTACATGATGGAGTCAATCGCCCTAAATGGAAGAATGGCAAGATGGCAAATATTGCTCTCAGAGTTTGATATAGTCTATGTAAGTCAAAAAGCTATAAAAGGAAGTGCAATAGCAGAATTTTTGGCTAGCAGAGCTTTAGAAAATTATGAGCCTTTGAGTTTTGATTTCCCTAATGAGGAGTTGATGTACGTATCAGCTATTGAAGAATATTCATGGAAGTTGAACTTCGACGGCACATCTAACGCAGTAGGAAATGGAATTGGGGCAGTGTTGGTATCCCCAAATGGTGATCATTATCCATTTACATGTAAATTGGATTTTGACTGTACAAACAACATGGCCGAATATGAAGCATGCATCATGGGGATTAGAGCGGCCAAGGAGCGGGAAATTAGAACTTTGGAAGTATATGAAGACTCTGCGTTGGTATTTTACCAACTTAGGGGTGAATGAGAGACAAGGGACCCCAAATTGATTAATTATTGAAAGATAGTTTTGGAGTTACTTGAAGAGTTTGATAACGTCACTTTCAATTATCTCCCACGGGATGAAAATCAGATGCCGGATGCTTTGGTGGCATTGGCTTCTATGATTAGAGCAAATAAATAAGAGGATATGAAACCAATTTAGATGAGCATTTCTGGGGTTCCAGCTCATTGCTATAACATCGAAGAAGAGGAAAAAGGTGACCATCTTTGGTATCAGGATATATTACAGTATGTGAAAAATTGTGAATATCCTGAGCAAGCAACTGAAAACGATAAAAGAACTTTAAGGAGGTTAGCCTGTGAATATGTGCTAGATAGGGATATCCTTTATAAAAGAAGGAAAGATCAGGTGCTTTTGAGATGTGTTGACGCTGTAGAAGCTAAACAAATCCTGGAAGAAGTACATGAAGGAGTTTGTGGGACACATGCTAATGGCTTTACGATGGCAAGGCAAATTATGAGGTTTGGATACTATTAGTCTACTATGGAAGGAGATTGTATCAGCTATGCTAAGAAATGTCACAAATTCCAGATATATGGGGACAAGATCCATGTACCACCTTCTCCTTTGCATGTTATGACTTCTCCATGGACCTTTTCCATGTGGGGCATGGATGTCATTGGGCCAACATCACCAAAAGCTTCGAATGGGCATCGTTTCAATTTCGTGGTCATTGACTACTTCACAAAATGGGTAGAGGCAGCTTCTTATGCTAGTGTCACCATGTCAGCAGCAAGTCGATTCTTGAAAAAGGAAATCATTTGTCGGTATGGAATACCTGAGAGGATCATATCTGATAATGCATTAAACTTAAACAACAGCATGATTGCGGAAGTTTGCAGCCAATTCAAGATTAAACATCATAATTCATCTCCATATCACCCAAAGTTGAATGGGGCAGAAGAAGCTGCTAATAAAAACATCAAGAAGATAGTGGGGAAAATGACTGAAACCTACAGAGATTGGCATGAAAAGTTACCGTTTGCACTCTTAGCCTATAGAACATCCGTCAAAACCTCTACTGGGGCAACTCCTTTCTTGTTAGTTTATGGGATGGAGGCAGTGTTACCCATTAAAGTTGAAATACCTTCTCTTCGAATTTTTTCAGAGATAAAGTTAGATAAAGCGGAATGGATTCAATCCCGGTATGACCAATTGAAATTGATCGAATAAAAGAGGCTAAAAGCTATTCGCCATGGTCAGATGTATCAGAAGTGAATGATGTGAGCCTATGACAAGAAAGTTCGTCCAAGAGAATTCCATGAAGGGGACCTTGTATTGAAAAAGATTCTCCCCATACAAAAGGATTTTAGAGGAAAATGGATGCCGAATTGGGAAAAGCCATATGTTGTGAAGAAGGCTTTCTCCGGTGGTGCACTAATTTTGACAGAAATGGATGGGAAGATTTTACCCAATCCAGTGAATTAAGACTCAGTCAAGAAATACTTTGTCTAAAAGAGAGGGGAATCCAAAGTGAAAACCCACAAAGGGCGCTTTGAGACTTCTGGAAAAAAAATGGAGAGGCCAAGGTGAAAACCCGCAAAGGGCTCTTTAAGACCAAAGGGGTTTTGAGTTGAAAACCCAGAAGGGCTGCTCAAATTTCAAGAGGCATGCAGTGACCTTGCTATACTTGATTTAACGAGAAGTGGGGTGTGTTACATACCGGGGCATCATCAAAGTACTTTTGATTTTCTAAACGCATGTTAAAACTCAAAATAGTCTTCATGGGATTTGTATACAGAAGCCCAATCATTGATATGTTGGACATCGAGTTTTTGTTCTGATTACTATCTTTAGATTCTTTTTCTTCTCAAAGATGGTTTTCAAATTACTCTCTTGTTAAGATCAGATTTTTGTCTTCTAAAGTGTGTTGTATTGAAATGATGATTGATGAACTAAATATTTTTACAATCGAAGTTTTGCATATTACTCTGGGAATTGCTAGAAAATACAAGAAACTAAAACAGAATAATTGTTTGAAGAATTCCCATAAGTAAGGGTCGAAGGTATTCGGGGAAATTTCTTCAGTCCAAAGAATGTTTGGATAATTCAAATGATTCAATCTTAGGAGAGGATCGTTTCCACCAGAATGGTACAGTAGGACCAACCTTTCAAAACATAAGACCAGAGTTTGATTGATATTCTGAGATAGGAATTTTTGATAGGTGAATAAGTAAAGACATCCGAAATAGGAATCATTTTCATAACATCTTGCATCATAATAGGTCTATTTAGAGGCATTTGACTCATTTTGATCATGAGGCATAAGTGCATACACATTTTACAGGTTATGTCCCCTAAGGGATAATGTAGATGACCGATGGCAGATTTGGCGTCTCTGTATTGTCAGAGAGCAGGTCGAAGATAGCAGATTTGGCGTCTCTGTATTGTCAGAGAGCATATCGAAGATAGCGGATTTGGCGTCTCTATATTGTCAGAGAGCAGATCGAAGATAGCGGATTTGGCGTCTCTGTATTGTCAAAGAGCAGATCAAAGATAGCAGATTTGGCGTCTCTATATTGTCAGAGAGCAGATCGAAGATAGCAGATTTGGCATCTCTGTATTGTCAGAGAGCAGATCAAAGATAGCAGATTTGGCATCTCTGTATTGTCAAAGAGCAGATCAAAGATAACAGATTTGGCGTCTTTGTATTGTCAGAGAGCAGATCAAAGATAGTAGATTTGGCATCTCTGTATTGTCAGAGAGAAGATCGAAGATAGCAGATTTGGCGTCTCCATATTGTCAGAGAGCAGATCAAAGATAGTAGATTTGGCGTCTCTGTATTGTTAAAGAGCAGACCGAAAATAGCAGATTTGGCGTTTCTATATTGTCAGAGAGCAGATCGAAGACATCAACATGGCATCCCTGAGATTGCAGGGAGCAGGTTGAAGGTAGCAGATATTGCCTTCCTGAAGTTACAGTGAAGCAAATTCAAGCTATCATATTTATGGTCCAATACCTCTAAAGTTGCAGATAGGTTGAAGGCCATTTGAAGAAAGATCTAAAGACTGGGCCAGACCGGGCAAAATGGGTCCTTTTATAGTCTTTTCTCTATTATCGTTACACGACAATGAGCAAAGAGGGGCAGCTGTAGTAGCCCATTTCTACCCGGCCCATAAAATAAATAAACAAAGTTTGCCGAAACTAAAAAACAGTCCATTAAATAAGGTTCTTCAAACAGTCCATTTACAAATCCAGATTACATTTAGCCCAATTACAGTTTATTGACCCAAATATCTAAAGCCTATACCCGATACACCCTTAACCCAAGAACGGACGGGGCCCAAGTGGCCCAACTTGTTAGCAGAAGACGGAAAGGCCTAGGATTTCAAAAACCCTAGGCGCTGTAAACACCCTAACAGTCACGCCTCTTCGCCTCACCCCGTGACTCTGGCCCCGAATCACGCCATAGTCAACATGCAAATCAATGCCAGCATTATCGCCCCAATCTTGCCACTGATAGATTTCCGACATCAGCACAATCGTCGCCTATCTTCTCGCTATTACCTGCAAAAGGAGAAGGAACCACAGCAACCAAAGAAACAAACAGGGAAAGAAATCAAAAGATTCTTTTCCAAAATGTAACAGAAGGTTATAAAACCCCTTTTTCATTCTAATTTGTAACTACGGTTTTGATACACACGCAATAAAAATACAGGCAGTTATCATACACATAAAAATATCAACAGACTATCGAGGAAACAGAAGTGAATAGTTTTTTTTTATTTTTTCTCATTTAGTTACAAACAAAAACAAGTATCGAAAAATAAAGTAAATAACTTACTGTCGAATTTGAACTAAAAAAAGAAGCTTTTCAGCTTCCGATCGTCGTACACGGCGGGGTCAGTGACGGCGTGTGGGCGCGTGTACCCGATGACCGGGGCTTGGCCTGACGGAGGCCGGAGCCCAGAGGGCCTTTCATTTCTCCTCTTTCAGAGGATTTTAAGTGTTTTTTGTTTTTTAAAAAACCTAACCTTGAAAATGAATTTTAGGTTAAAATTTGGCTTATATAGCCTTATTAAAACGATGTCGTTTAGCTTAAAACAATAAGCTTCAAAACGGCGTCATATCAATGCTGAGGATCCGCGTATTGACCCGTGACCTGGGGAGGATCTGCGTGTTTTTGGAAAATGGGTTAATTGCCTAATTGGTCCTTCCACATTTTAATCTTTATAATTTCATTTTATTTTTATTTTAATTCGGCCTTAATCTTTTATATTTGTTTCAATTTAATCCTAACGGCCATTAAAATCCATTCTGAAGAACGACGTCGTTTTGGGATTAGGGCAAATTGCCCAGTGAGTCCCTTGTAGTTTTGAATGCTTTCCAATTAGACCTAAATTTCTTTTTTTTTGTCATTTTAAAATTAGCCCTAGAACTTTAGTTTTATTTAATTTTAATCCTTTTAAATATCTTTGCATAATTTATTTATTAAATACCTTATATATTATTTATTTTTATAAATATTAGTTATATAAAATAGTATATATTTTTATTTATTTTTATTATTATACATTTTATTTATAAATTTTATTATACATTATATATTTTACTATATATATTATTCCTTTCATTTTTTTATATTTTATGTATTATTTTATTATTCATTAATTATGTAAAATTTAAATTATTTTAAAATTATTATTTAATAATAGTACATATTATCCTTATTTATATGATAGTATTTATATTTCATTATATTTTATTTATATATTACATATCATATTTTATTATATATTATTCCTTATAATATCTTCCTTTTATTATAGATATTATTTCATAATCTATTATTCATTGGTATATAAAAATTAACATTTGTAAATTATTATAAACTAATACATATATTATTATTATATATTTAATGTTTAGTATTTTAAAATTTACTACAAAAGTTTATTCCTATTTAACATATTATTATTTTTATAAGTATATTAAGTTATTACATCATGTATTTTTATATATATATATATTTTATATATATATATATATATATTAATCATCTCTAAAAACTCACCTTCATCATTTATACCTTGTTTTAAATATTTTATTAAATACTTCATCTATTTTTTTTAAAATTTTGTATTCATTTTCTTATCTTCATTTTTTGATTTGTAGGTTCATAATTTTGTTTATTTATTTTTTTGTATCTTATTATATTTACTTAATATTATTTTAAAATGGTAATAATATCTCACCACCTATTTGTTATTTTTATATTTATTGTTTACCATATTTACATAAGAATTGATTATTTATGTTGTTTTAAGTTATATTTTCATAGAATATTGTTATATATTATGTAATTTATATATTACTAGATTCATTGCTTTCTATGTTATATTTTGTATGAAATATTATTCTGTATGTATTATGTAATCTATATTGTTATTCTCATTGTTTTCTATGATTATAACTGCATGAAATGATAATGTATATTATAATTTATGTCGTCATTCATCATTTACCTTATTATATTTGTATGAAGTGTTAAAGTATGTAGTTTATATTGTTAGTATTGATATCGTAGTATGTTAAATGCGTCATTGTTTTTCTTAAAGAAATTTTATTTCGTCTAATCTAAAATTTTTAAAAATGAGGCAATGTTTTGATATTTAGGAATTCGGGAAAAAGTACCCTAACATACTGGGTTGCGGTTTCCTGTTTGTCTAAATACCTAAAATATCCTTCTAAATAAGTTTTGAAAATTACAAGATGATTTTAGTTACGAAAGTTTAAAAATATCGTGTCCAATCATGCTGGATGTGATGTTTATATTCTTTTGAAGCAATGGAATCTTTATTTTTTTTAAAAACTCAAATTATTACGGTTTTAAAAGAGATCTTATTCTTTCAAATATTTGACATTAAGACAAAATTATTCAATTTGGTACCAATTTTGGGAGTTACGAGGGTGCTAATCCTTCCTCGTGCGTAACCAACTCTCGAACCTATTTTCTCGTAATCTTGTAAACCAAAACGTTTTATAAAGTGATCCAATCACACTTTAAAAGATTGGTGGCGACTCCCATTTTCATTTTTTTTTTTAAAATCACTTTTAAGGAAGTTTCGACACATAAAATAAATAAACTTAAAGATATAGAAAAGGAGAATGAATCAAATCTTGATTATGGGTGATTAGCTCACTTCGGTAACCCACATCAATTGTCATTTTAGGTTCCTCGTCAATCAACTAGTCGCTATCACAACAAGATCTCCCGATCTTCCACTAACATAACAAGTGAGCAAGGACTACTTATCTTCTGACCTCAAAGTCCAGACTAGCTTGGGGTGAAGGTGTTCACAGATAGGCCCACCTTGGTGACTTTCCTGGGTTGTCAGGCCTAGGGTTTGTTTCACATTCTTCCTTTCCCAAATAGCTAATCCATTGAGTAACCCTACAAAATAGTCAATAGATAAAACCTCCACTCACTAATCCCCCATAGATGGATTAGTTCCTCATGGTTTTCATAAAAAATATAGAATCAATATGAATAGAAAGCATGCTAATTAAATCGATAGTTTAGAGTATATGAAAGAGCCTGATTGTATTGAGATTAATCATAAATCCACAAAGTTTCAATGCTTTCCACAATTCAGATCTCTTGAGAACAACGAAAAACAAGTGAAATAAATTCTAAAACCTAAAATGAAAGGAAATCTAAACTAAATTTACTAAAGAAAATCTAGGCTAAGTGAATTATGTCTATAACATTAGCCAAAGGAGCCTATTTATAGAGTTCAGGTGGTCGTCGTCCTCAACCCTAGGTTAGTTAACATTTTTGAGCTTTATTTTTGATTGTGTAGACCAAAATACCCCTGTTTCGTATTTGATTTTCGTCCCAAAGTTGATGTTACGTCACACCAGGACTTGTGTCGTGACATAGCAGTCAGTATACTTCTTTTGGGATATCTTCAGGTGTATGTCACGACACCCTCAGGCTGTGTCACGACTTTAAAGGTACTCTTGAGGTTTCTCTATTCTGCTCCCTATGTTGCGACATCAGTCATCCCGTGTTGTGATGCAGCAACCAGTATCAGTTTAATATGCTTTTTAAAGGTCTTTTGTACACTCACAAAAGTGCATTAGCTCACCCTTAGGCCTCATCCAGCCCCTGAGGTTAATAACAAACTCAATTTGCACATTTTATTAACTTATTAAAAACTTAAGAAAACATAATTCAAACCTATTGAAAATGCTTGTTTTCAAGCTCTTAAAGTGTGATAATTAGTTTAATCTACTACACCAAATCATGACAGATTGGGTTTTTATTTTGTTAAATCAGTGTTTCTAAATAGTCAGAGTTATAGTATGGAGCATCGTAGAATTCACATATCTTTTTCGAAGAGAATGGTGTATCCTTACCTCTCACTATCACTATTTTCCATATAACACCATGTGGTCTTTGAATTTCCTCATCCCTAAGAGCAGCATTAAATTCTTACAGAAGAGAAATAACATTATTTTCTTTTGGGATTGTGCGAAAACGCTCCCATCTATGATACCCCGTACTAGAGACCAAATTTCATTACAAAGAACCATTAACGGTTCGAATCCCCTTTCTTGAATAAAGATTTTGCCTAAAAGTTCAAGGAAATATTTTTCAACACTTTTATTTCGAAACTTTAGAGGATCCGAAACCGTCGGTGGTTATTGTACATTCAATTTTCTAGATTTCCCAAGTGGCATGTTTGATGTAATCCTATGCTAATACTTAACAAAATATCAAGTAATGTTTCTAATGGAATAGTAAAAAGAAGTTTAGAACTCTTAAACTCGAGTGGAGATACGTCGGATTCCTTGTAGAGCTGTCATCCCGTGAATTATTTGTCTTGGTTTATTCACTATCAAGGAGTGGGTTTCAATTGAAAAAGGGGGTTTTCGATTTTAGGAATTTAAAGTTTTTGTAAAAGTTAAAGATGGTTTTAGAGTTTAAAAGATGTTCATGATATGTTTTAGGGTTGAAATAAGGGTTACATTAACGTTAAAAATAGGTTAAAACAAGCTTAAAATCAGTGGTATACGCGATCGGGTCCGGTGACCCTGTAGAAAATTACAGTGATGTCACGACACAGGGGTTCCGTGTCACAACACAAAGGTGTTATGTTGTGACATCGAGATGGTTTTCTTGATTCCCTTAATTTTGGATGCGATGTTGCAACACAGGGATTCTGTGTTGTGACACCGACTCTGCTTTAACCCAAATTTAATAACTGTTAAGGTTTAAACTAATTAGTTAGTTAAAAATACAAGATTATACATAAGGTTATAATTTGAATTTTAAATTATCAAGTCTTGTTTTCGGATCATTCATTAGCTCCATTAACATATCCAGGGACACTTCATCAGTTCTATTAGTGTTCGTCCAGCGTCTATCATGCCATTCCACCTTCTTCGCTTATCCTATTCTCAAAACTTGTTCATCTGACATCCACTAATCACAGAGAACACTTTCCCTGGCTCAAGGTAGTTAGGTGTTCGAATAATTATTTCGCAACAGGGTTTTCCTAACTTTTCCCTATTTTTCTCATTCAGCTAGTGATCAAATTTAAACGTTTCTGTCTCACCATTGATCTTCATTTTTAATTCATTATTTTCTAGGTCAATGGTGGATCATGAGATGTTGCTAAGAATGGTCTACCCAGCATGATAGGTATTTCACGATCTTCCTCAAAGTCTAAAATTACCTAAGGTTCCAAAATTTCAAAGTATGTCTCAAATTAAAGTTTCAAGGGTTAAATTCAATTATAGTAAGCTTGAATGGCTCAAACGGTCCAAACAAAATGTGTTTATATCATTTTTAGATCATTATGCCTCATAGGATTTCACCTTAAGAAAGCTATTAATACAATTCTAAAGACTTAAAACTTCATGCATGTCTAATTCAAAAAGAAAGAAAATTTTTCATGGCATAATTTCACATGGAACATTTAAAACATACTAAGTCATGATTATGCTAACATAATTCAAAAAAAAATCTGAAAAAAATAAATAATTATAATTTTATATGAGCTAAATTATTAATAAAGATTTTCTCTCACCACTTGATTTATTTTAGCATACTTATGTGTGAAAATTAAAAAAATAAATAAATATATACAAGATTGGCCCTTATCAGCCCCCTTTAAAAACAAGCAATGTCCTCATTGCATAAGAACAAAGCAATGAATGAACACTGTACACCAGGTTGGATTGCAATTAAGAAAGGTGAGTCATGAAGACTACTTAATACCAAGTCTTTTCTTATAGATCCAATCCTATACATGTACATTCACATTACCACATTACTTTGCTCTTTTTTAATTAGAGAACAACTTTTGGTCTTAATTTACTAATGTATTGCAAATAACTCAATTTATTTTATGCATAAAACAAAATATTCCTAAGTAGATAAAAATATCCTTAAAATAATACTAAGAAAAAGAAATTAAAGAAATTCCTCCCCTTTTTATTAATTTGTGACATCCCCTTTTTTCCAAGATTGCTGCAACGTGGGGAAGTGATGTTGCAATGAAGGGAAACGGCAGCGAGTGTTGGATATTTTTCTCATCATCACTATTCTGGGCCTCAAACCCAAAACTGCAAAAATTTTATTACCTGCACTGAAATAAAACTTGACAAAAATAAACTGATTAAACCTTGGGCCAACTTGACCCTCTTACTGAACATAAAAATTAAAATTAAAATAAACTTAAAATTGAAAACAAAAATTAAAACTCCTTAGGGTACTTAGAAAAATTTTCTTAGAAAATTTCATTAAATTAAGTTCCCAGGAAAGGTTGAAGGGGTCACAAATGGTCCCACTTCAATTCCAATCTCCTTAGACAGAATTAATTTAATGCACTAATTCAAGAAATTTTTTCTAATCATGCCATTTAATCTGATGAAGGGAAAACTGAAATCTAAAATAACAGTAGGGAAAGTGAAGAGAACTCCCTCCAAGTTATTGGGGATTGTTACTAATCGAGGCGATGTCAAAAGACCATTTATCATTCCAATCATACCCATCTAGAAAGAAAAAATCATCTTGCCCAACAATTATGTCCAACATTTGATCATGGAATAGCAGTAGGAAATGTTCTTTCTCCTTTGCTTTGCTCGACTTTCTATCATTCATACAGATCTACCTACCTGTGATTGTCCTTAATGGAGTCAGCTCATTATCTATGATATCTTCTTTCTTTGATACATGTCTTACCCATTGAATGTCGTGGATGGGATAAATGGTCCTTGGTTTTTACCATTGAGACTCGAGTTTCCCAAGATCAAATACTCGAGATTGGATCAATCTCTTCTATCCCTCAATAGAAATCTTTTCAGTATCTAATGACCTTTTCAAAACTGTGAAGTTTAACTCAAGTGGCTCTTCTCTTGATGGGTTGTATTCCGAACATTAGCGGCTCCATTCCCTTGAACATCATTTTTATTCTTAAGGTCCATTTCTACGGCTTGTCTTTGGGCTAATCTTTCTCGTCTTCTTTGTCTAAATGCCCACTCAATTTTAGGGTTTACAGGGAGTAAATCAATTATTAAATATATACTTATGAATACCTGAAAAGAAAATCACAAAAAAATAAAAAAATTAATAAAATAAAAATAAAAATAAATAAACAAAATTGCAAGAAAAAATTTCACAAATAATGATTAAATCAACAACCCCTGGCAATGGCACAGAAAACTTGTAACGCGTAGGTTTGTGCAGGTGTACACAATTGTTATCAAGTAATAAGTAAGTGTAAGAGTTATCATCTCCACAGACACTATGTTTGTAAAATTACTATTCACAAAATTAGTTAAGAAAAACACAATAATTTTGGGTGATGTTAAATTAAGTTAATTAACTAAATACAAGTTAATCTCAATGCAAGTAAAATAAAATGCAAGGTCATGGTTTAGCAACAATTTTCACGAGTTAACAAAAATAAGATTAATAAGCTAGAATAATTACAACATTTTACTCAATTCATTTTTCATCATGCTTAACAATGTTCCAAAAAAATTTCATGGCAACTCGATCTTTCATTAACTTGAAATTAATTATAAGTCCTTTCGAAACCTTATACTTCAAATAACATGCATACTACCATAATCATATTTAACTAAGAGTTTCTTAGAGTTTATGTGAAGTAACAAGGATAGATTAGGTTTGAAACAATTTAATTACACAAATCTAAAAGTTATGCAAAGTGATAGAGCTCTCTCGAGTTATTATGAACCTTTAATTTAATCAAGCTAATATCTAAATTAAGCATGCACCTTTCAATTATTGTGTCCATTAATCATCATTTGGCTAGAATTGATCAACTAATTCTAATTCATTCAATCACATTTAATGAATTAAATGCATTCATGAGTTTAATTGAAAGCATGAACGATTGAGGCACGGAACATCATAAACTTGAATCAAATGAGCTTCATCAAATTAATGTAATCGTTACAATTAAAACAAAATTAAGTTATCATTGTCAACAGAAAAACATCAAAACAATTTGAAAACATATTTGAATAACTAAGAATAAGAAAAAGGAAGAAGAAACTCTTTGATAA
The DNA here is from genome assembly GCA_025698475.1 of Gossypium anomalum. Taxonomy (NCBI): domain Eukaryota; kingdom Viridiplantae; phylum Streptophyta; class Magnoliopsida; order Malvales; family Malvaceae; genus Gossypium; species Gossypium anomalum. The sequence continues at coordinate 81,754,118 of CM046961.1, forward strand.
GTTAGGTGACTAATCATGGAGGCTTCCTCCAATTCTCACAGCTGTTTCTCCATAAATTGGTCCTCAAGGTAGTTGGCCAAGAGTGGTTTTCCTCAAGGGAAAATGCTAGCTAAGGGAGGTGGAGAAATGGAAGGCTTATGCATGGAAGAGGGGAAAGGAAAAGATGAGAGGATTTAGAGAGGGATGGAGGATGACTGAATGATTATTCAATAATGAATGAACGAGAAGTAAGGGGTGGTATTTATAGTAGAAAGATGGCTAAGGAGTTTACTAAAAATAGCTTTAATATTCCTTAGGTTTCTCCTTTAATTGGCCGACCATAAATTGTGGAGGAAGGAGTTGATGGTTGCCTGATTCATGTTCGATTCCATGCATGAATCATGCAATGAGGTGGATGGTCTCTTGGGTAAAAGTTGAGAGCTGATTTTTTATTTGTTTACAAGTCCAAGGACCTCTAAAATAATTATCCCAAAGTTAAGTCTAGGTTGCTGTTCATGCCTTAGCCGAATTTGGGCTCCTCTCCCCCTACTTGGACAGTTTTGTGATCTAATTAATCTGGCTTGCTATTCTTAATCAAGACAACTCCAACTAGATCAAATTGAATGCTTAATTTATTGTCTTTGTCATCCAATTGAGGTAGATTTTAACTTATTTCCATGCATGAATTTAATAAGCTTCCCTTCTTATTAATTTAATGGTCCCACTGCAATAATTAAAACACAAAAATTAATATGTAACATAAAATAGTGAAATTAATACAAAAAATTATAAAATTGCATACTTTACTAAAATTATGCTCATTATCTCAATATAAATAGAAATCACCCAATTTAAATATCAAATACTCAAGATTAGCATAAATTTGAAGTAAACAACTGATTTAAACAGCTATAAAAATCTATATAATTTAGAGTTTACAGTAGCGAAGTAGAGTTATACCAGAATTAAGAAGTCAATTTATGTTATAACACCATTCATGCACATAACAATTTCCTACTCATATTACATCTAGAGTATCATAAGAACACTAAAACACTAAGTGCCTATAAATTAAGCCCCTTGCCATTAAAAAATCCATATTCTGTTATTCTCTTGAATTCTCCATTGATTAATTTATTACCAGGTTCAAAGAACCTATAATTTAAGCCCTTAGGAACTAAGGTAAGAATTTGTTCCTCTATTGATGTTTAGAAGAGTTTGCAACAAAGGAAACTAGGTTTTTTAAAATACTAGCATGTGTGAACCTAGGTTCGCTTGTGGATATGTATGATTTTTAATATGTTTTATCTATTAGTGACTTGTGAAATTGCGAACTTGACAAAACCATATTCAAGCAAAGACAAGGGAAAAGCAAAGCTTGTCTGAAGTTTTAGAAAATTGGTGAGTGTTCAGGGATTGCCACTTGTATGTGCAAACCATAGTGTTGATCAAGAACTTAGGATTTTAACCTAAGTTCCGAGAGTAAACCTTCTCTAAAAACTTTGATTTTGTGATTGTGTTCTAAACTATATGTTTTCATGAATAGTGATACACAGGCACTTTATTACAAGCCCTATATGTTATAAGTATTGTGAGCTTTTTGTTTTAAGTAAAGTTTTAACATGATGATCTCCTAAATCTATTGGATATAATGGCATGTTATAGGATTGTGACTACTCACCTATATGTTTTATGTTTTGGGCTTTGAGGCCCTGGGACAGGTTGGAGAGATAGGGGAGTGTTGAGCTTTAGCTCTATTTAATGGGACATGTTGGTGTGTTGGAGAGTGCTTAGCTTTATGTTGCACTTATGGGACATGTTAAGACTCCTTGAGTCATTCTGAGGTGTTATAAGGAGATTCGTTTATCCAACGGGAAAGAACAATGAACAAGTTTATGTTTTCTTAAAAACAATGTTTATAGTTTAAAGTTATCTCACAGTAAGAATTGGCGAACTAGGCGTTGTCTAAGAATGGGGAACCCAATTCTCAAGTTCAGTAATTTTACCATAGCCTTTATTTAACTTATGATTTGTATGTGCTTTGTGGTTATCTTTCCTCTATATTCACTGAGTTCATAAGAACTTACACACTCCTTTCTAAACACTTCAAAAATATAGATATCAAGGTGAGCAGTGGCAAGATGAGTGATCCAGGTGAAGCACCAGTATTGAAAAGGTGAAAAAAAACAAATCCTGGATTAAAAGCAATTTGGGATCCTATTCTAGGCTAAAGATATCTTTCTAATGACTTCGCTGATTTTCTTAGGACTTGGTAATTATTATGTTATTTTATGTTTTCCTTTATGTTTATACTTGTGACCCCAAACACTTTTCAAACAACATAATTTTTTTCAAGTACCTAAATATAAGTTTGTTTTGATGTTATCTGAAATAACAACGCTCATTAGTACTTGCTAAACATATGTTCACTTTAATCAATAGCATGAATGAAATAAATTAACTAACTCATAAGGGGTTCGCCAAAGTTATTGTGAAGTGACAGGGTGCAAACCCTATCCATTGGCTAACAGCTTCCAGCAAACCCTTATTAATTTATGAATAGATAACATAAGAGAAACCCTACGAACTATATCTAAACTCGTAGGAGTTGATCATGAACTAAACTTGCTATAAGAAACTATTATGTATGTAAAGCCTTACTTATATACATATATGCAAACCCTATAAGTATGAAAACCCTAATTGTATAGAAGTTAGTACTTATGTGATATTCCACTACACTTTAATAACTTAAGCATATTATAATGTTTTTATTTGTGGTGTTATAGAAGTTAGGTCTAGCGTTAATAGAGAGTCACTTAGGTGGCTAATATAGTCTTCCATGGCTCGGTTTGGTGACCAGACCGAGTATGGGTTGTTATACTAGCAACATCATATGTTTATCTATGTTTGGTGGCTACGAGCTCCTACCATGTGAGTTCGAATCTCGGGCTAACTTGATAGATAGCACATGGCATTGTTAGGCGAGCTACTGATCAAACTTCATAAATCGAACTCCTATCTACGTGGGAAATTTTATCTTCATGCAAAATGTAGCAACCATCATCTTGGCCATTCAAATGATGGGGCGACCAAAAATAGCATTGTAGGCCATAGGTTGATCAACCACAAAAAATATACCAACTCCTTGGTGGTATGTTCTCCATCTCCCAAAGTTGTTGTCAAAGTGGCACGATCTCTTAAGTTTACTGACTAACATGATACTCCAAAAATGAGCCTTCCTTTTGAAATTGGAACATCCCCAATCATCATCCGTGCCCACAGTGACATGGATAGTACAGCTAACATGTTGTTTGCCCCTATCCACACTCTGTGGTCCTGACCCCGATGCTGAAGCATCTTGTGCCACAAACTATTTTAATTCACCATTCATAACAACATCTTCAATAGCATCTTTTAAATAGAAAAAATCTTTAGTATTGTGACCCCTATTATTGTGGAAGTTACATCTATCCCTAGAATTGGATCTCATCTTATTAGGCCTCATAGGGGTTGGTTCATTAATACCTATGTTTCTAACCTGGCTAAGACTATAAGCACACGAAGCATTTAGCGGAGTATAAACTTTGAATTTGTTGTAAGTAACATACCTTCTCTTGGACTCGTGTTGGGGTCTCTGAAAGCTTCACAGGGGACCACCATCCAAAAATTTTTTGTGTTCTCTCCCACTTTGTACCTACAAACCTTGTGGGGCATACCCTGACTACCCATAAGGACTCGATTTCCCACTAAGTTGCCTATTTCTCTGTGAAAGGAGCCCCAAGCTAATCTATTTATTTATTTCACTTCTACAAACTTGTGAGCCCTTTCATAAAGGTCAACGAGGTTTTGTAGCTTGTTATCTATGAACGAATATTGAACATGCGCATTCAACAGTCCCATGATGAAAGTATCAATAGCTCACTGATCTTCCAGATTATTTGTATTCAAGGTCGCTGCATGGAAACACTTTATGTACTCCTACAAAGACTCCCCCTCCTTCTCTTGACCGACATTAAGCCTATTGGTGTGATCATGATTGTCCTGTGAGCATAAAATCTTCCTAGAAACATCTGGCCTAGTTACGTGAAGCTTCTAACAGAGCCCTATGGCAAAGACATATACCAATCCTTAGCGCTTCCCCTCAAAGTCATAGACAAAACCTTGCACTTCGCAGCATCAGAAGCTCTTAGGACGTTCATATAGTCATTGTACTGCATTAAGTGTGCTCGTGGGTCACTTTTTCCCTCAAAAAACTTCTTTTGGCACATTAAACTCTGAGGTTAAACCTACAGTCACAATTTTTAAAGTCAAAAGGATTATTGGAACAAAAAACCCAATCCACCTCCTACTGTTATGGCCTTGCATGCGTTCCATAGCCCTTCTTCTGTAGGGGCATGGTGTTATCATGATGACCTGAATAATCTAATTACATCTTCTGCACTATCTCCTCATTCTGCCTGAGCTCTCTTAATGAAAAAGATTTTGTTATTCATATCTAACATTTTGCTAGGACATTTATTCCTTTAAAATATGTATCTGCTCTTGTAGGTTTATGAGCTATTGTTTGGGAGTCTCCTTGTGACAGCCCTATTTTGACCTAGTCGGAAGTGGTTTCGGGACCACAAAACCGAGTTATAAAAATAATTAACCGTTATATTCTATGCTTATTGTATGTGTACATGCATGTGTGAAAGTTTCATGCTTTAATTTTGTCATTTGTATGTGAAATTTATAAGATAGGACCCATGTGATAAAACTTGAAAATGTCATAAGTAAATTTTAAAGTGCCAAATAATGCATGCATTGTGACATGGGGGACTTGCATGTCAAATGGACCATTTTTAGTTTAGTGGCCGGCCATAGTGTGGTTGATAGATAATTTATATTTTATTTAAGCATTTTAATAGGTATTGGCATTAAAAAAAATAGTAAAAGAACAAAATGGTGAAAAGAACAAAGCTTATCCATCTTTGTTCTTCATAGCCAAATGTAAGAAAACAAATTGGGGAAGGGAAGCTCACAAATGTTCGGTCACTTGGGGAAGAAACATCCAAGGTAAATTCATGGTAGTTTGCTTCTATTTTGATGTTTATGAGTTCCTTTCTTGAATCTACCTTAACCCATGAAGTATATTTTGGTTTTTGGTTGTGTTGTGAGCATTTGTTCTTGATTGAAATGAAGGAAATGGTTGTTGTTTCATGTTCTTTTGGTGACTAATGTTAGATAGGTGAAGTTGAGCTAAACAAATTAAGCATATATGTGCATTAGATGCTAAGTAGGAAATCGGCTAATATGTTGGGTGTACTATGGCCGATTGTGGACTTGGATAAAATTTAGTAATGTATGTGCTTTAAATATGTTATGAACTATTATAAGTTAAATTAGGTTGAAGCGTGGTAAAATTGAATAATTGTGGCTTAATTTCTTTATGTCAATTGGCTATTATGGTGAAATGCAAATGTTAATATTTAGTTGCTAGTGTTTATATGAGTGTTAGCCGAAATTGAACTTGAATAATGATTTGAGCACAATGTGTTGTATTGATATTATGCTTAAGTGAGATTATAGATATATATGATGAAATTGATTGGTGATATACATGTTTAAATAATATGTATGCAAAGAATATGTAGACACTCAATTTTGCCCGGGCCCAAAAATAAGTCCAAAAACAAAAATAATAAACCCCAAAAAAAAACGAAGTCCAAGTTCAGTCCAGAATTACAAATATAATTTGGCCCGATCGGAATGGCCCATTACTTGAAAAGATTTAAGGTCCATCTATAAGCTTGACTCATATGGAATATAATCTTCAATGATATGCAATCTTAGATGTGATATGCAATCTTAGATATGATACAATCTTAGATATGATTGCAATCTTAGATATGTTATGCAATCTTGAAGATATGATCTTGTAATCTTGGAAATTTAATTTGTAGATATCCTTTAATCTTAACCGTTGATGTAGTTGATCTGTACCGTTAGATTTGGGGAGGCTCAACTATAAATAGAGGTCTCTCCCTTCATTGTAAAACAACTTGACTTCACTTGAGTTTTGGGAAGCAATAAGAATTCTTAAGAGCATTCACTCAAATTTCTCTCTCCTCTTGTTCTTCTTACTCTGTGGTTTGTTCTTATTTTATTTTTCATCTATCTTAGTTTTTCAACCTTTTTTTTATTTTAATTTCTTCATTTTTCAAATATGTATATTTATTCCTATCTTTTATACATTTGATTATGTATTTTATATATTATAATATTTAACCTTTTTATAAAGTTTATTTTTAGATATATATTTTCTATACATGTATATATTTTATATTATCATTTCATGTATTTTGAACTATTGCATTATATTTTTATAATTTGTAAATGTTCTATTTATTCATTTTTTTAGTGTATGTCATTTATCTTATTTGTGCATAGTTTCATTTTTTTTATATGCTATGTTTAATTATTTCTTTTATGTGCTATTTTATGATATATATTATTGTATAATTTTCGCATGTATTATGTTTTTCTTTTAGTTTACTCGTGTTTTTATTTGTTTATTATCTTATATTTACCCTAGTATGATTTTTTTCATTAAACGTATGTTCATGTTATTTAGTTTTGTCTTAATGATATTATTTATGTTTGTATGGAAATGTTAGAATATTTTGTACATCTTTGCTTCATGATGCATTAATATGTCATCCTAAAACGTCATTTAAAATAATATTCCAAGGTTTTTTAAAAAAAAAAATAAAAGGCAATCTTGATGTTTGGAAACTTCGAGAAAGGTAGTGCCCTAACTTACTGGGTTGCGACTTTTCTCGTTGAATACGAATAGTCAAGCACCCTTCTAAGTGATTTTGAGTTTTCAAAACTTAAACAATTATTTCGAGATTTCAAAACATAGTGTCCTAACTTACTGGATATGGAGTTTTGTTGTTTCGAGATAGAAATTTTCGAAAGACAAGCTTAGTTTCGAAGGTTTTAAAATGTTGCGTCCTAACTTACTGGATGTGATGTTTTGACTCGTTTGAAATAAGTGAGCCTTAATTTTCAAAATTGAGACATTCTAATTAAAAAAGGCTTGCATCTTAAAACTTTCAAATTTTCGACATTAAAGACACTTGATAATCAATTAGGTACCAATTTTGGGCGCATTGAGGGTGCTAACCCTTCCTAAAGACGTAACCGACTCCCGAATCCATTTTCTCGACTTTCGTAGACCAAAATTAATGTTTTAAAACAAAACATTTTATAAGGTGATCCAATCACACCTAAAAAGATTGGTGGCGACTCCCGTTTTTGTTTTTCTTAAAGCCGATTCCCATTTTCCAAAACCCAATTTTAAAATGGTCTCGACAGCTTGGCGACTCCACTGGGGACTAATAAGAGAGTCAAGCCGTGTAATTGATTATCTCTTGTCTTAATGTCAAAAATTAAAAATTTTAAAATTTAATCCTCTTTGCATTACATGTGTTTGTATTATTACATGTGTTGCTATATTCTAATATGCATTGCATTTGCATGACCGTTGTGGTCACACCCTTAAGTGGGAATGAGAAGCTACGCCTTCGTGAGGTTTTCGCCTCCGTGTAGGATAGTGGATCACTTTCAGGATACATCCGTACCTATGGTTTCGTGAGATTTTCATCTCCGTGTAGCCATAGGGAAATGTATTCCCCTAAACTGAACTCGATTCAAATGAGCCTATAATGGGTGAGGATCGAGGAATCTGCTGGTTCAGGTACCTAAAATTTTAGAACCAGCCTCATATAGAAAAAACTGTAAGAGCCCAACTTAGTTAGAGTTAAACTTTAGATATTACCCTTATAAATTATTGTTGAGATTTATTGATATCATGTGATACTGACTATTTTTTTCTTTTGTTTGCATGACATTTTGCATTTACAAAGGTATCGATTCACAGTCAGTTTCTAAGTTAGAGAGTTTTATTATGGAGAACGGACTTCTTGATAGAGTGGAGGGCAACACTAACGTCCATATATGGTCAAGAGCAAACTCAGTTAGTAAAGGAAAATAGTCTAGCCATGGGATATGTGTCAAAGCTGTCAGACTACATTCGTAGCAGCGTCGCACAGGATAATCAGCATGAGTTGAAGAAAATATGGGATCAATGGGGTATCAAAGCCAAGCATTGTTCTACAACAACCATGGGGACTTGCAGTACTTGCTAGACTTGGGAATAGACGAGAATTTGTTTCGGGCTATCACTCAATATTGGAATCTTGTATACAGTTGCTTTACGTTTGGAAAAGCCGATATGGTACCCATGGTGGAGGAATATTCAATTTTGTGGCGTTGTCCTATGATTCAAGTTGATAAAGTTTACTCAAAGGCTGACTGTATTCCAACTTTTATGAGAAAGTTGATGAACGTCATGGGGAGAGGGAGTGAGCTAAAATGGAAAGAGCAGGAAGGAAAATTGGCAGTCTTGGGATTCCTGCCTCTTCCACCACTGGTGCGTCTTAATGTTGTTTCCAATCAAAGAAAAATTGGATACGAAGAAGATTGTTCGACACTCTATGGCAAGGCATGCTAAAGGGCAGAAGGTAATATACTCACCAATCATTTCAAGGAGAACAAGAAGAATACTGATGGACATTTCCACCATTACAACATTTCTCTTGCATATGAAGATGGTCGATGGTAAGAGTGTTGGAAGAAAAGTAATTGACAGAATACGTGGACCGAAAAAGGTGAGTTGGATAGAAAGAATTGTGCCTATGATGGTAAAAGGTTTATTTATTATAGGACTAAACAACAAGCATGAGTTTACTATGTTACGCTTATCAGAGACGATGGAAATGCAAGCCCTGATGGTTTGTCAAAATGGACACAAAAGAATGAGATTAAAGAAGTCCGTATTATTTAAAGACCTTTAAAGTAGAGATTAACTATGCTGAGAAGATACCCATGTAAGCATTTCAAAATACTTTGCGTGGACAGGAATCTGAAAGCTCTCAAGAAACACTAAAGGTGCTGGATATCATTTTAAGGGCGACATGTTAGCAGAATGCCTACTTGTTTGCCAACCTTTCTTTCAAGATAATCAGAACAACTTCACAGACGTTGGAAGAGGTGTCCATAGATGTAGGGATTATCTCATGGGTGAAACCTTAGACCAAATTCGGGATGGTAGTAGATCAATTACGGACCATAAAGGTACAAGCTGATACATTGAGCATGAAATACAAGCTACAGTCAGATCATTGTCAAGAGTTAGCTTTGTTGAGTTAAAACTTTGAGCCATAGGATGAAGGTATATTTGTAATCCATTTATATGTAAAGATATTCTTTTTCTAAATAAAGTTTTCTAAATGAGATTGAATCGAGATCGATACCTTTTGCATTCATGCATTTGCATCTCATAAAATCTCATCGCATCATATGCATTCAAAGTTATAGAAAGACCCTAATTAGTTAAAATTACTACGAAGTTAGGGAAAATCTGGAAGCAACACATCCCTACGGTACACGCGCTAAGTTGAAGAATATGGACCAAAGATTTGAACAGCTACAGAAGGACATGCAAGACCTTGCAAGAGCAATTGGCAAAAATGCAAAACGACATGAGGGAGAAAATACTGGAAGCTCAGAGGAATATGATGGCTGAGATGGCTCAAGTACTGAGGGCCACTGATAAGGGAAAGGCTCCTATGGCAATCACTGAAGAAGGGAACGAAGGTCATCCTCCTGGTTTCACTCCACCTTACATACAAACTCAACCTAAGGCATATCCCCGAGGGCCGCCCGTCACAATAAGGCCTCAACAGGGTCAAGTCGATGCTACAATCCCCATAAATTTCCCAACTGGCTCGGGGTTCAATTTGGGGGACAATTCCGCAAATCCTCTCGTTCCTGACTTAGATATGGCTAGAAGGGAAGGTACAAGAATCGAATCTGCAAAACAGTTAGAGGAACGTTGCAGATGGTTGGAGAAGAAATTCAAGGCCTTAGAAAGTGCTGAAGAGCATCAGAGAGTTGATGCTAAAGATCTAAGTTTGGTCCTAGATTTAGTGCTTCCTCACAAATTCAAGATGCCAGAGTTTGAGAAGTACAACGGAACTACTTGCCCAGAGGCCCACATTACGATGTTTTTAGAAAGATGACGGGTTACGTGAATAATGATCAACTGTTGATCCATTGTTTCCAAGACAGCCTAATTGGAGCAATGAGCTGTGTGGTACAATCAGTTGCTGGGCGGGCGAATAAATTCTGGAGGATCTTGCACAAGCTTTCATGTAGCAGTACAATCATGTGACTGACATGACTCCGGATAGGATCACGTTGCAAAACATGGAGAAGAAGCCTAATGAGAGCTTTAGGCAGTATGCACAGAGATGGAGAGAGATTGCTATGCAGGTTTAACTACCGCTCTAGGAAAAGGAAACCATTATGCTCTTTATCAACACCTTGAAGGCTCCATTCATTACCCATATGATTGGAAATACTACAAAAAGTTTCGTTGACATAGTTATGGCAGGGGAAATGATTGAAAACGCCATAAGGGGCAGTAAGATGGAAGGGGAAACTACTAAGAGATCAACCCCAAGGAGAAATGAGGTGAACAATGCGAGTAATTATAACTCGAAATCAGCTACGGTTAGTCAACCAGGAGTAGTAACTGTAGGGCAGCGAGGTTCGCAAACGAATGAATCGGGTACGAGACAGAATTCTGAAAAGATCCAGTTCACACCTATTCTAGTGACGTACAAGGAACTTTATCAGAATTTATATGATGCACACGTAGTAGCTCCCTTCTACTTAGAACCAATGCAACCTCCATATCCCAAATGGTATGATGCAAATGTTCAATGTGAGTACCATGCAGGGATAACAGGACATTCCATAAAAAATTGTACTACCTTCAAGAAATTGGTTGAAAAATTCATCAAAATAGGTGTTATAAAGTTTGATGATAAGCCTGGTACAGAGAACCCATTGCCAAACCATAGCAATTAGGGGGTAAATGTGATTGGGGAAGATGAGGCTGAACAAGGAAATCTGGAGGGTATTCATCCCTACAAATTGGAAAGCTCCTTAAACAATTGGAAGGCAGAGGAACTTCTTGTAGTATTCAGAAATTATACGAAGTAATATTCAAAACATTCTTGTTGCTCTAAAGCCTAGGAGTAATAAGATTTCTTTTGTGAAATGGGCTCATATTCAGATATTTTTATTTTAATAAAACATACTTTTATTATTCATCCGAGTAAATATTCTTTCATTTTTATTCTTTTGACCTTTAATATTCTTTATAAATTTTCATTGCATTCATTTCATGTAAATAGTCATTCTTGAATTCATTTATTCCTTGTATATTCTTTTGTGTGCCTATCATAGATCCCTAGATATCAATGACACGGGCAACGATACTATAGATTCAGAGTTCTTTTGAGTAAGATATGTGTTTAGAGGAATCTCAGTACTTTGAAGATGACAGAAATTGTGACTTGTTTATGAATTTATTGAAAATGGTTTTTACCCCATGAAGTGGTGGTAGGAAATATAGCCTTAGAGGAAGGAAAGATTGCGAAATTGGAATTAGCTGAGGAGACAAAACAAGACCTTGTTGAGACTATTATGGGAATTCAAAAATGTGGTCCAAAGATGCATGCAGGAGGATTTGCAATTGCCATGATAAACATGAGGTTTTGGGGCACTGTTGGTCCACCATGGAAAGGGATCGCATCAGTTGTACAATGAATGCCAAATTTAAAGGAGTCAAGACTTATGGGGCATGTATGTTATGGGCCCGAGCTCGTCAAAAGTTTCAAGCTGACAATGACTCATCTTTGTGGACACCAACTACTCCATTAAGAGGGGGAGATATCTTCATATGCCAATATTACAAAGTCAAAAGTCATCCATTTCAAAAAAAAAAAAGATTATATATAACTGCACAATGCCAAAAGTTTGCAGTCTTTTCAAAGATAATGCGCCATACCACAGTACAACAAAGGTTGCCAAAAGAAAAGAAAAAAACGAATTACAGAAGATGACCGAGACTGGTAAAAATTGGCATAAGAAACTACCGCCTACTCTCTATGCTTACGCTGGGGCAAACACCTTCAATTCTAGTTGTTTCAAAGGTTTCAACCATCATCCTTAGAATGGGTGCATTGCTTTGCTTTCCTGAGCAGTCTGATGTGCCGTCAATAGCTACGATGGTTAGCTCCAAGCGGTGGCCATTGATTTCCAGCTATGGGGCATCAGGCCGTACACAGTCTCTGAATTGAGGCTTGCAAGTTCCTTGACGAGAAATAGAACCCTAAAGATTGTGGTTATTGTTGTACGAAAAACCATCATACCAAGTTTTTTTTTTAGCAAGGATATCCTGACAATGTGCTACATGTTACTGTCATTGACAACAAAGTATGCCATCCAAAGAACAATGATTTTTTACCTTGGTACCCATGCTGGAATGATTGGAATCACGAGGCAGACCCACTATCATGTTCTCTTAGACCAGGCTGGGTTTTCGGCTGATGATCTGCAAGAGTTTGTTCATTCTCTATCCTATATGTATCAAAGGAGCACCACAGCCATATTTGTTGTGGCTCCTATTTGCTACGTTCATTTGGAAACTTCACAGTTGGGGGTAATTTATGAAGATTAGGGATGCTTCAGAAACATCATCGAGTCATGGTGGGATATATGCTTCGGAAGTAATCTCTGTACCTCAGCTTTCCAGGTTGAAGGATAAAGTCAGCGACTTCATTCTTGTCTGCTGAGAATCATTGAACCATCTTTTTGTAGGGTTTGACAAACAACAGCCAGGACTGCTGCTGGGGCAATCCCTTTCTCATGGGTTTATGAATCAAGATTTTTCCTCCCAGCTTTAATGGAGTCAAGAATTGAATACCTCTAGTAAACTTAACTTGAAAGTATTCATCCTAAGCAAATGTACGAAGAATGGATGACATAAACTTATGACAAAGGAGGTTCGTCCAAAAAAATTTCATAAAGGAAACCTTGTGCTGAAAGAGATCCTTCCCATGCAAAAGGATGCCGAATTGGGAAGGGCCATATGTTGCGAAGAGGGCTTTCTCTAGAGGTGCACTGATTTTGACAAGAAATGGATAGGAAGAATTTATCTGATCCAGTGAATTCGGACTCAGTCAAGGAGTACTTTGTTTGAAGGAGAAGGGAAGCCAAGGTCCGCAAAGGGCACTTTGGGACTTCTATTTCAAAAAAAAAAAAAAAAAGAGAAAAAGAAAAAGGAAAAATAGAAAGGCCAAGGTGAAAACCCGCAAAGGGCGCCTTGAGATCAAAAGGGTTTTGAGTTGAAAACCCGAAAGGGCAGCTCAAATTTGGAAAGTCATGCAATGACCTTGCTATATCGGATTCGACGAGAAGTGAATTATGTTACATATCAAGGCATCAACGAATTACTTTGAATATTTTAAACACATGTTGAACTCAAGAAAGTCTTCATGGAGCTGGTGTATATACGCTCAAGCGGCGATATCTGGGGCATATGATTTCTATCCTATTTACTATCTTTGGATTCTTTTTCTTCACAAAGATATGTTCTCAGGTTAATCTTTTTGCATTTCTTCCAATAATTTGTCCAAATCTAATTATCATCAGGATCAATTTATTTGTCTCCCATTATTCATAAAGCATGTTGCATTAAAATAATGATAGATGAACTAAAATATCTTCACAAACGAAGTTTTGCATATTACTCTGGAAATTTCTAGATAATACAAGAAACTGAAACAAGACAATTGTTTAAGGAATTCTCATATGTATGGGTTGGAGATACTCGAGAGATTTTTTTTCTTCAGTCCAAAAGGTGGTTGGACGTTTTAAGCAATATTGATCTTAAGAAAGGATCATTTCATAAACATCTTCAGTAGGTTGTAACATTTAGGGAATGGTACGGTAGACCAAATTGATAGAGGCATACGAGCAGAGTATGATTGATATATCGAGAAGAACGAGGTGGAAAGCTCGATAGATGAATGAGTGATAACGTCCAAAATAGGAGTTATTTTCATAAACATTTTGCATCATAATATGTCTAATTAGGAGCATTTGACTCATTTCGATCATGGCATCTTAATTATTTGGCATAAGCATAAATTTCAGGAAATCAATTCTACAGGTGGATTCCTAGTGGACAATGTAGCAAGATTGATTGAAAATTACAAAATTCAAATACTTAATCCCCAAGCAAAGTAGGGTAACAGTTAAATTTGCAGATCTTATCTCCCCTAGCGGTAGTGGAGCGGATCGAAGACTCGCCTTAATCTCCTAAGCAGTAGGATAACAGGTTCGCAGATCTTATCTCCCTAAGTAGTAGCGGAGCAGATCGACAACGACTCACCTTAATCCCCAAGCGAGGGGTATGAGTTAAATTTGAAGATCTTATCTCCTAAGCAGTAGTGGAGCGGATCGAAGACCCGCCTTAATCCCCTAAGCAGTAGGGTAACAGGTTAAATTTGCAGATCTTATCTCCCTAAGTAGTAGTGGAGCAGATCGAAGACTCGCCTTAATCCCCAAGCGTAGGGGTAACAGTTCATGATCTTATCTCCCTAAGTAGTAGCGTGAGCAGATCGACGGACGACTCTCCTTAATCCCCTAAGTAGTAGGGTAACAAAGTTAAATTTCTGAGATCTTATCTCCTAAGCGAGAGAGGGAGCGGATCGAAGACCCGCCTTAATCCCCAAGCGGTAGGGTAATAGGTTAAATTTCCAGATCTTATTTCCTAAGCGAGAGAGAGTGGAGCAGATCGAAGACTGTCTTAATCCCTTAGCAAGAAGGTAATGTAAAATGACAGATCTTATCTCCTTAAGCAGTAGTGGAGCAGATCGAAGATGCGCCTTAACTCCCTAAGCAGTAGGGTAATTGGTTAAAGTATAACAGATCTGGCCTTCAGGTGTTCACGCTGAAGTAGATCCAAGATGATTTGGCATTTCTGTATTGTCAGAGAACAAATCGAAGAAACAGATTTGGCATCTCCATATTCGACGAAGAGCAGATCGAAGACATAGCAGATCTGACCTACATCGAAGCAGATCCAAGATAATAGATTTAATGTCTCTGTATTAGACGGGGAACAGATCAAAGATATCAAATATCGCCTTCCTGAGTTGCAGTGAAGCAGATTGAAACCGTCAAGAGGCCATTTAAAGAAGATCAAAGATCAAGAACCCAAGACTCGGTGAGCTCGGGCAAAATTGGTCCTTTTATAGTTTTTGCTCTATTCCTGTTACACAGCAATGAGCAAAGAGGGGCAGCTGTAGACACTCAATTTTACCCGGGCCCAGAAATAAGTCCAAAAACAAAAATAATAAACCCCAAAAAAAACGAAGTCCAAGTTCAGTCCAGAATTACAAATATAATTTGGCCCGATTGGAATAGCCCATTACTTGAAAAGATTTAAGGTCCATCTACAAGCTTGACTCATATGGAATATAATCTTCAATGATATGCAATCTTAGATGTGATATGCAATCTTAGATATGATACAATCTTAGATATGATTGCAATCTTAGATATGATATGCAATCTTGAAGATATGATCTTGTAATCTTGGAAATTTAATTTGTAGATATCCTTTAATCTTAACCGTTGATGTAGCTAATCTGTACCGTTAGATTTGGAGAGGCTCAACTATAAATAGAGGTCTCTCCCCTCATTGTAAAATAACTTGACTTCACTTGAGTTTTGGGAAGCAATAAGAATTCTTAAGAGCATTCACTTAAATTTCTCTCCCTCTTGCGTTCTTACTCTCTATGGTTTGTTCTTATTTTATTTTTCGTCTATCTTAGTTTTTCAACCTTTTTTTTATTTTAATTTCTTCATTTTTCAAATATGTATATTTATTCCTATCTTTTATACATTTGATTATGTATTTTATATATTATAATATTTAACCTTTTTATAAAGTTTATTTTCAAATATATATTTTCTATACATGTATATATATTATATTATCATTTCATGTATTTTGAACTATTGCATTATATTTTTATAATTTGTAATTATTCTATTTATTCAATTTTTTAGTGTATGTCATTTATCTTATTTGTGCATAGTTTCATTTTTTTTATATGCTATGTTTAATTATTTCTTTTATGTGCTATTTTATGATATATATTGTTGTATAATTTTTGCATGTATTATGTTTTTCTTTTAGTTTACTCGTGTTTTTATTTGTTTATTATCTTATATTTACCCTAGTATGATTTTTTTCATTAAACGTATGTTCATGTTATTTAGTTTTGTCTTAATGATATTATTTATGTTTGTATGGAAATGTTAGAATATTTTGTACATCTCTACTTCATGATGCATTAATATGTCATCCTAAAACGTCATTTAAAATAATATTCCAAGGTTTTTTTTTAAAAAAAAATAAAAGGCAATGCTTGATGTTTGGAAACTTCGAGAAAGGTAGTGCCCTAACTTACTGGGTTGCGACTTGTCTCGTTGAATTCGAATAGTCAAGCACCCTTCTAAGTGATTTTGAGTTTTCAAAACTTAAACAATTATTTCAAGATTTCAAAACATAGTGTCCTAACTTACTGGATATGGAGTTTTGTTGTTTCGAGATAGAAATTTTCGAAAGACAAGCTTAGTTTCGAAGGTTTTAAAATGTTGCGTCCTAACTTACTAGATGTGATGTTTTGACTCGTTTGAAATAAGTGAGCCTTAATTTTCAAAATTGAGACATTCTAATTAAAAGAGGCTTGCATCTTAAAACTTTCAAATTTTCGACATTAAAGACACTTGATAATCAATTAGGTACCAATTTTTGGGCGTTACGAGGGTGCTAACCCTTCCTCGTACGTAACCGACTACCGAATCCATTTTCTCGACTTTCGTAGACCAAAATTAATGTTTTAAAACAAAACATTTTATAAGGTGATCCAATCACACCTAAAAATATTGGTGGCGACTCCCGTTTTTGTTTTTCTTAAAGTCGATTCCCATTTTCCAAAACCCGATTTTAAAATGGTCTCGACAGAATGTGTAAAAGAGTGAATTGGTAATAATCTGTTTGGGACAGCAGCAGTAAAGTGATTTTGGAAAATCACCATAAATTGTGGGAGTTGAGTTAGAAGCTGAATAAATTATTTAATTAAAGCTTGATGAGTCTAGTTTCTTATAAAAAAACTGTAAAAGCAAAAGAATTGCCGATAATGAGATATTTGAAGTAATGTGGGACAGAGTCAAAATGACTTCTAGATCCCCTGTTCTGTTTTTATAAAATCATTATAAAATGTATAAAAATATTCATATGATAAAATTTATATTCTTAGACTCCTTAATGAGTCTAGTTTCAAATGAAATAAACAAGAGCATATTTTGACTTCTGTACAATGAGAAATTTATTTCATAGTGAAGAGTGGTCAGATTAGTCAAATAGTGAAACAAGGGAAACTTTAGAAAAAATCTGGTATTGATTGGCTAAACTGAAAATTATGAAAATTTTATGGATAAAAGATAAATGAGTTTATTTTCAAGGAAAATTTACGGTAATTGATTTGGAGTTTCGTAGTTCTAGTTATAAATAATTTAGTGACTGTTGCTCAGGAAGTCAGCTTATAGTGAAATTGTGATTATATTGTAAACATTGATAAAAATTTGCTAATGAATTTCTTATTGACTTCTTATAAGCTTACTATAATATGTACGTGTGAAAGTCGAATATATATGTATTATATTCTGAAAGTAATACTTGAATAGTCGAATAATGACTAGTTTAAAATTTGTTGAATTAAAGCTCAAGAGCATGGGGGGCAATTTCGGATAAGGGAAAAGAGAAAGTAACCGAGTAGCCACTTCGCAACCGTTCAAGTATATCCGAGGTAAGTCTTTGAGTAATGGAACTTAGGTTATGATTTGATAAAATCATGATATATAAGCATAATAAATAAATTGTGGCCTAATGGTTCTACTTGAATTACGTAGTGAGATAAATAATTTGTACATATGACTTGTAGCCGAATGGTTATAGAAATCATGTTGGATAGCGAAACGAAATCGTGTTCTTTGTATGTGGCTATTGAGCCGAAAGTGAAATGGTTGATAAGCATGTTGTGCTTGTGTTCTAGTAATGCAAATGAAATGCTGATGTGTTATGATATATATATATATGTGCATGATAATTGGGGATTATAACCGGGCTAAGACCCGCAGGCCTTGTGTGAGATTTATATCCGGGCTAAGTCCCGAAGGCATTCGTACTGGTGTTATATCCGGGCTAAGTCCCGAAGGCATTAGTGCTGGTATTATATCCGGGTTAAAGTCCCGAAGGCTTAGTGCTGGTATTATATCCGGGTTAAATCCCGCAGGCTTAGTGCTGGTATTATATTCGAGCTTAAAGCCCCGCAGGTTTTGTACTGGTGACTGGATCCGAGTTTTAAACCTAGCAGGCTTAATGCCGGTGATTCAAGTAAGATTATGAATTTGAAGGTTCGAGTTAAACTACTAGTGATTATGTATGATATTATGATAGTCAGGTACGTATTATGTACTCGCATGTGAATTGATTTTTAAGGTAAATTATTAGTATCAAAGAACGATATATGCGTGTGAATGATTACTATATCTATGACTAAAAGCATGACTTATTCGGTCGATGTCTGACATTATATGAAAGTCTGTGACTTAAATCAATTGTATGAGCTATGAAGTAAAGTAAAGTTACATGCTGAAATTTCTTTGTGTATTCACGTATTTACACACATATATATTCGGCCAAGTGATAACTAATTAGAATATTAGTTTTGTGATACCAAATGCTCGATTTAAATGACAAGTTTTAATTGTTTGTATTGCTTAAAACTTACTAAGCCTTGAAAGCTTACTCTGTTCTTTATTTCCTTGTTTTATAGATTGTTGATTCTAGCCACCGACTTGGGGATCGTCAGCAGTTAATCACATTATCGATCTTTTTGGGTATAATTATATTTTGGACTCGATATGGCATGTATAGGTTAGGCTGTTAATAATGATATTTTGAATTTGTAATTACTCTAGCCATACGAAAATGGCGTATAACTTAAATATTAGTTTGTATTCCTTCTTGATCTCTGTTTATGTTATTTACAATGCTAATGAGATTATTAAATGTTTAGTTTGGTAATACCTCTTAGCCTTAATCTGGCGATCGGATTCGGGTTAGGGGAGTTACACTCCTGATTAAAAGGGTTAGAAATCAACTGATCTAACAGAAAATTAAGGTTGAAAGCATGGTGGGTTTCCTGATGGTCTGGATTGCCCAGGTTTTCAAGCCAATTCACGAACCAATCCGCGAAAAGTTCCATCTCGTTGGGATGATTACTAGTCCTTCCTTTCACATTCTGGTTTAAAAATGGTTCATTCAGGAATCCCTCATTTGGATGAGCCATATCGACTTTTCGTTCACTTTGAAGATCTTAAGTGTTTCCACGCTCACCACACCAAACTGTTGAGGTCTCTTTTGGTTGCCCCTTCCTTGGGAGCAATTCTTCAATATTTAGAAGGCATTGTTCCCTTATGTGACATGTTAGGGTCAACTAGGTGCCATGCATACAATACGTTTTCCTAACTAGGTGTCATGCATATGACACGTTCCCCCCATTTAGGCTCGACATGTACCCTTAGTCCTATCCCTTTGGTAGAAAGGTATTGTCGTGGTAAGTGAACAACACCCGCGCCCCCACCTCGCGAGGTAGTGAGATCTGATAGGATAAACTCGCATAAGGACTACCTCGCGAGGTATTGGTGGTGCTCACACGTGATATCCCCTATTCTTATTTGTCAAAGCGATCTCATGAAGCAGTGAGATGAAGTGTATTTCATGAGGTCTCAGCGTGATATCAATCACCTCGTGAAGTAGTGAAGCGGGACATTGGTGGTGTGCAGATCTCGCGGGAGCATAAGGGTATTTCACGATGTGTGTAAGGGGGTAGGGTGATATCATTGAGCTCGCGAGATGGGTCAGGCTTCAAGGGTATTAGAACGGGTCAAAATTTAGATTATGAAATATTCTATAACAAAAGTTTAATTTTATTAATCATATTTTATTACAATTATTCTAATATCGTACATATCTCATATTGTTATTAATTAGTTTCAAATAAGATATTTCATTATTTATTGTATGTTATTTTTAAATACACAATTTCCATACACATACATATTTAGTAGAATTTCTAGTATATATATAAACCGAAGAAGTGGTAAAGTAACTTGATGAGATAATTCAATCCTAAACCTATTTCTTCCTTTTTATGTGTATAGTAGGAAAGCAATATAATTAAATAGATATCTTCTTCCTGATTTCATTTTAAACCGCACATGGTTTGCTAAAATAAACTGATCTAATTTATGCATGATTAGAGTCTTTCTTTGTTAAAATTTTGACTTTGGGTGAATATAATGTTTCAATAATATTTTCTTTTAAAAAAAAAAAAAAGCATGTGTGGCAGATGAAGATCAAATAGGAGAAAATTCAATCTCTATGACAATGACTTTTCTTTTTCTTCCTATAGTAAATATTATGAATTTCTGCTATCTAATAATTGTATCAGACTAAGTTCAGTTAATTTAAACAATTTATTAACCTCTAATAAAATAAGAATTCAATGATGCTTGATTCAACATTTTTATTTTCCAACTTGTCCTAATTCCATTCCGTGCTGTGGTGAACTAAAGTCCATGCATTGAAATGGCAGGCCTTGCAAATTTAAATTCCTTTCTTTATTCAGACCCACCCGCTGTTGGTGTCTATTTTGGACCAAACTCCAAATCATTTTTACATTACCAATATTTCTTTTACTCTACCTGGGTTGAATTTTATTATTAATTTCTATATTACCTATAAACTATAGATTTAATCTCTATATTTTAATTTGATCATTTTTAATTGTTCTATTTTTTTTAATTTATTAATTAATTATAGTCTTTGTATTTTTGTATTTTTAATTTTTAATTGTGGCTCGACGTTAGCAGTTAAATCCATTTAGTTAAAATTTTCAATTAATCATTTACCATGCATAATATTAGAAATTTAATCCATATTCTCCAATTTGGTCATTCATAGTCTTTATACTTTTAGAATTTTGAAATTTAGTCCTAATGCAAAACAAATACTGCTAAATCCATTAACTAGATTATTTTGTAAGTAATAGTACATGATGAAGGCAAAAAAAAAAAAAATTTAAGTACCAAAATTGAATTATAAATTCTTGAGGCCAAATATTAATTTTATCATCATACTTTTTTATAATTTTATAATTTTCCAATAAACTTAAAAGTAATTTCATTTTTTGGAGTTACGCTTCACCCTTAAATATTTAGAAATAACAAGCTAAAATAAAATTACATGTATCATAATATGTTTATTGTAGCTTTTATTTAGAATAACTCAAATAAATTAATTATTTATGAAAATAACTCACTTTCAAAATCGTGTACGAAAATAACTCGTTTTGAACAGTGAACATCGATGTCGCCATTACCATTGGCGGTACCACTCTTCATAATGGGCCAATCATTGGTTGGTTTAAAAAAAAATAATAGTGTCATCGTTACCATTGACAATATTGGACTAAAGTGTGATTATATAAAACATTTAGGGACATGATGAAGAAATTACCCTTTTTAGATTGGATGAAAGAAGGGCAACACCCAATTAAATGCTTTGTAACATATTGGTCTATTTGAATGTTAAATCTGTCTAATTTGAAAATTAAATTTAAATAACCCTTAAAAAATATAAGAATAACAAAAATAAACGCTTTTCTTTTCTTTTTTTTTAAACAACAAAATTACAATGCTATATAAAATTCTTATTTAAATTACCCAAATATACCCCTCAAGAAATTTCCTCAAGTTTTAAATAAGAATTTTTTATTTGAGGAAAATTCTTGAGGGGTATATTTGGGTAATTTAAATAAGAAATTTATATAGTTTTTTAAGTTTATTGTTTTTAAAAAAATAAAAAAATGAAAAGGGTTTATTTTTGTTATTCTTATATTTTTTTAAGGGCTATTTAAGTTTAATTTCAAAAGGGGACAGACCTGTATTGCAAATAGACCAAATGTTTAAAATTATTTAATTTGGTGCCGGTGCCAACTTTTTTATCCAATCTAAAAAGGGTAATTGTTTCATCAAGTCTCTAAACGTTTTATATAATCACACTTCAATCTAATATCGTCAATAGCAACGACAGCACTCAAAAAAATACATATTTTTAAAGCCAGCCAATGATTGGCCTATTATGAAGGGTGGTGCTGCCAATGGTAACAATGATACTGAGATTCTGTGTTCAAAATGAGTCATTTTCGTACATGATTTTACAAGTGAGCCATTTTCATAAATAACTAATTTATTTAAATTATTTCTAAAAATAACTCGTTTATTGCATGATATTTTAAAAATATCAAAACTTAATAATTTAATAATTAATATAAAATTAAAATTTCAGATTTAAAAATTAAAACAACCAAATTAAAATATAAAAATTAAATTCACAGCTTACCTAAAATACCTCTTACTAAACAAAATTTAAACTATATAAATTTGTATGTAATATAAGTCCTTAACTCACATGTTATAGGATATAGTGATGAGTAGTTGGTTAAGCAGTTATCAATTTGTTAAGAGTTGTTAGCAGCAGTTATAGGTTTATTTCTTCTATATAAGACATGTATTTTGTGCAAAAGAAAGTGAGTTGTGAATAGAATAATACCTTCATTTTCCTCTGTGTATTTCTGTATTTCTTCTTGGGAGTTTTCTCTATTTTGTTAAAATTCTGCCTCTACTGATGGTGGTTATGCTACGTTTCATGGTGATAAGGTGGTGAGTTCTTTTCCTCGGCATGATGTCGTAAAGCTCGATGACGGTACCTTCATTTAGTGGCGTCAACAGGTACGTCTTATTCTTGGTGGTTATGGTTTACTAGGGTTTGTGGATGGTACGTTATCTCTACCATCGCGATTTGTTGCATCACCGGATGGATCTCTTGTTCCTAATCCCGCTGCTCAAGTGTTTGATCAACAAGATCAATTGCTTACCTCGTGGCTTCTCTCCACGGTTAGCTCTTCGTGTTTGTTTTTGTTTATAGATGCTCGGTCAGCTTGTGATGTATGGACTACGACGGCGAGTCTCTTCACTGCGGACACCGGTGCCAAACAGTCCTAAATTCGGCATGAACTTCATTCGCTTAAAAAAGGTGCGTTGTCTATTAAAGATTATATTGCTTAGATTAAAAATCTCTGTGCTCTGTTGGCGGCCTCTGGAACTCGGATCTCGGAGGTGGAGAAGACGCAGGTGATGCTTGCCGGTTTGCCATCGAACTTTGATGCGGTTGTCTCCTCGGTGTCTAGGCATCAGAACCGGTGCCGTTTCAACGTCTTGTTGATGCTCTGCTCGAGTGTGAGAGTCGGCAGTTACGGGCTGTTCAGGAGGTCGTTATGCATGCCAATCTTGTTGACGGTGTTTCATCGCCGGCATCGGTGGCTTCTGTTCGTGGTGGTTGTCCGCCGACGAGTGGTCGTGGGCGTGGTTTTCAGCCATGGATTTAGTGCCAGATCTACAATAAGATCGGGCATCTTGCTCAAAAATGTTACTACCGGTTTAGTCGAGATTTTGATGGGTCATCGGTGAAGGCTCGGGCGTCGGATGCTGATCGTGTTCCTGAAAGGTCTCGTTCGATTCCTCTTGCACCTCAAGGAGATTTCGGTGGTGGCGTTGGAGGACCGTCTACCCAACGAATGAGATTCACTCCTTCCTTCGGTCAAAATCAATTTGGTTTTGGTTAAAATCAGCATGTTTTTAGTCCAAATTGGACTCCAGCTGGGTATTATGGTGGGCCTGTGCATAAAAATTATGCTGGGCAGCATAATGCTTTGGACGGCCATTTGCCTAGGCCTGGGCCTAGTAGGCCGAATTTGGTTGATCCTCCTCATGACCCTTCTAGGCCTTTTGCACATTATAATGGTTTTGGAGTTGGAAATTTTGGTGAGCATTCAAATGATTGTGGGCCTGTTAGCAATTGTGTTCAAGTTGGGTATCCTTTGAGTCATGATCCGGCAGTTGGCAATGGGTGTGATCCGTCGGCTCCACCTGTTCCTTAGAGAACCAAGCCACGAGCTTGTGTTTATAGTGGTTCAGATCCGTGTATTGGTCTTCCTTGGGTTGGTGATTTACATGCATCTGATTATTCAGGTTATTCTGGCTCACATGTCAATACTGCTCAGGTTGGAACTAATGGTGGTGACACTAATGGATACATACCCGTACCTGTTGGATCTGCTTCTTGGTACCCTGATTCGGGAGCTAGCAATCATGTCTGTCGAGATGCTTCGGCATTTCAAGATTCTTCTCCGTATTTCAGTAAGTCCTTTCTTTTGATGGGTGATGGCACTCCCGCACCAATATCTTCTATTGATACTTGTGTTTTACCTACGCAGTCTAAGGTACTCCGGTTATCTGATGTGTTGTGTGTCCCACGAATTCACAAAAATCTGATGTCTGTATCCCAGTTTGCTAGAGATAATAATGTGTATTTTGAGTTTCACCCTACATATTTTGTTGTTAAGGATATTGTGACCTGGGAAACACTGCTGAAGGGCCACATTCATGATGGGTTATATCAGTTCTCACTGCCAGATGGAAACACAAGAAGTTATATACTTTTTCATACCCTTTTTAACTTAAAACCAAGCTATTCCGGTTAAATTCTTGTAGAAAAATAATTAAATATTATAAAATAATTAAATTATGTTAAAAATATGCACATTATGAATTTTAATTAATTTTATAGTTGATTTTGATTAAATTTGGTTATTTTTGACAGAATTACACAATTGGAGAAAAAGGGCCCAGTGAACACTGCGAGAAGAACAAAACCGAGAGTAATTTGAAGTATCGAGGCCAATTAATTTTCAGCCCAAGAAGGTCCAAAAATGTGTATTAATTCATAATTAAATTAATTTTAATTTATTTCCTATTTAATTTAGGTTAAATGAATTAATTTTAATTAATTATTAAGAAATGGCCTAGTGAACCGCACTGGTTGAACCAAATGAAGTGAGCCGAACCAGCCACTAATTGGGCTGACCAGAACCGTCCATTGGCTGACCCAAATCAGCAAATTAGCTGATAAAATATGCTTGCAAAAAGGCCCTTGAAAAACCTCCAAATTACGTTCAAACCCCACCTTTATTTTAGGCTTTGTAGATTTGCCCCAGCCTATTTTTAGCAAGGTTGAAAGCTTCAACCTTGCCATGTGTGTGGCCGGCCAAGGGAGGACTCTTTGGCTGCTGGAATGTGCTATTTTTAGCAGCCACAATCAGCTATAAAAGCCACCCCTTGCTGATCATTCAAAGCATCCCTCAACATCTCTCATTCCACAACATTCTCTCATCCTCTCTTCACTTCTCTTAAAGTTTCCTCTCCATTTTTCCATCCCATTTTCCCTTCCTCTTGTGCCGATTTCCTCTCTTGAGAAAGAGGTGTTCTTCAGCCATCTTGGGCAGCAATCGAGGATTCATAGAAGCCTTGCTCGGTGAAGACAACGGAGACAAAAGAACGGAGCAATAGTCAAGCCACAGAGAAACATTGGATTTGCTTTCTATTCCCTTTCTTTTTAATTTCTGTTGTTTTTATGATGAAAATATCTATGAATAATATTGTTGTTGAAATGGTTATTTTAATCAATTTAGCTTGAATTTAATTCATGTTGGGTTGATTATATTTTGCCTACTTTAATTGTTAAAATAGTGTTTATGCTGTTATAGGCCTCAGTGAAATGCTTGATTAAGTAAAATCATGCTTAGGTTATCTGGCATTATAATTGTTTAGATAACTAAAGAATTAATTGTTTAAGCGGATTGAAATTGCAATTAATGGACTCAGTACTTGATCAGTGCATGTTTAATTCTTCTAAGGTAACTGAAAATTAAATTAGCATTGTATTTGGAGATACATATGCCTTGCATAACTTGCAAGATTGTTGTGATTAAATTGTTTCAAGGTATGGCTACTTTGTTACTTCACATAATCTTTTACATGTTTATTAAGTTGAATTAATCGGTTGAATCGACGTAGGAATATGCGAGAGATAATTTAATTCAATAAGTATGTATGTGCGATAGCATGTTTACTTTATTAAATCTGTTTAGTCGGTTGAATTGGCATAGGGATATGTCCAAGAGATAAATGGAATTTTTAGTAAATGTGTTCATAAGTTAGCAAATTACTTGGGTTGCGTGAATCTATTCATAACAAAGATAAGCACGTAATTTAATATTTCTAAGTTAAAAGGTATAATTAATCCAACACAATTATATCATCTTGATTAAATCTTAATTGAAATCGTGCACTAGAACTCTTTTATTTTTTTTTAAATTGTTTGCTTAGTTTTAAAATCTTAGTTTATAAATCACTCTTTTCAAACCAAAATTATTTTTACCTCACCAAAGTGTTTTAATTAATTTCATAAATATTGCTTTTACAAATCCTCTGTGGGTACGATAACTCGACATTTACTTGTCACTTTATTACTTGTTACGATTGTGTACAGTTGCACATTTCCACCGTTCCACCAGATCTGTCTCGTCCATCAGTTTCGTCTCCAGTTGCTGCTTCTATTGAATTTCAAAATAAATCTGATAAAGGTGATGTGTTTTCCTTGTGGCATAAACGCCTCGGTCACCCCTCTACTTGTGTTGTTAAAAGTATTCTAAACAAATGTAATGTTGTGTTGGAAAAAGACTGTCTTGATGGTGTGTGTACAGCATGTCAAAAAGGAAAATCTCAGAAGTTGCCTTTTACTCGTTCTACTACTGAATATAGTACTCCTTTTGAATTGGTTGTTTCTGATCTCTGGGGCCCTACCTCTGTTGCTTGTGGGAATAACTAGTATTATATAGCGTTTGTTGATGTTTGTACTCGATTTACGTGGGCGTATTTGCTGCGGCAAAGTCTCAAGCAATACAATGTTTTGTTCAATTTCAACAACTTGTTAAAACTCAATTTGGGGTGAGTATTAAACAATTTCAGAGTGATTGGGGTGGAGAGTATCGTGCCTTCACGTCAGTCCTTGCTTCCCAAGGCATTATTCATCGTATCACATGCCCGCACACTTTTGAGCAGAATGGGTTGGTTGAGTGTAAACATCGTCACATTGTTGATATGGGTATTACTCTTCTAACTCAAGCTGGTTTGTCTATGGAGTACTGGGGCTATGCGTTCTGTTGCGCTATTCATCTTATCAATCGCCTTCCTACCTCGGTTCTGAAGGTTCAGACTCCCTTTTAGGCTCTTTATGGACATGCTCCTACTTATGATCATCTGAGGGTGTTCGGGTGTTGCTTCTTTCCTTATTTACGCCCTTTTTCGTCTCATAAGTTGGATTTTCGTTCTCAACCTTCTCTCTTTTTAGGCTATAGTCCTCACCACAAAGGATATCAGTGTCTTCTACCTTCTGGCAAAATTGTGATTTCTCGTCATGTTGTATTTGATGAAAATAGATTTTTGTCTTCTAACTCAGCTCCGAGTTCCTTTCCCGTGTAGAGTTCATCTGTGTCAACGTTCATTCCTCTTGTTTAACCTCATATCTCTGAGTCTATTACTACTACTCGACCAGTTGTTCCTTTTCTAGCTCAATCATCTCCTCAAGCTGGTTGTTCTTCCGTTCCTATCATAGCTCAATCTGGGGTTGGGTCTGATCGAGAGTCAAATGGGTGTTCATCTCATAATAGCATTTCTTCTAGACCTCCTGATGTTGTTGAGGATGTATCTACTGGTCCTGTAGTGTTTGATGCGCCAGTATCTAATACGCATCCAATGGTGACGCGATCTAAGGCTAGTATTTTTAAGCCTAAGGTTATGAATGTTGAAGTTACTAAACCTTCTACGATTGAGGAAGCTATGTCCACTCCAGAATAGCGTGCTACTGTTCAAGCTGAATATGATGCTCTTGTTCGCAATTCTACCTAGGAGCTTGTTCCTCTTCTTCTTAACCGAAAGGTTATTGGGTGTAAATGGCTCTTCAAGGTCAAGAAGAATCCTGATGGGACTATTGATCGCCGTAAGGCTAGGCTAGTTGCTAAGGGCTGTTCTCAAGTCCTTGGCTGTGACTTCAAGGAAACATTCAGCCCAGTGGTCAAGCCGGCTACTATACAAGCCATTTTGTCCATTGCTTTGACTAGGGGATGGTCTTTACGACAGGTTGATGTAAATAATGCCTTTTTAAATAGTGATCTGACTGATGAAGTGTTTATGCAACAGCCCCCTGAGTATGTCCAATTAGGTCCAAATGGTGAGCGGTTTGTGTGTTGACTAACTAAGGCTTTGTATGGCTTACGGCAAGCTCCGCGTGCCTGGTTTATCAAATTACAACAGTTTCTTGTTTCTTTTGGGTTTGTCCTCTCTAAGTCGGATGCTTCTGTATTTGTCCAAGCTTTCTCAGAGTTTACACTTTATGTGCTTGTCTATGTGGATGATATTGTTATCACTGGCAATTCATCTGAAGAAATTAGTTGTTTTGTTCAGAAGTTACATAATAAGTTTACTTTAAAGGATATGGGTGAGCTTCATTACTTTTTAGGGATTGAAGTAAGTCGGTCTTCCTCTGGCAGTCTTCACTTGTCTCAGCGTAAATACATTCGAGAGCTTCTTGCTCGGAGTTCTATGTCTAACGCCAAAGGTGTTCATACACCAATGGTGAGTTCATCTATGTTATCTAAAAATGAGGGTGAGCCACTGGCAGATCCAACTGAATATCGCAGTCTTGCGGGAGCTCTTCAGTATGTTGTTCTAACTCGCCCTGACATCGCTTATGCTGTTAATCGGGTATGTCAATTCATGCATGCTCTCACTACTTCTCATATGGTGGCTTTAAAACAAATTTTGCGATACTTATGTGGAACTCTGTCTCATGGGTTGGTTTTTCGTCGGTCCGATCGTCTCTTCTTGGTCGGGTATGCTGATGCAAATTGGGGTCTTAATTTTGATGATCGCCGACCTACTACGAGGTACTGTGTATATTTTGGCCATACTCCTATCTCATGGTGTTCTAAGAAGCAGCCGATTGTTTCTCGCTCTACGGTTGAAGCCGATTATCGAAGTTTAGCAGCAGCCACTAGTAACGTGACTTGGTTGGTCTCCTTGTTAGCAGAACTCAAGGTCAATTCAGTTGATCTACTAACTGTATGGTGTGATAATTCTAGTGCCGTCACCGTTGCAGCAAATTCGGTTCTTCACTTCAAGTTTAAACATGTTGAGCTTGACTTATTTTTTGTTCGCGAGAAAGTGGCTAGTGGTGACTTGGTCGTTGGTGAAGTTCCAGCTTGTGACCAGGTGGCAGATATTCTTAGTAAACCATTATCGGCATCTTTGTTTAGTCGGTTTCGTAGTCTTCTTCGGGTGTTACCCCTTGTGGAAGTGGGGTGAATGTTATAGGATATAATGATGAGCTGTTGGTTAAGCAGATATCAATTTGTTAAGAGTTGTTAGCAACAGTTATAGGTTTATTTCTTCTATATAAGACATGTATTCTGTGCGAAAGAAAGTGAGTTGTGAATAGAATAATACCTTCGTTTTCCTCTGTTAATTTCTGTATTTCTTCTTGAGAGTTTTCTCTATTTTGTTAAGATTCTATCTTCACATCATGGAAAGACTTTTGCAGCAGCCATATTAATTCAAGACTCAATTAAAATAATGAAGTCAATAATTTTCAGATTTCTTAGATTTCAAACCCTTAGGAACTTTAATATATTAAGATATTGGTTAAAATTAGTGATAAGTTCCAGTATTCTTTAAAAATTTAGAATTTAGTCCTTATATTTTTATTTTTAGAAAGATTAAATTTTTATATTTCAAAATTTAAGTTAAATTATTAATATTATTATATATTTTTTGTTAAATGCATGAAGAAAAAATCTCTTTTCTAAAAAATATGAAATGTTGTAAAGTAGATAGTAAATTTTCAATATTCAAAGATAAACCTTTTTTACCAATAAGTGATTGGATATGGCGGTAATATATATTATATTCTTAAAGAGAGAATGTAATATCGAATTTTAAAAAAGAGAACCATAAATTTTAAACATGAATTGTAGAAGAGTGTTTGAAAGATATTTAGTGAAAAAGGCAAACCTTTTTATAATGACTTCTCTTTTTCTTGTTAGATATTCCAGGGACAAATGCTCTCTTCTTTTTCTCAAATAAAGATTTTAGTTGTCTTTTTCTTTGGTGAAAAATCTACAAACCAACAAAATCTCTACCGGCTATAAGTCTTCAAATATGAAGCAAGCAATCTCATATTTCCAGTCAAACAGGCTGACTTTGACTAAAAAACCATGGTCACATCTTAAAACAATATAAGGCCTGTTACGTTAATGTATCTAAAAGTGGTAAAAGAAATAGTAAGGAGCATAGAAATTGAGGTGATGGAGAAGATGATCTCTGAAGATGAAGATGTTTTGCTCCCTGGTTTTCGATTCCATCCTACTGACGAAGAGCTTGTGGGGTTTTATCTTAGAAGGAAAGTGGAGAAGAAACTCTTTAGTATTGACATAATCAAACATGTTGATATCTACAAACATGATCCTTGGGATCTTCCAAGTATGATTCAATAATCTTCATTTTCTTTCTTGTTAATTTCACAGTTTCTTTATTTACTATTTTTTTATTAATTGCTAACTAATTATGGTGCAGAAGTTAGCAAACTGAGCAGTGGTACAGAGAAGGAATGGTACTTCTTTTGTAGAAGAGGAAGAAAATACAGAAACAGCATAAGGCCAAACAGGGTAACAGGGTCGGGATTCTGGAAAGCTACTGGGATCGACAAGCCTATATATTCGGTAGGTGGATTTCACGATTGCATAGGTCTGAAGAAATCCTTGGTTTATTACAAGGGGAGTGCAGGGAAAGGCACTAAAACTGATTGGATGATGCATGAATTTCGCCTCCCACCACCCACCACAACTACTCTCTCAAGCACCAACAAGGACAACTTGCCAGAAGCTGTAAGATCCATTTCAACTTGTTAAAATTTCCTTATCTCTCTTGAAATCCCTTTTCTAATCTTGTATGAGGGGGTTGTTACAGGAAGTTTGGACACTTTGCAGAATCTTTAAACGGGATGTTTCAAGTAGAAAGTTTGCAACAGATTGGCAAAATAAGAAGAATAAACAAAATACTAATACTAGTGCCACCAGCTCTAGAGCATGCAGTGTAGAATCAGAAAATAGTTTGAAGGTAGAGAATTTTGGAGTTTTAGATGATAAGGGGATCGAAAGGAAGTTTCAGAATGATCACTTCCTTGGAGGGAACCAGTTGTTTGCAGCAACAACTCAAGTGCTTCCATCATATTTAAGCTTTTCTAACCCAAATGCAGCTGATGAATACTTCGGACAAGAACACTGGGATGAACTTAGGCCTGTAGTTGATTATACCATAGCTAAATCACTACTATATAGTGATTGGTAGATGTTTGAGGGATATACATATATATACACAACTCGAAATAACCATGAATCTCTTTGAAGAATATATACCGATCCATTTTAAGTTGGATGCTCTGGTTTGAAAGACTACAATCACAAAAAATAGAGAGATGTGGTTTTTTTTCTTTTCTTTTTTTTTTTTTGTACTTTTAGTTCATGGGAATCATAGCAGGTTAATGTGTTTAGGATGAAAAACATTTTAGAGAATACAAGCTAATTTAAACTTGGTATAATAGTGAGTTAAAAAGAACACGGCCATGTCTGTTCTTGGTTTTAAATTGCAGCATGGTGTAAGGCCAGAAATATACTATTCCAAGTTACTTTCCATGGCCGACCATCTAATATACTAGCTCACGCTTTGATGTTCTTTTCCTTTTTCTTTTGTTGTATTTTTTGACAAACTTATCACTCACTTTCGATATGAAATTACTACTATTCTTCTTTTTTGAAATTTGTTGCTGAAAAAACACTGCGGTAATCAATTGTGTTTCTCTACGTTGGAACACAATTTAGAACATTGAAAGTCACTAATGTGCTCTTTTGTGTATTGACACACACTGTGCAACAAGTATACAAAGAAAACAGTAAATATAAGGGATTATTTACGTAGTATGATGTCCCACTTATGTTTGTTGGGCCGTCTCCAAAGAAAAACTCACTGCTAAACTTACAACACATGCAATGATTTAAGTCTAAATCTACTTGAACCTATCTCAACCTTGTACATTTAGAACAACTTCTCCTCCATTCAACCTTTCCTCAAATGATAAAACCCGAAACAATGTTTCCAATTGAATAAAATAAAGACACTCAACTTTGTATCATACAAAGACGAATAACAAATACACTCAATAATAGTTTCTTAATGACCATATGCTCTCACTAAAATTTGCATCTATTCTAACGAAATAAATATTTCTTTTTCTAGATTTTGAAGTCAACCACAATACCCAAGAATAAACTCCATGTAAAATGGGATAACAAGTTATCACTTCCCTTTTTCAAAAAACATTATCACTAATCCAATCTTCATCTTCAAAAGTCATACTTAAAATAAAACTCTATTCTATCTTCAAGTTTGATCTTGACTAATTATATTTTATCTTTAAACTCATCAAAAATGTGTTGCACATATTCTTAGTTGATCTAGGACTTCTCTCGAACTTATCTTTATCTTTGGATGATCATTCTTGAACAAGGATTCTTCCAAAGTTGTTGATTTCCTTTTTGTTATAGTGACAAATTTTCTCTTAAATACAAATAAATATCTTAAATTTTTGTTGCCTATAGAACATATTTAAAACAAAAGGATAATTGTAAATTCAAAAATTTTCCAACCCATAATCTCAATACATAGGATATAGCTTATTCCTCATGTTGAAACACTAAAAACTAGAAAGTCGAACAATACACTATTTGTATCAACAATCTCTCCCTTTGATTTTTTTACAAAACCCCTATAACAAACACAAATATTCCTTGTACAATAAAGACATTAAAATAAAAGGAAAATTAACCACATGCCAATTGAACTTCAAACATTAAAAATGAAAAGTTAGCAACATAAGATAACCTCCCCCTAGAAATCTGAGTTCAGCCACATTAAAGCAAAATAACATAACCCCACTTAGTAGCTTGAGTTCCAAACAAATAAAATACTCCCTTGAGTATTAACTACTACTGTTTTTTGTTACAAAGGAAGAAAGAAAACAGAGGAAAGATTAGCAAACAAATGTGATTTGCTATTCTTCAATTCGATTACATCTTGAATTTCATACAATGTACAACTTTAAATAGAAAAACATCAACTACAACTTGACAAGCTGGCTGATCTAAATACATGGAATTTACTAATTGGCTTATTTCTATCTAATAAACACCCCTTACATTAACCTATCAGATTAAAGATAAATAAAATAATCTAACAACTTTACAGAACAAGTTGAAAATTTGTTAACTTGTAACAAAAGCCTTGGGGCAGTTGGTGGTTAGGCTGACCACCATTCTACCTTACACTCAGACTGTCCACCACTTTGTTCACCAAAGTTTGTCTGCTTGATAGTCTGTCGTGTGACAGTTCGCCATTCTCCTAGTGTTTTGCCTGTTAGCTAGATGTGCGAGTTGTTGCATGAATGGCCATCTCACAACACTCATCATTGGCCTTCATAATTTCATTTCTTAGTTTCTCAAACCTTGACCTTCCAAGAGGCTTGGTTAGTATGTCCGCCAATTGGCTTTCTGTGCTGCAATGAACTACAGTGACTTCTTCATTCTGTTCGACTTCCCTCACAAAATGGTACTTGATCTTGAAATGTTGTCTCCCCAGGGAAGACATGATTCTTCGCAATTGCAATAGCAAATTGATTATCGCAGAAAATTTGTGTAACAGCCCATTTTCAATGAAATCGGAACAGTGGTTTCAGGACCACAAATCTGATCCGAAAATAAAATTTATTTTTATTTTATTAAATAGTCCGTAATATGTTAGAAAAGTCATATGAAAATTTTGATAAGAAAATTTTATCGATTATGTGTTTAATTACAGAAAGGACCAAATCGCATAAAATACAAAAGTTGAATTCTAGTAGCTAGAAGGATCAAATAGTTATGGAATTCAAAACTTAAGGTCCTTATATGGCAATTAAACCATTAATAAAGAGTTAGTAGATATTTTTGGATGATTCATCCATGGAAAATTAGAAAAAGGCTAAGGACTAAATTGGAAATCAAAATTATTAAAGATGATAAATTAATTAAATAGAAATAAAAATCATTTTTATCATCTTCTTCCCCAATATATTTCATGGAAACCCTAGGAGAGAGAGAAGAAACTTTCTTAGCCAAATTAGGTAAGTTTTATTGTCCCGTTTTTAGTAATTTTGATATTTTTGAAACCGGGATAGCTTAATCTATCTATTTGGGGGATCAATTTGAGAAGTTATCAAAGGATGGAAATTAGGTCATGGATGTATATGCTGAAAATTAGAAATTTATGGTAGAAAATGAAAGGTTGTTGATAAATAAACAACTTTTACAAAGTGATTTTTAATGAAAACATGATTTAGGGACTAAAATATGAAGTTGTGAAATTGAAGAAAAATGCTGAATGTTTATTAATACGTGTGCTATAAATTTTGTAATGGGATTTTGGTTAGGCTTGGAATAGGGAGTAAATTGCACAAATTTTATTTCCAAGCCTAAGGACGAAATGAGAATTTATGGAAAAGTTAGGGGCAAAATGATAATTTTGCCTAGGATAAAAATTGAGTCCACTTGAATATAAAATATGAGAAATTGATGTAAAATTTACTCGTATAGATCCGGATAGACCAAATTTTAACCCATCTTCAGCACCAAGGTCGACGTTAAGTACGTGGGGTGGAGGTTCATATGCCTTAAAATCTGGATGGGTTCCTCCAACATTGTCCAGACCTTCACTATTAGAACCACTCCCTTCTGGTTCAGTAGAAACGACCTCTAGTTCAAAAAATAATGCAATTTCCAAACCATTCGGCCTAGACTACCAAATTAGATCATTATCGGTTTTAACTTCCTTTTCATTATCAACTTTTTTTTTTGTTATCAACCAAGTTGCGGTTTCATATTTAGGGTTGGACGTCTTTTCGTCGGTGTAGGTTGTATAGAGAACATCATTCGTTCTCATAAACCCCATGTTAAAACTAATATTTCTTACGAATTATCCACCCATGTAACTTGATGGCATACATGTATAAGTGTTTCCAGCATAGAACATTGATGTTCTGAAGTTAAAATAAAAAACAATCACAGAATGTCGTGCTAGGATCTCCACGTTTGGGTTACCAACTAACCGCAGCCATACACCATAGTTGAAATTAATGGCTAAAATTGTGGAATGCCTTCCAATTGACGGTTTCAACATTTCCTGATACGAGCTTTGTAACAACACCATGAACTATCGCACAATCATGTGGTTAGACTTTCTGCTTCCTATTCCTGAAACAAATTAACTGGAACTGTTGTCGAACTTGAACCCCCTTCTTTTACATCAACAAACTGGGCATATAACTTTAGTATAACATTTCCACTAGAACAATGTGTATCGAGCATTGCCTCCACATCCATGTCGCATTTGAGCTCAAATGTATCATATCTAACAAGGTGCATTGACATTAGATATCTATATTTCAAGCTCGAAATTATCCTTCGACTTAAAGTCATTACTTTTCTTCTAATTCTTAACCGAAGCTTATTAAAATTGATGCCCTAGTTGAAAGCCAATTCTGTAGATTAGGTTGATACAAAAACGAACCAATTTCAGTGTCACAAATTTAATTGTTGTAATAAATAAAGACTCTAATTTGTCTAATCATCTTCACCAATAGAACTTGTTTCACATGTTTAAAACGAAAACATTATACAAAAAAAATAAGTACTTATTAACCAAATTCAAACAATGACACTTACTTGAACTAATTTACTTTGTTGGGTCAATTTTTGAACTTCAGATTTTTAACATCAACAATATTCTCCTTATGCAAATCTTTTGCTTGAAATTTAACTATGAAAACCTCTCCATATCAATCTTCATTTTATAGGAAACTCTACCACCTAATATGAAACATAATTTCAAAATGTTGGAAAAAGTTGGACATGACAAGTCAGAAAAACGCTTCTTGTTTTTCTGAAAATTTTTTAAAGATAATATTCTTGTTGTGCCATGGAAATATGGGATGTAAATTTTATCCTGGATTTCTAAAACATTATCTCGAGATTCTTGAATTTTTAGAATTAAAATTTACAGAGAGTGACATAAGGTAGGGCAAAAACATGTCATGTAGAACGTGCAGCATGGGCCAGAGCAAAAATGTGCCTTGTAAGACATGTTTTCACCTTCTCTCCTCCACGTTACTTGAAAGTGCATCCTACAGGGCATTTTTTTGCCTTGCTTCGTGCCACTTCGCCTGAAAGTACATCTTACATGATGTGTTTTTGCCTTCTTTCACCAAAATCGACCTATTTTCCAAATTTCCAAATAAAATGACCTAAAACCCTAATTTTTTTAAATTGACATATATGCCTAATTTTCCTTAATTCTAAATATATTTTCTAATATAAAAAAAGCTTGAACCGGTGACTTGAAAAAAAATATTTTATTGATATGATTGAATTGATTTTATATTGATTTGATTGATTAAATCAATTAAATCGAAAATTAATAATTTTACCGATTTGTCACCATTATAGTTATTTCTAAAACATTAAAAAAAAAATCCTATTTTAGACATTACCCCTTCCTTTTAATAAAATTTATTAGTAAAAATACAAAAAGAAGAAAAATGCTGCCCTTCAAGTATCCAGTTACACGTTACTGGTTCTTTGGAATATCTCATGGATTGCTATCCAGTTCTCACCGGCTTTGGTAGATCACTGTCGTCGATATCTCATCAATGAACGGCAGAGATCCGCCCTCACAATCCCGAACAAAATATTAAGATGCGCCAAACTTCAAAACAATTCCGCTTAAAAGAGCGAATCCTATTGGTCAACATTCATCTCACACGGATCAAGACTTCAACAACTTAACAGCCGTCGATAAAAATCCATCCAATCTACGGTTCATATTGGCCTATTTAAAATATTTCCTAATTACTTATTCCCGCTTACTCCTTTTATATATCCCCTCCAGTTTCTCCCAATTGCAGCATCAAAAATCTTTTCCTTCAAACGCATATTTTCATAACAAATTGTTCTACAAATGGCTCGTACCAAGCAAACTGCTAGGAAATCAACCGGCGGCAAGGCTCCACGTAAGCAGCTAGCCACGAAGGCCGCTCGGAAATCAGCTCCGGCGACTGGAGGAGTGAAGAAGCCTCATCGTTTCAGGCCAGGAACTGTGGCTCTTAGGGAAATCAGGAAGTACCAGAAAAGCACTGAGCTCTTGATCAGAAAGCTTCCATTCCAGAGGCTTGTGAGAGAAATCGCTCAAGATTTCAAGACTGACTTGAGGTTCCAAAGCAGCGCTGTTGCTGCTCTTCAAGAGGCGGCTGAAGCTTATCTCGTCGGGCTATTTGAGGATACAAATCTATGTGCTATTCATGCTAAGAGGGTTACCATCATGCCTAAGGATATCCAGCTTGCTAGGAGGATTAGAGGTGAGAGAGCTTAGGTTTGCTTTTAGGTGATTGATGTCTAGAGTTAGAGGCCTAAGCTTTTTTTCATTTTGTTGTATTAGATTTCTCTGCAAATGTTTGATGTAAATCGATGCGATTCTAAAGGATGCCATATAATTTCGTGATTTTTGATTAATGAGATCGGAGCTGTTCGTTCATATTGTAAGAAATTAAAAAAAAGGAAATTAAAATTTTATAAAAAAGAAGTATAAAATAATTTGGGTCGCATATCTCACGTCAAAAAAAAAAAAATAGATTTTCAGGATGGTAGTGTATTTTTTCAAATACTAAACAATTCATTTGTTGTATACCTTCAAATTAAAAAAATTAAATAAAAATATAATTACTTAAAAAAAAAATTCCTCATTTCTCTTCCATTCATTCTTTAATAAGATATAAGCAATATTTTTTCTCTTCAACTTGAATTTGAATTGATTTCTCATTAAGGATTATATATATTAATTTGATTATGCTAAAGAAAAGGTTTTACTAAATAAAATATTTAAAAAAATTAAAAATAAATGGTAGAGTGCCATGGTGGTGCGATTTAGAATGGATTCATCAATAAAAAAAAATATTTTTATAATTTTAAAATTTAAAAAACAAAAAAAGAGGTGTTGAACTTTTTAACTCCACCGAAAAAAGATTAATTTTTTAAAACTCTCTTAAATTTTTTAAAAATAATAATATTTTTTAATATTTATACAGACCACATTATTTTATATGATTCTATTAAAAATATAAATTGTTTACCTTGCAAATGTGGCATGTTGGTGGCTTCAAATTTTTTTATTCATCAAATTTTATTGTAATTTTTTAAGGTATTTTCATATATAATAAAAAAATAAATTATTTTCGTAATTAATCAAAATTTTAAGGATATTTTTTATAAAAAAAATCATAAGAATGACAACAATAATGAAAAAATAAAAGGGCTTCAGGCGAGAATTTTTCAGCCCGGTCCGATCCGATTTTATTACCCTAATTTTTTTTTCCGTATTTCCTCTCAAACCCAGTCCCTCATTCGGTCATTTCCCTTTCCCTTCCCTATCAGTTCTTATTTCTTAAAAGAGAAACCCGCTAGCTCTAAGCGCCGCTCACCACCTCCACGGCTCCACCAGTGACCTCCAGCGCCGCTGCCCGTCCGTCTGTCTGCCCGTCTCGCTCCAGCCCATCAACGTTGCTTTTTGCGTCCTGCTTCTTCCTGCTGCTGCTGCTTCCTCTGGTTTGCTCGGTATTTATGCCGTCCCATAGTTCATCTATTTTGTTATTTTATTTTTCTTATTATCGTTTTCCACTGCTGCTTTCACTGCCGATTTTAGGGCATTTTATGCACAAAGATTAAATTATTTTTAAGATTAAATTTTCAGTTATTTTATTTTTCTTATTATTGTTTTCTTAAACTTGAAGCTGAGAATTCCTTATTGTGGACGAAACTGAGATAATTGAGACCAGAAACTAAGATAAAAATTTCGTTGAATGTGTGTTTAATCGTAAAAGTATGTGGGTTTTTCTGCTTCACTTGCTGATGACTTGTGAACCGGTATTTTGTAATGCTATTCTCATTTCAAAAGATTCTGGTTTTATCCTGTTGCTGCCTTTCTCAAAAGCCTGGCATATGACCTTTCCTGGCTTGGTATTGTAAGATTTTTGAGCTATTTAGACTTGAAATTCAATTCAATTCCAGATTGATCGAGTTTCCAACTTGAGGTTGATGTGATATAAAATTTGAACCGATGGATTTGCTTCTATTATGTTCATTTATTCTGTAAAAGATGAATTTAATTTCTTTATATTCAACTTTAAAATTAATTAATTATGTTTGTTAGTTTAACTTCAGATTTTCTAACAGTAAAACTCTTTTTTTTGGGGGGGGGGTTAAAAATTGATTAAGTTTTGGAGTTATTTGAGTATTAGTACATCTGAATTTGGTTTATTAAGCTTTGATTCATCAATGATCAAGTTTAAAATTTTATGGAATCAAATACAAGTAATTTACAAGCACATTATCTCATATAAACATCTGAATTTGGTTTATCTCACATTATCTTTTGCTATATGTTTGTAATGTTTAAGATTAAATTTTCTTATTTATGTGATGAATCTACTGATGGGATTAGGTGGATGTGGTGCAGTTTTATGCGATAATAAGAGAATTATGTTAGGCTTTGTTCTCTAGTGCTTTGCAAGCATCTGACTCTCATTTTTGCAGAACTGTTAACCATTAAAATAGCATTTGATGTTTTTGTTAAAACTTTGTCTTGTTATTGAATCTAATTCATGTAATGTTATGAGTTGGATTGTTAACAATGGGACTCAAACCTTGGTTGTATTGGAATGTTTTTGAGGAGATTGATAAACAAGTGGAAGATATTGGTGTTGTTAGCTTTGTCAATGCATTTAGGAAAGCTAGTAGGATGGCTGATACTATGGCTAAGGCTGGTTTTGAAAAATCAAACATGTTTACGACCTACTGGAAATGCAATTTAGGTTTTCTTGTGTCATATAGATACTTTTTAATGTATCTTCAATTTTTTTGGAAATATTTGTTTTAATATTTTTAGTATATTTGATATACTATATTTTTTAAATTTATTTTATGTAACACATTATTTTTCAAAAAAAAAAAAAAAGGGGGCTGACCCGGGCCTGGGTTTAACATATATAATCTGGGTCGGGTTTGGATAAAAAATTAAACCCGTTTTTTGGCCGATCCTGTGCCTAACAATCAGGCCTAAGATTTTGGTTGGACCCAACCCATGTACACTTCTAGCCGAAACCAATTATATTATTTGGGATAAAAAACCCTAAATGGTAATATTCAATTCTCAGTTTTCAGCTTTGCAGAGTTTTTCAACCAAACGCAGGGAAACCTTTGCCCAAAATACTCGACGCCATTGTTATTTTATACCAGAAAAAAGAAAATTGAGTAAATCCATTCGTTTCATTCATATGGGGAAGGAGAAGGAAGAAACTTTAGGAAATACTAACATTGAAGATGCCAATTGGCTTTGTTCACTTTCTGAATCCGAACTTGTAAGCTATATTTTTTTATTCATTTAAATTTTTTTTTTATGAAAATCTTTAAACTGATTGATAACATCCAAATCTATCTGAACCAAATTTGCAGGATTTGTTGATTAGCCTAAAGAAGCTAGCCTTGAAACGTGCTAGTGCAATTGGGCATGTTCAATTGGCTAAAAAGTTCAATCTGAAGATGCTTCGAGCCCTTGGTACTTCTTGTTTATTTCCTTCCTTTATTTTTGTGCGCTTCAAACTTGCGTTAATTTGGTATTTTGTTATGATGGGTTGGCCTTGTTTTTGTGGTTTTCTCAAATAATCTTGGTTTTTTGAATTGACATGATATCTAGCTGTTTCCATTATTAGCTAAAGGGAAGCGTCAGGGTGAAATTTAAGTTTGAAGTATCTTGATGTCATTCATTCGTTAGCCTACATACATGTTCATGAGTGGCTAATGACATTTTGAGATTCCATACTAGGTCTTTTGGGATATAAACCTGAATTTGATCAATTTCTTTATTATTCTGCTGCCACCTATTTCATTGTTTCAGAGAATATTATTTCAATGTGAGAAGAGCATCCTGTACATTATAGATTAATAAAATAAGCTTTAAATGCAATTGTTTGTTTATGTATTAATGGTGTTTTTATTCATCAGCTATGATCAATATAAACACTTGGCAAATGTTTCATCGTTCATGGTGGTGGTGTAGGTTGGAGTCTTAGATTTCATCCTTTCAATATATGGAATCCTTTGTACAAAAAACAAAAAAGAAAAACTTGATCTTTTTCAACTATATGTATTATTCATACTATTTTGCATTGCTGATTCATTTGTAATTCCCTCCGGTTGGTTGCGCCGTTGAAACCTTCAATACAGTATATTAGTTTGCTCTGCCAAATATATCTCATATGGCCTTGTGCTTGACTGTTGGGGGCTCACACACCGCTAATGAAATCATAGTTTGGATTTGGAATTTGAGAAAGCTCTATATGGCCTAAATCTCTTTCTGTTTACACACATGATGTTCATAAGCTAGAAATAGCTTGGGCTTGCCTTCTCAGTCGTCACTTATAACCTATAATAGGGTAGGAAAAAAGCACCTAGTATAGAGAGAAGTGCTCTCCCCTTGTATTTGAACTTGACTGAGTTGGTTTATGGTTTGAGCCAACATTTGGAAATTACTTAATTTTTATGGTGTGTTTGGACACCACAAAGTAAATGCAAAAAATTGTTATTACTAGGGTAGTAATTAGAACCTTTTGTTATTACAAGGAATTCTAATTCTATTTATGTGTTTGAACGGTAGAGTATAATGACTTCATAATTTCTAATGTCATGTATGGTAGTAGGGTTTTTTTTTTTTTTTTTTTTTTTTTTTTTAACTTAAAAAATAGCTATAATTAAAATTTGAAAGTCATTAGAGTTTATTCTCTGTGTATTCCTCCGACTCTCAACCCCTTTCCTAAGAATTGGTGAGTGTATAATTAGGGTGCTCCAATTAGAGTCAATTCTGTGGAACCCACTAATTACAATGGTTATTCAAACATGTCATATTTATTGTTATAAGCAATTACACTCAAATTCAATTATTGATGCCTTTTTGAACATGCCCTAATAGTTTTTTTCTTTTTGGTTTTTTGAATGACATAACATAGTGCTTTTGGTGAGAACAGAGGAGGTTTGATTATAGAACTTTGTATATATTCTGTCACTTCTCTGATCTCTATTAGGGTCTAGTGACATTAAAAGTCTCATTGTCGTGTGTTACGAATAAATTTCGTCAAGCCTCCAGCTTTTGTATATGATTTTGTTGGATGATATAGTTGAGCTTGATTCATAAATTATGATTTCGTGTTTAATAACTTTCAGGCTTCGTTTTGATGGAATGTTTGAAAGAAAAGGTTAAGGACTTATCAGTTATTCCGGGAATGGATGAGAATGCTACATTTCTTGATTCTTCTAATTTACTAAAATGTAAGGTAGATGAGGTGATGAGCATTGAAGAGCTAAATGAATGCATTGCAATTGAAACAAGGAAGGAATTTCGCAAAAGGTATCTTTAAGATTACCCCTGTGAATTTAGAGATTTCGTATGATCAGTTTTTAATTCCTGTAACTTTTATTTTGGTTGGCAAAGGCTGCGTGGAAAGGATGCCTTAGTTAGAGGTAGTAAGAGACGCAAAGCAAACGATGACGAAGACGAAGAAACAGCAGAAGATTATTATCCAGCATTTACATTCCAGGATGATAAGTAGAAAGTTTTGCAACTTCATCACTTGTACTGTATAGGCATTCAAGGATAATAACTTAAATTTTTTGGCCAAGAGAAAGCATTTTTATTAAGCTTGAAAAGCAAAATCTAATGTCAATACCAAGAACATTTGAAAAGTGAATACCCCCATTCGGAGAAAAATTTCGGGAAGTTGAAGGTTCTTATGGAGATTAGAAGAAAGAATCAGATTTAAACTTAATAATTCAAAGTAATATTCCCCTCCTAATCTCCTTCTCAATGTTGCATTTCTTTTCCTGAAAATTGTCTGTTTTTATAAATATGATAGGTTTTTTAGGTGGATTAATATATATTTTTTCTATCTAATTAATACCTAAATTTAAAATTAAATACACTTTGGTATCTGAAATAATGATGCTAGAATGGATGATGACTAATATGACTAGAATGTGTATAGAGTTTATGATTAGTATATTTTTTTCAAGGCATATATAAATGGGTATTTTATTAATAAAGGCTCATTTCCAACTTTTTTTACGGTAATGGGTCGATTTCTTAATTATTTACTGGAATAGGTTGAAAACGGGAAATTCGCGTCCACGTCAGCGCGAAGTCAAGGAATTTGCCAGCAAAGCGCATCCTTGAGGAAGCGCTTTGTCCACATCAGCAGAAAACGCTTCTTTGAGGACGCGATTTGTGCTGATATGGATAAAGCCTTCCTCAGGGATGCGATT
Source organism: Gossypium anomalum (assembly GCA_025698475.1). Taxonomy (NCBI): domain Eukaryota; kingdom Viridiplantae; phylum Streptophyta; class Magnoliopsida; order Malvales; family Malvaceae; genus Gossypium; species Gossypium anomalum. Next base: position 81,797,722 of record CM046961.1, read on the forward strand.
TGCCCGTGTTTTTCATCGGATTAGGGTTTTTTAGGGTTAAGGTTAGGGTGGGTTATGGTTTTTTAGGGTTAGGGTTAGGGTTTTTTAGAGTTTAAGGTTTTTGTAAGGGTTTAACTAATTAAATTAGGGTGTAAGATTAATTAATTAAATTAAGGTTTAGGGTTAATTAATTAAATTAAATATTAATTAAAAAATCAATTAAATTCAAGTTTAAGGTTAAGTAATTAAATGTGTTTAGGGTTTTGGAAAAAAATATGCAATATACATTATGTATTAGTGTATTTAAAATAAATTTTTGGTTTTTTTTTCTTCAGTAGTATCTCGAAAATTTTTTTTAAGAAGAAGTTTATGAAGAAATAGTATCTAAAACGCTTCAAGTAGGATGCAATGTCAACAAAATTACTGAAAAATGCTCCAACGTGGACGCTTTTTTTCTACAGTGGTATCTGAGAAAATAATTTTGAGAAGACGTTTCTGAAAAAATAGTGTAAAAAACGCTTTAAGCAGGATGCACTGTCATCAAAAGTACTAAAAAAAGCTCCCACGTGGATGCTTTTTTGATACAGTGGTATCTGAAAAAATAATTTTGAGATGACCTTTTTGAACAAATAGTGTAAAAAACGCTTCAAGTAGGATGCAATGTCAGCAAAATTGCTGAAAAAAGCTCCTACATGGACGCTCTTTTGCTACTGTGGGATCTGAAAAAATAATTTTGAGATGACCGTTTTGAACAAATAGTGTCAAAAACGCTTCATGCAGCATGCATTTTCAGCAAAATTAATGAAAAAAGCTCCCACGTGGACGCTCTTTTTCTACAGTAGTTCCTATTTAGCCTTAGACTATAAATGAGCCAAATTTCATTCTCAGGCTGCATAAGTTACGGCAAGAGAAACTGAGGTTAAAATAGAATAGAAACTGAAGATGAGCGAACGTATTAGTGCTGTTATTTACTATGATGGTGAGGCCCATGACACTGAGAACGGTGTTTTTTTTATCGGAGAACACAGCGCGACTGGTTTTTAACCAGAACATAAATTTGACAGAACTTTGAAAAAGAATTAGACGTAAAATCTTCGGAATGACGCCAATAAAAGTTTTGTCTATTAAGTATCGATTTTGTGCTTCAGTTGATCCCGTGAGATATGACTCATTCGACATCAAAGGTCCTCGTAGCTTGGAGGCAATGGTGGAGACTCATCTTGCTAGTGGATCACCCTACCTCGAGTTATATGTACAATTTGCATCGCCAAATGATGCATTTGCGACTTCAACATCTACTGCTGTTTAAGAGGAATGCACGACCCCTGCTCGAGACTTTGCTAGTGGGTGGTAAAACACGGAAGTGTCTGTGTTTTGTAGCAATATGGAATACACAACCCCTGGCTGAGACTCCGTTAGTGCATGAGACATGCACCTCGGTGGGTCGACGTTTGTTACTGGAAATACATAGTGGGGAACGACATCAACTACTAGTGGTTGGCAATCAAAATCTGATTGGGGACGTTATGAAACGTCCACAAGAAGGGACTATTTACTCCCAACGACGTCCATCTGCGAGGGAACCTCGTTCGTTACAGATGATGGTAGGTCGGATGATGAGTCTGATGTGGATCCACTCGGGCCCGATGGTGCAGAAGTTGCATTATTTTTTGAACCGGAGCCTACTCCAACCATACCTGAAGATGTTGAAGGAGGTTCAGATGAAGAAGAAGAAGATCCACGATTCAGGGCGTACTCGCCTCCAGCCCACTTGCATAATGTCGATCTATCTCAAGATGATGCGTTGGAGTTTTCAGATCTACCACATAGACGGCTTGACCGTACAAGTTCATCATTGGATTCGGGTGAACTGGAAGCTGGTAAGGTGTTTCCCAATAAAGATAGTTTTCTTGGTGCATTGAAACAACATAGTATCATGGACAGGGTTAACTACAACGTGGTTAAATCCAAATCTGATAAGTTTGAGGCCAAGTGTGCAGTGCAAGACAACACATGTTCATGGAAAATTATGGCCTCGTTGAGGAAAAAGACAGGCTTCTGGGAGATTAAAAAGTACAAAGGTCCACATACATGTGTTGGCAGTAAAGTTTCACTAAACTTCTAGGGTTTTTGAATAATATTGTATTACGTAATGTTGCATTATTTAACGTACTTTGTTTACAGGTGTTTCACAAGATCATCCAGAGATGGATTCAGATATATTAGCTGACTTAATACTATCGACGGTGAAGGCAGATCCCAGGATTTTAGTGTCGGTCTTAATTGCCAATATTCGTAGCCAATTGAGGTACACACCCTCTTACCGCAAGGCTTGGATAGCTAAGCAAAAGGCATTGGAAAAGATGCATGGTGGGTGGGATGCTTTATATAATGAAGTGTAGCAGTGGTGTCAAGTGCTGGAGAGATATGTCTGCGTACTACAACGACCGATTGCTCTGTGGATGCCAAGTGTTTAAGCGTCTATTCTGGAGCTTTAAGCAATGCCGAGACGCATTTCTATACTGTAAGGCGTTGATACAAACTGACGGTACATTTATGTACGGTAGATATACCCATCGACTACTGCTAGCTGTGGCATAAGATGGCAATGGGAGAATCCTTCCAATTGCGTTTGCAATAACACTGAGAGAGTCAGCTGATGATTGAGAATTCTTTCTTTCCAGGCTAAGGAGGCATGTCTGCCCCCAACCTGATATCTGCGTTATATCGAATCGGGGCACAAAATACTAGCCTCAATTGAGCGTCAGGGTAGCCTATGACATCGCACACACCATCGGTATTGCCTAAGGCACGTTGCGTCAAACTATTACTGTAACAGCCTAATTTCAGTGGTGTCGGAACAGTGATTCGAGATCACTAAATCCGACAAATGGGTAGGAAATATTATTAATTTAGTGAGTATAAGTTAAATGTGAAGTTAGGAAAAATTTTGAAATAGTGAATAGTGTACAAAAAAAATATATATTAAAATAATTAGAATCGAAAATGAGGTATCGAGACCTCAAAAATTTTAAATTGAGTCATAAATATTTTTATAAATATTTATGGAGTGTTAATAAGTTAGTATTAAAGTTTCGTCAAGAAATTTTAAAGTACTTATAGCTAATTAAATAAAAAGGACTAAATTAAAAATGTGTAAAAGTTGCTAAAATGATTAAATAGCTCAATTGTCAAATGAGGAAGGACCTAAAGTGCAAATAAGCCCAAAGGAGATATTTTGGGCGGCAATAGCTGAGAAAAATCAGAAAATGGGTGAAATAAGGGCAAAATTGGAAAATTGCCAAAATTAACTAAATAAAAATGGGACTAAATATCTAGAATTCTCTTCATTTCTCTTCATATTCATCAGCTGAAAAACAGCCATGGAGGAGGGTTCAAGCTGGTTTTTATACTCTAGCTTCATGTAAGTTTAATTCTTGCTTTCTTCTTAAAATTTTTATGTTTTTGGACTTTTACAATTGGGTCCAACTTACTATTTCATTAGTTTTTAATTCCATGACTAATTTTTGAAGTTTTTATGGATGAGTACTAGAAGAATATAATGAATAAACATAGAATTGAAGCTTTAATTTTGATATATGGTGATTTTATCAAGTAAAATTGATGAAAATTGGTTTAGGACCTAATTGTGAAAGAGTTTGGAATTAAGGTCTAGTGTTAAATTTCTGGTTTTCAAGGGTTATGAAGTAGTTTAAAATGATGGAATAAAGTATTAAATGAGAAAAAATATCTCAATTGAGGAGTTAATCGAGCAAGGATTGAATTGTATGAACTATGAAATTTGGGGCTAAATGGAAATCAATATTTTTCACTAAAACTGTTTTGGGCAGCAGCAGTAGTCTAACTTTGAAAAATCACCAAAAATTGTATAAATCGAATTAGAGAATTAATAATATATGAAATTAAATCTTATTGAGTCTAGTTTCTTATAAAAGAAATTATGCAAGCAATGGAATTGTAAATCATGAGATACAATAACTTTTGTGAGACAATGTCAGAATGATTTTGGGTTCCCCTGTTCTGAATTTGGAAAATCATTAAAAATTGGATAAAAATAATTATGGGCTTAAATTTATATGTTTAGAATCTTTAATGAGTATATTTTCAATAGAAATAAGCAAGAACATCATCCGAATCTCGTACGATGAGATAATTAATTCTTAGTGAAGAAGGGTCGGAATTGTCAGACAGCAGAACAGGGGTAAATTTAAAGAATAAACTGTACTTATTGCCTAAACCAAAAATTCTGAAAATCTTATGGTAATAATATATGTAAGTCTAGTTTCAGGGAAAATTAGCGGATCTTAATTTCAAGTTCTGTATCTTAATATATAAATAATTTAGTGACTATGACGCAAATGGACAGTTTTGAATATACATATAAGTAAATAGTGCAATTATTGATAATGTTACTTGTTTCATGTTATATAAATTAAGGATGTGGAATGGAGAGGAGGAGGAGGAGGAAAATATGTATGAATATTCAGCTAGCATGGCTAATTTGCATGTTTTAGGCTCATGTACTAAATTGAATAAAAGTAAAAATTTATGGGCAATTTTGTAAAAATGTTAGAAATGACCAAATTGTATGAAATGAATTATTTTATTATTTAAAATTACAAAATTGAATGAAATTATTAATTTAGCTCAAGATCAGGGAAAAACATGTTTTAAGGATTAAATTGAAAAGTGTTGAAATTATGGAAAATTCTGATATTTTATAGAATTCATGGGTTGTTATCAATTTGTTTGAGAATAACGGCTGGAAATAAGGATTAAATTGCAATAATTTTATTTTATTTTATTTTAACCTAAGGATGAAATCGTCATTAATTAAAAGTTTAGGGGTAAAATGATAATTTTGTTTAGAGCATTAGTTGAATGTATTACAACATGAAATAAATGAAAACGACGATCAAATTCCTTTATAAAGATCCGGATAACTCGAATACGAGACTTGAACGTAGAAAAGAAAAGATATCGGATTAATGAAATTATAAACATGTACAAGCAGCGAGGTAAGTTAGTGTAACTTGAATTGTATTTTTAAATGCATGAAATATCGATATAATGAATTACCTGATTTATGTTTATGAAGAAATGGCAAGAGAATGATATTTATCATGACATGTAAATAGGTGATTATTTTTGATACGTTGATACAAGAAATTAATTAAATTGAGACGAGTAATAAATTCAAGTAAAACATATCGAGAAAAATAAGTACGTTAAGGGACAATATGTTTGATTTTAATTGGTTCCAAATATGAATGTCAGATAAAATGAAATATCTGATAAATAAATCGGTAACTTCGGTAATGCTCCGTAACTCTATTCCGGTGACGGATTCGGGTTAGGGGCGTTACAATTATGGGCAATTTCGATCTACAAGTGAACAACGACAAGTGACCAACATGGGTATTTAATCTTTACTAATATAATTTCTTTTGTAATATTCAATTTATTTTGAATGGAAGAGTGGTATGTAATTTTTGCTATCATCTTATATTCGCAGGGTATGAGATAAATAAAGACCGTTTTCATAAAATGTTGGCGGTTTTGTGTTTAGTTAATGAAGAAGACCATGACTACCTCTGTAACATACCTTTCGAACAGTAGACACAAGCATACGACGGCGGCCTACGATATGGTCAAATGACCTCGAACTTGGCTGAATGCATAAATTCTGTTCTAAAAGGAATGCGTCATTTGCCGATAACATCGGTTGTGCGAAAGACGTATTTTCGTTTAGCAGCACTATTGCCTAAGCGAGCAGCGAGGTATAAAGGCGAAATGCAAGGAGGTCATGTATGGTGCGCGAAGGTATTGCAAGAAATTAATAAGGCGAAGGCACGGGCCAACACCATGCACACAGTGTGTCACGATCGCGACAACCTATGGTTTCATGTGACTGAGTTTGACGGACCGAACCAAGTTATTGTTGGCGGGCAATATCGTGTACACTGGAAAAATAGGACCTGCAACTGTGGGAGGTTTGACGCACTTCGTTATCCATGCGCTCATGTAATTGCAGCTTGTCAGAATCTCCGTCTGGATCCCATGAGCTATGTCGATGAAGTGTACAAAATAGAATATATGTACAACGTGTGGAATCACGTATTTCCACCGGTCCCAGATGAACGTAAATGACCGTCTATATCGCTTGCTCTGTTTAAGCTGTTACCGGATAGGGATTTGCATCGTAAACCAAAGGGTCAACCTTGCTCGACTAGAATACGTAACAATATGGATATCCGAGAAACAACCAACCAACACAAGTTGTACGGATGGTGTAGGAACCTAGGCCATACAACTCGATCATGTCCAAATCGGAATAGCTGATAGTTGTTGTAATAAAATTATGTTGCATTGTTTACATTTTATTAGAATGATGGAAAATGTTAAAAATATTTCCTTATTCAAAACAACTTTTATTTTATTACAAATATAAAAGAGTAAATTATAATTAAAATACTAAAAACAACTTTTATTTTATTACAAATATAAAAGAGTAAATCATAATTAAAATATTAAAAACAACTTTTATTTTATTAAATGAAAGAATATAAAAAAGTTTATACAAATATATTAAAAAAATCAATGTTGGTGCCGGTCGGAATCAGTGCCACATGGGGGTCGTCGACGGTTAAGCGCTGGATTCCTCCTTGGTTCAGGTTCCGGAGAGGGTTCTGGTTGCTCCGGCGGGGATTGTGGTTCATCCGGCTGGAGATCTAGTTGTGGGTGTTGGAAGGATGAGCCACTTTGATAGAATAATGACTGCGGAGGTGTTTGCATCATCCATGGCGGAGGTGTTTGAATCCCATAAGGCGATGGGGATTGGTAAAAAGAAGAGCTCCCCGACGGCGCCTCGTGCGACGGTGGCCTATAGATCGGCGATTGACTCGGAGTAATTGGGAACGGAGATGAACCGGGCCGTGCATTCCAACCTGCCATAGGACAGGAAAAAGGAAACATATAAGGGTTAGGATATATATATATATAAGGGCTAGGATATGCACCTGGCATAATCTAAAAAGGCTGTGATATGGGTGTCATCGGTTGAAGTGTTGGGCCCGGTGATTGTGTGGGCGCTATTGATGGGCCAGCTGATTGTACAGGCATTGTTGATGGGCCCGGGTCGTTAGCCCTTCATCTTGGATTTAAAGGGCCTCGTCGTTCCTTTTGGACACGAATTTGCCGTCGCCTCTCTTCTTCGGACAGTAAATATGACTTTCCATGGATCCTAAACCATGGCTTGTATTCCGGCATGCACGCTAACTCAGGAACGATGATTGGTTCCCGAGTAGGTATATAATCAAATCGATTATCCCACATTTCAATATATGCTGAGTGCAATCTCGGTCAATCCGTATGCAATTGCCGTAAGTCCATTTTGTGCTCATCATCGAGCACCTCAGGTGCCACGGAAATCGGTTGTCGAAAGCCAAATTGCTGCAATACTCGATCTGACTGGTGCATCTCCACGATAGCATAGTTGACCAATGGGACCTTCACGTACCAAACGTTCGGATTTTGAAATAATTCATCCGAAATTACTGCCCGAATTGTCGGATCCTAGTATGGTGTCCATTGAAACTATATGAACATAATAAAAATATTAGTTGTATACATAATACTAAATACTAAATACTAAATACTAAGTACTAAATACTAAATACTAAATACTAAATACTAAATACTAAATATTAAATACTAAATACGAAACGAATATTTTATTATCTATATATATTTTATTTAAAACTTACTTGTGCTTCCGACCGTTGGTCTAATAAAAGCTATATATCTTCAAGAGATGTAGGTATTCCAACATAACTAGCCGAATGGTTCCACCTAATTAAATAAATTTTTAGCATACAATTATATTTTAAATCTACATAATAATTTTAAAATCTAATTTAGAATTTACCTCGTTATAAGTGGGAATGTATATGGCTTGTCCACTCGAGGACGTAAAAATGGAAAGCAAAACCGTGCCCATGATTGCAGTAGTGATAGGCAACCTCCGATTTTGACTTTATTCGGTCGCGTCGCCCCGTACATCTCTCGGTACAATGTTGCTAACACGACAGACCCCCAACTAAGTTCACCAGCTGCTCTAAAATCAACGAGTTTCAGCAGCCATCTCAGATGTACGCGGTTTCGTGACAAGTCCAGCATTAGATAACGTCCGATCATCTTAAGAATGTATGCCCGAGCATATGATATTCTTTCTAGTTCAGTCGAATCGTTATCCGGCTCCGGAAATATGTCTCGTAACTAGCCCATCTCGATCCGACCTCCGTTAATATTATCAGGAATAGCACCTAAAAGCTCGTAACATACGGCCAGTGACCGCGTCCCCATCCACCGGCAATCCCAATTGCAACTCCACGTCTTCCAAAGTGATAGTACACTCTCCGCATGGAAGATGGAAAGTGTGCGTCTCGGGTCTCCACCTCTCTATCAATGCACTGATTAGTTTCAAGTCCAACTTGCACCCCCGGCCTATCATGGCCACATGCCAAAAACCCGCGTCCCGCAGGTAACCCTCTATTAACGGCAGGACTAGACATATTACGAATATAGCATTGCAACACCCGATCTACAGACTGTTATAAAAAATTATAAAATAAAAATTAATTAAAATTGCATAAATGAAAAAAATATTAAATTGTATTGAAAAATTAATTAAAAATGCATAAATTAAAAAATATTAAATACTATTGAAATATTAAAATTATCACTTACCATTGTTATTTGATCGACGGAGATGTGTTTATTATCGAGACGAATTAATTCCCTTTCCATTCCAAAAAATTAATTTAAAATACAACTAATTCAAAAAAAATTTAAATAGAGCTTTTTTACAAAAATTAAAGAGAGCTTTGAGAAAATTTGAGAGAATATGAGAGAATTTGAAAGAATTTGAGAGAATTTGGATAGGAGGACTTTTTGTATAAAAAATCAAGGGGAGGGGGGTTTTATAGTTTTTTTTTTACCGTTGGGGCCAACGGTCGAATTTTTGACCGTTGAAAAACACGGGCAAATCGCGTCCCTGAGGAAGCGCTTTGTCCACAGCAGCACAAATCCGTCCTCAAGGAAGCGTTTTCTGTTGATGTGGACAAAGCGCTTCCTCAGGGACGCACTTTGCTGGCAAATACTCTGACTTCGCGCTGACGTGGACGCGAATTCCCCGTTTTCAACCTATTCTGGTAAATAATTAAGAAATCGGCCCATTTCCGTAAAAAAAGTTGGAAATGGGCCTTTATTGGTAAAATACCCTATATAAATACTATTATAAAAAAGAGCGTCAAAATAATTTATATATAATATATTTTGTGTTATACATTTCTTTAAGTGCTTCTATTTTTTTTAAAAAAGAATCAGAATAAACTAATCACAAAGGTTTTTTTTTTTTTTTTTTTTTAGAATTACAATGAATTATTGAACCATGTGTTTTATGTTTTGTTAAAATCAAAATAATTCATTATAATTATGGGTGAGTAAAACTCGATTCAATTCGAAAAAATTAAAAAAAATTGAATTTTGAGTTAATCGAATTATTCAAGTCAACTCGAATAACTCAATTCGAGTTTTGAGTTCAATCCGAGTTGAATTTCACAATTCGAATAACTCAAATAATTCGAATAACTTGAATGATAGATTGGTGTAAATACTATGTTGGTCATTGTCAGCTTTGAAAATAAGCAAATTGGTTGCTCTTTCAACAAAAAAATACAAAAAAATTCAAAATAAATTTTATAATTCAAAATATTTATAAAAATTTCAACATTCATATTTTATAAAAAATTTACAATTTTTAAAAATTCTAAAAAATATATAAAAAAGTTAAAATTTTAGAATTTTCTAAAATAATATTTTTAGGGCCTAATTAATGATTCAAATTTATCAATACTCAAGTATCTTTTTTTTTAAAATTATTTTTCTTTGAATTTTTTTCAAATATATATGGTTTCAAATTTATGTGCTCTACTGTAACAATATTTTTATTTGACATGTTTAATATTTTTAATTTAACTCGAACAGTTTCACTCGATTCGACTTGACTCAAATTTCATTTCACTTGATTTGAAAAAAATTTTAAATTGAGTTAGGATAATAAAATAGGATTCGTGACCTTGATTAATTTGAATTTTTTTCACTTGATTCGACTCAATTCGATCGACAGCTCACCCCTAATTATAATATTTTCACACATTTCTCCATCTGTTTATTTTTAAAAAAATAAGGAATAAACCAGTTATGAATTACTAAATAATGTGTTTTATAGTTTATTGAAAGTCAAAATAATTCATATATAATATATTTTGTGTTACACATTTCTTCAAGTACTTCTATTTTATTAAATCAGGAATAAACCAAATTTGATGGATTATTGAACTATGTGTTTTATGATTTATCAAAAGTCAAAAAAATTCATATATAATATATTTTATGGTATACACATCTCTTTATGTACTTGTATATATTTTTTAAATCAGTGTGTTTTATGGTTTATTAAAAGTCAAAATATTAATATATAATATATTTTGTGTTACACATTTCTTCAAGTATTTATATTTATTTAAACGGGAATAAAAGAATTTTGATGGATTACTGAACTATGTGTTTTATGATTTATTAAAAGTCAAAATAATTCATATATAATATATTTTGTGTGAGACACATTTCTTCAGGTACTTGTATGTTTCTTAAACCATTAATAAATCAATTCTGATGAATTATTAAACAATGTGTTTTACTATTTATTAAAAGTTCAAATAATCCATATATAATATATTTTGAGTTACACATTTCGTTTTGTTATGGTTTGATTCTACATTGCTGTTGGTCGGACATATATTTATATTTATATTATATTTGTGAATTAATTTTTTACCTAGTGCAATGTACGAACTTAATTGTATGTACTAATTTAAAATATATTTTATTTATTTTTAGAGATTAGATTTTTTTTTTACAATAAAGGATTGGGTTTTAAAAAATTGAAACCAAAGTATACATCAAAATCCACTAGGAGCCCTTAGCATTCATCGGCCCAGAGCAAAACGATTAAAACATTAAAAGAAAATAAAATTGAATTTTTTTTGATAAAATAAACAAAGAAAATTACATAGAGTAGATCATAAGTAAATTATCAAAAGAATTATCGTCCTTCAAAAATCTCTTTAATCTCCAAAGGAGGAACCTCGAATATATATTAAAGATTCAGCACTCGATAGAGCCATTTTTTCCAAACCATCAGCTACTCGATTAGTATCTCTGGGAGCATAATTCAAGGACCAATTCTCTTCAAAGGCTAGAATTTGTTGAATCCTCCTTATCAGAGAGTTTTTTGGATAATCAAACTTGCTGTCATTGATAGAAATCACATTCTCAAGATTGTCTGATTGACTAATGACCTTATCATAGCCTTGTTTCTGAAGAACAAGTAGTCCATCTAATAAGCCCCACAATTCAGCAGTTGTAACTGAGCATTCCCCCAAAAAGCGATTATAGCCTAGAATCCACTCTCCTTTGCTATTACGTATCACACCACCTGCAGCAGAGAGACCAGACACAGAGTGAACAGCACCATCAGTATTAAGGAAAATGCACGTACCTGAGTTTTGGTGGACTGAGAACTATTTCGGTTGATGGGTGGAGAGAAAGTACTTCACCCAACTATAAGAGACACTGATAATGTCCTTCGGATTCATAGCATTTCCTTGAAAGATGGTCAAATTGCTGTTCTTCCAGATGCACCAAAGAATGATCCCAAAGAGACAAGCCCAATATGAATCACCCAACTTGTTTGTGGAGAGAAATTGCAGATTCGAGAAAAGCCACTCTGAGATATTGCCAGAAAAGAAACTTCCAAGATGATTAGCAGGGATGATATTATGCCAAATCTCCCTCGCAAAAGAACAATCTCTGAGAATATAAAGAATATCTTCCTTAATATGGCCACAAAGATGACACGACGTGTCTTGCGCAATACCTTTGCTAACTCTTTCAGAGTTAGTTAAAAGTCTCTGTTTGGGAATTAACCAGATGAAATGTTTCACATGTTGGGGTCCTAGAATTTTCCAAAGCATGCTCTAATTCACCTCTTTCGGATTCCAAGACTTCTCTTTCAGCAAAAAGAACACACTCTTCATAGAAAAATCCCCTATCGTCGTTCTAGACCAAGATAGAATATCTGGTCCAGCTTGGTTTAAAGGAGGAGGAATGTTGATGATACGCTTAACCACTTCTTCTAGCAGCTATAATCTAAAAAGATCAAGATTCCAATCAACAATCACCAATCACCATTGACCAAAACCATCTCATTAATTTTGATCTCAGGAACAATGTTGGCATGACCTGGAACATACTGAATAAGAGGTCCCATATTAGGAACCTAATTATCCTTCCAACACTATACAGTCTTCCCATTTCCAATGGACCAGATCATATTACTCTGTAACAGAGGCCAAGCTTTGGCAACTGCTTTCCACATATAAGAACAACTATTCCTCATAATAGATTCCGGCATACTATCATACAATCCATACTTAGCTCTAAAGACCTAAACCCATAGAGCTTCAGACTTAGTGATAAGATTGTAGCCAATTTCCAGCATGAAAGCTTTATTCTGATCCCCCAAGCGCAGAAAACTGAGTCCTCCATAAACCTTAGGCTGACAGAAATCATCCTACCCTACTAAGGCCATCTTTCTTTTACCTTCCGCAGCTCTCTAAATAAATTTCCTCGCTAATTCTTCAATAGAGTCGCAAACACCTTTAGGAACAAGGGTTGATTGCATGAGATAACTCGGTATAGACAACAGAACCGACTGTGTTAAGATGACCCTTCCAGCAAAGGAAAGTCTCTTAGCATCTCAACTAGAAAGTCGACTGCGAACTCTTTCCACCAAGAAATCTAAGATGCTATTAGTAACTCTCTGGTGAAAAAGTGGAACCCCAAGGTAGTGGCCCAGGTCATTAACTTCTTGAAAACCAAGGATGCCATTAATTGCATTCCTTAAAGGTTCATTAACCCCCACAGAAAAGAACACATTCGTTTTCCTAGCATTAACCTTATGACCAGATAGCTCACAAATGTTGCTTAGAAAATCCTTAAGGAGGCCACTATGAAACAAATCAGCTTGGCTAAAAATCACCAGGTCATCTACAAAAAAAAGATGAGAAAGATTCGGACCTATGCACAATAATCAAATGGTACTCCACTCCCCTACAGAGATGCTTATGCGAAATCAATGACCCAACCATTCCATACAGAGAACAAAGAGGTATGGTGACAGTGGGCATCCTTGTCAAATACCTCTTATTGGTCTAAACTTTTGAGTTGGCGCACCATTCCATAGTACCTGCATAGAAGATAAAGAGATAGCATTCATAATAACTTTAAAATGAAAAGGAATACCTGTTGCATTGAGAGAGGCTTCAAAAAAGTCCTATATGACTCTATTGTAAGCCTTTTCCAAATTAATCTTGACTGCCATCCATTGAAGTCTCTTCTTAGACCGCATAGAATGTAAAACTTCCTGAACGATAATGACGTTATCAATAATACTTTTTCCAGCAATGAAGCCTACTTGTTCTTGACCTATGATATTTGAAAAAATACTCTTAAATCTATTCGCAATGACCTTCATAACCAACAAACAAAAGACAACCTATTCTTCCGGAATCCTACCTATCCCATCTATTGTCATCATTGCAAAACATCGATGGTTTTATTTTCCACTAATCACTTTTCTCTTCCCCATCCCTTATATATTTGCATTTTCACAGAAACAATTTTTCTCCTTTCTACTCCTAAGGGATCGAGGCACTTCCTAATTGTTCCTTTAATTTGGTTCATGAATCCACTTGTCCTCCATCATTCTCCTTGCGGAGTCTAGGACCGCTCCTTCTAGGTAAAACTCCTGTTTATTTCTCAAACTTTCGACTGCTAATCTATGTGCGAGTTGAATAGCTTCACAATTTGTATGTTTAAACTATATGGAAAGAAATTTGCTATTATGATACTGTATATCCTAGATATGAGCTGTATTTCAGACTTGTCTTAGGAAAAATTAATGCATTTCTTGATAATAGTTGGAGAATAGCCTTCGATAATTGCCTCTATAACCCCTAACTCTAACACCGTTTTAATTGCCCATAATCGTGTGAGGGCTTATGCTGCAAATATCGAGCCCATGTTTGAGTGGAGTATTGAACGTGATGCAAGCACTTGCCATTGCACATTTCTGGCTACAATTCCCATCCCAGATTTGAAAAAATCCTTATCAAAAGCTGCGTCAAAATTAAGTGTGCATGTTCCCGAAGGGGCTTCCATTTTGCATAGATCACCTTCTTGGTAACCCCATTTTCCTTGACACCTTCTATTTCTTTAATGTATCCTTGCATGAATCTTGATATTTCAACCACTAATTTAGTTGAATGTTCATGCATATATTTATTTCTTGCAATCCAAAAGACCCACAGACCACAACAGAATGATACGCGTTAAAGTACTGAGCAGTTGTTGAAAACCCAAGTAAGCCACTAGAACATGTCCTGCATCGAAATTAATAAGATCCTAGGAAAACCAACTAATCCCCATACCTCCTTTGCAAAAGAACAACTCTTAAACACATGATTCACAGTTTCAGCACCCTCCCCATATCTTAGACACATCATATTGGCAACTAGTCTTTTGTAATGCATGTTTGATAGTGTAGGGATGAATTTTTTTGAAATACGCCATATTGTAATCTTAATTTTAGAGGGTAGGTTTAAGCCCCAAATTTTCTTATAAAATTCTCTAAATGCAGTAGAGATAGTTAGATTATTATAACTAAATTTGTTAATAGCAGTTACTTTATCTTTTATGTGTGTATATGTACTTCTCATGTACTCTATTCACTCAAGCTATAACCACAAGATTGTTCAATAGTTTAGTATAGTTAGTTTTTTTACTATCTTATATGTAATTCTTTCATGGTATCAGTCACTGGCTTCTGGGTTAAGTTCCGCGTTTGATGGCTACTCTTTCACCTGATGAATTCCTAAGAAGTTTCACTCCTGTTCATCTTTCCTCTCGTCTAGTTTCCTCGATGGTGAATGACCCTTTCGTGTGGTGCAGTCTTTTCCTAGGCATGAAACCACAAAACTTACAAAAAACACATATATTCAATGGAAACATCAAATCAAACTTGTTGTAGGTGGATATAATCTTTTCAGTTACCTTGATGGTACTTTTCTAATCCCGTCTCAACTTGTGTCCGATCGCGAAGGGACGTTAGTTTCTAATCTTGAATTTGTAACTTACCATCAACAAGATAAGCTTCTCGCTTCTTGGCTATTGTACACAGTTAGTGTTGATCTCTTGTCATATTTTACAGGTACATCCTTTGCACATGAAATACATTCGTTAAAGAAAGGACATCTATCTATAAAATAGTACTTGTCCCAGATTAAAGATACCTATGATCTTCTTGAAGCCTCCGATCATCTGATCTCCACTGAGAAACAAGTAGAATTTATGCTTGTTGGTCTTTCAGTTGAGTTTGACTCAGTTCTCACTCTTGCATCCTTTTTAATGGAGCCTCTAAAGATGGATTGGCTTGTCGATATTTTGTTAGAATGTGAACACAGGCAGAAGCGGTTTGTTTTAGAGTTACTAGTTTAGGTAAATATGGTTCAACAGTTACCTGCATCGAATGCTTGGACGATAGCTTTTTAATCTATTCCTCCGACTGCGTCTCATTTTTCAGGATCTCACCGTGGTCATGATCAGGGAAATTGGGCCGACTTAGTGTCAGATTTGTGGGTATCTCAGTTATCTTGCCCAGCAGTGCTATTACTGATTCGACCAGTCATTTGATGAACCTCAGACGATTTCCACTCTCGGTCTCCTAGGGATATCTTGGTGGCTGCAAATGGGGATTCTGATTTTAGTTGATTTGGTGCTTTATCTATTGATAGGATTTTATCTAATCATAAGTGGGTTCAATCTGGCCTGGTTCTATCCTCAGGCCTAGTGGCTAATCAGGTTACTTTTTTTGTCTCAACAGACTGTATTGGGTTTTAGGCTGTTTGCTGCTTTTGGACCTAGTTCCCAGTTTGTGCGTGATGGGTTCTTTGGGAATAATCCAATTAATTCTTTGATTGGGCCATCGCCTGGGTCTGCTTTGTATAGTGTGACATTGTTTTAGTCTGGGTCTGCGCATCATCCGTCTAGGCCTTCCATGTTTCACTTTGCTAGGCCACCGAATACTCCTAGGTTTGGGACTATTTTTGGGCCACCATATGTTCACTCTACCAGGCATGTTTTACTTAGTGATATTTCTACTGAGCCGAATGCTTCATTGTCCCATCAGTCTACTGAGTCAATGGTTTGGTACCCCGACTCGGGAGCTGCTAATCACACCTGTCAAGAAGCCTTATTGTTAAATAAATCAATTGAATATTCATGCAATATTCATTTACTTATGGGCAATGGTACGAGTGCCTGTATTGAGCGTTTGGGCCATAACATAATTTTTACTTATCGTAAATTGTTGCATTTAACAATTGTGTTACATGTACCTAAGATTCAAAAAAAATTGCTCTCAGTTTCTTAATTTGCTCGGAATAATAATGTATTTTTCAAGTTTCACCCATTTCATTATCTTGTAAAGGATATACAGACTTAGGAAATTTTACTCCGAGGTTACACACATGAGGGATCGTATCAATTTTCTCTAGTGTCTTTTTCCGTCAATATGAGGTTCGTTCATGGTGTTGAGTTTTCTCTTCACAATATAAAGTTGGGTACCAAGTACAAATTGTTTGAGTTGTGGCATCGTCGACTTGGACATCTGTTGTCGACTGTTGTTAGTTCAATTTTAAATGATTGTAATGTTGTTGATACTAACAATTTACAGCATGTGTGTTCTGCATGTCAATAAAGGAAGTCATACAAATTATCATTTCTTGATTCCACTACCGTGTATCATTGTCCATTTAATTTAGTTGTTTCTGATTTGTGGGGATCTGTTGTTGTTGATTTGGGACTAGTTGGTATTATATTTCTTTTTTTTATGTTTATAGCTGGTTTACGTGGTTGTTTCTTATTCCAAATAAGTCTTAACCTATTGAATATTTTAATTTGTTTTAAAAATTAGTTAATTTTCAGTTTAGCAAAGATATCGAGCAATTTCAGAGTGATTGGGGTGGTAAATTTTGTTCTTTTATGTCCCTATTGGCTCAGAATGGAATTCTTCATCGTGTTAAGTGTCCACACACATCTGAGCAAAATGGGATTGTTGAAAGAAAGCACAGTCATATTGTTGAAGGTGCGCTCACATTACTTGCTCAAGCATATTTGTTGGTAAAATATTAGGGGCATGCTTTTTCATATGATGCTTATTTGATCAATCGATTGCCCACTCCGGTCCTTCAGAATCAATCCTTGTACTCGGCCTTTTATGGTACTTCTTCAATGTATGATCACATTCATGTTTTTGGCTGTTGTTGCTATTCGTATCTTCGACCATTTAATCAACACAAGTTGGAGTTCCGTTCTCAACCGTGCACTTTCCTTAGCTATAGTTCCCAACACAAAGGTTACCAATGTCTTGTTTCAGATGGAAGGTGTTTGTTTCTCGATATGTGGTGTTTGATAAAGGTCATTTTTTTCTTCTTCTGATCCAGCTATATCTTTGGCATCTGGTCAAGTCAATACTATTATTCTTCTCGTTCACACCACTCTGGCACGCACTGTATCCTCGGGAGATGTTCTGGTGGCACCTTAGTCAGTCTCTTGTTTCAAATTTTCCCCGGACTCCTCTTTTACAGGTGACAATACTTCTTTAGACAATGACTTTGACATTCCCTCTCTTACACGGGAAGTCCCTGTCCTTCCTGTTGATCCTCTACCATATCTTGGTAATACTCACTCTATGGTCACTCGGTCAAAGGTCAGAATTTTTAAATTGAAGGTGCTAAATGTTGAGCTTCATGAACGAGAGCCACATACTATTGACGAAGAATTTGCTAGTAAGGAGTGGAAGAAGATTACTTAGGAAGAATATGATGCTTTAATCCGTAACCGTAGTTAGACTTTAATTCCTTTACCTTTGGGTCAAAAGGTGATTGGTTGCAAATGGTTGTTTAAAACCAAACAGAATCTCAACGGTACAGTGGGTCATCAAAAAGGATGGTTGGTCAGTAAATGGTGCTCACAAGTTCCTGGGTATGACTTTCGTGAAACGTTCAGTCCCGTAGTCAAATCGGTCACAATTCGCACCATTTTTTCAATTACTGTCACTAAATGATGATTATTATGAAAAGTTGATGTGAATAATGCCTTTCTAAATGGTGAGTTGACTGAAGAGGTATATATGCAACAACCCTCCAATTATGTTCAAATCGATGCAAATAGGTAACCCCCTTGTATGTTGCCTAAACACAGTATTGTACTGTCTTCGACAAGCTCCGAGGGCATAGTTTGATAAATTAAAGTCGTTTCTTATGTCTATTGGTTTTGTGCTGTCCAAATCTGATGTCTTTTTATTCATTCGTATCACTAATGAGTCTTGTATATATGTCTTGGTTTATGTTGATGACATCATTATTACAGGTGACTTTCCCCTCGAGATTTATATGTTTGTTCATCGACTTCACATTGAGTTTTCACTCAAAGACATGGGGTCTCTTCATTATTTCTTGGGTGTTGAGGTGACTCGTTCATTCACCGGTAGTCTACGTTTTTTTCAAAGGGAATACATTTTTGACTTATTGGACTGTTGTCATATGGACAAGACTAAAGGTGTCCATACCCCTATGATTAGCTCGTGTCGTCTATCCAAACATGTGGGAACTCCACTTGATGATCCTCATGAGTATCAGAGTATTGCTGGAGCATTGCAATATATGGTCCTCACTCGACTCAACATTGCATATGCTATTAATTATATCTGTTAGTTTATGCATGCTCCGGCTGATGTCCATTTGTAGCAATCAAACACATCTTGTGCTACCTTTGTGCCATTGTTGACTAAGGATTGTGTATTTGACCTTCTGAGAGGTTATCTCTAGTCAGGTATGCTGATATCAATCAGGTTGTTTCTAGATTGACGGCTGAGGCCAAGTATTATGGTCTAGTTGTTGACATCACGTGGCTTGAATCATTACTTCGGGAACTTCAGCTCCCTTTTGATGATCCATCGACCATTTGGTGTGATAACTCCAGTTTTGTGGCTGTTGTGGCCAATCCCATCCTTCATTCAAAGTTCAAGCATGTTGAGCTTGGTTTGTTCTTTGTCCGAGAGAAAGCTGTTGGTAGGTCTCTCATTGTTGGTGAGGTACCAACATGTGATCAGGTGGCCGATATCATCACCCAAACCATTGTCTTCTTTTCATTTTTGTTACTTCCAAGAGCAACTTTGGGTCTTGATATTATAGTAGTTGGGTGAATGTTAAAGATAGTTAGATTGTTACAACTGAATTTGTTAATAGCAGTTACCTTCTTTTATATGTGTATATATGCACTTCTCATGTACTTTATTCACTCAAGCTATAATCACAAGGTTGTTCAACAGTTGAGTATAGTTAGTTTTCTTACTATCTTGTATGCAATTCTTTAATTTAATTATCAAAAAGTTGTTGCAAAATTTATAACCTTTAAAATTATTTTGATTGAAAATATAAAACATAATATAATATAAATTTTGAACTTTAGAGTCTTGATATTTTGTATCACGGTCAATTTTATCAATTTTATTTTAATTTTTTAAAAAAAATTAGGGTAAAAATATAAAATAAGATAAAATAAATGTGTTTGTAAACCTCGTTCACCCTTCTCGATATTTCCTATTGAATCTCGATTTGTTGTGAGTTCATGGCCATGATCAAAATGAACTCCCTAGCCTCGTAAGGGGTTTTGTTTACTAGTACGCCACTGCTTGCAACATCCATTATCATTTGCTCCATCAGAAGAAGTCCTTCATAAAAATATTGGATAAACAATTGTTCCAAAAATTCAATGTTGTGGGTAACTTGTACACAACTGTTTAAACCACTCCCAGTATCCATGAAGGCTTTCCATGTCCTTTTGGTTAATTCCGCAGATTTTTTTCTTGATAGAAGTAGCACATGAGGTAAGGAAAATTTAACCAAAATTATCCTTACCAATTAGCCTATGTGTTGACAGATTCAGGTAGATAGAAGAGCAAGAAAACAAAAAACCAAAAATATCCTCACCAATTCAGCCTATTTGTTCTTCAGTTACGCCTTGAGGTCTTATGATGGAGCATACCATATGGGATTCCTTTAAATACTTGTGAGGGTCTTCGTTTTGAAAATCATAAAAAGTAGAAAGTAAGTGAATTAAACCAAATTTCAGTTTGAATGGTACCTAATTTAAGGATAATGAATGCAAAGTGGTTGATAATTTAGTTTTAGAGCAGCCAACTCTCTTAAAGTTCTATTATCCATCTCTTCTCCTAATGTTGGTTCATTGGATGAATCAATCAAACTTTTTTCCCTTTCAATATCAGTAGGCGATTTGAATGATTTGTTATCTAATCCAGATTGATGGACAAAAATAAGGGATTATGTTGAAATTTGGCTTCCTTCCTTACTCATCGGGTAGTTTGCTCAATCTTTAGATCATACTAGAGTTCACTTGTACGTGAAGATCTAAGCATGAAATGGACAAGAAAAATAAAAAATAAAACAAAAATAAAATAAAATAAAACTAAAAGAAATAAAATTTATTAACACTAGTCCCTAACAACGGCGTCAAATTTGTACAGTTGTCAGAGCTGCCAAAAATAAATTTCTACTCAAAAATAAAATTGTGTATAACAATGAGTAAGATTGAATCCACAGATATCGATGATAATTCTATTTCTTTAAGAAGATAAAAAAATGAATGGGAGATTTTTTTAGAAAACTCAAAGTTAAAACTAAACCAAAAGAAAACTAAAATTTTAAACTAAATTTAAATCTTCGTAAAAAAGAAGTAATAATTAAAAATTGAAGGAAAATCAATATGACAAAGCTCTAGCTAAAGGTGAAATCTTTGCTTGATTCATAAGCTTGATCATTGATGCACAAATAATTTTCAATGTTCTTTAATAAACTAGTTGTAGTTTCCAACGTCACACCTAGAAATCAATCTCTTATTACTGTTTCGATAACTAAGGGGTAGCCCATTTGAAATTACTTCTCTTACCAATAAACAACCCTATAACTTCACGCTTAGGATTTAGCTTACTGGCAATATTAAAATTGAGAGAGACCTAGTTCTAACCAACAAACTCATCTCAGCGGGGTTTATTAAGGTAGATCACATGCCTACAGAATATAGAATGCATATTTCCGTTATACCCACCTAAAATAAATTAAAAAAATTGTAAAACCTTCGATTCGGCCTAAGAATTTTAGCTAAGTCAAAGAAGTTACATTCTATCACCGAAGTGATCATGTAAAGCCATTCTTTTGCTTGAGTTAATTTTGTATGAAAATCACAATTTTGTTTTTAGGAAAAACATTCATTAATTTAAACAGGCTTTACTTAGCAATTTGATTATAATATTATTAATGTGGAGTTTTGAAAAATGTTTAAGGTTTCAAGGAAAAGAATAATCAAAACTTTAAGTATTTTGTAAAGCAGCGAAAAACATTTAAAGTAATAGTTTTCTAAACCGAAAAGTATGCAAATATCAGAGTATTAACTAAGTGTCATGCCTTAGAATAAATAAGCTAAACAACTTCACCCTGGATATAAAAGCAAGAAATAATTAATAATTACAACCCCAAAAATAAAGCGATTAAAGAAAAATTTTAATAAAAACTTAAAAAAATAATAATAACAAAAACAAGCTGCTAATTGGAGGTTCCTCCAGTGTCTTTTCAAGTCTTTTCTGTGCTACCTGAAAGAAAAAGAAATGGGGAATCAACTTACAACGGCTTAGTGTGAGACCAATCATAAACCGTTATATATAATTAATCAAACCGTAAAATATTTATTTCATAGCATAATAGCATATTAAACATAATGTAAGAAACATATAGTAACTAAATGCATATGCAAAATATATTTATGATGCAATGCACATGCAAATTTCTCACCCGTCCATCCTATCCGCCCTCGAGCATTGCTCGACTCACTAAAAACACATATAAAAAATTGGCCACCCCGAATTTGTTTTTCTGGTGATGATGGTTGTTCACTTGTCATCTATGATAGTGACTTTAACTACAATAACTTCCATCTCGGTTGCCCGATTTTGATGGTTTTTCACTGCAATAAACTATCATCCTAGTCATCTAAGTTTGGTGGCTTTTTAACCTACCATCACAACTTATCTATTTTGGATGACATTGCCACCTACTTCATAGAGTACTGACTTTTGATGTGGACTTAAATTACCACTGTCTCCTATGTAACTCCTCCATCCTTCGTACCCGATTTCATGTAATTATGCACATATACTTATCATATCATACTCATTATCAACATTTGATACTATGCTTAACAAGCACATTTATTGTCACATACTATCATCATCTGGCATGCTATTATGCATTCATTCATAGTAATATTCACATATACACATATAATTTGTGCGAGCAGAAACAAATAGTGCCACATGTACAAGATTTTTAAGTAAATTAATAGGCTTAGTCATTTAGCATATATACAAGTTCGCATAACATATAGGCTCGCATGAACCTAGGGTTCGCATAACATATAAACTCGCGTATACCTAGGGATCACAAATCATACGGGCTCACATATTCTTAGGGTTCACATATCATAGTATAGTGTTCGCACAGTTAGTTCTATATGGTTATGCATGGGGGTTCGTAAAAGAGGGTTCGCACATGCTAGGCTCGCACATGGGCTTTCACATATAGGGGGTTGCACAAGTGGTTCACACCTAAGGGCTCACGCCTCTACTCATGCTAAGGCTCACATACTAATCACTTGTGGTTCGTTTACTGTATACAATTTGCATATTCTATCATTAGGGTTCGCATATTGATTAGGCTCGTATGTATAAACATTTAGGTTCGCATATACTACAAATAGGTTCACATGTATACCATGTTCGCTTATTACCTAGGGTTCACATGACAGCTAGGGTTCACATAACATATCCCAGGGTTTCACATGTAAAAATCCTAGGACTTGCATGACTATTCTTATATGTCTATGTATATGAGTTCGTAATATAGGGTTCATATGCAAGAGAGGTTCACACATGCAAGGGGGATCGCATGCAAGGGGCTTACACTACATGGTGGGTTCGCATAACCTAGGGGTTCGCATGAACATGGTAGGGCTCGCCTAGTTTCTTTTTATGGGTTCGCATACAAATCTCTAAGGGTTCACAATATATAAGTTTATTTTCCTCTTAGGGTTCGCCTCATCATTCACACAGTAATTTACATAGGGTTCGCAAGTGTACTTTACAAAAGGGGCTCGAATGCAAGGGGGTTTCACATACAAAGGGTTCACACTAAGGCTCGCACAAAGGGTTTGCTTTTCACTTAGGGCTCGCATGTCATACATACTACCTAGACTCGCATATTAAACTTACTATCTAGGGTTCGCCTAACTAAATATGTATGATTCACATATTAATAGTTAGTGTTAGTAATCTGGGTTTTCATGTATAAAGGTTCGCAAGATAAAACATGTGGGTTCACTTATACTGACTTCTCACTTTCTAATACAATAAATATACACAATGATTTTAAGTTAGATCCCGCACCTATTTTGAAGACACAAAAAACCTTAATTTGGAAGAAGGAGGTTGACGATCAACTTTGAAGGAAGAGGGATGTTTTTGAAACCTTTGAAATCTTTACTTGAAAATTTATATGACAATGGAGGAGCAGTGATAATTTAGCAGATCTCTTTACCAAGACATTGCCAACTTCAACTTTTGAAAGATTACTACACAAGATTGAAATGTTTTAACTCAAAGATGTAATGTGATGTTACCATTAGGTAGAGTCTAAAAATCGTTGTACTTTTGTCCTTTAATAAAGGTTTTATCCCATTGGATTTTTCTGGTAAAGGCTTTTAATAAGGCAACTTGTAATAGAAGATTGTAGTCTTTTTCCTTTATTAGGGTTTTATCCCACATGATTTTTCCTAATAAAGTTTTAACGAGAGACACTTTCATTGATGGGTATCCAAGGGAGAGTGTTGTAAAATGGATGTCCGTATAACTCCCATAACCCCTAAGAATTCATTTCTTTGTAACTTTTGTAAACCCTAAAAACTTATAGGATACCTTAATTATCTTTATTATATGTTTGTAACTTATGGTGATTGAGGTCCTATAAATAGAGGGCATGTATCAGCTTTTTGGTATCCAAATAAAAGTTGAATCATTTTTTCATTTTTCTATTCTTCTCTCTTCTTCGTTCTATAATTCTCTTAGTAACAAACTATACTTTTTAACAAGGGCGAAGCTAGAACAAGTTTTTAATGGGGGTTGAATGAAATTTTAATTTTTTATAGTCTATATTTTTATAATTTTTAAAGGATTAGATCAAATTTTTATAATTTTAGGAGGCAAAGTGCAATATTACCTTTATTAATTTAAATTTTTTTAAAAAAAATTTAAGAGCCTAAATAACAATTTTACATTTTAGGGGGGCTGCGGCCCCTACCAGCCCTTAGATTCGCGTTTGCTTTTTAAGTTATTTATTAACCATGGATTTCTTTTACCTTGCATGTTGCTTTTTTTTCTTTCTTTCTATTATTTTTTCATTGTATCTCTTTCTCAATTCTATTATTGAATATTTTTTGGTTTGAAATGTCTTGTCATTATTATTATATTTTAATTTTTTATAACTAATATTAAAGATATTTTCAACTCCTATGAGAGTTTTAGAAGTAAATAGGATCATTAAAGTATTTTCTCCTATATCTTTTTACTACCTTTTATTATGAATTTTTTTTCTCATTGAACTTAAAATATGGATGGAATAAAAAAATCAATAAGGAGGTTCAAGAAATTGTAAATTATAAACAATACTGATATATATAAATAAATACTTAATTATTATGTTTTACATACACATTTTTTTCTTCACTAAGTCATTAAATGCCAACTAAACAATTATAACCACACATGTCATTGGTGTTTTATTTAATAATTTGAATTTTAGTGAAGAAAATTGATATATATATATATATATATATATATATATATATATATATATATAGTTGAAATTTGTAGATTTTTGAAAGTTTTTTATTTTAGAATCAAAGAGAAGTCATTAAATACTGGTATTGTTATATTTTTTGTTGAATATATAAAATTCCTTGTGCCTATATATGAATAAATTAAAAAAAAAATGTAGATGATGAGACTCAAACCTAACTTTTACAGTACCAACGTCTATTGACAATTTTATTATTAATATTTATTGGTTTTCTTTGAATTAAGTTAATAGTTTTTTAAAAGTTTGTAATTTTAAATTTCTCACATCATAATTGTTAAAGGCAAAATTGATGGTTAGTTTTAAACATTTTCTTTTTAAAGGAAATCGTAGAAATAAAAAAATTTCCCCGTTTGACGTTTGTTAAAATTCAAGGCAGTAAAGCATACATTTGCATTTCCTTGAGTAACAATTCATGAAATTATTTTGAAATTTCTAGAATATTTTATTTATTATTGAATATCATTTTTAATGTAAAATGTGATAAACTCAAATTTAATTCTACTTTTTAAGTATTTATATAAGGTTTATACTATTTAATTTGTCGTAAAGCTATATAATTTTTTTTGAGTAAATAAATTAATTTGAAATAGTAAAATATAAAATAATAATTTCAAAATTATCTATATATTATTAAATAATTTTTCAAAAATATTAAAATAAAAAAATATTTATAAATTTTGCAAAACCAAACCCCGCAAAATTTAAAGTTTGAAGATGAAATTATTAAAAGAAATAATCACAAATCTCAATTATGAACCACAAAATAAATACCAACTACTGCATAATCATGTTGCACCATTGCTTATTTAGGTGATGTTGAGGTTAATGGTTTTTATAATAATCAAAGGGCCTTGAACGGTTCTAAAATAGGTCCATAGTATAGACAAATGATTGCATGAAACAATGATGTTACATAATTTGTATCCCCTTTTTGCATTAGTTTAATGCCACGTCAGTATTTTTATTCTAAAAAAAAATAAAATTCAAATAAAAGTTTTAAAATTTAAGATGAAATTGCTGATATGGTATTGAACTATTGAAAAGGGATGATATTCTTATTTTATTCAATCCTTTCTCCCATAGTATAATTGAGTCCAAACATTAACATTTTTTTAATTATAATTTTTTTTATAGTTATAAGTTATGAGAACAAATCTTTAAATTATACATAAATTTTAGTTTAATGTATAATATAATTTATAAATTTTAATTTTATGTAATTTTATAAAAAAAAAACACATATAAATGAAAAGTGAGAACAGTGTGAGCTTGGATCGAAAACGTCAAAATTGCCGCACTTTGACAAGGGAATTGCATTTTGAGAAGAGCATGCGTTGTTTAGTTGTAGCAAGGAGGCAAAAAAGGTGGAAGAGGGTCCCCAATGTTATCAGTATTTTATAGAAGTTATTATAATATAGTAACATATCTTTTCTTCTTTCTTCTTAAACATAATCTTTTGCTTAATCCTACAAGCAATAAAAATATAGAATTGTGACCCTTCAGCATTTCCTACGTACCGTTACATTTCTTGTTTGTAATCACCAAATATTACTTTTTTTTTTTATTCACTAAATTCACTCCTAAAATCCACAAAAAAATACTATGGCATTATATAAAAGATAAACCATCACTTCACCTTCTCGCGTCACTAAATATAACACTCTATATTCAAGTTATAAAATATTATATTCATTGTCAGACTAACTATAATTTTAAATATATCAGTTATACGTACTATTAAATATAATATATGATCATATCCGGAATTTAAAACTTTTTTGATAGCTCAAAATTAACTAAAAACTAAAATATAAAGTTATCAAAATTCAAGAATTAACGTGAAAGACGCGACATCGAGAGCAGACCTAACATGCATATCTGAAAATAAGTTTACGCTTTGTCCTATTACAAAACAAAATACAAGACAATATGATCACGTAAACAAATTCCAAAACACATTTTAAAGCTAGGTAGACGGATTTGACGAGAAATGTTATAGAGAGGTTCATAGAATTTTTTTTCTTGTTATTAATTTGAAAGCAATACAACACTTATTAAAAGAAAAAAAAAATATATATTTCTGATCGGTTTTTATAATATATTAAAAGGTTAAAATATAATTATATATCTTTTGATAAAATATTTAAAAGATAAATTTATTAAAAGAGTAAATAATTTATTTTTAAATTTCACTTATAAAAAGATAATGAATTTTAACAATTTAATTATCATATTTAATGTTAATTTATTTTATATAGTTTTTTAATTATTAAATATATATTAACTATTTTAAATTAATATGATAGAAATATCGCTATAATTTAAAATTTTCCATGTATAACAAATATAATTATATTAATAAATTCAACCATAAAATTATGAAAGGAAATTATTGAAGTGTGTAAAATAATATTAAATTTATATGAATGTCTTCCTTATATGTATTAATTAAATCAACAATGGGTTAAAAAAAGAGAGAGTAAAATTGGAAGATATGAGAGGGAATCTTATCGTATCATAATATTGGCAAAGGATTAAAAACATTGTGTCGGTTAAAAACATAAAAAAGAAAAAGAGACCCCACCCCACTAATCACTTTAGATTAGTGGATAAAATAGACGATGGACTTAAATCATTTTGCTTAAACATCAAGGCAGGCACACTCTCCCTCACTGACGTTATCTCCCAATCAAAAATTATTCCCTCCCATCCCATATGAATATGTGATATTTAATAATCATCCTGTCCACCAATCAAAATGATAAATCTTTAATTATTATTTGAATGCATGGCCTTATGACTTTGGGGTTTCGTTGCTATGGGCATTCAAAATGTCAATGTCACCAAATATTTTTTTTTTCTGATTTTGTTCCATGTCGAGATCCAGGCAGGATCTTACCATTGTAATCAAGATCAAATCTTTTCCCATTAACATATTTTATAATGAAAATGAAGTATTGATTCCTCACTCTTAATTTTATTTTATTTTCTTTTGACTGGTTAGCAATTAATTGAAATTATAAGGTTTAGGTTTCGAGAACTTTGATATTTTTTGTTTGAAGTTTATTATGCGTATAATGTTCTGTTTGAGTTTTATTATGCATAAATGTTATGTGCAAGTCCTCACTATGCAGAACCTTCATGTACTCCATGATGACAACTATCTTGTCACGTCGTACAAACAGACTAAAGGATCTCCCAAACGATGAGAAATGAATCTTTTCTCCCCTTAAGCAATCCTCGAGCAATTACCCTTTGAAACCTAGCTTCCTTAACTCTCATAGCCTTATCCTTATTCTCTTGTCTTTCTCTGGTTCTCTGTCTATTTAGGTGTACCAACTTCTTCAGGCCACCACAACCTTCTTGTTTTATTATCCCTTTTTTGTACTTTGTATAAACAATTGGTGTAGTGAGCATGAATCAAATCATGACCTCTTTTTATCAGAATGATGCTCCTTTTAACCTAACAAACCTTTGCAACTCCACCAACCCAATGAAATCTTCAATCTCGACAAACCTTATTAACCCCTTCAACCCTGAGCTTCCTTCAAGCCAAAACCCCACTTAGAATGCTCCCTTGAATCGATTATTAGATCGACCTTTCCACTTGTTCTCTCAATCTCTTCCACCCTTTGCGCAGTTCATGGTAGCACTCAACACTCCCCTAGCTCTCAACCCAGCTACCTCCGTTCCACCTGCTACCTCTATTGCACCAGCTACCACTGAGTCACAACCACCCTCTGACACCTCCTCCATTGACCCCGGAGAACAACTGGCTTAGTAGCTATAGTAAATGCTTGCCTATCTTGCTACTCCACAATCTCAACCAACCATTACCGCCACCCCTATGGATCAAGCCTCTTAGTAGCAATATCTTTTTGATTTAAACAAGAAGTACATGAAATACAAGAAAAGATGCGAATGGAAGAACAACTCTTCAAGTAGCAACGTTGGTTCCAAGAACAACAGGAGCATAAACGCCTCCTTGACCAAACAAAAGCTTTGATTAAGTAGATAATTGCAGACCTTCACGTAGCTAGGGATACTACTAGAAGGAATGATCTCTTACCCGTATGAAAGATTTTGCATATTCCACATTTCACAGGAACTAAGATAGGCACCATTATGATTACTTGCCTATTAACGAATTTCACTTGACGAACCCTCAAATTTGGGATGCCTTACAAAATGCTACTTCTATGGAAGAGCAAATTGCGATCATGAAGTTGAAACTATTTCAAGAGGTTCGTGGAGCTAAAGGTGAGGAAACCTCTTGGAGTTACTCTAACAAGCCCCTAGCTCTGGAAGTGTTAGCCTACAACCTCTTTACTTCCTTCAAAATTTCGAAGCTCTCCTACAATGGCATGGGTGACCCAAAGGATCACTTGGCCTATTACAACAACCATATGAATATATTTAGGGCCTTCGATGATGTCGAATGTAGGACCTTCTCCATGACTCTTTCCTATACTGCTTGACAGTGGTTTTTATCATTTCTTCGGGATTGCATCCACTCCTTGGACTAGTTGGTCAAGTTATTCATGAGTAGATTATTTTTCCCACAAGACTCTCTATCAATCAGAGAATGAGTTTCTTTGTGACTTTATGAGAAGTTTAATGCATCAACAATGGTTAAAAAAGGAGTTTATGATGATTTGGCTCTTCAAACCTATATGGTCGACACCATACACTGGTTTTTGAAGTACTACATCATCAATAACCCTCCAAATAAACTATCCACTTTCTATAACATGGCACACCATTTCTTCGAAGGAGATGAAATGGAGGATGATTGTGCCAAACTATCCGCTTTTACAACTTGTAATTTCAACCCTCTAGCATTCCTCTCTTCCGCATTGATTCCAACCTCAATAGAGGACCCGCCCCCAGTAGGTGATAGGGGATTATGATAGTACAACTCTATACGTCAAAGAGATCATCAGATGGTTAATATGTCAATACCTCTCACCACTTAAGACCTGCCTTTGAAACTCTGCGTAACTAGCATTAGAGATATAGGGCGTTATATAACTGCCATTGTACATAATATGGTCTCACTTGCTTTTTGACATAGATTTTTGAGCAAGTTGAGTATCTAAGGATCCTGGAGGTCCTACCACCCATACCCCATAACTTGTATCGTAATAACTCTAACCATCATTGTTTATACCATAATGCCCTGACCACCATATTGAACAATGTGTTTATTTGAAAGATGCTAGGGAAAATACCATCCATAAAGGACATTTGCAATAATATTTGGCTTGACAACCATAACAACTGAATCAAGCCAATGACTGAGAAATAAGATCCTTTAATAATTTTCGAGAAAACAAAGGGAATCAACCAGTTTAGGGGATTAATGTGCTAATTTGAGGAAATAAAGAGTGGCCTGTCTCCAACCCCAAACAGAAGGCTCACTTGGAGAGCATTATGTCTATCTCTGCCTCTGTGAAAAAATATAAGCCATCCCCCTAGCACATTTGATTTTTAGAAGTCGATGAGCAATAAGTTCTTTGTAACACCCCTAAGCCTGTCAGGAAGACATGGCGTGTATCATTCAACTAGACAGACCCTCTAATGGATTGGGGCATTATTGAAGGATTCAAATACTTCGACTTAGCTTAATATTTGAGAAAACAGTTATGAAGGTTTCTTTTTTAGTTTAAAACTAATATTCTTCTTTCGTTTTGTAATGCATCTTTAAAGAAAGTAATATGAATTATAAAAGAAAAGTTCTATTATCCAACCATTGCCCAACTATGGTGTATACATATAAAATATAAGTTCACAAACTATAATTTAAGGGAGTTTTGCCTACACTTTCATAGTAAAGGGCAATTCTCTTTTTAAGACAGAATAATACAAGCAACGAATTTAATTGCAAAAGTTAAATACAAAACATATGTATACGCCATTCGCCAAATAGCCATATATGATACAAAATAAATAAGTGGTCACTCGGAACCGCAGCTCTAGCAAAGTCCCCTTCAACTAATTCCTCTTCTACTAGAAATATGCCTAAAGAAGGATAAGTAACGGAGTAAGTTCAATTGAACTTAATAAGTTCCAAAAATGGACATAAATATTTTACAAAAATATCGCTAATCAACAAGCATCAATACCCATAAGAAAATCATACTTATTTGTGAGACTCTGTCATAAAAACATAGTACATCAATAATGCTATCTATAGTTCATTGGCAAAAATGCTTTTCCAACTTAACTATAACACACAGTACATGGGCGTTTACTGTCTGCCAACTGATGCTTATCCATCATAATCATGCATGCTTACAAACAACACTTCCTTATGCCAACCTCGGACCCATAATTCAGAATTTAGAATAAAAAATCAATCATATTCATATTCATATCATCCTTGTTAAGTTGAACACATGTTCTCTCGCAAGGTCGGGCCGTGATTTGCTAGTTCGGTTTGCAATAAAGCTGTCCTACTGGAGGCATTACAAAAAAAATTCCTTTCCATATTTTCACATATCACAATTTGTCTAGTATTGGGCTCGTGCAACAAAAAGGGTGTTTTTACATCAACAATGGTCATACTTATACATACAACACTAGTTTATTACATACGCGTCCAGACACAACACATCGACTCATTTACAGTAGAGGCAACTTACCGTACACAATCCACATATCATGAAAGTACTATAACTCAAAGGAAGTCAGAAAGAACTCACCAGCAAGCTTCAGAATAGAATCTACTCTACTGGTCCTTTGCCTCAATTGCTCGAACCTTCACAGTAACACCCCTAACCAGTAACTATCACCAAAATAGGTTAAGAGGCATTACTTAACCCGTAACACAATTCAGAATAATCAAATATCAAATATCAATTAATTACAGTAAATGTCATTCATTCACATTCATTAAGAACATAAAATCAAGCATACGATACTTAAACGTGCATTTGAGACTAAATTGATAACATATAAAAGTTACAAAAATTATAAAAATTTTCAACTTTTCAAAGGTCACACGCCCGTGTGAACAGGCCGCGTGCCTCACACGGCCTTAGACATGCCCGTGTGTCTAAACCATGGCAAAATAGGGCATACATATTGACTTGTCCACATGGCCACAAGACACACCCGTGTGCCTTGGCCGTGGTCGAGATTGACTTGGGCCACACGGCTAGCCATACGCCTGTGTGCCTTGGCAGTGCTCAAGCTTGACTTACAATTGTAGGGTACCCCAAGGGACACACGACTGTGCAACGTGACCATGTGTCGTACACGGCTAAGACACACGCCCGTGTCTCTGCCCGTGTAGACAAAAATAAGCCATTTGAATAGCCAAATTGCCACCCCAAATTGGGTCAACCTACAAGTAATGAAACAAGCATATTTGCACAACCAATTCAGCCAAATTCCACACCAAAACATAATCTATTCATATTATATAATGGTCACCCAAATCCATATTCATAAGCCTTACTAATCTTTGTAGAAATATATATCAAAAGCATATCAAAGCATTTCTTTCCATACATTATTCAATCTTATGCCAAAACTCACCATAACTAACCAATATTTACCATTTCTTTTGACCAACTAAACACATACCACAATAAAACATTGGCATAACATATGATATACCATTATCAAGCTATAGTTTCAAACATAAACTAGCCAAATCACATGGCTAAATATATACATCACAAAACATAATCTTACAACTACTAGCCTATACATGCCATACTTCAAAATATACATTTTCAAAAGTACCAAAATGTGGTTCGATAGTGTGGTGACGATCCTTGACGATCCCCGAGCTCACAGTAGCTCTGATATCTATAAAACAATGCAAACACACATAAAATAAGCTTTCAAAAGCTTAGTAAGCTCGTACCAAAAACATCAACAGTATATAAAATATGAAACATTAACACATAAGTACTTATAAAATTCTCAACTCATCCGTCAAGTCTATGCCAATATCATCCATATGTTTATACCAATTCAATAAACTTTTTATGCATTTTACCATCTACCACATAGGTATTATACTTACCTGAACATTTCCGTATTCATTCGTTTTCATTCTCACCTCTTGTTCAGATATTTTAAGACTTTCCAAAGATCACCAATGCTTTAAACATCCGCACACTTAGTGCTTTAAAGATTAGCCAAAGCTATAATAATTTAGCACACTTAGTGCCATCTCAATTAACCGAAGTTATTTCGGTATCACATACTTAGTGCCTCGTATAGCCGAAGCTAATTTAACTCGCACACTTAGTGCCAAATACCATTAATTTATCATCAAATTTATCCAGCTCAATTATATATATACATCTATGCATAATCAAAATAGCAACATATACTTATAACATCGTGTTTTACGTACGAACTTACCTCGTACTTTGAATTGTCGACTTGGGTCGTTTACTCTATAATCTTCGACTTTTCTCGGTCTAAGTCTGAATTCCTCTTTTCTTGATCTATATGTATTCAAAATTAACCCTTTTATTCACCAAATCATTCAAAACAATCCATATACACACAATTAGGGCCTTTTGCAAACTAGCCCTCATATTTTTAGATTTTAACACTTTAGTCCCTAAATCACAAAATCAAAAAATACACATAATTTGCTTGTACGCAACTTAGCCTAATTTTCATAGTTCTCATGCGAGTCCATACATTTTATTTATTTCACATTTTAGTCCCTCAAAATAAATTTTTTACAATTTAGCCCAAATTGCTCAATTTCATCAAAAATCCAAAGACAAAACATGTAAACCCAACATCAAGCTTCCATAATTCAGCATATAACATCACAAAGCTCATAAATTCATCCATGGCACATTTCCAAATCGTCAACAAAATAAAAAATTAAGGCATGGGTTCGATAATATACGAAGCAACGATTACAAAAATGTAGAAATTATCAAAAATCGAAATAAAAACATACCTAAATTGAGCTTTAAACTAGCTGAACCCTAGCTATTCTTTTTATTTTTCTTTCTTGGTATTTTTCGACCAAGATGAACATAAAATGATCCATTTTCATGCATTTGTTTTTTTATTATTAACTTATTAATTAAATTCTCATTTTACCCTTTGTTAATTAAACATATATATCATATTCATTAAGACCATATATGTCTATTAACCATGTAAATGGTATAATAACAACATAAGGACCTCTCAATTATAAAGCCAAGTCAAGTAGACACTTTTAACATCTAGCACATAACTTTTACATTTTACGCGATTAGGTCCTTTTTGCAAATTAAACACACAAAAAATTAAATTTTCACATGAGACTTTCACACATGTCAATTCACTTATAAAAGGCATGGAAAATAATATTAAAATATTTTTCTGACTCAGATATGTGGTCTCGAAACCACTATTCGGAGTAGGGCCTAAACCGGATTGTTACATTCACTAGCTTCTTGAGCTAAATAAGAAATAGATATAACCATTAGACCATTAATCTAATTTAATCATTCATGCACTAATAAAAAACGTAAATCCCCTCGACAACAACCTAAGGGCTTTCTAGAAATTACCAGTAAGCTGGTACTTAACAGGGGCATTTTGACTAGCTACTAGAACCTCATTCGTCTTCTTTAACGAAGATACCTTAAAAATTTCTAGAGACTCAGAAAAGAATGTAAAGAAAAACAATATTGAAAAATGTCGACTATCAGCATCCTTATATAGCATAGAAACGGGGACAAAGCTTAGTGGAAAGGTTAGAAAATCCCATTATAGCCCTTGAAACCCGAGAATAAACTTGCCGAAAATTTTGAAATCTAATCATTTACCAAACATAACTACTACCACTAATCAACTTCATGAGTAGTAAAACATTGCTTGCACAATAAAACAAGTCAGCTAAACAAACCATTCAACTACCTAAACACATAAAGCTATCATATATAGTCTAACTCAATCCCAACTAGGTTTCTGCTTGTACAATATGGTTTGGATTCGATCGATATCTCATCAGCATGGATACGTGAAACACGTTATGGATCTTTGATAGTTTCAGAGGTAGTCCCAATCTATATGCCACTAGACCAACTCACTCTAGAACTTCGTACGGTTATAGGAATTGTGGGCTCAACTTCCCTTTAGTCCAAATTTTATAACATTCTTCCAAGGAGAAACTTAATCGCCAATTTTAAGAAATATGAAGGTGAGTCCCTTTACGAAACATGGGACATTTCAAGTCAATGCTAAAGAAGTGTCCCCACCATGGACTATAAGCGCGGATTCAAATCCAAAATCTCTGTAATAGTGTTGAAAGTAACATCTGATTCAACCTAGATGGAGCAGCCGAAGGATTGATCATGTTCCAAACATAGAAACGAGTCTATAAAATCATAGATGACATGACTATGAATTCATATATACGTCCCAATGAAAGTTTCACCTACAAATCAAAGCCTCCAACAGTAAAAGCAGTAAATAAAGATGATTGATATTAACAAATTATAGAAAAGCTTAACCGTTTGGATTTGGCTATCAAACCAATGAGAATGAAACCATGTTCTAGAAACCCACAAGAGAAGGCGAGCTACATAGGCAATAGGGTTAGAAATTCTTATTCAAATACCTACAACCCCATCAGAAGGACCATCTAGACTTCAAGTGGGGAGGAAACCAATGAGGTAGAAATCAAGTGCAAAACCAACCAAAGACCCCTTACCAAACTCAAAACTTACAACAACGATCCATGGGTAATGACCATGTTGCATGTGGTCAACATTTTTACTTACTAGAAGGGGAGATGCAAATGATGAATACGGATATTCGAAAATTCTAAGCCACATGTGGATGACTTGTGTTTTTCAGTAGAAATCAAGCCCTTTAAAGCTAAAAGCCCGTTGGAATTCTATTTATACCCATTAATTCTAATATTAAAAAAACACCTTTTAAACACCCAAAAAGAGAAAAACTCTCCTCTAGCCACCGTACCTCAACCCAAGTTCTAGATTTGATCTTTTTGTACTTTCGATATTTGATGTCTATAAGTAAGCTCTTTCTTCTCTCTTTACTTCATTTTTTTCTAGTTTTCTTCTCCTATTATAGATTGTAGAGTCCACATTGGTTGATGAATTAATTTCATTGGCAACCAGCTGAAGTTTCATGTTCGAACTCTGTTTCTCATTAATTTTATCATTTGGGTTGTCATTTTGTCATAATTTAAAAATGACACCAAGGAAACAACAACGCACCACTAAGGTACCGAGTAATATAGATGCCAATCGCTTCCATAATTTAGAAGTGAAGAGATTTTATCTCCAAATGAGTGGGCGTTCGTTCATTCAGGAACATGGGTTCGATCCTACCATATTTTCTTACGATGAAATCTGGGAATTAGTGGAATACCACTATTGGAACAACTTTTGAGCAACCCAACTGAACCGGTGATTGACGTAATATTTTATGAGTTTTATACCTCCCTGAAGGATAGAGAGAATTGCAAACATTTGAGGTGAGATGATCACTCGCGTTACTATTTGAGGAATAATGGTATTGATTGCTCCTTGAGAATTATGTAACACCTGATTATGTTTATTGACCCAAAATTTAAGAAAAGTTAGGATTAAATTGAAATGATTAGCAAATTGTCAAATCACATCGGGAAATTCAAAAATTTTAGTGGTTAATTAGTTGGATTCCAATTTGGTTTAGTTTGATTGGAACTGAATGGTTCCATAGTGGGAGACAAAATGGTTAAGGGTGAATAGTTGTATTGGTTAGTGAAAACTGTGCCAAAGGAGTATATATATGGGTGTGCATGGAGATAGAATTTTCTTAATTCTGTTTACCATTTTTCTCTATATAGCATCGTCTTCTTTGGTAGTTTCGAAGAAGGAGAGGATATAGCTAAAGGAAGCCCTACATGTCGCAGTAGTTGTGTGAATTAAAGTCTGATAGTAAAGAAATTTAGGAACTAGTAAGCTTTCTTACCTTTTTGTACTTGTGGATTGAAGAAAGAAGTAAAGTAAGAACTCTTAAAAGCTTTTATATAATGATGGATTTTTGGTTTTGAGAGTTGAACACCTTTAGTTTAACCAATAATGCTTAGCTGTTAGGACAAAGGAGGATTTGGTGTCTAGACAAACTAAGCTGTCAAGGATAAGGAAGCGAGGTGGGTCTTTGTACCTTGCTTTTTAGGTGATAGAATGTCGTTATGTTGCTTGCATGAACAATGTTGAATTTGTACTGAGATGGCCTAAGTTCACGACGTGTGTGTGCTGGATGAAATAGTAGGTTGTGTATATACAACAACTATGTGATCTCTTGCTAATTGTCTATTGCCTGTTATTGGTTGTTAATTGATGATTAGTTAATTTGTGTAATGTATATGAAATGATAAGTTGCATGGCTTTGTCTACGTGTTTATGAAATTTGGAGTATAGAGGGAAAAGTATTGGCGGGTTAAATGAAGCTAGGATTGGGTGGATAGTTGGAAAAATGAAATTTCTGTTAGATTTTGCAATACGGTGAAGCTCCGGGTCTTGCGGAAGGCACAGTTCAGTGTTCGAGCATTAAGATTAAAAATGAAATAGGATGTTATTGACTGGCTCACTAGAGCGACATTATGATGAAAATTATTAGGTTTCATAGAGCAACACTGCAACAACAGTTAGCAGGCTCTGTGAGGCGACATCACGACGACGATAAGGTCTTTTAGGGTGACACCTCAAAGAAGTTTAAGGTGAAAGACCATAGCTCGACTATGGTAACCAATGGAGCCTGTTAGGATAAAAAGGTGAAAGACCATAGCTCGACTATGGTAACCAATGGAGCCTGTTAGGATAAAAAACATGGGAAAGAATGTGTAAGACCATGGCTTAGCCACAACAACATAGAGAGAGTCAGTTGGGACATTGAATAGAGTGCTGTCCACAGGAACAATAAATATAGGGAAGTCCACCAAGATGTAAAACATGGGGTTACACTTGAGAAGTTTGCATATTAGTATACTTGGGGGTACGCCAAGATATAAAATAGAGTCCGTGGTGTGACTGGTGCATTAGGGAGCTGGAACAAATGGACTTGGTGTGCTTTAGGAACACAGACTATCGAGATAATGAGGGAATTCACCAAAGGTAATGATTGAGAAAGCTAAGGAACCTTCTCAAACTGTTAGGGTCAAAGGAGGAAGAGACTCCCTAGATAGGGAGGCAACATAATGTACATAAAAATGGGTCAGCTAGGGAAGCCACAAACCCTATATCATTAAAGCAAATGCAGAATAGGCTATAATTAGAATAGTCTTAAATAGTAAGTCGGCAAGAGGTCGTAGATGGATTGGGTAGACCAATAAGATTCCTTATGAGAGGAAATGCCAATTCAAGGCTGAATACTCAATAAAGTCCGTCAGAAAATAGTGAAAAGTGAAGGTCCATTAGGACCGTGAAACAAGGTAAAAGTCTTATCGATCTACCAATTGTAGAAACCTTCACAAAATATCTTAGCAAGAAATAGTACGTCTAGTACTATTGTGCTAGATTGTGGGCAATAGTTCTCCAAAGAAGTGAGGGTATTGTATTTTGGTAAAAACCACAGTTAGGCAATTAATTGGGAAAATGTTAATCATCGTCAGTCAAAAGTAATGAATACGAGTATCAGGAATGTGGAACAAAGATAAATGGGGAGGGACCTATGGGAGAAAATGGTCGAGACCAGTGTAGGGTCTTTGTCCGCCAATAATTGGCACTGAGAGTATAAGGCTTTGACCTTGCTAACTAATTTCACAAATTCTCCTACGTAATTCAGGGAGTTTAATTCTGAGCCAGAAATATCAATTTTCTTAAATTTTATATGCAGATCTCACTAAGTTCTTCTGAACTTATAAAATTACTACTTGAATGTAGGTTAGATAAGGACTCAAAAATCAAGAGGGACCAAGCTAGGCTTTGCTGGAAACTAGGTTATGTGCAATAGCTGTTCATGTATATAGAGGGGCACCCACAAAGGGCACACCTGAGGGTTGAAGTCGATTGAGCCTAAATAAGGTTGAATTATAAATTGTAAACAACTTTTAGGTCATAAAAGTGCCAAGTTGTAAGAAATTAATTAATATGATGTGTATAGATTTTAGGAAGAATTTTGAGGGCATAAGGTATTGATGTATTTAAAGTAGAATAGATATGTTTTAAGGTATTCGAATTGTTATGGCATCCAATACCTGACCTTGGCGATCCGATCGGGTAAAGGGTGTTACAAAATATGCCGATATTATGATGCCCCAAATTATACCCACGATTATCCAAAGAATTTAGATTTGTTTACATTCGAGGAATTATACCCACGGATAAAGGGTCGTGGTGTGTGGACTTGTAACAACCCAATTTCGGTGAAATCGGAACAACGTTCTTGGGACCACAAATCCGAGACAAAAAATAAATTTTATTTTTATTTTATTATACGGTCCGTATTATGATAGAAATTTCATGTGAAAATTTTGATAAGAAAATTTTACCGATTATGTGTTTAATTACGGGAAGGACCAAATCGCATAAAATTGAAAAGTTGGATTCTAGTAGCTAGAAGGATCAAATAGCTATGGAATTCAAAAATTAAGGTCCTTATATGGTAATTAGACCATTAAAGAAAGTATGTAGATATTTTGGTATGACTCATCCATCGAAAAATATAAAAAGCCTAAGGACTAAATTAGAAAGAGGAAAAGTTATTA
Organism: Gossypium anomalum; assembly: GCA_025698475.1. Taxonomy (NCBI): domain Eukaryota; kingdom Viridiplantae; phylum Streptophyta; class Magnoliopsida; order Malvales; family Malvaceae; genus Gossypium; species Gossypium anomalum. The sequence continues at coordinate 81,837,646 of CM046961.1, forward strand.
AATGAAAAAAAACAATATCATATCATCTTCCCGAAATATTTCTATGGAAACCCTAGGAGAGAGGAAGAAGACTTATCAAGCTTATTTGGGTAAGTAATTAACCCTCGTTTTTAGTAATTGTTATATTTTTAAAACCGGGATAGTCTAATCTTTCTATTTGGAGGATTAATTTGAAAAGTTATCAAAGTTTGAAATTTTGGGTCATGGATGAATATGCTGGAAATATGAAATTTATGGTAGAAAATGAAAGGATGTTGATAGATAAAGAACTTTTACACAACAATTTTTGATGGAAACTTGATTTAGGGACTAAAATGAAAAAGTGATAAAACCCATGAAAATTTATAAAATTTGTGAAATGTATGTGCTGTAAATGTAGTATATAAATTTTGGTTAGGCTTGGAATAGGGAGTAAATTGCATAAATTTCATTTTCTGAGCCTAGGGACAAAATGAGAATTTATAGAAAAGTTAAGGAAAAATGGTAATTTTTCCTAGGATGGAAATTGAGCCTAAATGAGTATGAAATATGAGAAATTGATATAAAATTTACTCGTATAGATCCGGATAGACCAATTCGGAGCTAGAACGAGGAAAGAGGAAAATGTTTGATTAGTAGATTTTACGTACACGAACATTGTCGAGGTAAGTTCATGTAACTAAATCATGTTTAGTTACATGCTTGCATTGATTGTGTTTATGTAAATTGTATAAATGTCATAAATATGTGAAATGATGACATATCCAATCAAGCTCGATAAATAAAAATGTTTAAATTAAATGATAATGCCCGATAGATGATAAAGGATAAACGATGAGAATGTTACTTATATGCTTGAAATGAATGTGGAATGTTTTTATTTGAATTATATGTGTAACGCCCTTTACCCGTATCCAACAGCAAGATGGGGTATGAGGCATTACCGGACTTAAACATACTCATTCATACAAAATCAGGCCATAAAATTTCAACCCAATTTAGAACTTTTCAATCACATGCAAGTTGTCCCTTATAAGAGCCTACGAGGCCCAAAACATACATCAGAAGTGGTTCGGGACTAAACAGAGAACTTTCAGAGCTTCGGGATAACTTAGAAAATTTTCTTGTTTTGGAGAGTCATACGCCCGTGTGGGTAGGCCGTGTAGTCCCACACGCCCGTGTGGCTTGGGACACGCTCGTGTCCTCAGCCCTTGTAACTCTCTGACTATGACGCCATCAATCAAATAAGGTCATACGGCCAAGTCACATGCTCGTGTGCTTAGGCTGTGTGGTGAATTAAATTCCAAAAATTAAGTGTAGACTTCACACGACCTGGGCACGCGCCCATGTCCTGAGGCCGTGTCCTTCACACGGCCGTGTCTCTGCCCATGTGTTTACTACTGGGCATAGTGACTTGCATAATTAGGGTGTAGGGACACACAGCCGGATCACACGCCCATGAGGCAAACCGTGTGTCACACACGACCTAGACACATGCCTGTGTGTCTACCCGTATGGACAACTTTAAGGCTATTTTCCAAGCCATTGGCCACCCTTAAATATTTACATACTCAATCCTACTTCATAGCATGCAACATGGCACATTTATTTACACAAGTATACACCATTATACTTCTATATGACATTCCACACCAATTTCATACTTAATCATCTTTATATTTCTTCTTTTAAGTTACTCAATTACACCATAAATATGGTCACACCTATTAGTCCTCATTCATCTATTAAATACATATGCTATTCATCTCACATATCATCCACAAGCAACCAAACCATATGAACACATAAATACATTTACATGCATGCATAAATGATTAGGGTTACAACCCAATAATCAATATAAGCCATCTCTCATGGCCATATACAAAATAAATCAATATTATTATAAGCCAACACCTTTGGCTACATCAATATGACATTTAACAAAAAAGCCAAGTCCCTATACATGCCATACTCAAAATGATAAATCTAACTATACCCAATTATCCAATTGATAGTATGATCAAGTCTTCGACGTTCCACGATCCCCCAGTTAGCTTAGCGACACTATAAGAAAAGGAAAGGAAAGGAAAAGAGGGTAAGGTTTTGATGGTCACTAAACTAACTAAAAATTCAACTAAGGCAAGCGTACCTATCGAACAGTAGTATAGTTATGGTGAGACCGAAAATATCATATCCACGAGGACTAAAAGTACTAGTAATTACTACCTTTTTATTATCTAGCCTCAGAATTAAAGAGTGTTTTTAAACTAAAACTAATTATCTAATTAACTAAGATTACGACAGAGATGAAAATTGGAAAATACTTTAGGAAAAACCGATTGAAAAGACAATACCCAAGAAAGAATCCATCTAGACTTTACTTATTACCTTTGAGTTAGACAATTTATTCACTTGACTTATTCCGTAGAAATCCCTGATTTATGTTAATATCTCTCTCGAGACTAAGAACAACTGACTCTAGCTTGATTAATTGAAATCTCTTCCTAATTAAAACCCCTATTGTCGCATTAACTCAATCTATGGATTCCCTTATTAGAATTGACTCTAATCCGGCAGATTTATGTCATCCTATCTTTAGGATTGTATTCAACTCCGCTTAATTATGAATGATCTAATCTTAAACAGGGACTTTTGCTCCACTGAATAAGCACATCAAAACTTAGATTAATACCTTGGAATATTAAAACAAGAGTTAAACTCACAATTAAGAATAAGAACAAGTATTTATCATATAAATCAAAGGATAATAAGAGTCGTCTTAGGTTTCATCTCCCTTAGGTATTTAGGGAGTTTAGTTCATACTAATGGAAAACATCTCAAAGTGTGGAAAACAACAAAACATAAAGAAACCCCAAAGAACTTCTAGGAAATTGGATGGAACTCTTCAGTCTTGATGTCGATCCTTGCTTCAGAGATGATTCTGATGGCTGTCCTTAGGTATTTTCTGCTTTCTACTCTGCATGTCCTTTAATCCTCTTCTAGGGTGTTTATATAGACTTTGGAATACCCAAAATAGCCCTAAATTAGCCTTTTCCGAGTAGAACTAGACTTGGGCTTGACAGGGACACGGCTGTGTGCCACGCCCATGTGAAGGTGCTCAAGCCATGTGCAATTCTGAGTTGGTTTTTAGTCGACACGGTCAGGACACACAGGCGTGTGGCCTACCCGTGTGAGTCACACGGGTGTGTGGTTTACTCGTGTGGAAGTGCCTAGGCCGTGTGAACCACTGATTTAGGCCCAATTAGTCTATTTTTGGCCCGTTTCTCACTCTTTTTGTTATCCTAAGCTTCCTTAAGTATAAAACATGAATTTAAAGCATTAGGAGCATCAAATTCAATAAAACCAAGGAAAAATCATCCATAAATATGCTAAGCATGGGGTAAAAATATGTATATATTACGGTTTATCAGCTTTAAAGCTTAGTAAGTTCACATGCTAATAAAATGCAACTTAAACAAGCATTAGTCACATATTTAACATAATGAACATAATCTTGCATTTTATCAAATCTCTTTAACTTATTCTTCATTTACATATATATATATATATATATATATATATATATATATATATATATGTACATATTCTTACCACAAGTTCATCATATCTCATGTCATCCTCATGAGTTCGGTGTACATACCTGTGCCACTTGCACATAATGATTTACTTTACCATCTTGATGCAATCATTAAGATTACTCATTCAGCTTCTCTTGAACAACCCGTTGAACACTCAGAATACTATCGGATACATTAGAATCTCGCACCTAAGTGCCTCATATGTAGCCAATGCTACCTCACATCACATGTTGCTCGCTTTCGAGCTACTTATGAGTTTACTCAGATAGGCTGTCAGGTATCCACAACACATGTCAGACTACCCTGCCACTAGTAGAATATGCGAGATCAGTACCCAGATGCCAAAACATGTGTCATATATATCACGAACTCAGACCAAAACTCAATGACTTCGGGTGTCATATATATATATATCATGAACTCAGACTACAACTTAATGAGTTTAGATCACATAGTTCCTAGTGACATGTCACTTGTGTCCTAAACTATTCCTAAGGTTTAAACGAGATTCTTTGATACCACATTTCTGCCGAACTTGCTCGTAACGTCGATTTCAATACCCATAGTACCAATCACTTTTTTCATGGAATAATCAAAGCATAATTCATGATAAAATTTAGGCAATAAACACATGATACATCATCATATTAAATATGTATACACTTACCATACATGCAATATTAAAGCATTTAAAAGTATAGTGCATGTTGCATTATTTGCAAATGAACTTACCCCAGTACAAAATGATAGAAACGAGTCTAATTCTCGTAAACTTTATTTTTCCCTCGATCAAGACTCGAATCATATTTTTCTTGAACTATAATGCCAAAATTAACTTGTTCAACCCATACATTGGTCAAATCAACCCATAACACATACTTTGGTAAAATTACAGTTTTACCCCTAACTTTTTACTTATTTACAAATTAGTCTCTAGGCTCATAAAATGAAATGCATGCATTTTCTTGGTTAACCAAGCCTATCAGATTCATATTCCAACTCAATAAGCCCATATTTCTCATTAAAACACATTTCTACTACCCATTTCTTCATCTTTTACAAATAAGTCCTTTTTAGGTGTTTTCACTAAAAATTACTTAGTAAAAGATGTTTATCACACATCAAACATTCATATTCCTCCATTAAACATCAAAATACATGCATGTCACACATGGGTAAATTTTTGAACAAGAACTCTAGCTTAAAATAATGGTAGAAATAGCTAGATTGGTTGATGACAACTTCGAAAATGTAAAGAACATTAAAAACGGGGCTTGTGAGCACTTACAATTGAGCTTGAAAGATGAAAAAAACCCTAGCTATGGCTCCTTGAAAATTTTGGCTAAGGTGGGAGAAGATGGACAAGGTTTTTTCTTGATTTTTCCCTTTTTATTCTTTTATTTACTAAATAACCAAAATGCCCTTAAGGCCTTTCTTTCAAATTTTTCCTATTCATGCCCATTTTTGTCCAAAATTTTAGAACTTGGTCAAATGGCTATTTAAGGACCTCTAATTAATGATCCAATGTAATTTAATGCTCAAAGCTTCTAAAACAAAAGTTTTGAAACTTATTCAATTTAGTCCCTAACTTTAAATTGGATACTTTAGGCATAAAATTTCTTCATGAAATTTTCACACAAACATGCATTCATATCATGGACCATCAAATAATAATAAAATAATTATTTCTACTGTAGATTTGTGGTTTCAAATCTACTGTTTTGACTAGACCCTAAATTGAGATGTTACAATATGAATGTTGTGGATGTATGAAATAATCACATGCCTGATAATGCTTGAGAAAAATGTTCAAATCTCGATTGAATGAAATGGAAAATAGATTGATATGTGATTTTCTGAAATGAATGAGGTCTTGCATTTGTTGCTGACAGGATTTAGCTCAGACGAGTAATCCTATTGACCTTATTACAAAAAAGGATTTAACCCGGATGGGTAATCCTGATATGAGTCCTCTCGAGCACATGCTATAGATTGGATTTAGCCCGGATGAGTAATCCCGATCAAGCTCCTTAGAGCATATTTCATAAAAAGGATTTAACCTGGACTGGTAATCCTGTTGTATACATGTGTAGCTCGAGAGTGTACTCTCTGATATAGTACCTTATAGGTAACATTGGACATGATTTGACAGATGCTGATTCGTACACCTCGAGTGTATTACCTGTATGTCCATTGATATTCTGAATAAATTTAACAGGTGACAATTCCAGACATGAGAAGATATGAATGATAAAATGAGTTATTACACGTATTCGTCTGAAATAGAATAAAATGATGGTACATGACAAATGATATATGAAAACATGTGATGATGATATTTGTACATGGTTTTTATCTGATGAATATATGTTCATTCTTGATTATGGACTTGTGCACCTTGAGTGTATTTAATTGTGACCTTGATATTCCGAGTAATATGGGTAAAGTTCTGATATGAAATGATCTGAACTCGAGATGAACTATTAAGAAATTATACTTGTAATATAAAGAGATGATTTATACTTGTTAAATGAATACATAATGTGGAGAGTATATGTGCATGGAAACTTGATTGTTGTTGAGCCCATATATGTTTCGATGTTAATATGGAATATATGACTAACAAGGGCAATGAGAATGTGTGTAGGGCTTGAGATCAAACTGATTGATTATGCCTTACATAGCTACCTCAAAATTTAATGAATGGTAAGTTAAGTACTGTGTTATACAAACTTACTAAGCATTTTATGCTTACTTAGTTTTATTTCCTATTTTAGAGTAAATTGAAAGCTCGCTGGATTAGAAGCTCGGCGGAGATCACTCACTCTATCCATCGGCCCATGTCGGTACAATATGGTAAATCAATTATGGTTACAATGGCAAGTATAGGATATATTGGCCATATTGACATGTAAATGTAAATGGTGCTTGTAATCTAGCCATTAGAATGGCTAGTAATGGTTTGTTTTGATATACTTGTAATGTCAAACTATGGTAGCCATATAAAGGTTAAGCAATTGATAAAATTATGTCTAACTTGAGGACTTAATTAAGGTAAGATTAGACATATGTACGCATGGAATGATATGCCATGTTGAATGATGGAATTTGCTTGATTTGAATGCTTGGAATGGTTGGATTGCACTTGGTATGTTTTGGTGTAGGAAAATGGTGAATTTGAGTGACAAATGAGGGAAATGGTTTTATTTTATCCACAGGGGTAGATACACGGGCATGTGTCTAGGTCGTGTGTGACACACGACTGAGTACATGGGCGTGTAGTTAGGCCGTGTGTCCCCTGCACCTTAGTTTTGAGAAATAGAATGCTCAAAATTGAGCACATGGGCAGAGACACGGGTGTGTGTATTAGCCGTGTGTGCTAAGCGGCCTAGAGCACGGGCGTGTGTCTTGGCCGTGTGAAACCTGCACCTAATTTCAAAATGAATTAATTAACCACACGGCCTAGCACTCGGGCGTGTGGCATGGCCGTGTGCACAAGTTAGAGAGTTACACGGGGTTGAGCACAGCCTATAGCACGGGCGTGTCCCAGGGTCACACGGGCGTGTCAGCCCTGTAACTTGGAAAATTTTTGAAATGTCACGAAAAGTTCTTAGAGTTCTCGATTAAGTTCTTAGAGTTTTGATTAAGTCCCGACTCGATTCTAATGCTCGTATTGGGTCTCGAGGGTTCAATTAAGGGACGTTTGAAATGATCTCTATTAATAAATAGTATTTTACATGAAGTATTTGAAAGTATTTTGAAAGTTCTTGGTAATGCTCCGTAACCCTATTCTCGCGACGAATACAGGTTAGGGGTGTTACATTTAGTGGTATCAGAGCTATGATTTAGTCAATTCTCAGATTGAACGTAGCATATGTGGAGTCTAGAAATAGATGCCATTATATAACCCATGATAGTGCGATATCTTCCGACTCTGATGAAAATTGTCTTACAAATAAACAGATATGCTTTCCAACCGAGCTAAATTCTGATACTACTGAAAGTGATACATACGTGCCTGAGTAAAAATGTTACTTATGATAAAAGGGAACTTGTAAAGGTATGAAATAAATGTTTTATAATGGACATGTTAATGATATACATTAAGTAATATGTGTGTACATATGAAAGTTAAATTGTGAGGCTTACGATCTCCGCCCCCTTACCATTATAGTATTATACAAGGAATTCACAAGGTTTATATGGAATTTTACCGATTATGCGTTTAATTACGAGAAGGACCAAATTGCATAAAATGCAAAAGTTGGATTCTAGTAGCTAGAAGAATCAAATAGCTATGGAATTAAAAAATTAAGGTCCTTATATGGTAATTAGACCATTAAAGAAAGTATGTAGATATTTTGGTATGACTCATCCATGGAAAAATAAAAAAGGCCAAGGACTAAATTGGAAAGATGAAAAGTTATTAAATGAAAAAAAATTTTCATATCATCTTCCCTAAATATTTCTATGGAAACCCTAGGAGAGAGGAAGAAGACTTATCAAGATTATTTGGGTAAGTAATCAAGTCTTGTTTTTAGTAATTTTTATAATTTTGAAACTGAGATAGTCTAATCTATCTATTTGGGGGATTAATTTGAAAAGTTATCAGAGTATGAAATTTAGGTCATGGATGAATATGCTGGAAATATGAAATTTATGGTAGAAAATGAAAGGTTGTTGATAGATAAACAACTTTTACAAAGTAATTTTTGATGGAAACTTGATTTAGGGACTAAAATGAAAAAGTGATAAAACCCATGGAAAATTCTAAAATTTTTGAAATGTATGTGTTGTAAATGTAGTATATAAATTTTGGTTAGGTTTAGATAAATTGCATAAATTTCATTTTCCGGGCCTAGGGACGAAATGAGAATTTATGGAAAAGTTAGGGGCAAAATGGTAATTTTTCCTAGGATGTAAATTGAGCCTAAATGAGTATGAAATAAGAGAAATTGATGTAAAATTTACTCGTATAGATCCAGATAGACCAATTTCAGAGCTAAAATAAGGAAAGAGGAAAATGTCGGATTTGTAGATTTTACGTACAGGGACATTGTCGAGGTAAGTTCGTGTAACTAAATTGTGTTTATTTACATGCTTGCATTGATTGTGTTTATGTAAATTGTATAATGTCATAAATATGTGAAATGATTACATATCCGATCAAGCTCGATAAATAAAAATGTTTAAATTAAATGATAATGCCCGATAGATGATAAATGATAAACGATGAGAATGTTACTTATATTCTTGAAATGAATGTGGAATTTATCAAAAAAAAAAAGAATGTGGAATGTAACAGCCCGATTTTGGGCCTAGTCGAAATAGTGATTTTGGGACCACGAATCTGACATAGAAAAACTTGTTTTTATTACATTTTCATGGTCTATAGTTTTACGGAATGATTCCGTGAAAATTTCGTTCGAAAATTTTGACGTTTGGGCACTCAATTTGGTCAAAAGGACTAAGTTGTTAAAAGTGCAAAAGTTGAGTTTTACATCCTAGAGTTGTCTAATTGCTATGAAATTTTAAATTGAAGGTGCTTAGATGGTAATTAGACTGTTTCACTTTAAGTTGGACAAAAATAGACATGAGGTAAGAGAATTTTAGTGTCTTGAGAAAAGGGCATTTTGGTCATTTGGTAATTAAATGAATTAAAAACCAAAAATCAAGCCAAAATTTAGTCCATCTTCTTCATGCTTGGCTAGAAATTTCAAGAAGGCATAGCTAGGGTTTTTCCACTTTTCAAGCTCGATTGTAAGTCTGTTCTTGCCCCATTTTAATACTCTTTACATTTTTAAAGTTGTTGTCAGCCGATCTATCTATTTCTACCATTAATTTGAGAGATAATTGAGGTCTAGGGTTTGAACCATGTTAGATATTTGTGTATTTTGATGTCTAATGGTAGATTATGCAAGTTTAATGTTAGATAAACAACTTTTGTTAGGTGATTTTTTTCATAAAAATGTCAAAAAGACCTATTTGTAAAAAGATTTCAAAATGTGTATAAAAGTGTGATTAAATAGAAAATGTGAGCTGTTATAAGCATGAAAGAGGTTTGGCTAGGCTTGGGTCTTGATGAAATTAAATAGATTTCATTTTACGAGCCTAGGGACTAAAATTAAATATGTCAAAGTTTAAGAGTAAAATTGTAATTTTGTCATAATGTAAGTTTTGGACTTAATTGAGTAATGTGATTAATAAATGAGTTGAACTTTTTATTATAGATAAAGAGAAACGAGGTTCAGACCTAGATCGGGGGAAAAACAAAGTATTTGACGATTAGGTCCATTTCCTACTATTTTTGTACCGAGGTAAGTTCTTATGTAAGTAATGCATTGCTTTAATTATATTTTAAATGTTTTACTATTGTATGAATTATGATCGACCATTAAACATGTTCGACAAAGTTACGACAAGCGTGAAATCCTGATTGAACCTTAGGAACAGATAGGATACTAATGTCATGACATCAGGGTTACCGAGGCTATGTGTAAGACCATATCTGGGATATGGCACCATTATAAGACTTCGTGTAAGACCATATCTGGGATATGGCATCGATATGTAATTTCGTGTAAGACCATAGTTGGGCTATTGGCATCAATTTGAGATCCCATGTAAGACCATATCTAGGATATGACATTGGTGTAGTACTATGTGTGCGAGATACCCGAGTATCCTTTAGTATTCCAAGTGGTTCAACGGGAAATACAATAAGAATTGTCAAACTTGTGAAAGAATATGGTATGTTGTACTCGGGTACAGGTATGTACATAAGACTCATGCTTACTGAGCTCGATATGTAATGAATCCCTCAGTAAGGTTGTGATTGAGTAAGTTTGACTATGAGATTTATAATGACATTTATGTTAATATACTTCATGTTAATTGTATGTTAAATGCAAGTTTATAATGCTTATTATTTGCATGGGAACTTACTAAGCTATGTAGCTTACTTCTTTTCTTTTCCCTTGTCTTATAGTGTCACCAAGCCAGCTCGGGGATCGGAGATTGTTGGAGATCCAGTCACACTATCAACTTAATATTTTGGGTACCAATGATTTCAATATTTTGCGTTATGGCATGTATAGGACTTGGTTATTTTGTTATGTGTCATAATTTATTTGGCCTAATGTGTTGGCCTATATTGGTTGATAATTCATTTTGTAAATGGCCATATGAAATTGGTTAATATTGGTTTAAGTATTTATGCATATGATGGGTTTTTCATGGATGTAGAAGTTTGCATGATTGCAGTTGATAAGTATGTGATGTTTGTATGTGGTAAATGGTAGCATGTGAATGATGGGTGGATGTCTTGATTGTGGCTGAATTGGTTGGTTGTAATTGCTTGGATTGGTGTTATGTTTTGTTGTGTAAGTGTATGGATAAAAGGGTGACAAATGGCTTGATAAATAGCCTTGTTTTTGTCCACACGGGTAGATACACGGGCGTGTGTCTAGGTCGTGTGTGACACACGACTTGCCCCATGGGCATGTGTTCTGGCCGTGTGTCCCTTGCACCTTAATTGTTCCAAAACAGAATGCTTAGAATTGAGCACACGGTAGAGACACGGGCGTGTGTCTCAACCGTGTGGATGACACGGCCTCAGGCACGAGCGTGTGAAGTCTACATCTATTTAATGAAAAATTATGAAAATTAAATCAACTAAATGGCCTAAGCACACGGGCGTGTGCCTTGGTCATGTGACTTCAATTTGTTCATGGGTTACAAACAGAGAGTTACACGGGTTAGGGACATGGGCGTGTGTGACCACATAGCCTGCCTACATGGGCGTGTCCCAAGCCACACAGGCGTATGGCTCTTAAAACTTGTAAATTTTTCTAAGTGTTGTAAAATTTTCCCAAGTTCTCAGTTTAGTCCCGAACTGCTTCCAATGTATGTTTTGGGCCTTGTAGGCTCGTTTTAGGGACGATATGAATATAAATGAAAGTTTTAAATTTGGATGGAAATTTACGTCTCGGTTTTGTATGATTGCTTGTGTATAAGTCTGGTAATGCCTCGTACCCTATTCCTACGTCTAATACGGGTAAAGGGTGTTACATGAAATGTGTTTATTTGAATTATATGAATGTTGTGGATGTATGAAATAATTACGTGCTCGAAAATGCTTGAGAAAAATGTTCAAATCCAGGTTGAATGAAATGGAAAATCGATGGATATGTGATTTCCCGAAATGAATGAGGTCCTGCATTTGTTGCTGACAGGATTTAGCTCAGACGAGTAATCCTATTGACCTTATTACAGAATATGATTTAGCCTGGATGGGTAATCCCGATCAAGCTCCTTAGAGCATATGTCATAAAAAGGATTTAGCCTGGACTAGTAATCCTGTTGTATACATGTGTGGCTCGAGAGTGTACTCTCTGATATAGTACCTTATGGGTACCATTGGACATGATTTGACAGATCCTGATTTGTACACCTCGAGTGTATTACCTGTATCCATTGATATTTTGAATAAATTCAATGGGTGACAATTCCAGACATGAGAAGATATGGATGATAAAATGGGTTATTACACCTATCCGTCTAAAATACAAGAAAATAATGTTACATGAAAAATGATATATGAAAACATGTGATGATGATATTTGTACATGGATTTTATCTGATGAATATATGTTCATTCTTGATTATGGACATGTACACCTTGAGTGTACTAATCGTGACCTTGATATTTCGAGTAATATGGGTAAAGTTCTGAAATGAAATAATCTGAACTCGAGATGAACTATTAAGAAATTTTACTTGTAATATAAAGAGATGATTTATACATGTTAAATGAATACATGATGTGGAAAGCATATGTGCATGGAAACTTGATTGTTATTGAGCCCATATATGTTTTGATGTTAATATGGAATATATGACTAATAATGGCAATGAGAATGTGTGTAGGGCTTGAGATCAAACTGATTGATTATGTCTTACATAGTTACCTCAAAATAGAATGAATGGTAAGTTAAGTACCATGTTATACGAACTTACTAAGTATTTTATGCTTACTTAGTTTTATTTCCCTCTTTTAGAGTAAATCGGAAGCTCGTTGGATTGGAAGCTCGGCGGAGATCACTTACACTATCCATCAACCCATGTCGGTAGAATATGGTAAAGCAATTATGGTTATAATGGCATGTATAGGATGTATTGGCCATATTGGCATGTAAATGTAAATGGTGCTTGTAATCTAACCATTGGAATGGCTAGTAATGGTTTGTTTTGATATACTTGTAATGTCAAACTATGGTAGCCACATATAAGTTAAGTAATTGATCAAATTATGTCTAACTTGATGACTTAATTAAGGTAAGATTAGACACATGTATGCATGGAATGATATGTCATGTTGAATGATGAAATTTGCTTGATTTGAATCTTGGAATGGTTAGATTGCACTTGGTATGTTTTGGTGCAGGAAAATGGTGAATTCGAGTGACAAATGAGGCTAGGAAATGGCTTTATTTTGTCCACATGGGAAGACACACAGGCGTGTGTCTAGGCTATGTGTGACACACAGCTGAGTACATGGGTGTGTAGTTAGGCCGTATGTACCTAGTTTTGAGAAATAGAATGCTCAGAATTGAGCACATGGGCAGAGACACGAGCATGTGTCTCAGCCGTGTGTGGTACACGGCTTAGAGCACGGGCATGTGTCTTGGCCGTGTAAAACCTGCACCTAATTTCAAAATGAATTAATTAACCACACGGCCTAGCACACGGGCGTGTGGCATGGCCGTGTGCACAAGTCAGAGAATTACACGGGGTTGAACACAGCCTGTAGCACGGGCATGTCCCAGGGTCACACGGGCGTATAAGCCCTGTAACTTGGAAAATTTTTAAAATGTCACGAAAAGTTCTTAGAGTTCCCGATTAAGTCCCAACTCGATTCTAATGCTCGTATTGGGCCTTGAGGGTCCGATTAAGGGATATTTGAAATGATCTCGGTTAATGAATAGTAATTTACATGTATTATCTGATAGTGTTTCGAATGTTTCTGGTAACGCTGCGTAACCCTGTTTTAGCGACGGACACGAGTTAGGGTTGTTATAGGACTCGCAATGCCAACACCAAGGTGCCTCTCAAATTAAACACTACTGTCATGTTTTTGATGGTGATGATATGGATGCAATTTATTTTCAACTGTCTGACACCTAGACACAATGCTTCTGACATCACCGCGTCCAGAACGATTATGCTTTACTCTATTTTCAGAAAGATCATATTTGCATTGGCCATTGGATCTTCGAAGAAATGCTAAATTGCATATGGAGCCACAAGCAAAGTATGTATTTCACGCACTTGATCATAGCCCTATGTTGACGAGCAGAAGTTCTAATATCTCCTATCGAACCATTCACGTGACTGACGAGGAGTGTAATTGGCGATAACATGTACGACCAACTTGTTGAGCTCCAAAAAAAGGAAAATCAGGAAGCCAAACAACGAACAAAGCATAGGAGGGATCCCCAAAGGCTAGTCAATAGTAAGAATAAAGCATAGACATCGTAGAAGATAGGACTAACGGACATGCCAATTTTCAAATGGAAAATGCGTTAGATGCATGACATAGGTGATATTTTAATTTGCCTTGTACAAAAAAATGAATGGTCGACACCAACACCCCTTTCAGACATGTTTGTTAGGTTCCCACCATCAGGCAAGAAGGACGACAACGATGGAGGAGAGGATGATTATGATGATAGTGATGATAAGGAGGAGGCCCCTATTGTGCCATCAGACTATGAGCGGTTGTTTCGACCAGAACACCTGTCAACTAAGGGTGTCGTGATCTGCAGCCCAAGCCATAACAACCTGACCCAGACTTCCAGAAGGCATGCTACTAAAGCGTCGACAAGTTGTGAGAGGGGCAAGGAAACGATTATGGAGGAGTCGGAGCCATATTTCGACTAGCTCTGAATAATTTTTTAATTCAGACCTTGTATTTTAATTTTATTTGGGATGATTTTTATTTTTTGTTTCTGTTTTTCTTTAGTTAGAATTTTAGTTATTATATATATTTTGTGTGTTTAGTTTTCTTTTGTAGGAACCCCATATTTTTTAAGGCGCTACAATATCGAGCCAAAATCGTAAGGAAAAGTCAGCCCCACCAATTTTGTTTCACTTATCACGCCAATCGGGTATACTCGTTCTTTTATCTTTTGTTGTACATTAGGGACAATATGTCGAATAAAGTGTGGGAAGGGCGACTTAAGAAAATTTTAAAGCTTTTTTTTTTATTTTTCTTTGTTTTTAGTAGTTGTAAATTTTTATTGTGTGTTTTCTATGTGCTTGAGCTTGTCTAAATATAATTGATTGATTAGGAGCATGTTAACAGGATTTTGTGCATAAATTGTAAATTTAGTTTGATAATAATTTATTCTGAATTATCTAATTTTAAACTAATTAGTTTAATTTATTACATTGAAAATAGATTTAAAATGTTAAGTATACCACATGATAAATAAATATATAAATAGCATGCATGTTTAATTGAATTATAGGTTATAGAAATTGATAGACTTGGCTAATTTAATCCATGTATGAAATTACCTAGGGACAACCTAAGGCATTGTTTGGTAGACAATTTTTTGAGCCAAAAAGCTATCCTATATATATTTCGCTAGTACCTAATTTGGAGCTTGAATTCATTTTCTTGATGAACCAGAAATGGAACCTAAAGCCTAAAAAATAATTTATATGATCCTTTATTTTCTTGGTCCTTACACAGATTTAGACGTCTGACTATTGATATTGAGGGATTAGGTAGGTAGATCATGGTGGTTTCAAAAGGAAAAAAGAAGAAGAGTGAATTAAGGAATTGTATGGTATAATGAGTACAAGATTTTTGAGCTTGTAGGAAAAAAATAAAAAAAAAGGCAAAATGCCAAATCGAGAAAATCTCGAAGAAAAAAAAGAAAAGTGAGTCGGAAAAAAATTACCCTCACATTTGTTTGAAAAATAATATCAAGCTTGGATAATTGTACTCATGAATACTATACTAGGCCTTAGTAATGGAGAGAAAATAAAGGTGAAAGAAGTGGATATAAGGTGGTGAGCCTATTCGAATATTAAGGAAGTATTGGGGACAATATAATGTGCAAAACTATTGTAACAGCCCAAATTCGCCCGGGCCCGTACAATGAAATAAACAAAGTTTGTAAATTAAATAAATAAATATCCATGTTGTAATGTCCAGTTTACAAATGGGCCTAAAGGCCCAATGATACAAGACCCATTTAGCACTAAGACACTATGCCCGGTTACACCCAACCCACAAATGGACACGGCCCAGGAGGCCCAAACTAATAGAGGACGAAAGGCCTAGGGTTTCTGAAACCCTAGGTGCCGCACACGCCAGAGGAAGGTTCCAGAATTCGCGCCGCAGGCACGCCAATCATCACACCCTTTTTGCGTCGTTCCAGTGACCTTCATCGACGCATCCATCGACATCGTGACTCTGACGCCATATCGCGCCGTAATCGGCGCACGAATCAAAGCTAGCGCATTCACCTCCGGCTTCTTCGCTGGTACCTGCAAAAAAGGAAAGAAGAAACAACAGAGACCAATACAAATATGGCAGGAAATAAAATCAAAGATTGTAATATATTTTCTTTTTCAGTGGCTATAAAAGCCCGAATCAAAAGGATGAACAGGAAGGGCTCTTTTATATACACATACAACAAATACATGCAGTTTACATATACGAAATATACCAATAGGCTATCGAGGAAAACAGAGGTGATCTTTTACTTTTTTTCTCTCGTTATGAACGTATAAAATATTACTTAAATAAGAAAAAGGAAAATTACTGATGAATTTCCCTTGAAAAGGGAGACTTTTCAACTTTCGGCCGCCGTAAGAGGCGGTGTTGACGGAGGCGCATAGGCGCATGCAAGCCCCAGGACGAAGGCTCAACTGAGCTCCGAGAGCCAGATCTCAACTCTCCTTCAGAGAATTTTTTTGTTTTTTTTTTTTAAATCGGTTTGGAAATGAAATTTTAGGTTAAAATTTGGCTTATATAGCCTTATTAAAATGATGTCGTTTAGCTTAAAACAATACGCTTCAAAACAGCGTCGTATCAATGCTGAGGATCCGCGTGTTGACCCGTGACCCGGGGAGGATCCGTGTGTTTTTGGAAAATGGGCTAATTGCCCAATTGGTCCTTCCGCATTTTTAATCTTTACAATTTCATTTTATTTTTATTCTAATTCGGCCCTAATCTTTTATATTTTTGTTTCAATTTAATCCTAATGGCCATTAAAATCCATTCTGAAGAACGACGTCGTTTTGGGATTAGGGCAAATTGCCCAGTGAGTCCCTTGTAGTTTAGAATGCGTTCCAATTAGGCCTAAATTTTTTTTGTTATTTTAAAATTAGCCCTAGAACTTTAGTTGTATTTAATTTTAACCCTTTTAAATATTTTTGCATAATTTATTTGTTAAATACCATATATGTTATTTATTTTAGTTATATAAAATAGTATATATTATTTTTATTTATATATTATCCATTATATTATTTTTATTATTGTACATTTTATTTATAAATTTTATTATACATTATATTTTACTATATATTATTCCTTGCATTTTCTTTTTCTTTTTATTTTAAATTATGTATTATCTTATTATTCATTAATTGTGTAAAATTTTAAATTTTTTTTAAAAAAATTATTATTAAATAATAGTGCATATATATATCCTCCTTATTTTTATAATAGTTATCATATTATTTATATTTCATTATATTTTATTTATATATTACATATCATATGTTATTATATATTATTCCCTATATTATCTTCCTTTTATTATATATGTTATTTCATTATGTATTATTTATTATTATATAAAAATTAAATTTGTAAATTATTATAAACTGATACATATATTGTTATTATATATATTTAATGTCTATATTTAAAATTTACTACAAAATTTTATTCTAATTAAACATCCTTTTTTTAAAATATATCAAGCTACTATATTAAATAATATATATTTTTCAATTTTTTTCTATTACTTATATTGATTAATATTTTTTATTGTTTTCATTTTGTTTTTTTTTTATCCTTCTTTTATTAGATATTGTTTTAACACGCTAATTTCATCTTATAAATTATTTGTTATTTATCATGTGTCGAAACCTCTCTAAAAAACGGGTTTTAAAATAACGAAAACGGGAGTCGCCACCAATCTTTTAAAGTGTGATTGGATCACTATATAAAATGTTTTGGTCTACGAAATTATGAGAAAATAGGTTCGGGAGTCGGTTACATACGAGGAAGGATTAGCATCCTCGTAACGCCCAAAATTGGTACCAAATTGAATAATTTTGTCTTAGCGTTAGAAGTTTGAAAGATTTTAGAAATGAGATTCCCTTAAAAATGCAATGTTTTAAATTAAAAAGAATCAAGATTCATTTGTTTTAAAAGAGTATAAACACCGTATCCAGTATGATTGGACACGATATCTTTAAACTTTTGTAACTGAAATCCTCTTGCGATTTGTAAAAATTCGTTTAGAAGGATATTTTAGATATTTAGACAGACGAGAAATCGCAACCCAGCATGTTAGGGCACTACTTCTCGAATTCCTAAATATCAAAACATTGCCTCACTTTCTTTAAAAAAAAATTCTTTTTGAAATGAAATATTTTTGTTTTGAAAATGATGATGTATTTTACAAGAAATTAACATAAAATAAGCCTAGCTACATAATGCATGCTTTATCATTTTATGCAAATATAGCATAGAGATAATAAATAATAACATAAATTACACAATATACATTATCACATTATGCATGGTCATATATATGACATAAATATACATGCATTATCGTTACATGCAACATACGCAAAAATGACAAAATATATCAACAAAAATTAAACATACATAATAATATTTCATGCAAATATATTCTTAAAATAACAATATAAAATAATCAATTAAAGATAAAATAAATGATATGTAAAATTTAACCTACTAAACAATGAAAGAAAACCAAAAACTAAGCAAATTAAAATGTATAAAATAAGTCAAATAAAATAAGCTATTTAGAAATACACTAAATAATATAAGAATAATAAAAGAGAATCCTTTTTTAAAAAAAAATGATATATACATATATAGATTATACTATAAGATATAATAACTTAACATATAAGAAAAAAATAATGTACTAAATATTGTTATTACACTTAAAAAAATGTACACAATTAATAAATAATAAAATAGTGTATATTTTATAATAAAATAAATTTAATATATAGAGTAATGTATGGTAAAATATAACATGCAATAAAATTTATAAATGTAATATATAATAATATAAACTATATTATAGATAAAGTATAAACTAGTAAATATGATACGGGTAATTTTATATAGGAAAATATAGTAGAATAAGTAATATACATAGTAGTAAAAATATATAATAAAATAGAACATGTAATATATATATAAATGAAATATGAATATTATTATACAAATAAAGATAATATAGATATTATTTATTAATAATCTTTAAAAATTTACAATTTACAAATTTAATAAATAATAATACATAATTTATAAAAAAATACTATAAGGAAATATATATTGTAAAATATATAATAAAATATAATTTATAGATAAAATATTCAATAATAAAAATAGTATAATGGATAATATATAAATAAAATAATATATAACTAATATTTAAAAAATAAATAATATATAAAGTATTTAAAATAAATTAAAAATATAAAAAAGATTAAAATTGAATTCAATTAAAGAGTTTGGGGGTTAATTGCAAAATAAATAAAATTCTGGGCTTTATTGAAATGCGCGTTAAATTCAGAGGACTCCCTGGGCAATTAGCCCTAATCCTAAAACCACACCGTTTCCACCAACTCAGTTTTAAAGTCACTATGAGGACCAAATTGAAATAAAATTAAAATACTAGGGCTAAATTAAAAAATAAGTAAAATGAAATTATAAAGATTAAAGAATATGGGAGGACCAATTGAGTAATTAACCCAATCTTCAAAAACACGCTGATCCTCCCCGGGTAATCGGGTCAACGCGCGGATCCTTAGCTTTAATACGACGTCGTTTTAGGCTTATTGGATTAAGCTAAAACGGCGTCGTTCTATTAAGTCTATATAAGCCAAATTCTAGTTTTAAAATCATTTTGAAACACCGTTTAAAAAAAATAACAAAAATCCTCTGAAAGAGGACTGAGGGCTGGTCATCGGAGCTCCGTTGAGTCTCCGTCTACCGGTTCCCACGCGCCTACGCGCCACTACACACGGTGGTCGGAGGGTCAAAAACCCTCGCCTTTTCAAGCGAAATACAGGTAACCCTCTCCCTTTTTTTCTATTTGCAATATATATTTACAAATATTCACCTTTTGTACTCAATCGACTGTTGTACTCTTTTCTGTGTATGTAAAAATAAACTTTTTATTGAATCTGTATGTGTATTCCAAAAAAAAAACCTCTTTTTTCTCACATCCTTTTCGATTCGGGCTTTTATAGCCACTGAAAAAGAAAAAATATATTTACAATCTTTGATTTATTTCCTGCCATACTTGTTTCGTTTCTATTGTTTTCTTTCTATTTTTGCAGGTGTTCGAGTGAGGAAATCACGGTGGTGAGTGCTCTAGCCTCTGATTAGTGCGCCGATCACGGATCCTGGAATCACGGTGCTGATGGGGCTACAGGAACGACGCAAGACGAACCGTCTCGTCGTTTGGAATGCTTGCGGCGCGAACCCTAGCTAGGGTTTCTCAACTGCTGAAACTCTTTAGGCCAATTGGGCCAACTGGGCTGTATTTGTTTGTTGGGTCAAAAGAATGTTTTGGGCTGTTTAAATTTTGGGTTTGGGTGTAACGGGTAGTGGTATAATCGGGTGTGGGTTGTAATCGGGTATAGGGCTTAGACTAGTTAAATTTTGGGCCTACGGGTTAATGGGCCATGTATTGTAAATGGACTGTTTAATAAATAAACATTTATTTATTTATTCTTGGTTTTAAGGCTCGGTAAATTTGAGTTATTACATCATGTTATTTATTGTTATGTATTCGTGTGCAAATTGATCATTTTATATTATTATCTTAAGAATATATTCGCATGAAGCATCATTATATATGTTTAATATTCATTATTCTTGCTGCTTTGTACTTTTGTACAAAATGATAATGTGTATATTTATGTTATTTATGTATGGAATGTTAAAATATATTGTATGATTTATGTCATATTTACCATTTTCAACATTATATTTGCATGAAATGTTAAAATACGTAGTTCAATTAATCCAATATTGATCTTTTGTAATAGGTTAAATGCATCATTGTTTTTTATTTTTAAATTTCATTTAATCTAAAGGAATCTTAAAAAACAAGGCAATGTCTTTTGTATTTAGGAATTCGAGAAATAATGCCCTAACATACTGGGTTGTGATTTCCCATTTTTCTAAATATCTAAAGTATCCTTTTAATAGATTTTACAAATTATGAGATGATTTTTTTTAGTTACGAAAGTTTATGAATATCGTGTCCAATCACGCTGGATGTGATGTTCGCATTCTTTTGGGACGAAAGAATTTTGATTTTCAACTCAAATTATTACAGTTTTAAAAGAGATCTTATTGCTAAATTCTTTCAAGCTTTTGACATTAAGACAAAATTATTCAAATTTGGTACCAATTTTGGGCGTTACGAGGGTGCTAATCCTTCCTCGTGCGTAACCGACTCCCGAACCTATTTTCTCGTAATTTCGTAGACCAAAATGTTTTATAAAGTGATCCAATCATACTTTAAAAGGTTGGTGGCGACTCCCGTTTTCAAAATACTCTCACCATTTAAAAAGAGGTTTCGACAGCTTGGCGACTCCACTGGGGACAGAAGAGAGTCGAGCCAAGAAATTGATTATTTTCTGTCTTAATATAAGAATCCTATTACCGTACATTGCATTTGTATGACCGTTGTGGTCGCATCCTTAAGTGGGAGTGAGAAGCCACGCTTTCGTGAGGTTTTCACCTCCGTATGAGCTAGTAGATTGCTCCCGAGATACTGTACCTATGTCTTCGTGAGATTTTTATCTCCGTATGGCCATAGGGAAATGTGTCCCCCTGAACTCAACTTGGTCTCTATGAGCCTATAATGGGTGAGGACCGAGGAATCTGCTGGTGTAGGTACCTTTGCTTTAGAACTAAAACTCATATAGTGAACTTTAAGTGCTTATCCTAGGGAAAATAATGATAGCCTTTAGTAAGCTACCTTGTAAGTACTTGTTTATCATTATTTTTATATGATACTAACTTATTTTATTTTGTTATTACTACATGTCATTCAGCATTTAAGGGTGTCGATTCATGGTTCGATTTCTAAATTAGAAAGTTTTGTAATGAGGAAGGAATATCTTGATAAAGAGGAGGACAATGCCTCTGTCTGTACCTGGTCAGAGAAAACCCAGTTAGAGAAAGGAAATAGTGTCACCGAGGGGTATACATCAGAGTTATGGGACTTCACTCGTATTAATTCGACACAGAATGAGTTTAAGGAGTTGAGAAACATTTGGGCCCAATCGGATGCCGAGGCTAAGCAGCTTTTCTGTCAGAATTATGGAGATCTTCCTTATTTGCTAGATATCAAGGTGGATAAGCACCTGTTTTGAGCCATGGTACAATTTTGGAACCCTGCTTAAAGTTGTTTTACATTTGGGGAAGTAGATTTAGTACCTACTTTGGAGGAGTATATGATTTTGCTTCGCTGTCCAAAAATCTAAGGTAACAAAGCTTATGTTAGGCCAGCTAACCTTCCTACTTTCGTGAAGAAATTGATGATGATCACAGGGATGAGTGAACGGTGGGCCACAGCTCGAATCCAACAAAAAGGTGATGGTAAATGCATTCCATTGACAAGTTTGAGGGATCTAATATTGGCACACCCAGATGTGAAGAGGAGGGTCGATGTCCTGGCCTTAAGTATTTATGGTTTGGTGATTTTCCCAAAAGCTATGGGACACACAGATGAGGCAGTCGCGGATTTAGTCGATCGACTAGCTAAGCAAAATACACCTGTACCTGCGATCCTTGCTGAGACATTTAGATCCTTCAATGCATGCTGGAGAGTTGGGGAAGGTAGATTCATTGGATGTGCGCAGTTGTTACTGGTTTGGTTCTATAGTCATTTTTGGAAGGTTGATAAGGTTCCTTGCCGAGTGTTCTTCAAAGACTATTCTCCACTAAAAGAAGCAACAACTACACTGAGGAGGGATGACATTACAGAAGAAAGGTGGATAGAAATACTTCAGAACCTCCGAGAAGAAGATGTTATGTGGAAAGCCCCTTGGGTGATCCCTAGCGAAATTCTTTATCGGTGTGGAAGCTTTGATTGGGTACCTCTTCCTGGAATTTAGGAAGTTGTCGGTTATACACCCTAGCTGGTCCTAAGACAGTACAAGGCGGAGCAGTTTATACCGGCAACACAAGGGCTAGCTCAGAGTGACTTCTCGTATAAAGAGGATCATTATAAGAAGAAGATGCGAGAAATTTTCGAGGCTTAGAAGAAGGTTTGCTGCGTGAAGATTCTAACTAAAGGACCGACGACAACTGTTGAATACAAAGGGTGGTTTTGTAAGAGGGCTAATGATAAAATCCCTAGATCGAGTTTGGAGGCTGCTCGATCAATGGAAGAGAATTTACGAGTGATTACATCAGAGTTAGAGGTCATGAAGCAGGAGTTTGAAAGGAAGAATCTGGAGCTTGGAAGAAAGATAGAAAGGCTCGAGGAGGAAAATATGTATCTAAGCTTAGACATCGACATTCAGAAAATCGAGGTCGAAAAAGTAAGAAAAGAAAAGAGGAAGATTGAGAAAGACCGAGATGACTTGAAGACGCATTATAAGAAGACACAGTTATTATTGAAGAGAGCTGGATTGGGGAAGTCTTCAGAGCAATGGCAACAAGAGGTGCAAGAAGAAAGAGCCAAAGCTGAGTACTGGGAGAAGAAGTTCCAAGAGATGCAAGCGCAGAATCAGGCTTTAGAGAAGGAAAATCAAGGACTAAACACTAAGGTGACAGAGCTTGGACGATCTCTTCATCATCATCAAAGTCGTAATTCTGCGGTCGAGTTAAAAGCAAGTCTGAACAAGATCGAAGAAATGAAGCACAACATTGGAAGGTTGGAAGCAGCATTGCAGAATTGTGAATTACGGATAGAGCAGCTCGAACCAAGAGAAGGACACTGGAAGGAAGAACTTCACCATCTTTAGGATCAAGTTGGAGATAGGAATTATCTCATGGGTGAAGCCATAGTTCAGATTCGAAAGGTTGCTGATCATTTACAAGACCTAGCTGCACAAGCTAATGTATTAAGTACAAAGTATGAGTTAGTAACAGATAGATGTTTAGAGTTAGCTTCGTTGTTAGATAGGATTAGAACTCTGGGCCTAAAGGCAAAGACGTATTTGTAATCCGTTTCATATAAAGATTTTTGTTTCTTAAATAACGTTTTCTAAGAGAAACTGAATCAGAATCGATATCTTTTGCATTCATGCATTTACATCTCATTGCATCATATGCATTCAAATTTATAGAAAGACCCTAATTAGTTAAAATTATTATGGAGAAAGAGAGAGTAAGAGAAAGAAAATCTGGAAGCAACACATCCTTATGGTACACGCGCTAATCAAAGAATATGGATCAAAGACTTGAGCAGATTCAGAAAGAAATGTAAGAGCAGTTGCAGGAGCAATTGGAAAAAATCCAACAAGAGATGAAGGATCAGATGTTGGAGGCTCAAAGGAATATGATGGCTGAGATGGCTCAGCTGTTGAAAGGGGCGACGGATAAAGGAAAGGCCCCTATGACCATCACTGAAGGAGATAACGAGGATCATCCTCCGGGTTTTACCCCACCACATGTGGAAACTCAATCTAAAGCATATCCTCGAAAGCCGTCCATCACTATAAGGCCTCAACATGGGCACGTGGATACCGGAATACCCATGAACTTTCAAACTGGCTCAGGGTTTAACCTGGGAGATAACCCTACCAATATAGTCATCCCTGATTTAGACGTAGCTGAGAGGAAAGAAACAAGGCTTGAATCATCAAGGCAATTGGAGGAACGTTGTAAATGGTTAGAAGAGAAGTTTAAGGCATTAGAAAACACTGATAATCGTCAAGGAATCGATGCCAAAGATTTGAGCTTGGTCCCAGATTTGGTGCTTCCCCATAAGTTCAAGATGCCAGAGTTTGAGAAATACAATGGGGCTACTTGCCCTGAGACCTATATCACTATGTTTTGTAGACAGATGACTGGCTATGTAAACAATGATCAACTATTGATCCATTATTTTCAAGACAGTTTGGTTGGAGCAGTGGCTAGGTGGTATAATCAATTGAGTCGTACAAGGATCAGTTCTTGGAAAGACCTAGTGCAAGCTTTTATGCAGCAATATAATCATGTGACTGACATGACTCTTGATAGAATGACCTTGCAGAACATGGAAAAGAAGCCTAATGAAAGTTTTAGGCAATATGCCCAGAGATGGAGGGAGGTAGCCATGCAAGTTTAACCACCGCTCTTGGAGAAGGAAACTACTATGCTGTTCATTAATACTTTGAAGGCCTTATTCATTACTCACATGATTGGAAGTACCACCAAGAGTTTTGCTGATATAGTTATGGCAGGAGAAATGATTGAGAATGCCATAAGGGGTGGCAAGATAGAGGGGGAAACTGCCAAAAGATCAGCCCCACAGAGGAAAGATAATGAGGTGAACAATACAAGTAGTTATAATCCAAAGGCAGTTATAGTTAGTTAGCCCAGAGTAACTGCAGTTGGGCAACAAGATTCTCAGAAACAGGGATCTGGTTCAAGGCGAAATCCTAAGAAAATCTCATTTATGCCTATCCCAGTAACGTATCGGGAGCTTTATCAAAGTTTATTTAATGCGCATGCGATAACTCCTTTTCATTTGAAACCATTGCAACCTCTATACCCTAAATGGTACGATGAAAATGACAAATGTGAATGCCATGCAGGGATATCGAGGATTTCAATCGAAAATTGCATTGGCTTTAAAAAGGCAGTGGAAAGACTTATCAAGATGGGGGTTGTAAAGTTTGACGATACCCCTAGTAATAAGAACCCGTTGCCAAATCATGGTGATCAAGGGGTAAACGCAGTTGGGGATACTGGAACGAGAAGGATTAAGGAGGGCGTGGCTGAGGTGAAAACGCAATGAAAGTTATTTGGGAAGAAATGGTAAAAAAGGGGATGATAATCTCTAAAGAAAGGAATAAAGGAATAAGGGACTACTGTGAGTTCCATGCTGGAGAAGGACGCAGAATCCAGGATTGTGAAGAGTTTAAGGTCTTGGTACAAGGCCTTATGGACAACAAAGAGCTAGAATTTTATGAACCTGGCTCAAGTAAGGAACATATATACACATTAGAAGGTGCACCAAAGAATCAAAACTAACCAAGGATCATTATTTCTTTACCAGGTAGTAATGAAGTTGAAATACCAATGGTACCAAAAGTCATCATTCATAAACCTGTTTCCTTTCCTTATAAGGATAACAAGAGGGTACCCTGGAATTATAACTGCCATGTGTCAATGCCGGAGAAGGAGGATATAGCTAGTGCTTCTAAGGAAGCTCAAAGTGAAGGTTCTTACATACGTAGTGGGAAGCGCTATGATACATAAGGCGTCAAAGTTGAGCCTGCAAAAGCAAAAGCTTTCGACAAAGAAAAAGGGACCGAGACACTGGTTAATGAGCCAGTGAAGGAAGAAAAAGCCAAAGAATTTTTAAAATTCTTGAAACACAGTGAGTACAGCGTGGTTGAACAATTGCGCAAACAACCAGCTCGTATATCAGTATAAGCTTTGCTTCTAAGTTCAGAGGCACATCAGAAAGCATTAATGAAGGTGCTCAATGAGACTTATGTTACTAATGATATATCCGTCAAAAAATTGGATTGATTGATTAGTAACATAAATGCTGACAATTTCATCTATTTCAATGATGATGAAATCCCACCTGGTGGCATGGGATCAGCTAAAGCCTTACACATCACCACTCGTTGTAAAGGTTATACACTGCCAAGTGTGCTTATTGATAGTGGATCAGCTTTAAATGTCTTGCCATTATCGACATTGAGCAGATTGCCCATAGATAGTTCTCACATGAAAACATGCCATAATGTAGTGAGAGCATTTGATGGCACGGAAAGGAAGGTCATGGAAAGAATTGACATTCCTTTGATGATTGGGCCAAATACTTATGAGGTGGACTTTTAGTAATGGACATCAAGCCCTCTTATAATTTCCTATTAGGGAGACCTTGGATACACTCGGCAGGAGCGGTACCCTCATTTTTGCACCAGAAATTGAAGTTAGTAGCTGATGGATGGCTGGTCACCATAAATGCAGAAGAGGACATTATAGCAACCGTTACCAGTGACACACCCTTTGTAGAGGCAAATGAGGAGGCAATTGAATGCTGTTTTCGTTCTTTAGAATTCGTCAATGCAACATTCGTTTCAGAAGGGAATAAGATACCGATGCCCAAGATATCCAGAATTACATGGGTTTGCAAATGACAATGGGGAAAGGAGCCTTGCCAGTAAAAGGATTGGGAAGATATCTTCAAAGAAAGATTCAAATTCCAGAACTAAAGGAGTAGAGAGATCGTTTTGGCTTGGGTTACGGACCAGATTATAAGCAAAGGAGGAAAGAAATAGAGAAGCATCGAGAAAGAAGAAAGACGCATTTGAATGGAAGTGAAGTAGAGTGGGAATTGATGACATTCCCTCATATATCCCAAACTTTTATATCAGGAGGGATAATTCACCCTGAGAGGGGATTGCTTGAAGAAGAAAGTTATCACATAAATGCTGTGCATAATGAAGGGTCTGGACAAGGAAAGCTTGAGGGCATTCACCCTTACGAACTGGGAAGCCCTTTGAACAATTGGGTTGCAGAGGAACTTCCTGTAGTTTTTAAAGATTCTTAAGAGTAATTTTCAGAACACTCTTATTACTCTAAAGCCTAGGAGTAGTAAGATTTCATTTGTAAAATAGGCTCATGTTCAAATATTTACATTTCAATAAAACATAACTTTTGTTATCAATTCAAGTGAATATTCTTTTATACCGTTCAATATTCTTTTTACCTTTACATTCTTTCATTTCATTCATAACCAAAAAAAAAATGTTTCGAAAATTCATTTATTCTTTGTACATTCTTTCGTACCCCGCAGGTCCTTAGATATCAATGACATGAGCACTGATATAACAAATCCTAGATTCTCTTTTGAGCAAGATATGTGTTTAGAAGAACTTCAGGATTTTAAAGATGACAAGGATTGTGATATGTCTCCAGATCTGTTGAGAATGGTAAAGCAAGAGGAGAAACAAATCCTACCCTGTGAAAAAGAGGCAATAGAGAATGTAGCCTTGGAAGAAGGGAAGGAGGTGAAAATTGGCACGCATATTGCTAGAGAAACGAGACAATATCTTCTTGAACTGCTATGAGAATTCAAAGATATATTTCCATGGTCATATCAGGATATGCCGGGATTGAATACTGATATCGTGGTACATCGTCTTCTTATAAGACAAGATTGCAAACCAGTTCAACAAAAATTGCGAAGGATGAGGCCTGATATTGTGTTGAAGGTAAAAGAAGAAGTCAAAAAGTAGTTTGATGCTGGATTCTTACAAGAATTTAAGTATTCAGAATGGGTGGCCAACATTGTACCTGTTTCTAAGAAGGATGGGAAGGTACGAATGTGCGTAGATTACAGAGATTTGAACAAAGCTAGCCCAAAGGACAACTTTCCTTTACCACACATTGAGACTTTGGTAGATAATACAGCGGGATATTTGTTGTTCTCCTTTATGGATGGTTTCTCGGGGTACAATCAGATAAAGATGCATCCTGAAGACATGGACAAAACCACCTTCATAACATTGTGGGGGACTTTCTGTTACAAGGTAATGCCCTTTGGGTTAAAGAATGCAGGGGCAACATACCAAAGGGCTATGGTGACTTTATTTCATGATATGATGCACAAGGAAATTGAGGTGTATGTCGATGATATGATCACCAAATCTCGAATGGAGGAGGAACATATTGAAGTCTTGAGGAAGCTGTTCTTGAGATTAAGGAAGTTTCAGTTAAAACTTAATCTGGCAAAGTGCACTTTCGGAGCTAGGTCAGGGAAATTACTAGGCTTTGTGGTCAGCAAAAAGCGAATAGAAGTTGACTCAAACAAATTTAGAGCCATATTTGATTTGCCTCTACCACGTACTTAGAAGGAAGTTCGGGGTTTTCTTGGAAGGTTGAATTATTTTGCTCGGTTTATTTCACAATTAACTAAGAAATGTGATCCTATATTTCGCCTCCTTAGAAAACACAACCAAGGTACTTGGGATGAGGAATGCCAGAATGCCTTCGATAAAGTCAAGCAATACTTGCTAAACGCTCCAGTACTATCTCCACCTAGTCCAAATAAACCATTAATTCTATAATTGTCAGTGTTTAGTAATTCTATGGGATGTGTGCTTGGTCAACATGACGAGTCAGGAAGAAAGGAGAAAGTAATATATTACCTCAGTAAAAAATTCACTGAGTGTGAAATGAGATATTCGCCAATTGAAAAGTTGTGTTGTGCTTTGATTTGGACAACTCAAAGGTTGAGACAATATATGCTTTATCATACGACTTGGCTAATTTCAAAACTTGATCCGTTAAATTACATGATGGAGTCAACAGCCCTAAATGGAAGAATGACAAGATGGCAAATATTGCTTTCAGAATTTGATATAGTCTATGTGAGTCAAAAGGCTATAAAAGGAAGCACGATAGCAGAATTTATGGGAAGATTATGAGCCGTTGAGCTTTGATTTCCCTAATGAGGAGTTGATGTACGTAGTAGTTATTGAAGAATATCCATGGAAGTTGAATTTTGGTGGCACATCCAATGCGGTAGAAAATGAGATTTGGGCAGTTTTGGTATCTCCAAATGGTGATCATTATCCATTTACATGTAAATTGGATTTTGATTTTACAAACAACATGGCTGAATATGAAGCATGCATCATGGGGATTCGAGTGGCCAAAGAGCGAAAAATTAGAACTTTGGAAGTATATGGAGATTCTGCATTGGTAATTTATCAGCTTAGGGGTGAATGGGAGACAATGGACCCCAAATTGATTAATTATCGAAAGGTAGTTTTGGAGTTACTTGAAGAGTTTGATAATGTCACCTTTAGTTATCTCCCACGGGACGAAAATCAGATGGCGAACGCTTTGGCGACATTGGTTTCCATGATTAAAGCAAATAAACAAGAGGATATAAAACCAATTCAGATGAGCATTTCTAAGGTTCCAGCTCAATGCTGTAACATCAAGGAAGAGGAAAAGGATGATCATCCTTGGTATCAGGATATATTACGGTATGTGAGAAATCGTGAATATCCTGAGCAGGCAACTAAAAACGAGAAAAGAACTTTAAGGAGGTTAGCCTGCGAATATGTGCTAGATAGGGATATTCTTTATAAAAGAAGGAAAGATCAGGTGCTTTTGAGATGTGTTGACGTTGTAGAAGCTAGACAAATCCTGGAAGAAGTACATGAAGGAGTTTGTGGGACACATGCTAATGGCTTTACGATGGCAAGGAAAATCATGATGTTTGGATACTATTGGTCTACAATGGAAGGAGATTGTATCAGCTATGCTAAGAAATGTCACAAATGCCAGATATATGGGGACAAGATTCATGTACCACCTTCACCCTTGCATGTTATGACTTCTCTATGGCCCTTTTCCATGTGGGGCATGGATGTTATTGGGCCAATATCACTAAAAGGTTCGAATGGGCATCGTTTCATTTTCGTGGTCATCGACTACTTCACGAAATGGGTAGAGGTAGCTTCTTATGCTAGTGTCACTAAGTCAGCAGTAGGTCGATTCTTGAAAAAGGAGATCATTTGTCGGTATGGAATGCCTGAGAGGATCATGTCAGACAACGCATTGAACTTGAACAACAACACAATTGCAGAAGTCTGTAGCCAATTCAAGATTAAACATCATAATTCATCTCCACATCACCCAAAGATGAATGGAGCAGTGGAAGCTGCTAACAAAAACATCAAGAAGATAGTGGGGAAAATGATTGAAACCTACAGAGATTGGCATGAGAAGTTACCATTTGCACTCTTAGCTTATCAAACGTCCATCAAAACTTCTACTGGGGCAACTCCTTTCTCGTTGGTTTATGGGATGGAGGCGGTGTTACCTATTGAAGTAGAAATACTTTCTCTTCGAATTTTGTCAGAGATAAAGCTGGATGAAGCAGAATGGGTTTAATCGCGGTATGACCAATTGAACTTGATCGAAGAAAAAAGGCTAAAATATATCCGCCATGGTCAGATCTATTAGAAGCGAATGATGCGAGCCTATGACAGGAAAGTTCAAGAGAATTCCACGAAGGGGATTTTGTATTGAAAAAGATCCTCCCCATACAAAAAGACTTCAGGGGAAAATGGATGCCAAATTGGAAAGGACCATATATCGTGAAGAAGGCTTTCTCTGGTGGTGCACTGATTTTGACAGAAATGGATGGGAAGAGCTTACCCAATCCAGTGAATTTAGACTCAGTCAAAAAATACTTTGTCTAAAAAGGAGGGGAATCCAAAGTGAAAACCCGCAAAGGGCGCTTTGAGACTTCAAAAAAAAATGGAGAGGCCAAGGTGAAAACCCGCAAAGGGTGCTTTGAGACCAAAAGGGTTTTGAGTTAAAAACCCGAAAGGGCTACTCAAATTTCGAGAGGCATGCAATGACCTTGCTATGCTAGATTTAGCGAGAAGTGGAGTGTGTTACATACCGGGGAATCAAAAAAGTACTTTTGATATTCTAAACACATGTTAAAACTCAAAATAGTTTTCATGGGATTTGTATACAAAAGCCCAAGTTGTGATATGTTGGGCATCAAATTTTTGTTTTGATTACTATCTTTAGATTCTTTTTCTTCTCAAAGAGATGTTTTCAGATTAATTTCTTGTTGTATTCTGATGATTTATCTAACTATTCTCAAGATCAGATTATTTGTTTTCTAAAGTGTGTTATATTGAAATAATGATTGATGAACTAAATATTTTTACAAATGAAGTTTTGCATATTACTTTGGGAATTGCTAGAGAATACAAGGAACTAAAACAGAACAATTGTTTAAAGAATTCCCGTAAGTAAGGGTCGAAGGCATCCGGGGAAATTTCTTCAGTCTAAAGAATGTTTGGACAATTCAAATGATTCAATCTTAGGAGAGGATTGTTTCCAGAAGAATGGTACAATAGGACTAATCTAATTCAAAACATAGGAGCAGAGTTTGAGTGATATTCTGAGGTGGAATTTTGATGGGTAAATGAGTAAAGACACCCAAAATATGAACCATTTTCATAACATCTTGTATCATAATAGGGCTATTTAGGGGAATTTTGACTCATTTAGATCATAAGGCATAAGTGCATACATATTATACAGGTTATGTCCCCTAGGGGATAATGTAGATCACCAGTGATAGATTTGGCGTTTCTGTATTGTCAGAGAGCAGATCAAAGATAGCTAATTTGGCGTCTCTGTATCATCAGAGAGTAGATCAAAGATAGCAGATTTGGCGTCTCGGTGTTGTCAGAGAGCAGATCGAAGATAGTAGGTTTGGCATCTTTGTATTATTAGAGAGCAGATTTAAAATAGCAGATTTGACATCTCTGTTTCGTCAGAGAGCAGATCAAAGATAGCTGATTTGGCGTCTCTATATTGTCAGAGAGCAGATCGAAGATAGAAGATTTGGCGTCTCTGTATTGTCAGAGAGCAGATCGAAGATAACGGATTTGGTGTTCTTGAGTTTGCAAGAAGCAGGTTGAAGATAGCCAATTTGACATTCCTGAAGCTATCAGAATACCTTTGAGGAAGATAAGGATCAAGATTTCGAGACATTGGTCAGGGCCCGTACAATGAAATAACAAAGTTTGTAAAATAAATAAATAAATATCCATGTTGTAATGTCCAGTTTACAAATGGGCCTAAAGGCCCGATGATACAAGACCCATTTAGCACTAAGACACTATGCCCGGTTACACCCAACCCACAAATGGACACGGCCCAGGAGGCCCAAACTAATAGAGGACGGAAGGCCTAGGGTTTCTGAAACCCTAGGCGCCGCACACGCCAGAGGAAGGTTCCAGAATTCGCGCTGCAGGCACGCCAATCATCACACCCTTTTTGCGTCGTTCCAGTGACCTTCATCGACGCCTCCATCGACATCGTGACTCCGACGCCATATCGCGCCATAATTGGCGCACGAATCAACGCCAGCGCATTCACAGTGGGATTTTTCGCTGGTACCTACAAAAAAGGAAAGAAGAAACAGCAGAGACCAATACAAATATGGCAGGAAATAAAATCAAAGATTGTAATATATTTTCTTTTTCAGTGGCTATAAAAGCCCGAATCAAAAGGATGTACAGGAAGGGCCTTTTTTATATACACATACAATAAAATAAAGGCAGTTTACATATATGAAATATACCAACAGGCTATCGAGGAAAACATAGGTGATCTTTTACTTTTTTTTCTCGTTATGAACGTATAAAATATTACTTAAATAAGAAAAAGGAAAATTACTGACGAATTTCCCTTGAAAATGGAGACTTTTCAACTTCCGGCCGCCGTAAGAGGCGGTGTTGACAGAGGCGCGTAGGCGCGTGCAAGCCCCAGGACGAAGGCTTAACAGAGCTCCGAGGGCCAGATCTCAACTCTCCTTCAGAGAATTTTTCTTTTTTGTTTTTAAATCGGTTTGGAAATGAAATTTTAGGTTAAAATTTGGCTTATATAGCCTTATTAAAACGATGTCGTTTAGCTTAAAACAATAATCTCCAAAACGTCGTCGTATTAATGCTGAGGATCCGCGTGTTGACCCGTGACTCGGGGAGGATCCGCGTGTTTTTGGAAAATGGGCTAATTACCCAATTGGTCCTTCCACATTTTTAATCTTAACAATTCCATTTTATTTTTATTCTAATTCGGCCCTAATCTTTTATATTTGTTTCAATTTAATCCTAATGGCCATTAAAATCCATTCTGAAGAACGACGTCGTTTAGGGATTAGGGCAAATTGCCCAGTAAGTCCCTTGTAGTTTCGAATGCGTTCCAATTAGGCCTAAATTTTTTTTGTTATTTTAAAATTAGCCCTAGAACTTTAGTTTTATTTAATTTTAACCCTTTTAAATATTTTTGCATAATTTATTTGTTAAATGCCATATATATTATTTATTTTAGTTATATAAAATAGTATATATTATTTTTATTTATATATTATCCATTAAATTATTTTTATTATTGTACATTTTATTTATAAATTTTATTATACATTATATTTTACAATATATTATTCCTTGCATTTTCTTTTTTTTATTATAAATTATGTATTATCTTATTATTCATTAATTGTGTAAAATTTTATTTTTTTTAAAAATTATTATTAAATAATAGTACATATATATATCCTCCTTATTTTTATAATAGTTATCATATTATTTATATTTCATTATATTTTATTTATATATTACATATCATATGTTATTATATATTATTCCCTATATTATCTTCCTTTTATTATATATGTTATTTCATTATTTATTATTTATTAGTATATAAAAATTAAATTTGTAAATTATTATAATAATACATATATTGTTATTATATATATTTAATGTCTATATTTAAAATTTACTACAAAATTTTATTCTAATTAAACATCCTTTTTTTATAAATATATCAAGCTACTATATTAAATAATATATATTTTTTAATTTTTTCTATTACTTATATTGATTAATATTTTTTATTGTTTTCATTTTGTTTTTTTTATCCTTCTTTTATTAGATATTGTTTTAACACGCTAATTTCATCTTATAAATTATTTGTTATTTATCATGTTATTTATTGTTATGTATTCGTGTGCAAATTGATCATTTTATGTTATTATCTTAAGAATATATTCGCATGATGCAGCATTATATATGTTTAATATTCATTATTCTTGCTGCTTTGTACTTTTGTATGAAATGATAATGTGTATATTCATGTTATTTATGTATGGAATGTTAAAGTATATTGTATGATTTATGCCATATTTACCATTTTGAACATTATATTTGCGTGAAATGTTAAAATACGTAGTTTAATTAATCCAATATTGATCTTTTGTAATAGGTTAAATGCATCATCGTTTTTTATTTTTAAATTTCATTTAATCTAAAGGAATCTTAAAAAACAAGGCAATGTCTTTTGTATTTAGGAATTCGAGAAATAGTGCCCTAATATACTGGGTTGCGATTTCCCGTTTGTCTAAATATCTAAAGTACCCTTTTAATAGATTTTACAAACTATGAGATGATTTTTTTTTAGTTACGAAAGTTTATAAATATCGTGTCCAATCACGCTAGATGTGATGTTCGCATTCTTTTGGGACGAAAGAATTTTGATTTTCAACTCAAATTATTACGGTTTTAGAAGAGATCTTATTGCTAAATTCTTTCAAGCTGTTGACATTAAGACAAAATTATTCAAATTTGGTACCAATTTTGGGCGCACGAGGGTGCTAATCCTTCCTCGTAAATGCGAACCGACTCGAACTCGTGTTCTCGTAATTTCGTAAACCAAAATGTTTTATAAAGTGATCCAATCATACTTTAAAAGGTTGGTGGCGACTCCCGTTTTCAAAATACTCTCACCATTTAAAAAGAGGTTTTGACAACTATTTTCATTCTAGTTTTCTCGAGCCTATTTTTTGAACTCCGAACCAACCTTAGCCGTAGAATGTTACAAGTCGAAAAGTCCTGTGTGATTTAGGTAGTACTTAATGTGGATGAAATTGTTCCAAGGATTGATATTTTTAGCACGCATATTCAATTGAACATAATTGTATATTTGTTTTGATGGATACTTATACTTAATATCCTTTTATTTGTTTACTTTGTAATTTAATGACCTAACCTGTCTAATTTTAGAAATTGTGAGTTAATTGTATATCATGTTAGAGTTATATGCTTATTTACATTATCTTGTTCATATATTCCTGTCTAATTTCCTGTATCAAGCTAGCTTAAATAAATTTTATTTTCATGTTTTCAGTTTGTTTTGTTTTCTGTTTTTATTTTATTTTTGTTTAGTTTGCTTGAGGGCAAGCAAATACTTAAGTGTGGGGGTATTTGACTTGACGTCAAATGTAATAGTTATTTTAGTATATTTATGCACTTACGGAGCTTGTTTTCTAGCATCTTTTATTTATTTATCACATTTTTGTTACTTAGTAGTTCGTAAATTCTTCCTGACAATTAGGTTAGGTATAATGAAAAAAAAGATGAAAAGCCTTTTATTAAATATTAGTGAAATAAGTATTAGGCCAACACGGGCCTTGGGTAGTCCTAATCTGTTAAATTAAGTGTGCGTGATGCTTAATTTAGGGCCCAATAGACGTAGGAACTTGGGTTGAGTGATGCACAAGCTTCTTGAGCCGCAAAAGTATGAAAAGAACTCACAAACCCCTAAATTGCATGTCGTGGCGTGCCATGCAAGACCTTAGGGAGATTAATGAGTGGATAGGGAAGTGATTAATAGAGGATTAAGGTTTTGATAATTGAATTAGTTTGTTTAAATTACGTGTTCTTAAACCCTAGGCTTGAAAGCCCTAGGAAGTAATCAAAGGTTAAACGAGGTCTGGAGATAAGTTTACTGAGTAAATAGTAATTTATCCTGGTTGAGAAAGTGATGTCGGGAGATAAGCAAGTATCAATCAATTAATTAATCAGTTAGAGGCCGGGAGGTACTAATTGGTTAATTAATAGCTAATTCACCCTAAAACTCAAATATGAAGTTAATTACAACCCCTGAAACGAGTTAATCTTCCTAGTTGATTTAATTGATTTAGTTGTTTATGTTTCATTTACTGTTATTTATTTTAGTATTTAATTTATGATATTCATCTTTTTTATAATTATTGTAATATAGAATTTAATTATTACTATTTAGACTTATTATTGTAAATAGATTTTTAATAGATTTAATTCAACTTCCCTTGGGTAAGATCTTCAGAACACTTTCCTGTGTTCTGTTGTAACACAATACTATATTACAATTTGATCCATATACTTGCAGACACCTCTGCTTTAATTTCATATATATTTGGTGTAGTATTTTCCAGTAAAACATTCGCATGTTTGGCTGTGGTCAGAACATAGATTCGATTATGGAAGCTAAGGCAATCATTTCATCTATGTTGAAATTTTCAACAATGCCTTGCTAAACCAACTCATTTTTCTTAGACAACTTAGCATCAACAAGATGCACCTTTTTTATTTGATCAAGTAACATGTGTTCGAATTTTAAATCAACTGATAGTCTTCCATCATTTCCAATAATGAGTAGAACAAACATTTCTCGCAATTCAATAACTTCCTTCTTGCTCAAAGCATCAGTTACAACATTTGCTTTTCTAGGGTGATAGTCGATTACACATTGTATTCTTTTAATAGCTCGATCCAACGGCGTTGTCTCAAATTCAACTCCTTTTGGGATATGAGGTGTTTGAGACCCTTGTGATCAGTATAGATATGACATTTCTCACCATATAGGTAATGTATCCAAATTTTTAGAGCAAAAAAACACAACAACCAGCTCTAGATCATGCGTTGAGTAATTTCGTTCATACGGTTTTAACTGTTGAGACACATACACAATCACCCTACCATTCTACATCAACACACAACCCAACCATTTAATGAGGTGTTACTGAACATCACAAATTCTTTACTTGACTTAAATAAGGTCAAGATTGGTGCTTCTATCAACATCACTTTCAACTTTTCAAATTTTTCTTGACATTGATCATTCCACACGAACGACATGTTCTTTTGTAAGAGCTCCGTCATCGATAAGGCTAGTTTTGAAAATCTATTCACAAACCTTCTATAATCGCCAACCAAACTAAGAAAACTTTGGATCTCTAGTACATTTTTTTGGTGTTTTCCACTGAAGGATAACTTTTATCTTTTTAGAATCCACTTGAATCCCCTCAACTGAAATAACATGCCCTAGAAACACCAC
Organism: Gossypium anomalum; assembly: GCA_025698475.1. Classification (NCBI taxonomy): domain Eukaryota; kingdom Viridiplantae; phylum Streptophyta; class Magnoliopsida; order Malvales; family Malvaceae; genus Gossypium; species Gossypium anomalum. Next base: position 81,875,428 of record CM046961.1, read on the forward strand.
TTCAGATAACCAGAATTGACACTTACTAAGCTTCTTGTAGAGTTCATTTTCTCACAAAACTTGTAATACAATTCTCAGATGCTTATTGTGTTTAGCTTTTGATCTTGAATAGATCAAGATATCATCAATGAATACCACCATGAACTGCTCTAAATAAGGCTGGCATATGCGGTTCATAAGATCCATGAATGTTGCATGAGCATTTGTTAGTCCAAATGACATCAGCAGAAACTTGTAATGACTGTACCGCGTATGAAACATTGTTTTAGGTATGTCACTATCTTCCACCTTCAACTGGTAATATCCCGATCTCAAGTCAATCTTGGAAAAGGCTGAAACACATTTCAACTGGTCAAACAAATCATTGATACGTAGCGGAGGATACCTATTTTTTATTTTCACCTTATTCGCTGCCGATAATCAATACAAAGCCACATTGACCTATCTTTCTTCTTGACAATTAGTAGTGGAGCTCCCTAGGGCGATATACTAGGGCATATAAAGCCGCGGTCTAGTAGATCTTGAAACTAAACTTTAAAATCTTTCAACTCCATCAGACTCATTTGATATGAAGCAATTGATACAGGGGTTATACCAGGAAAAAATTCGATCGCAAATTCAACTTTTCGGTTATGAGGCAATCCCAACAATTCTTCAGGAACACATATTGAAACTTACACCCCGTCTGAATATTGATATCTAACTTTCATTTGAGTTCAAGTTAATAATATAGGCTAGATATGCTTCACAACCTTTATTAATGAGTCTATTATCTCGGGCTGAAGAAATGATTCGAATTGAGCTACTTAATCTAATACCACTCACTTCTACTATCTCACCTTTTGGGCTTTGGACTAAAAACTTCTTATTTTGACAGTCGAGGATTACACCATGCTCAGTTAGCCAATCCATTCATAGAATCATGTCAAAATCACTAGATGGCATGATTAACAAATTGGCCAGAAATAATATGTTTTGGATTTCTAGTGGACACCATTTACAAACTTGATCAAGAAGCATGGTTTGCCCTAACAGACTTAATACGACCATACAAACATTTGACATTTCAAAACCAAGGAATGAGAAGAACCAAGATCAGTCAAGGTGTATACATATATTGAATATAAAAGAAATATACCTCCTACGACATCAGTAGCATCATCTTCCTCACAAGTATGGACCACGTATGGTCGTGTTGAAACTCTGGCCTTAGATTTCTAAACTATTGACTTAGACACTTTTCTTGAGCCAACTTTTGATATAGAGCCACCACGACGATTTCCCCAACCCCTAACAGTAGAAGCAAACCTGCACAGTTTTTTTCAAACGCTCACCCTTATGTATCTTTCTACATAGATCACAACTTGGAATATCCACATCTCTAGTAGGGCCCCTCAAACTACCGGCTGACACTACCGATTGATGATCTTGGCCTTTCTCAGGCTTGATAGATTTCAGAGTCAGCCTTCAATGCTCTTGGGACTCTCTAGCTCATTTAGGCAATGGATGTTAGCTAGAAGTTCCTGTTTGTTTTCCGAAGGCTTAGGAAGGTTCAAGTTTCTTATCGAGGTCTATCGCTTGTTCAACCATTTTCGTTCGTTCATTGAGTCCAGTGAACTCCTTTATTCTATGCGAGACTAACTGAACTCTGAGCTTGTCACGTAGACCCCGAAAAACCCATTTACAACTTTATTCTACTGATGGTACTAATTCCAAAACATGCTTACTGAGTCAGAGAAACTCATGCTCGTAGTTAATAATGGACATCTCGCCCTATTTCAATATCATAAATTCTTGCTTCCAATCCTCCAGATATAACTCGCCTATGTATTTTTTTTGCAATTCTAAATGAAAGAAATCTTAATCAATCATATTGGATGGTACATGTCGGGTACAATTCAGCCACTATCGATCCACCTATTCTTTTAAGAGGGATACTACGTACATAACACACTCGTGTGGGGAACATTCGAGCTGTTGTAACGCTCTATTTGTCAATTCTAACCAAGCTTCAACCAACAAGGGATCAATGCGTTTCAACCCTTTGAATTCAGTCACCCCATACTTACATAACTCCTTTATTAGAGCTCATCGAATTACAAAGATTGGAGCAACCTACGAAGTAGCTTTAGCTACTAACTGTAGAACCTTCTCTATAGAGCAGAGTAGATTCAATTTTTCCCGTTGAGCGTTATCATTTCTATGCTATCGAGCATTGGTTGAATCAATACCAAGTGTCTCAACTTCGATCCTATTCTCACTCCCAGCAAAGCGATAACTACTATAAATATCATTCCCAAGATCATTTCTTGATTCACCAGACATTTTTAGCTATAAAACAAAAACATTTTATAATCAGCATCCAAATCCCGACTCAGACTTGACGGAACTTTGGCATGTACGTCTAAACTCAATTCTAAACTTGATTTAGTTTGAAAATCTAGCTCTGACACCACTAAGTGAAGCACCCTATTCCCAACCCAATCGCCGGGTCTGAGCTACAAGGTGCCACCTTTAGTTCTGGATAACTACGATAAAATTAAATCCAATTTTATACTATTAAGCATGCAATTATGTACATTATAAGTGAATAATATCATAAGTAATCATTTCTGACTCTTATACAAGCTTACGAAAGCTCTGCTGCAAACCCGAGGACAAATCAGGACTAAATTGTAAAAAAATTCAAATTATAGGATTGACGTCGCAACGTGAGGGAGTTCCTTATCATGACATGAAAAACTGTTTGGTTTCATCGGGATAGTAGGGTTCCTCGTCTTGCCATGACATTATAGGTCATTTCTCTTCGCGATGTGTATATTTGACGTCACGACACATAAGCTATTTCTACAAATTCAATGCACAAACTTGCAAATTTTATAGGAATAATCACACGCACACACACCTCACCCCTATCATCAACTATCATAAGAAACATTTCAACACCAATTTCAACATATCAACACTTTTACTATACTAGGCTAATACCTTATCATTTATAACCTAAATAAGTAATTCATTATATTCCAAAAAACTTATACATACATATTCATAATCAATCAATCTCTAACATATCAATGATTCATACCATTAGGGACATATATACAAAAGACTTATAAATATAACATGATTATTTAACCAAGCTTACACCTTCTTATGCCAACTTTAAAATATACGAGAATTTAGAAACAAACCAAACTTAACCTAATTTAGGTACATGCCGTACTTAAATAAAAACGGGATATGCAAACTTTGCTAAGATAACTGCTCCATGTATGGGAATCTAATATACCTATACGCTGAGAAAACAAAATCATACGCTGAGCAAAATGTTTAGTGATAAATCTATGATTCAAAAAACTATAATTAAGCTTATGAAAATGCATACATTCGATTTGTATTAAATCTTTTTCCATTTATATCGAATACTTTCAATTTCAAATGATCATGCTTATACCAATCTTAAGAGCCTACTCAATTGTACATTCATTTGCAATTCTATTCATCACATAGGTGATTAAACTTACCAAACATATTACAATCATAAATTCTTAATTTGGTATACATTACAAATTCATATATGCTCAAAGCCAAGTTATCATTTCAACAATTTCCAAGTCTATAAGCTCTATCGTATTCAAATAGCCCTTAGGGCTCGTTTTCAACTCAATTCGCATAACATAGTATTCAACATGCCCTGGGTTGCTTGGAAATGATGACTCAACGCATAATATCTACCACTCTAGATTGCTTGGCAACAATGGTTTTACTCAGTAATCTAACCCTATGGCATGCAAACTATATCCAACTTAGTTTGAACAACTATTAGGGTAACCAATTTCCATACATTACATATAAATCGATTTACATTCCTTTATTCTCAATTTATCATCAAACCATCTATTTAACATATATCACAACATGCTTCAACTCAATTTCATACCAATTATTGAATATTAATCAAATTAAGAAATTTCTATTCTATTCAATTTAGTTCCTATCTTGATAATCAATCTAAATAGTAACAATTTAATTCAATAATCCAATAACGACTCACCTCAAAAGTATATAATGTAAAATGATAGGAAAATGCAGTAATTAAATTGGTCCCGAATCATAAAAATACAAATCGGAACTCTGAGCTACTCATCGATGACTTTGGATTTTTTTTTTCCTCTCGATGAATTCGGGTCAACATTAGCTAGGGATAGACATAAAAAATATAACACTATCAATGATAAACCAATTCCCAATCAGTTATCAATTTATAAAAAAATTCAATTTATTCTCTAAAATCGAGACTAACCTAACTTCTAATCTATACCTTTGGATTAAAATCTGATTTCACTATTATTCATTAGGAACCTCCTATTTCTTATTCCTACTACCAATTTTACATTTTATTTAGTTTGGTCCCTAATGTACAAAACTATTAATTAAGCCTTACAATTCAGTCCTTTTTCACATCGAAGCTTAAAATATATCAATTTAACACCTCAAACTTTAAGAACTCAATAATGGAAACTTATTAAAACTTTAACATTTTTACAAATTGGTACATGGGCTAGCTAAATCAAGCTATTATGACCTCAAATCGATAAAAATTACAAAAAAAAACTAAATTGCACTTAACAAATTAGAGTCGAAAGTTTCAAGCTTCCTTAGGTTTTCTTTCTTCTATTTTCGATGTTAATATGAAAAAGATGATGAAATGTTTCTTCTTCTTCCACTATCTCTATATTATACATCATTAAGTTAATCAAACATAATTTAATTAATTAAACCTTAAAAAAATTAAGCTAATGGTCCCATTTAATCCAACCGTCCACTAACACATATTTTACATTGTTTAATTGCTTTTTTAGACCTTTGGTTAATTAAACTTTAAGTCCTTAATTATTTTCTATTGAAAACATATAGCGATTAGAATTTACAATTTAGTCCCTAAACTATAATTAATCACTAATTCGGCTAAATTACTTATCCAAAATTCAATTCACTTAAATAATAACTCTATAAATATCTCTATTTAATATTTATAGGCACAGTTTATGAAAGTGGAGTTTCAAAACAGTTGTTTCCGACACCACTGAAAACCAGGTCATTATGAAATCCATAAATGGATTCAGGATCTATTCTTCTTGGGTCTAGTTCGTTGTACTGTCTTTTGAGCCGATACAACTATGTTTCTATCTTCTGGGAGTCATCCACTCTGATGCCTAAGACAAGGCATCTCCCTAATTGGACGATAGATGACATATTAGTCTTTCAATTGGTTTACTTATTTATGATTAAACTAAGGACATGTTTAGGTTCGTATACTAATATAAGTTGTCTTTTTGTACTATCATTCGACCACGTAATACTGCTTAGTATTAGTTTAAACATTAGATAATCAGTGAGCTGACCGCTATCGCGCGTGCTCGTAAAAACAAACAATTTTAAAGGTGCAGTTTTAATTACAAGCGAACAATTTCAAGTGTAATATTTAGTGTCCGATGGAACACCAGAGTATACCAAGGGGTCGAACCCAAATGAGTCAGTGATTAAACAATTCCTAAACTATAAATATGCAACCAAAAGAGTCTAGCTAACTACTCAATAAGTTCTATATTACGGTAGGGCATTCACAAGTTTAATTATGCTAATTAATTACCTAAAAAAACAAATGACTAAATTATAAATAAAATAAAATATGAAACTAACAAATTTAGACAAATAAGATAACAAACAATGGTTGGTTGATTTCCATGAGGTTGGTTAACCTTTGAACTAGGGATCTAAATCTCTATTACTCCTAAATTGGTTCAATTTTATCTCTTGGTCTCAACTTTACCAATTTTGACAAATTAGTCTGTTTATCTCGCAACCTCACCAAATTAACCTGAGACTACAAAATTGATGCCCGATAAGATCTCCTCTCAATCTCATTTATCTTAATTTTCCCTTAGGGTCATCAATCTTAAGTTTTGAAGTCTATTCGATTAAGTCTAATTTTTGCGGTTTAGTCATTGAACCTAAAAATCAATTACCCATCACTTCCATCAACCAACCACTTAGGGTTTTGCTATACATTAACATATTTAAGCAAAGAAACATCCAAAAATCATAAAAACTAAGCATAAATGTTAAATGCAAGGAAAATGATAAACGCTTGGGCTTTTCTTGGAAAAGCTTGAAAGTAATAAAAATGGCAGCAAATGAAATGTAAAATAGCACTTAAAAACATATTTTTAATGGTGAAACAAAAAAGAAACTGAGCTATATTAATACTAAGGATTAAACTAAAAATACAAGAAGTTTAAAGGGCTAAGCCAGTAAAGTCTTGCTACATTAATAACTAACTTAGCTAACTACCACAATACAAAGAAAAACCAAAGGGAAGCAAAAAAAATTAAACCCTATGCTATGGAGAAGAAACCCTAAACCGTAAAAGATAAAGTCAAAAAGAGAAAACTAAGCTAAAGTGTTGTGTCTTGTGTGTCTTCTCTCTCCAGCCAAACTTTGTCCTTTTTTAATAGGCATCAAACCATATTTTTAAAACCAAAATGCCCCTCAGTGTGTGTTTTTGATTGGTGTTGAAGTTGAACAATGCCTACCCCTGTAGTCATTTTTTGTCCCCTCATGACAGTGGTATCACGGTACCCTCATCGGTCTTGAAATGGGAGGGTCCTAGGGAGGTTGGGTATCACAATACCCATGGTTGGTATCGTGATACCACTATAGATGGACTTAATACTTTTCGTTTCAGCACTGTCAGGGGTATCATGACTTCCACTCTTCGATATCGCGATACCCCCTTACTAGTTGATATTTTTGCTCACGTTTGGGCCACCATTGACTCCCTACAACACTTAAACAACCGTTAGGTTCCCTATGGCGCATTTGGCCAATTCGGGTATAAAAAATAACATAAAACGCACTAATTCACTTATTAAAACAAAAACTAACTAAAAATATGATAAAACATTTAAATTTCTTGAGAATAAGCTCATAAAGTGTAATGGAGAGCCTAATTTGATGTATCAAATTACGGAAGATCATGAGCCAATATTTCTTTTTGTTTTGCTTTGCATTCAGAAACCACATTTGTTCAATTATACAAAGTATATTATGTAATTCATGAATTGTGTTATTAACCAATTATATTAATATAATCCATTGACTCCCTACAATACTTAATCAACTGTTAAGTTCCCTATGCCATATTTGGCCAATTTGGGTATCAAAAATAGCATAAAACACACTAGTTCACTTATTAAAACAAAAACAAACTAAAAGCACGACAAAAAAAATTAAATTGCTTGAGAATAAGCTTATCAAGTGTAATGGAGAGCCTACTTTGATGTATCAAATTATGACAGATCACTAGCTAATATTTCCTTCTATTTTGCTTTGCATTCAAAAACCACATGAGGTCAATTATACAAAGTATATTAATGTAATCCATGAATCGCTTTATTAACCAATTATGTTATTGTAATCCATTGACTCATTACAACACTTAATCAACCATTAGGTTCCCTATGGCACATTGGCCAATTCGGGTATCAAAAATAGCGTAAAACACACTAATTCACTTATTAAAAAAAACTAACTAAAAAATGATAAAAACATTTAAATTGCTCGAGAATAAGCTCATCAAGTGTAACGAAAAGCCTAATTTGATGTATCAAATTACGATAGATCATGAGCCAATATTTCTTTCTATTTCGCTTTGCATTTAAAAACTACATGAGGACAATTATACAAAATATATTAATGTAATCCATGAATTGTTTTATTAACCAATTTGTTCAAAAAAATTACAAGTTTATAAATGAATATACTACACTTAAGGCACTGAATCCAACACGTGACACCTTAAAGGCCTTTGCATTTCCATTTCTTTACTGGCATACGAGTAAGAAGCACTAACCATAGGTTCATCTTCCTCTATTCTTAGATCCTTTCAAATCAGCTATCATCTTTCAACTATCTTTCTCGGTAAAGCACTAGTGGACCTAAAAACTGCTCTAGCCATCAATTATAGAAAATACATTGAAAATGTTGGAAGGAAAGATGAAAGTGGGGGCATAACAACAAAAAGCTCAATCAAAGTACTCTGAAACAAGGAATATAGGAAAAATCTAGCAAAAAAAGTAGAAAATGCAAAAATCAACAACAGAAAGATGGCGATATAAATGTATAATACATAAAGAAATATCAAATATCATAACAACAAAAATAGTAGCAAAATAAAGAAACATAGTATATATAGGGTTCTCTTCAAAACACATTGTTGTATCATTTAACTTTGTGGCCAATGGCAAGTCAACACTTGTCACTCATAACTTGGTTGTTCATCATTACCTCTGATTTGCAAGTGCGATCGATTTAGACTTGCATTAATGATGAGTGTTCTAGAAGTTTTGTGATAACCCATCAGCTTCAAGTGTCATATCATTTGTGTCTTCCCAATCATCTATTTTCGCACTTCCGATCACTCCACCTCCTGCGTAACTTATACCACTATTTGGACAAGATACATGGCACACTCAAAGGCAAGCCATTTGATAACGTACCTTTCGACTGAGGGGGATATTGCTATACCACTATTTGGACAAGATACATGGCACACTCAAAGGGCTCTAGATGGATACTCAAAGATAGTCCTCCATCTTTCATCTACTGAGCCACTCACCGTAGAGCTACTTGTAAACAAATAGGACATCCTCCCTTCATATGGCCACCTTTTACTATGGTTAAACGACCTGCTTTTTAGTGTAAGAACTACTCCAAGTGTGACCATTCTCTTTAAGGACAATTGAATCCATCTAATTGTAACAACCTTGTATTGCAAGGAGGAATAACACAATGGATCCTATTGTAGACATATGTAACACCCCTCACTCGTCTTTGTCACCTAGTTAGGGTTACGGGAAGTTACAACTATTAACAGAACAAACATAGATAGCTTCAATTCAAAAATTTACTTTTAAATCAATCATTAATAATTCCATTCAATCAACATGACATTCAAACTAAAACGGGACTTAAATCAAGCCTAAAAAGTATTAAAAACGATTGAGAAACAACCAAGGATTAAATTGAATCAAAAAATAAAAAAAAAGGGTCACATGACCGTACGGTAGGCCGTCTGATAGAGCTCAGCCCGTGTGAAACAGAGACACGGCCATGTGACCAAACTGTGTAACAACCTATGCCTGTGTAACTCAAGGTCACACGACCGTGTTGCCAGGCTGTGTAACTCTTTGAGACCGTGTGGACCTAAAATTACCAACATTAAATAAAGCACACGACCGTGTGGTAGACCATGTCACAGGCCGTGTGTACCCAAAAACACCTTCAAACACAAGTCATTTCACACGCCCTTTCTTAGGTTCCAAGCCATTCATTAACCAACATCTAAACTTATTCAAAATGTGCCAAAACATGTCAAAATATACCAATTCACAATTAACCTAAGTGCCTAACCAATATGTCCTCATTGGCACCATAATTCAAACATAAACAACAATCATTCAAACCAAAACATTATCAACTATTTAAACTCATTTAATCATCAACCAACTTCTATATACCATATACCAAGATTCATTCATTCATGTCAAACTATCAAATTCAAACATACTTCATTCTAAATTCATGAGTTACCAAAACAAAAAAGACCATTTCAACAACAATTCACAACATAAGGCATCAAGTAACATTTCCATGATACCAAATACCAAGATCATGTTTACAAACCAAATATCACAAATCATTATCTTTTAAAATATAATCAAAAGGATGTTCCTTATTCACATTCATCATAAGTTTAACATAAAACATGAAATTTAACATTATAACAAACTTAACCGCATTACAAATCCAACTAAAACTTTAAGTTTATCAACTTCAAACCTTATATACATGCCACAAAACCGAAATAACAAATCTGAACTACTAAAAAAAAAGCTTGATAGTGTGAGCTCTGAAGTTGACCCACTCGACCAGTTCCGGAAGATGTTAACTATATAAAACAAGAACAAACAAATTAAGCTTAAATAGCTTAGTAAGTTCATAGCTAAAATTCAATTCAACTTACGAGAGTACATATGATCAATACAGAACTAGTTAACAATATACTTCATATTCCACAACGGTTCAAACCAAATCAATTCCCACAAATATACATATTTCTACATTTCATCACATCAATACCATAATGAAATATATTTGCATAATCATTCTTGATTCAACCTTCAAACAAATATACACCAAAAAATTATTAATTAATTTTAACCTTAGTCACATATTTTCATAGCCCTTTGAACTATAGTAACATGACTCGGATACTTGGGTACTCCAAATCACACCAGAGAGCATCGAAATGCTAACAGAGGCACCAAAGTGCAATCCCGTACAAGCACACGTTCTAACCCTATTGTCATGTTAACTATATCCTAATCGTTTACTACGTTCAAACTTTAATATATTTTATTACAATTATAATTCAGAGGCACTTCCAGAAACACACTTGTATGCATGCTATCAATCAACTAAGTTCATTTCAATATCATATAACCATATTATCCCAAATGATCATCAATTATCGAATATCCATTTTCTCACTTATACTTAATTGTAAGCATTTTTAAATTTACAACTTAATATCGAAATTTAATATCAAATACAATTGAAACAAAACATATTAGCACAAGTTATAAATAAATACATATATTTATTTATAATATGAACTTACTTAAGATATGCTATATATTGATTCGTAGGGACTAATCTGTGGCTTTCTCTTTTCTCCTATTATCCTTTGTACAATTCAATTCCTGATCTATATAATGATCAAATTCAATTTATCAAATTCAAATACATTATCAAACCCATTTCTATGCAAATGACCTTTAAATTTCATTTTACAAATTTCCCCTAAACTTTTACACTTTATTCAATTTAATCCCTAAAACCAAAACAAACTTATTTCCACAATTAGTCCCTAAACCCTTTGTGCAAAATTCATTAATACTCCAAAACAGTTCTCACATGCTGATATTTCACGAGAAAAACATGTATTTAATTTATTTTCAATTTAACCCCTAAACATAAAATTATATAAAATCACTTTACAAACTAGCTCAAAATCACCATCAAGCTTCAAACCAAACCAATTACAATTAAAAAGCTTCAAAAATATCAATGAAAAGTTTTGAAAATTTTGATAAAATCACAAAGTAGTCCTTGGACTAGATAAAGTAAGTTACAATGATCTCAAAAACATAAAATTTACGATAAATAGGCTCAAAACAGACTTACTTGCAAGAGATTATCAATGGTCGAACCTTAAAGTTCTTCAATGGCTTCCATTTCTTCTAATTTCGGTGGAAAAACTAATGAAGAAGATGACTTCTTTTACTTTTCTTTTGTTTATGTTTTATTATTAATCTAATTACTATTTTACCCTTAATGTCATCATCAAATTCAACTAATTTCTAACCTTAAACCATCCACCAAAACCTATTATGGTCTAAATACCATATAAGTCCTCCTTCATTTACTATTTAAGCTACGTAATCAATAACATTTAATAATAATGAGGTTTTATGTTTATTGCAATTTAGTCTTCTTTTCTTAAATTAACTAACTAAACATTAAAATTCTTGAACCGAACCTTCACATACCAATATAATAACTCCGTAAATATAAATATTTATGGGCTTGATTTACGAAAACGAGGTCCGGATACCTCATTTTCTAAAGTCACTTGACTTTCGGGACAAACCATTTGTATTGAACTTTTTGTTCAATTAGCAAAAAATTATCAAATCAAAATTCAATATAAACTATATTTGACTTGTATAAAATAAATAATAATTACGAGCTCATTGTCGGATCTGTGATCCCGAAACCACTATTTTGGAGTCCACTGTAAAAGGGCTATTACAACATCCTTCACATACTCCATGATAGCAACTACCTTGGCACACCATACAAACAGACAAGAGGACCTCTCATATAACTACTGTCCCAAACACTGAGAAAGGGATCTTTTCTCCCCTTAAGTAATCTCTAGGCAATTACCCTCTGCAACTTAGCTTCCTTAGCTCTAGCAAGTTTCTCCCTTTTGTCTTTCTCCGACTCTTCGGCTATTTAGGTGAATCAACCTTTTTCAGACCACCACAAGCTCCTCCTTGTCTTATCCCTTGTACTTTGTATCAACAATAATCTATATCTATAACCGATATAGATATATAAGCACGAGTTTTGAGAAACTTTTGAACAGTCAAATATAGTTTTTGTTGTTCATTACATTATTGAAATTGTCATTTATTTATCTTTTTTGTTTATAATATTTTTCACATTTATAAATAAAATTTTAAATTTTACTAAAATTTTTGGTTAAAAGAGTTTGCATTTGTTAGACTTATAAATAAGAATTTTAGTCCTATTAAAAAGACTTCTAATAAATAAATGTATATAGTAATAAGAATTTTGAATTTATTTATATTTAAATTGTTATATTTTCATTAACCAAAAAGATAAAAATAAAAAAATGTATTACTTTAGTTGTAAATAGCAAAAAACATGAGTTTGGTGAATCTTTTCAACTTACTAAAATACATTTTATTGTTAATTTTACTAGAATTATATTTTATTTTCATTATTAAATTTAATTTTAAAAAATATTTTATTAAAGATAAAATTATCCTCCGTATCCATATTAACTTATACTTTCACTATAATTTAAAATTATTCATTTTTCTAAATAAAATTTAATTACACTTTTTACTGACATTTTAATAATATAAAAATAAGTCTTACCATTTCATTAACATTCAATATTTAGGTATTATCGAAATAATTTAATTTTAAAATATTTAATATATTTTAATTAGGTTAAAATTCAAATAATATTACTTTATTAAAAAAATTAACATATAAAATCAAATTAAAACACATTTGACATTTAAAACTAATATAATAAAATATAATTTCGATAATACGTGACAATATGTTTACCACATCACAATTTGAAAACAGGGTAATCAAATCCGCAATATATTAATTATTGACTTTACATGTAATTATTAGCATGATATTATAAATGTGATAATATATTTACTGTATCAAAATTTGAAATAATAAAACTTAATTTATTAAATTTAGTAGTTGCCACTATTTAATCAAAACTAAATTTTTAAATTAAAAAACTATAAGAATTAAGTCCACAACTTTTCGTATAATACAAAGATTAACAATATAATTTAATCAAAATATTTTAATTTCTTAGGATGGATTTACTGTCATCATTACATTCATTACTTCTAACCTACTGAAATAAAAAGACAGAAAAGAAAAGAAAAGTTACAAAATTTTGAAACTTTATTTTAGGCATAATCACTTTTTCGACCCTTCAATTTTATTAAAAAAAAGTTATTTTAGTTTTTTATTTAATGTTTTGTTTCTTTTAGTGTTTAAATTTGTATTTTTTTGTCAAATCATTTTGAATGAAAAAGTTAACATTTAGCAACTTTGCTAATGTGGATGACATGTTAACATTTAATTAATTTTTTAATTTAAAAAATATTAAACATATTTTTTTAATAAATTTATACTTTTTAATAATTTTAATAGTTTTTAATTTTTAAAAATAATTTTTTTGAATTTTTTAAAAAATTAATTTCATGTTGACGTGTTATCAACATAGCAATCTACATGTATGCTATGCTAGCGAAGTTAAAAAAATATTAATTTTAATTCCATTTTGGAATAATTTGATAAAACAACGAATTTAAAGGTTAAAATAGACAAAATAAAAATGAGATTTGAAAGGTCAAAAAAATCATTATGCCTTGGTCTAACTCATTGGTGCATCCCTCAACCACATTAAGTATCTCCCTCATGGGATGGACTCCTAAAGATTGACCACTCGACATTTCAAAGCTGACAACATATCTCTTAATCGACTTGCTTTCTTGGCCCTCTCATTGGTCTCCATTAACTTAATCTGATCAGTAATTTCTTTCGTCTTTTCAATCGACGCCTTTATAACCTTAGGTCGGATACTAACTATCACAAGGTTAGACCTTTCATCTCGCAATCCGTGCGATCATAGACGATTTCTTTGCTTCAAATGTACCGGTAAGGAAAATGCAATAGAAGAAATGCAGTTTTGAACAAATTTAATCATGGATTGATACTAAAAAATCATTTATTGAAAAAGGAAATAGATACTAGAATATTTGTATTTGACATTAATTAATATTATTGAACTTGCCCCAGCAAAGCACGTTATATATTCAACAAAATAAAATCAATGAATGGAGTGGAAAGTTGTTGGAATATAATATTTCCCTCACTTTACATTACGAGAAACAGTCTAATATAAGATTTTCCAAGTCTAAGAAAGCTTTTCGGAAATCTATTTTTTTCTTTAATTTCCATAAAAATATTGAAGTTGTTTACTCATAAATCATAAGTTCCTAAACATATATTCAAAGTTCACTTTGTAGAGAAAAAAGTGTGAGGGAAGAAATATTATTTTTTATTATATTACATAAAACTCAATCCTTTCGAATTGGAATGATAAAAGGAGAGAAAATGAGAGAGAAGTGTATCATGGATGTCATATCAAAATTACGTATTTTTCAAAATTTCAAATCTTAAAAGAAGAAATATATTTTCTATCTTTTCACTCCATTAATCAAAGTTTGATTTACCATCAACATAAAATAATTCTGTGGAAAAAGGTACTAGATCAAAAAAACCTTAAAACATTTGATAAACGAAACAAATCCCATTTCTATGCTACTAGTGTATAAATACAAGAAAAAACCTTTTATGTCATTAACTTAGTTTTTACTAAAATTTTAATTACATCCTTAACAAACCATGTCCCATACATAGATTAAAACCTACTCTATATTTTAACTAAATATAAATAAGATTAAAATCTAAACTAAACACTGAGTCAATATCTATCAGAGAACACCACATCAACCTATAAATTTTAGAAATATGCATAATTTGTTGGTATAATAAAGCAGGGTGTGCAATCATGCAAATCGCACAACAAAATCTAATTCGAGCCCACACTTGCTGGGTCACAATGCAGGAGTGAAAATGAATGAATTCAATGAACATATGGATTTTGCATGGGATTTGATAGATCCCAACACCAAATCTTTGGATATTTGGTGTTTGTGGCAGGCAGCCAATAACCTTAACACCCATGTTTAAAGTTTAAAAGTTTATCTCTGGTTCGGGAAACATTCTTTGAGCTGACAACTTAATATGGTCTCAAATCACCTAATCAGAAGGTGGTTGGTAGAAGAGCTGAAATCGATACAGTAAATTTTAAGATATGTTTTTTGAATTAGATTAGGACTTGAAATAATAAGCAGCAAAGAGAATAAAGATAAAAGGAAAATGGGTCGCTGTAAAATCAAATACCATTGACGTTGACATAAAATTGGATATTCGATCCCCCAATGTCTTGATTGTAGGCTGCAAAACTTCTTAAAAGGCTAGCCACTAGAATGATTCGCGAGGATAACATTTTATCTTGGTTTTGATTGCAAGGGAATCATATAAATGGGGGAGTTCAAATATATGTGACTACCATATAACATTGCTAACTCAGTTGTTCAAGTTATAAATGATCGGGAAGACTCAAAAATGAAATGAATTAAGAAAAGTCAAGGTTGATGGAGGACGGATCTGGGAGCAGCAGAGTCAACGGCCAGAAATAAAGAAGCAAAGTGTTCAACTTTTGGATTTTGGAATTTAGCGATTGATAGCATACATTTAGTAAAACACTAATATAGAACCTGCCTTTTGTGGCGAAAATAAATAGATGACACAAAAGGTATGTTCTCTTATGGCGAAAATAAAAATTCAGCGAGTAATATTTTTGCGCCGTTTTCATTTAAAATACCAATTTGAGTATCAATCATGTCTTAACGAGAGATAACAGTAAGGTGAAAAACAATAAAGGAAAGAGAAAATAAGATGATCAGATAATCTATTGGTAACCTCAACAGCCTATTATATAGGCAATTACTGCAGCCACTGAATCTCTTATGTGCAACAACTACATGCCTAGAAACAAGGATAACAAACAAATTTTATTAACAATTCATCCCTTAAACTGAAAACTCCTTGAACTTTAGTTTACTAGTGCCATTATTCAAACATGATCCTACAAAGTTCAAACTCCCATTAACCTCCTCAAATTTTGGAAAGGAACCAATTTGAAAGGTTTGGTGAATATTTCAGCCAGCTAATCTTCACTCTTGCAGTACTTGAGATCAATTACCCCATCACTGTTGAGATCTCTCAAAAAATAGTACTTCTACCATGTAATTTTGGATTTTTTGAGAGTCTGATAGTTGAGTTGTTTTCACAAAAAAATGTTGTAGCTCCCACTCTCTTGAACTTCAGCTCTTCCAAGATTTTCCTCAACCAAATAGCTCGACAAGCACAGGATGTTGCAGCAACATATTTACCTTCAGTTGTTGACAAAATAACAATGGATTACTTCTTGGATAACCATGAAACAGCTCTAGTTCCCATCATGAAAACATAACCTGAAGTGTTTTTTCTATCATCTGGATCTCTTGCAAAGTCACTGTCAATGAACCCAAATAAATCTAAAAATTCTCCTTTTTTTTTGTAAAACAACCCAAAATCCTTGGTTCCTTTCAAGTAACAAAGGATTCTCTTGCAGCCAATAAATGCATCTCTGTAGGATTCTCCATAAACTTGCTGATCAAACTCATAGAATACATTATGTCAGGTCTTGTACTAGGCAAGTACATTAAGCTACCAACAATATGCTTATAAAAAGTCATTTTCTTTCCTTCTCTGCTCAACTTCAAACCAAACTTAATGGGGGTGCTTGCTCAACTGCAATCCTTCATATCAAACGTACTCAAAATATCTTAAACATATTTCCTTTGAGAAATAAATATTCCATCAATTGATTGCACCACTTCTATGCCTAGAAAATTATACATCATACCAAGATCTAACATTTCAAACTCAACCATCATAGACTTCTCGAATTCATTAAACATGGAACTATAATTTCCAGTGAAAATAATATCATCAACATATAAACTCATAACAAGCATTTCCTTTCATCACCAGTTTTAATGAAAATAGTTGACTCATAAAGACATTTGGTAAAACCAACTTTTAAGAAATAAGCTTCAATTCGACTATACCAAGATCGTGGGGCTTGTTTCAACCCATATAAAACATTTTTTAGTTTGTAAACCTTATTTTCATTTCCATGTTTAACATAAACAGCAGGTTGTTCAATAAATACCTGTTCTTAGAGCTTACCATGTAAAAATGATGACTTCACATCTAACTAGAAGATAGGCTAAGAGTGTTAGGCTACAAGCAAAATCACCAATTTGATCGTATTATGCCTTGCAACAAAAGAAAAAACTTCTTTGTAATCCACCCCAAGCTCATGCTTATAACCTTTGGCCACCAAGCTCGCCTTATACTTGTCAACTTCTCCATTCTCCTTCAACTTTGTCTTGTACACCTATTTGACACCAATTGTCTTATGCCGTTTTGGAAGCTCAGTCAACTCGCATGTATTGTCCTTCTCTATAGCTGCAATTTCTTCATCTATTGCCTTGTGCCATTTTGAATCCTTTACAACACTTTTAAAAGTTGTTGGACCATAATCCGCAAATAAGACAAAATGGATGATTGGATCTTCAGTCTGACCAATGCCGGTTACCTTAAAACCTCCCATCCAAGCTTGTCTTCGTCAAGTATGGCTAAGACAAGGTTTAACTACTTCTGCTTCGGTGGCTGTTAGAGCTTTATTTGGTAAACTTTCAAGCTTAAGTGTTGTTTGAGTTTGCTAATCTAAAGGCTCCTACCTTTCATCTTCAATTTTAGTGTCAACAAAGGTTTGAGAAGCTGGTTGGTCATCCCAATTCCAAGTGTTCTCCTTATAAAAAATTACATCCCTGCTAATCATAATTTTCTCCATTAAAAGATTAAACTGTTTATATACTTTAGATGTTTTACTTACACCTAGAAAGATACACTTCTCTCCCTTATAGTCAAGTTTCTTTCTCTTTGCATTTGGAACATGTGCATAACCAATGTAACAAAAAATTCGAAAGTGACCTATAGTTGGTCTCCTTCCACTCTAAGCTTCTTCGGGTGTCATGTTTTGAACAACAAAAATTGGGCTTCTGTTTAAGACATTGATGCTCCAATTTTCTACTTCTAGCTAAAATCGCTTTGGGACCCTTCCACCAGCAAGCATGTTCTTCACCATATTAAGTATGGTCCTGTTTTTCTTCTTTGATGCATTATTTTTTGGGGGGGTATATGCAGTGGTAAGCTTTTTCTGAATGTCTGGACTCTCACAGAATGCTCCAAATTCCTTGGAGTAATATTCTCCACTACGGTCAATGCGAAGAGCTTGAATGATTTTCCTCGTTTCATTCTCAACAAATGCCTTGAAGCTAGTAAATGCACTAATGCTTCTTATTTCTCCTGTAATAAGTAAACTCATATTTTCCGGGAATAATCATCAATAAAATTAAGGAAATAATTTTTACCTCCATTAGATGATGGTTTTATTGGCCTATAAATATTTGAATAAACCAATTGCAGCACACGTTTTGCTCTTTAAGACTTTCCTTTGGGAAGTTGTTCACGATTTTGTTTGCCAACAACACAATCTTCACACACTTAGGATGGAATGATAATTTAAGGAAGGCTCCTCACCATTTCTTTTAGTCAAAAAGTCTTTAAACCCTAAAAATTAAGATGACATAGCAAAAATACCAAAGTTATGAGTCATCCATCATTTTAGCCATCAAGTAAGGTTGAACATAATCAATCACCAATGGAAACAACATGTTGGAACTCTTTGAAACCACTGCAATAGCACCTCTGGAAGGATCATAAATTTCACAAGCACTTTTTGATATTGTAGTTACATATCCTTTTTCTTTCAATTGACCAACACTTAACAAGTTACTTTTCAAAGTAGTCACAAAGAAAACGTTGGAAATTGTTTCTACAGAACCATTCTTGGTTCTTATACTAATATCACCCTTTCTCACTACATCAACAGTAGATTTATCTTTAAAAGACACAGTAGTGTTTAAGTCTTCATTTAGATAAGAAAAAGAAGGCTTATTATCGCACATGTGGTTGCTACAGCCTGTATGCACATACCATAAACCTGAGTTCTGCAGCTCCTCATGCTTGTCATGAATTGCCATCAACAAGGTTTTAGCTTCTTCTTTTTTCTGTAAAATTTGACTTTTCTCCTTTTTCCTCATTAGACAGATTAGTACAACATTCAAAACAATAATGACCAAACTTATGACATCTAAAACATTCTATCTTTGACTTGTCAAATTGTTGATCCCCTTGTTTTCCTTTATCATCTGGTTTGGCATGCTTGCCACCATCTTTATTCCATCTGTCTCCTCTATCTCTTCCCTTTCCCCTTCCTCGACATTTGCCTTTTCTTCTAAAAAATAAGTTGAAGCCTTTCAAAGCTTTGCTCAGTTAGGGCGAAGTTACCATTCATCTTTTGTTCATGGACCAACAAGAAACTCTAGAGTTCATTAAGGGTGAGTGCATCAACATCCTTAGATTCTTCAATTATGCAGACAACATAATTATACTTCAGTGACAATGACCGCAATATCTTCTCAATAATGGTTGTCATCCATCTTCTCACTATGAAATCACATATTATTTGTGATTCCCATGATTCGTGCATAATAGTTTGTAACGGACTCACCATCATTCATATGAAAAGCCTCAAAGTCCCTTCGCAAGGCTTGGAGGTGTGCACGCTTCATTTTGGAAGAGCCTTGATATTTTGTCTTCATGGAGTCTCAAATATCCTTGGAAGTTTCTTTGCAAAGAATGGTTTCCAGGATTGAACGATCAATAGCTTGAAATAAGTAATTCTTTGCTTTCAAATCTTTCAACTTCAGCCTCACCAGGTCCTTTGATTATGCTTCTATAAGCCTTTCTCCATCTATTGGTGTTACTACACTGTGTTCACTAACCTGTCAATACTCCTTAGACCGCAAGAAGTTCTCCATCAGCATGCTCCAATGATCATAGTGACAATCAAAACATGAAATAGTTGGCTTCACAAAATTTTCAAAAGCCATATGAGGACTATAAATTTTTTTATCTCATCGAAAATATTATTCTTTTACCTTACTTTGACACCACTGTTAACTTACTAAGGGAGATAACAGTAAGATGAAAACAATAAAGGAAAGGGAAAATAATATGATCATATAATCTATTCATAACTTCAATAGCCTATTATATAGGCAAGCACATAATGGAAAAAACCAAGAAATTAGGCACTAACAGAATAAGACTCACAATAGGACTTTCAACAACTAAGGAAAAATCTAAACCAAATAAATCCATGATCTGCAGCTACTAAATCCCTGATGTGCAACAACTACATGCCTAGAAACAAGGATAAGAAATAAATTTTATTAACACCATGATGATTAGAATGTTGAATGTTTAAATTTAATGTTGCAACATTAGTTTCGACAAACCATATGATAGCCAATAAATATAATGTTAAGTTGACAATTTTTGTACACCCTATACTCGATCTGACCGTCGAGTCCGAGCTATAGTGTGCCACATTTTTTGTTAGAGCAATTATGGTAAAAAAAAACACAATTTGAGCCATTTAACATCCAAATACGAATATTAAAAGCAAAAAATATGATAAGTTTACATTTACGGGTCTTATATGAGTTTATGTAAGCTCTAAAATTAACCTGAGATCGAATTAGCACTAAAATGTAAAAAATTAAAAATATAGGGTTGATGTCGTGACATTTTCATTTTCATGTTGTGACATTGAGAAATAGTTTGTCATGTCATGACGTCAGGCCACTTGGCGTTGTGACGTGGTATGTTTGACGTCTCGGCGTCACCTATTGTTTCTATCATTCTAGTTTTCTCAGACTTATAGTTTCAACCAATACAATTCATATTCAAACCTCTACCTCATTTTGACCAATTATACAGTATCTGTAGGTTCAATATTAAGTCATAGCACTTTTTATACTTAAAAACATCTCTTCCTATTCATCATTTACTTCTAATCATCCAATCATTTCATTAAGTAATCTAACATTCATGACATAAAAGATACAACATATATATAATCATACTTTAACCAAACTATGTTAAATCTAAATTGCATATATACATACAAAACAAACATATATCACTCTTAAATACCAAAACCAACATTACTTAACCTATTAGGTACAGGCCAATAAATAACAAAAGCCAAAAACGAACAAACTTTGTTGAGGTTGGAATCATTGACTGGATACAGAAGTCAATGCTCAGGAATATCGAATTGAACCTAACTTGCATAAGAAAAACAAACCATATTTTGAGCAAATCGCTTGTGTAACACCCCTAACCCGTATTCGTCGCCGAAATAGGGTTTCGAAGTATTACCACAACATTCAGAACATTTTTCCATTAAACTACGTAAATTACTATTCATTTACCGAGATATCCATAACGTCCCTTGGTCGAGCCCTCGAGGCCCAATATGAGAATTAGAATCGAATCGGGACATAATTGGGACATCTAAGAATTTTTCACAAAATTACAAAATTTTTCCAAGGTGCAAGGCTCACACGCCCATGTAGTCCAAGGGACACGCCCGTGTGACCCTGGGACACGCCTGTGCTAGAGGCTGTGTTCAATCCCGTGTAACTCTCTAACTTGCACACACGGCCATGCCACACGCCCATGTGCTAAGCCATGTGGTTAATTAATTCAATTTGAAATTAGGTGTAGGTTTCAAATGGCCAAGACACATGTCCGTGTTTTAGGTTGTGTGGCACACACAGCTGAGACACATGCCCGTGTCTCTGCCCGTGTGCTCAATTCTGAGCATTCTATTTCTTAAAATTAAGGTGTAGGGGACACATGGCCTAACCACATGCCCGTGTTACCAGGCCGTGTGTCATAAACGGTCTAGACACACGCTTGTGTGTCTGCCTGTGTGGACAAAATGAAGCCATTTCTAGCTCCATTTCTCACCCAAATTTTCACCCAACACCTGCACTTGAAACACACATCCAAAACCAACCAATTCAAGCATTCAAATTGGGCAATCCTCATCATTCAACAAGGCATATCACTACATGCATATGTGTTTATAAACTTACCTTGGAATAACTTAGGCATTAGCATCATTTGATCACATATACATAACATATCGCATATGAATATAACATCATAACCTACTTAATCATACCAAAATAAACCATTACTAGCCATTCCAATAGCTAAGTTACAAAACATCATTTTCAAGCCACTATTGGTCAAGTTGTCCTATACATGCCATTATACCAAAATGATTTTACTAAGTATACCCAAAATGACTAGTTGATAGTGTGACGATGCTCCAGTGATCTCTAACCCTCGCGAGCTTTCGAGCACTATAAGACAAGGGGAAAATAAAACGGAGTAAGCATTATATGCTTAGTAAGTTTGTATAACGGAAACTAAACTTACCAATCTTGTTTATTAAAATCTAGACAAACAATGTTATGTTTCCATCCATTTGGCTAAATTGCCTAATCACATACATTCAATCAAACATGTTAGTCACCAAAATGTTCATATAAATCAAGTAACATAGATTAACTCATCAACCAATATTCTTTCAAGTCATTATCATATCATCTCAAAATTTCCATGCCATGTCAAGAGTTTCATGTCCGTTGAATCATTGAATTCTGATAGATGCACAAGTAGTACACTCGAAGTGTAAAATTCGATAATTCGTCAATTTCTTATTCAAGGGTACCCATTAGGGAACTTAAACAAGAAACACTCTCTCAAGCCACGTATCATATAACAAGATTATCAGTCCAGGCTAAGTCCCTTATATAACATAAGCTCAAAGGAGCTCGATTAGGATTACTAGTCCAGGCTAAACCTTAATCATAACGTATGCTTGAGAGGTATTATATCGAGATTACCGTCCAAGCTAAATCCTTTCTATAACAAGGTCAATAGGATTACTCGTTCGAGCTAAATCCCGTCTACAACAAACGCAGGACCTTATTAGTTTCGGGAAAACGTATATAATCATTAGAATTCAACTCTCAATCGGGACTTAACCCTTTATCACCATTTCAAGCATTACATTAAATTTTCCATCATAGTATACAAGTAAATCACATCAATATAAATCACATTACATACAAACACAACATTTAATTAACATAATTACATGCTCGATTAAGTTACACGAATTTACCTCGACACTTGTTTACTAACTCAAGATCTTTTCTTTTCCTCGATCTAACCTCGAATTAGTGTTGTCCTGATCTATATAAATGAATTTAACCATCAATTTCACAAATTTCATATTTAAATGGACTCAATTTACGTCCTAGAAAAAATTACCATTTTGCCCTTAACTTTTCCATAAATTTCGATTTTGTCCCTAGGCTTGGAAAATGAAACTTGTGCAAATTACTCCCTATTCCAAGCCTAACCAAAGCCCCATTACAAATTTTCCAGCACATGTATTCATAAAATTTCATAATTTTTCATCAAATTTTACAACTTTTCATTTTACTCCCTAAATCATGTTTTATCAAAAATCACTTTGTAAAAGTTGTTTATCTATCAATAATCTTTCATTTTCTACCATAAATTTCTAATTTCCAGCATATACATCCATGGCCCATTTTCATACCTTGATAAATGTAGTAACCAAAATTTGCCCGGGGTTTAAAATTGAAAACAAAAAAATAATAAATAAATGTTTATTTATTAAACAGTCCTTTTACAGCCTAAAAGTTAAAACCCAACTAGCCTAAACCTAAACCCAAATAGACCCGTTACACCCAGCAGCCCATTTAACCTAAACCTAGCAGATCGGTAGCCCAAATACCCCGTAAGCCTATCCTATGCCCATTACACCTTTGACCCAATACAACGACCCAAAATGAACAAGGCCCAACGCCTAAACAGAATCTGGAAACCCTAGGGTTTCCAGAAGCCTCGCGTCGCAAGCACCCGAGGAGTTATGCCTCTTCAAAACCCGTCGTTACAGCTACCCTTCGTCGGAGCCGTGGTTTTAGGCCCCGTGTTATGCCTCCATCAACGCCGATGAGTCTACCACCAAGATCTTCATGATTTTCCTACGAAAAGGAAAGAAAGTAAGTAGGCAAATTAGTACAAAATATAGAAAGAAATCTTGTGATTCCTTTCCTAAAATATGTTAGTTTAAGGCTATAAAGCCTTTCTAAGAAGTTGTAAATGGTACTTACGTTTTCTGGAACAGATCAGAGAATAAAAATACCAAGGTTTTTAGGCCAAAATAAAGGTGATTTATTTTTTTTATTCAAGTGTTCTTCGTTTTTATTCATTCCATTTCCTTTTCTTTCATACATGCAAAACATAGTAGAAAGCAGATTTGAAAACCGAAAGAAAAGCAGTCCACTTTTAAGAGTTTCATACACGAATATTTAAAAAAAATAAAAAATAAGATATTACCTGTGGTTTGCCTGGAAAGGGGAGAATTTTTTAAACCTCTGACCACCGTGTACGGTGGTGCATAAAGCAGCGTCAGATGTGATGGCTTCCAGCAATCGCCACCGATGCTTTCGGCCGAGGAGGGAGAGAGCATTCTAGGCTCATTCGTTTTTGTTTTTTAAAAAATGATTTGGAAATGAATTTTTTTGGTCTTTTTTAGTTTATATAGCTTTATTAAAACGACGTCGTTTTGCTTAATTCAATAAGCATTAAAACGGCGTCGTTTAAACAAAAAGACCCGTGTGTCGACCCGATCCGACCTGGAGGGTCCGCGTGTTTTAAGAAAAAGGGATATTTATCCCTTTAGTCCTTCTGTCTTTTTTATCTTTTAAATTAAGTTTATTTTTTAAATTTTTGCCCACTACTTTTATTTTGGTTTCAATTCGATCCCTGATACTTTTAAACACAAAATTGAAACGCTGCCGTTTTAGGAATAGGACATTTTGCCCAATAAGTCCCTTTTATTTTAAGCGTGTTTCAATTAGGTCCTTATTCAGCTTTACTTTATTTTTAAATTCGCCCCTGTAATTTTATTGAACTTCAAATCTAACCCTATATATATTTATTTCTATTATTATTATATATATATAAATTTTGATATTGTTATTTGTTCTATTTTCAACCTTATTTTTATATTATATATTGTATAATCATTTTATTATATATTATTTATATTATTATTTATTATACATATTTTTTATAATATTATTATACATCTTGTCTATATATTATTATCATTAAAGATTTTTAACATGTATTATATACTTATTTTTTTATTTATATATTAATAATTATTTTATTTATATTCTATTATTACACATTTTAAAGATATTATAATATTATAATTTGTATAATATGTATATTTCATCATTAATTACTTTTTTATATTATTCTAAACTTATATAATATATAATTATTTCATTATAAATATAAATTCTTTTACATATTTGATATTTTATACATTATTTTTCTAAACCAATATATTTTATACTTTTTATATAATTATTATTCTTATAAATATATTTTTTATTATTTTATATTATATTTTAAATTTATTATTAAAAATCACATTATCAATTGTTTATATTATTCATATATTTTTAAAACTTATGTATTATTATTACACAATATTTATTTTTTTTACTTTAGAATTAATGTATTATTGTTATGTTGTGTATTTTATATGTTATGTAATATCTTAGACTTTTATAATTTATTTTCAAATGCATATTATATATATATATATATATATATATGTGCATTGATATATTGTATTATATGCATCATTTCATTTATTAATCCATTCATGAGTACATTAAATTATTGGATTGTATATTTTACATTTTATGTATATTCTATTTATCCATTTTCTATGCATGTCATCTATTTTTACTCATACATATTTTACACATTAATATTTATCATGTTTTTATATTATTTAATGTTTTATTTATGATATATTGTATAATTAGTATGTGTTCTTTTGGACATATTCCTATTTACTTAGCATGATTATTTGTATTATTTTATTTTGCCCTCTATATATAATGATTGCATTTGTATAAAGTGTTATAATACTTTGTAATATACGTTATTTGAATATTTATGTTGTAATACAGAATTGTCATTCTAGAATGTCATTTAAAAAATATTTAAAAGATTTATAAAAATAAAAGCAATGCTTGATGTTTGGAAACTTCGAGAAAGGTAGTGCCCTAACTTACTGGATTACAACTTTTCTCGTTAAAGTTCAAATAGTCAAGCACCTTTCTAAATTTTTAAAGGATTTCAAAATACGAGCAACTGTCTTGAAATTTCAAAATGTTATGTCCAAACTTACTGGATATGACATTTGGACATCTCAAGATAGGGATTTTTAAAAATAGTTAGCTTAGTCTCGAATGTCTTAAAATAGTGCGTCCTAACTTATTGGATGTAATATTTTGGTTCATTTGATACAATTGAACCCTAATTTTTAAAATCAAAATACTGTAAAGAGGATTACATCTTAAATATTTGTTAAATTTCCGACATTAAAGACATTTTGATAATCAATTAGGTACCAATTTCCGGGCGTTACGAGGGTGCTAACCCTTCCTCGTACGTAACCAGCTCCCGAACCCGTTCTTTTGATTTCGTAGACCAAAACTAACGATTTTAAAACAAAATGTTTGAAAGGTGATCCAATCACACCTAAAAAGATTAGTGGCGACTCCCGTTTTCGTTCCTCTTAAGGTCGATTCCCATTTTCGAAAACTCGATTTAAAAATGGTCTCGACAATAACTTTTCAAATTAATCCCTCAAATAGAGAGATTAAGCTATCTCGATTTCAAAAATACTAAAATTACTAAAAAGGGGACCAGAGAACTTACCCAAGTAAGCCTTGAAAGTTTCCCCTCTCTCTCCTCAAGTTTCCATAAAATTTTAGGTTGAAGATTACAATAATAAGATTATATTTTATTTTATCATCTTTTAATTAATTTAATTATTTCAAATTCCAATTTAGTCCTTGACCGTTTCTAATTTTTCCATGGATGAGTCATCAAGGATCTACATACTTTTCTTTAATGGTCTAATTACCATATAAGGACCTCTAGATTTGAATTTCATAGCTATTTGATCCTTATAGCTATTAGAATTCAACTTTCGCATTTTATGCGATTTAGTCTTTCTCATAATAAAACACTTAATCGATAAAATTTTCATATCAAAATTTTCACACAACATATCTACCATATTACGGACCATACAATAAAATAAAAATAAATTATATTTTTGGGTCGGATTCGTGGTCCCAAAACCACTGTTCCGATTTCACTGAAAAATGGGTTGTTACAACTTGATGGTAAATATATAATTCGAAACAAATTAAAGTCAATATAAACTAATGCATGCTTTTAGTTAAATTTATATTAGAATTAATTCACAATTAATTCCATACCAATAACATTTCGATGCAATATAACATGTTTATGTTCATGTTGACAACTCAATTCACTAAACATATATAGTAACTTGCCATGTAACATTCATGTAACAAACAATTTAATTCATTCATATTATCATTTATCATCAACCAAAATTAATTCCATATATTCCATTTCACTTTAACATATCATTTATTTCAGAACCAATCGGCTTATTCCTACTTATTTGGCCTCTATAGTTCATTTTGGATTCTTTCACATACTATTATATGTATCAATTCATTGTCTTTCCATTTCTTATATCATTCAATCAAATCAAGCCTTTTAACCTTATTAACTAGACATGAACTCAGAACAGATATACGGATCTATCACCCTGATTTGCACGTCAACGATGACACTATAACGATTTATAATACCATCCTGAATTTTTCGACAGCAATGGTTTTCTCAATTCAATCAATATGTCACCCTATGTTGCCCGACAACGATGATGCTATAACGATTTATAAAACCATCCGAGATCGTTCGACAATAATGGTTTTCTCAATTCAATCAACCTGCAACCTCAAGTTCCCGGCAACAATGACTCAATGCATAATGTCTACACCCTCGGATTGCCCAACAATGATGGTTTTACTTAGTACTATGAATTTATGGCATGCCAACTATATTAGACTGGGTTTGAACATCTAATACGGTATTCCACTTCCAATTCATTATATAAAGTTTAATTTACAATTTAATAATCACAAATCAATCAACATATCACAATTCCAAAAACTAGTGTAACATATTTCAACACAATTTCATGCTAACTATCAAGTACCAAGCAGATTCTAAGTTTTATACTTTATTCAATTCAGTATCTATCTCGGATTTCAATCTTAAGCACATCAAATTAGTTCAAGTAATCCTTATCAAATCACTACAAAAATGTATGATATAAAATGACATGAAAATGAAGTAATTAAATTGGTCCCGAATCATAGAAATACAAACCGAAAATTTTGAGCTACTAGTCGAGGTTTTAGATTTTCCTAAATCTATTATTTTCTTGTAAAAAATCAAGCTCTCATGACCTCAAAAACATAAAAAATTACAAGAAAATAATTAAGGACTTAAATTTTTTAAGCTAAAAGCTTAAACCCTAAAGGAAATGGAATCCCCTTCTTTTCTTTCTTTCTTTCTTTTTTGGTTTTGCAAGTGAAAAAGATGACAACTTTCCATTTATTTTATCTCTTATACTAGGTTTATTTTTTAATTAACCTTAATTAAGTTGATTAGTTATAATTGTTTATTTAATTAATCATCCAACAACACATTGTCCACTATGTCTCATTTTAATAGGGTCTAATTGCTATTTTGTAACTTTGTCTAATTGCAATTTAAGTCCTCAATTCATTTTCTAATTAAAAATCTATAATGATTACACTTTACAATTTAGTCCCTGAACCTTAATTACTCACTAATTCGGCTAAATTACTTATCCAAAATTCAATTCACTTATAGAATGACCCTATAAATATATTTATTTAATAGTTACAAACTTAGTTTATGAAAACGAGGTCCCAAAACTATATTTTCTAACACCACTGGAATTGGCTCGTTATAATTTTATGTAAAAACGAAACTAGATAACGTTTTGAAGGGAGACTATATGAAGGATTGAAAAAGTTGGAAATCAGTGGAACTCTTTAGAATTGCATTTGGCTAAGGATAATGTGTATGTTGTTCGGATAAAGTGGAAGAATTTTGAATAAAATTTTTATTTAAATTCAAAATAATAAACTGATAAGAAAATAAAATCTAAAAATTAAAAGTTGATCTCTTTGGCTATATAAAAGGGCCAACCACTCCTTTTGAACACGCTAGTTTTGAGATGCTTTTTGAATATAACTGATTTTGAAAGTTAAACTTGTTCAGTTTGAGAACATTTTGTTAGGTTGTTTTTCCTTGTCATTTCACCTTCTTATTTGGTTTTTTTTTTTTTTTTTGTGTGTAAGTAAATATGTTTAAGAAGAGTTATTATAAACTATTGGACAATAGTGAGACTATAATTATGTTTGTGAGAGTTAGATATATTGGACTTAAATCATTTGTTGTAAGGGGAAATTATTTAGTGAATTCATTCTCCGAGAGACATGTTATGATTTATTCCCTTAATGCAGTGATTTCATCATAATCTACTTGTAATTTTTCAAATTGAATGAATACATGATTACTTTGTACTCTTCATATGTCAGTCCTCAATGGTTTTTGCATGGAAAGAATATGAACTCACACCTACTTAATTATGTGTGTTACTACTTAAGTTAAGTTATTGTCCGCGCACCTTCTTGGATGCCTTTTGCAACTTAGATTATCTCATTGATGCTTGATACACTATTTATTACTTTAGATATCGCGAAAAAGGCCCGTTTTATAAATTCTTAATTAATAGGTGAAGAGCCAAAACTTAATTACTAATTATTTGAGCCCTAATTATATATGTCCAAATGGTCCTACCACTAGCTCGAGATAACCTTAAATGAATTACATATAGAATCAATAATGCAGAATGAATGAAAACGATAAAGTAAGAGAAATGGATCACATATATCGTTATTTGCAGTGAATGCGTTTTCTTGCTAAGTACAAAAAATGACTTGAAATTAATTTAATTTTTTCGAATTATTATTTGATTGATTGTAATTAAATAATTGAAGTTTGAAGAAGGAATTAAATTAATTAGTTGTCATAGGATTGTTGAATAAGGAAATTAAATTAGTTTCCTCATAGATTCTAATACGGTAAAGTTGTCATGACTTTAACAAAATTAAAATTGAGTTGAGAAACTAATTTAACTAAACTAATTAATTAAATGATATTTTGGGAAATAGAAAATAATTATTGGTTTGGATAAATTATAAGTGTTGGATAAAATTTTTTATTACACATATAATTGTACTCGATATAGGAAAGACCCATAGGCCTAGTTTTAATATAAGGGTGGCAAACCCTAGTTTCCCTAGGGATGCCACTACCCCCTTGTGTTCTACTACAAGTAGAACTTCATATTTTTTATTAAAATATTATTATTTAATTACACTTTGTTCAAGTAGAACTCATGTACTGATTCTCTTTATAAGAACCAGAAACTATTAGCTTTCACAAAAAATATAATTTAAACTAAAAAATAAATTACCATTATTTTATAACAGAATAATGATGCTCTTGAAATTGGAATTTTAGGTTATCTAGTAGTTCTTATTTATAAAGAAATAATATAAGAGTTCTTTTTGAATAAGGTGTAGTTAAATAATCATATTTTAATAGAAAACATGGTGTTCCACTTCTAGTGGAACATAGGGTATACTAGGATTTCCCGCCCTTCTCATATAATTGGACGTATTGGGCCTCTTGTGTATTGAGTACAATTATATGTGTTATTTAAATTTTTATCCAACACTTATAATTTATCCAGCTCAGTAGCGATATTTTATTTTTTAAAATATTAGTTAGTTAATTTTTTATTAAATTAATTTTTCTAATTAAATTATTTTCTCAACCCAATTCCAATTCCATTAAAGTCATGACAACTTTACCGTATTAGAATCTATGAGGAAACTAATTTTATTGCATTATTCAACAATCTATGATGACTAATTAATTTAATTCTCACTTTGAACTTCAATCAATTAAATAATAATTTGAAGAAATTAAATTAATTTTTAAATTATCTTTTGTACTTAGCGAGAAAAAGCATTCATTGCAAATACTGATACATGTGATCCATTTCTCTTATCGTTTTCATTCATTCCACAGTTATTGGTTCTACATACAATTCATTTAGAGTTATCTTAAGCTAGCAAAGGGACCGATTAGAAATATATAATCATGGCTTAAATAATTTGTAATTAAGTTTCGACTCTTCGCTTATTAATTACAACATTATTTAATCATGGAGTCATTCCACTATAGTATCATGATTGAATTCTCTCTTATTATATACCATTACGAAAACTACTCAATAATTCAATGACATTGTTATAAGTGTGTTACCCTTATAGGATATTCTCAATCTCTTTTGGGTAAAATTCATTCTCTCAATATGATCCTATTTTATGGTATTCACATCTTCTAATACGAAAAAGTTAACTACTCATACATAGTAAATAAATCTCTTTTCTTACGAAAATTACCCATGGCCATGTTTGTTTTTCAACAACCATGTAACACCAATGAGAGGATTTCATTTACCCTTACAATGCTACGATTCCACTGTTGTGGAATGATGCCACATCATGAAAAAGTCGTATACCCCACGTACCAATTTGTTGTTTCGTAGCTATTTGAACTCGAGCTTTTAATACATTAAAATATATGAGTCATGGATACATAGTACACCATTCGCTTAGGATTAAAGTTTACCACATTGTGTTATAGTATGCCCAAAGACCAATCATGAGATGATTGTAGGTACATACTTGTTTACCTTGTTTATTAATATAAGGCATTGTTATTATTATTATTTCAGCTTCTTTTTCTGTGTATATAAATAAATTGAATTGTAATAAAGTCCTAAGAAAATATGATTATTCTTTAAAGGTCATTAGTCAAGTATTATTGTAGGCTTGGATAACAATAATGCATTGAGACTGATGTATAATTGATTGATGACAAAAAGTTGTCATTGACATAAGTATGTCAAAATCAATACATGAGTATGTGTTAGGGAACAACACATTGGACTGATCCACTATGAGTATGTTTCTTGGATTATTATGTAATGGTCACAATATTACTCATAGTGATAACTATGTATATGATCCTCAGACTTGAGATCATCATTATCCGAACATCGTGAGTCGTATATTTTGATATAGTTAAATGCCTATCGTAATATGCTGTACTATAAAGACTGATGTTGAATATACCACAATCCATGTAGTGGGATATGGTTGATCAAGATAGGATTTATCCCTCCTACATAATGGGAGCAATATCTTAGGTCTCTTGATAGAGTGAGACTATAAATGCATAGCCATGCTCGAATAGGTTGATATGAGATATCACGCTTACTTGTTTATTGTAGTCTGCTCAGAAAATCAAGAAATATGAGATTGGACTATACAAGTGACTGTTCCATGACTTGTGCCCAATCTAGATATTAAGGATAAAAGAATATAATACATGAAAAGATGATCACAAAAAGGTTATGTCAAATTACGACTTCTTGTAACTTAGTGCATTGCTAGATGTCACTCATTGTTTGTATTATTAGAAACGTTATAGTATTACTACTAACATTACAAGAACCTACAGGGTTACACCCTATTGTTAAAACAAACAAAATCAAAACGCATTTGGTATTATGTTTAGCTGTCACATGAATTAAATTAATTATTGAATTAATTTAATTTGATAGTTAAATATTAAATGAATTAAATGTACAAGCTTTTTTTTTACACAAATAGAGAACATAATTAAAATTAATATATGAATTTGATTCATATAAAATTTTAACAGAATATAGTTTACCGAAATTATTATAATAAATTATTATTATGATTTCAGTCAAATATTGAACCATGGTAGTTATAATTCTTTTTGGAAAGAATATAATGTTTTTTTAATACTTTCCATATGTTATAATTCTTTTTGGAAAGAATATAACGTGTTTAATGTTTTTCATATGTTCTCTAGAAGATTTGATTATGTTTTCAATATATGCATACCAAAATCCCGAATTAGGGAAAGTGTGTTTGAAAAAAAGAAAATGGACAAAAAGGGTCTAACAACCATTTTGGAAAAAAATTCTCTAGAATTGTAACACCTAAACTCGTATCCGTCATCGGAACAGGGTTACAGAGCATTACCAAACTTATAAGTCAATTAATCAAAAATTTCATGTACATTTCTCATTCAATTCCAAAAACTATTAATAAACATTCATATGGTCTCAAATACGAGCCCAAAAGGCCTAAAATAATCATTAAAATTTGTTCAGGGCTAAACCGGGTACTCAAGGAATTTTTCAGAAAACATATAAAATTTTCAAAGAAATAGGGGACACACTCCCGTGTGGCCACATGGCCAAATGACACGCCCGTGTCCTAGGCCGTGTGGGCATCTGAAATGAGGTACACGGTCATGTCCCAACCCGTGTCCTTACTCGTGTAACTCTCTGACTTGGGTCACACGGCCAGCTACACGCCCGTGTGTTAGGTAGTGTGGAAAATTTAATTTTCAAATTTTAGGTGCAGGGGACGCACGGCCAAACCACACGCCCGTGCACACACACGGCTGAGACACAATCCCGTGTGGATGAAAAATAGGCCATTTTTAGACCATTTTTCTCACCCAATTGGTCTTTCACCTACATAACATCCAAGAACATCTACAAGCCAATTTATAACTCTTAGATCAATGCCAATACCAATTTTTATGCATGATATGTCACGACATTTATTTAAACACTCAACTTGATCATTTAATCACATACTTGCTTAAACATATTTATAATTAATGTACCAATTCAACAAGTTCAAGCTTACACACTTATCAAGCTGTCGAAACCTCTTTTTAAAAGTGAGATTTTTTTTTAAAAAAGAGAGTCACCACTAACCTTTTTAGGTGTGATTGGATCACCTTATAAAACATTTTGGTCTACGAATACATGAGAAAATGGGTTCGGGAGTCAGTTATGTACGAGGAAGGATTAGCACCCTCGCAACGCCCAAAATTGGTACCAAATTGAATAATTTTGTCTTAATGTCAAAAGTTTGAAAGAATTTAGAAATAAGATCTCTTTTTACAACCGTAATAATTCGAGTTTTTTTTAAAAAAAATCAAGATTCCTTCGCTCCAAAAGAATACAAACATCACATCCAGCATGATTGGACACGATATTTTTAAACTTTCATAACTGAAATCATCTCGATATTTATGAAATTTATTTAGAAGGATATTTTAGACATTTAGACAAACAGGAAATCTCAACCCAGCATGTTAGGGCACTACCTACCGAATTCCTAAATACCAAAAACATTACCTTATTTTTTAAAAATTCTTTTGGATTGAATGAAATATAAATTTTATGACAATGATGTATTTAACAGATTACAAGGCATCGATACCAAATAATACAAACTATATGATACATACTTTAACAATTCTTGCAAATATAATATAAATAATGACATAAATTCCATAATATACATTATCGTTTCATGCAAATATAATCACAGAAACGATGAACATAACAATATAGATTACATAATACACACATTGTAATATTTTATGTAAAATATGGCATAATGAATATAACAATATAAATTATATAACAATATTTTATGCAAATATAACTTAAAATAATACAAATAATCAAATTTTATGCCAATATGATAAACAACAGATATATAAATAACAAATAGTTGGTGAGATAACATTAGCATACTAAAACAATATTAAATAAATACAAAAAGGATACTAAAATAAACAAACAAATTACGTACGTAAAAAGGAATAAAATCTAAATACAAATTTAAAAAGAATAAATGAGGTAAAAAAATATTTAAAACGATATATATAAATAATAAAGGAAAATTTTTAAAACAATAGTTAATACATAAATTTATTGTATAATTTAATAACTTAATATATTTATAAAAATATTAATATGTTAAATAGGAACAAAATTTCATATTAAAATTTAGAACATTACATACTACACTCTAAATAATGACATATGAAAATGTAATATCAATAATAATTTACAAAATTTTTAATTATACATAATAAATAGTTAATAATAAAATGATATAAAAATAATATAATAAATAATAAAAATAATATAATACGTAATAATTTACATATATAAATATAGTAAAATAAATAATATATAAAGTAAAATGTATAACATATGATAAAATTTATAAAAAAAATAATAATATAAATAATATATAAATAAAAATAATATATATACCATTCTTACATATAACTAACGTATAAAAATAAATAATACATATAATATTTAAAATAAATTAAATATATATAAAAAAGGGATTAAAATTGAATTTAATTTAAAAAAATCTAGGGTTAATTACAAATAAATGAAAATTTTGGGTCTAATTAAAATGTACATTAAAATCTGAGAGACTCACTGGGCAATTAGCCCTAATCCAAAAAACGACGTCGTTCTTCAGAATAGATTTTAATGGCCATTGGGACTAAATTGAAATAAATATAAAAGGTTAGGGCCAATTTAAAATAAAAATAAAATAAAATTATAAATTTTAAAAATACGGAAGGATCGATTGGGCAATTTGCCCTTTAAACTAAAACACGCGGATCCTATTCGGGTCACGGGTCAACACGCGGATCCTGAGCTTTGAAACGACGCCGTTTTGAAGCTTATCGTTTTAAGCAAAACGACACCGTTTCTATAAGGCTATAAAAGCCAAATTTAGCCCCCAAAATTCATTTTTAACCTATTCAAAAAAAAAAAAAAAGAAAGAATGCTCTGAAGGGGAGGGAGAGCATGCCCTCGGAGCTCCATCGAGCCTCCGTCCTCGCGCCCACGCGCCACCGCCGACTCCGCCATATACGGCGGTCGGAACTCAAGAAAAAATTTGCTTTTTACAGCGAACAGAAAGGTAACCACCTTTTTTATTTCTTAGTTTCTTTTTATATGCATATATTCTGAATAAAAGAAAAAAGATGAGATCAATCACCTCTGTTTCTTCAGTTAACTATTTGGTCTTTTTCTATATATGTATATATATCAAAAAACGTGTTATTACATCGTTCTTGATTCAGGCTTTTATAGCCACTGAAAATAAATTTACAACCCTTGATTTTATTTCTTGCCATATTTGCATTCGTCTCTGCTGTTCTTATTTCCCCTTTTGCAGGTACCATCGAGGATCTCACGGCGAGGAGTGCGCTGGCGTTGATTTGTGCACCAATTACGGCGTGATATAAGGCTGGAATCACGGCACCAGTGGAGACGTTGATGGAGGGTCACTGGAACGACGCGAGACGAAAAGGCACGACGGTTGGAGTGTTTGCGCCCCCTAGAGTTTCTAAAACCCTAGGCCTTCTGTCTTCTGCTAACTTATTGGGCTATTTGGGCCGTATGTATGAATTTTGGTGCTTGGGCTTGGGTGTAACCGGGTATTTGGGTTTTTAAACTAATTGGGCCACCCATTTGGACTGTAAAAGGACTTTATTATTTTTGTTTTTGTTTCTTTATTTATTGGGCCGGGCAAACTTAGGTTATTACACAAGCAATTGCCAAGTCTTATATATATACATTCATCAAATATTCTATCAACCAGACAATCTAGATAGATCACTAAAATGCTCAATTCATTTAAACAAATATTACTTTCAATATAGTGTAAGATGTCAACAAGGTATTTACAATTATATACATTTACAAAAAAAAAAAAAAAAAAACTAGTACCCTAGAGCTCACTAAACAAAAAGGACACTATCATTGAATTTGCATCCTAGGTACATGCCAAAACACAAAAAGATAATGTCACTAACATCGAGTACGGGATTCCTGTAGGATGCCGAGCCCAATTCTACTATTTATCTAACCTACAACATGTAAATCAATTTATCATTAATAGGTTCCATTTATTAGCTAAACACAATTCGAATCCCCATTAATATAAATTTCTAATTAGCCAAAAAAGAATTCTAATCTCTCGATAATTCAAATAACTTTATCGTAATATCAGTTAATGATGTGGCACCCAGTGCCGAGCGGTAATCCTCAGAAGAGATTGCGCCCAGCACTAGTCAGATTAACCGACGGTAATGAATGTGAGCCCAGCTCTAGTTGGATAAACCAACAATATTTGCACCTAGTGCTAGTCGAATTAACCAGCGATAATAATTGTCAGCCCAGCTCTATTGGATAAACCAATGGTGAATTGTGCCCAGCGCTAGTCAGATTAACTGACGGTTGTGTACCCAGCACTACAAATATTGCACCCAGTGCTAGTCAAAACGTGTCGACGATTATACAATTGTTTACTTCTACATTTTTCCTCATTTATTTTCCTCACAATGTTCAATAATATGGATACATTTTATATCGTGAACAAATTTAGCATTACTTAATTTAAATAGTAATTAGAAGTAAAATCAAGTTCGAGTCTACGAACTTACCTTAACAAAATAGTTGCAATGGTGAGACCACTAGCTACTCTATTACTTTCATTTTTTCACGATTCACGTCTGGTTGATTCGTTCCTTAACCAAAGTGCATAATTTCATTATAAAACCCCAAAATCTTAAATTTAATAAAACCATACTTTGCTAAATTTATTTATAGCATTTAACTAATTTCTAATTATTTCTAATCAATTTCATATCACAAGATAATCTATGTATACTTAATGAACTTAGTAAATAAGTCCCAAATTTTCCAGCATAGAATAGTTCACTAAAACAGTCCCTATACTTCACCAAATTAACAATTTAAGCTATGTTCTTTTAAATTTATAACCTTTTAGTCCTTAGGAAATATTATCAATAACACCATCACTCAATATGACCAATTTAATCTATAAAATTTATACTCAAATCATCATAGTAAAAACATTTAGTATCCAAAAAAATAACATCAAAACTTTGAATTTCTCATCCATGGCAACTCTCAAAATTTTCATTCACTCTCAAAATTTCAACATGGGTAAACTAATTCATAGCATTTTATCTTCAAAAACATAAATTTCATGCAAAAATCATCAAATTTCACTCACAAATTTACTCATGCATTTGTCTCCATGGCCGAATGGCTCTTCCCCCCCCCCCCCCATGCTTCTTCAATTTTTCAGCAGCCAAGAAATACAATGATTTTTACTCTTTCCCCTATCTCCTTTTCACCTACTATATATTTTTTCTCTTATTATTAATATTATTAATATTATTATTATTTTAACTTTATTTCTTTTCTAATATATTATAATCATATAATACTAATAAAGTAGATTGAAACTATCCACTATCTAATATATATACCTAACATGGCTTATTTACTTAATAAGTCCCTTTTATAAGTTCTATTTTAAAATCTAGTAGTAATTCCTACTTTTGTCTCTTATTTACTTTAGCCCTTTTTTAATAATTAAAATTTAATTCATTTTTAAAGTAACTCTCAAAAATATAATAATATTTTTAAGCCCAATTTGCTAAGGCGGGGTCCCGGAAGTATAATTCCTGACATCCCTTACTTATGGGGTATTACAAGAATAGTTCCAAGAGAGTTTTGCCGTTTGTTTTAATATCGGGTGGACTATGTAGAGGCCAGAACGTTTTCGTTGTGGCTTGGAATCGACATTAAATCAACAGTATCATTACATCGTTTCGTTCCTCCTACATGGAACCATGCCTATGGATCGTTAGAATTTTTTTCATTGCGTTACGAGGTGTACTGAAGATCCCAACTGTGGTAGTAGAGCCACTTGTACGATACAGATTTGGGATTAAAATGATTGGTTGATGCGATTGTATGAGATGAATGTTATTTGATATGTTTAATCAATCTATTTTATGGATATATGATATCTGGTAACTATTATTTAAAACGTGCATGTTTAATATGTTAAACTTATGTGATTATTTGTTCCCCTCAATCGATAATTAAGGGTTAATCATTAATTTTGAAGCCTATTGGATCTTGTATATGGTTTGTTAAGTGTTAACGAATCTTTTTTGGGGCAGTGAGGTTTTTGTCATTCGAAGTTAATTGTTAACTTGTTGATTACATTCGAAAAAAGGAACAAAAGTTATTCCAGTAAGAAGCATCTCATATCAATTTTTTTTTTTTAAAAAAGCATTATTCTGTTTTGATAAAAGTTATCAAATAGGAACAATTTTCCATAGAGATCTAAGAGCAATTTTTAAAAAAATTTTGGGGCCTACTGCTGACCGATCAGTGGCATCGCAGCCCACAGCTCTCGGGCACAAGACCCTCGCAGGGGGCTTCGCACCCTGACCCTCGTAATGGGCTCCACCCCTTGACCCTTTAGGGGGATTTTCCCCCTAACCCCTATGCGTAGGCAACATTAATTGAAGGGGCAATTTGGTAATTTACATTAACAAGTTGTTAAATAAAACCTATCATATATTGTTTACTATGTTTGATATGCACAATGTTTAGAAATGCATGGTTATAGCCCAACAGCTCATTTTACAAATATTGTAATTTTATAAATACCGCATGCATGTCGTACCTTTCTATATTTCTCTTGTATTTCTCTTCTCATCTCACTCCCTTGTATTTAAAACGAGTTTCTATAATTGTAAACTGTACAAGTGGTTGCAAATTAGAGGAAAAGAAGGCTAGGCTACCTAAAGTTGAAAGGAAGCTTGAGAAGTGGCATCACCCTTAGGATTCCTTTCGATTCTCCCATTGGCTTGGTAGGAGCCAACTTAATATTATGGACTATAACCACTGCATTTATTTACTACTTTATATTTTTCTTCTATATGATACGATGGATGATATGTTAGCATGCATGTTATAGGACATTGATAAGATCAATTAAAGGATTAAAATGGAAAAATGTTGACAATTAATGGTAAGATTAATTTAATTTAAAACCCCTCAATAAAATATTAAGTTAAAATTGCCTTCCGATATTTACCCTTATTAAAGCCTCAATCGATACAATATGGATTCTGCTAAAACGAAGTACATGTATCTATCTTGGTCAAACGCGAAGAAAAAGCAAGTGACATTTGTTGGTTATAATATTTGTTAATAACTTAGCTGGTTACTTTAATAGGATTAGATACCTAGAGGTAAGAGTTTTTGATAATCATGAGATGATTGGAACAAAAGTTGTTCACAAAAAGGATGAGTTACATAAGATGTAATTAGAAAGTGTTGCTTACCTAAATAACCATAATCTTCAGAGTAAAGCCAAAGCTGACTTAAGAACAAGTGAAATATTAATCCTTACCCACTAGAAAACTTAAGGGAAAGTCTTTTCAAAATTAAAATATGAGGGTTATTAATTTTGAATAAGATAGTGGGAGCATCATTTTATAAAGTCCTTTTTAATGATTATATTAAACTTGGTAAATGTACTCATGAGCATATTTTGTTATTGTAGATTTATTATGGCAAACAACACAAACTCTGTATCGTTACGATTTGTTCTTGAGAAGGACAAGTTGCATGGCTTGAACTTCCTTGACTGATTCCGTAACTTAACGATTGTCCTCAAACAAGAACTGAAATTATATGTCATTGAAGAACCCGTTCCTTTTGAACTAGTAGCTAATGCCTCTAGAGCTAACAAGGATGCTTATAAGAAGTATCTTGATGACATGTTAGACATAGGATGTCTAATGCTTGCCACCATGACTCTTGAGCTTCAAGAGCAACATGAGGATATGGTTGCCTATGATATGATCCAGCACCTCAAGGAATTATATGAGGGGTAAGCACGTTAAGAGAGGTACGAGTCCTATAAAGATCTATTTCGATGCAAAATGGTAAAGGGATCTCCTATAGGAACTCACATTCTCATGATGATAGGCTATATTGAAAGCCTTGAAAAACTAGGATTCCCTCTAGGTATGGAGTTGGCCACTGATGCCATCCTGCAATCATTACTGAATAGTTTTAGCCAATTTTTTCTTAATTTCAACATGAATGAGATTAATAAGACTTTGCCACAGTTACTCAGCATGTTACAAACTACTAAAAGTAACATGAAAAAGGCTGAGCCTAAACCTATTCTGATGGTCCTCAAGGAAAAAGGTAATGGAAAGGCCAAGGCAAAGCCCAAGGACAATGGCAAAGCCAAGCCCAACAAAGGAAAATTTGCATTGAAACCTAAAAGAGGAATTTTTAAGGAAGGAAAATGTTTCCATTGTGGTAAAACCAGACACTAGAAGAGGAACTTCCCTCCTTATTGACCGCCTTCGGAAGTACTAACATCCAAAGTGTGAATACTGCAATAAAATATAGAATGATAAGGTGGTATCCGCAAGTATACAAGTCGAGTTGTAATATAGTGTTACAATGAAGTAGGTGAGTACTCCGAAGATCATACCCAAGGGAGGTAAGTGCTAGATCTATTCTAACTTAAACACTAAAAATTCTAATTAGTACTTTTAAATAAATTATAGTACGAGAGCAAAAATAGAGGGTTTTATGGATTTTATAATAGATAAAACTCAAAAGAGAGAAGAGTAAAGTAAATCAAATCTCAATTACAGGTGATTAGCTTACTTCGGTAATTCCCATCAACTGTTGTTTCGGGTTCCTCGTCAATCAACTAGTCACTACCATAGCAGAATATTTTGATCTTCCACTAACATAACGAGTCAAAAAAAACTATTTATATTTTGACCTCATAGTCCAGACTGGCTTGGGGTGAATGTATTCACGAATGGGCAATACCAAATTTGGGCTAATTCCTACCTTGATGACTTTCCGGGGTTGTTACACAAAGGGTTTGTTTCGCATTCTTCCTTTCCCAAACAGCTGATCCCTTCAGTGATCCTACAAAATAGTTAACAAATCATACCTCCACTCGCTAATCATAAATAGAGGGATTAGTTCCTCATAACTTTCATAAACAACATAGAATAGATAGAAGAATTAATCATAATGAATAAATTGAAGTAAAGAGTTTAAGAAAAGCCTGATTTATATTGATAATAAATTCGAATCCACAGAAGTTGATCTCTTTCACAATTCAGATCTCTTGAAATAAAAGAAAGACAAATAAACTAAACTCTAGAAAACCTAAGAAAGCAAGAAAACCAAACTAAATCTAAAGAAAGAATATAAGCTAATGGAATGGTCTCTATAACATGTGCCAAAGGAGCCTACTTATAGCCTTCAAGTGGTCGTCGTCATTAACCCTAGGTTAGCTAGCGTTCCCGCACTTTAAGTTCCATTCTAAAAACTAAAACATCACTGTTTTGTTTTATTTTCCATCCCAGAGTCGATGTCATAACACACCAGGACCTGTGTCGCGACAGAGGTGGCAGTATACTCCTCCTTCAGACGTCTTTAGGGGTATGTCATGACACCCTCAATCTGTGTCATGAAATTGAAGGCAGTTTCGTACTCTCTCTATTCTGCTCTCTATGTTATGACATAGGGCCTCCCATGTTGTGACATAGCATCTAGTATTGTCTAAAATGCCTTCTAATGGTCTCCTGCACACTTACAAGGTATGTTAGCTCTTTCTTAGGCCTCTTTCAACCTTTAGGGTCAGTAAAAGAATCAATTTGCACATTTTATTGAAGGTAAGTAAAGTTAAAGAAACTTAACTAAAATATAACAAAGATGCTTGTATTCGAGCTCCTTAAATGTGAAAACTAGT
Source organism: Gossypium anomalum (assembly GCA_025698475.1). Classification (NCBI taxonomy): domain Eukaryota; kingdom Viridiplantae; phylum Streptophyta; class Magnoliopsida; order Malvales; family Malvaceae; genus Gossypium; species Gossypium anomalum. The sequence goes on from CM046961.1 coordinate 81,918,333, forward strand.
TTAATCTGCTACATCGATTTACGGTAGATCAACTATCTTGAAGAGGTCAAGAAGGCAAAGGAAAGTGGAGCGTCCACTTTAGGTATTTATGTTATTAACTTATCAATATTTACTTCTTGGGTATTAGATATCGATTGTGGTTCTCATATTTGTACCTCTGTACAAGGACTGCAAAGGAGTAGGAATTTGGCTAAAGGAGATGTGGACCTGCGAATGGGAACTGGAGCAAGAGTTGCTGCATTAGTTGTAGGAACACATATCTTATCATTACCTAGTGGACATGATTTAATTTTGGAGGATTGTTATTTTGTGCCAGGTTTGACTAGAAACATTATTTCAATTTCTTGTTTAGACAAAATAGGTTTTGAGATGATTATTAAGAATAATTGTTGATCATTTTATCTCGATAATGTTTTTTATGTTTTAGCACAATTAGTAAATGACATCTATATTTTAAATCAAGATATGTTTATTTATAAAATAAATATTAAAAGATCAAAAATAAATTATTCTAATCAAAGTTATCTTTGGCATTGTCGATCGGGCTATATAAGTGAGAAGTTCATATCAAAGCTCATAAAGATGAAATCTTGGACTTTTTTGTTTTCGAACAATTGGAGATATGTGAGTCTTACTTGTTGGGTAAAATGACTAAAACTCCTTTTAATAGTAAAAGTGAGCGAGCTAGTGATTTATTAAGCTTAATACATAGTGATGTATGTGGACCAATGAACACACAAGCAAGAGGAGGTTTTCAATATTTCATTAATTTCACTGATAACTTCAGTAGATATGGGTATATTTATCTTATACGCCATAAATCTGAAGCCCTTAAAAAGTTCAAGGAATTTAAAAATGAAGTACAAAACCAACTAGGCAAAAGTATTAAGGCAATTTGATCAAATCGAGTAGGATAATACTTAAGCTTAGAGTTTGATGAGTTTTTAAAAAAAAATATGGGGTTGTCTCACAACTTACACCTCCTGGTACTCCACAATAGAATGAAGTTTTTGAAAGAAGAAATCAAACACTGTTAGACATGGTTCGATCAATGATGAGTCATGTTTATCTTCATACTTCCTTTTGGGGACATGCACTTGAAACAACTACTTTCACACTGAATCATATTCCATCTAAATTTGTTCAAAAGACACCATATGATATGTGGACTAAGAAGCGTCCTAGTATGTCTTTCATGAAGATTTGGGGTTGTAAAGCTATTTTAAATGTCAAACGTCTATGCTTGAACCCAAATATCAAAAGTGCATCTTTGTGGGATATCCTAAGGAAACTGAAGGATACTATTTCTTCAATCCTACCAAAAACAAAGTGTTTGTTGCTTAGACAAAAGTCTTTCTTGAAAGAGATTTTGACTCTAGAAAAAGAAGTGGTAGAAGAATAGAACTCAAAAAAATTTGAGAACAACAACAGATCATTAAACCAGATATTGAACAACAATAGGTTCTACAAGTTGTTGCGGAACAATCATCTATTTTGGAAACACAAATTACAACAAATGGTGATATTCTACTTATGGATCAAGATGAGCTTAGGACTTATCAAGAAGCAGTGGCGAGCCCAGGATTTTAAGAAATGGCTTAAGGCGATAAGGTCTAAGATGGATTCCATGTCAAAAAACTAAGTATGGATCTTGGTTGACCCACCTAAAAGAGGTTAAACCTATAAGGTGCAAGTGGGTTTTCAAAAAGAAAACCGACATGGTTGGTAATGTACAAACATATAAAGGGAAATTATTTGTTAAAGGTTTTTGCCAAGTTCATGGTATTGACTATGATGAAACCTTTTCTCCTATTGTTATGTTTAAATCCATCCAGATCTTACTTGCAGTAGCTATATTTCATGATTATGAAATCTAGCAGATGGACATCAAAACAACTTTCCTTAATGGGAAACTGGAAGAGGATGTGTACATGACACAATCAGAAGGTTTTGTCAATCCAAAAGATGTTGGTAAGATATGTATACTAGAAAGAACCATTTATGGATTAAAGCAAGCTTCTCGAAGTTGGAATCTTCATTTTAATGATGCGATCAAAGAGTTTAGTTTTATAAAAAGTGAAGATGAGTCTTGTGTTTACAAGAAAATTAGTGGGAGCACTATTGTATTATTGGTACTATATGTAGATGACATACTTATCATAGAAAATGACATACCTACCTTACAATCTATTAAGACTTGGTTAGGAATTTGTTTTTCTATGAAGGACTTGGGCGAGGCTATATACATATTAAGAGTCAAAATCTATAGAGATAGATCAAGACAACTCCTAAGTCCAAGCCAAAGTACATGCATAGATAAAGTACTGAAAATGTTCAGTATGGAAGAACCCAAGAGTGGATTCCTACCTATGAGACATGGTATTTCACTCTCGAAGGAAATGTGCCATTCAACTTCATAAGAGAGAGAACATATGAGTAAGATTTCATATGCTTTGACTATTGGATCTATCGTGTATCTCATGCTATGTACTCTTCCAGATGTATCGTATGCTTTAAGCATGATGAGTCAGTACCAAGTAGATCCCTATGAAGGTTATTGGGTCGCAGTTAAAAATATCCTTAAGTACTTGAGAAGGACTAAGGATACATTCCTTACTTATAGAGGAGAGGAAGAGCTAAGTGTAAAAGGTTACACTGATGCTAGCTTCCAAACCAACAAGGATGATTCATGACTGCAATCAGGTTTTGTGTTTTTCTTTAATGGAGGCGTTGTGAGCTGGAAAGTTTAAAACAAGATACAATAATTGATTTTACAACTGAGACCGAGTATATTGCAACTAATGAGGCTGCAAAGAGGTTATTTCGATCAAGAAGTTCATATTTGAACTAGAGTTTGTGCCTAGCATATAAGATGTTATAGAACTTCGTTATAACAACAACAGAGCCATCGCACAAGCAAAAGAACCCAGATCTGGCTAGCGGTCCAAACATATACTTAGGCACTTCTATCTTATTATAGAAATCATTGATCGACGAGATGTGGAAATATGCAAAGTACGAACAAATGATAAAATTGTTGATCCACTAAGGAAGCCTCTGAAACAACAAAAGCATCAACGTCACACTAAGTCACTTGGTATTGGATATATGAGTGATTGGTCTTAGTGCTAGTAGGAGATTATTATAGTATGCCCAAATACCAATCATGAGATAATTGTAATTACATACTTGTTTTACCTTTCTTATTAATATAAGGCATTGTCATTATTATTTCAGTTTCTTGTTTTGTGTATATAAATAAACGGAATTGTAATAAAGTCATAAAAAAATATGATTATTCTTAACAAGTCCTTAGTCAAGTATTATTGTGGGCTTGGACAACAATAATGCATTGAGACTAATGAGTAGTTGATTGATAACAAAAGGTTGTTATTAACATAGAGATGTCAAAATCAATACATGAGTATGTGTTAGAGAACAACATATTGGGCTAACCCACTATGAGTACGTTTCTTGGACTATTATGTAATAGTCACAATATTACTCATAATGATAACTATGTCTATGGTCCTCAAACTTGAGATCATCATTGTCCAAACATCATGAGTTATGTATTTTGATATAGTCAAACGTCTACCATAATAGGTTGTACTATAAATACTAACGTTGGATATACCACAATCCATATAGTGGGAAATGGTTGATCAAGATAGGATTTATTCCTCCTACATAATGGAGTAATATCTCAGGCCTCTTGATGGAGTGAGACAAGAAATGCATGGCCATGCTCAAATAAGTTGATATGATATATCACACGTATTTGTTTATTGTAGTCTACTCAGAAAATCAAGAAATATGAGATTGGACTATACAAGTGTGACTATTCCATGACTTGTGTCCAATCTAGATATTAAGGATAAAATGATATAATACATGAAAAGATTATCACAGAAAGGTTATGTCAAATTGCGGCTTTTTGTAACTTAGGTAGCAATGATGCATTGCTAGATGCCACTCATTGCTTGTATTATTAGAAATGTTATAGTATTACTACTAACACTACAAGAACCTACAGGGTCACACCCTATGGTTAAAACGAACAAAATTGAAACACATTTGATATTGTGTTTACCTATCACATGAATTAAATTAATTGTTGAATTAATTTAATTTGATAGTTAAATATTAAACGAATTAAATGTGCAAGCTTATTGTACACAAATAGAGAACATAATTAAAATTAATATATGAATTTGATTCATATAAAATTTTAATAGAATATAGTTTATTGAAATTATTATACTAAATTATTATTATGATTTTAGTCAAACATTGGAATATGGTAGTTATAATTCTTTTTGGAAAGAATATAACGGTTTTTAATACTTTCATTTGTTATAATTCATTTTGGAAAGAATTAGGGAAAATGTGTTTTGGAAAAAAAGAAAATTGACAAAAAGAGTCTAGCAGTCGTTTTGGGAGGTTTTCCTCTGGAATAGTTCCAAGAGAGTTTTGCCGTTCGATTTAATATAGGGTGGACTACGTAGAGGTCAGAAAATTTTCGTTGTGGCTTGGAATCGACATCGAATCAGCAGCATCCTTTCATCAATTTCGGTTAAGAAGGTATATTTTCAACCTTATATCAACCCATTTTGTTCTTCGTACATGGATCCACGGTTGTGGATCGTCAGAATATTTTTTCCGCTGCACCACGGGGCGTACCGGTGATCCCAACACTATGAATGTCACAAATGAATAAATCCATAAATGGATCTAGGACAAATTCAACTTAAGTCATTTATGATGTATTATTAGATTAGACAATCACATCTATATGTTTATCTTCTGGGAGTCATCCACTCTTATACTTAAGATAATGTATCTTCCCAATTGGACTTGATAGATATCATAATAGTGTTTCAATTGTTTTATTCAATTTCAATTAAACTTCGGGCTGTTTAAATAATCTATTAATATAAGTTCTTTTCTCGCATTATGATCCAACTATATAATGTAACTTAATATAATTAAACATTAAATAATGAATGAATCAATATTTGCTTACATTTTATTTTAAGTGCAAAAACCATTTTAGATAAATATAAATAATATTAATGTATAATAAATTTTTTATTTAAATACAATACACTTAAATGGCATTAAATCTTAACAAGGAGGCTCTGCTTGTATCCGTAAGTTATGTGTATTCAACACAGTTCTAAAAAGACATTACCCTTCAAATTCAATCATTCCCAAACACGTGTCCTAGCAATCACAAGGTGTCCATCCATTCGTCTCGTGATCATTAAACACATCGCACTTTCATTAATTAAAGCAATTTAAAAGAAGTGCCATTATGCCTAAAATGAAAACCTTAACACCTACAAAATGCATATATGTCACACTATCACACAATCCTCATTTTCTACACGTATCATTAAATCACACAAATTGAGATGATGACCTTCATCTCAATTGAAGAATACGAATAGTCATCATTCGTTTTAGGAAAGTCACTTTATAATTTTATCTACGTTTGAAGGTACTTGCTATACATACCATACTGAAAAGTATCTCGCTCACCATGCAAAAAGTCACCTCACCCATTATAGTATCTCGCCAATCATAACACTTGCTAATATATAGCATGCTTAAACATAGAACCTCTCCAATCAACTTGACCAAAATAAAGGCCGAACTTTTTCTATACATGAAAAACACATGAAATTTTATCAAACATGAAATTTTATCAAATCTAATAAGTTTAATCACAACATAGTTGCCGGAAATATCAATCCAGTCATTGTCGCCTAATATATCAATCTCATTACGATTTTTTTTCCTTACTTTTTTTTTTTCATTGTCCCCAAATACATCAAGTTTTAGAACAAAGAAAAATCGAAATAGGGGGCAATATTAAAATTGCCGACGGTGCCAAGTCAAAACCCAACTATCAATCACCCTCATGTTGGCATGTTATATTATTAAGATTCGAAACAAATGTTCAAATAAATATTTACATATTTTATGCTCAATATATGTTTTGGTAAAGTTTGAAATTATTTTTTATATGTCTTACACAATGTTTAAAATTATTTATAGCCTCTCCCTAATCAATAAATAAGAGGGTAATGCACTTCAGTGCACTTGAACCCACTTCCTCCTGTATTGACAATAATATGCATACCATTTACACCGGTGTAAAATTAGTCATTTTATATATTTTTATATGATTAATATTTTAATGGTCCAACCATTGAATTTATTTATATAATTGTACTTGTTATACATGTAAAATTTCGAACTAATTCGATATTTTTATCATATCAATTTAAAATATTGTATATATCAATGTTTATTGAACGATGAAGTTTTTTTTACATAAATCATATAATTAGAAATTTTAAATTTACGTCAAATATAGCATTTACGATATATATAAATATTTAAATTATCAAAATATTAATTATATAAAAAATAAAACTTATTTTATTTTATTACAAGTAGATCCCTTCTATATTTCAATATATATCAAACATAAATACCCTAAAACTCGAATGTAATATTAAAATAAAAACCATGTGTAATAGCCCAAATTTAACCAGGCCTTAAAACAAAATAAAATAGATAAATAAATAAATATTTATTTATTAAACAGTCCAAGTCCAGGTTACAAAGACCAAACAGTAGGCCCAAATCAAATACCTCAGACCCATTACCCGTGTACCCAGTTACTACCCAACAGGCCTAAAACTACCCAACAGACCCATTTACACCCTTGACCCAAACAGAATACCAATAAACCAAACCCAAATAACAGAGGCCCAAAACTTAAGTTACCAGCTAGGGTTAAAAACCCTAGCTCTTTCTCCTCGCGCCGCAAACAGAAGATTCCAGAAGACATCCTTACAGACGTCTTTGCTCACGTCATTCCAGCTACCCTCCAGAAAGGCCATGATTCCAGACTCCGAGTCACGCCGAGATCAACGCCACCGTTAGACCATCGTCAGGCCTTCGTCATCGACGGATTCCTCGCGCTCACCTGCAAACAAGGGAAGAAATCGCAACAGACAGGGAACAAATATGGAAAGAAACGCAGCAAAAGCAAAACAAAGATAGAAAGAAATGAAAAGTTTTCTTTCCCCAGTTTATGTAATAACAACAATGGCTATAAAAGCCCGAATAAAAACAGTGTAAAGGGGACTTACGTTCTAAAAATACACACAGAGAAGCAATAAAAAATATAGAGGTTTAGCAAAAGAATTTATTTTTGCATATATATACAGAAAGCATCACAATCGATTGAATATTCAAAGGTGAAATTTTCTTTTAAATGCATGTACATATATATATTGCGAATGAAAAGGGGAAAAGGGAGACGAACCTTTTCTGATCTGCGCTGAAACGGGAAATTTCCCAGTTTCCGACCGCCACGCATGGCGATGTACAACGTATGCGTGAGCGCGTAAGCGTCTCGAGCGGTGGCTCGGCTCGACTGAGCTGTGCGATCCCAAATCCTCATTCAGAGGATTTCACTCTTTCTTTTTTTGAACCGGATGCAAAATGAATTTAAAACCAAAAGTTTGGCTTGTATAGCCTTGGTGAAACGGCATCATTTCTGCTTAACCTAATAAGCTCAAAACGGTGTCGTTTTAAAGCACGAGGATCGCAGCGTTGACCGTGACCGGGGAGGATCCGCATGTTTTTGGAAAATGGGTAAATTGCCCAATTGATCCTCCCGCGTTTTCTGAATTTTCAGTTTGATTTTATTTTATTTTTTTGACCCTAATATTTTATAATTATTTCAATTTAGTCCCAACGGTTATTAAAATACATTCTGGGAAACGGTGTCATTTAGGATTAGGGCAAATTGCCCAGTGAGTCCTTTGTCGTTTTTAACTCTTGCAAATCAGGCCCAAAATTTGTACTATTTTGCAAATTAACTTTATAATTTTGTTTAAATTCAATTTTAATCCTTTCTTTATTATTTTTAAATTTTTTATTTTATTTTATATATATAATTTATTTTTTAAAATTAAACTATACATATATTATTATTAAAATACCATGCATACATTTAAAATCTTTTATCATATATTATTTTCCTATATATATTATATTTTATTATATAACATTTATTATATGTTATTATTTTTTATATGTTATGTAATTATATATTATCTATCATATTATATGTTTTATATTATTCTTTATATTATTTATAATTTTTAAAATTTTAAATTATTATTATTAAATTATATTTTAACTTATATTACATATATATTTCATTATTAATTATTTATTATGTGATATCTTTATTTACTATATAATTATTCTCGTAAATTATTTTATATACTTTCTATTTTATATATTATTTTTCTTAAAAAACAAATATATTTTATTTTATATATAATAATTATTCTTTTGTAAATTTTTTTTATATTGTATATAAGATATTATTTTTAAATTATTAAATATCATATTTATATTATAAGTATATTTCGTTAACAATTACTCACTTTATTTTATATTATTATATATACTAATTCTTTTATATATTTTGTATATATCATTTATGTATTAAATGTTATTTTTATAATTATTATTTAATGTTATATTTTATGAACATGTATATTGATATTATACTTGTGTATCATGCATCATTTCTTAATTATTATTACGTATGTTTGTATGTTTTGCTTATCCATCTTCAATATAAGCTATGTGTATCTTTGTATATATGATTTTAAGCATGTATGCATTTAGTATATGATTTTTGTATTATTGCCATTGTATCGTTTAAACGCATGTTTTATTCGCTTATTATAGCAATATTCTATTCCATAATGATAATGTGATTCCTCATGCATTAATTAAAAACAAAATTCCAAAGTTTTCAAAAAATATAAAGGCAATGCTTGGTGTTTGGAAATTTCGATAAAAGTAGTGCCCTAACTTATTGGGTTGCAACTTTTCTCGTTGAGTTCAAATAATCAAGTACCCTTCTAAGTTTTTAAAAGGTTTTCAAAATGCGAGCAACTTTTTTGAAATTTCAAAGCAATATGTCCTAACTTACTGGATATGGCGTTTTGTTGTTTCGAGATTGGGATTTCCAAAATGGCTAACTTAGTGTCAAATATCTTAAAAATATTGTATCCTAACTTATTGGATGTAATATTTTGATTTATTTGATACAAGCGAACCGTAATTTTTAAAATCAAAAATATTAAAAGAGGATTGCATCTTAAAACTTTCAAATTTCCGACATTAAAGACATTTTGATAATTAATTAGGTATCAATTATTGGGCGTTACGAGGGTGCTAACCCTTCCTCGTACGTAACAGACTCCCGAACCCATTTTTTGATTTCGTAGACTGAAACTAATGATTTTAAAACAAAATGTTTTATAAGGTGATCCAATCACACCTAAAAAGATTGATGGCGACTCTCGTTTTCGTTTTTCTTAAAGTCGATTCCCATTTTCCAAAACTCGATTTAAAAAAGGTCTCGACAGCTGGCGACTCTACTGGGACTAATAAGAGAGTCAAGCCGTGTAATTGATTATCTCTTGTCTTAATGTCAGAAATTAAAATTTTAAAATTCAATCCTCTTTGCATTACATATGTTTGTATTATTGCATATGTTATATATTCTGATACGCATTGCATTTGCATGATCGTTGTGGTCACACCCTTAACTGGGAGTGAGAAGCTACGCCTTCATGAGGTTTTCGCCTCCGTGCATGATAGTGGATCACTTTCGGGATACATCCGTACCTATGGTTTCGTGAGATTTTCATCTCTGTGTAGCCATAGGGAAATGTATCCCCCTGAACTGAACTCGATTCAAATGAGTCTATAATGGGTGAGGATCAAAGAATCTGCTGGTTCGGGTACCTCAAACTTTAGAACCAACCTCATATAGAAAAAAAACCGTAAGAGCCCAACTTAGTTAAAGTTAAACCTTAGATATTACCCTTATTATCATTGAGATTTATTGATATCATGTGATACTGACTATTTATTTTCTTTTGTTTGCATAACATTTTTTGTATTTACAAAGGTATCGATTCACGGTCAGTCTCTAAGTTAAGAAGTTTTGTTATGGAGAACGGACTTCTTGATAGAGTGGAGGGCAACGCCGATGTTCATAGATGGTCAGAGCAAACTCATCTAGAAAAAGGAGATAGCATAACTATGGGATACGTGTCAGAGTTGTCAGATTATACTCGTATTAATATCACACAGAATAATCTCCAAGAGCTTAAGGAAATTTGGGATCAGTGGGGCAATGAAACTAAGCGGTTATTCTACGATAATTACGGAGATTTACCTTACTTGCTTGATATTTAGGTAAATAAGCACTTATTTCGAGCCCTTGCCCAGTTTTGGAATCCGGCGTACAGTTGTTTCACTTTTGGGGAAGTAGACTTGGTACCTACCGTGGAGGAGTACACTGCCTTACTTTGTTGTCCCAGGTTTCAGAGTGACAGGATCTATTCTCGACCTGCTTGTGTCCCTACCTTTTGGAAGAAATTAATGACCATTATGGGGATGAGCGAGCAATAGATCACAGCCAGAATTAAAGAAAATGGTGGGTGCAAGTGTATTTCGTGGGATGCTTTGAAAGATTTGATTTTGACGCACCCCGATGAGACAAAGAGGGTAGACATTTTTGCCTTAAGTTTGTATGGATTGATGATTTTCCCTAGGGCTTTGGGATATGTGGACGAGGCGACCACAGATCTTTTTCATCGACTCAGTAAAAGGGTCACTTCTGTTCCTGCGATTTTGGCAGAGACATTCAGGTCCTTAGGTGCATGTAGGAAGACTGGTGCAGGCAGGTTTATAGGGTGTGCTCAAGTTACTCATGGCTTGGTTTTACAGTCACTTCCGATTGATCGATGGGATTGTTTGTCGGGTTTTCTTCGAGAACTATTCCCCGTTGAAAGATATAGTAGCATCATCTAGGAAAGTGGATGTGCCAGAAGAAAATTGGATAGCGTTGCTTCGAAATGTTCAGGTGGGGAATGTTGAGTGGAGAGCTCCATGGATGGTTCCTGGAGAGATATTTTATCAATGCGGTAGCTTTGATTGGGTTCCCTTGTTGGGAATTTGGGGTGCCATTGGTTATGCCCATTTGCTCGTATTAAGGCAGCACGGATTGAGACAGTTTGTACCAGTGACTCATGGGTTGGCTCAGAGCGAGTTTGTATACAGAGGAGCTGATTACAAGAGGAAGGTTAGCGAGGTTTCTAGCGCTTGGAACAAGATTCGTCGATTGAAGGGAGTGGTCGTTGGTCCTATTACGACCCCGGAATATGTCGAGTGGAGGAGTCGAAGGATTAATGATAATGTCCCTATAACAAAAATGGAGAAAGCTCGACCAATAGAGGAATATTTGTAAGTAATACCCTCGGAGCTTGATATCATAAGGCAAGAATTTAAGAGAAAGAATTTAGAACTCGAAAAGAAGATAGAAAAGCTTGAGGAGGAGAAGATGTACCTGAGTCTAGATGTTTACCTGCAAAAGAAGGAGGTTGAAAAAGTTAGGAAGGAAAAGAGGAAGGTGAAGGAAGACCGAGATGATTTAAAAGAGGAGTATAAGAAAGCAGAAATATTTTTAAAGCAAGTGGGGTTAGGAAAGTCTTCAGAACAGTGGCAGAAAGAAGTTCAAGAGGAAAAAGCTAGAGCCGAGTATTGGGAGAGAAAGTTCCAAGAGATGCAGGCGCAAAATTTGGCATTAGAGAAAGAGAATAATGGGTTGAAGACTAAAGTAAATGAACTTGGAAGATCCCTTCGTTGGCATCGAAACCATGATCCTACGGTCGAGTTAGAGGAGCTAAAAAGTAAGGTTGAAGATTTGGAAGTGGCATTGCATGATGGTGAACTTCGGATTGAGCAACTCGAGGCTCAAAAAGATTGTATAAAAGGAGAACTCCATCAAGTTAAAGGTCAAGTCATGGATAGGGATTACATTATTGGTGAAGCTATAGCCCAGATCAGAGAGATTGCTGAATATATTCGAGACTTAGCATTACGAGCTGATGTGTTGAGTATAATGTACGAGTCAGCGTCTGATAAAGGTCAAGAGTTAGCCCTTTTATTAGACAAAGTTAGAACTTTGGGCATTAGGGCAAAGGCGTATTTGTAATCCATTTATATTTAAAGATATTTTTTTTCTAAATAAAGTTTTTTAAATGAGATTGAATCGAGATCGATGCCTTTTTGGATTCATGCATTTGCATTACATCACATCATATGCATTCAAAGTTATAGAAAGACCCTAATTAGTTAAAGTTTACTTCTAAAGGTAGAAAAGAAAATCTGGAAATAACACATCCTTACGGCACCCGCACTAAAACTAAAAGTATGGACCAAAGGTTCGAGTAATTGCAAAAAGATATGCAAGACCAATTGTAAGAGCAGTTGGCCAAGATGCAGAATGACATGAGGGAACAAATGCTGGAGGCTCAGAGGAATATGATGGCTGAAATGGCTCAGCTTCTAAGGGCCACTGATAAAGGGAAGGCCCCCATGGCTATTACTGATGAGGAGGGTGAGAATTGTCCTCCGGGTTTTACTCCGCCCCATGCGCCACCGCAAACTGAAGTACCTCCTAGAAGACCATCTGTCACTGTAAGGCCTCAACATGGGCCAGTTGATGCTAGGATTCATGTGAATTACCCAAATGGCTCGGGATTCAATTTGGGTGATAACCCTACTAATCCTCTCGTTCCTGATCTAGATATGGTGGAAAAGGAAGATTTGAAAGCCGAAGCTGCAAGGCAATTGGATGAACGCTGCAGATGGCTGGAAGAAAAATTTAAGACTTTGGAAGGCGCCGGCAATCATCATGGGATTGATGCCAAAGACTTAAGTTTGGTCCCAGACTTAGTGTTGCCTCACAAATTCAAGATGCCAGAGTTTGAGAAATATAATGGTACTACTTCCCTAGAGGCTCACATCACAATATTTTGTAGAAGGATGACTGGATACGTAAACAATGATCAGCTGTTGATTCATTGTTTTCAAGACAGTTTAGTGGGAGCGGCAGCCAGGTGGTACAATCAGTTGAGTTGGGCTAGAATAAATTCATGGAGGGATCTTGCGCAAGCCTTCATGCAGCAGTACAATCATGTGACTGACATGACACCAGATAGGATCACGCTTCAAAATATGGAGAAGAAGCCTAATGAAAGTTTTAGGCAATACCCACAACGTTGGAAGGAGGTGGCAATGCAGGTTCAACCACCACTGTTGGAGAAAGAAACTACCATGTTGTTCATCAATACTCTGAAGGCTCCATTCATCACTCACATGATTGGAAGCACTACCAAAAGTTTTGCAGACATAGTTATGGCAAGAGAGATGATAGAAAATGCCATAAGGGGAGGAAAAATTAAGGGGGAGCAGCCAAAAGATCGGCCCTAAGAAGGAAAGACAATGAGGTGAACAATACAAGTAGCTTCAACTTTAAAGCAGTCACGATTAGTCAACCTAAAGTAGCCACAGTTGGGCAACAGGGCTCTCAAAGGCAGGAATCTGGCACCAGGCAGGAGAGGATGCAATTTACGCCTATACCTGTGACATATCATGAGCTTTATCAAAGCTTATATGATGCGCATGCTATAGTCCCTTTCCACTTGAAACCATTACATCCTCCACATCCTAAATGGTATGACGCAAATGCCAGATGTGAGTACCATGCTGGAATATCGGGGCACACAATTGAGAATTTTACCGGATTTAAGAAAGCCGTAGAGAGGTTGATCAAGAACGGGGTTTTGAAATTTGATAGTACCCCAAATACGGAGAACCCTTTGCCAAACCATGACAATCAAGGAGTGAATGCCGTTGGCAAAGCTAGTGAAAGAAGGATGAAGGAAAATGTTGCTGAGGTAAAGATGCCTTTAAGGATAGTTTGGAAAGAAATGGTGAAGAGAGGGATGATAACCTCTGAGAAAGGAAGAGAAGAAATAGGGAACTACTATGAGTTCCATGGAAAAGAGGGTCATGAAACCCAAGATTGTGAAGAATTCAAAGCCTTGGTCCAAGGCTTAATTGATAATAAAGAGCTACAAGTTTTTGAAGGTAGCTCTTATAGAAGAGAAATAAGTGCGCTAGAAGGTGAACAAAAAGGAACCAGCCGGCCACGGATCATTATCTCCCTGCCAGGGAATAATGAAGTGGGGGCGCAAACCAGGCCCAAGGTCATCATCCATAAACCCACTACTTTCCCTTACAAATGACAAGAGGGTGCCATAGAGTTACGACTGTAGTGTAACAGTACCCGAAGGGGAGAGTATAGCCAGTGCATCTAAAGAAGTACAGAATGAAGGTTCCTATACAAGAAGTGGGAAGCGTTATGATGAGGGGGTATTAGAATAGAGCCCACGAAAACAAAGGATGTTGATGTCAAGAAGAAGAAAGAGACTGAAGTACCCATCAATGAACCGGTAAGGGAGGAGGAGGCTAAGGAATTTCTGAAGTTCCTTAAGCATAGTGAATATAGTGTGGTCGAGCAGTTGCGTAAGCAGCCGGCGTGTATATCAGTATTAGCCCTACTTTTGAGTTCTGTGGGGTATCGGGATGCATTGGTGAAGGTACTTAACGAAATATATGTCACCCACGACATATCCATTAACAAGTTGGACCGGTTGGTGAATAACATCAGTGCTGATAATTTCATCTACTTCAATGATGATGAAATTCCACCTGGGGGCATAGGGTCAACCAAGGCCTTGCACATCACTACTCGGTGCAAAGGATACACGCTCCTAAGTGTACCTGTTGATAACGGGTCAGCTTTGAACATCCTTCCATTATCCACGTTGAATAGACTACCTATTGATAGTTCGCATATGAAAACATGTCACAATATGGTAAGAGCCTTCGATGGAACTGAAAGGAAAGTAATGGGGCGAATTGACATCCCTTTGGAAATTGGGCCAAATACGTATGAAGTTGATTTCTTGGTGATGAATATCAAGCCCTCTTATAATTATTTATTGGGAAGACCATGGATACACTCGGCAGGAGCGGTGCCCTCCTCATTGCACCAAAAATTAAAATTAGTGACAGATGGACGGTTAATAACCATTAATGCGGAGGAAGACATTATAGCAACAGTCACTAGCAAGGCCCCTTATGTCGAGGTAAGTGAAGAAGCTATTGAGTGTTCTTTTCGCTCTTTAGAAATCATCAACGCAACTTTCATTTTGGAAGGAAGTGAGGCGCCGGTACCCAAAATGTCTGGAGCTACAAGGATGGCCCTGCAAATGATGATGGGAAAAGAAGCATTGCCTGGAAAAGGAGCATTGCCTAGAAAAGGACTAGGAAGACAGTTGCAAGGAGGGATTCAAATCCCAAAGCTGATTGAGAAGAAAGATCACTTTGGTTTGGGCTTCAAGCCAGACCATAAGCACAAGAGGTAAGAGATTGAGAAGCGCCAAGCGAGAAGAAAGGCGCGTTTGAATGGAGGAGAAGTGGAGTGGAAACCGATGACATTCCCATCTATATCCAAGTCCTTTAAGTCAGGAGGGTTACTGGTAGAAGAAAGTCATCAAATTAATGCTGTACATAATGAGAGATTGGAGCAAGAAAACCTGGAGGGCATTCGCCCTTACGAACCGAGGAGCTCTCTGAATAATTGGACTACGAAGGATCTTCCTGTAGTCTTTAGGAATTTTTCAGAGTAATTCTCGAAACATATCTATTACTCTAGGGCCTAGGAGTAGTAAGATTACATTTGTGAAAATAGGCTTATGTTCATCTATTATTATTTAAATAAAACATAACTTTTATCAATTTAAACGAGTATTGTTTCGCTTTTTATCAACCAATATTCCTTTAAATTTTGGCAATTCTTATTCTTTTATTCATAGCACATAAACAATCATTCTTAGATTCATTCATTCTTTGTATATTCTTTCATACCCCCACAGGTCCCTAGATATAAATGATATGAGCAATCGAGCATCGCTGTTCTCGATTTCTCTTGCGAGCAAGACATGTGTTTAGAGGAACCTCAGGATTTTGAAGATGTTCAAGATTGTGATGTATCTCTCGATCTGTTAAGAATGGTAAAACAGGAGGAGAAACAAATCATGCCACATGAGAAAGAGGCAATAGAGAATATAGCCCTAGAGGAAGGGAAAGAGCTGAAAAATAGAACACTGATTACCAAGGATACAAGGCATAGTCTGGTTGAGTTACTTCGAGAGTTCAAAGATATCTTCGCCTGGTCATATCAGGATATGCCTGGATTGAGTACTGAAATTGTACTACATCGTCTTCTGATAAGACAGGATTGTAAGCCAATCCAACAGAAGTTGCGAAGAATGAGGCCAGATATTGTTCTGAAAATAAAAGATGAAGTCAAGAAGCAGTTTGATGCAGGATTCTTGCAAGAAGTGAAGTACTCCGAATGGGTAGCTAGCATTGTGCCTGTTCCTAAAAAGGATGGGAAGGTACGGATGTGTGTTGATTACAGAGACTTGAACAAAGCAAGCCCAAAGGATAGTTTTCCTTTTCCACACATAGACACTTTAGTAGACAACACAGCGAGATATTCGTTGTTCTCTTTCATGGATGGTTTCTCAAGATACAATCAGATAAAGATGCATCCAGAAGACATGGATAAAACTACCTTCATAACCTTTTAGGGCACATTTTGTTACAAAGTAATGCCGTTTGGATTGAAGAACGCAGGGGCAACATACCAACGAGCCATGGTGAACTTGTTTCACGACATGATGCATAAGGATATTGAGGTGTATGTTGATGATATGATTGCCAAGTCGCGTACAGAAAAAGAGCACATTTAGGTCTTAAGAAGATTGTTCTTGAGGTTGAAAAAATTTCAGTTGAAGCTCAATCTATCAAAGTGTACCTTTGGAGCCAGATCGGGAAAGTTATTAGGCTTCGTAGTCAGTGAAAAAGGAATTGAAGTCGACTCAGACAAGGTCAGAGCTATACGAGAGTTACCTCCACCACATACTTAGAAGGAAGTTCGAGGATTCCTAGGAAGGTTGAATCACATCGCTCAGTTCATTTCACAACTGACCGAGAAATGAGATCCTATCTTTCACCTCTTCAAAAAATACAATCAAGGTACTTGGGACGATGAATGCCAGAATGCTTTTGAAAAGGTCAAGCAGTATTTGTTGAATGCTCTGGTATTATCTCCACCTAGCCCAGATAAAACGATTATCATTGTACTTGTCGGTGTTCGATAATTCTATGGGATGTGTGCTTGGTCAACATGACGAGTCGGGGAAAAAGGAGAAGGTAATTTATTATCTCAGTAAAAAATTCACTGACTGTGAAATGAGATATTCACCAATTGAAAAGTTGTGTTGTGCGCTGATTTGGACCACCTGGAGATTAAGATAGTACATGCTATACCATACCACTTGGCTCATCTCAAAGCTGGATCCATTGAAATACATGATGGACTCAACGCTCTAAATGGGAGAATGGCGAGATGGAAAATTTTACTTTCAGAGTTTGATATAGTCTACATAAGTCAGAAGGCTATAAAAGGAAGTGCGGTAGCTGACTTCTTGGCTAGTAGAGCTCTAGAGGATTATGAGCCATTGAACTTTGATTTTCCAAATGAGGAGTTAATGTGTATAGCGATGACCAAAGATTCTCCATGGAGGCTCAATTTTGATGGGACTTCTAATGCAGTTGGAAATGGAATTGGGGCAGTCTTGGTATCCCTCAATGGAGATCATTACCCATTCACGTGCAAGTTAGACTTTGATTGTACGAATAATATGGCTGAATATGAAGCATGCATCATGGGACTTCAAGCAGCCATAGAGCGAGGTATAAAAACCCTAGAAGTATATGGAGATTCTGCGTTGGTAATTTATCAGCTTAGAGGTGAATAGGAGACAAGAGACCCTAAATTGATCAATTATCGAAAGGTAGTTTTGGGGTTACTTGAGGAGTTCGATGACATCACCTTCAATTATCTCCCACGAGACGAAAATCAGATGGCAAATGCTTTAGCAACCTCGGCCTCAATGATTAAGGCAAATAAAGAAGACGAGGTGAGACCAATTCAAATGGAAGGGGACTGTATCAACTATGCCAAGAAATACCATAAGTGTCAAATTTATGGGGACAAAATTCATGTGCCACCTTCACCTTTAGATGTTATGACTTCTCCATGGCCCTTCTCTATGTGGGGCATGGATGTCATTGGACCAATATCACCGAAAGCTTCGAATGGACATCGGTTTATCTTTGTGGTAATTGACTACTTTACAAAATGGGTAGAGGTCGCTTCTTACGTGAATGTTACTAAGTTAGCTGTGAGTCGATTCTTAAGAAAGAGATTATTTGTCGGTATGGAATACCTGAGAAGATCATATCCGACAATACATTGAACTTAAACAACAAAACGATAGCAGAGGTTTGCGACCAGTTCAAGATCAAGCATCACAATTCTTCCCCCCTATCGTCCAAAAATGAATGGGGCAGTGGAGGCCGCCAACAAGAACATTAAGAAAATAGTGGGAAAGATGACTGAGACATATAGATATTGGCATGAAAGTTACCGTTTGCACTCCTAGCCTATCGAACATCTGTCAGAGCCTCTACTGGGGCAACCCCATTTTCGTTAGTTTATGGAATGGAAGCAGTGTTACCTATTGAAGTAGAAATACCTTCTCTTCTAATTTTGATAGAGATAAAGTTAGATGAAGCTAAATGGGTTCAATCCCGATATGACCAGTTAAATTTGATTGAGGAAAAGAGCTTAAGGGCCATCCGACATGGCCAGATGTATCAGAAACGTATGATGCGGGCTTATGATAAGAATGTTTGCCCAAGAGAATTCCATGAGGGGGACCTCGTACTAAAAAAGATCCTTCCCATTTAGAAGGGCTTTAGAGGAAAATGGATGCCAAATTGGGAAGGGCCGTATGTCATGAAGAAGGCTTTCTCTGGAGGAGCGTTGATTTTGACAGAAATGGATGAGAAAAGCTTACCCAATCCAGTGAATTCAGACTCAATCAAAAAGTACTTTGTCTAAAGGAGAGGAGAATCCACGGTGAAAACCCGCAAAGGCGCTTTGAATTTTCATAAAAAAAAAATAGAGAGGCCAAGGTGAAAACCCGCAAAGGGCGCCTTGTGACCAAAGGGGTTTTGAGTTGAAAACCCGAAAGGGCAGCTCAAATTTTGAAAGGCATACAGCAATCTTACTATATTTGGCTCAACCAAGAGTGAAGCACGTCAACAAAGTACTTTGGATCTTTTAAACACATGTTGAACTCAAGAAAGATTCCATGGTGTATAGACGCTCAAGCGGCGATATTTAGAGCATCTAACTTTTATCCTTTTTGCTATCTTTAAATTCTATTTCTTCTCAAAGATATGCTATCAAATTTATCTCCTTTGTATTTTTAACAATTCATTCAAATCTAATTATTCTTAGAGATTTATTCATTTTCCATCATTCTTTAAGTATGTTGCATTGAAATAATGATAGATGAACTAAAATGTCTTCACAAATGAAGTTTTGTGCATTACTTTGGGAATTTCTAGATAATGCAAGAAACTAAAACAGGACAATTGTTCAAGAAATTCACATAAGTAAGGAACGAAGGAACTCGAAGAATTTCTTTCTTCCAGTCCAAAAGAAAAAATGGACAAAACCAACGATTCAATTCTAGGGAAGATTATTTTGCAGACATTTTCAGTGGATTATAGCATTTGAGGAAGGATACAGGCCTACAGGCTGAGCAAGAGTATACTTTGAGAAAAGAAAAGATAAATGAAGGAATGAGTGATGACGTCTAGGATAGGGGTCATATTCATAACATTTTTGCATCATAGCATGTTTAAATTAGGAACATTCGACTTACTTCGATCATAGCATCCTAATTATCAGGCATAATCATTATACAGGTTAACAAATATGGCACGCCTTAATCCCCTAAGCAGTAGGGTAATAGGCTGCAGCATAACAGATCTAACCTTCAAATATTTATACTAAAAAAGATCTAAGATGATTTAGCATTCTTATATTTACAAGGAACAAATCGAGGACATAGCAGATTTGACTCTCAGATGTTCTCAAAATGATTTGGTATCCTTGTGTTTACAAGGAACAAATTGAAGACATAGCTGATTTGGCTTTAATGTGTTTACGTTGAAGCAAGTCTAAGATGATTTGGCATCTCTGTATTGTCAGAGAACAAATCGAAGTTTAGCGTCTCCATATTCGACGGAGGGCAGACACATGGTAGATCTCACCTTCAGATATTCATATTGAAGTAGATCCAAGATGATTTGGCATTCTTGTGTTTACAAGGAACAAATCTAGGACATAGCAGATTTGACTCTCAGATGTTCTCAAATAGATCCAAGATGATTTGGTATTCTTGTGTTTACAAGGAACAAATCGAGGACATAGCAGATTTGACTCTCAGATGTTCTCAAACAAATCCAAGATGATTTGGTATTCTTGAGTTTACAAGGAACAAATCGAGGACATAGTAGATTTGACTCTCAGATGTTCTCAAATAAATCCAAGATGATTTGGCATCCTTGTGCTTACAAGGAACAAATCGAAGACATAGCTGATTTGACTTTCGCGTGCTTACGCTGAAGCAAATCTAAGACGATTTGGCATCTCTGTATTGTCAGAGAACAAATTGAAGAAGTAGATTTGCCATCTCTGTGTTCGGCGGAAAACAGATCAAAGATACTAACATGACAGTCATAAGTTTGCGAGAAGCAGATTGAAGACCATGATTTGATAAGACCGGTCAAATTTGGTCTTTCTGAGTCTTTGCTCAATTCCTGTTGCACAGCAATGAGCAAAGAAGGGCAGCTGTAATAGCCCAAATATAACCGGGCCTTAAAACCAAATAAAATAGATAAATAAATATTTATTTATTTATTAAACAGTCCAAGTCCAGGTTACAAAGCCCAAACAGTAGGCCCAAAATCAAATACCTCAAACCCATTACCCGTGTACCCAGTTACTACCCAACAGGCCTAAAACTACCCAACAGACCCATTTACACCCTTGACCCAAACAGAATACCAATAAACCAAACCCAAATAACAGAGGCCCAAAACTTAAGTTACCAGCTAGGGTTTCTAACCCTAGCTCTTTCTCCTCGCGCCGCAAACAGAAGATTCCAAAAGACATCCCCACAGACACGTTTGCTCACGTCGTTCCAGCTACCCTCCAGCAAGGCCACGATTCCAGACTCTGAGTAACGCCGAGATCAACGCCGCCTTTAGACCATCGTCAGGCCTTCGCCATCGATGGATTCCTCGCGCTCACCTGCAAACAAGGGAGGAAATCGCGACAGACAAGGAACAAATATGGAAAGAAACGCAGCAAAAGCAAAACAAAGATAGAAAGAAATAAAAAGTTTTCTTTCCCCAGTTTATGTAATAACAACAATAGCTATAAAAGCCCGAATAAAAACAGTGTAAAGGGGACTTACGTTCTGAAAATACACATAGAGAAGCAATAAAAAATATAGAGGTTCAGCAAAAGAATTTATTCTTGCACATTTATACAGAAAGCATCACAATCGATTGAATATACAAAGGTGAAATTTTCTTTTAAATGCATGTATATATATATTGCGAATGAAAAGGGGAAAAGGGAGACGAACCTTTTCTCGATTCTGCTAAACGGAAATTTCGATTTGACCATGATGCGCGCATGGCGACGTACACGGTGGCGAGTGAACGCGTGAACTTCTGAGAACGGTGGCTCGACGGAGCTCTGGTGCCAGTCCCAGATCCTCATTCAGAGGATTTCACTCTTCCTTTTTTTGAACCGGATGCAAAATGAATTTAAAACCAAAATTTTGGCTTATATAGCCTTGGTGAAACGGCATTGTTTCTGCTTAACCTAATAAGCTCAAAACGGTGTCGTTTTAAAGCACAGGATCCGCGCGTTGACCCGTGACTCAGGGAGGATCCGCGTGTTTTTGGAAAATGGGTAAATTGCCCAATTGATCCTCCCGTGTTTTCTGAATTTTCAGTTTGATTTTATTTTATTTTTTTACCCTAATATTTTATAATTATTTCAATTTAGTCCCAACGGTTATTAAATTACATTCTGGGAAACGGCGTCGTTTAAGATTAGGGCAAATTGCCCAGTGAGTCCTTTGTCGTTTTTAACTCTTGCAAATCAGGCCCAGAATTTGTACTATTTTGCAAATTAACTTTATAATTTTGTTTAAATTCAATTTTAATCCTTTCTTTATTATTTTTAAATTTTGTTATTTTATTTTATATATATAATTTATTTTTTAAATAAAACTATCCATATATTATTATTAAAATACCATGCATACATTTAAAATCTTTTATCATATATTATTTTCCTATATATATTATATTTTATTATATAACATTTATTATATGTTATTATTTATTATATGTTATGTATATTATATATTATCTATCATATTATATGTTTTATATTATTCTTTATATTATTTATAATTTTTAAATTTTTATATTATTATTATTAAATTATATTTTAACTTATATTACATATATATTTCATTATTAATTATTTATTATGTGATATCTTTATTTACTATATAATTATTCTGTAAATTATTTTATATACTTTCTATTTTATATATTATTTTTCTTAAAAACAAATATATTTTATTTTATATATAATAATTATTCTTTTGTAAATTTTTTTATATTGTATATAAGATATTATTTTTAAATTATTAAATATCATATTTATATTATAAGTATATTTAGTTAACAATTACTCACTTTATTTTATATTATTATATATACTAATTCTTTTATATATTTTGTATATATCATTTATGTATTAAATGTTATTTTATAATTATTATTTAATGTTATATTTTATGAACATGTACATTGATATTATACTTGTGTATCATGCATCATTTCTTAATTATTATTACGTATGTTTGTATGTTTTGCTTATCCATCTTCAATATAAGCTATGTGTATCTTTGTATATATGATTTTAAGCATGTATGCATTTAGTATATGATTTTTGTATTTTGCCATTGTATCGTTTAAACGCATGTTTTATTCGCTTATTATAGCAATATTCTATTCCATAATGATAATGTGATTCCTCATGCATTAATTAAAAACAAAATTCCAAAGTTTTCAAAAAATATAAAGGTAATGCTTGTGTTTGAAAATTTCGATAAAAGTAGTGCCCTAACTTATTGGGTTGCAACTTTTCTCGTTGAGTTCAAATAATCAAGTACCCTTTTAAGTTTTTAAAAGGTTTTCAAAATGCGAGCAACTGTCTTCAAATTTCAAAGCAATATATTCTAACTTACTGGATATGGCGTTTTGTTGTTTCGAGATTGGGATTTCCAAAATGGCTAACTTAGTGTCAAATATCTTAAAAATATTGTATCCTAACTTATTGGATGTAATATTTTGATTCATTTGATACAAGCGAACCATAATTTTTAAAATCAAAAATATTAAAAGAGGATTGCATCTTAAAACTTTCAAATTTTTGACATTAAAGACATTTTGATAATTAATTAGGTACCAATTATTGGGCGTTATGAGGGTGCTAACCCTTCCTCGTATGGAACCGACTCCCGAACCCATTTTTTGATTTCGTAGACCAAAACTAATGATTTTAAAACAAAATGTTTTATAAGATGATCCAATCACACCTAAAAAGATTGGTGGCGACTCCCATTTTCGTTTTTCTTAAAGCCGATTCCCATTTTCCAAAACTCAATTTAAAAAAAGTCTCGACACCATGTATATACTTCAGAAAAAAATTTTAAAAGAAGAAAAACCATGTACAACATAGCCGACATATGCACGTGCTCCAACAAAAACCATTGGTTGTCTTTACACGTTGTCCGAAACTAAACATATAGTTCAATGCACGTCGTCCATGCTATCTTTGCCCTGTTTATAAGCTTATATAAAATAAAAATAGTTAAACTTAAAATTAGAAAAATAAATAATAATTCTTGTAAAATTAAATTACTTCGTAATAAGAAAAAAAAAATTCCCTTCCTTTTATTGAAAATAAGTCATGGAAATGACTAAATATTATTATTTGAATTTGTTTATTGCTAACTCATATATTAAAACATGTGTAAAAAATAATACTCCTACCAAACATATAGATTTCTTGTTGTTATTGTGTTAAAAGAACATTATTTTTTGAGTATAATATCAAATTTAACCCTCAATATTTACATGTGTTATCAACTTGACCCTTAGTCATTTTTTAGCTAAATTTTATCACTGACCTTTCAAAAAGAGTTAAATTGCTTTCTTTAACGGAAATGCTAACTAAAATCTTAATTTTTTAACGATGATGGTGTGTCAAACCTCATGTACTTCATGCTAAAATGATATTATTTGTCATATATGTCGCATCAACAAATAATTTAATAATTATAAAAATTTCAAAATTCAAAAAATATAAAGTTTATTAAAAATAAAAAATAATTATAATAAAGTATATGTAGATTGCCATGTGGATTATCATATTTAAAAACTTAACGTTATAGTCAATATTTTTCTTAAAAGTCAACAAGACTATTTTTAAAAGGCTAATGGTTAAAGTCTACTCTTTTAAAAAGTTAAGAGCTAAATTTAATTATTTTAAAAATAGGCTAATGCTTAATTGTTATCAGAGATATGCTGTAACAAGTGCTTAAAAAAAAGTAGGAAATCAAAATACACAAAAACACAACAAATGTTCAATATCAATCTACATTTTCAAGGTTTTACTTAATGAAAACAATTATTTAAGTTCAACAAATAGTTTGATTATTGTAATCTCGCCTTCCTACATCTAGAATGAATTTACTCACTAACTAAATCTTTCCAACAAAAGGCTTAAAATAGCTAACTAATAAAACTGTTTAATAGTAAAACTTCACACTCAATAACTTTCCTAAGAATGAAATGGTATGTGCACACTCTATTTGGTGAAAGCACTAGTGAGAATGAAGCTTCAATGTTTATAGATTTATGAAGTGAAACTTCACTCCTTTCAAAATCATCAATTTCAATCTTCAAGATAGAGTACCATATGTTAAATGAGGATAATGTTGATCTATCTAACTTTTAAGTCCATCTTCAAATCTCCTTCTTTTAACATCTTCTCAAATAAATAAAGGTATTCCTTGGAACATTTCAACTTTAATATATTCTAGTTTCCTTTCATAAAAAAATTATCATATTTTTGCTACAATTTACACCATGTAATACATGAAAAAAAACTGTCAACCATAAATAACAATAAGCTTTCATGACTTGTTATAGCGCAAGTTGCAACTAGTTATAGCAACAAGTTGCACTAACAATTTTTCCCTTTGACATTTTTTACTATAGAGAAAATAAATATAAACTCCATATAAAAATTAAGTACAAAAATAGTTTCACAAGTCTAGATAAGGTAAATGCACCATACATTTTAGTAAACCAAAATAAAAACCAAAAAACACAACAAAGCAATCTGAAAAAGGTTAGTATTTGGTATAGTTGCAGTGTACTTTTTTTAATTCCAAAAGTAAACTTAAAAAGTTGTCATGTGTCTCATTTATTTTTTTATATATTTTTAATATTTTATTATACACTATTGGACACTTCTCATCACCCCAACCCTACTTAGAGGAGTATCACAATCAATAAAACCGTATGATTTGGTGCCTCACTTATCCTCATCACATTTTTATGTAGCATCATTGACTTGTTTCCCTTTCTTCAACTTATTAAATAGTTTTGTAATAGCCCCTTTTCAGTGAAATCGGAGCAGTGATTTTGAGACCACAAATTTGAAGTCAGAAAAATTATTTTATTATTATTTTATGGTCTACAGTATGATAGTACTACCATATAAAAATTTCCTTAAGAAATTTTACCGTTTGCATGCTCAATTTGATAAAAAGGACTAAATCGCATAAAGTGCAAAAGTTGTGTTCTAATAGATAAATGTATTAAATAGCTATAGAATTTTAAAGTGGAAGTCCTTATATGGTAATTTGACCATTTAAGTTGATAGTGGATGTACATGGCTTGGAAATTGTGTGAATATTAATGTTTTTAGAGGTTAATTAAGTAATTAAATAATAAATGATAAATTAATAAAACAAAAGAAAGCTTTCATCTTTTATATTCTATCTTGAACTGAAACAAAAAGGGAAGGAAGCCATTTTTGTTTTTTACATTCGGCCAAGCTTATCTAGCTCAATTAGGTATGCGTTTTTTTTAAATTATTTTTATGTTTCTGGGATCGTTGTAGCTTAATCTAGCTAGCCCGGGGAATAATTTATGAAACTATTAAACTGTTAGGGTTTTACCATTGATGAACATGCCTAGGTTTTGAAGTTTGATGATAGAAAATGAATGGTTGTTGTTGTATAAACAATTTTTGTAAAGGAATTTTTAGTGAAATTGTCAAATAAGGACTAAATTGAAAAATAGGAAATATTACATGGTGAAATTATGAAATAATTGAAGTATAGTGCATGCTAAGGACCTATTTGATATTCGGCCCTAGTGTGTTGTGATGAAATTGTGTAAATTTCTATTTTTATGAACTACGGACTAAATTGCAAAGAACTAAATGCATAGGGGCAAAATGGTAATTTTATCAAAAATATGTTTTGGACTAATTCGAATGAAAAAAATATATTAAATTAAATTAAATTTATCCGTATAGATCAAGACATACCTCGTACGGATTTAGATCGAGGCAAAGGAAAAATCTCAGATTAATCACCTCTGTATCTACATATACTCTTCGAGGTAAGTTCGTGTAGTTAAATTGAGTATTTATATGTTTTAATTGAATTATATGTATGTGATTTGTATAATTGCCATGTATAAATATCGATCGCATATCCGATGACGTACAACGATTTATCGAGTCTCGTTTGAACCTTAGGAATTCATAGGATACAAATGACATGTCATTAAGGTTACTGATTTGGTTGTGGTCCTGCATGCGTTGCGGACACACCATAGCTCGTATGAGCTTACTGATTTTAGCTCGTGAGAGCTTACCGATTCACAACTCGTTTGAGCCTACCAATTTACAGCTTGTGAGAGCATACAGATTCATAGCTCGTTTGAGTATACATGTACAAGAATTGACGGATTACAGTTTATCACACTATGTGTTAGCTATCCTGAGTATCCAACGATATTCTAAATGGTTCAACAAGCAATGTTATGATACGATAATACATGAGTTCGATACGAACTATTATAGGTATACATATGAATTACATGGAAAATTATATTATGCGTATATAGATATATGAAATGGATGATACATGTATATGGAATTTGACTAATTGTTGAGCTCATCCATGACTTGGTTTATATATTTGTTTACATGACTAACATGGTTAATGTATATGTGCTTAGGCATTTGGCCAATATATGTTGGGATATACTTTGTTTACTTACCTTATATGTAATTAAATGGTAAATTAAATTCTATGTTATACAAACTTACTAAGCTTAAATGCTTACTCTGTGTACTTTCCGTGCTTTAGTGAATCAGAAGCTCGTTTGAGTTAGAAGCTTGTCGGAGCTATATCACACTATCCATCGGCTCAATTGGTAATTTCGGTTGGTTTAAGTTTGGTTATAATGACATATATAGGCTATTTTGGCTAATGTTGGCCTATATGTTTTGTTGTAATTGTGGCCATGTGATTTGGCTTGTGTTTTGCTATATTTTGGTATGTATATAGATAGCTTTATCATGTTGATGTGTGGTTTGATGTGGTTGAATGATGAAAGGTAAAATGATAGTTATATGAGCATTTTCTATAAGTGTTTTGTGAGTTGATAAATTGGTTGTAAATTGGTACCTTGTTGTGTAAGACATATATGTCTAATTATGTTAGAAATTGAAAGGCATGTTTAACATCAATTGGTATGTTGATAAAGTGATTTACATGTTAAGTAATGATGCAATTATGCATATAATTTAGTTGAACATTTGGTTATATTAAATACATAGTTAACCATTTTTATAATTGTCATTTGAGGTGTCTAACGACATATTGGTTGTATGTGAATATACTACATGTTTAAGGCTTGATTTTTGCTTGTTTTGGATGCCTTAATATGGATTGTTTATGTGAACAATGTTGAGTATAGGTGGATGCTAAATTGGGTAAGAAATATGGCTTGTAAAATGGCCTATTTTCGTCCATACGGGCAGAGACACAGGCGTGTGTCTCAGCCATGTATGACACACGGGCGTGTCTCCTGACCGTGTGAGTCACACGACCTAGCCACAGGGCCGTGTGACCCCTACAGCTTTGAAAATTTTTAATGTTTTCAAAAAAGTTCTCTGAGATTCCAATTTAATCCCGACTTGTTTCTAATGCGTATTTTGGGCCTTGAGGGCTCGTATATGGAACAATATGAATGATTTTGTTTTGTTTTTTTATATGAATATTGATATGTTTTGAATTGTTGAAATTTCTATTTGTTTGATCTGTAAACTCTAGTAATGCTCCGTAACCCTATTTCGACGATGGATACGGGTTAGGGAGGGTTACAAGTTTGGTCTTAGTTGGAGGAGCTTCAAAATAACCATATTTATTTGTAATAATCTTTTGTATTATCAAAAGTTGGAATGTAACACTCCTCACCTGACCCGACCATCAGGTCTGAGCTACAATATGCTACATTTGTTGTCGAAGTAACTATAATCAAATTATAGTAAAATGTTTACATGCATATCTAATTCAATGCCAAACATCTTCATTTATAGTTAAACAATCAAAACTGAGCCTTAATCGAGCTTATGAAAGCTCTTTTGTCAATCCGAGCTTGAAATATGACTAAATCGCAAAGTTTTAAAATTTTAGGGCCGACATCGTGACATAACCTTCTCTACGTCGTGGTGTCGCCACATAGTTTTTCATGTCGTAAATTCAGACCACATGATGTCGCAACGTGACTCACTATCGACTGATGTTGCGACGAGATAGGTTGCTCGTCAAGATGTGGACTCTATTTTTGGTAAAAATGAACCATTTGGTACCTATTTCAAAGCTTCCATACATTCCTATCGATATGTTTAACAATTACTAAATTCAATTGAATCAAAACATACCTAAAACATATAAATTCACTTCTATCACTCAAATTCAACTTTTTAAGAAAGCATTCAATACATATAAATCAATTAAACTCGACCATTTCAATATCGTTAGGGTCTACCAACCAAAACATTCATTTTTTTTATTCTTTACTATGCCAAATCTATCAAACATGCCATTTCCTTACATTATATCCACTTATGAACATATATACATATCTATGACATGAAAGCATTAAGCATAACAATCAACTATAAAAAATTAAACTACATCTCACAAGCATACTTCAACTTACTGATGTTCATACAGTTTTCATCTCATTCCATACCAATTCTTAAGCCATACACATCTCAAGCTTATCAATCAAAATGTGTCATTTCAACAAGGCATCTCTATTGCGAAAACATGCATAATATACTCAATTACCATAGGCAACATAACATACCAAGCTTTTCAATTCACCACAACTTAAATACATTCAAATAACATCACAACACCTTATATATACATGCTACAACCCTAAACTTAAAATGACCAAATAGTTACCGATTCGGTGATAGAATAGTATAAGCTTCGAGATAATCTGGCTTGACTTGTTTTGTAAGGTAACAATCTACAAGGAAAAGGGGAAACAAATAGTTACAATACTTAGTAAGCTTATATGGAAATTAAAACTTAATCATTTAAGCATAAAAAATTATTTTATTACCTACCAAATTAACTTTCCTTAGAACTTGAATACATATACATGCAACATCACCAAAAATCAAATACGTTGGTTATGTTCTCAACTCATAATACCTTTAACACTTGAAACATAATCACATAGCAATATATATGTCAAGTATCATCAATACCAATTCATTTTCAATTCATAATTTAAACTCCATTTTCAATCAATTGAACATCGCCCAGTGGAACTATATTCAAACAGACTCGAATTCACGAGAATGTAATCTCACACAAGCTAACAATATTTCAGAGTTGCTCACACAAGCTAACATTTTAATGGAATTCCTCACACAAGTTGACATTGTATTAAGGTTACTCATTCGGGCTTAACCAACGATACGTATAATTCGAGAATCTCATAAATTCAAGATCTCGTAACATAATGTAAATCCCTGATCAATTACGTATATAACCCTAATGTCATGTCATACATATCCTAGCCTTTTACTAAGTTCACTCAGGCATCGTTTCCGTATAAATAACATTATTGTTTCCTGTACATCATTTTAGTTCTCAGATAAGATATATATTCAATCAAAATTCTCCTTCACATTCTATTCTATTTTCATATAACCAATATTTTCATGAATTTACAATTCAGTCCTTTTTAGTTATAAGTGCTAAACTGGTTAATTCATTTTAATCCAATACATAAATAAAATATAACACCAATCAACATAACATAAAATAAATTAGTAAGTTCCATATAAACTTACCTAGTCAAAGCAACAAATAAATTGAATCTTCAATGACTAATCAACATGTTTTGCTTTTTCTTGATTATCTCTAGTTTGATCTAATTCTCTGGTCAAGAAAACAAAGTTGTTGAGTAAAGGTTGTGAAGCTTACCTATCCTACGTACTAAATTCAGGAAACAAAGATTTAAGGGTTTAGGATATCCACCTCGTGAAGGATTTTCCTAATGTGTTTCCAAAGGAGCTATCCGATTTGTCGCTAGATTGAGAAGTTGAGTTCAATATTGAGGTTTATCTCGGTACCACACCGGTGTCCATTGCACCTTATCGCATGGCACTAAAAGAACTCAAAGAGTTAAAGATCCAATTACAATAGTTGTTGGATTGAGGGTCTATTCGACCGAGCGTATTACCTTGAGGTGCACTGATGTTGTTTGTAAAGAAAAAAGATGATACCTTGAGGTTGTGTATCGTTTATCGACAGCTAAATAAGTTAACCATCATGAACAAGTATTCATTGCCTCAGATTGATGACCTATTTGATCAGTTCAGAGGAGCGACAGTGTTTTTGAAGATCAATTTGAGGCCTGGGTATTATCAGCTCAAGGTGAAAGAGGTTGATACCCTGAAGACTGTATTCAGGACTCGATATGGGCATTATGAGTTTTTAATTATGTTGTTTGGGTTGACGAACACACCTACAACGTTCATAGACCTGAGGATTCCAGTTTTTCACTCGTATCTAGATCAGTTCATAGTTGTCTTTATAGATGACATTCTCGTGTATTCCCGAACCAAAAATGATCATGATGCACATCTACAGATTGCTCTTCAAATTTTGTGTGAGAAGCAATTTTATGCAAAGTTAAGTAAGTGCGAGTTTTGGCTTCGAAAGGTGATATTTCTTGGTCATATGGTATCTTTTGAGGGGATCCGTGCTAACTCAAAGAAGGTCTAGGCTATTATAGAATTGAAGTAGTCAAGGAATGTTATTGAGGTTTAAAGTTTTCTGAAATTAGGTGGTTATTACCACAGATTCATTAAGGGGTTCTCTATCATAGCTGCACCCTTAACGAAGCTATTTTAGAAAAATATGCCATTTGAGTAGACCAAAGAGAGGTAAAGATGCTTTGAGAAGATTAAGACAGTGTTGATTAAGGCACTAGTGTTGGTTCAACTAGAGTCTAAGAAAGAGTATGTGGTTTATAGTGATACGTCGTATACGGGACTAGGGAAGGTGGTAGTGTATGCTTCAAGACAGTTGAGGCCACATGAGCGTAATTACCTGACCCACGATTTGGAGTTAGCTGTTATAGTCTTTGCGCTCAAGATTTGATGTCACTATTTGTATGGTGAGAGATGTGTTATCTACACCGATCACAAGAGTCTTTATTTTCTCCTATACAAAAGGAGTTAAACTTGAGATAGAGGCACTAGATTGACTTATTAAAAGATTATGACTGCGTGATTAAGTATCATCTCGGTAAAACGAATGTGATTAAATGCTTTAAGTCAAAAGTCGATGGTTGAGTTGCAAGCCATGTTTGCACGTTTTAGTTTAACCAGTTATAGTGGTTTGTTGGCCAAACTTCAGGTGAAGCCGACTCTATCACATTAGATTAGAGAGAGGCAATTGGTTTATGAGTTTTTGGCGAAAAAGATCTAGCAGGTTGAGGATGGTAATGGTAGAGACTTTGAGTTGAATCCCGACGGTATCTTAAGTTTCTATGGGAGACCGTGTGTGCCTATTGATGTGGAGTTTAGGCATACAATTCTCATCGAGGCACATAATAGCCCCTATGTTATGCACCCTGGTAGTATCAAGATGTATCGAGATCTTTGGGAATTATACTAGTAACCTAGATTGAAAAGGGATGTTACTAACTTTGTGGGCCAATGTTTAGTGTGTCAGTGAGTGAAGGCGGAACACCAACATCCTTTGGATTTGTTACAGCCGATACAAATTCCAAAGTGGAAATGGGAGAGGATCACAATGGACTTTGTCTTGGGTTTTCCATTTACCTTGACAATGAAAGATTTAGTTTGGGTGATTGTTGACTGGTTCTCGAGGAGTGCGTATTTTTCTAACAGTGCGTACTAATTACTCGATGGAGAGGTTAGTTGAGTTGTACGTGACGGAGATAGTTCGATTTCATAGTGTGCCAGTTTTGATTATTTCTGATAGAGTTTCGCGTTTTACCTTGAGATTTTGGAGAAGTCTTCAAAGAGCTTTGGGTTCAAAGCTTAACTTTAGTACGACTTATCATCCCCAGACAAATGGTCAATCGGAACGGGTAATTTAAATACTCAATGATATGTTGCGTAGTTGTGTCATCGAGTTCGGTGGTAGTTGAGAGCGATATCTGCCTTTAATACAGTTCACTTACAACAATAGCTACCAGTCGAGTATTCAGATGGCACCATTCGAAACACTATATGGTAGGAGGTGTAGGACTCTTCTGTGTTGGTTCAAGTTGGATGAGAGGCATGTTGTGGGTCCGAATTTGATTCAAAAGACTGAGGAGAAGGTTAAACTGATTAGTGATAGACGAAAAGTCGTTTTTGACAGGCAAAAGTCTTATGCTGATCTGAAACGTCTTGATATTGAGTTTCAGGTTAGGGCTCAAATGTTCTTTAAGGTTTCACCTTGGAAGAAAATTTTAAAATTCAGATGAAAAGGAAAGTTGAGCCCGAGATTTATTGGACCCTATGAGGTTATTGAGAGGATAGGACCAGTAGCGTATCGACTCAAGTTACCTACTAAACTTGAGCGTATACATGATGTGTTCCACGTGTCTATATTGCGGAAGTACCGATCCGACCCGTCGCATATTGTTCTAATAGAAGAGATTGAGGTTCGACCTGATCTTACCTATAAGGAGGAACCGATCAAGATCGTATCTTATGACGTTAAGGTGTTGTGTAACAAGACCATACCTTTAGTAAAGGTTTTGCGGCGTAATCACAAAACCAAAGATGCTACTTGGGAAACCAAGGATGTGATGAGACGTCAGTATACTTATCTATTCGGTTCAGGTAATTTCGATGACGAAATTCTTTTTAAAGGGGGAGAGTTGTCACATCTTGAAAATCAGGTTAGTAGAAATGGACATTAGCTTGTGGGCTCGAGAGAAAATTTGGGTTTTATGTCTTAAAAGCCAAAATAGGATAGAATAAATAATTAGATAATAATAGTAAAAATAATAATAATTAAATTAAATAATAATGGTATTAATAATTAGGGCATTAGTAAAAATTAATACAGACTAATTAGGAATAGTGGTTAAAGTAAAGGTTAAATGTGTAAATTAAGACTAGTTGTTAAAAAGGGAGTTATTAGAACAAGGGAGAAATAAGAGAGGACTTAGAGGGTAAATAGCCCAATTTTTTTAAAAAAAAAGTAGTTGGCTACAAAAGTCACATGCCTTTCCAATTTCTCTCCATGCTTTTTCATTTTGAAAATTTGTTAGATCTAAATTGAAAATTTTTCTCTCAAAAATTTCTGCATCGTTTATATTTTCTTGGCATCCAAACACTCTCTATTCTTTCAATTTTGTAAGAAAATCACACTTTCTTCTCCAATTTCTCACCTAAACTTAGCTCATTTTTGTTCAACAGTGCAAATTCGTGGAGTTTTTTGAACTAAAGGTAAATCTATTATTAAATTTTTATTAGGTTTTTTTAATTTGAATTTTCATAGATCTAAGTAAGAAAATTAAATATCCATGGTCTTAAAGCTATCTTTTGCATAAAAATGGTGAATCTCATAATAAAGAGCTAAGAGATGTTTTTTAAAATGATTTTTAGAATATTTTGATGAGATTAAGAGGTTTACAAATTCATTTATCAAAATCTTTAAGTAATTGCATGAATTAAATGGTTTTCTTTTGAGAATTAAGATGAACAATGATTTTCCGGAAAAAAATATTAATTAAAGAAATTGAACAAAGTTAAAGATCTAGATCTATAATTAAACCTTAGTTAGGGGGTTAGGAGGTAAAAATTAAGGATCTAATTAAGTTAAAAAGAAGAAAATAAGCGAAATAGATTGTACGAAATAAGTCGAATAAGTATGTGTGAGTGTTTGAAATCGCTACTTGTAGACACGATTCATAATATTAAATGGGAGCTTAGGAGTAGCCTAAATCCCTATCCTAAGTTCCAAGTGTAAGCTTTCTTATTTCCCTCATTAATTTTGCGAGATATGTGATTGTGCAATGTGCATTGTGTATTATGATGTGTTAATGTGATGAGTCATATGTTTGTGATAGCTATTGTGAAATGGGTTAGTTATAGGCATGATGAACATGCTAAATGACAGTGATGATGTTGTGTTAATGATGTAAATGTGCAGAAAATAATACGTATATATGTGTTTATTTGTGGATATTTTGGCCTTGTGACCTTTTGAGACCGTTGGATATAGTTGGCATGCCATAGGATTTGAGAGTACTCACAATTGTGTTGTGATTTGGGGCATTAATGTCTGAGATAGTTTCGGAGAGATAAGGGAATGTGAACTCAGCTCCATTCACTGGGATATGTTGGTGTGTTGGAGAGTGTTAGCTAAATGCTACACTTTTGGGATATGTTCGACTCTTCGAGTCATTGGTGTTTTGGAGATCCGTTTATCAAATAAGTATATAATTTGACTATGTTTCATATTCATGAATTTCCAATATATCATTGTGTTGAGTATATAAATTGTGTTATATGTGAATTGTTCAAGTATGTTCAAATCCTTACATGTTTGGTGTGTTTACTTGTGATGTATGCATGTGTACTCACTGAGCTTTACCAAGCTCACACTCTTTACTTTACCTTGCAGATAAATAGTTCGCGGGTTAGTAAGGAGGGTGGAAAATCGGTGATCCATCATAAGGCATTTTTTTTAAAGTATGTGTGTTGAGTTTTTAAACTCCGAAATGAAGGCAATGTGGGTCGTTCTAAGGGTTTAGTACTAGAATTCAACTTAGACATTTTAAATAAGATTTTCAATGGGTTGTAAACAGATATTATGGACTATTTATTTCCTTGTTTAGGATTTTTAAATGTTATAATTATTTGTTTGATTGCTTGTTTGGATGGTTTTATTACTTGATTAATGTGATGATAATTAAATGAACTAACAAATTTTTGCGGCTAAGGGAGACCGTCGAGTATTAAGGTATGCCTTATACCTTTTGTTTGTGTGAATGGAATGATTAATTTAAAAAAGCATGCACTTAGAGCTAATTTCCTATATGAAATATTTTGGAAATGCGTGGTGTATACGGTTGGTTGGTGTGGTTAATAAAATTTTAAATGGAGAGTCACCTCAGTGGCTAATGTGATGTTTGAAATTCAAGCCGGACCGTCCCGGCCGGGTTTGGGGCATCACAGATCCTACCCTATTTTAATATTTCAACCCAAGATTTATAACTTGGCCTTATATTTGACCATATTTGATCTCGATACTTCACATGTAGGCCAATATGAGTTCAATGCTAATACATTGATTAACATGTTTTAAAGTTGAAATTGTATGAAATTTGTTTGTATGATTATTTTTTTGTGTTGCTTCGGTAATGAATGTGGTACTGTACATCTGATCGTCTTTTGGACCGAGCATAGAATATTATATTACTTGAGTTTGGTAATTTTGCCTTCCACCGTCAACAACGTATCCCCTGAACTATTACCTTTGTTAACTCTCTCACAGGTCTCTGGTGTGACATGTTGGTCTACATGAGATTCCATCTCGACACATCACCTTAGCTGAACATTCTCTAACATCAACTATCATGCAATATTGTGATAATCACCAAACCCACCTAGAAGAGGAATGAAAAAAAAATCAAATCTTTATTTTCCTCATCATTTAAAAATGTTTATGACATGTAAATTGAATCTTATTTGTATTATCCAAAATTCAATGAAGTTTTTATGAAGACTAATAGCTAAAGTAGTGTTATTGATACCATCTTTGCTACTGCTTATAAGTTAAGTCGAGTTCAGTTGTTTCAAAGTAAGGGATCAATATAATATATAATTGATTTTGACTTGAAATATGAGTTTTAAAATTTTCTCAAATCCACTTATATTTATAAATGACTAATTCAAACTTAGTTAAGCTCAAATCTTTTTTAGTTTTTAATATATTATTTTATTTAAAATTTAGTAATTAGATATATATTCTTTTTATTATCATTATTTTTTTTTTAAATTTCAAACATAAACATGTTAAAATATTTTTTGATACTTACATTATACTAATGTATTTAATTTTCATAGATTTAATTGCCTAATATATATAATTTTTACTAAGCTTAAACTTTGAATATTAAAATTAAAACAGATTTTTTCTCAATACAATATATTTGTACAAAATCCAGAAATGGGTTGAGTAGCACGATACTTTAAAAGATCTGCTGCAACATTATCTATAAGAAGGGAGCTAAATGTATAAAATTAGAAATATAGAGACAAAGGTGTGGTTTGAGTGGAGAGATGTGCTTTGTCTACCAAAATCTGAAGGGAGGGATTCTAAATGGGGTCCATCTCATGTTATGCACTTTTGCATATTTAATAAGAACCCCACTTCTCCCCCTCATAGTCCTCCACCCTACTCCCCTTTCACTCTTAATCTCATTTTCTTTTGCTACTTTTCTTCTTCTGAACATCAGACATAAGCTCAAAGTAAGTATTAAAGTTAGCCCTAGCATATATAAGTAGAAGACGAGTGAGAGGCATGAAGGAGAGTGGGAGGAAGCAAGGGGCAGCCTCACCATGTGCAGCATGCAAGCTTCTAAGGAGAAGGTGTGCCCAAGACTGTGTTTTTGCTCCTTATTTCCCTGCTGATGAGCCCCAGAAGTTTGCTAATGTGCACAAGGTGTTCGGTGCTAGCAATGTCAACAAGATGCTTCAGGTTAACATTTTACTTTACTACTAATTAACTTGTTGTTAGTTGGGGAGGTGAGCTTGGGAGCCCTCTTTCAATTGTTTACTACAAACATTCACTTCTCTCCCAAGCTTTTAATTAGCTTCAAAAACATCCTCCATGGAAAATTTTATTTCATTCTACGTCCCTAGATTACTTAGAGAAACCTATGGCTTAGCAGCTTAATTAAGCGTCTAAATAGGTCAGATTTTATAAAAGTTCCTTATACTCTTCATCATTTTTAGTCCCTCAACTTTTTGAAGTGTATATTTTTTTATTATTGAGGTAACTTTTTTTTCATTAATTTGATATAACTTATTTTATTAAAATATGTGATGGTGTGTATTTTTTTAAACAGTTAGACAAATATTATAGTTTTTTTCTCCTTTTTTTATTTTTTTATAAAAATTAAAAGAAAAACTATCTTATTGTATAAAACTACCGAAGTGTATATGTTATGTCATCATATATGTATAAAAAAAATCAGCTCAAATTATTTGATAGAAATAATGGGAAAAAAAAGTTGCCCTCAAACCTAAACATTTCTTGGATAATAAAATGATTAAATTATAAAAGAGGGACTAAATCTAAAAAAAAACCATAGAGCCTTTTATAGAATTTGACCGTCATATTTTATGTGGTTAATTTGGTTCGTTAAAAAAAAAAAGTTGTTAATTTGGTCGCTAAAATAAAAGCGTGTTGATAGCTTTTGAAACCAAAAAAAATAAAATAAAAGCGAAAAATACAGGCGGTTTTGTCTTAAACCACTGATTGAACAAAACTAATGATGATTGTGGTGAAGTCTAGAATTTAGCACGAAATTTCATTAAACCAATATGCTCCGCTTGTTTCTAAATATATATATATATATATATATATATATATATTATTTTTTATAATTAAAAAACAAGTTTGATAAATAAAAATAAAAATTTATTTGCAATAATAAAATCACAAAAAAACATAAACATGTTATATGAATTTGTACAAGGATATCAAATTTAATATTTAAAAATATATTTTTTGGGGTTTATATGAATTTAAATGAATTGTTTTCATCATTTTCAATTTTATAAAAGTATTTTTAATAAAACAACTTTTTTTTATTTTCGAATAAATACATTTTCTTGGATTTAAAAGAAAAAAAAACCGAAAATAAGGATTGTATGTAAATTCTCTAGATTTGGCTTCACACTCAAAATCAGTTGTTGAGCGGTTTGGTTTTCCCCATGGCCCACACGCCTTTATACACAAGGGTATCTTATTATAATACTTAAGAGGAGCATTACTACCCATTTTTCTTCTTCTTATTTTTGCTTCAATTTCTAAGAGCCGTTTGGAGATCACGTGGAGATGTTTCCTAGCTGCTTTTTCCATGTTTGACCAACTCTTTTTTTTTTTTTTTTTTTTTTTTTGGTTTACTGAAATATAAATAAATGACCTAAATTTCAAATTTACAAAAAAATAATAGAGAATTGAGGTAGCAAAGAAGCTTACTTTGTGCCGCATGGATAGAGACGTCCAGTAAAATACAAATTAGAAGTTGGCGCCTTTGGAATTACGTGTAGTATATAAAAATCTTTTCCTACCTTTTCAATTCATAGTTTGTATTGAATATTTTAAGTTGAAAAATACTGCAAGCCGAAGACATAAAAGTGATGTCACCATGACTTCAAATTACTTTGGATTTCAGAACCATGGGCCTTATCTTTGCCCATAGCATAAATTTAGGCCCTCCAGGCTGACCCAATTAAGCTATCGAAATTGCAGGAGTTACCCGTCCACCAACGAGGCGACGCAGTTAGTAGCATTGTCTATGAGGCCAACGCCAGGGTGCGTGACCCGGTTTACGGCTGTGTCGGAGCCATATCATCACTACAGCAGCAGATAGACTCCCTTCAAACCCAGTTGGCCCTGACACAAGCAGAGGTGGTGCACCTCCGGGTGAGACAGACTGGATCCTTTCCACATGGGTTCTACCCGACAAGCCCAAGTAATAGTGGGTCACCCACATTCAAGCTCATGGGTTCACAAACCATGCCCATTTTTGACATGGATATGGTAGTGGATCAGGCTAGCCTTGGAGAGCCCATGTGGTCATTCTAGCTTCATTTATCATATTATATGCATGTTTAGGCTACATTTTTGTCACCCTATAATGAATCCCCCTCTTAATATAGTCCCTAAATCCTTTATATACAGCAATTTATAAAGTAGAGATAATGAGAAGCGGTGACTATAGCGGTGGCGCTGCGGTGGCTAGAGCGGTGGTCAAGCTCATTTAGCTAAGTTTGGTTTGAAGAGTCTCTTGTCATTAACCATATAATGTACATATAAATTTTAAACTTTATATATAGAGTAATTTATATAATGGACTGAAGCCAGCGTATGAATTTCTCCGTTTCTGTACAATTGATTTTGATAGAAGACCACTTATATGTTCCGCATTGGCTTGATACTATATGGTGTTGGTTTATCTGAATTTGGGTGTAAGCACCATTGTATGAAAAAAAATTCTTTATCACTTCTACTCTTTAAATAGTTTTCTTTCGCTTGATAGATTTGACATATTGGTAAATATTAATTCACTTAAAGAGTATTTTATCGAAAATTGTAACACTTCATACCCGGCTAAAACGTTATTGTTAAATCTAAAGATATTACGTATAACAGTCGAAAATCTAGTTCTTGTAAATTTTGGAAAGAGTCGTAAAGTTTTATCATTTAAAAAGCTCGATTTAAAAGAAAACATATCTAACTTTACTTTTTTAGTTGAAAACGACATTTGCTTACGTTTTCTAGAATGTATACTTTGCAGCAGAAATTCTTAGACTGTTATGTTTAAGAAAACCGAGTTTATTTCCTAGAAATCAGTTTTTTTGTAGGAAAAATAAATTTTGTCGATAAAACCTTTAAGTAGTGTTTTATGAAAAACAAAAATAAAGTTCAAAACCCAAACAACCAAAACGTCCAGACAATCTAAAATTTACAAAACACTTTAACCCAAATAATAATAATAATAATAATAATAATAATAATAATAATAAACAAATTGAACGGAATACTTTTATAATCGAGCTCCCGTCACACTGATCCACCTAAGTTTAAGGATTACCTGAAAATAATAGTCAAGCAAAATATGAGTTTTCGAAACTCAGTGTGTAATAGATAACGTAATAGTTAAATTATATCAGACAGATTTAACAGAAATAGTTTCATATCAAAGCAGTACAGATACGGACATATAATCCTACCCCCATTTGCTACACACTAACTCCGACCATCCCAACACACCATATGGGGTATGAAACACCCATCCAACCCTATACACCACTTAGCGTCGATATGACACTTTACAGAATACTTGCAGCTAAGTTGCCAGATAAATAGACGAATTATCGCCTTTTACAGAATCACTTCCTCCACATAGCAAAACCCACCCCAGATGCAAATACAAAACATAATAGAAATCATACATATTTACAGTATATAAAAATACATAGCAGATACAAAACATACATAGTATTTTTCGGTTTGCTCATAACCTATTTCGTAGTTTACTTATCATATGACGTTTCTAATATACGATCAGATATCAAATTTCATGCAAACAGATGATCGGATTTCATATTTTTACGGTCTATTTAAGCACATATCGTCCCCATAAAAGGCTTAACTAACCCCAATACACATCTAACAGATTTCTTTGACTTCAAATTGAACTCAATTTCCTCTAATCGTGCAACCCCACAAAATGTTAACAAAAAAAATCCTAATAACTCCTATAGAGATTTGAACCTAAGACCCACAACCCACATTCAAAGCCCTTAACCACACAATCAGACACTCAACTATGATATAGTTCAACAAAACAGAAACTAAGATTTTTGGGGCATTAGAACTCTCCCCCTTAAAAGAAATTTCGACATCGAAATTTACCTAATTCAAATATATATGGATACTATTGTCGAATCATGTCTTTAAGTTCCCACGTGGCTTCCTCAGTGCCATGATTTCGTCAGAAAACAGTAGAACTTTCTTTCACGGTGACACCTTCAAAAAAACATAATCACCCACAGAATACTCAATATCCTTAAAGTTAAATCTGCATATGACTTCTGTCTATCAGAAGCCGCCTTAGGACGATCTTGAATCAGTTTAACTTTATCCTCAGTCTCGAAAATCAATTTAAGACCCAAAACCTGTTGCTCATCCAACTTAATCCAACACAACGGAGTACGACACTTACAATCATACAAAGTCTCGTAAGGTGCCATTTGAATATTGGACTGGAAACTGTTATTATATACGAACTCAACTAATAGCAGAAACTCCTCCCAATTACATTAGAAATCAATCACACAACTCCGAAGCATATCCTCCAGTATCTAAATCACCCTCTCAGATTGACCATCAATCTGAGGATGGAACGCAATACTGAAGTTTAATCTCAAACCCAGAACCTCATGAAGCTTTCTCCAAAAATCGAGAAGTGAAGTAAGGATTCTTATCAGAAATTATCGAAATTGGAACACCATAAAGTCTCATGATCTCAGAAACATATAACTTGGCCAATTTCTAATAGGAATAAAATGGACAGATTTGGTCAAACGATCCATGATGACCTACATGAAATCTTTCTTAATGGGTGTTAAGGGAAACCCAATAATAAAGTCCATAGTCACCTATTCTCATTTCCATAAAGGAATCTTAGCGTGTTGAAGCAAACTCGAAGGCAATTAGTGGTCAGCCTTAACTTGCTAGCACGTCAAACACCGAGAAAAAATATATCACCTCTCGTTTCAAACTCGGCCACCAATACAATTCATGCAGATCACGATACATCTTACTTCCACCGAGATGCATAGCATAAGGGATACTATCCGCTTCCCACAAAATGGACTGCTTTAAATCAGAGTTGTTAGGTACACAGACTCGTCCTCAAAAATACAGAACCCCGTCACTGTTCAACCCAAAATCAGTAGTACTTTCTTCCTCAACCTGTCGAAAACACAAAACCAGATAATTATCCCCTAACAATTCAACCTGAATCTGCTCAATCCAAGTCAGCTTAACTTGCAACTCAACTAATAGACTCCCATCATCAAACAAACTTAGGCGAGCAAACACCGCCCTCAAATCAGACATAGCTCTACGACTAAGAGCATCAGCCACCACATTGGCCTTACTAGGATGATATTCAATATTGCAATCATAGTACTGAAGCAATTCTATCCATCTACATTGCCTAAGGTTTAATTCCTTTTGAGTAAGGAGATACTTGAAGCTCTTGTGATTAGTGTAAATGATACACCTCTCACCATACAGATAGTGCCTTCAGATTTCTAAGGGGAATACAATCACAGCCAACTCAAGATCTTGCGTGAGATAGTTGCCTTTGTATAACTTAAGATGTCGAAACGTATAAGCCATAACTTTACCGTCTTGCATCATAATGCAACCCAAACCAACATGTGATACGTTACTATAAACCATAATTCCTTGTCAGATTCAGGCTGTATTAGAATAGGAGCCTAAGTCAAAACAGATTTAAGCTTCTTAAAGTTCGATTGCTGCCATCAGTCTAGATAAATGGTGCGTTCTTACGCAACAGCTTAGTTAAAGGAATTGTGATAAGTGAAAACCCCTCGACAAACCTCCGATAGCTTAAGGCAGCTGTAGATCTTAGAAACATTCCTAGGTTATTTCTACTCAAACACAACCTCAATTTTTTTAGGATAAACTTGGATTCCCTCAGCAGAAATCACATGACCTAGAAAAGTAACTTTCTTAGGCCAAAACTCACACTTGCTTAACATAACATGGAGCTGCTTCTCATGAAGTATTTGAAGAACTACTCTAAGATGCTCAT
The DNA here is from genome assembly GCA_025698475.1 of Gossypium anomalum. Lineage (NCBI taxonomy): Eukaryota > Viridiplantae > Streptophyta > Magnoliopsida > Malvales > Malvaceae > Gossypium > Gossypium anomalum. The sequence continues at coordinate 81,961,626 of CM046961.1, forward strand.
CATACTCATCCTCACTTTTAGAGTATACCAAAATGTCATCAATGAAGACCACAATGAACTGGTCCAAATATGGCTGAAAAACTAAATTCATAAGGTCCATGAATGCAGTTGGAGCATTCGTTAAATTGAAAGGCATGACTAGGAACTCGTAGTGCCCATAATAAGTCCTAAAAGTAGTCTTATGAATATCAACCTCCTTAATCTTAAGCTGATGGTACCTAGAATGAAAATCTATCTTGGAAAACATAGAAGCCCCACGAAACTAATTGAACTAATCATCGATCCTCAAAAGTGGGTACTTATTCTTTACTGTCAATTTGTGCCCCTCATGGAGACACACTAGGACAAATGAACCCTCAATCAAGGAGTTCTTGAAGTTGAGCCTTTAATTCCACAAGCTCTTTAGGTGCCATATGGTAAAGAGCAATTGACATCGGAGCAGTACTCGGTAGAACCTTGATACCAAACTCGACCTTTCTATCTGGAGGTAAACTCGACAACTCATCAGGAAAAACATTCGAAAACTCATTAACCATTCGAGTGTCCCCTACAGATGAACCCATAGAAGCTAAATCACACACATATACCAAAAATGCCTCACACCCTTTACGAATTAACTTTTCGACCATAAGAGCAGATATCACATTAGCTAAGTAATCCCGATGCTTACTAATCATAATCACTTCCACATCATTTTCAGATCTCATAACCACTCTTTTAGTAGCACAATCCAAACTGACCCGATCCTGCATAAGCCAATCTATTCCAAGAATCAAATTAAATTCTCCAAATGGCAGCTCCATTAGATTAGTCGGAAACACAACCCCTTGTATCTCCTGCGGTACATTCCTATAAAGCCTATTAACCTGAATTGACTAACCCAGTGGACTAATCACAGTGGCCTCACCAGAAGTGCTCTCAACAAAAACCCCCAAGTTTACAGAAACAGAACTAGCTATATAAGAATGTGTTGATCCTATATTTGTCAAAGCAATATATAGACCAATATGAATGAAAAACGTATCAGTGATAACATCCGTGACATCTCTATCCTTACAACGTCTAGTCACATATACTAGGGCAAGCTACCTAACTTCAATCTGATTAGCACATCTGCCCTGTGCTTTCTGATCTCTCTCCATACTGTTACCACCCCTGGTCAAACCATAGCCTCTAGACGACTACTGAATTGCCCACTGAGGCTAAACTAAACTCGAAGCTAGTGCTTGCACCTGATCAAATTGTTGTGGATAATCCCTGATGTGGTGCTCCATCAAACCACATCACAGACAAGTTCTTAACATCCTCTAATATTCGCCCAGATGGCGTCTACCACAATCCCTACACTGCTGAACCATAGTAGGAGCAACTGGAACATCAACCCTCAAAGGCCCATTAGATCTAGCCTATTCTTTAGGCCAATGAACAAAACTAGAAGGCTCTAAATCCATCTTATTCTTACTCCTCTCACAATCCCTATTTTTACGTTTAATGCGCTTAACTTCTTCAGCAATCCTCGCCTTGTCCACCAAGACGGCAAAAATCTGCTCCCTCTACGGAGCTATCAAAACCCTGAGGTTATCCCTCAACCCTTCCTTGAAGCAGATAAACTTATCATAGTCGTATGATACCAACCCATGAGCATATCTACTTAGTCTAAAAAATTTAGCCTCATACTCGACTACAATCCTATCTCCCTATGTAAGGCTCATAAACTCGCGTCTACGAGCATCCACATAACTCGCCTCCAGATATTTACTTTGAAAAGCACTCTTAAAAGTCTCCCAAAATATCGGATTTGGCTAAGTACCCTCTTCAACCATCAACCACCACTGATACGCCTCATCGCGGAGCAAAGATACTTCACCCTTCAATTTATGCTCAGGGGTGCAATTGATAACATTCATAATCCTCTCTGTGGCCTCTAACCAATACTCGGCCACAGTCGGGGTGACCCAGTGACACCCCTAAATAATTTAGCACCGTTGGACCGGAGTCGTTCAGTTACCAATCCACGGCCCTCAGAATTAGAATGGGACTCAACAACCCTCTCCAAAACCTTCAACATGGCTAGGATCAATACGTCATCCCTAGCTGAGTGACTTTGAGACCTGGTCTTAGCAGTAGGTGTAATTGGTGTCTCACTCGTAGCCAGATTGGTTATACTGCCCATCGAGGATGACTCAGCTCCAACCCCTTTACGGCGCTCGCCGCGCCCATGGGTACTGTGTCCACGTGATCCATGAGTACTTATCGTATATATATCATCTACATTACGATTTTTTATGTATCAGTTTCAGTATTTATTATCATATATTTTATGCATAAAAAGTTATCAAATGAATTTATAGCGATGTTTTAGTCTCTAACTATCGCAGTATAGTTCTAATCATTTAAGAGTTTTTCTAAACTAAAGTTTATCTAAGTTAGAGTTACTTATAGGATCAACATCGAAGACTCGGTATTTCACAAAATTATTTTTCAAATTAATGCAAAAATAGACTTTACTCATAAAAAAGTTTTCACAAAAAAAAAATTGAACCCAAAATTTCACAGCTCGAGTTTTGCAACCTGACTTTGATACCATTAAATGTAACACCCCAAACCCGGCCTAGATGTTATGTTCAAATCTGGAGATGTTACGTATAACGGTCGAAAATCCAGTTCTTGTAAGTTTCAGAGAGAGTCATGTCGATTTAAACAAAAACAAATCTAACCTTACTTTTTTATTTGAAAACAACGTTTGCTTACATTTTCTAGAACGTATACTTTGTTGTAAAAATTCTTAGATCGTTATGTTTAAGAAAATTGAGTTTATTTCCTAGAAATAAGTTGTTTTGCAAGAAAAACCAAATTTTGTTAATAAAACGTTTGATTAGTGTTCTATGAAAAACGAAAATAAAGTTTAAAACCCAAACAACCAAAACATCCAGACAGTCCAAAATTTACAAAACACTTTAACCCAAATTAAAATAATAATAAATAAATTGAATGAAATACTTTTATAACCAAGCTCCTATAGCACTGATCCGCCTAAGTTTGAAGATTAAACAAACCTTAATAGCACAACAACCAAATGAAACTTATTCTCTTACCCAAACCACGAATACACACGAGCCCAAAATCTCAAGGAAAGAATTGAAAATAATGAAATATGGCAGCACCTTTACAACAAGAAGAATAAAGAAGAGCAAAAATTGAACCAACATTTACTTGGGATAAAACAAAAGGAAACAAGAAAGTAGGAAATAAATTAGAGAAGAAAAACTTTGAATTTCTTTGCTGGAAACTAATTGAAGCACACAAATAGGGATTTGGGGAGAAAGAATGGGAGACGTAACTAGGGTAGCAAATTTTTAGAAACCTTTTTTTTTTTAATTTCAAAAATCAAATGAGGTAGGAAAAATATCAAATCAACAAAAAATAATAAAGAAAATAAATCCATTATCTCAACTAACCCTAATACACATCTAACAGATGTCTTTAACTTCAAATTGAATTCAATTTCCTCTAGCTGTACAACCTAGAAAATATTAACCAAAAAAAAAAAAATCTTAATAGCTCCTGTAGAGATTCGAGCCTAAAACCCACAACTCAACTTCAAGGCCCTTAACCACTCAACCAGTCACTCAACTATGACATAATTCAACAAAACAAAAACTAAGTTTTTTGGGGCATTACAAAATTTACATCATTCAACATTAAAAAAGTGAATGTCTTGATTTGAATGAAACGATAATTAATATTTTTATTAGACACCTATTTAACACATATTTAAATAGTATTATGTCATCCCTACCTTTTATATTATATAAAAAACATTAGAGAAGTGACTAGATATCAAAAAGTCACTATTCATTATTTCTAATAAGATTTATCCATATCATACAAAGAATTAATACTTTTGTAATTGATCATTTCAATCATAATGCTTATTAAATACTCATGGCATGTAACTTTGACATCTACAATTATCTACCACCATGCTTAATATTTTTGAATTTGATCCAATCTTTTCTTATTTTCTCCCAATGTAACACTTTATCTTAATAGAAAACCATTTAACACATATTTTGATTAGATAAAATAAACTTTTGAAAATAATATTTCCAAAAAAGCTAGGTATCTCTTTATAAATACAGAGATAAATAACTTTCTTAAAAGATGATTATCAAAAGCAACTTGAGTTGCTTAAGAGTGAAAAATCTCACTCTAACAAAGTTTTTGAAAAAGTGTTTGAAAGAGGAGAAAATTCAAAACAAAACTATGTTAAAAATAACTTTAATTTCTATAAACATAGATGTCCCTCAAGATTTTATAAAGGAAAAATTGTTAAGAGTATATGGGTTCCTAAATAACTCATTACTACTCAACATAAGGATATCCTTTCAAAATAGATATCTAAAGGGACTAAAATTATAGGAACAAATGTTTATGGACCCAAAAGAATTTGGGTTCCAAAAATCAAGATTTAATTCTATGTTTTAGAGAAAGGACCATTGCTTCAAGGAGGACAAATCAAAAAAATTCATGGTACCTTGATAATGGATGCTCGAGACACATGACTAGTGATAAGAGTCATTTGATCGAACTTAAGCAAAAAAGTGGAGGAGAAGTTACATTTGGTGACAACTCCAAATGACTTATTGAAGGAATTGACTCTATTAGTAAAAACTCTTCAATCGTTATTGAAAATGTTGTGTATGTCAACGGTCTTATATATAATCTATTGAGTATTAGTCAATTATGTGATAAAGGTCTCAATGTCATATTTGAGTCTAATGGATATAAAATCATTGACATTGTGTCTAATAAGATTATGCTTGTTGGTCATAGAATAGGAAATACATACATGGTGCATTTAGAAGACTTTCGTAATTCAAACATTTGCCTCTCGATTAAAAATAAAAATACTTCTTTGTTGTGGCATAGAAAATTAGGACATGCTAGTATGAGCATATCGTATGAATTGGCTAAATATGACTTAGTAAGAGGATTGTCAAAATTTGATTTTAACTTAAATAAAGTTTGTGATGCATGTGTTAAAGGCAAACATAAGAGAGTTTCTTTTAAACCTATTAATGATGTATCTACAAGTAGAGTTCTACAATTAATTCACATTGATCTTTTTGAACCAATTAAGACTACTAGCTTCAGTGAAAAACAATATGCTTTTGTGTTTGTACTCTAGATTTACTTGGGTTCTTTTCTTAAGTACTTAAGATGAAGCTTTAGAAAAATTAATTATATTTTCAAAAACTAATCAAAATGAAAAAAAGTTACTCTATTACTAGTATTAGAAGTGACCATGAAACCGAATTTCAAAATCTTGGTTTTGATGATTTTTGCAACTCAAATGGTATTATTCATAATTTTTCTCCACTTAGAACCCCTCAACAAAATAGAGCTATTGAGAGGAAAACTAGAACTTTAGAAGAAAAGGCTAGAACCATGTTTTGTGATAATAATTTACCAAAATATTTTTGGGCGGAAGCCACAAACACTGCTTTCTATGTTACTAATCGAGTAATGATTAGGTCTATTTTGAAGAAAACTCCATATGAACTTTTCAAAGACAAAAAGCCTAACATTAGTTATTTTCATCCTTTTAGATGCAAGTGTTTTGTTTTAAATAATGGAAAAGATAATCTTGGCAAATTTGATGCAAAAAGTGATGAATGAATTTTTCTTAGTTATTCCTTAAATTCTAAAGCTTATCAAGTCTTTAATAAAAGAACTTTAATAGTTGAAGAGTCTATGCATGTTGTTTTCGGTGATTCTAACTTCCTTCCTAGAAAGGATTCTTGTGATGATGATGATAATGATGATGATGATGATGATGATGATGATGTGGCAATATAGAACAATGATGAGAAAATTGATCAATCATCAAATGAAAGGATCCAAGAACATACACAATATGCTCTATAGGAGCTCACCCTAGAGGAAAATGAAATCCATTCAAGAGAGTACAATTGATGATAAGATTTTGGGAGATACATCCAAAGGGATAACTACTAGACCTTCTCTTAGAATTACTTATAATTATGTTGCATTTATCTCATGCATTGAGCCTAAAAATTTTAAAGAAGCTTTAAATGATGAATATTGGATATTGGCTATGCAAGAAGAGTTAAATCAATTTGAGAGAAGTTAAGTATAGACCCTAGTTAAAAGACCTTGTGATAAATCTACTATAGATACTAAATGAGTTTTTAGGAACAAGTTAGATGAGAGTGGTAACATAGTGAGGAGTAAGGCTAGACTTGCTGCTCAAGGTTACACTCAAGAGGAAGGAATAGATTATAACGAAACTTACGCTCCCGTAGCTAGGATGCAAACCATTAGAATGCTTTTAGCTTTTGCATGCTTTAATGATTTTTAATTATATAAAATGGATGTTAAAAGTGTTTTTCTAAATGGTTTTATAAATGAAGAAGTGTATGTTGAACAACCACCCGATTTTGAAGATTCAAAATTTCCAAATCTTGTTTTCAAACTTTCAAAAGTCTTATATGGTTTTAAACAAGCTCCTAGATCTTGGTATGAAAGATTATCAAATTTTCTTATTGAAAAAAGGTTTTTTGAAAGGAAGGTTGAGATAACACTTTTTATCAAAAGAAAAAACAAATATTTATTAATGGTACAAATTTATGTTGATGACATTATCTTTGGTGCTACTAATGATTTTCTTTGTGAAGAGTTTTTAGATCTAATGCAAAGTGAATTTGAGATGAGCATGATGAGAGAAATAAACTTCTTTTTGGACTCCAAATCAAGAAAATAAAGGATGACATCTTCATCAATCAAGCTAAGTACACAAAGGAAATGCTCAAGAAGTTTGGTATGGATAATCTCAAACCACAAGTTACACCTATGAGCTTTTCTACAAAACTTGACAAAGATGAATAAGGTAAATGTGTAGATATAAAATTATATAGGTTAATGATTGGTTCTTTACTTTATATTACCGCAAGTAGGCCTGACATTATGTTTAGTGTTTGGTTGTGTGCTAGATATCAATCTTGTCCTAAGGAATCTCATTTACAAGCCGTTAAGAGAATTTTTTAGGTACCTCAGAGACACTCCTAATTTAAGAATTTGGTATCCTAGAGATTCATCCTTTAGCTTGCATGCTTTCTCAAATGCAGATTCTGGAGGTTGCAAATTGGATAGGAAAAACACCTTCTGTACTTGTCAATTACTAGGCAACATGCTTATATCATGGTTTTCAAATAAATAAAATAGTGTTACATTGTCCACCACTGAAGCAGAATACATCTTTGTCAGTAGCTGTTGTGTAATGACCCAAAATTCACAGGCACCGGAAAAAGTACATTATCGGGCCTCCGTCTTAGTAAATCGAGTTCGAAATAATTACTAGAAATATTTATGAGTCTAGCGATGTGTTTAATTAGATTTAAATTAGGTGAATTTAGCTTAATTTAGAGCAATTAGTAAAAATGACTAAATTGAATAAAGGGCAAAGGTTCAATTATAGATCAATAGAAAATAAAAAGGACCAAACTAGCAATTTTACCAATTAGCATAGATGAGGCGGCATAAACTGTAAAAAAATCTAAGGCTTTTCTTAGATATTTGTTATTAACTGATTAAATTAAATTATAATATATTATTAGCAACTAAAACAAATAAAAGAAAGAAAATAAAGTAAAGAACAAAGAAAAGTAACAGAATAGGCAAACGAAAAGCAGGGGAAGGAAAGAAAGAAAGAAGAAAGAAAAGAAAAAAGGGAGAATTAGGGTTTGAAGGTTTGAAAGTTTAATAGGTAAGTTAATTTAGCCCTTTTACTTAATTTTAATGTTTTAAGAGCTTTAGAACAAAGTTTTGATGAAATTAAATTAATATTTTGAAAGTTATTAGAATTCTAAATATTGTTCATGTTGAATAATAAAAAAAAGAAATGAAATAGGGGTTTAATTGAATGAAATTCAAGTTAAAATAGATATAAGGATTGAATTGCAAAGTAAGCTATAAGTTTTGTGTTTTAGGGACTAAATTGAGGAAAATTTCAGAATTAAGAAAATATGTTGAAAATTTAATAATTAAATTTGAGTTTAAATGAAATTTGAATAGACATAAGGTGTGAATTGGTGTTATAAATTTGGTTATTAACATTTTACATCAAAACAGTCTTGGGAAGTAGCAATGGTTTGACTTTGAAAATTCACTACAAATTGTATAAATTGAAATAGAGGATAAAAAAATATGTAATTAAAGCTTATTGAGTCTAGTTTCTTATAGTATAAATAGTGTAAGCAATGAATTGATGAATCAAGAGATATTTGAAATTTTGTAAGACTGGTTTAGGGTGATTTCGATATGCCCTGTTTTAACTTTGGAAAATCATTATAAATTGTTCAAAAATTATTATGGAGTGTAATTTATATGTGTGAACTCCTTAATGAATATAGTTTCAAAATAAGTAAACAAGAACCTTATTCGAGTTCTGTACAATGAGATAATTTATTTTTAGTAGAGAGAGGTCAAAACTGTCAAATGAAATAACAGGGGAGTATTTAATGAATAAACTGTACTAATTGGTTAGACCAAAAATTCTGAAAATCTTATGGTGAGAAGATATATGAGTCTAGTTGTAAGGAAAAATTATGGATATTAATTTGGAGTTTCGTAGCTCAAGATATAAATAATTTAGTAACAATGACTCAAGTAGACAGTTTAATGGTGAAATTATATATATACATTAAAAATGGTTAAATTTGCATGTTTAGGCCCATGGATTAAATTGAATTGTGTTATACTGATGATTATAAATTATTATTATTTTCAGTAGTTAACAAAGAACCCAAGACATCAGCGCACAAAGGAAAGGAGAAAGCTATCGAGGATTAAAGCGAGAAATTCACGGTTTGTATTACTATAATTCAAATTTCTTTTTATTAAATGTTTTATATAAATTCTATACTTAATAAGTGAGTTATAGGTAAGTATTGATATTGAGTTGAATAAGAATTGAATTGAATGGTGAATGTGTATGCATAATTGAGTTGTAAATTGATTTGAATGTGAAAATTTTGATTGAAAAATAATATTGGATTGGAAATGAAAGTGAATTGAGAATTGAAATACCCTATTAACTAGTCGGGCTAAGTCGGATATAATTGGCATGCCATAGGATCTGGAAGTGTACGGGATTTGCCGGCTTTATCGATCAGGCACTTTATGTGTCGTATTTCAGGCACCTCGTGTGTCGTTTTAGGCACTTTATGTGTCGTATACTGATCAGGTACTATGTACCGTTTTAGGCACAATGTGCCGTACTGGTGTGTTTGGGTTGGAATCCGTGTATCCGTCAAAGTCCGGGTTTGTTAATAGGGTGAATATCTAAAGTGAGAAAAAAAAATTGATTGATTATGTTATTGAAATATTGAAAGAAATGAGAAAGTTGGGTTATGGATTGAAATTGAGATTGTAAATGGAAGGCATGAACTTAATGTTCATGTAGTGATTGAAATTGTTACATGTGATGTGTGATGGAAATTGAAGAATAGTTAAAGAAATTTTATTGATATTATTAATTAATGAAAGTTTGAGAACGAATTGATATTTGAGAAATTAAATAGCTACATGTTTAGTAATTGTGATTTTTATTGCTATTAGAATTTGAATTATGGTAATACCAATCGAGTATGAAATACTCGCGTGCGATTGTTTAGTGCGCGCGCAGTTAATAGAAGTCTAGTGTCCTGCATAAAGATTCGAACGATCCCGACTCAAGCAAATTTCGGTGACGTTTTCTCTCTTAATTGAAAGTGGCATGTACTAGGTGTTGTATAGTTTATATAAATATGCTTATAATGTTGGTTGTAAGAATGTTATATCATATTTTGTTACTAGTTTAATACAATAGTAAAGATTATATTATATAATTTGGTATTTAGTTAGAATGAAAAATGAATGAAGTGATTAGTTAATTCTTGATTAATATCATGAATGTTTAGTTATTAAATGATTATGTTAATGAAATGGTTATGATATTTGTATATTTAGGTTTAATTGTTTTTGACTATGTCACTGGTTTGAATTAGTTGGTTGTTTTAGTTTGAATTTGCAGGAGGTTTAGGTAAAAATAAGCAGAAATGCTGCTGAAATTTTTATTTAAAAAAAAAATTTGGAATACTCGAACAAGTCCCGTTCTACTTTTAATACATGTTTGAACTTCGAGAGTTCAAGATAGGGACATTATTATTATATTATACTATGAAAGTTATATTAATTGTAAATTATTCGTAAGTTGTCTGATATGTCCGGTAATGCCTCATAACCTCGTTCCGGTAACGGTTTGGGGTTAGGGGGTGTTACAATTATTGGTATCAGAGCTATCAGGTTTAGCTGATTCTCAGGCTAAATCGGGCCCAAAATTGCGTCTAAAAGTACATGCCACTTTTGAGTTAAAACTGAGTCGGGATTTTTGGATGCTGACCTATTTGTTTGTTTTCATTTTATAGATTAAAGATGTCGGATGAAAGAATAGAAGCTACCGATCAGAAATGTATCTTTGGTGATGAAGAGTCGTATGGATTAGATGAAACCGAGTCGGTAACACCTAACATAAATCCTGTAAGAAATCAACCACCTAAAGTTGATAGAAGAAATGATAGAGATGATTCTGATATATTGAGAAAAATTGCCGATGTATTACAAAGAGTAGCGGAAACTGTTCCTGCTACGACTTCAGTTCCAATTCAAAGACGAGCCCCGATAAAAGAATTAAGAAAGTATGGTGCCACGGAATTTATGGAGTGCGAAAGAGTCGATCCATCTGCAATTTGAAAATTGGATGGAGTCGACTAAAAGAATTTTACAACAATTAGATTGTACCTCCCGAGAGTGTTTGATTTGTGCTGTATCGTTGCTACAAGGAGAAGCTTACTTATGGTGGGAATCAGTAGTTTGACATTTACCAGAGAATCAGGTAACTTGGGATTTATTTCAGAAAGAGTTTCAAAAGAAATATATCGGAGAAATGTATATCGAAGACAAGAAACAAGAGTTTTTGACGTTACAACAGGGTGACATGTCGGTAATAGATTATGAGAGGGAATTCTCGAGACTCAGCAGATATGCCTCGAGTTTATTCCAACCGGAAGGTAGCAGATTGTAAGAGATTTTTACTGGGGTCTACGAGATGAGATCAAATTACGATTGGTATCTCAACGTACATCGAAATGGTAGACTTGATTGAACGAGCTAAAATGGTAGAGCAAGTGTTGGGCTTCAATAAAAAGATCGAAAGTGATCGACCGGTGGAAGCGTCACGGGAACTAGTAGTTCGAATCCTCGGTCGAAAAGACCAAAGGAATCTCAGGGTGGTTGGAGATTCAGTTTTAGATCAGACAGAGGTGGAAGAAGCCAGGGAAAACAGACGACGGTATCTATTGGTAGTATACGAGGTCCACCTCGAGATGTGGACATTCTAGAATGTGGACATTGTGGAAAGAGACATTTGGGTGAATGTTGGAAAGTGACCAGAGGTTGTTTCCGTTGTGGGTCGACGGAGCATTTTGTTAAAGACTGTCCGAAGAATAAAAATGATACTCCTATCACATCACAGAGATCAGTATCTACCACTCGAAGTAGAGGTTTGGGCAGAGGTCTAGGTAGAGGTAGTTCAGTTGCCAGAGGAGGACCTGGTAGAAGGAGCAGTGATATTATTACTCAGCAGTCTGAAGCCAGAATACCAGCTAGAGCTTATGTGGTCAAAACTCGAGAAGAAGGCGATGCCCACGATGTTGTTACAGGTATATTTTTATTGTATTCTGAGCCTATTTATGCTTTAATTGATCCGGGTTCGTCACACTCATATATAAATTCAAAACTAGTTGAATCGGGAAAATTAGAATCTGAATTGTCTAAAGTTTCTATAGAAGTGTCTAGCCCTTTGGGACAAATGGTGTTAGTAGATAGAGTATGTCAGAGGTGCCCGTTAATAATACATGGTAAAATGTTTCTTGTGGACTTGTTGATCATGCCTTTTGGTGATTTTGATATCATTTTGGTATGGAGTGGCTATATGAACATGGGGTAGTTTTGGATTGCTATAAAAAGAGGTTTAGTATTGCATGAGAAAATGGGAATAGAATTGAAGTGAATGGCATTCGTACGGTGGTTCGACATGCATTATTTCAGCGATGAAGGCTAATAAATTATCATGGCGTTAGGTTGTCCAAAGACATACTTGGCATACGTTATTAATTCGATTGGGTTGGGAGTCGGTGCGATCGATTAGGATCGTATGTGAATTTCGGATGTATTCCCGGAAGAATTACTGGGCTTACCACACGATAGAGAGGTTGAATTTGCTATTGAGGTGTATCCGGTACAACACCAATTTCTATACCTCCGTATCGAATGTCGCCACCGAGTTGAAAGAGTTGAAGGTGCAGTTACAAGATTTATTAGATCGTGGATTTATTAGACCAAGCATTTCACCCTGGGGAGCTCCAGTATTGTTTGTTAAAAAGAAAGATGGCTCTATGCGGCTTTGTATTGATTACCGATAGTTGAACAAGGTAACAATTAAAAATAAGTACCCGTTGCCTCGCATTGATGATTTATTTGATCAGTTGAGAGGAGCTTCTGTGTTTTCGAAGATTGACTTAAGGTCGGGTTACTATCAGTTGAAGGTAAAAGAAAATGATGTACCGAAAAAAAGTTTTCCGTCCAGGTATGGCCATTATGAGTTCTTGGTAATGCCATTTGGGTTAACTAATGCCCCAGCTGCTTTCATGGATTTGATGAACCGCATTTTTCAGCCGTATTTAGATCAGTTTGTGGTGATTTTTATTGATGATATATTGGTATATTGAAGTCGAAGCGTAACATGATCAAGCATCTTCGAATAGTTTTACTGAGATCTTACGAGAAAGCGAGTTGTATGGAAAGCTCAATAAATGTGAATTTCAGTTATCGAGAGGTTGCATTTCGGGACATGTAGTATCTATGAGACGGAATCCGGGCTGATCCAAAGAAAATTGAAGCGATTGTCCAATGGAAACCACCCAAGAATGTATCGAGGTACGCAGATTTTCTCGGTCTATTTGGGTATTACAGGAGGTTTGTAAATGGATTCTCAAAGATAGCACTACCAATGACTAAACTATCGCGAAAAGAATGTTCCTTTTATCCGGGATGACCGGTGCGGAAGAGTTTTGAGACTTTGAAGCAAATGTTGTGAGAGGCACCAGGTATTAACATTACAGAGTCGGAAAAGATTTTGTCGTGTATAGTGATGCTTCTCTAAGCGATGCAGGGGTGTGTATTGATGCAAGATGGGAAAGTCGTAGCTTATGCATCTCGACAATTAAAAACACATGAACGTAACTACCCGACACACGACTTGGAGCTAGCTGCAGTAATTTTTGCTTTAAAGATTTGGAGGCATTACCTATATGGTGAAAAATGCTACATTTACACGGATCACAAAAGTCTTAAATATCTTCTGTCACAGAAGGAGTTAAATTTAAGACAGAGACGGTGGATCGAACTTCTGAAAGATTATGATTGTATTATAGATTACCACCCGGGAAAGGCGAATGTGGTAGCTGATGCATTGAGTAGAAAAGCAGTGGCGGAATTAAGGGCAATATTTGCTCGACTTAGTATTAATGATGATGGAAGCTTGCTAGCTGAATTAAGGGTTAAGCCGATGATGTTTGATCAGATTAGAGCAGCTCAGATGAAAGATGATAGACTATTGAAGAAAAGAGAAATGGTTCAGAATGGTACAACCAAGAGTTTTAGTATTGACGGGCATGATTGTTTGAGGTTTCAAAATCGAGTTTGTGTTCCAGCTACTTTTGAACTAAAAGAGTTAATTCTTCGAGAAGCACATGATGTTGCTTTTGCTTTGCACCGTGGAACAAAGATGTATTGTGATTTACGAGAATTATATTGGTGGTGGCTGGAATGAAAAGGGACATAGTTGAATATGTTAGTAAATGTTTGACATGTCAGCGAGTAAAGGCAGAACATCAAGTTCCTACTGGATTACTTCAGCCTATTAGTATTCCTGAGTGGAAATGGGATCGTATTACAATGGATTTTGTTACAGGATTGCCATTGTCAGCAAGTAAAAAGAATGTTATTTGGGTAATTGTTGATCGGCTTACAAAATCAGCTCACTTTATAGCTGTTAGAACAGATTGGTCATTGCAGAAGCTTGCAGAAGTGTATATTCGAGAAATTGTTAGATTACACGGTATTCCGGTATCAATAATCTCAGATCGAGATCCTCGGTTCACATCGAGATTTTGGAGACAGCTACATGAATCATTGGGTACTCGACTTAACTTTAGTACGGCTTTTCATCCGCAAACAGATGGACAGTCCGAACGGGTAATACAGATATTAGAAGATATGCTTCGGGCTTGTATCATTGATTTTGAATCAGGTTGGGAACGTTATTTGCCATTAGCTGAATTTGTCTATAACAATAGTTTCCAATCTAGTATTCAAATGGCTCCGTATGAAGCATTATATGGTCGAAGGTGTCGATCACAGGTATGTTGATGTAATTGAATGAAAGAAAAATGATTGGGCAGAATTGATTCAAGAAACAGAAGAAAAGCGATTAAGAAGATTAAAGATAGATTGAAAGCGACTTTTGATAGGCGAAATCATATGCGGACTTGAAGCGGCGAGACATTGAATATACATTGGCGATAAAGTATTCCTCAAAGTATCACCTTGGAAGAAAGTTTTGAGATTTGGCCGAAAGGGTAAGTTAAGTCCACGTTTTATTGGGCGTATGAGGTTGTGGAAAGAATTGGGCTGTTGCCTCACCGACTAGCTTTACCTCCGTAATTGCAGAAAATTCATGATGTTTTTCATGTTTCGATGCTCGGAGATATAGATCGATCCTTCCCATATTATTCCTACTGAAAATATTGAAATTTGGTCCGATTTGACTTATGAAGAAGAGCGGTTCGGATATTAGCTCGAGAAGTAAAAGAGTCGAGAAATAAACGGGTCCCTCTAGTAAAAGTGTTATGGAAGAGTCATAGTATGGAAGAAGCGACTTGGGAACCGGAAGAAACGATGAGAGCACAATATCCTCATCTATTCTTAGGTAAATTTCGAGGACGAAATTTATTAGGGGGGGAGAAATGTAATGACCCAAAATTCACAGCAGGAAAAAGTACATTATCGGGCCTCCGTCTTAGTAAATCGAGTTGAAATAATTACTAGAAATATTTATGAGTCTAGCGATGTGTTTAATTAGATTTAAATTAGGTGAATTTAGCTTAATTTAGAGTAATTAGTAAAAATGACTAAATTGAATAAAGGGCAAAGGTTCAATTATAGATCAATAGAAAATAAAAAGGACCAAACTAGCAATTTTACCAATTAGCATAGATGAGGCGGCATAAACTGTAAAAAAAATCTAAGGCTTTTCTTAGATATTTGTTATTAACTGATTAAATTAAATTATAATATATTATTAGCAACTAAAACAAATAAAAGAAAGAAATAAAAGTAAAGAACAAAAAGAAAAGTAACAGAATAGGCAAACGAAAAGCAGGGGAAGGAAAGAAAGAAAGAAGAAAGAAAAGAAAAAAGGGAGAATTAGGCTTTGAAGGTTTGAAAGTTTAATAGGTAAGTTAATTTAGCCTTTTTTACTTAATTTTAATGTTTTAAGAGCTTTAGAACAAAGTTTTGATGAAATTAAATTAATATTTTGAAAGTTATTAGAATTCTAAATATTGTTCATGTTGAATAAAAAAAAAAGAAATGAAATAGGGGTTTAATTGAATGAAATTCAAGTTAAAATAGATATAAGGATTGAATTGCAAAGTAAGCTATAAGTTTTGTGTTTTAGGGACTAAATTGAGGAAAATTTCAGAATTAAGAAAATATGTTGAAAATTTAATAATTAAATTTGAGTTTAAATGAAATTTGAATAGACATAAGGTGTGAATTGGTGTTATAAATTTGGTTATTAACATTCTACATCAAAACAGTTTTGGGAAGTAGCAATGGTCTGACTTTGAAAATTCACTAAAAATTGTATAAATTTAACTAGAGGATGAACAAAATATTTAATTAAAGCTTATTGAGTCTAGTTTTTTATAGTATAAATAGTGTAAGCAATGAATTGATGAATCAAGAGATATTTGAAATTTTGTAAGACTGGTTCAGGGTGATTTCGATATGCCCTGTTTTAACTTTGGAAAATCATTATAAATTGTACAAAAATTATTATGGAGTGTAATTTATATGTGTGAACTCCTTAATAAATCTAGTTTCAAAATAAGTAAACAAGAACCTTATTCGAGTTCTGTACAATGAGATAATTTATTTTTAGTAGAGAGAGGTCAAAACTGTCAAATGAAATAACAGGGGAATATTTAATGAATAAACTGTACTAATTGGTTAGACCAAAAATTCTGAAAATCTTATGGTGAGAAGATATATGAGTCTAGTTGTAAGGAAAAATTATGGATATTAATTTGGAGTTTCGTAGCTCAAGATATAAATAATTTAGTAACAATGACTCAAGTAGACAGCTTAATGGTGAAATTATATATATACATTAAAAATGGTTAAATTTGCATGTTTAGGCTCATGGATTAAATTGAATTGTGTTATACTGATGATTATAAATTATTATTATTTTCGTAGTTAACAAAGAACCCAAGACATCGGCGCACAAAGGAAAGGAGAAAGCTATCGAGGATTAAAACGAGAAATTCACGGTTTGTATTACTATAATTCAAATTTCTTTTTTATTAAATGTTTTATATAAATTCTATACTTAATAAGTGAGTTATAGGTAAGTATTGATATTGAGTTGAATAAGAATTGAATTGAATGGTGAATGTGTATGCATAATTGAGTTGTAAATTGATTTGAATGTGAAAATTTTGATTGAAAAATAATCTTGGATTGGAAATGAAAGTGAATTGAGAATTGAAATACCCTATTAACTAGTCGGGCTAAGTCAGATATAATTGGCATGCCATAGGATCTGGAAGTGTACGGGATTTGCCGGCTTTATCGATCAGGCACTTTATGTGTCGTATTTCAGGCAACTCGTGTGTCATTTTAGGCACTTTATGTGTCGTATACTGATCAGGTACTATGTACCGTTTTAGGCACAATGTGCCGTACTGGTGTGTTTGGGTTGGAATCCGTGTATCCGTCAAAGTCCGGGTTTGTTAATAGGGTGAACATCTAAAGTGAGAAAAAAAAAATTGATTGATTATGTTATTGAAATATTGAAAGAAATGAGAAAGTTGGGTTATGAATTGAAATTGAGATTGTAAATGGAAGGCATGAACTTAATGTTCATGTAGTGATTGAAATTGTTACATGTGATGTGTGATGGAAATTGAAGAATAGTTAAAGAAATTTTATTGATATTATTAATTAATGAAAGTTTGAGAACGAATTGATATTTGAAAATTAAATAGCTACATGTTTAGTAATTGTGATTTTTATTGCTATTAGAATTTGAATTATGGTAATACCATCGAGTATGAAATACTCGGTGATGCGATTGTTTCGTGCGCGCAGTTAATAGAAGTCTAGTGTCCAGCATAAAGATTCGAACGATCCCGACTCCAGCAAATTTCTGGTGACGTTTTCTCTCTTAATTGAAAGTGGCATGTACTAGGTGTTGTATAGTTTATATAAATATGCTTATAATGTTGGTTGTAAGAATGTTATATCATATTTTGTTACTAGTTTAATACAATAGTAAAGATTATATTATATAATTTGGTATTTAGTTAGAATGAAAAATGAATGAAGTGATTAGTTAATTCTTGATTAATATCATGAATGTTTAGTTATTAAATGATTATGTTAATGAAATGGTTATGATATTTGTATATTTAGGTTTAATTGTTTTTGACTATGTCACTGGTTTGAATTAGTTGGTTGTTTTAGTTTGAATTTGCAGGAGGTTTAGGTAAAAATAAGCAGAAATGCTGTCGAAATTTTTATTTAAAAAAAAAAAATTTGGAATACTCGAACAAGTCCCGTTCTACTTTTAATACATGTTTGAACTTCGAGAGTTCAAGATAGGGACATTATTATTATATTATACTATGAAAGTTATATTAATTGTAAATTATTCGTAAGTTGTCTGATATGTCCGGTAATGCCTCATAACCTCGTTCCAGTAACGGTTTGGGGTTAGGGGGTGTTACATGTTGTGCTCAAGTTTTATGGATGAAACAACAACGTATGGACTATGAAATTGATGTAGATATCATTCCTATCAAGTGTGACAATACTAGTGCTATTTGTCTCACTAAAAATCTCATCTGACATTGTAGGTCTAAACACATTGAAATAAGACATCATTTCATTAGATATCATGTCCAAAAGGGAGATATAGTTCTAGAATATGTATACACTTTGCATCAATTAGATGATATTTTTACAAAACCTTTAGCTAAGAAAATATTTTGGACACTTAGGAGAGAACTAGGTATTACTACCTTACCTTGATTTTGTGTTCAAATAAGTTTTTGCACTTTGTTGTTTTCAAAATGTTTTACGAATTAAAATTGATTGGAAAAATATTTATGCATTATTTATATGGCTTTCATATACAATTAGTTAGGGGGAGTTAATGGTTGCATGGTTAATCTATCTTGACCAATATTGTCTAGTATACAAATTTTTAAATGCCTTTGAATGTGTTCAATTAGACTTTTGAATGTGCTCAATTAGACTTTATTTGATGTAAATTTTCAATTTTTGCATACTTTATGATAATCTATGATTCATATACATCATGTTTTTTATTCTATACAATTAGGGGTATGAAATTATTAGAAATGGCCAAAATGATTGCATCCTTTAAGTTATATTTTTCCTATTTTTATGCGATTGTACCTTCATATTTATTTGGTATTTTATACCTTAATGTTTATTTGTAAATGTTAGTTCACTTGTCTTTACTTTTAAATATCTATCTTTGGGCTAACCACTTTCTTTTCCTTTTAAGCTTTATTTGTTGATTTTTTATATAACAGAAAGGGGAGAAAGAAAGGTAAATTTAATTGGTATTTGGTTGATTAATTTTTAATGATTAATATTTTAATGTCAACACCTAAGTGACCAGTTTTTCACACTCAAGTCATTGTTTCAAAATTATAAAATCAAGTCTTTGATTCAAATTGAACTTTAACAATGGGGAGTAGTAAATTCAAAAACAAATTTACCAAAATATTTTGTTATATCAAAAAGGGGGAGATCGTTAAACTAACTTTATTTGATAAATTATTTTGATATAATAAAATTTTTAATAAAATTTGTTTTTGAACAAAGAAATTATAAAGTTCAAAGCATAAAAGTCATCTCAAGACTTCCAAACATCTTAGAAAATGTGTTGAACACTTGGAAAAAGTTTGGAAATTTTTCAAAAATGGTTTAAACTTTTTTAACTCAATTGAAACATTTTTAAATCGATTAAAAAATTACTTCCTACAAAATATATCAATACCTTTCATAAAGTATCAATACCCATACAATTTTCATTGATACCATTTTTAAGATCGATATCAATCTTGCTTACTGACTTGAAACAAAAATTGAACAATCACAATAAGTATCGATACCTTTTCAAAAAGTATCGATACCTATTGTATTTTTATCGATATCATCTCTGATATTAATACCGTTTTTGCATTCTGACTTGATGATTTTTCAAACAATTATAAAAAGTATTGAGATACCTTTTACCGAGTATCAATAAAATGTCTTTTGTATCGTTGTAAACTAACTTTAACAGTCATTGAATCAGGCATTAAATACTAATATTATCTACTTGTAGAAAAAGTATCGATACCTTTTGCTGTAGGTGAATTTAATGATTTGATATTTTCATCCCCAACGGCTCTATTCAATTCCTTAACAACCACAACGGTTGGAAATCAATTAGAGGGTATAAATATCAATTTTTAAAGGCCTTGCAGCAACAAGTGAGATTACAATAGATCAAGTGTTTCATAAATAAAAAATCCATTACCAATCACTTTGTGCTTTAATTCTTTATCTTCTTCTTGTAAACACTTTTGAGCATTCATTATATTTTCTATCAGCTCGAGTGTTTTTCTTATATTTGTGCTTAACTGGCAAACATCCTAATCTTGTGAGGATTATTTCTTTGTTTGCTTATTTATTTCGCTTTGAGAGGATTGTGTCTTAAGGTTTGAGTAGAAACCTTAAGGAAGTTTGTAAGGTTAAACCTTGTCCTCAAAAGTCATCAAATTAGTGAATTTAGGAAAATCCTTAGTTGTGGAAAGATAAGGTAGTGGAATAGGCAATTGGGATCGAACCACTATAAATCGTTGCATTTATTGTTTTATATTCTTTCATTGCTTCCATCAAATTTTTTAAAAGGTCAATTTATCCACTCTTGACTATTTCAGTTTGATTATTTGAGCTAACAAAAAGGTTTATCATTCATATGACATCTTAATTTGTCTGTTGAAGTCTATCAAACTGTTGGAATTAAAGCCTAAAAGTAAGAGGGCGATGCTTGAGATGTGACTAACAGTATCCTTGAAGATATTTTGTGGACAGTGTATCTTTCAGATTCAACTAGCACTTTTGTTTACCAAAGGAAACATGGAGCAAGAAGAACATATCAAAAATAGAAGGGATTTCGAGAGAGGAGAAATGCAGATAGATTATGGAGTTGGTAGTAATGTTATGAAGATCCTTACTGAGATGTAATAGGAAGGACCTCTTATTGGATCCTTATGGCACTCGATCTGACAGTGACCCCTGTGAAGAATGAAAGCGAATATTTAATCAAACAAGCTTTTCCATGAACGAACTTCTCTTAACCAAAGTGGTTGGCTCCGTGAGGTGATTAGGTATAACAGTCTCAAACAATTACAATTGTGAATACTAGAATGATCACGACCTAACGTATTGGTTTTATATGTCGTGCAATATCACCATGAAAAGTGAACTACAAACAGAGAAAATGGGATGTTTACGTCACAAGTGAAGATCCAATACAGAGGTCTCTAAAGCAGAGGACATGCAAATATTATATATATAGTTTTAAAAAGGAAACCCAAGCTTGGCATTTTCAGCCGTTGCTTCACCATTTCTTTCTTGGGCAGGACTATGAGGTTGCCAACACAAAATATATTAGGTTTCATATTACCTATAATTATTTTTTTGACAACTTTTTATTGTGATTAATTTGACCATCTATTTCTCTCTCTCCTTAATATTTTCAAGATTTCATGGTATCCTACGATTCCCTTTTATAACACATATTGTCACATGAATATGGATAACAAAGATTGAAATGGAAAGTCGTTCAGTTAACAAATGTTTCAACATTAGCATTACATAAGACTCAAAAGTATGTTTTTTTTAAACAACATTTTTAAGTACAAGAAATTTCCCACCAAGAATATTCAGTCTAAAAGCACTCCCATCTTCTTCCCTAGCTATTCCTTGGAGTTCAAGTCCTTCCATTCGATCCCTGTAAAAATAAAAACCAAAATTAATACACCAAGAAAATGAAGGCAATTTGTATGTTCTTCTATTTCCTTTCTTCATTAATTTCATCCTTCTTTTTAAAATTTAGAATATTACAACTACAATAAGACGAGTTATAATCATATAAGCTTAGATGTGAGTATGGTGGTATAATTATACTCTCAATCCCTTTACCTTCTACACATTTGAAATTACTACTTCCTACTTTTAATCTCAAGAATCTATTATTTGATTCAATAATTGAAGTTTAATGTGATATTTTTTAAATAAAAAAATGTTGCTAATATGATTAATAAATGAAAATATCGAATTTTGGGTTGTAAAATTGGATTCGGGATATAAGATTGCAAGGTTTTATGACACTATTTCAGATTAGTAATTTACTACTTTAGTATAGTAAGGTTCAACATAATTAGATGGAATATGGCCAACACATGTTAACCCTTACACTATAAGGCAAAAACATGCTTGAATTAGTGTAAAATATATAAATAAATAAAAAGGGGAATTTTTTTGAAGAGAAAGAGAAGGAGGACCTGAGGAGATTAAACGTCCTTAACAACAAGGTCACCATTGATAAGCTCTCCGTAAGCAGCGACAGGCCAAATAAAGCCTCTAAAGATAAGACCGGTAGCCAAAGGCACATCAATGATGATCTCCTTCATGGCAGGCTTCTTATCATCGCTAATAGCAATGAGATAGCTCCTTCCAACCCACCCGATCCATCCAGCGATGTACAAGAACAAGAGACCAGGCGTGATGAACTCACCCCAGTGCCTCTGATCACCGCTCACTATCAAATGAGGCAACCCATCAGACCCACACAGCAGCCCGTACTTCCCGTAGTTGTCAAACCGTCTCTTGGTTTTCTCGATGGTTGCTTTGATAGCGAGAGCTGGAGCGCTGTCAGGGGCGTATAGCTTCAACGACGATTCCAGCTTCTTGATCTGCTGCTTCTCACGTTTGGCGAATTGCTTGGACTCTTTGCATGGTGTGAGGCCCGCAATATCAGCTACGGCAGGCTGTGGGGCTGAGAGAAGAATGGAAGAAAGAGCAAGAGCTGCTGAAAAGGCTTGGAGTGGTGAAGCTGATGATGGTGGCGATGAAGACTTGTCGGTGAAGCATACCACCAATGATCGTGAAACTTTGGGGGTGAGTCGGGAGTTTAGCTTTGGCTTCAAAAGGGATTTGGAGAGGTTAGCGGGGATTGTAAGAGACATTTTGGGAGTATAGTTGTTGTGGTGTGTGGTGATGAAGGAGGGGAGGAGGATTTGAGAGAGAAGGGGAAGGATGAGTTTTAGATTGGGGGGAGGGAAGGACTAGTGGTGCGAGGAAAGATAAGATGAAGTGGAATATGAGATGTTAGAATGCTGAGTTGGGTAATTGTGATTGGGTTCATGGCTGTTTGGTTGTAAGTTTCAGATTCTCTCTGTATCCATATCTATATCTGATATATCTCTTATATACCTACATAATCTATTATTCTATTTAAATAATAAAAAAAACTATATTCTATATATAGCCATAGGCTTCCTTTGGTCAATTTTTTATTTTAATCTTATAAAACCTCTATATTATCAGTTAATCTAATAAATCCTAAGGTACTCTTATTAAAACTAACATTCTCCTACCCTACTATTTAAACAATTCTTGGAGACATCATCTAAATTTCTACTCCTAGATGAGTCCCGCGTTATACCACGCCTAACTTGTTGATATTTTAATAATTTCTACAAAATTCTATGGGAGCCTTTCGAAAACAAAGAGATTATTATTTTTTCATAATCGCCAAATTAGTATTCCGAAAAGCGTTGACCAAGAGACTCTATGTTAGAGAAAAATTGAGACCGTCTTGTTCTTGGTACAATTAATTTCCAGATATCCTTAGCTATCAGACAATCTCCGAGAACATGTAAAATATCTTTTATTTCCAAATTGGTACAGTGGATAGACTTTTGTTTGGCTAATTCCTCTTTTAACCTTTTCTAGGTTTGTAAACAGGCATTGTTTATAAAATAGTCATAAAAAAACCCAACTCTCAAAACTATTAAGGAAGTTAATTATTTACACTAAGGACATGTTTCATCAATTGAAAATTAAATGCTGAAAATATAAATACTGAATTTTATAAGTATTAAATTTATATTATAAAAATGTTTGATATATTAGTAAAAATTAAGTATTGAATATTATTATTTTGTTTGATATTTTGATTTTTGAAAATTCATTATTTTATAATTTTAATCTTATTAATATGATTTTATTTATTTTTTTTTGAGTTATTTTTATAAAAATTAAAGATAATAATTTGAATTTGTAATTTTTAATAAATTGATGAAATGATTTATTTCAGAAATAAGATTTTGAAAAATAAAATCTAATTAATATTTTCAACATTAAGTGATAAGTAACTATTTATCTTACTTATCATATTCAATTTTTTTTTTTTTTTGTTGTTGAAAACCTAAAGGTTAATATGATTATCAAACACAACTAAACAATTAAATGTCGAAATTTTTTAATTATTTATCAAATACACTCTAACAATCTTTCAAAAAAAAAACTTCTTAACTAATTACATTATATGTGGCCAAAGAAAAAATAATAATTTCCTCATAATAATAGATAATAAATTAGATGAAATAAAAGTATAAAAACTAAATTATAAATTTAAGCCTAACGCTAACACAATCATTTTTTATATATAATAATTGAATGTATAATAAAGAATTAAATTTTTAACACAATAATTTACATTTTTATAAATTTATACATTAAATTTATTATTTGATATTAATTTATAGCGCATAGGTAGGTTATATGAGCTAAAGAATATTCACCACTTAAATTTAATTTAGTTTTAACACAAATATTTTAGATATTTAAATTGGTTCATAAAAATAAAAAAAATAGATTTTCAAAATGAATATCATTTATATATTTAAACTTATAGTTGATTTTTTTTTTAAAGTAATTCAATAAATTATAATATTTTCAAAAAACTAGTTTTTTTTTTATAATTACTGAAAGAAAAAGCAAAAGCATCGTCACTTCTTTTCAACTATTTCTATAATTTTTATATTTTTATATATTTTTTAATTTTTTAAATAAAAGATAGAAGTAATATGATTTAAAACTAATTAATAATAATACATGAAATATATTTAATATTAAAATGAGGGAATTAGATTAAATTGTCAGTAAAATAAAATTTAAACACATCAAGTTAATATAAATAGCACAAGTTTAAATCCAACCACATGCAAATTTATTATTAATTAAAAAAACAAGATACCCTCAAATAAATATCAAAATTTTAGTTGCTAGTTCAATCGATCAACCAAAATAGCTAAGAGGGGGTGAATGAACACAATGACTTTAAAGTGGTTCAGTATCAATTATCAACTCTACTACCTTAGCTTTTCACTACTAAGAATTTTTTCAAATTCACTAATTTGATGAGCCTTTGAGGACAAGCTTTAACCTTAGAACTCCCTCAAGATTTCTACTCAAATCTTAAAACAAGAACCCTCTCAAAAAAGCAAACAAATAAGCCAACAAAGAAACAATCCTCACAAAATTAGAATGTTTGCAAATGAAGCACACACCCAATAAAAACACATGAGCTAAGAAAATACAATGAATCCTCACAAGTCACAAGTGTTTACAAGAAAAAAATGAAGCATTTAAGCACAAAAGGTAATAAATTTCTTGATGTTTCTTTATAGCTCTTAATCTCTTGCTATCTCTCTTGTTGTTGTAGAAGCTTTGGAAGTTGGTATTTATAGCCTCTCATTGATTTCCACTCATTGGGATTGTTGGGAAAATGAATTGAGTCGTTGGAGGTGTAAAAACCAGAGCATTAATAACTCCTGCAACAAAAAGTATTGATACTTTGGGCATTTAACGCCTAAAATTAATAACCGTTAAGCCTATAGTATCGATATAATGGGGAATGTATTAATACAAGGATTAGGTATCGATACTCTGTTAAGTATATCGATACTTTTAATTTTTGCTCAATTTTTCTGAACTTCGAAGCTCAAATTGGTATTGATATGAGGCAGGGGTACCGATACTTGGGTTAGGGTATTGGTACCATAAAGAAGGTATTGATACTTTGATCTTTGGGAGCAGTTTCACACTTGATAAAAATGTTTGAAAAAATTGCTTACCATTTTGAACAAGTTGAAAAATATTTTCTAAGTGTTGAAAGATAAATTTAAAAGTTTCTCTTAAAAATATTTTGAAACAAATTGTCACTTGAAATTTATTAAGTTTTATTCAAAAATATTATATTTGTTATATCAAAATATTTATCAAATAAAGCTTAGCTTAACAATAATGAAACTTATAGTTTGAAACTAATTAATAATAATACATGAAATATATACAATATTAAAATAAGAAAATTAGACTAAATTGTGAGTAAAATAAAATTTAAACACATAAACACATCAAGTTAATATAAATAGCTTAAGTTCAAATCCAACCACATGTAAATTTTTTTTATTATTAATTAAAAAAAAACAAGATACCCTCGAATAAATATAAAAAATTTTACTGTTAGCTCAATCAATCAACTGAAATAGCCAAGAGGGGGTGAATTGACGTTTAAAACTTTTGTGAAAGCAAGGATAAGAAAATGATATAATGAACACAATAATTTTAATGTGGTTCAGTCCCAATTTTCTACTCCACTACATTAGGTTTTCACCACTAAGGATTTTCCAAAATTCGCCAATTTGATGAACCTTTGATGACAAGATTTAACCTTAGAACTCCCTTAATATTTCTACTCAAATCTCACAAGATTAGAATGTTTGCAAATGAAACACACACCCAACAAAAACACTTGAACTAAGAAAATACAATGAATGCCCACAAGTGCTTACAAGAAAAAGATGAAAAATTTAAGCACAAATGGTAATAGATTTCTTGATGTTTCTTGATAGCTCTTAGTCTCTTGTAATATCTCTTCTTGTTGTGGAAGCTTTGGAAATTGGTATTTATAGCCTCTCATTGATTTCCAATTGTTAAGTTTATTGGGACAATGAATTGAGTCATTAGAGGTGTAAAAACCAAAGCATTAATAACTCCTACAACAAAAGGTATCGATACATTTGAAGGGGTATCGATACTTTGGACATTTAACGCCTAAATTCAATGACCATTAAGCCTATAGTATCAATACAGTAAGGAATGTATCGATACTTGCTATGAGGTATCGATATCTTGGGGAGGGTACCGATACTTGGGCAATTTTCTTTAATTTTCAAAACATCGAACTATAAAACGGTATCAATACTTTGGGAAAGGTATCGATTCTTTGTTAAGGGTATCGATACTTTTGATTTTTGCTTAATTATTCTGAACTTCGAAGCACAAATTGGTATAGATACTTGGGTCAAGGTATCGATACTATAAAGAAGGTATTAATACTTTGATCCTTAGGAGCAATTTCATACTTAATAAAAATGTTTGAAAAAATTGTTTATTGTTTTGAACAAGTTGAAAATAATTTCTAAGTTTTTGAAATATAGATTTAAAAGTTTCTCTTAGAAATATTTTGAAACAAATTGTCACTTGAAATGTATTAAGTTTTATTCAAAAATATTATATTTGTTATATCAAAATATTTATCAAATAAAGTTTAGCTTAATAATAACGAAATGTATAATTTGAAACTAATTAATAATAATACATGAAATATATACAAGATTAAAATGAGGAAATTACATTAAATTGTGAGTAAAATAAAATTTAAACACATCAAATTAATATAAATAGCTTAAGTTCAAATCCAACCACATGCAAATTTTATATTTTATTTTTTAATTAAAAAATTAAGATACCCTCAAATAAATATAAAAAAATTTAACAAACATCTAAATAAATAATTATTGTTTCATATTATTTATAAAACATGAGCCACAGCTAGGGGTGAGTAAAACTCGATTCGATTCGATTCAAAAAAATCGAAAAGAAAAATTAAATATCGAGTTAATTGGATCAAGTTATTCAAGTTATTCGATTTTTACAAGTGAACTCGAATTAATTCGAGTTCGAGTTGAATTTAATTTTACAATTCGAATAACCCGCATAATTCAGAAATTAGACTGGTGTAGATACCCTTTTGGTCCCTTTCAATTTTGAAAATGAGTAAATTGGTCTCACTCTCAACAAAAATTTAAAAAAAATAATATTTTTTAAAAGTTCAAAATATTTATAAATATTCCAAATTTTATACTTTTAAAATAAAATTTAATAAAATTTATAAAGAATATATAAAGAAAGTTGAAATTTTAAAATTTTTCTAAAATAATAATTTTGGGACCTGAATAAGTTAATTAATAATTCAAGTTTATCATACTAAATTATCTTTTTTTTTCTTATTTTGCTTTGAATTTTTTTTCAAATATATATGGTTTCAAATTTATGTGCTCTAACATGGGATTAGTTGTACTCTAACAATATTTTAATTTGACATGTTTACTTTTTTTATTTGACTCGAACAATTTCACTCGATTCTACTCGCCTTGAATTTCATTTCACTCGACTCAATTCGAAAAATTTTCAAACTGAGTTAGGATGATAAAATAGGACTCATCAACTTGATTAACTCAATTTTTTCACTCAATTCTACTCAATTTGACCAAACGCTTACCCCTAGCCATGGCTACTAACTATTGTTGCAACATCTTTGTACGTATGATTAAACACAACTCATGAATGGGTTAACATAATAAAAAATCCTTGAATTTCTACACCTCATTTAATAAGTCCTTAAAAAAATGAATTTAAATAAACATTTAGTTCCCAATTTAAAACCCTTAATTTTCATTAGGCTTAGTTCATAAATTGACCCCTGAAGTATATCATTTTTCCCACATTGGTACCTAATATTTTTTGGCCTAATTAAGTACCTAAAATTTCAAATTGTTAGGGTTTTTAGTCCAAAAATAAACTACTGTTTAAAAAAAAAAGTAATGAGCCAATGACATGATGGCACATATGTGGCTTTAATATTTAACCATTTAATTTTAAAATATATCAAAAAAATGAAAAACTAATCGAAAAATTGAAAAAAAAATTATTTGAAAAAAAGAAGAAAAAGAGGATAATGGAAAAATATCCCCATGTAATTTAACAAAATTCTCAATGCGGTACCTCTACTTTCAATTTGTTCAATGTGATACCTGGAATTTTATTTTGTGTATCATTTTGGTACTCTGACCTAACAATGTTAATTTCTGTCAAAAATTTACCCGTGGCCCACTAATAAAGTGTCATGTGGTAGAGTGGGCCACAAGAAAGAAAAACATAAGAAAATTTTCCTTTTTTATTTTTGAAGGTAAAAATCATTAAAAAATAAAATAAATAAATATTTAAATTTATTACCATATACATTTTTACAATAGAATAATATATATTTAAATCATTAAAAAATACATTTCTTTTCTTTTTCCTTCCTTTTCTTTTTTTAATCTCTCTTCCTCTCTTCTTTCTTTTTATTTTCTTTTTTCTTCCACCATGAACCCTAGTTGTCGTTCTTATGCTGCTACCTCCACATCATCTACTGACCTTGCTTCTCACTCTAAATGAAGCTCGTCATTTCCCCTTTCTCTTTCTCAATTTAGATTTCCCAAAAAGATCCACAAAAATTCAAAATTTGCCAAAAGCGGAAATTATTGACATATTTGAAGCCAAGGTGAATTCTATGCCTGAAATAGTGACCACAACTTGAGGCATTGTTTCATTATCTTACTTGCCTATTTTTAGAGTTGGAAAATTTTAGAACAAAAGCATTAGACTATCTATTTTCAGAGTTAGAGCCCAAACCATGAAGACCAATTAAGTTAAAATTGAAGGCTTGAAGATTGGTTACTAGCAGTTCAAGTTTGGTGTAATAACCTAATTTTCAATGATGCCAGAAAAGGTAGTTTCAAAACCCTATTTCTATAAATCAAGTCTATAAATATTAAATATGAATATTTACGAATTTTGTATAAAAATATATTTAAGTTTGGCCTAGAAATTTTTCCAAATTAATAGTTAATTTAGGTACACGGGCTAAATTATAAAAGTCCAATCGCTATAAGTTTTTAATTGGTCAAAGGCTTAGGGATTTAAATAGCAATTAGCCAAAGGTCCAAAATGGTAATTAAACCATTTTTAAATGTTAGATAATGAACGATGTTGATGAAATACACAAATGTTAATTAAGATAGGTTTAAGTTAATTAAACCATGATTTTGTTAATTAATTTAGCTTAATTAAATCCTAATTAAACTATATATACTAAGTTAGTGGGAAATCTTGAAAAACCATTATTTCATCTTCTTCATCTTGTCAAAATTGAAAGAAAGAACACCCTTGGAAGCTTGTATGCATTTGGTCACCAATTAGTAGGTAAATCTTAGTTTTTTTCTTATAATTCTTATGTTTTTTAGGTCATGAGAGCTTGATTTAGCTAGCCCATGTACCAATTTGTAAAAAAAAATTTAAGTTTCCTTTGTTGATTTCTTGAAGAAATTGGTGTGAAATTGATAGATTTTAAGCTTAGATTATAAAAAGGACTAGATTGTAAATTTTAATTATTAGTTTTGTACATAGGGACTAAAGTGAATAAAATATGCAATTTTTGTGTAATTTTGGTATAAATAAAAATTAAAGGGTCCCAAATGAATGTATTTGAATTCAAATTTTAAACCGTGGTTAAAAAATTGAAAGTTATGACTATTTCGAATTCAAGGACTAAATTGAATAAAATATAAAACTTTAGGGGTATCAAAAATGAGATTTCATATGTTCATTTATGTCATGACACATTATGAAAATGTTTGGTATTGATGGATTGTATGAAATAATTGTATAGATTAAGAATAGGATCAAAATGGAGGTAATCAAGGAAAAGTTAAAATTATTGATTAGTCCTGAAGAATCAACTTGTTTGGTGTTTTGATCAGGTAAGTTCATATGATATTGATTTACTTAGGTTGTTATGTATTTGATTTGTATATATATATTTGATTGTGAATTTAATTGGTTATGAATTAGTATGAAATGTGAGAATTAAACTAAATTTAAAAGTGACGTATATATGTGCAATAGATGCCCGTGTGAGCTTAGTAAATGTTAGGATACGATTGGCATGCCAATAGGGTCTTATGCGCATTTGTACGGGATTGATTACAGATGTTTCTGAGGTCTAGCATTTGTTATATATGCTCAATTATATATGACACAGGTTTAGCTCGAATGAGTAACCTGATATGTCGTTGTAAAGGTTTAGCCTGAACAGGTAACTTGATATGTATAATTTCAGCTCGGATGAGCAATTGATGTGTTGTAGATACATATGAATCCAAGTCTGTTTAATAGGGTTCATTGGGAGAAACAATATATGAAATGGGAAATTAAAATGAGATGAAATGAAACGAACTTGATGATCAAATGGAAAAATATTGAATGAACTAAATATGATAAATGGATTGAAGTAATGCCTTTAACATGTATGTGATTATATTACCTTTGATTAAATGATTTTTTGAGGTTAGTTAACTAAAGTGACATGAATTGGCATGTTAAGTAATTATGGCATCATATGGTTGATTATAAGTTAATGCTTACCTTATTGATGTTTAGATTTGCCATGTCTAGCAAAACTATGTCAAGTTAAGGTAGCTTATAATATCTAGATAAAAAGATAAGGTAAGTCTTGTACTATACATACGAGCTTACTAAGTATCCTATATGCTTACCTTGTTTGCCTTATTTGTTTTCCCTTTTCATTGTAGATTGTCACATTGCGAAACTCGTCAAGCCGAATTATTTCGAAGCTTACACTATCACTGAACCGATAGTTATGTGATCATTTTGATTCTAAGGTTGTGGCATGTATATGTGTGTTAATGTATACTTTAATGTATAAAAGTCTTGGTGAGTTGAAAATTTGTGATGAATATGGTATATGATGATGATTTTGAATGTTGTTCATGGTATACGAATTAGTTAAATTAATGTCTAGTTGAAAATGATAATTTTTTATTTCCATGCTTGAGGTATGTGTTAGTGAATAGTTAATTTGGTTCTTTGTTAATGTCATGAAGGTTTTGATGATTGAATTGTCTATGTATGCAAATTTTGATTTAGACTAAACATGGTTGACATAGTTGGATAGAAATGTGGGATCAAATATGCCTAAATCATGAATGGTTAAGAAATGTGACTTATTACTGATTGTTGGGATTCATGTTTAAAGTCTAAAAAGCTATTGATGTGTATAGGTACATAAGTGTAGGTAATTGAAGTGAAATGACATGTTTTCAATGCGGTATGGCATAGGTGAAGATTGGTATTTAAATGGTTTGGATGTTAAGTTCTAATGAAATTAATTTGTTTAAGTCTAATTAATGTATAAGAGTTGTATGTCTTGATAAGAAGTTGAATTTGGATGTTTTAAACTTGTTTCTCATGATTTTGTATGTTTTAAGTCAAGTAGAAACGGTAATTAGATGTACATATTGAAAGGTTTGGTTAGAAACTTTGGATTAGGTACCAAATTGTACATATTTGCCAAAAATAGGGTCCACGTCTCGCGACTACCCTCCCTAGTTGCAATGTCGGCCGCCAATAAGTGATGCCGCGATGTCAAATGGCATGAAATCATGACGTGACTTACTGTTTTGGCGACATCACAACGTAGAAGTGATGAAGTAGCGACGTTGGTCCTCAATCTTCAAAACATTACAATTTGGTCCTATTTCGTGCTCGAGTTGACAAAAGAGTTTTTGTAAGCTCGTATAACACTCAGAAATGATTGTTTAACATAGTTTGAACTTGATTGATACTTGATTACATGTGTAAATGTTTATATATTGCCTAATTGACTATTGTTGCTTCGGTAACAAATGTAGCATATTGTAGTTCGGATCTTGTAATCGAGTTGAGCGGGAGGTTTTACATTTGGTTACTTGCGAAACAAGTAACATCACTTTCTATAGTTGAAGACTTTGAATTACACTAAGACTCTTATGGAATTATTATTCTATGCTTATTTTTTTAACTTTACTTTATAGAGAAACGACTAAATTATGACTCTTATGTAAGCAAAACTTAAGTAGTATATAAACTTAAGTTTTGTCTAGGTTAAGCAATAACCGAGAGATTTATAGAGTACAAATTTGTTCAAGTTAGGAACATTTTATGTGAGCATTGTTTATGTAAGCAATCAAGAGAGTCTCTTATATTGCTAAGGGTGAGTGTCTGATCAAATCAAATGAAAATTTTTTGAGTTAATTGAGTTGACGAATCATATTTTATCATCCTAACTCAATTTGAAATTTTCTCGAATCGAGTTGAGTGAGATGGAATTCGAATCAAATCGAATATATTAATTCGAGTTAAATTTTAAAAAATATTTTAGGTCCTTGTAATCATTGTCACCCACTGTATTTAAATTTGTCCACCATAATCAAATTTGTTATTAACTTTGATCCCCTTATAATTTATTTATTAATCTTTTATATAATGGTTAACTTCTTTGCTTGCTTTTGTCAAAAAAAAAAAAAAAAACTTCTTTGTTTGCTTAGTTGCTTCAATTATCTTCTGATTCTTATCAGTATGTATTTTGAAATTAAAAAATATATTAAATGTAAAAAATATGGTTTTCTAATAAAAATTATCTTAAAGATAAAATGTGAAATTAATACCAACATAAAATATTAATACAAATATTTTATGGCATTATCAATAATTTAATTTTAGCAAAAAATTATAAAGATTCATTATGATAAAACAATTCAATAATATAAATAGTACAAAATGTGAAATTTAATTTAATAATATAAATAGTAGATATAAATAAAATTATTATTTAGGTTTAGGAATTTTTTTTTTGGATGATTTTAATTTTTTTATTTGGGGGTAAAGGGTGAGAAGTAAAAGTTTAGTGGGAAAATAAAAAATTTTGGAGGTTGAGGAGTAAAATTGGGGGGGGGAATAAGCGGGAGGAGTAAAATTTTAGGAGAGAAATATTCAAAAAAATGGGGAGGGGAATGGGTTTTGTGTAACACCCCCTACCCGTATCTGTTGCCGAAATAGAGTACAAGGCATTACCGTGAAGCACGAAACACTTACAGATAATTTAAATATATTTTCATAACAACTTGTCTTGATTTCATACTATTTCATATTTAAGCTTTATTCACCAAAGTATTTGAAATATCATCTTTATGCAAATAGCACACATGAGGTACATAATTCCATAATTATGAATGAACACATTTATCCAACATATTCCATGTTTTTATATATATATCATAGTTTCATATTTCCATGTATCAATTACCATCACTTCCTCGTATTTCAGACGAATAAGTGTAACAATACATAAATATGCAATTCACTAACTCTTCCTGCCAATCACGATTTAAATTGCCAAATCACTTATTGAGCCCAATTTCAATGTTCACTAAAATCTATCATATAAATTTAGATGTACGTATTCATCAATAAATTCCATGTACAGATATCATCATCTCATATTTCCACATACATTTACTTTCCACATTTATGAATTCAAATAGCATATACAAGACATACCAATGTATTTCAAGTACGTTTTCATGATATTTCATTTCGAATTCAGATTATTTCATATTAGAAGTTTTCTCATTAACTCATTTGGAATACCAATTCATACGGATAATACACTCAAGGCGTAGAAATATATAATCACAAATGAGCTCATTTATCAACCAAGTTTTATGCTCATGTCTCATCAACTCGTATTTCCTTATGTCACATAATTCCATGTAATACTTACCAAACTTTTTCAAATTAGTGAACATCTTATGGAATTGGTCTGCACCGATATGCATTGAATTTCACTGATAATCACTGATGCCATAGCATAGTTATGGTCTTTTCACTAGAATGTCATAGCTCAGTTATGGTCTTACCTCTTCACTGTCATTATGCCATGGTGAAACCATGGACTTATCCGTCAATTCATCACTTTTTACTAAAATGCCATAGCCTAGCTATGGTCTTACATCTTATACATATATCACACCAATGCCATATCCCAGATATGGTCTTACACAGAAATCACTTGTCACTTGTAGCTGAAGCTACCACTATTCACTGATCAGGTAGCCGGAGCTCTCATTTTTCACTGATAAAGTAGCTGATGATTAGGTAGCCGAATCTACCACTTTTCACTGATCAGGTAGCCGAAGCTACCACTTTTTACTTGTCATTTGTCCTTGATCAGATAAGTGTAGCCGAAGCTATCACTTATCACTTTCATTTGTCCTTGATCAGATAAGTGTAGCCGAAGCTATCACTTATCACTTTCATTTATCCTTGATCAGATAAGTGTAGCCGAAGTTATCACTTATTACTTTCATTTGTCCTTGATCAGATAAGTGTAGCCGAAGCTATCACTTATCACTTTCACTTGTCCCTGATCAGATAAGTGTAGCCGAAGCTATCACTTATCACTTGTTGCCATGGTCCAACCATGGTCTTTTCCTTCAATTCATCTTGTCACTGAACTGAAGTGCTCAATTTGATCATTTATTCAATTTTCATGCTTTTACATTATTCACGATTTTATCATCAATACATATGAAATAACACATCATGAAATTCATAAAATTAACAAATGATCACTAAAATTTAGCCATATAAACTCAGAAGTTTGATTTTTGTATTATAACGATAATCATAATTTCATAATAAATATTCCAAATAAAATATTATATCATTTCTAATTCAACACTTATCGATTATAATCGGGCATGTGATCAATTTGTACGCGAGCCATTCATATATATATGTATATTTTTCCTCCTCCTCCTCCTCTCCATCCACATCCTTAGTATAAATAACACACTTGTAAGTAACATTATCCATAATTTTCACTATTTACTTATGTGAATATTCAAGCTATTCATCCGTGTCATAGTCACTAAATTATTTTTATCTTGAGTTACAGAACTCCAAATTAAGATCCATAAATTTTCCCAGAAACTAGACTCATATTTATTTTTACCATAAAAATTTCATAATTTTTGGTTGGGCCAATTAATACAGTTTATTCATTGAAGTCTCCCCTATTCTGCTATCTGATAGTTCCGACCCTTCTTCATTAAAAATTAATTATCTCCTTGTACAGGATTCAAATGATGTTCCCGTTTGTTTCTATTGAAGATAAACTCATTCAGATTCTAAACATATAATTATTTTCTTCCAATTTTTGATGATTTTCTAAAGTAAGAACAGAGGAACCCGAAATCATTCTGATGTTGTCTCACAAAACTTATTATATCTCATGATTTACAATTCCATTGCTTACACCGTTTCTTCTATAAGAAACTAGACTCAATAAGCTTTAATTTCATATTTTATTCACCTCTAGTTCAATTTATACAATTTTTGGTGATTTTTCAAATTTAGACTATTGCTGCTGTCCAAAACTGTTTTAGTGCAAAATGTTAATTTTCATTTTGCCCCAAATTTCACAGTTCATACAATTCAGTCCTTGCTCAATTAACCCCTCAATTAAGATAATTTTCTCAATTAATACTTTTCCTAGACATTATAAGTTATTTCATAACTATTAAAATTCAAAATTTCCACATAAAACTCTAACTTCAAACTCTTTTACAATTTAGGTCCCAAACATTCACTTTCTATTCAATTCTTTCAATAAAATCGGCATATAAACAATTTAAAGCTCTAATTCTGTGCCAAATCATCATATACTTCCAGCACATATTCATAGAAATTTTCAATTTCTTTCATAGAATCAAAAACTAATGAATTCAACAAGTGGACCTAGTTGTAAAAGTCGCAAAAACACAAAAAATTCAAGAAATAATCAAGAATTGAACTTACTTGCAGTAAAGATATGAAAAACTAGCTTAAGGGAACTCTTCCATGGTGTTTTTGCTGATGAGGATGCAGAAAAATAAAGAGAAATCTAGATAATTCCACTTTAGTCCTATCTTTATTAAGTAAATTTTGCAATTTTCCAATTTTGCCCTTAATTCTCCTTATTTTCTTGCTGATTTCATGCCCTTGCTGTCCAGACCAAATAGACCTTGGGTCTATTTTCCATTTAAACCCTCTTTCTTTTATCATTTAAGTCATTTAATCATTTCCCATAATTTTCATTTGATACAATTTAGTCCTTTTTGTTCAATTAACTATTAGTACTTTAAAATTTCTTGACGAAACTTTAATACTAATACTAACTTATTAACACTCCATAAATATTTATAAAAATATTTATGGCTCGATTTAAAATTCGCGAGGTCTCGATACCTCGTTTTTTATTCTAATTATTTTAATATTTATTTTTAGTATACTATTCACTATTTCAAAATTTTTCCTAACTTTACATTTAACTTATACTCACTAAATTAATAATATTTCCTACTCATTTGTCAGATTTAGTGATCTCGAATCACTATTCCGAGACCACTGAAAATTAGACTGTTACATTTTGGGTAGAAGGGGTGGGATGGGAGGGGCGCAAAAGTTATGGGGGAAAAGTGGAAAGGAGTAAAAGTTTTGGGAAGAAAGTGAAGAGGTTTAGGAGTTTGGGGTAATATTATAAATTATTATAGTTTGATACTTGAATTATTCAAGTTATTCAAATTCGAAAACCAAACTCGATTTGAACTTGAAATTCGAAAAAAAATTCGGGTTGACTCAAATAACTCAATTAATTCAAATTACTCGATTTTTTTAACTCGAAATTCATTTTTTTCGATTTTTTCAGTCGAATCGAGTTTTTCTCACCCTTGTATATTGCAAAACTAGGCTTTCAAAGGGAAAGCTTAGTGGGAGAGTGGTCTAGTCTTTGTATAATGGTGAGGTTACTAAATTAGTGAAATTTAGACCGATGTTTGTGTCACGGGGCTAGAACTTTCGTCTCGCGATCCGTGCGGCCTTAGGCGATCCGTTCGCTCCAAACTCACCTAAGTCAGCCTTTACTCCCAAAAGTGAGGATTTCTTTAGAATTCCTCCAAGGCACCAATTTGTTTAACGGAAGCAATTGTGCCAAAAGAAGCTACAAAAGCACAACAAAAGCCACATAAAGAACACACACAAAGTGTTTGAGTAAATGCTCAAATAATTCTATTACTCTTAAGAATTTAACTTATAATGGATGAGATACAAATGAGGGGGATGCTCTCTATTTATAGTTGAGCTCCCCCAAAACCGACAGTCAAGATCAAATTATATCGACGGACGAGAATAGCCTATCCCTTGATTTTAGGGATTTACAAGATTACATCATATCAAATCAAATATACAAGATATGATTCCCATATTTACTAAAAATAACCTATGTTGCCATATCTTCATTATCGGGCCAACTAGACTTCAATCTAACAAGCTTCTACAATAGTTCTTGGAATCGGGTCGGTTCTCATGGGCTAAATGATCCCCATCTAATCGATAGACCTCCATGTGGCGCATCCCGTGCCATGGTCATGGGCTTTACACTTTGGCCCGTGACATTAAGACTTAAAGAATTGGTTGTACTGAGATAGTGGATCACTATTCTAGGCAAGACCCCGCAGACATAAACTGAGGTCGAACTGCATAAACAATCTCGGTGTCCATCTTTACGTTTTTATACTTTTGATTTTATGGTTGAAACTGTGGTCACAGTTCCAAACATTATTTTAACCATAGTTTCTGTTTGGAAAGCAAGTACCCTCCTCGTTTCTACACTCCATAATAGCTATTAACTTATAGTAGCAACCACCAAAGTTAAGAAGCACATTTTTTTACAGCATATTCTTTAAAAGTTGATGTAAAATTATAGCTTTTTTGTATAAGCAAACTTATTAATTATAGTTTTTAAAATAAAAATGATATTAATTAAAATATTATTTCAAAAAAAATTTTAAATTTCACATAAAAATTTATTAAAAATATTTTATTAAATAAAAATAATCATCAATGAGTGAAATTAAAAACATCAATTTAATAGATTATTAAGTTCCCTAAATAAATATTCTACTATGAATTTGGAACATCATAAACTTATAAATTGACTACGTGAATTAAATAACTCGTGATAAATTAATTAATTTAATTTGATAACTCATAAAATTAATCATATGAAAAAATGTTAAATAAAATATGTATAAAAGCAATAATACATGCACCTGTTATACGTATTTTAGTTTAGTTGATTTGATTCCCACTTTCTTTTCTTTTATTTTTTTGAACATAATTCTCACTTTCTTTGTTTGATGAAAAATCACGATATGAATTCTATAGTAGGATTACAACAATTATCTCTCTATAACATATTGTTATAAGTGTATGAAAGTCACCTCTCTATAACAAGTAAAATCTTAACAAATAAATGAGATTGTTATAGAAAGGGTTAATTGTAGTTATGATTTGCCACACTTTTTAATTGAAAGAAAATATTAATTTTCAATTAATTTAATTTTTAAGAAACTGGGCTATGAATTAAATAAAAACCAGTGCAGAAATAGAGGGTCTGAAAACGGACCAAATCAAACAAGACTATGACATTTGTCGTTTTTAACCTTATAAATTCACGTTTTAATATTTTAACAATTATTTGTAATAATTAAAATTAAATTTCTAGTTTTATATATTTTTAAAAGTTAAAATTATGATTCATAACTATCAATTTGTCATTTAACTTTTGTTAGCATTTGAATTTGATTTTATTTTAATTATACATATTTTTATTATCAACTTTATAATTAAATAAAATATTATTTCAAAATTAGTAATAATAATAATTACAAAATTGCTCCATTATTTTGAAAAAAAAATTGCTTAGCCAAATGCAAACATTGTGGAAATTTGTGGGAAGCTTCCATGAGGTTTCATAAATTTTAATCAGTTATTCCATAATTTCGTAACTACCAAAATTATCTACCTATTTACCCAAATACTTAAAATCCTATTAAAAAATATTTTTTTTATAAAGTTCGAACTTAAGGACTTTGAGTATTTGATTAGAAAACTGTGTTTTCATTAAGAGTTTGAATAAATAATTGATGGGTTTGGTAGTTATTATAAATATATTATTATACCTTAACAAAATGTATAAGAGGATTGGCAAAATTAACTCATTTTTTTTATAGGCGAGTAATCGATGGAATTATAAATAGAGTAAGCATTACAAGGTTTTTTTTTTTGTGGGAGAAAGTGTAAAATATCTAGGGGGAAGTCGCATCTCGTTTTATCTATTATTGTATTTATTTTATGTATTATTATTTAGTAATTTACTACTTTATTTTATTTTAATTTCATACAATTTATATATTTATATTATATTTATATATTTTCATTATTTTTTTTTTTTAGTTTTAGACTATTCAAAAATTATTATTATATAATTCGAATATAAATTAGAATAATCATATAATAAAATTTAATTAAAATATTTTATTCGACCATAATGACCGAATTGATTATCGTCATGCATAAGGATATTAAATTCCCTGATATAAAAAATTTTAAAATCATCATTAACCTCCCTTTTTTATTTTCTATTTTTGAATTATTATATGATGATTCTTGAACTTTCCATATACATATATAGAAATAGAAAAAGATAAACTAGAATCAACATGTTTTATATCATGTCAATGACAATATAAAAATGAAATTAAGATTTGTATGAAATAAAATAAAATAAAATCACTTGAAGTTTCCTATGAAATGAGACAAAATGATAATCAACGTTAACGCCAGTCAACATGTCACGTCTTTAGTTCAAAATCTATTTATATAATAGATAACAAGATATCTCACTAAATCTCCTTAAATAACACTATTTATAACAACTACCAAAACCATAAAATATTTACTCAAATTCTTAATGAAAACACAAATTTCTAATCAAATACTCAAAATTCTTATTAGAGATCTAACTTTATAAAAATTCTTCAAAAATTATAAAAAAAAATCGTAAAATTTATAATGCCAAAAAAAATTATTTTTTTATAATTTTTCAGTTTAACTATTTATATAACATTTTATACTGATAACAAAATCTATAATATATATCAATAAATC
The DNA here is from genome assembly GCA_025698475.1 of Gossypium anomalum. Lineage (NCBI taxonomy): Eukaryota > Viridiplantae > Streptophyta > Magnoliopsida > Malvales > Malvaceae > Gossypium > Gossypium anomalum. Next base: position 82,002,246 of record CM046961.1, read on the forward strand.
TATTTATATAACAAGCTCAATTGGTCTCCACACGAAGTAACTTATAACCAATTGATATGGTAAAAGCTTTTACTTCTTTTTTTTTTCTTCTTTTAGAGTAGGGCAGAAGCTTCCCCCAAAATTTGATCACATGACTGTGTCCAAATAGCATGCCTCGAAACTCAACAAAAATCACATCAAAACTCTTCATAATCATAATCTTCCCTATAACCATATCAATACTCTTCATATTCATTATCTTCCCCATAACCATACTCCTCATCCTCCTCGTATGAGCATAGATAAGCATTCTCGTGCTCATACTCGTCACTAAAATTGTCTTCCTCAAAGCCACCATCTTCCAAAGTTGATGATCCTTTGGAGTGCTCTCTTTCAATCTGCTTGTCTCTGTTCGAGTCTATACCTTCCTTCTTAGCCTTTTCGGAATCTTTCTCCTCCTACAAGGAATCAAACTCCAGGGTAAAAATTACTAATCGACCGATACTGGATTATCTATCTCCAAAACAACATAGCATATATATTATATATAGAGAGAGAGCATACAGGTTCATTGTTTAGCTTCTCCAGTGCATCATAGTTGATTTTTGAACTTAGTCCCTAGAAAAGAGGAAAAAACAACATCAATATGCCAACAAATATGGACCTAAAAACTTACTCGAAAGAAAGCCTACAAATAACCATAACATATAAAGAAGATTTTCAACAAGGCAAGACATTAAATGTAAAGAAATTCGTTGTAGATTAGTGGAATTTTCTTCTATGTTCTCAAGGAGGCATGAAACGACATTACTTCAACAAGGAATATTCTACATCTGATGGGGCAGTTGAAATAGCCAACAACTTTCCTTATACTTACCTTTTTCTTCTCCACCACCTCCTCCTCCGTTACTTTCTCCATCCTGCTACCAACAGCTTTCCTAGCAGAAGAATTTTTCCTTGTAGCAGGCTTTCTTTGTTTCTTCTGCCATATAAGATACGGATGAATTTGAAAAAGTTGCACAGAATTAGAAGAGGTAGCTAATGCAATTTTGAAATTCCATGCAAGAGTATACAGATACCCTAACAATACTCAACCGTGTATATCAAAAGAGCAAAAGGTGTAATAAAGAATGTAAAAAGCACTACTTGTGACACAAGTTTCTAGTGTACAATGAAGTGTATTCAAGTGATTGAACAGCTCAAGCAGGATGACAAACGAAATGTATGGTTTAGTAGCACTTTGAGAAAGTAACGAATGATAAAAGTATAGTTAAATGTAGTTCTATACATGGACAAATATCAGTTGGAACATTCATAGAGAAATGATGGAAAGCGTGTGAAAGTGGTTATATGAATGTTAAACAAATATGAAAACGCCAATTAAGCACTTCTAATGTTTGGACTCCATCAGAAGAGATGAAGAATTAGCAGTTGGCATGACTGCTAAGAATTTGTGCAGCTTAGAACATAAGAAGTATTTTATATTCCCCATTGACAATACTCATAGATAGGATGAACCAAATACTTCCTCTCATCATTTATGCCTTGTTATATTTCCTCTCTGCTTAATAATTCTTCATCCCCATTGATCATAATTCACTCAGAACCTAGACATATATCTTTGCTTGGCAGAAAGTGCATAAAAAAGCTAAATTTAAGTTCAAATTTAATGGACCTCTTCGGTGACCTGGTAACGAATTTAGTTTTATGGAAAATTGCAGTAACAAATTAGCAATTAGACCAATTCATAAAACTCCACTAGTTCATAGTTTCACTCGGAAGATAAAGATTACTTATTTAATGCCTCTAAACCAGGCAATACACAAGAACAACAGTATCCAAAACAATTACTTTACAACTAAACTCACCTGAATTACTTTGGCTAAAGATTCTCTATTCTTTTTATGAACTTAACCGTTAAGGAATAACAATAAATACCTTCAGCACACTGCTTACAAGCTTCATTGATAATTTTCAGTGAGAGATCACCAGCTGACTTCACGGCTCACTCCGCCAACTTATTGCATAAATTCTACAACACAATCCGACATTCAAACTAGATTCATTATCTCATTCCCTACACTCCAAGACCAAGTATTCAGACAAGTAATCAGTTTCCTTTTTCTCTACCACTTCCCTCGTCTCTTTTTTCGAGTTCTAAACAAATGTAATATAAACTCAAAGACATTGCCATAACTGTAATTTGAATTTTGAAAAAAAATACAAAAAAGAGAGAAGAACTAAAATACCTTTTGATAATCTTTATTCATGGCTTCCCAAATGAACTTCTTGAAAAGCATCTCCTTTTTGTTGTTAAGATAACCAGTAATCTACAATGCATTTATTAGCTAAAATTTAAAATATTTTTTTTAAGAAAAAAAAAACCGTGATGTACTTACCTCGGCGTCATTGATATCAGATAAATCATCAGCAGCAGATTCAGAACGCAACTTACGTTTAGATAAAACTCCATGTTTGTCTACAATGGAAGACATAGATCCCCTGTTTTTCTCCATCTAAGAGTATTTTAATCAAACAAACAAATCAAAAATCCCCCCATAGTTTTCAACAAAAGAAATTTACTGAAACAAAAGCTAAATAAATAAAAACAGGAAAGGGATGAAATATCACGGTACCATGCTTAAACGGAGCAATGGCCGCCTCCGAGTTAACCCTTGAGTCACAGAATCGATTTTAAAACGCCAAAACTCATTCGCTCTTTTTTTCTTCTTCTTTTTGGAAGACGTTGGAATCACGCGTTCCGTTCTCTTTATATACTAGGCGCTTGTGATTAAATTACGACAATGGCCTTGAGCATACCGCCATCCACCTTTTTATGGATCGTGGGCTGTTTTTGCGGCTGAATCTGGGAAATTTATATTGGTATAAATACCCAGAACTCCCTATACTTTAAGGTTATGAATAATTTAATTTCTCTCTCAACAATGTAATTTATTTTCATATATTATTTGAAGTTAGAAAAAAATTAAAAAAATTAGGATTAATTATTTTCTTTAATGCATCCAACGTGTTATGTTTCAAAAGGTTTTACAAAAAATCATAAAAAAATAAAAATTAATCAAACTTTCAAAAAATTACAAACAAATTCTAAGGTTCTTAAAAGATTCTAAACTATTATAGAAAAATTTAAAAACAAAAATAAAAACTAATGAAAATTCCAATGTTTTGGGAAAAATTTCTTAAAAATTTCAAAATTTTACAAATTTTATCCAAAAACGTATAAAATATAAAAATTATATAATATTCAAATAGTTTCTAGCAAAATTAAAAATTATTTAAAAAATTAAATATCTATTTTTCAAAATAGTTTCATATGACTGAGTTCAATCGAGTCTTTTAGATTTTTCATACAATCCTATGGTAATTTAATTCAATTATGTTTTCAATTTTTTTGTTATTAATTTTAGGTTTTGAATTTTTGAACTTTATTTTGATAAAAAGTTGTTTTAGGCTTAAATGCAAAATTGGCTTTCAAACTATATCAGTTTTCTCACTTAGAAACTGAACTTTTTTGTGGTCAAATAGGATACTTAAATTATTAATTCTTGTTAGCTTTTGATGTCTCAAGCTTTTGGTATAATAACATTTAAGATAAATTTTATATATTATATTTCTTATATCATTTGGTGAAAATATAATTAAAAATTATTATATTTCCTAAGGCCTAGCATTTGACGTGAGTCGATATTTATCTTAAATGAGACCATATGAAATGAAAATGACAGTGTTATTTAGAAATCTTCAAAAAGAAATTTTGAAGATGAAATTTTCTTGAGAGATAGTTGTAACACCCAAAAAATTCTCATATAACATCTAGAAAATTTGGAAAATGAGTTGGGTGAAGAAATTTTGTGAAATTAAAATTGATATTGCAGATGAAATTTAATAAAGAAAATTGTGGATGTGAAAATGTGGGAAAAATATCAAATTGTAAAATTTGAAAGGTTAGAGGACTAGAATGCAATTTGGCCAATAGAGAAACTATGAGTTATTATTGATTATTTGGCGTGAGAATAAGTTGAAATGTGCATTGGTGTGATGAAAATCATTATTGGGACCAAATTGGAAATATTCAAAAGTATAAGGACTAAATTGTAAATTTTTCATTTTACCAAGAGAAGGGTAAAACTGAAATTTACAATACCCATGGACTCATAATAAATACCAAACGTGAATTATTGAAATTTAAGTTGTTAAATATCTATTTGATGTGAATAAAGTGAAATAATAGGTGAAAATGAGCAAAATAATAATTTTACAACATAAGGGCATTTTGGTTTTTTTCTCAATAATTCATAATGAAAAATGATAATATATTTGATATATGAAATAAATTTGATCCATTGGATGTGATAATTTTGAATGTATAAAATGTGGACCACATGTTAGAATATTTGACTTGGACTTTTAACCAAATTTTAACCTAGTCTTATTTTACTTTATAAAAAGGAAACAAAAGGCCAAAAATTGGTCATTTCTTCTTCTCCTAGCATTGGCTCTCTCTCCACCTATGGAGCTCTCTTCCTTTTTCTCAAGATCTCAACTCTTAACTTTGAGTTTTTGTTTAAATCATTTAGAAAACAACCTCCTTGCTAGATTTCCACCGATAAATCTTCCATTTTTGGTTAGGTTTTTGACTTGACGTCACTTGTAGTAGTTATTTTAGGTCATTTCTACACTTAACAAGCTTGTTGTATTAAATTTTATATTTAATTATTGCATTTCCATTATTAGTAGGTTAGGAACTAAAAACTAATAAAATAAGCGTTTATACACATTTTCTGCCATTCCGATGACTCGTAAAGTTGACTCGGGCCTCGATAAGGTCTAGTAGGTTAGGTAAGTATGCAAGAAGTCATTTCATGCCCATGATTGCAAGGAATGAAGGTCGTGGTGTGACATGACACCGAGAAACATCCCAAGTTGAAGTAACGCGCGATGTCTTGATGAGCTCTTCCTTAGCATGGCGACGTGGAAACGATGGCAGACCAAAATGAATTTGATTTCCTTGGACAATAATTTTGAGAAATTTCCTTATTTGGACCCTAGCTTTATCAAAATATTTTATTTATTAGAATCCCAAAGTGTATCTAGGTTAAGTGGTCACCAATCAACTTGTATATTATATATAAACGTCTTAAGGTCATCAGAATTGTAAGTAGCCTTAGACAAACAATTTTACTATTATGTTTTTAGTTTTCTTTTCTTTTTATGTTTGTGTAGTCGAAACTTTTCTATTCCGATGTGAAGACAACCGCGAGCATAGATTGCTCTGGATCCACACTTTAATATATATATTCATGAGCATTGTAACACCCCTAACCCGTATCCGTCATCAAAATAGGGTTTCGAAACATTACCAGAAGTTTTAGATCATTTTACAAATAATTTATGTAAAATACTATTCATTAACCGGGATCATTCAAAACGTCCCTCAATTGGACCCTCGAGGCCCAATACGAGCACTAGAATCAAGTTGGGACTTAATTGGGAGCTCTGAGAATTTTTCGCGAAATTACAAAAATTTTCCAAGGTGCAAGGCTCACACGCCCGTATGGTCCAAGGGACACGCCCGTGTGACCTTGGGACACGCCTGTGCTACAGGCCGTGTTTGACCCCGTGTAACTCTCCGACTTGTGCATACGGCCATGCCACACGCCCGTGTGCTAGGCAGTGTGGTTAATTAATTCAGTTCGAATTTAGGTACATGTTTCACATGGCCAAGACACACGCCCGTGTTCTAGGCCGTGTAGCACACACCGCTGAGACACAAGCCCGTATCTCTGCTCGTGTGCTCAATTCAAAATTCTGTTTTTCAAAATTAAGGTGCAGGGGACACACGACCTAACCACATGCCTATCTTGCCAGGCCGTGTGTCACATAAGGTCTAGACAGACACGCCCGTGTGGACAAAATGAAGCCATTTCTAGCTTCGTTTCTCACCTAAAATTTCACCCAAGACCTGCACTTGAAACACACATCCATTACCAACCATTCCCAAGCATTTAAATTAAACAATTCTATCATTTATCATGGCATACCATTACATTCATATGAGTTTATAAACTTACCTTGGATTAACTTAGGCAGTAACCTCATTTGATCACATATACTTAACATGTCATATATGATTATATCATAATAGCCTGCTTAATCATGCCAAAATAACCATTACTAGCCATTCAAATGGCTAGATTACAAACATCATTAACATGCCACTAATGGCCAAGTTGTCCTATACCTACCATTATACCAAAATGATTTTACTATGTATACCCAAAATAAGCTAGTCGATAGTGTGACGATGCTCCAATGATCTTTCAACCTTCGCGAGCTTTCAAGCATTATAAAATAGGGAAAATAAAACTAAGTAAGCATTACATGCTTAGTAAGTTCGTATAACAGAAACTAAACTTACCAATCCCGTTTATTAAATCTAAGCATACAACCTTACCATCCATTAGTAACATTGCCTAAGCACATGCATTCAATCAAACATATTAGTCACCAAAAATCCTCATAAAAATCAAGTAAACATAGATGAGCTCATCATGCAATATTATTTCAAGACATTATCATTTTGTCTCATAATACTCATAGCATGTCAAGAGTTGTGTCCGTTGAATCATTGAAATTCCGATGGATGCTCAAGTAGTACGCTCGAGGTGTACGATTCAATAATCCGTCAATTCTTATTCAAACGTACCTATTAGGACACTTAACCAAGGAACACCTCTCGAGCCACATATTGTATAACAGGATTACCAATCCAGGCTAAATCTTTTATATAACGTATGCTCAGAGGAGCTCAATTAGGATTACCAGTCCAGGCTAAACCCTAATCATAACGTATACTTGAGAGGTATTATATCAGGATTACCTGTCCGGGCTAAATCCTTTCTATAATAAGGTCAATAGGATTACTCTTCCGAGATAAATCCCGTCTGCAACAAATACAGGACCTTATTCGTTTCGAGAAAGCGCATATAATCATCGGAATCCAATATTCAATCGGGACTTAACCCTTTTTCACCGTTTCAAGCATGTATTAAAATTTTCATTATAGCATTCAAATAATGTACATCAATATAAGTCACGTTCCATACAAACACAACATTCAATTAAACATATTTACAAGCTCGATTAAGTTACACGAACTTACCTCGACACTTGTTCGCGTAAATAATCTACTAATCCAAAACCTTTTCTTTTCCTTGATCTAGCCTCGAATTTGTGTTATCCGGATCTATATAAATGAATTTAATCATCAATTTATCTTATTTCATATTTATTTGGACTTAATTTACGTCCTACGTAAAATTACCATTTTGCCCCTAACTTTTTCATAAATTCCAATTTCATCCTTAGGCTCAAAAAATGACACTTGTGCGATTTACTCCCTATTCCAAGCCTAACCAAAGTCCCATTACAAATTTTACAGCATGTGTATTGATAAAAAAATTAGAATTTTTCATCAAATTTCGCAACTTTACATTTTAGTCCCTAAATAATATTTTCATCAAAAATCACTTTGTAAAAGTTGTTTATCTATCAACAACCTTTCATTTTCTACCATAAATTTCTAATTTTCAGCATATTCATCCATGAGCCATTTTCCATACTTTGATAACCTTTCAAATTAATCCCCCAAATAGATACTTTAAGCTATGCTGGTTTCAAAAATATCAAAATTACTAAAAACAGGACAAGGGAACTTACCCAATTAAGCCTTGAAAGTTTCTTCTCTCTCTCATAGGGTTTCCATTAAATTTTGGGGTTGAAGATGACAAAATAAGATGATATTTTCTTTTTATCATCTTTTAATTAATTAATTATTTCAATTTCCAATTTAGTCCTACTATTTTCTAATTTTTTCATGGATGAGTCAAAAAAAATCTACATACTTTTCTTTAATGGTCTAATTACCATATAAGGACCTTTAGATTTGAATTATATAGTTATTTAATCCTTATAGCTACTAGAATTTAACTTTCGTATTTTATGCGATTTAGTTCTTCTCGTAATTAAACATTTAATCGATAAAATTTTCGTATGAAATTTTTCACATGACATGTCTAATACGGACCATCTAATAAAATAAAAATGAATTTTAATTTTTGGGTCGGATTTGTGGTCCCGAAACTACTGTTTCGATTTCACTAAAAAATGGGTTGTTACAAGCATTCTCTTATTTCCTCTTCTATTTTTCTTTGTTTTTCGTTAATTAGGTCGATTACTCGATGCATGAATATTAGAATAGATTCTTGTGTTTATTTTATATCTCGCATGATTCGATTAATAAACTAATTATTTATTAAATTGTTATTTATATGAAATTGATTATGTATTCAAGGGTACTTAGTATATTAGGGAGTGACACTCCTAATAGAATATTGAGACAGGTGAGACCGGAAGGGTACCTTGTCGTGTATAACTTGTGCCAAGTGGTGAGACCAGAAGGGGATTCATATGCTTAGGAAGAGACCGAAAGGATGACTTAGGTGATAAATGGCAATCCTTAGTTGTAGCTAAAGGTGACCAATAACTCAATCTAGGATGATTAATTGTTTAATTAAGCAACCAAGGATTTAATCAATCATAGGTTAGAGGCTCGCGTTGTCGACACTAGGAATAGGAAAGTCCATTAGGTTAATTTAGTTTAGTTAGTTTAATTAAAATATTAATTTTGATTTACATTACTAATTCGTGACTTGATTAGATTAATAATTATTTTCTGTAATTAATTTAATATTAATATTTTCAACCTACAATCCCTTGTGTATGATTCTCAGAATACTTATTAGTGTTTCATTGTAACTTAACTATATTACAATTTGACATGTACGATTGTGGACACCACCAGTTCAATTTAATATATATTTTTAGGTGGGATATTTTATTATAAACGATATCACGTGTATAGGCAGACAAGTTGTTGGTACCGTTATCAGGGATTATGATGGTGAAATTTTTATTAGATTGGTTACGATAAAATAATATTAGTCAAAAGAAAAACGAGCTAGATGGTGTTCTAACTTTAATTTAATTTATTTTTTTAGTCTCTAAAAAATCATTTTGAATTTTTGTAGTTAAGTAAAAATTTTTATTTTAATATTTTTTTATCTACCTCTTTTATTATCAAATTTAATTATGAATTTGATTTTCATAGGTCGATGTACAAACAATCCAAATTGAGTTGGTTGTACGAAGATTCGAAAAACTGAGGTGAGATTACAAAGACGAACAGCCCAAGTGTAACAACCTAATTTTCAGTGGTGTCGGAATAGTGATTCGAGATCACTAAACCGACAAATGAGTAGGAAATATTATTAATTTAGTGAGTATAAGTTAAATGTGAAGTTAGGAAAAATTTTGAAATAGTGAATAGTGTACTAAAAATAAATATTAAAATAATTAGAATAAAAAACGAGGTATCGAGACCTCAGAAATTTTAAATCAAGCCATAAATATTTTTATAAATATTTATGGAGTGTTAATAAGTTAGTATTAAAGTTTCGTCAAGAAATTTTAAAGTACTGATAGCTAATTGAACAAAAAGGACTAAATTGTATCAAATGCAAAATTGTGGGAAGTGATTAAATAGCTTAAATGATAAAAGAAAGAGGGTTTAAAAGGCAAATAGACCCAAGGTCTATTTGGGCTGGACGGCAATGGCATGAAATCAGCAAGAAAATAAGGAGAATTAAGGGCAAAATTGGAAAATTGTAAAATTTACTTAATAAAGCTAGGACTAAAGTGGAATTATCTAGATTTCTCTTTATTTTTCTGCATTCTCATCAGCAAAAACACCATGGAAGAGTTCCCTTAAGCTGATTTTTCATATTTTTACTGCAAGTAAGTTCAATTCTTGATTATTTCTTGAATTTTTTGTGTTTTTGTGACTTTTACAACTAGGTCCACTTGTTGAATTCATTAGTTTTTGATTCTATGAAAGAAATTGAAAGTTTCTATGAATATGTGATGGAAATATATGATGATTTGGCATGGAATTAGAGCTTTAAATTGTTTATATGCTGATTTTATTGAAAGAATTGAATAGAAAGTGAATGTTTAGGACCTAAATTGTAAAAGAGTTTGAAGTTAGAGTTTTATGTGGAAATTCTGAATTTCAATAGTTATGAAATAACTTATAATGTCTAGAAAAAGTATTAATTGAGAAAATTACCTTAATTGAGGGGTTAATTGAGTAAGGACTGAATTGTATGAACTGTGAAATTTGGGGTAAAATGAAAATCAACATTTTGCACTAAAACAGTTTGGACAGCAGCAATAGTCTAACTTTAAAAAATCACCAAAAATTGTAGAAATCAAATTAGAGGATGAATAAAATATGAAATTAAAGCTTATTGAGTCTAGTTTCTTATAGAGAAACGGTGTAAGCAATGGAATTATAAATCATGAGATGTAATAGGTTTTGCGAGAAAATGTCAGAATGATTTTAGGTTCCCCTATTCTAATTTTGGAAAATCATAAAAAATTGGAGAAAAATAATTAAGGGATTAAATTTATATGATTAAAATCTTTAATGAGTCTATTTTCAATATAAATAAGTGAGAACATCATTCGAATCTCATACAATGAGATAATTAATTCTAAGTGAAGAAGGGTCGGAACTGTCAGACAGCAGAACAGGGGTAACTTTATAGAATAAACTGTACTTATTGGATAAACCAAAAATTCTGAAAATTTTATTATAATAAGATATATAAGTCTAGTTTCAGGGAAAATTAGCATATCTTAATTTTGAGTTCTTTAGCTTAAGATATAAATAATTTAGTGACTATGATGCAAATGGACAGTTTTAAATATACATATAAGTAAATAGTGAAATTATTGATAATGTTACTTGTTGCATGTTATATAAATTAAGGATGTGGAATGGAGAGGAGGAGGAGGAAAATATGTATGAATATTCAGCTAGCATGGCTAATTTGCATGTTTTAGGCTCATGGACTAAATTGAATAAAAGTAAATTTTTATGGGCAATTTTGTAAAAATGTTAGAAATGACCAATTTGCATGAAATGGATTATTTTATTATTTAAAATTACAAAATTGAATGAAATTATTAATTTAACTCAAGATCAGGAAAAAACATGTTTTAAGGATTAAATTGAAAAGTGTTGAAATTATGGAAAATTTTGATATTTTATAGAATTCATGGGTTGTTATCTATTTGTTTGAGAATAACGGCTGGAAATAAGGATTAAATTGCAAGAATTTTATTTTATTTTAACCTAAGGATGAAATTGTCATTAATTAAAAGTTTAGGAGTAAAATGGAAGTTTTGTTTAAAGCATTAGTTGAATGTATTACAACATGAAATAAATGAAAATGACGATCAAATTTCTTTATAAAGATCCAGATGACTCGAATACGAGACTTAAACATGGAAAAGAAAAGATATCGGATTAATGAAATTATAAACATGTGCAAGCAACGAGGTAAGTTAGTGTAACTTGAATTGTATTTTTAAATGCATGAAATATCTGATAAATAAATCGGTAACTCCGGTAATGCTCCGTAACTTTATTTCGGTGACGGATTCGGGTTAGTGGCGTTACACCAAGTGTTCAAACGAAATCCCACCTAAACTGAACAAGTATACATCCGAGAGGATTAGAGGTTCGACGAACCTATGGGATGAAGACAGCATATGTCACACCCTAGGATTTACGAGTCCAATTAAGAGTGACATAACATATGTGAATTCTGTTTTGGGCATACCATGACAGCTTAATCCGCCACTTGACTAGTTAGTTGGTAAATTAAAGTGTTGGCGCATACTAGTGTTAAAGTATTTGCCTCTTGATGGTACCTAAGGATTTGATTGCAGGATGTTCCCATGAGGATAAAGATTACACCTAAGAAAGTGCACACCTATAAAAAGGGGGGGTACGCCCCAGAGTTTGTTTGAACATAAAGAGACTGCTAGGTGTATGAGGAAATTGTAGGAGGCTTACTTGTCTTGAAAACCCCACCAAACGAGAGTCTCTGCCAAGATATAGTATGACCAATTTGTATGGGTATCATTCAGATTAAATCTCATATTGGTTAGTTAGGAGTTGTTGGGATTCTACAGCAACAAAAGGCAGAGGTTAAAGTAAATAGCAAAGTAGCAAAATTGAGACCGAGATGTAAAATGAAGTCATTTTGGGAGTTTAAGTGATTTGAATCCCTAATTCAAAAATTAGTGAACCACATCAAGACCATCGTTTGTGATTTAATTATTAATTTCATAATTTCACACATTTTACAATTTGGTCATTATTAGCTAGGTAGTAAGTTAATTTTATTTCTTTTAATTTAATGATTTTTCGTAATATAAATTTTTGATATTAGTTGGTTAGACTATTTATTTCGCGTGCACGTTATTTAGAAAATTTTCAATCCATGATTCTCTTGGGTTTGATCCTTGGAATACTCTAATGTTCTATTGTAACACTGCAAATATTACAACTGACCTGTCACACTTACAGTAAAGTCGCGTTATTTTATCTTAATTCCCTAGTGTTGATTTCTAGTCTCTCCCATCATTCATGAGATTGAGGGAGAGAGGTGTTCAGTATTTTAGACTTGAATGGTTGTAAGATCGTCATCGAGTCAAATGACTTAAAAGTATCTTGATGAGCCCTTGTTTTGATGAGAGAACAGAAAGTCATCAGCTTTTAGATTCTATAAGTAAAATAGTGTCTGGATTGGTAGCAACTACGGAAGAAGGGATGAAATCATCACAATGCCCCAACGAGGATCCTTCTAACGTTACGATGACGTAAAAAAATCCACTCTTTTTGGATTCTAAATCAACCTAGTTGTAGCACATGCGACTCAATCATATGAGTGAAAAAGGTATGATCGTTTTAAGCAAATAAGGTCTTCTCATAGGCACCGGAGTTGGAAAGTTAGATTTTTGCGAGCATTGTTTTATGGGAAGCAGACTCGAGTCAGTTTTGATTCAGCAGTGCACAGGACTAAAGGGACCCTCAACTAGGATTTATAGGGTTCGGCTCAAGTCGTCTTTAAAGGAGGTAGTAGATATCTTCTAACTTTTATAGATGACTACTCCAAAAAAGTTTGTGTATACCTCCTGAAGCACAAAAACGAAGTCTTCGGTATATTTAAACAGTGGAAGACCCTACTTGAAGAATAGACTAAAAAGTTAGAAAGGATAATAGGGTCGAGTTCTGTTCAATCGAATTTAATGATTTCTACAATCAGGAAGGAATTAAAAGACACTACATAGTTGTTGGTACCCTGCAAGAAAATGATATTGTCGAACAGATGAACAAAACATTACTTGAGAAAGCCCAATGTATGATTTCCAATGCAAGCTTAGAAAAGGAGTTTTGGGCTGAAATAATTAATTTCGCAAGTTATTTGGTGAACCAGTCTCCACATCGAGTTTTGGATGGAGAGGCTCCCGAAGAGATTTGCTCTGGTAACCTTCCTAATTATAATAACCCTAGAGTATTCGATTGTCCTACTTATGCTTGAGTTAGTCAGGGAATGCTTGAACCGAGGGCGGTGAAGTGTATTTTTCTAGGTTTTACATTCAGGATAAAATGTTACAAGTTATGGTGCCCAGAAACAAGTAAGATTATTGTCAGTAGATATGTTACATTTGATGGAACATCGATGATTCTGTCATAAAAAGGGTTACTAGGACAAAACAACACCGAAAAGTCGAGTGTTTCGAGCAAGGTGGAGTCAGAAACAAAAACAGAAAGTGATGTTTCGACTTCATGGAGCATGATGCTGCAACATCACGATGAACAGGGGCGATTTCTCAATGAGGAGAATCACCATGTCACAACATCGCATAGAAATTTTGAGTTCAATGTCTCTTCGATGTAGTAGAAGGTTTCTAAAGTAATTTCATCTCGATCGGAGACCCTTCAAGATTATAAGTTAGCATGGGACAAAAAAGGTGAGAGATCAGACCACTGCAAAATTACTATGAAGGAAATCTAGTGGCATATGCTTTAAATGTTGTAGAGAGCATCAATTCAGTCTACCCTTCAAACTATTCAGAGGTAGTTTAGGATTTTTATTCCAGCAAGTGGCTTGTCTCCATGGAAGAAGAGATAGAGTCTTTTCAAAAGAATGAGACTAGCTCGTTAAACCACTCACTGGAAAGAAAATAGCTGGCTGCAAATGGGTGTTCAAAAATAACGATCGGGTTAAGATAACACTAGATACAAGGCGATGTTGGTTGCAAAAGGCTACAGTCAAGTCGAGGAAGTTGATTTTCATGATGTTTTCTTTCCAATTGTAAAGCAAACATCCATTCTTGCACTTTTAGCTCTTATTGCATCAAACAATCTCGAGCTAGAGCAATTAGATGTGAAAACTGAATTCCTTTATAGGGATTTGGATGAGGAAATTTACATGCAGCAACCTAAAGGCTTCAAGATTGAAGGTAAGGAAAACCATATTTGTCTTCTTCAGAAATCATTAAATGGCCTGAAGCAGTCTCCTTGGGAATGGTACGAAAATTTTGATTCCTTCATGTTAGGTATTGGTTTTATTTGAAGTAAGTATGAAAATTATGTTTGTCTACAACATTTAGATGATGGATTATTTATTTATTTGCTGCTCTATGTTAATGATATGTTAATTGCGACTAAGGATCTAATCGAAATTGAACGACTTAAAACCATGTTTAACTCTAAGTTTGAGATGAAGGATATTGGTGTAGCTAAAACAAATTTAGGGATGAAAATTTTAAGAGATCGACACTTTGGAAAGCTATTTCTGTCACAAAAAAGATACATTAAAAGGATTCTCGAGAAGTTTGGAATGTAAGATTATAAACCAGTTAGTAATCCCTTAGCTGCCCACTTTAGACTTTCTACTTTAGATTCACCTCAAACCAAAGATGAAGAAAGGTAATTGTCTTCAATTTTCTATTCTATTACAGTTAAAAGCCTAATGTATGCAATAATTTGTACTCGTCTTAATATTTTATATGTTGTTAGTGTAGTAAGTAGATATATGACCAAACTCGACAAATTGCACTGGCAAGCTATTAAATGGATTCTAAGATATTTAAGAGGGTTTAGTTGGCTATGTAGATTCAAATTATGCCGGAGACCTAGACAAAAGAAGATCTCTCTTAAGTTATCTGTTCACCTACGAAAATTGCACCATTAGTTGGAAAGCCACCCTTCAAGCTACTATGGCTCTATCAACTACTGAAGCTAAGTACATGGCAATCAGAGAAGCTGTGAAAGAAGCCATTTGGTTGAGAGGTCTATTTAGAAAGATGGTTGATAAAAATGACAAAACTGCCGTATATTGCGATAGTCAAAATGCCATAATCTTACGACAGATTAGATGCATCACGAAAGCAAAGCATATAGATATTCAGTACCACTTTATTCGAGAGGTGATCTCTCAATGAGATGTTCAGATTCACAAAATCGACGCAGAGAATAATCCAACAAACATGATGAAAAAGAGTCTTCCAATTTCCAAGTTTATACATTGTTTAGACTTGGTAAACATTTTAAAAGGGATTGAATTAAGCCCCTAACGAGGATCAATAAAGAAGGCATTTCGAAAATACAACTCAATGTGGAGATTTATGGAGTATACTTCATATTTCAAACAAAATAAGGTTGAAATTGGGACGAGGAAGAGCCGATATCCCAATGACACAACATCGACGTCACGACAAGAATATTCACCACATTCTAAAGAAACGATGAAAGGGCGTCCCGATGAGGCAGCATGCCACGCCACAACGTGGTGACGTGTTCCCTACTCAACCAGGTTTATTCTCTTAGTTAAACTCTGTTATATTTTCCCAATCTAACTCTAATTGTTCTAGGAATTGATTAGTCATATTTGTACACTAAATTCAACCAATAAATATGCCTCTTAGCAACCATAGATAGTTTAGAATAACAACAACAAAATTAAGAGAGAGTTTGTAGAAATTTCGAGAAAATTTTGTATTTTTTATTCGGGGTTTATTTGTTTATCCATATTGTATTCCCCTTTCAATTTTTTGTCATTTTTATTGAAGTTTCTCTACCTGTGGTTTTTTATCCTCTTCGGAGGGGTTGTTCCACATAAATATTTGTGTCTAATTTTCTCAGTTTCCGCTCATGTTCATTGCATAATTTGAGTTCAACCTAACAATAGCCTTAATTTATATAAGCTATTTGTGATTGTAATGTTCCATAGTAAACTTAATAAAAGAGTTGGGATACGATTGACATGCCAATAAAGATTAGATGCGTACTGGTCTAGAAGATGACGTGTTTGAAGTTTTGTTTCCTTTGATCTCTACACTCACGCGTCTTCTTTTTTGCCTAAAAGTTTAGCACTTATCTGTTCTATGGTGTTTTCGAGGATTAGTAATTTTCTCTAGTGTATTCACAATATGTTTCATGTGTCCATATTGTGATGTTATTGATTTGACCCTTCTCATGTGATTCTAGTAGAGGATATTGAGGTCTGTTTTGATTTGACATTTGAGGAGGAACTGATATAGATCATTAATCATGATGTTAAAGTTTTAAGAAGGAAGCAAGTTTCACTTGTGAAAGTGTTGTGGAGAAATCATGATTCGAGTGAGGCAACTTAGGAACCTAAAGATGCTATGCGACAACAATATCCTCACCTATTTCCATCAAGTAATTTCGAAGACGAATTTTCTTTTAAGGAGGATAGAGTTTTCACATCCCATTTTCTTAATTAATTTAATTTAGTAAAGAGGGTGAATCTGCTAGCTCTTATGTCTTAAAATTATTCGTGCATTATTGGAAATAAGGAAGTGTTGTGGCTTAGTGGTAGGAAGCTCCTTAGCTATCTTTAAGGTCTCTAGTTCAAACCTCTTTGTGCATATACTTTTTTTATTTAATATTTGTAAAATTTTAGCATGTGTTAGCTAGCCTTGCCGTCCACCTATGTTACCATATAGGGAGGATTCCTTTCCTCCATTAGCAAGTCAAACTTGCCTTTTTAAAATGAAACACATCCCTTTTTTCCCTCCTTGTATCACTTCCTTGCCAAAAGCTCTTGTCTTGCCATAAGCTTGTGGTGCATTGAACTTGGTCATGGTTGACCAAGCTACACCAACCCTTGTGCCGTCCATCACCCCCATTTGCACCCTAGTCTCTATTTTTTTCATTTACTTCCTTTTCTTTTTCTCTCTTTTTTGCTATCATAACCACCACTATTTTATGTCTACCACCATGAGCTTATTTGTACCACCACCTCACCACCATCCACAACCAACATTCCCTCACTTTTCTTATCAATTTTCCCTCCCCTCTTCTTTTGTGCGCCTCCGTGTCCACCATCGTAACCACCGCAGGTCATCTTCTCCTCCACTGATTTTTCTTCTTCTTCTTCTTTCTTTTTCTCCTCTCTTTCAATTAAAAGTAATAGAACCCTCCTCCCTACTTATATTTTGCACCACCATCGGACAACCGCATTCTTTATAGCCAGACCACCAACGAGTCATTATCGGACCACCATTACCTCCGGTGACCAATTTTTTCCTTTTTATTTTCTCTTTATTTTTTTAATTACCCTAATTAGTTTGTTTTATTTTATTCTATTCGATTATTTTAGATTATTCAACCATCAATTTCGTTCCATTTTCGTTCCTTCGATAATCTCGTAACGAAATAAGTGTAAGTGAAGTTTGGGATTGAATATCATTCATCTTAAGATTTTGTTACATGGTCAAATGGTTTAGGGCCTAAATAATTAGTATTTTATTTTTAGTATTTCAAAAATATTAGTACTAATACGATCTTGTGTTATCATGAAGAATCGAATATCAATCTCCGAGAAATCAATAGTGAAACATCGTAAGAGTGACGAATCCGAGCATTCGAATTGAGGCTAAGTGTTGGTGAGATTTTCACATTAGATCACGTATTAAAAGCCAAGTTATTCTAGTAGATCATGATTAAAATGGGTTAATCGTATGTTTCGATTTGCGATCAAGGCTGGACCCAAATGAAACTTCTACAAGGGAGCAAACAATTTAGATCTACATTAAGGTGTGGGATTTAACTCTCATTTTAAGTGAAGTTTAATATTACCATTTAATTAAAATTTTATTTAGTTAATTAATGTGTAAGTACCTTAAATACTCATGTGGAGTTGAAAAACTCAATCAAAGAGGAAACCAAGTAAGTGACCTAAACTATTAAGTGTTGTGAAAATCCATGATTTGTGATATGTGATGTATGTAATGTTGATCTCAACTCTATGTCATGTGATTTATGGCTAGATTGATACGTGATGATCTAAACATATGATATATGTGTATGTGTATGTTAAGATCCATGTTTTAATATAAATGTGTAGATCAAAGCAAGCTAAAGTGAAAACTATGTGATATGTGAAAATGTGAGCATGATACATGCATATGTGTAAAAATTGAGAAATATGAATTATGACCATGAATATGTGAAAAATGTGAAAAGTGAAACATATGTGTTTAAATGGTCATATCACATACATGGGGTGGGATTGTGAAAGAAGGAAGCTATGTGGCAGTTTAATTGCAATTATGTGGTCGTTATCGGTAATTATATGGTGGTTTATTCACGATGTGCTATGTGACTATTTATTGGTATCTATGTGGTGGCTTGTCCACAAACTGGTGTGTTATTGGATGGACGAGTTCTAGAAACTCGATATTAGTGTATAGCGGAGATAGTTAGGAAATCCTATATTTGTGCATTGTTCATAAGCATGACATGTTTGATTCAATAAATGAGATAATATGTGAATTCTGTGAAAAATGCCTTGTTATATTTTAATATGTTGTGTTTTAAAATAAGTGTTTGTATTGATCTCACACTGAGCCTTTTAAAGCTCACCCATGATATTCGTGTGTCTCAGGTAATCCTCGTACTTAAGGCTCGCATTTGGATCTTTGGAGGGGCTCTCGATATAATATGTTTTTGTGATTATGGACTTTGGATATGGTTTGGTGTTTTATAGACTTTTTAAACTTCTTTTGGACCTTTACTATGGACTTTAAATTGGGGTGTTTAAATGGTTTCGGGACTTTCATTTTTATATTATAAATTGTGGTATGGATCATTATTTTAATATAATAAGGTATTATGCATGAATTATTTTTACGATATTTCTAGATGATCAAAGAAATGTTTTAGTGATTACTAGCAGCTGCAAATATGAGTTTTAAAAAAAACTAAGTTACATTTCAAATAAATTTTTTAACTATAAAGGAACACATGACTCTATAACGAAAAGTACAAGATGTTTTACAAATCAAATGTTTTCAAAGACATGTGAATTTTCTTTTAAAATCATTTTGGCCATCTTTAAGGCCTATGTAATTGCTCAGATTGGGCTATAGTGTTTAGGCCCAGTATTAGGGGTTACATTAATTAAGATGAAAAAATAAGTTTTCAACCAAAAGAAAAAGCTATGAAGTAAGTTATACACATATAAGGGATTTAAAATGATGATAATATATTGAAATCTCTACTTTTTGTTTGCTTTTAATTAGAGAAATGAAAATATATTGGTTGACACTTATATGGGACCAATGAGCATTTGAATCTAAGAGAAACAAACTCATGTAATACTATGTTAAGAAAAACCTGATAAAAAGAGGGCATATGTTTGCTTTAATTTCAAGTGAGCAGTCCTTAAGAGTACCACTTGTCTGGACTTCATAATATGGTTACCAAATAAACCATTAATATATAAGTTGGGCCCTTATAATTTGATAATAAGAAATGAATCTACTTGTGATACTAAAATATGATATGAGTGAACTCTGAAATAATTAAGTTTAAGGGGCTTAACATTAATAACAAGATAGAATAAGTATGATTATCCTAATGTACTTATGGGGTTCATCGAGCTCACACATTAGTTTTTTAAACGCGTAGATCAATAACTTGTTTGAGAAGCTTGTGATTCCAGCTTAGGAGCATCGTATCACCATTAAGATTCTGAAGTGGTAGTTCAACTATTTGATTACCATTTGTATTGTTACTTTGGCACGTACATAAAAAATTAAGTGAACTTGAAATTTTGTAAATTTGATTTATATTTTGGAACCCTTATTAGTGTTATTAATTGAACCTTGAATCATTTATTTAATTTGAATATGTTTATGATTTATATTCCAAGCTTAAGTAGGGTTTAAACTTTGTTTTATAATTCTTTGGAACTTATGTTTATGATATGAAAGTGTTTAGACATGGTTTTAAGTTATTTTGAACTACTTTTCGACTCTAAAGGTCCAAGGTATTATTACCTGGCTTAGTTTTTTGGAACAACAGAGTTAGAGTGCAAGAATGGGCATTTTGGGGTAAATGTATTAGTACTGTAACGCCCCCACGCCCAAAACCATCACCGGAGTCAAGCTTGAGGTGTTACTAAACTTATCTTACCTTTTTAAACAACTCTAAACCACTTATTTTAATTTTCGGAATAAACTGTTTTTCTGCGTCATAGCTGCTTAAAAATTCATTTCTCGAGTTTCAAAACTCAAAATTAAGATCCGTAAATTTTTCCTGAAACTAGACTCATATATCTATCTACTAATTTTTTTCTAGAATTTTTGACTTAGCCAATTAGTACAGTTTATTAGTTAAAGTTACCCCTGTTTCAGAAGTTGACTGTACTAACCTCTACTTACTACGAACCACTTTTCTCCCTATACAAAATTAATACAACTATACCGTTTATTTATATTGAAACTAGATTTAATAAGGATTCTAACCATATAAATTACACCACCTAATTATTTTTTTACAATTTATGGTGAATTTCCAAAGTTGAAACAGGGGATCTAGAAATTTCTCTGACCCTGTTTCACTAAAACTCAGATATCTCATAAAATATAATACCTTTACCTGTTTTGCTTATTCCATAAGAAAATAGACATAATAATCTTTAATTTCATATATTATTCACCATAAAACCATGTCTCTACGATTTTTAGTGATTTTTAAAAGTCATGCTATTTCTGATACTTAAATCTGTTTTTAAGTTACTTTCACATTTTTCTTAGTTTTCATGTGATAACCACCATTCAATCATACATATTAATAAACATGCATATCATCGGCCATTTTTATTAGCTAGTCTCTAGCAAGCATTTACACATCATTCATTGTTCATATTATACTAAAGATAGCTAAGTTTCTATACATGCCATACACAAAACAAAACGTCTAATTATACCGAGTTATTTCTTGGATAGTGTGATCGGCCTCCGACGTTTCCTTCGATCCCCGAGTGGCTAGATAAGTACTATAAGAAGAAGAAAATAAAGAGATTAAGCACTAGGCTTAGTAAGCTTACAAGCAAATAAATTACAACATTCAACATAATGAATAATTATACATAATGTCACCTAGCCTCATAAACTTTCTTTACTTCTCATTTTCTACCTTCTTCTTTATTCACTTACTTTCTTTCTTACCTGACCTTTCACTATTCATAAATATAATCTACCTTCCCTTTTGCTGATAATTCACTATAATTTAAAGTGTACAATGACCCATTGAACCACTTGGAATACTAAGGATACTGGGGTTGTTCCTGTCTATCAATATCCTGCCAATGCCATGTCTTCGACATGGACTTACATGAATTATTCCTGTCTCCAATGCCATATATATATATATATATCTAATATGGGCTTACATGGCTCATTCCTGTCCTGTCCTGTCCTGTCAACCCCAATATCCTAACGTTCCTAAGGTTCAAACGGGGCTTCCTAATGCTTTTTCTCTGTCACTTCGCTTTTAATTCGACTTCAAATATTCTCATAAAATAAGTATATAAATGCTGGAAATTTACAATAATAATGTAAAATAAAAGAATATTGCATTTATTTCATCAGAACTTACCTCGTATGCAAAAATAGCTACTTTTACCATTTCGTCCACAACTTGGTATTTTCTCCATTTTAGCTTGAATTTCAGTTTTCCTTGCTCTATCATTTAAAATATAGTCTAATTAGGACTCAAATTATTCAAATTGACCCAAAATCATATTTTGGTAAAATTACAATTTTGCCCCTAAACTTTTGCGTATTTACACTTTTGCCCCAAAGCTCGTAAATTAAACTTCAGCCTATTTTCTTATGTTTCATGACATGCTGGTCATTTTTCCTTCTATGGCAGCATCAAATTCATACTCTAACAAGCACTTATGACTATTAGGTATTTTTACCGATTAAGTCCTTTTACTCGTTTTTGCTTAAAACCGAGTAGTACAAGTTGTCTAACATAATTTAAAACCTCATATTCTATCATAAAACACCAAAATACACAAATTTCACCTATGGTTATTTTTCCAAATATGAACCCTAACTTAAATTATTGCTAGCATAAGCTTTATCGAGCTACCGGGACTCCGAAAACGTAAAGAACATTAAAAACGGGGCTTGGAATCACTTACCATGGAGCTTGAAAGCTTGAAACAAACCCTAGCTATGGAGAACCCTTGAAATTTCGTCCTAATGAAGAATATGGACAAAAATTGGCTTTTAATTTTGTTTTTAATTCATTTTAATAACTAAATGACCAAAATGCCCTTACTACTAAACTTTCAAAAAATTCCTTCCATGTCCTAATTTTTTCCATGAACTTAAAATTGGTCAAATTGCTATTTAAGACCTCCTAATTAATATTTCAAAGCAATTTCATACTAAAAACTTCTAAAATGCAAGTTTTGCAAATTATTCGATTTAGTCCCTAATCTCAACTTAAGCACTTTATGCATAGAATTTCATCACGAAACTTTCACACAATCATGTAATCATATCATGAACCTCAAAATAATAATAAAATAAAATTTTCTACCTTGAATTTGTGGTTTCGCAACCACTATTCCGTTTAGGCCCTATTTCGGGATGTTACAAGTACTCCTAGAGGTACTTGTACCTCTGCTCTAGACTTAGGCCACTGCACTGTTTTGACAAGTTTTGGCTTCCGGACACCTTAATAACTTCTGCACCTTTTTGGAAATGATTTTAAATTACTTTTAAAGCCTTCAAATCATCTCAAACTTGATTTAATGATTTTATAAAAAATGTTTTAAGATCTTAAATTTTAAGGATCTTCAAGATTTTAGTTCAATAAATGCTTTGGTAACATTTCTTATTTGTATTGTTCGTCGAGACAGGTGAGGGACGTTGCAACAATGTTGCTACTTTTTGCCTTTAGTGACACAACACCATATTTGTCAGTATTGTGGGTTTTTTCTAGCCATCCAAACACTCTCATCAATAGATTTATCAAATGCCCTTATCTTGTTTTCCAATAGGCATAATTTGCAATGTTAATCAACAAAGGTGATCTAGTGATAGAACTTCCTTCTCTCATGGCCTCTATACTTACCAGACTTTAGGATCTCACCAAATACATTCAGTTTGTGACTTTGATACTAATTGAAATTTGATTAAGTTCAATGAACAACCTATTTGAGTTAGCATACACAACTAGTGGTGTAATGTAAATTTAGTTTGGCAATTACAATGAGAGAATAAAACAACAAGAGAAAACAAAGATGGAGACCAGGACTTTGTTGGTGTAGCTCAGTTCAACCAAGGGCGAAGCCAGAAATTTTTTTTAGGGGGGGCAAATGAAATTTTAATTTTTAATAGTCTATATCTTTATAATTTTTAAAAGATTAAATCAAATTTTTATAATTTTAGGAGGGTTAAAGTGAAATTTTACCTTTACTAATTTAAAATTTTTAAAAATTTTAAAGGGCCTAAATAGTAATTTTTCATTTTAAGGGGGGTTAGGCCCTCGCCAGCCCCCCTAGATTCGCCTTTGAGTTTAACAACATACCTCTACAAGTCCTTGCCTAGCTTTGCTAACTAACCTAATCGACTCAAGCTCACCAAGGATAATTGTAGCCACAAAGATTATAAGTTTTTATGCACTCACTCTCAACTGACACCCTTCTATAGAAGTAGTAAACACACTCAAATATTTGCACATTAGATTCTCACAAAAGGCACAAAGAAAGTCTCTCAATTAGATATATTAATTTTCACAAAATACTAGATCTCCATAATTTGGTCATAAATTTTTTTCGAATAAACTTTTGAAATATCTCTTCATCAATATCAAAGGATAATAAAAAAAGATAAAATCTGTTTTATGGATGATCATATTTCCACAAGTATTCTAGTTTCTTCTTACAAAAAATTCGTCGTAAACATCACTCAATAAATATTTTACAAGTTAAAAATAACCCCAAATATAATATGAAAATTGTTGAAGCCCAAATGCAAATACCTATACAAAGTTCCAACAATATCGAAGAAGGATGGGCTGTGATTTTGTTTATTCTAATTATGAAATAAATAAAAGAACACTACCGTAGTAAATACTTATCCTTTCTCGAATCAATGGCAATATAAACTGTTGGTATTGATTTCGTTGGAATAAACGGATGCCCTTCCCCAGTTTCAGTCTATTTTAAAAAGGGTAAAGAATAAAAATAGCCAATTTTATTTACTTCATATTATATTTTAATTATTTATATTTAAAATGTTATGTTTTAGTCACTTACGTTATCACTTTGTTCTGAGCTGGTCAACGACGATCCTACGTGACAGTCCAAATTAAATTTATTTAATTAAAAACCTATTTTTATCCTAACAATTGAATATCTAAGTTGGCATTTACAACCTATTTGGATTGCCACGTAGGACTGTCGTTAGGGAGGTAACGGAGTTTAACGGTAAAGTGACCACTTCGTAACAAAATGATAATGTAAGTGACTAAAACGTAACATTTCAAACATAAGTAACTAACATGTAATCTAAGGCAAACAAAAGTGACTATTTTTATAATTCATCCTTTTAGAAGATGAAAATTCTTATTACTGGTTGGTGTAGAAGTGATTAGGCTATAATTTTGACAAGGAACCACACCTATCGCAGAAAAATATATTTTTCTTGACGGAATGGTAATCTGTTCTTTCACCATGAGCTTGAACATGCTTCTATTACGATGGAAAGGAATTCTAGCAACCCCTTTTAAGTCAAGAATTGTACCATTTGTGGAACCTCAATATACTAAAACGAACAATAGCATTTTGCCAAAGAAAAGGGACTAATAAATCTTTGTTTTATTAATGCCTCAACTACAAACTCACAAAAAGGAACTATAAAATAAAAGTAGAGCGCAACAATGAAAACAGTGGTGGAAGGCGAAACAATGAAAACTAGGTGTTGATCCTTGAAATCTGGTTAAGTATGTGAGTGAAACATTGGGTGTGGCATGGGATTCTAAGGATGCCTGGATTTTCATACCCAACCTCCACAGCAATCATTTCAAGCAAGCTAGCGAAATAATCATTTTTGAACATATCGATGTGGATAAAAAACTTGGCTCCCTCCTCCTCCCTCCCAACCATAACTGGAACATACCCTTTCGGAACAACACCTTCACCCTCCTCCCTTCTAACTTGTCTGTAATAACCTCTCTTTCTCCACAATTGCCTGAGCATTTTTTTCTATTTCTCCTTGTGATGATCGATATAACCCCAGTGCGCTAAATACAACCTGTGTGTTCAATTATTTTATAAGCCGAGTAGCTAAAAATTCATCTGTATGACCTTGCATCAATTGCACATAGATTTTCTGTAAGAAATGGTTCTTGTCATAGGTTCGTGTTCTTTTTTCCTTTTTTATAATAGTAGCTTGGAAGAATTGAAATCAACTGATATTGGGAGGAAGGTTCGTTTGTACCATCAGTATGGCTTTTCGTTTTGACTTTTAATCTGATTTTTCTGAGGGAAATGATGGAATCTTCTTAACAATCCCAATATTTTATGTGAATTTATGATGCCTTGTGTGAACTCCACTTTGACCTCTTCCTTTGACAAGCACTTGCTGTAACTTCTCTCATTTACTCAATTTCATGGTCCAAGAGTTCACACGAAATTGGCTTCCGATGCACCTTAACATTGTTAAGTGAAGAAAATCACAATACAGATTCGTTCAATTCTGCATAGTTTTACTGTTGGGGTTATCAGCAACAAATAGACAAAAACTTGAAAGAAAAGAAAACTGAAAGGGAATAAGATGATCATAAAGATTTCAGCTTATCTGATTTTCATTAAGGCATTGTTTTCTTTTGTTACAAACAATTACCAAATACATAACAACTCCCATTAATGACATTGAAAATTACAAAACATAACTTGTACACATAAACAAGCTGACTTATCAGCCAAATCAGTACCTAAACATCAACAAATCATCTAACTAGTCTTTATACATCAACAAGGCAGACTACAAAGTGAACTAGACTAGTTTGCATGTAACAAAAAAAATTTTAGATGCATGGTTGTGCACCAAAAATCCAAGTTGTTGCATTGCTAGCCAACATTCAACACTCCTCCTTGGTCTCTATGCAGCAGACACCGATATTTCTCTTCAAACTTTTGAACCTGGTAGTCCTAAGGGGCTTGGTTAAAATGTCTGCAAACTGGTCTTATGAATTGTAATGAATCAGGTTTACTTCCCTTGATTGTTCAACTTCCCTCACTGAAATGCTTTGTTTTCCCATAAAAAGCTGGATTTTTAGCTATAGCAACTACAGACTAATTATCAACCTAAATATCTGTTGCTTCCCCTTGACTCACATTCAAATCACACAAAAGCTTTTTTAGCCAAATGGCTTGATTAACAGCTATAGCACCTGCAATGTACTTTACTTCTCTTGTAGATTGTGCCACTGTTTGTTGCTTCTTCAAGCTCTAGCAAAAAACTCCTGAGCCTAGAGTGAAAAAATACCCTAAAGTACTCTTCATGTCATCAATAGAACCAGCCCAGTCACTGTTTGAATATCCAACCATCTTGAGCTCTTCAATTTTCACAAATTTCACCGCATAATTAAGAGTTCCTTTGACATATCTTAGGACCATCTTAGCTTTTTTGAAATGAGCAACATTACAACAATGCATAAACCTTGATAGAAGGCTGACTGCAAACATAATTTTAGCCCTCGATGTTGTTAAATATAGCAAAAAACCTACAATGCTTCTATACCCATTTTCATCCAGTTTCTTATAGCCACATTTTCTAGAAAGCTTCTCACCTTGTGCCACTGGAGTGCTAACAGGTTTACAGTCTGCCATGCAGAACTTACACAAAATCTTCAAAACAAACGCTTGTTGGCTTAAAAAAATGGCATGTCAAGTCTGATTACTTCGATGCTACGAAAATAAGTCATCTCTCCTAAATTAGACATCTCAAACACAACTTGCATTTGCTTCTTGAACTCATCAATCAACTCATTTATGCTTTCAATTACAAGCAAATCATCCACATACAGTGACACAATTAGCAAATACTCATTTTAAAATTTCTTTACATAAAGACTAGGCTCACTAATGCTCTTTTCAGACGCAAGCTTTGACATATAAGCATTAATTTTGTCATACCAGGCTCTTGGAGCCTATTTTAGGCCATACAAGGCCTCTTTAGTTTATAAACTTTGATTTATTCACCAACCAATTTGAAACCTTCTGATTGTTCAAAAAAAAAAAAATGCCCTCATTGAGAAAACCATTCAAAAAAAAAGTAGATTTTACATCTAACTGATGTATTTTCAACTGCCTTTGAGCTGTTAAAGCAAATAAGAGCCTTATAGTGTCTAACCTTGCAACTAGTGTAAAGGTTTCTGAAAAATCAACTCCATGTTATTGGTTATAACCCTTCACAACTAATCTTGCTTTATGCTTATTCGGTGACCCATCTGAATTTTACTTAGTCCTAAATACCCATCTCACACTAATGACTTTTTTTTAGACTGGCCTATCAACCAGTTCCCATGTATCATTTTTGTGTGCCATGTCCATTTCTGCTTCCATAACTTCTTTCCAACAACCTTCATGTAGCTTTATCAAAACTTGAAGGCTCCAAAATGGCCAGATCACATCTT
Source organism: Gossypium anomalum (assembly GCA_025698475.1). NCBI lineage: Eukaryota > Viridiplantae > Streptophyta > Magnoliopsida > Malvales > Malvaceae > Gossypium > Gossypium anomalum. The sequence continues at coordinate 82,030,201 of CM046961.1, forward strand.
TGATAAATGTCAGTGATAGGCATTGTACCCCTAATAGGTATGTCATCAAACCCCCCATCAATCTGAACTTCATGTGAAAAAAAAATAAAATAAAATAAAAATAAAGAACACAAAATTTTACGTGGAAACCCTTTCGGGAAAAAACCACGGGCAGAGGAGAAGAAAACTCACTATGTCAAAAATTTGAATCAATACAAAAGGAATAGACTATGTCTATTTATAGGCTTGTAAAGCCATATTCTAGTAGGATTGAAACACCTTATCCTAGTAAATATAAAATAGATGGAGTTTAATAAGGTTTAAAAAACCTTATTCTAAAATAAAATAAAAGAAGTCTAGTTCTATATGGATTTTACTTTTATTTTATTTTCCATCGTATTTTATTTAAATAAGAATTAGGGTCACTTAATTCTAACAATCTCTACCTTGACACAAATTCTCAATGAACAAGTTCTTTATCGCGAACAAATTCTCCACCTCTTCCATAAAACCCCTTAAGGGTTTAACTTCAACAATGAACACCAACCAAGTCTAAGCAATGCTCAAACTTGGTTATAGGAAGTGACTTGGTCATCATATCTGCAGGATTTTCATGAGTACTAATTTTGCTCACAACAATATCACCACGAGCAATAATATCACGAACAAAATGATACCGAACATCAATGTGTTTTGTTCTCTCATGAAACATTTGATCTTTTGTAAGAAAGATGGCACTCATCATGTCACAAAATATGTCTTTGATTTGAAGGTCTTCATTTAGTTCACTAAAGAGTCCTTCAACCAAATAGCTTCTTTACAAGCCTCATGAATCGCCATGTACTCGGACGAGTGGTAGACAAAGCGATCGTAGTTTGCAAAGTGGCTTTCCAACTTATTGCACAACCTCCGATTGTAAAGACATAACTCGTGAGAGATCTTCTTCTATCAAGGTCTCCAGCAAAATCAGCATCAACATACCCAATAACTCCATCTTGATTCTTCCCAAGCGTAAGCAAACATCGATGAGTACCTCGTAAGTATCTTAAAATCCTTTGAATCGCTTTCCAGTGTTTTTCTGGGATTTGCCATATATCGCTAATCGCATTGATTGCATATGATAAATCGGGCGTGAACAAACCATAGCATACATGAGAGATCCCCTTTGCACTAGAGTATGGAACATGTGACATGTACTCAATCTCATCATCGATTGTGGAGACAAAGCCGATGAAAGTCTAAAATGGTGCTAAAGGAGTACTAATGAGCTTAGCACTCGCATATTGAACTCGCAAAGAAGTTTCTCAATGTACCCTTCCGACTTAGGTACAATTTACTTGTTTTTCTATCTCTAAGAATCTCCATACCAAGTATCTTCTTTGCTAGTCCCAAATCTTTCATCTCAAATTCTTCACTTAGTTGGGCTTTGACCTTTCTTATCTCTCCTTTGTCTTTTTTTTGCTATCAACATGTCATCAACGTAAAGAAGTAGATACACAAAAGAACCATCATTGTTTTTCTTAAAGTAAACACAATCACAAAACTACTTCTTTTGAAATCGTGAGAAGTCATAAAGGAATCAAACCTCTTGTACCTTTCGCCTTGGTGATCAAGCTTTCAAACCGTAAAGGGACTTTTTCAAAGAAGCAAACATAATCCTCTTTTTTCGATTTGTAAAACCTCTCGATTGTTGCATGTAAATATCTTCCTCAAGTTCTCCATGCAAAAATGCGCTTTTACATCTAAGCTGCTCAAGCTTTAAATCATGCATGGCTACAATACCAAGCAAAGCTCAAATCGAACTATGCTTCACAACCTGGGAGAACACATCTGTGAAGTCTACTCCTGGAACTTGATGTAACCCTTTGCAACAAGCCTTGCTTTATATTTAGGTTCTTCAACTCCTGGAGTCCCTTCTTTCTTTTTAAACACCCATTTACAACGAGCAGTCTTCTTACCTTTAGGAAGTTTGAGAAGATCCCATGTTTTGTTTTTGTGGAGTGATTCATCTCCTCTTGCATAGCAAACATCCATTTTTACGAGTCTTCATGACTAATTGCCTCGAGAATAATTTGATGGCTCTTGATTCGCATCTATGTCTTCACCACATTTAAAGCATAAGCAACTAGATCACCTCAGCATACTTCTTTGGAGGTTTAATTTCTCTTTTAGTTCATTTTTGGCGATAGAGTATTGAGGCGAAGAAGCAACTCTATTCTCAATTTTGTAATCGACTTGAGGAGTCGACTCAGTATTGTCGATGCTCCACCTACTTTTGATTTTCTTTATTGGAAGAGTCTTTAAGAGATAAGTTAGGAAGCATAGCGGTTTCATCAAAAACAACATCTCTGCTAATCACAACTTTCCTATTTTCGGGACACCATAACTTATACCCTTTTACACCGACTTTATAACCAAGAAAAACACATTTAATGGATCTCGGTTCCAATTTTCCATTATTAACATGAGCATACGCGGAGACACCCAAAGATCTTTAAATCGGAATAATTAGCGGGATTACGGACCATACCTCTTGTGGAGTCTTTTTCTCAATGGCAGCGGATGGAGATCGGTTGATCAAAAAACATGCGAGAGTCGTACGCCAAAAACGACTTGGTAAGTTGGCATTTGACAACATACATCGAACCTTCTCCATGATCGTTCTGTTCATTCGCTCGCAATGCCGCTTTTCTTTGTGGAGTATGACGAATCGTCAAGTGTCTCACGATCCCGCCGACTTGCACAGTCTATTAAACTCATCGAACGTAACTCTAAGCCATTATGCATGCGGAGGTATTTTATCTGTTTTCCGTCTGCTTTTTCAATCATAATTTTCCAAGACTTAAATGCGGAAAACACATCGGCACTACGCGGAAGAAGAACGCCCAAACTTTTCGGAAAAATCATCAATAAAGGTTAGCATATAATTAGCTCCACCTCTCGAAGGCACTCTGGATGGTCCCCACGGATCGAATGAATATACTCCAACGTTTCCTTCGTGTTATGGATTCCTCTAGTGAATCGAACTCTCTTTTCTTCCCAAAACACGAGTGCTCACAGAAATTCGGTTTGCAAATTCCTTGCCCATCAAGAAGTCCTCTTTTGCTCAATTCTACCATGCCATTCTCACTCATATGCCCTAGGCGCATATGCCAAAGTTTAGTAATATCATCATCGACAAGGAAGAGGAAGCGGCAATTTGCATCACCGAGAATGATAGAACCTCATAAAACATATAACTTGGCAGTTTTTCTTTGCCCTTTCATCACAACAAGGGACCCTTTGGAAATCTTTAAACCCCACTTTCAAGTGTATATCTGCACCCTTTTGAATCAAGAGTACTCAACGAAATTAAATTTCTTTTCAATTCTCGGAACATACCGCACGTCACTAAGTGTTCGACAACTCCATCAAACATCTTAACTTTAATTGTTCCAACACTGCGATCTTACACGAAGCATTATTTCCCATCAAAACAACACCTTCGGACACTATTTCGTAAGTTGTAAACCAATCCCGATTGAGACTCATATGGAAGGTGCAGCCTGAATCAAGTATCCACTCCTCAATTACTTTAGAATCATTGACAGAAGTGACTAGAAGTTCACCATCGCTGTAGTCTTCTACAACATCAGCTTCACGAGAATTTTCTCGGTTGTTTTCCTTTTGATTCGCAGCCTCCTTTTAATCTTATTTTGTAGCTTATAGCACTCAGATTTAATGTGCCCTTTCTTCTTACTGAAGTTACAAGTTTTACCTCTATTTGAAGACTTCGATCTACCCTTAGATTTACCACGATGATTTCTTTCCTGTATCCTACCACGATCATTATCAGTATTCCGATCTTGTCTCCCACGAACAATGAGACCCTCTCCCGAGAGTCGAGTTTAACCACAAGATGTTTCATCTTATCATACGAGGTTAAAGAATCATAAACCTCATCAATCGTGAGAGACTCGCGGCTATATAAAATCGTGTCTCTAAAGGTTGAATAAGACGGAGGCAACGAACAAAGTAGAATCAACCCTAGATCTTCCTTATCATCTTTGAACCTCCATGGCCTCCAAGTTTGAGAGAATTTCTTTAAACACTTTGTTAAGTGTTCGTGTACTGACGCACCTTCCTCCAAACGATGAGCATAAAGACGCCGCTTCATATGCAACTTGCTTGTTAGAGTTTTCGACATACATATTTGTTCTAGCCTCTTCCATAATGCGTGGCGAGTCTTCTCTTTCATCACATCTGCAAAATTTCATTGGACAAATGCGGATGCAATTGTGTTAATGCCTTTCGATCCTTACGCTTCTTCTCTTCATCCGTTAATGTCGAAGGCATCTTATCTATCCCTAGCGGGGCATCCTCCGAGATCCATCTGCGCAAGAAGCGCTTGCATCTTAATCGCCACAACGCAAATCGGTGTTGCGATCCAACAATGAATTTCATATTTCAAAGACGCCATTACCGTGATCGAGATGAACAACCCGGAAGCTCGATACCAATTGTGAAAAAAATAAAAAATAAAATAAAATAAAATAAAAATAAAGAACACAAAATTTTACGTGGAAACCCTTTCGGGAAAAAACCACGGGCAGAGGAGAAGAAAATTCACTATGTCGAAAATTTGAATCAATACAAAAGGAATAGACTATGTCTATTTATAGGCTTGTAAAGCCATATTCTAGTAGGATTGAAACACCTTATCCTAGTAAATATAAAATAGATGGAGTTTAATAAGGTTTAAAAAACCTTATTCTAAAATAAAATAAAAGAAGTCTAGTTCTATATGGATTTTACTTTTATTTTATTTTCCATCGTATTTTATTTAAATAAGAATTAGGGTCACTTAATTCTAACACTTCATCTTCAACTGGTCGTAGATCACTATTTTGTTGATCTTGTTTAATCAAATTTGAATCAATGCCATCCCATTTTCATCCAATGCTCTCATTGAACTTCACATCCCAACTCACAACAATCTTCTTGGTAGAAAGGTAAAAAACTTTGTACCCTTTCTTTCTGCTGCTATAGCCAACAAAAATTCCAGGCATTGACTTTCTCTCCAATTTGCTTATCTTCTCAGCTGGTACAAGTGAATAAAAAATGCGGCCAAATACTCTTAAATATGAAATAGATGGTTTGTATCTAAACCAGGTGTAACACCCCCTAACCCCAAACCGTTACCGGAACGAGGTTATGAGGCATTACCGGACGTATCAGACAACTTACGAATAATTTACAATTAATATAACTTTCATAGTATAATATAATAATTAAGTCCCTATCTTGAACTCTTGAAGTTTAAACATGTATTAAAAGTAGAACGGGACTTGTTCGAGTATTCTAAATTTTTTTATTTTTTTATAAAAATTTGGCAAACATTTCTGCTTATTTTTACCTAAACCTCTGCAAATTTCAAACCAAAACAACCAACACCAATATTTCACATTCATATACTAATATTTATATTATTAACAAAATTTTAATTTAATAACTATCATAGCATCATTCAAATTGATTAAAAACTTCATTCATTTAACAACTAAATGTTCATGTATCAAAATATCATGTACTTTCCTTACCATTTCATTTAACCATCTAAATTTTATAATTCATCCTTCACTACCCAAAGTAATATGCATATTCAAGTGACTAAATAACACCTATGTACATGCCACCTTTACCCAAAAGAAAAAATATACATCACCAAGTTTGTGTTGGAGTCGGGATTGTTCTCGGATCTTTGAGCGGGACACTTGACTTCTACTAACTGCGCACGGAAACAACCGCACACTGCTGAGTATGGATATACTCGGTGGTATTACTATAAACCAAGACTATTTAACATTAATAAATTACAAACATCAACCATAATTTTATAATTATTTAAACTACTTTTATATAAAATTATTTTACTTCATAAATCTTAAATTCATAATTTATTTTTCTCATACTAACTCAATTCATAATTTAGTTCATACATTCTTTCTCGTACTTTTCAATAGTGCTAAAACAAATAATCTCATTTTCAAAATTTCATTTCAATTATTTACCCTATTAACAAAGCTCGGACTATGATGAGATACACGGATTTCCACCCAAACACACGAATATCCAACCCCAAACACACCGGAATATTGTAAATCCTCCATAACACACTGGGTATAATATATCCTCCCAACACACCAATAAGGCATTAAATGCCTATTCGGATAAACCGAAGTATATAATATGAGAAACATCTTCTCGGCGAACTACAATCTCTTCATCATATCACAAATCCAATGGCATGCCATTTGTATCGAATCTAGTCCGACGAGTTAATAGGGTATTATTTTGCTTTTTCTAATTTCAATTTCACATACTTACCTCAAGTCTTATTTACCATACATAACAATTAAAATTTCAGCAATCAATAATAATTAAAAATTCGAATTATAGTAATACACACCGTAATTCTCCCGTTTTAGTCCTCGATGACTTTCTCCTTTCCTTTCGATTTCGATGCTTTAGGTTCTTTGTTGGCTACGAAAATAATAATTTATAATCATCAATACAACATGATTCAATTTAATTCATGAGCCTAAACATGCAAATTTAACCATTTTTAATGTATATATATATAATTTCACCATTAAGCTGTCTACTTGAGTCATTGTTACTAAATTATTTATATATTGAGCTACGTAACTCCAAATTAATATCCGTAAATTTTCCTTAAAACTAGACTCATATATCTTTTAACCATAAAATTTCCAGAATTTTTGGTCTAGCCATTTAGTACATTTTATTCGTTAAATACTCCCCTGTTATTTCATTTGATAGTTCTGACCTCTCTCTACTAAAAATAAATTATCTCATTGTACAGAACTCGAATAAGGTTCTTGTTTATTTATTTTGAAACTAGATTCATTTTTGGAGTTCACATATATAAATTACACTCCATAATAAATTTTTTACAATTTTTAATTATTTTCCAAAGTTAAAATAGGGCATCTCGAAATCACCCCGAACCAGTATTACAAAATTTCAAATATCTCTTGATTCATCAATTAATTGCTTACACTGTTTCTACTATAAGAAACTAGACTCAATAATATTTAATTCCATATTTTGTTCATCCTCTAGTTCAATTTATAAAATTTTTAGTGAATTTTCAAATTCAAACCATTGCTACTTTCCAAAACTGTTTTGATGTAAAATGTTAATAACCAAATTTATAACGCCAATTCACACCTTATTCCTATTCAAATTTCATTTAAACTCAAATTTAACTATTAAATTTTCAACTTATTTTCTTAATTCTGAATTTTCCTCAATTTAGTCCCTAAAACATAAAACTTATAGCCTAGTTTACAATTTAATCCTTTAATCAATTCTAACTTAGAATTCATTCAATTAAATCCCTAATTCCATAATTTTTCCAACATGAACCCTACTTGGAAACATATGAACTCTTGAACTATTAACTTAATTTCATCAAAATCTTGTTTCAAAGCTCCTAAAACATCAAAATTAAGAGAAAAGGACTTAATTGACTTACCTTTTAAAGCTTCAAACCTTAAAACCCTAATTTTTCTTTTCCCTTTTCTTTCTTTCTTTTTCTTTCCCTGTTTCGAAATGCTTCTTTTCTGTTTCTTCTTTGTTTCTTTTGTCTTTCTTTTTATTCTTTTATTATTTCATTTATTTTACTTATTTATTTTATCATTTAACTAATATATATTATTATTAATTTAATAACAATATAATTAACACATTTGTATACATGTATCTTTGTACATTTGTACACTATTATTACCATCCATTTGTCTTTCTTTTATTTATTTAACAAATAAAAATCTTATAATGTTAATATTTAATTAATAAATATCTTTAACTTAAAATTTAAGTAAATACATAATTATAATACAAATGTATATATTCATATTATTACAAATGTCATTATTTGATTTGTTTTTCATACCAAAAATCTTATAATTTAATTATTTAATTGACAAATATCTTTATACTTAAATTATAAGTAATTAAATATTTAAATTACAAATGCACCCATACAATTCTTACTGTATATTTTATTACCATACAATTATCTTCTATTTAATTTATTTATAATATATTATCAATTAAATAATCATAACAATTTAATATAAAACCATAATAATAATCATTATAATATATAAAACCTAAATAAAATCTTTGATTTTATTTCACCAATATGCCACCTCATTTGTAGTCAATAGCTTAATTGCCATTTTAATCCTTTTTATTTTCTATTGCTTTATAATTAAACTTTTACCCTTTATTCAATTTAATCCTTTTTATTACTTACTCTAAATTAAGCTAAATTCACTTAATTAGATCCTAATTAGACACACTACTAGGCTCATAAATATTTTTAATAATTATTTTCGAACTTATTTCACTAAGACGGAGGCCTTATAACTCACTTTTCCGGTGCTCGTGAATTTCAGGTCATTACACCAGGATTCAAAAGGTGTCTTGCCTTTTACTGCATTAGTTGGCAATCTGTTAAGTAGATACACTGAGGTATTTACTACCTCAGCCCAAAAATTATTTGGCAATTTGCTCTCAAATAAAAAAAATCTATCCATATCCAACACTGTTCGATTCTTCCTTTCACAAACACCATTCTGTTGAGGTGTATAAATGTTGGTTAGCTGATGCTGAATTCCTATCTCTTTACAAAGCCTCTGAAACATATCTGATATGTATTCAGTGCCATTATTTGACCTCAGTGCCTTGAGCTTATAGTTGGCCTGATTTTCTTCCAAGGCTTTAAACTTTCAGAAGAAATCAACTACTTTTGACTTCAAGAAATTCACCAACAAAACCTATTGTAATCATCAATAAATAAAACAAAGTACCTGGTATCACTTATTACATCTAGAAAAAAAAACATCTATCAGCCATGGCCACTGTTACTAACTCTTGGCCAGATGAATCCATAATCACACAAGCTTTATTTTTAAAAATAAGAAAATAACCCTTCTCTATTAGTTGGACAATACTAAGTAAAATTTTGGCCAATTCAGGTACAAAAAGGACATCTGAGATTTTTTTGATACATGAGTGAGTGTCGATCATAACCTCTCCTCTTCCTTTAGCTTCAATGAAATTTCCATTCCTAATTCTGTCTTTTGAAACAAAACTAGTGTCCAACTCCCTGAACATTCGTTCATAAGATGCCATATGATGTGTGTAGCCACTATCAATTAGCCAATCCTTTTTTACCCTACTAGAGGTTGCAAAATAGGATGCAGTGAAAACGTGCTCCTCCTGAGCTTGATTGTTATCAGCAACTTAAGCTTGAACTTGATTATGCAATTGTTGATATTGCTGTGCCTTTCCCTTATTTTTTACAAACTTTCTCCATACGACCTAGTTGCTTGTGATTTCTACACTGGATGTCAGGCATATACCGGCAATATCTTTCCAAATGTATGGACTTTTTGCATTGAGTGTATAGTGGGAACTTTTTCTTTCCAGCATCTCTTCTATGCCTCTCTTTTTTTTCTGACCATGGTTTCTTTCCCTTATAACTTGAGCTTGAGCCTTCCGTGCTTTTGGCTTGAAAAGCTCCTTTAGGATGCTCCTCCAATATGTTAGCCCTTCTCTGCTCTTGTACATAAAGAGCATTTATCAACTCTGACAATAAGATAGTTGATAAATCCTCGAGTCCTCCAATGAAGAGATCTTTAACTAATACTATTTTGGAAGGGTTGTGATAACCTTCTTAACAATCCTTCTGTCATTAAAATCATTTCCAAGCAATCTAATATTGTTGACTGTGGTCATTATCCTGTTAGAATATTGCTTGATGGATTCAGAATCTTTCATCTTCATATTTTCAAAGTCTTTCCTTAAATTGATCAACTGTTGCTACCTTATTTTATCAAATCCTTGAAAATCTGCCTTCAACTTCTCCCAAACTTGTTTTGGAGAGTCACATGCCATTATTTTGGTGAATATCACATCCGAGACTCTATTTTTTAAGCAACCTATTGCCTTATTTTTCTTAGCATAGTCATCACTATGCTGTCTAATTTTAGTTATAGTAAGATTAGCTCTCAATGGTGGTAGCTCTGTATTAACCTCAACCACATTCCATAAACCATGAGCCTACAAATAAGTCTTCATTTTCACTACCCATATGTGGTAGTTTTTACTAGCAAAAATAGGTGGTGGTGGTGAAAAACTCATGTTTTTATAGCAACAAAAAAACAATTTCTATTTCTTTCTTTCTAAACAAAAAATAAGAAACAAAAGGCCCTCAAATATGACAGGCTCTCAATACCATTTGTTGGAGTTATCAGTAACAAATAGACAAAAACTTGAAAGAAAAGAAAACTGAAAGGGGATAAGATGATCAAAAAGATTTCAACTCATTTTATTTTCATTAAGGCATTGTTCTCTTTTGTTACAAACAGTTACCAAATACATAACAACTGCCAGTAATGACCCAACTTACTCCAACCACTAATGATACAATAAAATGATGTAAATAAAATGAGGTTGACCTTATACAGTACTCCCTTACCCAAATTACAGTTATTAGTTAAAAGTTTTGGTGATAAAGTGTGATGATTATAATTATTATTTAATTTACAGTTATTCGTTAAAAATTTTGGTGCTCTAAATATTTTAATTATCACTTAACAAATATTAAAGTTATATACCAATTAAAATTTAAGTTTAACTTTATAAATAACATCCATTAGTCCGGCATATTCAATCAAGTAACATCTAAGAAAAGTTACTGGTAAAAATAGAGATTGTTAATTAGTATTAATAAGTTAGAATTATATAAAAAAGAATGAAACATTAAAGTAATGGTTCTTCAAAAAGGCAATATTGAGTCATATTTAAACAACAATGACACTAGAGAGTGATAGAAAATTGTTTTAATTGAGGTAATATAATATTATGATATTATTTTTAATGAGGTAGTATAATATTATGATTTAAAAAAAAAATTCTACAAGTTGTTTTTATTGTATGAAGTAAGCACTCCTAAAATGGTTTTTTAATCTATCCATTATTTTGTTGATGCAGGTAAAAAATATTTTATTGATTTATTTTGAAAAGAAAGTCAAATTTCAACAATTATTTTTTAATCAATATTATTAAATGTAATTAAATATTATTAAATGTATTTATTAATTTAGTATAAATATCTTTTGTATTTAGCAAAAGTATTATTATAATTGTGTCATTTACTTTACCTATTTTTTCAAAATTTTCAAATTAATATTATAAGAAAAAAATATGTTATTTAAAAATAAAAGTGTAAGATCACATGCAAACTAGTTTAATTAAATTAAAACTTTTAAAAAATTTTACTCTCTTCTTATTATTATTTTTTTTTTTGCAATACTCTTTCCATTTTTTCTACTCAGCTTCTTCCCAATATCTGACTTTCATGCTTTATCTAGGTTTATTCTCATTGTAGAGGTTCACCTAACATTAACTATTCTATGTAAAGTATATAGAAAAGAGCATTGAATGTTATTTTTAGGAAAATGGTATATGAGTTTTGAATTGGGGTGAAAAAGGAATTAAAATTAAGGTTTACAAACGGAAAAGAAGTTCGTTGGATCTAGGTTTTGTCGTCGAAAACTAGGTTTTAATGAGTTTTCCGATGAGTTTATTTTCTTTCATCGAAGTTCTTAGGTGAAAAAAAAAATAGATGAATATGTTTATATTTAAAAAAACTTCTTAAGGAAATAATATTTAATTCTTTTGGGAGTTTTTGTAGTTTTAAAAGTGCAACGTGTCACACAATGATTGGTTAAGAGATTTTTTTAATGACTGAATTAATTTGGATAATGAATACAGTTTAGGCAACACTTCTGACCCAAAAATTTTAAAATAATAGCTTGAAAATTTTTATATAAATTAAATACCGTTTTTTTTATTTAAGCCTTTCAAGATGAATCATGTGAAATTATATATGTGGATCTTCGAATCTTATCATGTGTGAGCTTTAGTCTAGTCAGTTTAGTTCACCAGTTTTAGTCTGGATTGTACGAGTTTTTAGTCTATTAATGTTGTAATAGTTTGATTCTATTTTGGGATTACTTGGACAATTTGTTTGTGTTGTGATAATTTGATACTTATGGTTACTTCGACATTGTTATACCCGCATCCATGTAAAGAAACATGGAAAGCTAGGAAAGCATCCAAATAGTAAGCTAGCTAATAGCAAACTCGGAAGCTGAGTAAGCCCCCTTTCTTGAAGTCGACCATCTGGACAGGTGCAAACCATCCATCTCCCGAATCCCCAAGCTTTATTGGGAACATAAAGTTGTTGGTTACCACAAACCACGTGGGCTCAATGGCCCCAAACAATCAAGTTAAAGTGAATGACAGGATCTGCCCATCATAGACATCCTAATCCCATAAAAAATATTTGTAATAACCCAAATTTACCTGGGCCCATAAATAAATAAATGAACAAAAATAAAATAAAAAACAGTCCATTAAGAAAGTTCATTTACAAAGCCCAAAGTTCGGTTGCCTTTGAAGCCTAAAAGTCCTATACCCGGTTACAACCCACACCCGATTATACCACTACCCAGTACCCGTTACACCCAAACCCAAAACATACAAGGCCCAAAAGGCCCAATGCCTGAACAGATGATGGGAACCCTAGGGTTTCCAGAAGCTTCGTGCTGCAAGCACCCCAACAGACACGCCGTGTCATCTCGCGTCGTTCCAGCTACCCGCCATCAACGCTGTGATTCCAGGCCATGATTCCAGGCTTCGAATCATGCCGAGATCGACGCCGAATCAACGCCGGTGCCGTCGTCAATACTCGTCCATTACTGGCTTCCTCGCTGGTACCTCCAAAAGAAGAAGGGACCACAGCAACCAAAGAAACAGATTTGGAAAGAAATCAAATAATTTTTTTTCCTAAAATATAACAAAGGGTTATAAAAACCCCTTTCTTTTCTAATTTGTAACTACGTTTTGGAAGAGACACATAGATATAATAAAAGAAAATCTCAGTCGATTGAAGAAACAGAGGTGAATATTTTTAAATATATATATAGATTTTGTAAGAATAAAAATAGAAATGAAAGGAACGTACCATTTCGATTCGCGTCGGAAAAAGGAAACTTTCCAGTTTCCGACCGCCGTATGTGGCAGCATTGACGGAGGCGCGTGAGCGCGTGCCACCCCTGGACGGAGGCTCGAGAGCACTCCGAGAACCCATCCCCAACCCTCCTTCAGAGGGTTTCCTCATTTTTTTTTTTAAACAGACTGTAATTTCAAAGCTTAAGATCTGGCTTATATAGCCCTAATGAAACGGTACCGTTTTGGCTTAACTCAATAAGCACAAAACAGCGTCGTTTCAAGGCCTTGGATCCACGTGTTCACCCGATTATCTGGGGAGGATCCGCGTGTTTTCGTAAAATGGGATAATTTCCCAATTGGTCCTCACTTATTTTTAATCTTTATAATTTCATTTTTTTAATTTAACCCTAATACTTTAATTTTGATTCAATTTGGTCCTCACAGTGACTTTAAAACTAAATTCGGAGAAACGGTTTCGTTTTGGGATTAGGGGAATTTGCCCAGTGAGTCCCTCGGTTTTAATGCGTTTTCCAAATAGGCCCAAATTCCTTTTATTTTTTAATTAGCCCAAAGTTTTCAATTGCTTTTAATTTCAATCCTTTTTATATATTTAATTCATTTTAAATACTTTATATATTATTTATTTATTTTAAAAAAATACTAATTATCAAGAATATATATATTATTTTTATACATTAATCATTATATTATTTATATCATTATTCACTTTATTTATAAATTTAATATATGTTATATATTTTACTATATATATATTATTCCCTATATTTTCATTCTATTATGAATTATGTATTATTTTATTATTTATTAATTGTGTAGAATTTTTAAATTTATATATATATATATATTATTGAATAATAATATATGTATTATCCTTATACTACATTTTATCACATCATTTATATTTCATTATATTTTATTTTATTACATATCATATATTATTATATATTATTCTCTATATTATTCTTCTTTTATGATATATTATTTCATTATTTATTATTAAATTTATAAATTTTTATAAACTATCATATATATATATACTGTTATTATGTTTAATGTCTATATTTAAAACCTATTACAAAATTTTGTTCCAACTTAACACATTTTTTTAAATATATCAAGCTCCTATATTTTTATTCTTTTTTAAATTTTTATTATTTATAGATTGCTTAAGATATTTCATTTTTTTATTATTTTCTTTTTTATATTTGTTAGATATTGTTTTAATATGCTAATCTCATAAGTTATTTTTATGGTATTTATTCATTGTTATATATTCGCATGAAAATTAATCATTTATGTTGTTATATATATGTGTTATGCAATTTATACCATTAAATTCATTATACTCTATGTTGTATTTTGCATGTAACGATAATGCATGTATATCTGTGTTTATAATAATATGTATATAAAATAATAACGTATATTGTGTAATTTATGATATTATTTATTATTCTCTATACTATATTTGCATAAAATGATAAAGCATGTATTATGTAGCTAGGTTTATTTAATGTTAATTTTTTGTAAAATGTAAAATACATTATCATTTTCAAAAAAAAAAAAAAATCTCATTTAATTCAAAAGGATTTTTTCTTAAAAGTGAGACAATGTTTTGATATTTAGGAATTCGGGAAGTAGTGCCCTAATATGCTGGGTTGCGATTTCCCGTTTGTCTAAATACCTAAAATATCCTTTTAAACGAGTTTTACAAATCACAAGATGATTTCAGTTACAAAAGTTTAAAGATATCATGTCCAATCATGCTGGATGTGATATTTATACTCTTTTAAAACGAAGGAATCTTAATTTTTTTAATTCAAAACATTACAGTTTTAAGGGAATCTCATTTCTAAATTCTTTCAAACTTCTAACACTAAGACAAAATTATTCAATTTGGTACCAATTTTGGGCATTATGAGGGTGCTAATCCTTCCTCGTACGTAACCGACTCCCGAACCTATTTTCTCATAATTTCGTAGACCAAAACATTTTATAAAGTGATCCAATCACACTTGAAAAGATTGGTGGCGACTCTTGTTTTCTTTTTTTGAAAAACTCATTTTTAAAAGAGGTTTCGACATCTTGGCGACTCCACTGGGGAATTAAGAGAGTCAAGCCAAGAAATTGAGTATTTTCTGTCTTAATGTCGGAAGTTTGAAAAATTTAAAATTTGATCCTTTTTACATGTGTGTGCTGTATATGTTTGTTACCATATTGCTGTGCATTACATTTGCATGACCGTTGTGGTTACACCCTTAAGTGGGAGTGAGAAGCTACGCTTTCGTGTGGTTTTCACCTTCGTATGAGCTAGTGGATTGCTTTCGGGATACTATACCTATGTCTTCGTGAGATTTTCATCTCCGTATGGCCATAGGGAAATGTGTCCCTCTGAACTGAACGTGGTCTATATGAGCCTATAATGGGTGAGGACCGATGAATCTGCTGGTTCAGGTACCCTTGCTTTAGAGCTAAAACTCATATAGTGAACTTTAAGTGTTTACCCTAAGGAAATAGAGATAGCCTTTAGTAAGCTACCATTGTAATACTTGTTGATCATTTTTTATATATGATACTAACCTATTTTTATTTTGCTGTTGTTGCATGTCATTTGGCATTTAAAGGTGTCGATTCACGGCTCGATTTCTAGATTAGAAAGTTTTGTAATGAGGAACGAATACCTTAATAAAGTGGAGGACAATACTTCTGTCTGTACCTGGTCAGAGAAAACCCAGTTAGAGAAAGGAAATAGTGTCACCGAGGTGTATACGTCAGAGTTATGGGTCTTCACCCGTATTAATTCGACGCAGAATGCGTTTCAAGAGTTGAGAAACATTTGGGCCCAATGGGATGACAAAGCTAAGCAGCTTTTCTATCAAAATTATGGAGATCTTCCCTATTTGCTAGACGTCAAAGTGGATAGGCACTTGTTTCGAGCCATGGTACAATTCTGGAACCTTGTTTATAGTTGCTTTACATTTGGTGATGTTGATCTTGTACCCACTTTAGAAGAGTATACGACTTTACTGCGTTGCCCAAGGATTCAGGGTCACAAGGCTTATGTTAGGCCTGCTAGCCTTCCAACTTTTATGAAGAAGTTGGTAATGATTACTGGGATGAGTGAGCAGTGGGCTGTAGCTCGTGTACGGCAAAAGAGTGATAATAAGTGTATTCCATGGGCTGTTTTGAGGGATTTGATATCAAAGCATCCAGACGTAAAGAAAAGGCTCGACGTCCTGGCTTTGAGTATTTACAGCATGGTGATTTTCCCAAAGGCGTTGGGGCACATAGATGAGGCGGTTGCGGATTTATTTGATCGACTGGGTAAACAGAACACACCTGTGCCCGCAATCCTAGCTGAGACGATAAGATCCTTGAGCGCATATCGAAGAGCTGGTGAAGGAAGGTTCATTGGATGTGCACAGTTGCTGTTAGTTTGGTTTCATAGCCACTTCTGGAAGCTTGATAAGATTCTTTGCCGAGTATTCTTTGAGGGTTATTCTCCCTTAAAGGAAGTAGTGGACATGCCTAGGAGAGATGACATTTCAGAAGAGAGGTGGATAGATATTTTTCAGAATCTTCGAGAGGAAGATGTTATGTGAAAGGCTCCTTGGTTGGTTCCTAGTGAAGTCTTTTACTGATGTGGCAATTTTGATTGGGTCCCTTTGCCAGGAATTTGGGGAGTTGTTGGATATACACCATTACTGGTTCTAAGGCAATATCGAGCGAGGCAGTTCATATTGGCTACACAGGGTTTAGTTCAGAGTGATTTCTCTTATAAAGGAGATCACTATAAGAAAAGGATGCGAGAGATTTCTGAGGCTTGGAAGAAGCCTTTCTATATGAAGATCTTAACTAAAGGTTCAATGTCAACTCCTGAGTATAAAGGGTGGTTTAGTAGGAGAGTCAATGATAATGTCTCTAGGCCAATTTTGGGAGTGGCTCGATCATTAGAGGAGAGCTTACGAGTGATTCCATCAGAGTTGGAGGTTATGAAGCAAGAGTTCGAGAGAAAGAATTCAGAGCTTGAAAAGAGGATGGAGAAGTTCGAAGAGGAAAAAAAATGTGTTTGAGTCTCGATGTCGATGTTCAAAAGATAGAAGTCGAGAAGGTGAAAAAAGAAAAGAGAAAGATTGAGGAAGATCGAGATGATTTAAAGACACACTACATGAAGGCTCAGGTAACCTTGAAAAGGGTCGGATTAGGGAGATCTTCAGAGCAGCGGCAACAAGAGATTCAATAGGAAAGAGCTAAAGCTGAGTATTGGGAGAAAAAGTTCCAAGAGATGTAGTCGCGTAATCAGGCCCTAGAAAAGGAAAATCAAGGATTAAAAGTTAAGGTGACAGAGCTTGGACAATCTCTTCATCATCATCGAAGTCGTAATTCCGCAGCCAAGTTAAAAGCAAGTCTAAATAAGATCGAGGAAATGAAGCACAATATTGGAGGGTTGGAAGCAGCACTACAGGACTGTGAGCTACGGATTAAGCAGCTCGAGGCAAGAGAAGAACAGTGAAAGGGAGAACTTCACCATCTTCGGGATCAAGTGAGAGATAGAGATCATGTTATGGAAGAGGCCATAGTGTAGATTCGAGAGGTTGCTGAATACTTGCAGGATTTGGCAATACAAGCTAGAACACTAAGTATAATGTATGAGTCATCGTCGGACAGAGGACGAGAGTTAGCATTGTTATTAGATAGGGTTAAGACTCTAGGCCTACGGGCAAAAGTGTATTTGTAATCTGTTTTATGAAAAGATTTTTGTTCCTTAAATAACGTTTTCTAAAATGAAACTGAATCAGAATCGACATCTTCTTGCATTCATGCATTTGCATCTCATCACATCATATGCATTTAAGTTTATAGAAAGACCCTAATTAGTTAAAATTATTAGGGAGAAAGAGAGTAAGAGAAAGAAAATCTGGAAGCAACACATCCTTACGGTACACGCGCTAAGTCAAAGAATATGGATAAAAGATTTGAACAGCTACAGAAAGATATGCAGGACCAATTGCAAAAGCAATTGGCAAAAATGCAAAATGACATGAGGAAGCAAATGTTAGAGGCTCAAAGAAACATGATGGCTGAGATGGCTCAACTACTGAGAGCCACTGATAAGGGAAAGGCTCCCATGGTAATTACTGAAGAGGATAACGAAGGTCATCCTCTTGGTTTCACTCCACCTCACGTACAAACCCAACCTGAGGCATATCCCCGAGAGCCGTCTGTCACAATAAGGCCTCAATAGGGTCAAGTCGATGCTGGGATCCCCATAAATTTCCCAACTGGTTCTAGATTCAATTTGGGCGACAATCCTGCAAATCCTGTCATTCCTGACTTAGACATGGCTGAAAAAGATGATTTAAAGACTGAGGCTGCATGACAGTTGGAAGAATGTTGCAAATGGTTGGAGGAAAAATTCAAGGCTTTAGAGAATGCTGATGTGCATCATAGAATTGATGCCAAAGATCTAAGCTTGGTCCCAGACTTCGTGCTTCCTCACAAATTCAAGATGCCAGAATTTGAGAAATATACGATATTCTGTAGGAAGATGACCGGGTATGTGAATAACGATCAACTATTGATCCACTGTTTCCAAGACAGTTTAATTAGAGCAGCAGCCAAGTGGTATAATAAATTAAGCCAGGCCAGAATAAGTTCATGGAGGGATCTTGCACAAGCCTTCATGCAGCAGTACAATCATATGACTGACATGACTCCGGATAGGATCACGCTGCAAAACATGGAGAAAAAGCCTAAAGAAAATTTTAGGCAGTATGCATAGAGATGGAGAGAGGTGGTAATGCAAGTTCAACCACCGTTGTTAGAGAAGGAAACTACCATGTTGTTCATCAACACTCTAAAGGCTCCATTCATCACTCACATGATTGGGAGTACTACTAAAAGTTTTGCAGATATAGTCATGACGAGAGAGATGATCGAGAATGCCATAAGAGGTGACAAAATCGAGGGGGAAGCAACCAAAAGATCGGCCCCAAGGAGAAAAGATAGTAAAGTGAATAATACAAGCACCTACAACACGAAGGCAATCACAGTTGGTCAACGTAAAACAGCTGCGGTTGAGCAACAAAGTTCTCAAAAGAAAGAGTCGGGTACAAGGCAGAATTCTGAAAGGATGCAGTTCACACCTATCCCCGTGACGTATCGTGAGCTTTATCAAAGTTTATACGATGCACATGCTATTTTTCCTTTTCACCTGAAACCATTGCAGCCTCCATATCCCAAATGGTATGATGTAAACGCCAGATGCGAATACCATGCTAGAATACCGGGGCATTCAATCGAAAACTGTACTGGTTTTAAGAAGGCCGTAGAGAGGCTTATTAAGGTGGGGGTAGTGAAGTTCGACAATAACCTTAATACAGAAAACCCATTGCCAAATCATAGCGATCAAAGAGTAAATGCTATTGGCGAAGTCAGTGAAAGGAAAATGAAGGAAGATGTTACTGAGGTGAGGATGCCTATGAAGGTGATTTGGGAGGAGATGATGAAGAGAGGTATGTTAACCTCTAAAGACGAGAGAGGAGAAATAGGGAACTATGGTGAGTTTCAGGAGAAAGAAGGACATGAAGTTTAAGATTGTGAAGAATTCAAGGCCTTGATGCAATGCTTTATAGACAAAAAAGAACTACAAATTTTTTAAGGTAGTTCTTGTGAAAAACAAGTATGTGTGCTAGAAGGTGAACAAAAAGGAACTAGCAGGCCAAGGATTATTATTTCCCTGCTGGGTAATAATGAAGTGGGAACACAAATGGTGCCTAAGGTCATTATTCATAAGCCTACGCCTTTCCCTTATAAGGATAGCAATAGGGTACCATAAAGTTATGACTACAGTGTGATAGTGCTAAAGGAGGAGAGTATAGCCAGTACGTTAAAGGATGTACAAGTTCAAGGTTCCCATACACGGAGTGGGAAGCGGTATGATGCGGTGAGCGTCAGAGAGGAGCCCACAGAGAAGGAAAAAGAGGCTGAAGTGCCTGTCAAGGAGCCAGTAAAGGAAGAGGAGGCTGAGTAATTTTTAAAATTCCTTAAGCATAGTGAGTATAGCGTGGTCGAGCAGTTGTGTAAGCAGCCGGCTCGCATATCAGTATTGGCTCTACTTCTGAGTTCTGAGGTGCACCGTGATGCATTGATGAAGGTGCTTAACGAAACATATGTCACCCATGACATATCTGTTAACAAGCTGGACCGGTTGGTGAATAACATAAGCGCGGATAATTTCATCTACTTTAATGATGATGAAATTCCACCGGGGGGTAAGGGGTTAACCAAAGCCTTATACATCACCACTCGATGCAAGGGGTACACATTTCTAAGCGTGCTCATTGATAATGGATCGGGCTTGAATGTTCTACCGTTATCTACATTGAACAGATTACCCATTGATGATTCTCATATGAAGACATGTCAAAATATGGTAAGAGCCTTCGACGGTACAGAAAGGAAGGTGATGGGAAGGATTGACATCCCTTTGGAAATTGGGCCAAATATATATGAAGTAAATTTCTTGGTGATGGATATCAAGCCTTCCTACAATTGCTTGTTAGGCAGGCCATGGATACACTCAGCGGGAGCGGTGCCCTCGTCGTTGCACTAGAAATTGAAGCTAGTGACGGATGGACGGTTAATAACTATCAATGCGGAGGAGGACATTATAGCCGCAGTCACCAGCAAGGCCCCTTATGTCGAGATAGACGAAGAGTCTATTGAGTGTTCCTTTCGCTCTTTAGAATTTGTAAATGCAACCTTCATTTCAGAAGGGGGTGAGCTACCGGTGCCAAAGATAGCAAGAGCTACGAGGATGGCTCTACAAATGATGGCAGGAAAGAGAGCTTTACCAAGAAAAGAATTAGAAAAATACCTACAAGGAGGGGCTCAAATCCCAGAATTGAAAGAGAAGAAGGATCGCTTTAGTCTGGGTTTCAAGCCAGACTATAAGCAAAGGAGGAAGGAAATTGAGAAGCGCCAAGAGGGAAGAAGGGCGCGCCTTAATAGAAGAGAGGTGGAATTGGAGCCGATGACATTTCCTCCAATATCCTAAACCTTCATATCGAGAGGGTTACTCATAGAAGGAAGTCATCAGGTTAATGCTATACAAGACAAAGGATCGAAGCAAGGAAACCTTAAGGGCATTCGCCCTTACGAACCGATAAGCTCTCTGAACAATTAGACTGCGGAGGAACTTCCTGTAGTCTTTAGGAATTTTTCAGAGTATTTTTTGAAACATTCTTGTTACTCTAGGGCCTAGGAGTAATAGGATTACATTTGTGAAATAGGCTTACGATCATCTATTATTTTTTAAATAAGACATAACTTTTACCAATTCGAACGAGTATTGTTTTTTTATCAACCAATATTTCGTTAAATTTTGACTAATTCTTATTCTTTCATTCATAGTACATAAATAATCATTCTTAAATTTATTCATTCTTTGTATATTCTTTATACTTCACAGATCCCTAGATATCAATGACATGGGCACTGATATTACAAATCCTGATTTCTCTCGAGAGCAAGACATGTGTTTAGAGGAATCTCAGGATTTTGAAGATGTCCAGGACTCTGATGTGTCTTTGGATCTTTTGAGGATGGTAAAATAGGAGGAGAAATAAATCATGCCACATGAGAAAGAGGCAATAGAGAATGTAGCCCTAGAGGAAGGGAAGGAGGTGAAAATTGGCACACATATTGTCGAGGACACAAGGCAAGGCTAATCGAGTTGCATGGTCCTATCAAGATATGCCGGGGTTAAATACCGATATTGTGGTGCATCATCTTCCAATAAGACAGGAGTGTAAGCCAGTCCAACAAAAGTTGTGAAGAATGAGGCCAGATATCGTATTGAAAATAAAGGACGAAGTCAAGAAGAAGTTTGATGCAGGATTCTTACAAGAGGTGAAGTACTCTGAATGGGTAGCTAACATTGTACTAGTCCCTAAGAAGGATGGGAAAGTGCAAATGTGCGTTGATTACAGGGATCTGAACAAAGCTAGCCCAAAAGATAATTTCCCTTTACCGCATATCGATACTTTGGTAGATAATACAGCGGGATATTCATTATTTTCCTTTATGGATGGTTTCTCGGGGTACAATCAGATAAAGATGCATCCTGAAGACATGGACAAAACCACCTTTATAACCTTGTGGGGGACTTTCTATTACAAGGTAATGCCCTTTCGGTTGAAGAATGCAGGGGTAACATACCAAAGGGCTATGGTGACCTTATTTCACGATATGATGCACAAGGAAATTGAGGTGTATGTCGATGATATGATTGCTAAATCCCGAACAGAGAAGGAACATATTGAAGTTTTAAGGAAACTATTCTTGAGATTAAGGAAGTTTCAGTTAAAACTAAACCCGGCAAAGTGCACTTTTGGAGCTAGGTCGGGGAAATTACTAGGCTTTGTGGTCAGTGAAAAAGGAATAGAAGTTGACTCAGACAAAGTTAAAGCCATACGAGATCTGCCTCCGCCACGTACTCAGAAAGAAGTTCGGGGTTTCCTTGGAAGGTTGAATTATATTGCTCGGTTTATTTCACAATTAACTGAGAAATGTGACCCTATATTTCGCCTCCTTAGAAAACACAACCAAGGCACTTGGGATGAGGAATGCCAGAATGCCTTTGATAAATTCAAGCAATACTTGTTAAATGCTCCAATACTATCTCTTCCTAGTCCAGATAAACCATTAATTCTGTACTTGTCGGTGTTTAGTAATTCCATGGTATGTGTGCTGGGTCAACATGACAAGTCAGGAAGAAAAGAGAGGACGATATACTACCTCAGTAAGAAATTTACAGATTGTGAGATGAGATATTTGCCAATTGAGAAATTGTGTTCTACTTTAATCTAGACGACTCGAAGGTTAAGACAGTACATGCTATATCATACTACTTGGCTTATTTCAAAACTTGATCCTTTGAAGTATATGATGGAGTCAACAGCATTGAATGGGAGAATGGCGAGGTGGCAAATTCTGCTTTCATAGTTTGACATGGTCTATGTAAGCCAGAAGGCCATAAAGGGAAGTGCGATAGCGGAATTTCTGGCTAGTAGAGCTCTAGAAGACTATGAGCCGTTGAATTTTGATTTCCCAAATGAGTAGTTGATGTGTGTGGAAACTACAGAGGATTATCCTTGGAAGTTGAGCTTTGATGGGGCATCCAATGCAGTGGGAAATAGAATTGGGGCAGTCTTGGTATCTTCAAGTGGCAATTGTTATCCATTTACATTCAAGTTGGATTTTGATTGCACAAACAATATGGCCGAATATGAAGCGTGCATCATGGGACTCCGAGCGGCTATAGCACAAGGAATAAGAACTTTGGAAGTATATGGAGACTCTGCGTTGGTAATATACCATCTCAAAGGTGAATGGGAGACAAGGGATCCCAAATTAATCAATTATCAAAAGATAGTTTTGGGGTTACTTGAGGAGTTTGATGACATCACTTTCAATTATATCCCACGAGACGAAAACCAAATGGCAGATGCTCTAGCAACCTTGGCTTCAATGATTAGAGTGAATAAAGAGGAAGAGATGAGACCTATTCAGATGAGTATCTTTGAAGCTCCACCTCGCTGTTGTAACATTGAGGAAGAAGAAAAGGATGATAGCCCTTGGTATCAGGATATATTGCGATATGTGAAAGATCGTAAATACCCAGAACAGGCAACTGAAAATGATAAGCCAACTTTAAGGAGATTAGCTTGCGATTACATTTTGGATAGGGACATATTGTACAAAAGGAGAAAGAACCAAGTACTGTTGAGATGTGTTGACGCCGTGGAGGCTAAGTTAATCTTGGAATAAGTTCACGAGGGTGTTTGTGGGACGCACGCTAATGGTTTTACAATGGCTAGACAAATCATGAGGTTTGGATATTATTGGTCTACTATGGAAGGAGATTATATCAACTACGCCAAGAAATGCCATAAATGTCAGATTTATGGAGACAAGATTCACGTACCTCTTTCACTTCTACATGTTATGACTTCTCCATGGCCTTTTTCCATGTGGGGCATAGATGTCATTGGGCCAATATCACCAAAAGCTTCAAATGGGCATCGCTTTATTTTCGTGGTTATTGATTACTTCACGAAGTGGATGGAGGCTGCTTCTTATGCAAATGTAACTAAGTCAGCTGTAAGTCGATTCTTGAAGAAAGAGATCATTTGTCGGTATGGGATGCCTGAAAAGATCATATCAGACAATGCATTCAACTTGAACAACAGAATGATAGCAGAAGTTTGTAGTCAGTTCAAGATTAAGCATCATAATTCATCTCTATATTGCCCAAAGACGAATGGGGCAGTGGAAGCTGCTAACAAAAACATCAAGAAGATAGTAGGGAAAATGACTTAAACATACAGGGATTGGCATGAGAAGTTACCGTTTGCACTCTTAGCCTATAGAACGTCTGTCAGAACCTCTACTGGGGTAACTTTTTTCTCGTTAGTTTATGGGATGGAGGCAGTGTTACCCATTGAAGTTGAAATACCTTCTCTTCGAATTTTATCAGAGATAAAGTTGGATGAAGCAGAATGGATTCAATCTCGGTATGACCAATTGAACTTGATCGAAGAAAAGAGGTTAAAAGCTATTCGCCATGGGCAGATGTATTAGAAGCGAATAATGCGAGCTTATGATAAGAAAGTGCGACCAAGAGAATTCCACGAGGGGGATCTTGTGCTAAAAATGATTCTTCCCATTCAGAAAGACTTTAGAGGAAAATGGATGCCGAATTGGGAAGGGCCGTATGTTGTGAAGAAGGCCTTCTCTGGGGGTGCATTGATCTTAATAGAAATGGATGGGAAGAGTTTACCCAATCCAGTGAATTCAGACTTAGTCAAAAAGTACTTTGTCTAAAGGAGAGGAAAATCCAGGGTGAAAACCCGTAAAGGGCGCCTTGAATTTTCAAAATATATATATAAATAGAGAGGCCAAGGTGAAAACCCGTAAAAGGCACCTTGTGACCAAATGGGTTTTGAGTTGAAAACCCGAAAGGGCAGCTTAAATTTTGAAGAGCACACGGTAATATGGCTATATCTGATTCAACAAAGAGTGAAGTGCGTTGCATATCGGGACATCAACGAAGTACTTTGGATCTTTTAAACACATGTTAAACTCAAGAAAGTCTTCATGGAGTTGGTGTATAGACGCTCAAGCGGCGGTATCTAGGGCATCTAACTTTTGTCCTGTTTGCTATCTTTAGATTCTTTTTCTTCTCAAAGATAGGCTATCAGATTAATTTCCTTGGTATTTTTGATAAGTTCATTCAAATCTAATTAAATCCATCTTCTATTATTCTTAAAGTATGTTGCATTAAAATAATGATAGATGAACTAAATAGTTTTCACAAATGAAGTTTTGCTCATTACTCTAGAAATTTCTAGATAATACAAGAAACTAAAATAGAATAATTGTTCGAAGAATTAACGTAATTGAGGTTCGAAGGAACTCGAGAAAATACTTTCTTTAGTCCAAAATGATGATTGGACAAATCAAACGATTTGATCCTAAGAGAGGATCATCTTATAAACATTTTTGGTGGGTCATAGCATTTGAAGAATGGTACAAGCCCACAGGCTGAGTAGGAATGATATTTCAAGAGAAATAAAGATAAACTTCGACGAAAGAATGAGTAGGAGTCGTATTCATAAACATTTTGCATTATAACGAGTTTAATTAGGAGCATTTGACTCATTTTTGATCATAGCATCCTAAGCATTGGGCATAAACTCATACACATTATACAGGTTATGTCCTTCAAGGGACAATGAAGATTAATGCGCCTCAACCCCCTAAGCAGTAGGGTAGTAGGCTAGGAGCAAATCCAAGATGATTTGGTATCTTCGTATTCGACGAGGAGCAAATCCAAGCAACAGATTTGGCATCTCTGTATTGTCAGAGAGCAAATTGAAAATAGCAGATTTGGCATCTCTGTATTGTCAGAGAGCAGATCGGAGATAGTAGATTTGGCGTCTCTGTATTGTCAGAGAACAGATTGAAGATAACAGATTTGACATCTCCATATTTGATGGAGAGCAAATCGAAGACATAACAGATCTAACCTTCGGATGTTTTTGCATCGAAGCAGATCCAAGATGATTTGGCATCCTTACGCTTATAAGGAGCAGATCAAAAACAACAGATTTGGCATCTCTGTATTGTCAGAGAGCAGATCGAAGATAGTAGATTTGGTGTCTCTGTATTGTCAGAGAGCAGATTGAAGATAACAGATTTGGCATCTCCATATTCGATGGAGAGCAAATCGAATACATAGCAGATCTAACCTTCAGATGTTTTTGCATCGAAGCAGATCCAAGATGATTTGGCATACTTGCGCTTATAAGGAGCAGGTCAAAGACAAGAAATTTGGCATCTCTGTATTGTCAGAGAGCAGATTGAAGATAGTAGATTTGGTGTCTCTGTATTGTCAGAGAACAAATCGAAGAACCAATTTTGGCATCTCCATATTCGATGGAGAGCAGATCGAAGAAATAGCTGATTTGACTCTCACGTATTTATGTTGAAGCAGATCTAAATAGATTTGGCATCTCTGTTCTGTCAGAGAGCAGATCGAATATAGCAAATTTGGCTTCTCTGTATTGGCAGAGAGCAGATCGAAAATAACAGATTGGTGTTCCTGAGTTTTCAAGAAGTAGGTTGAAGATAGACAATTTGACACTCCTAAAGATATTGGAATACCTTTGAGGAAGATGAGGATTAAGATTTTGAGACTTAGCCAGGCCAGGCAAATTTGGTCCTTTTATAGTCTTTGCTCGATTCCTATTATGCAGCAATGAGCAAAGAGGGGCAACTGTAATAACCCAAATTTACTCGGGCCCATAAATAAATAAATAAATAAACAAAAATAAAATAAAAAACAGTCCATCAATAAAGTTCATTTACAAAGCCCAAAGTTCGGTTGCCTTTGAAGCCCAAAAGCCCTATACCCGGTTACAACCTACACCCGATTATACCACTTTCTAGTACCCGTTACACCCAGACCCAAAACATACAAGGCCCAAAAGGCCCAATGCCTGAACAGATGCTGGGAACCCTAGGGTTTCCAGAAGCTTCGCGCCGCAAGCACCCCAACAGACACGCCGTGTCATCTCGCGTCGTTCCAGCTACCACCATCAACGCCGTGATTCCAGGCCATGATTACAGGCTTCGAATCATGTCGAGATCGATGCCGAATCAATGCCGGTGCTGTCGTCAGTACCCGTCCATTACTGACTTCCTCGCTGGTACCTGCAAAAGAAGAAGGGACCACAACAACCAAAGAAACAGATTTGGAAAGAAATCAAATGATTTTTTTTTCCTAAAATGTAACAAAGGGTTATAAAAACCCCTTTCATTTCTAATTTGTAACTACGTTTTGGAAGAGACACACCGATACAATAAAAGAAAATCTCAGTCAATTGAAGAAACAGAGGTGAATATTTTTAAATACATATATAGATTTTGTAAGGATAAAAATAGAAAGGAAAGGAACGTACCATTTCGATTCGCGTCAGAAAAAGGAAACTTTCCAGTTTCGACCGCCGTATGTGGCAGCATTGACGGAGGCGCGTGAGCGCGTGACACCCCTGGACCGAGGCTTGAGAGCACTCCAAGAACCCATCCCCAACCCTCCTTCAGAGGGTTTCCTCGTTTTTTTTTTTTTTAAACAGACTGTAAAAATGATTTCAAAGCTTAAGATCTGGCTTATATAGCCCTAATGAAACGGTGTCATTTTGGCTTAACTCAATAAGCACAAAACGGCGTCGTTTCAAGGCTTTGGATCCACGTGTTGAGCCGATTACCTGGGGAGGATCCGCGTGTTTTCGTAAAATGGGATAATTTCCCAATTGGTCCGCCCTTATTTTTAATCTTTATAATTTTATTTTTTTAATTTAACCCTAATACTTTAATTTTGATTCAATTTGGTCCTCACAGTGACTTTAAAACTAAATTCGGAGAAACGGTGTTGTTTTAGGATTAGGGAATTTGCCCAGTGAGTCCCTCGATTTTAATGCGTTTTCCAAATAGGCCCAAATTCTTTTTATTTTTTTTAATTAGCCCAAAGTTTTCAATTGCTTTTAATTTCAATCCTTTTTATATATTTAATTCATTTTAAATACTTTATATATTATTTATTTATTTTTTAAAAAAATACTAATTATCAAGAATAGTATATATTATTTTTATACATTAATCATTATATTATTTATATCATTATCCACTTTATTTATAAATTTAATATATGTTATATATTTTACTATATATATTATTCCCTATATTTTCATTCTATTATGAATTATGTATTATTTTATTATTTACTAATTGTGTAGAATTTTTAAATTTTTTTATATATATTATTAAATAATAGTATATGTATTATCCTTATACTACATTTTATCACATCATTTATATTTCATTATATTTTATTTATTACATATCATATATTATTATATATTATTCTTCTTTTATGATATATTATTTCATTAATTATTATTAAATTTGTAAATTTTTATAAACTAATATATATATATATATATATATATATACTGTTATTATATTTAATGTCTATATTTAAAACCTATTACAAAATTTTGTTTCAACTTAACACATTTTTTTAAATATATCAAGCTCCTAAATTTTTATTCTTTTTTAAATTTTTATTATTTATAGATTGTTTAAGATATTTCATTTTTTTATTATTTTCTTTTTTTATATTTGTTAGATATTGTTTTAATATGCTAATCTCATAAGTTATTTTGTTATTTTTATGGTATTTATTCATTGTTATATATTCGCATGAAAATTAATCATTTATGTTGTTATATATATGTGTTATGCAATTTATACCATTAAATTCATTATACTTTATGTTGTATTTTGCATATAACGATAATGCATGTATATCTGTGTTTATAATAATATGTATATAAAATAATAACGTATAATGTGTAATTTATGATATTATTTATTATTTTCTATACTATATTTGCATAAAATGATAAAGCATGTATTATGTAGATAGGTTTATTTAATGTTAATTTTTTGTAAAATGTAAAATACATTATCATTTTCAAAAAAAAAAAAAAATCTCATTTAATTCAAAAGGAATTTTTCTTAAAAGTGAGACAATGTTTTGATATTTAGGAATTCGGGAAGTAGTGCCCTAATATGCTGGGTTGTGATTTCCCATTTGTCTAAATACCTAAAATATCCTTTTAAACGAGTTTTACAAATCACAAGATGATTTCAGTTACAAAAGTTTAAAGATATCATGTCCAATCATGCTGGATGTGATATTTATACTCTTTTAAAACGAAGGAATCTTGATTTTTTTAATTCAAAACATTACAGTTTTAAGGGAATCTCATTTCTAAGTTCTTTCAAACTTCTGACACTAAGACAAAATTATTCAATTTGGTACCAATTTTGGGCGTTACGAGGGTGCTAATCCTTCCTCGTACGTAACCGACTCACTAACCTATTTTCTTATAATTTTGTAGACCAAAACGTTTTATAAAGTGATCCAATCACACTTTAAAAGATTGGTGGCGACTCCCGTTTTCTTTTTTTGAAAAACTCATTTTTAAAAGAGGTTTCGACAATATTCACCCCACGATTCCGTAATGATGGCAAGTTCAACATGCTAACATCATCTTACACAGAACCCTCACTTATAAATACCTCTAAGAATGATGAAAGAGGGATTGACTCTCCACTAATACCAAGCTTATACTTTGTCAACTTTTCTTCAGCTCTCAACCTTAACACTCTTATCTCCTCTATTCTTTACAACCTCTGGCTCTCCACCCCGACTGGGTGAACCGACCTCTACAGTGCCCACTACTCTTTCCTCCATACCTCCCCATTGTTGTATCACTAAATCAAAAATTGGTGCAGTGAGTGTGGACATCATAGCTCCGCAATCTCAAAGTGGAACACCCACTAACCCAACCAACCAGACCGATGACCCAACATACCAAATCAACTCTTCCATTCCACCTAGCCTTCCCATCCCACATGTTTCAGGAGCTCCCACTAGCCTAAACTCTATTTAAATTCTTTTTTCTTCTTCCATCCCTGTAGTAACCCCTTTATAATACACAAGTGTCCTCTTAGCCATCCTATAGAAATTGATGAAAGCTCTAAGGGATCCTTTGGCTTCCAATTTTGTCCCTCCTGTTGTACTAGCAAAGGCCAGTCCTGTAGCTGCCTTGACTCCCCCAGTTACCACAATGCCTTTGCCATAATCTATTGTGTCCCCTACTGGACCCTTAGACCGAATAAGTTGCTCCTTGTAAAAAGCCATAACTAATCTCACAACAACACCTACTCCACCAACCGTGACCCTGACTAATCTAGACTAACGTTATCACCAACAGGTATCGGGTCCTTAACCCCATGACTTAGAAACTCAAGAAAACCTACAACATTTGGAAGAGAAGTTTTCTCAACAAGAGAGCCACTTCAAGGAGTAGCAAGAACAACAGTGTATCTTTGACCAAAGGAATGCCCAGAATGAGCAGCTTACCACTGGGCTAAGAGCTACATAGGAAGGGGTACTTAGACGAGAGAACTTGGCTCGCCAAGAGGATGAAGCTTAGTCCGCCCCCTATGGAGAGCGTGAGCACAATAATTTGGAAGACCTTTGTAGAAGTGATGTCAAGATCCTAACAATATCCCAACACTCCCAAAGTAACAACAATGTCTCTATAGAGGAACAAGCCAGAGCCTTTAGAGAAGAGCTAATGCAAGAAGTAAAGGGGGTAAAAACAGACGAATTTTTCTATAATAGACATGTTCATGGGTCGGGTTACCCACCTAGGCCCGAAAGCCCGCCCAAAATTTGAGAGGGTTTGGGCAAAATATTAGGCCCAAAAAATGGTCTTGGGCACAAAAAAATTAGGTCCATTTAAATTATGGGTCAAGCTCAAGCTTGAATGTTCAAGGCCCGAGCTTGACCCGGCCCAGCCCATTTTTAAGTTTATAATACTTTATATTATGTAATTTAGAACACATTAAAAAATAGACATATACTAAATATAAAATACTACTCTAATGTAAACATTAAAATAATGTTAAGATGACTATATAAAAATTTTAATAAATAAAAAATAGTAAATAGTAAATATTAAAATAATATAAATATATTTTTTTAAAATTTAAAACTAATATGATCGGGCATAAAATGAGCTTGGGTTAGTCGTTTACAAATATGAGCAAGTTTGGGCAAAATTTTAGGCCCATATTTTGGGTCAGACCAGGTTTGGGCAAGCATAAAATATATTAATGTCATGCTTAGGCCTGAACCGACCCAACCCACAAACACCTCTAATATGGAACTACTCCAATGAATCATTGGCCGCTAAAGTTCTTGATAACCACATTTCAACATCGTTCAAGTTTCCAAAATTCATGTATAACAAATCAGGGCATCCAAAAGACCATTTAGCTTAATATAGTAATCACATGAATATATTGGGAGCATTTGATAGAGTTAAGCGTAGGATCTTCTTCATGACCCTCTCGCAAACAACTCGATAGTGGTAATTATAATATTTAAATTTGAATTATTAGTTAAAATTGTTGACATAAAATAAAATTTGTGATAATTATTCATTTAAAAATAATTATAATTTAATAAAAATTTTGATAATCAAACATTTAAAAATAACTATAATTTAATTTACAATTATTATTTAAAAAAGTTTTCATGTAAACAAAGTTTTGCTAATTTTAAAATAGAATTATTACTTGAATATAACTTTAAGCATAAAATATACAAATATCATGGTAGAGGAAGACAATTTCTCTTTAAAGTTTAGATTTAGATTCCTCTGGCGGTGGATATAGTAAATGACAAGTGCAACTTTCCATTGGCGTGAGCATGTGACTTCAATTATACTAACTATACGATGTTTTGGGGATAAACCTGATTAAACAATGAACAAGTAAAATATCAAAGAAATTGAAAAAATCAAATACAAATATTTTACATGGAAAAACCCCTCCGAAAAGGATAAAAAACCACGAGTAAAGATAATTTCACTATAACGACAAAAGCGAAGAGTACGAAGATGGAGATAAAACTAAACCCCAAAACTCAAAATAAGAACCCTCAAAACGTAAACACAAAATTCTTTAAAAGCTTATAAAAGCTAATACCTAAATGATTAAAATAACCTACACTAATTACAGTTTAAGTGGGAAAGTAATACTAAAATAACCTACAATAATCAGAGTTTCAGTGGGAAATTAAAAATAGAGTTTAATAGGGGAAGAAAAGACAAAAAAAATACGAGGCATAACTCTACAAATCTCCACCTTGACTCGTATTTCCACAATGTCTTCTTTGCCAAAGCCCACCACGAGCTTATCTCAAACTACGTAGGATATTAACTGAGTCAAAGTTGTGTTTAGAAGCTAGAAGCCTTCTAGTCTTTGACTTGTGCATTGCCAAATCAAAACTGGCCCGGGTCTAATTTCCATGAATGCAGTGCTCTATCTTTTCAAAACCTGCATTTAAAAGAGAACCTCTCTTATACAAAATGATCATACCTTTTTCCCTCCTATGACCAGGTTGTCTCTGCTTCAAATGACTCGACTTCAACTCCTTAATAGATGAGGGACATCCTATTTCATCAGTCACTGTTGATCTTTCTAAAATATAAATACAACTAATCTTTTTACCTTTAATCAAAATGAGAGTGCCTGGGATACCTTAATATCCCTTGACTTGATGTTAATTCTAAAACCTTTCGAGTCATAAATTCCCAAGGAGATTAGATTTTTCTTTACGTTAGGCACGTGCCTGACATTTGACAGTGTCCTAATTGCCCCCTTGTGCATCCTGATATGAACAGTACCAGTATCGGTTACCTTATTGGGTGAACCATTCCCCCATGCGCACAACTCTACTTTCAACTGAACTGCATGCAGAGAACCAGTCCCTGTTGGGATACATGTGGAAAGAACACCCCAAATCTAGGATCCACTCGGATGTAAGCTTAGAGCTTTCAGTTGTTGACACCAACAAGAAATTGTCATCCTTATCATTGGCCAAATTAGCACCAACTAAATCTTCCTCATTTCTCTCAGCAACTGATTTCTAATGCTAACCATTATCTCCAATCTTGGTCTCTATTTGTGGCCGAGGGAGCCATTCCTATTTCCTGCAAAACCAACTTTGTGAAGGCACATTCCTGAAACAAATAAGCTACAATCTCCTCCTCCATATTACAAACTGGGAAAAGAGCATTCACTATAATTTTTTGTGATTTCAATTTCCCCAAAGTTGGCATGTATCCGTTACCTATTTTCCATAAATTAAATTGAATCTTGTTGGGAATTTCGAGGCTCCACATTTCTGTATAGAAATTACTTAGAGCTAAAGATTGTAATGTATTATTTTCACCCAGCAGATTTTGTTTTTTTGTATTAAGCCACTTATACCCGCTTTTTGTTGTATAAACCCCTGTATTGTCACCCTTCCTTATCAACTTATCCGTCTGCACACTACTTACCAGTGGGATTGACAACATTCTCTTCACTTGTTCCTCACTGAATAGTGCTTTGGCGATTTCATGCTTCTAGGTAACCGTATCACTACCCATCATATCTACTATTGTTGTATATCTTATGACAATATTTTGAATTTGCACTCTTCCCTCCCCAGGACTCGATAGCCACACATCATTCCAGATGTTCACCGATGAGGCACTTCCGATCTTCCAACTTGTGCCTTGCCCCAATATTCTACGAGCACTCAAAATACTTCACCAGGTAAACGAAGGGTAAGAACCAAAACTTGCACTTATAAACTCCCAACGGGGATAATGTTTCACTCTCATCACTCATGCAAATAAACAATAGGGATTTGTGATTAGTTTCTATCCTTGTTTTGTCAATAGAACTAAGGTGAACTTTGATAGCTCCCTAAACCCAATCCCCCATTGTGCTTTTAGGATACACATAGTACTCCATCTACACCAATGTATGCCTTTATTAGTTTTTGAATTTCACCACCAAAATTTGCACATTATATTTTCCAATTCACGACATAAAGGCGTAGGCAGCATGAAACAATGTATTACATAAATCGAAATAGTTTATAAAATAGACTTAATAAACACTTCATTTCCACCTAACGACAAATTATGCAAACTCCAATTATTCACCCTTTTAATAAATCTTTCTTTAATATCCACAAACACATGTTTTTTTCGACTCCCCACCACCGTTGGCAATCCTAGATACTTGTTTTGGATTATTAGAAATTCATACCTTCAAAACACTTCCTACTTGGTTTCGCAACTTATTATCCACGTTGCCACTAAAATAGATGACTAATTTATCAAAATCTACAAGCTGTCTCGATAATTTTTCATACTCGGTTACCACTATTTTCATAGCAATAGCTTCTTCAGTCATTGCTTCATCGAACAAGATGCTGTCATATGCAAAAAAAAGATGTGTTATCGAAAATTTGCTTCTTCCCAATTTTACTCCACCAATTCTCTCCTCCCATTTAGCCAAAAAATCCTTCAGCACAGATTACAAAAAAATATGGACTTATGGGATCCCCTTGCCTCAGTCCTTGCGTAGGCCGAAGTTCTACTCCTTTAACACTATTAAGCATCATCGCATAAGAGACACTATTTGTCGAAACCTCCTTTATAAAAATGGGTTTTTTTTAAAACAAAAACGAGAGTCGCCACCAATCTCTTAAAGTGTGATTGGATCACTATATAAAACATTTTGATCAACGAAATTACGAGAAAATAGGTTCGGGAGACGGTTACGTACGAGGAAGGATTAGCACCCTCGTAATGCCCAAAATTGGTACCAAATTGAATAATTTTTTCTTAATGTCAGAAATTTGAAAGAATTTAAAAATGATATTAAAGTCGTGATGTTTTGAGAAAAGAATCAAGATTCATTTGTTTTAAAAGAGTACAAACATCACATCCAGCATGATTGGACACGATATCTTTAATCTTTCGTAACTAAAATCATCTCGTGATTTGTAAAATTCGTTTAAAAGGATATTTTAGATATTTAGACAAATGAGAAATCGCAACCCAGCATGTTAGGGCACTATTTCCCGAATTTCTAAATATCCAAAACATTGCCTTATTTTTTAAAAGAAATTCTTTTTTTTTAAAATTAAATGAGATATGACTTTTGGTTTTAAAAGTAATGGTATGTTTTACATATTGCAAGAAATTAGATAAACCTAATTACAATATATATGCTTTATCATTTCATGCAAATATAGTAAAGGTGACGAACAAGGATCTAAATTATGTATTATGTTGTTATTTGATGCATGGTCATAAATAGCATTATTACATACAAAATACAACATGGAATATAATGAATTCAATAGTATAAATTGTATAACATATATAACAACATTTTATGCAAATATATATCTAAATTATCATAATTAACTAATTTTATGTGAATATATAAAAACAAGAATAAAATAATATGTGAAATTTAACCTATTAGACAATATCAAAATAAAAGAGAATCTAAAAATAAATAAGCAAATTTAGTGTATAAAATATAAAAATAAGCTATTTAGAAGTATATTAAATGATATAAGAATAATAAAAGAGAACCCCTTTTTTAAAAATGACATATACATATAGGTTATACTATATGTATACTTTGTAATAAAATAAAGGTAATATAAGGAAATATGATAGAATATAATGTATAATATAATTTACAAATAAAAATATATAATAATATGAATCATATAGCAATAAAATATATATGTAATAAAAAATATATAATATAATATAAAGAATATATAAAATAATAATAATCTAATAAGTATAAAATATAGTAAATTAGTTTAATACATATAGGAAAATACATAACATATACTAAATTTATAAATAAAATGTATAATAATATGAATAATATAATTAGTAATATATAAAAATAATATATACTAAAATATATAATATAAATAATATATATAATAAATATATGATAAAAATATTTAAAATGTATAACAATAATATAATAGATAAAATATAGTAAAATAAATAATATATAATAAAAATATATATAACATATAATAAAATACAAATATAACAAAATAAATAATATATATAATAAATGAGTCTCCCTTTTTTTAAGAAATACTATATTGGATAATAAAAATAATATATACTATTTTATAACTAATGTTA
This sequence comes from Gossypium anomalum, assembly GCA_025698475.1. Taxonomy (NCBI): domain Eukaryota; kingdom Viridiplantae; phylum Streptophyta; class Magnoliopsida; order Malvales; family Malvaceae; genus Gossypium; species Gossypium anomalum. Next base: position 82,066,533 of record CM046961.1, read on the forward strand.
AAATATATATGAAATATTTAAAAATATTAAAAAAAAGACTAAAATTGAATTTGGTTAATTTGCAAAATAATAAAAATTTGGACTTAATTAAAACACAAACTAAAAGCCGAGGGACTCATTGGGTAATTAAACCCTAATCCCAAAACGACGTCGTTTCCCTGGAATTGATTTTTAAAAGGGGGCTAGGATTAAATTGAAATAATATGAAAGATTGGGGCTAAATTAAAATAAAAATAAAATAAAATTAAAAATATCTAAAATACAAAAGGGGCAATTGGGCAATTAGTCCTTTTATAAAAAATGCGCGGATCCTCCCCAGGTAAACGGGTCAACGTGCGGATCCTAATGCTTAGAAACGACGTCGTTTTTAGGCTTATTGAATTAAGCTAAAACGGCGCCGTTTTACCGATGTTATAAAAGTAAAAAAAAACTTAAAATCTTCATTCTAAACATTCATAAAAAAAAAAACAGAGAGAGAGCTTTAAAATTCTCTCAGAGCTCTGGCCTGTGGCCATCCTTGCTCGTCCCGAAGCACCACCGCCTTCGTCCACCGCGCCTCACGCGCCACCGTCTGAGCCACCGTGCCCGGCGATTAGGGCTCTCAAAGCCCTATTCTTTTTGCGGCGAATCAAAAGGTAACTCCTTTTACCGTTTTTTAAAATGTATTTTGCTATATGTTGTACCAAAAAATAATAAATATCGAGAAGGAAAAAAAATATCACCTCTGTTCTTCAGTTTTTCCTTTGATTTTTTTTTTTTTTGTATATATCCAAAATCTTCGTTACAGATTAGAAAAAGAAGGGGTTTTTATAACCCTTTACATTTTAGGAAAAGGAATCCTTTGATTTCTTTCCAAATCTATCTCTTAGCTGTTGTTAGCTCTTTCTTCTTTTTTTTGCAGGTATCTAGCGAGGAAATCAGTGATGGACGGACTCTTTTGGCAGCACCGGCGTTGATTTGGCTTCAACTACGGCCAGATTTGAGGCCTGGAATCATGGTCTGGAATCACGGCGTTAATGGGGATAGATGGAACGTCACAATCCGAAAGGTCACGTCTCTTGGGACTGAAGAGACGCGTTGATTGCGGCGCAAGCCCTGACTAGGGTTCCCTGAAGCTGGAGACTGATTGGGTCAATTAGGTCTTGGGCTAGGGTGTAACGGGTATAGGGTAGTTTAGGCTATTGGGTCGTAACCGGTCTTGTTTGGGTCTGGGTTTAGGCTAATTAGGTTTGGGCTGTGGTTAGTGAGTTTGTATTTTGGGTTCTGTAAAAGGACTTTAAATGGACTTTAAAAATAAATATTTATTTATCCATTTATCTGTTTTGCTCTTTTTAAAGCCCTGTCAAATTTGGGCTATTACAGCTGCCCCTCTTTGCTCATTGCTATGTAACAGGAATTAAGCAAAGACTCATAGAAAGACCAAATTTGCCCGGCCTTATCGGATAATGGTCTTCAATCTGCTCGTTGCAAACTCAAGACTGTCATGCTGATATCTTCGATCTGTTCTCCGTCGAACACAGAGACTCTAAATCTACTTCTTCGATTTGTTCCCTGACAATACAGAGATGCCAAATCATCTTAGATTTGCTTCAACGTGAAAGCCAAATCTGCTATGTCTTCGATTTGCTCCTTGTAAACACAAGGATGCCAAATCATCTTGGATCTGCTTCAGTATAAATATCTGAAGGTTAGATCTGCTATGTATCTACTCTCCGTTGAAATGGAGAAGCCAGATCTGTTATCTTGGATCTGCTTTGGTGCGAGAACATCCAAAAGTCAAATCTGCTATGTCTTCAATTTGTTCCTTGTAAACACAAGAATGCCAAATCATCTTGGATCTGCTTCAGTATAAACATCTGAAGTTTAGATCTGCTATGTATCTGCTCTCCGTCAAAATGGAGATGCCAGATCTGTTATCTTGGATCTACTTTGGTGTGAGAATATCCGAAAGTCAAATCTGCTATGTCTTCGATTTGTTCCTTGTAAACACAAGAATGCCAAATTATCTTGGATCTGCTTCAGTATAAACATCTGAAGGTTAGATCTGCCATGTCTTCGATTTGTTCCTTGTAAACACAAGAATGCCAAATCATCTTGGATTTGCTTCAGTATAAACATCTGAAGGTTAGATCTGCTATGTCTTCGATTTGTTCCTTGTAAACACAAGAATGCCAAGTTATCTTGGATCTGCTTCAGTATAAACATCTGAAGGTTAGATCTACTATGTATCTGCTCCCCGTCGAAATGGAGATGCCAGATTTGTTATCTTGGATCTGCTTTGGTGTGAGAACATCCGAAAGTCAGATCTGCTATGTCTTCGATTTGCTCCTCTTCGAAGATAGATAAACCAAATCTTGTTATCTTGGATCTGCTTTAGTGTAAACACGTGAAGGTCAGATCTGCCATGCTTTGGCCTATTACCCTACTGCTTAGGGGGTTTAAGGCGCACCAATCTTCATTGTCCTTTGAAGGACATGACTTGTATAATATGTATGATTTCATGATTAGGATGCTATGATCGGAATGAATCAAATGCTCCTAATTAAACCTGTTATAATGCAAAATGTTTATGAATATGACCCCTATTCAGACATCACTACTCATTCCTTCATCAAAGCTCCTCCTTATTTCTCTCGAAATATCATTCTTTACTCAGCCCATGGGTTTGTACCATTCTTCAAATGCTATGACCCATCAAAAATTTTTGTAAGATGATCCTCTCTTAGGATCGAATCATTTGATTTGTCCCATCATCATTTTGGACCAAATAAGGAATTTCCTTTGAGTTCTTTCGAACCTCACTTACGTGAATTCCTCGAACAATTATTCCATTTTAGTTTCTTGTATTATCTAGAAACTTTCAAAGAAATAAAAAAAACTTCATTTGTGAAAATTATTTAGTTCATCTATCATTACTTAATGCAACACACTTTTAAGAATAATGGAAGATGAATTCGGAATAACTAGATTTGAATGAATTTGTCAAAAATAAAAAGTGAATTAATCTGAAAGCCTATCTTTAAGAAGAAATAGAATCTAAAGATAGCAAATAGGATAAAAGTTAGATGCTCTAGATATCGCCGCTTGAGCGTCTATACACCAGCTCTATGAAATCTTTCTTGAGTTCAACATGTGTTTAAAAGATCCAAAGTACTTTGTTAATGCCCCAATATGCAATGTGCTTCGCTTTTTGTTGAATTAGATATAGCGAGATTACTGTATGCCCTTCAAAATTTTAGCTGCCCTTTCGGGTTTTCAACTTAAAACCCCTTTGGTCACAAGGAACCCTTTGCGGGTTTTCACCTTGGCTTCTCTATTTTTTTTTTTTTGAAATCTTAAGGTGCCCTTTGTGAATTTTCACCTTGGATTCTCCTTCCCTTTAGAATAAGTACTTTTTGACTGAGTCTGAATTCACTGGATTGGGTAAACTCTTCCCATTCATTTCTGTCAAAATTAATACACCTCCAAAGAAAGCCTTCTTTACGACATATGGCCCTTCCCAATTTGGCATCCATTTTCCTCTGAAGTCCTTCTGAATAGGAAGGATCTTTTTTAGCACAAGGTCCCCCTCACGGAACTCTCTTGGACGAACCTTCTTGTCGTAAGCTCGCATCATTCACTTCTGATACATCTGACCATGGCAAATAGCTTTTAGCCTATTCTCTTCAATCAAGTTCAATTGGTCACATCGCGATTGAATCCACTCTGCCTCATCCAGCTTTATCTTTGACAAGACTCAGAGAGACGGTATTTCAACTTCAATAGGTAACACTGCTTCCATCCCATAAACCAACGAGAAAGGAGTTGCTCCAATAGAAGTTCTAACGGATGTTCTATAGGCTAAGAGTACAAATGGTAACTTCTCATGCCAATCTCTGTAGGTTTCAGTCATTTTTCCTACTATCTTCTTGATGTTTTTGTTAGCAGCTTCCACTGCCCCATTCATCTTTAGGCGATATGGAGATGAATTATGATGCTTAATCTTGAGCTGACTACAAACTTCTGCTATCGTTTTGTTGTTCAAGTTCAATGCATTGTCTGATATGATCCTTTCAGGCATCCCATAACGACAAATGATCTCTTTCTTCAAGAAACAACTTACAGCCGACTTAGTAACATTTGCATAAGAAGCAGCCTCTACCCATTTCGTGAAGTAATCAATGACTACAAAAATAAAGCGATGCCCATTTGAAGCTTTTGGTAATATTGGCCCAGTAACATCCATGCCCCACATGGAAAAGGGCCACGGAGAAGTCATAACATGTAGAGGTGAAGGTGGTACATGAATCTTATCTCCATAGATCTAACATTTATGGCATTTCTTGGCATAGCTGATACAGTCCCCTTCCATAGTAGACCAATAATATCCAAACCTCATGATTTGTCTAGCCATCATGAAACCATTTGCATGTATCCCACAAACAGCCTCGTGAACTTCCTCCAAGATTAACTTAGCCTCCACGGCGTCAACACATCTTAATAGTACTTGGTCCTTTCTTCTTTTGTACAAGATGTCCCCATCCAAGACGTAATCGCATGCTAATCTCCTTAAAGTTTGCTTATCATTTTCAGTCGCCTGTTCTGGATATTTACGATCTCTCACATATCGCAATATATCCAAATACCAAGGATTATCATCCTTTTCTTCTTCCTCAATGCTACAACAGCTAGCTAGAGCCTCAAAAATACTCATCTGGATGGGTCTCATCTCCTCCTCTTTATTCGCTCTGATCATTGAAGCCAATGTTGCTAGAGTATCTGCCATTTGGTTTTCATCTCGCGGGATGTAATTGAAAATATCATTAAACTCCTCAAGTAACCCCAAAACTACCTTTCAATAATTGATTAGTTAGGATCCTTTGTCTCCCATTCACCTCTAAGCTGGTAGATTACCAACGCAGAGTCTCTATATACCTCCAAGGTTCTTATTCCTCGTGCTATTGCTGCTCGGAGTCCCATGATGCATGCTTCATACTCGACCATATTGTTTGTGCAATCAAAATCCAACTTACACGTGAATGGATAACAATCGCCATTTGGGGATACCAGGACTTCCCCAATTATGTTTCCTACTGCATTGGATGCCCCATCAAAACTTAACTTCCAAGAACAATCCTCTGTAGTTGCCACACACATCAATTCCTTATTTGGGAAATCAAAGTTCAATGGCTCATAGTCTTCTAGAGCTCTACTAGCTAGAAAATCCGCTATCGCACTTCCTTTTATAGCCTCCTGGCTCACATAGGCTATGTCAAACTCTGAAAGCAGAATTTGCCATCTCGCCATTCTCCCATTCAACGCTGTTGATTCCATCATATACTTCAAAGGATCAAGTTTTGAAATAAGCCAAGTAGTATGATATAGCATATACTGTCTTAACCTTCGAGTCGTCTAGATTAAAGTACAACACAGTTTCTCAATGGGTGAATATCTCATTTCGCACTCTGTGAATTTCTTATTGAGGTAGTATATCACCTTCTCCTATCTCGCACTCTGTGAATTTCTTATTGAGGTAGTACATCGCCTTCTCCTTTCTTCCCAATTCATCATGTTGTTCAAGCACACATCCTATGGAATTACTAAATACCGACAAGTACAGAATTAATGGTTTATCTGGACTAGGTGGAGATAGCACTGGAGCGTTTAACAGATATTATTTGACTTTATCGAAGGCATTCTAGCATTCCTCATCCCAAGTACCTTGATTGTGTTTTCTAAGGAGACGAAATATAGGGTCGCATTTCTCAGTTAATTGTGAAATAAACCGAGCAATGTAATTCAACCTTCCAAGAAAACCCCGAACTTCCTTCTGAGTACGTGGTGGAGGCAAATCTTGTATAGCTTTAACTTTGTCTAAGTCAACTTCTATTCCCTTTTTGCTGACCACAAAGCCTAGCAATTTCCCTGACCTAGCTCCGAAAGTACACTTTGCCAGATTAAGTTTTAACTGAAACTTCCTTAATCTCAACAATAGTTTCCTTAAAACTTCAATATGTTCCTCCTCCGTTCGAGACTTAGCAATCATGTCATCGATATACACCTCAATTTCCTTGTACATCATATCGTGAAATAAGGTCACCATAGCCCTTTGGTATATTGCCCCTGCATTCTTCAATCCAAAAGTTATTACCTTGTAACAAAAGGTACCCCACAATGTTATGAAGGTGGTTTTATCCATGTCCTCGGGATGCATCTTTATCTGATTGTACCCTGAGAATCCATCCATGAAGGAGAACAACGAATATCCCGCTGTATTGTCTACCAAAGTATCTATGTGCAGTAGAGGGAAATTATCTTTGGGGCTAGCTTTATTCAGATCTCTCTAATCAACACATATTCGTACCTTTCCATCTTTCTTAGGAACTGGTACAATATTAGCTACCCATTCAGAGTACTTCACCTCTTGCAAGAATCCTGCATCGAACTACTTCTTGACTTCATCCTTTATTTTCAACACGATATCTGGCCTCATTCGTCGCAACTTCTATTGAACTGGCTTAAAATCTTGTCTTATTGGAAGATGATGCACCACAATATCAGTATCTAACCCTGGCATATCTTGATAAGACCATGCGAAGATATCCTTGAACTCACGTAGCAATTCGATCAGCTCTTGCTTCGTATATTCAGCAATATGCATGCCAATTTTCACTTCTTTCCCTTCCTCTAGGTCATGTGGCATGATTTGATTCTCCTCCTGTTTTACCATCCTCAAAATATCCAAAGACACATCACAATCCTAGATATCTTCATAATCCTGAGATTCTTCTAAACACATGTCTTGCTCTTGAGAGAAATCAGGATTTGATATATCAGTGCTCATATCATTGATATTTAGGGATCTGTGAAATATAAAGAATATACAAAGAATGAATGAATTAAAGAATGATTATTTATGTACTATGGATGAAAGAATAAGAACTGTCAAAATTTGACGGAATATTGATTGAAACAATACTCGTTGAATTGATAAAAGTTATGTTTTATTAAAAATGATAAATGATCATAAGCCTATTTCAAAAATGTAATCCTATTACTCCTAGGCCCTAGAGTAACAGGAATGTTTCGAGAATTACTCTGAAAAATTCCTAAAGACTACAGGAAGTTCCTCCACAATCCAATTGTTCAAAGAGCTTCTCGATTCATAAGGACGAATGCCCTCAAGGTTTCCTTGTCTTGATCCTTCCTCATGTATGACATTGATCTGATGACTTCCTTCTATGAGTAACCCTCTTGATATGAAAGTTTGAGATATTGAAGGGAATGTCATCGGCTCCCACTCTACTTCCCTTCTATTTAAGCGCGCCCTTCTTCTCTCTTGGTGCTTCTCAACTTCCTTCCTTCTTTGCTTATAGTCTGGCTTGAAGCCCAAACCAAAGCGATCTCTCTTCTCTCTTAGTTCGGGTATCTGAGTCCCTCCTTGTAAATATTTTTCTAACCCCCTTTTTGGTAAGGCTCCTTTTCCTGCCATCATTTGTAAAGCCATCCTCGTAGCTCTTGCTATCTTCGGCACCGGTGACTTCCTCCCTTCTGAAATGAAGGTTGCATTTACAAACTCTAAAGAGCAAAAGGAACACTCAATAGACTCTTCATTTGTCTCGACATAAGGGACCTTACTAGTGACTGCAGCTATAATGTCCCCCTCTGCATTGATGGTTACTAACCGTCCATCTGTCACCAACTTCAATTTCTGGTGCAGTGATGAGGGCACCGCTCCCGCAGAGTGTATCCTCGGCCTACCTAATAAGCAATTGTAGGAAGGCTTGATATCCATTACTAAGAAATCTACTTCGTATATGTTTGGCCCAATTTCTAAACGGATGTCAATCCTTCCCATCACCTTCCTTTCTGTACCGTCGAAAGCTCTCACCACATTCTGACATGCCTTCATATGAGAATCGGCAATGGGTAATCGATTTAGAGTAGACAACAGTAGAACATTCAAAGCTGATCCATTGTCAACAAGCACGCTTGGGAGTGTATACCCCTTGTATCGAGTAGTAATATGTAAGGCTCTAGTTGACCCCCTGCCCCTCTGTGGGATTTCATCATCATTAAAATAGCTGAAATTATCAGCACTTATATTATTCACTAACCAGTCCAGCTTATTAACGGATATGTCATGGGTGACATATGTCTCGTTGAGCACCTTCATTAATGCATCCTTATGCACTTCAGAACTCAGAAGTAGCGCCAATATTGATATACGAGCCGGCTGCTTACGCAATTGCTCGACCACGCTATACTCGCTATGTTTAAGGAATTTTAGGAATTCTTTAGCCTCCTCCTCCTTCACCGGCTCATTGATCGGTATTTTGGTCTCTTTCTCCTTCTCAACCTCGACACCTTTTGTTTTTGTGGGCTCTATTCTGACGCCTCCCGTATCATAATGCTTCCCACTCCGCGTATGGGAGCCTTCAACTTGCACATCTTTAAATGCGTTGGCTATATTTTCTTCTTCCGGTACTGTCATACTACAGTCACAACTCCATGGTACTTTCTTGCTATCCTTGTAAGGGAAGGGAGTAGGCTTATGGATAATAACCTTGGGCACTACTGGTGTCCCTACTTCGTTATTCCCTGGCAGGGAGATAATAATCCTTGGCCGGCTGGTTCTTTTTTGTTCATCTTTTAGCACAGTTATTTCTCTTTCATAAGAGCTACCTTCACAAATTTGTAGCTCTTTATTATCTATGAAGCCTTGCACCAAGGCTCTAAATCCTTCACAATTTTAGATCTCATGACTCTCTTCTCCATGGAACTCACAGTAGTTCCCCGTCTTTTCTCTTTCTCTCCCAGAGGTTACCATCCCTCTCTTCATCATTTCTTCCCAAATTACCTTCATAGGTATCCTCACTTCAGCAACATTTTCCTTCATCCTTCTTTCACTAGCTTCGCCAATGGCATTCACTCCTTGATTATCATGATTTGGCAAAGGATTTTCAGTATTCAGGGTACTGTCAAATTTCACAATCCCCATGGCCTTCTTGAATCTAGTATAATTTTCAATTGAGTACCCCGATATTCCAGCGTGGTACTCGTATCTGGCATTTGCATCATACCATTTAGGATATGGAGGCTGTAATGGCTTCAAGTGGAAAGGAGCAATAGCATGTGCATCGTATAAGATTTGATAAAGCTCACGATACGTCACAGGGATAGGTGTGAATTGCATCCTCTCGTGCCTTGTGCCAGATTCCTGCCTTGAGAACCCTGTTGCCCAATCGCAGCTATCTTGGATTGACCAACCGTGACTGCCTTAGAGTTGAAGCTACTTGTATTTTTCACCTCATTGTCTTTTCTCCTTAGGGTCGATCTTTTGGTTGCTTCCCCCTCAATTTTGCCACCTCTTATGGCGTTCTCAATCATCTCTCCCGCCATGACTATGTCTGTAAAACTTTTGGTAGTACTTCCAATCATGTAAGTAATGAATGGAGCCTTCAGAGTGTTAATAAATAACATGGTGACCTCCTTCTCCAACAATAGTGGTTGAACTTGCATGGCAACCTCTCTCCATCTTTGAGCATTTTGCCTAAAATTCTCATTAGGCTTTTTCTCTATATTTTACAGCGTGATCCTATCCGGTGTCATGTCAGTCACATGATTGTACTATTGCATGAAGGCCTGTGCAAGATCCCTCCATGAATTTATTCTAACTTGGCTCAACTGATTGTACCACCTGGGTGCTGCTCCCACTAAGCTATCTTGGAAACAATGAATCAACAGTTGATCATTGTTCACATATCCGGTCATCCTCCTACAGAACATCGTAATGTGAGCCACTGGGCAAGTAGTCCCGTTGTACTTTTCAAACTCTGGTATTTTGAATTTATGGGGAAGCACCAAGTCTGGGACCAAACTCAAGTCTTTGGCATCAACTCCATGATGCTCATCAGTGCTCTCTAAAGCTTTAAATTTCTCCTCCAACCATCGGCAACGTTCCTTCAACTGTTTTGCAGCTTCGGCTCTCAAATCTTCTTTTTAGCTATATCCAAGTCGGGAATGAGAGGATTGGTAGGGTTATCACCCAAATTGAATCCTGAGCCAGTTGGGTAATTCATATGGAATCCAGCATCAACCGTCCCATGTTGAGGTCTTATATTGACAGATGGTATTTTGGGAAGTGCCTCAGTTTGTGTAGGCCCATGGGGTGGAGTAAAACCTGGAGGACGATCTTCTTCTTCCTCACCAGTGATTGCCATAGGGGCTTTTCCCTTATCAGTATCCCTCAGCAACTGAGCCATCTCAGTCATCATATTTCTCTGAGCCTCTAGCATTTGCTCCCTCATGTCGTTCTGCATTTTTGCCAATTGCTCTTGTAATTGGTCCTGCATGTCCTTCCGTAGCTGTTCAAACCTTTGGTCCATATTTCTCGATTTAGCCCGTGTACTGTAAGGATGTATTGCTTCCAGATTTCCTTTCTCTTATTGTCTTTCGCCCTAATAATTTTAACTAATTAGATTCTTTCTATAAACTTGAATGCATATGATGTGATGAAATGCTATGAGATGCAAATGCATGAATGCAAAAAGATGTCGATTCTGATTCAGTTTCATTTTAGAAAACGTTATTTAAGGAACAAAAATCTTTTCAAAAAATGGATTACAAATACACTTTTACCCGTAGGCCTAGAGTCTTAACCCTATCCAATAATAATGCTAATTCTCGTCCTTTGACTGACGATGACTCATACATCATACTCAACGTTCTAGCTTGTATTGCCAACTCCTGCAAGTGTTTAGCAACCTTTCGAATCTGTACTAAGGCCTCTCCCATGACATGATCTCTATTCCCCACTTGCTCCTGAAGATGGTGAAGTTCCCTTTTCCACTGACCTTCTCTTGCCTCGAGCTGCTCAATCCGTAGCTCACAGTTATGTAGTGCTGTTTCCAACCCTCCAATATGGTGCTTCAGTTCCTCGATCTTATCCAAGCTTGCCTTTAACTAGATTGCAGAGTTATGACTTTGATAATGATGAAGAGATCGTTCAAGCTCTGTCACCTTAACTTTTAACCCTTGATTTTCCTTTTCCAGGGCCTGATTACGTGACTGCATCTCTTGGAACTTCTTCTCCCAATACTCGGCCTTAGCTCTTTCCTCTTGAATCTCATGTTTCCACTGCTCTGAAGACCTCCCTAATCCGACCCTTTTCAATGTTACCTGGGCCTTCTTATAGTGTGTCTTTAAGTCATCTCGATCTTCCTCGATCTTTCTCTTTTCCTTTTTCACCTTCTCGACTTCTATCTTTTGAACGTCGACATCGAGACTTAAGCACATTTTTTCTTCTTCGAGCTTTTCCATCCTCTTTTCAAGCTCTGAATTTTTTCTCTCAAACTTTTGCTTCATAACTTCCACCTCTGATGGAATCACTCGTAAGCTCTCCTCTAATGATCGAGCCACTCTCAAGGTTGGCCTAGGGACATTGTCATTGACTCTCCTACTAAACCATCCTTTATACTCAAGGGTTGACGCTGAGCCTTCGGTCAAAATCTTCATACAGAAAGGCTTCTTCCAAGCCTCAGAAATCTCTCGCATCCTCTTCTTGTAGTGATCTCCTTTATAAGAGAAACCACTCTGAGCTAAACCCTGTGTAGCCGGTATGAACTGCCTCGCCTGATACTGTCTTAGGACAAGCAACGGTGTATATCCAACAGCTCCCGAAATTCCTAGCAAAGAGGCCCAATCAAAATTGCCACAGCGATAAAGGACTTCACTAGGAACCAACCAAGGAGCCTTCCACATAACATCTTCCTCTCGAAGATTCTGAAGAATATCTATCCACCTCTCTTCTGAAATGTCATCTCTTCTTGGCCTGTCTGCTGCTTCCTTTAAGAGAGAATAACCCTTAAAGAACACCCGGCAAGGAACCTTGTCAAGCTTCCAGAAGTGGCTATGAAACCAAACCAACAGCAACTGTGCACATCCAATGAACCTTCCTTCACCCGCTCTTCGACATGCGTTCAAGGATCTTATCATCTCAGCTAATATTGTGGGCACAGGCTTGTTCTTACTTAGTCGATCAAATAAATCTGCAACTGCCTCATCTATGTGCCCCAATGCCTTTGGGAAGATCATCATGCCGTAAATACTCAAAGCTAAGACATCAACCTTTTTCTTTAAGTCTGGATGCGTCAATATCAAATCCCTCAAAACGGCATATGGAATGCACTTACTATCGCCCTTTTGTTGCACACAAGCTATAGCCCACTGCTCACTCATCCCAGTAACCATTACTAATTTTTTCGTAAAAGTTAGAAGACTAGCAGGTCTAGCATAAGCCTTATGACCCTAAATTCTCGGACAACGCAGTAAAGTAGTATATTCCTCTAAGGTAGGTACAAGATCAACATCACCAAATGTAAAGCAACTATAAGCAGGGTTCCAGAACTGTATCATGGCTCGGAACAAATGCCTATCTACCTTAACATCTAGCAAATAGGGAAGATCTCTGTAATTCTGATAGAAGAGCTGCTTAGCCTCGTCATCCCATTGGGCCCAAATATCTTTCAATTCCCGCAACTTATTTTGCGTCGAATTAACACGAGTGAAGTCCCATAACTCCGATGTATACCCCTCGGCGACACTATCTCCTTTCTCTAACTGAGTTTTCTCTGACCAAGTACAGACAGAAGCATTGCCCTCCACTTTATTAAGGTATTCGTTCCTCATTACAAAACTTTCTAATCTAGAAATCGAGCTGTGGATCGACACCTTTAAATGCCAAATGACATGCAATGACAGCAAAATAAGAATAGGTCAGTATTAAATATAAAGAAAGTGATAAACAAGCACTTACAAGGGTAATTTTCTAAAGGTTATCACTATTTCCCAAGGGTAAGCACTTAAAGGTTCACTATACGAGTTTTTAGTTCTAAAGCAAGGGTACCTGAACCAGCTGATTCCTCGGTCCTCACCCATTACAGGCTCATATAGACCAAGTTCAGTTCAGGGAGACACATTTCCCCATGGCCATACGGAGATGAAAATCTCACGAAGACATAGGTACAGTATCCCGAAAGCAATCCACTAGCTCATACGAATGTGAAAACCTCACGAAAGCGTAGCTTCTCACTCCCACTTAAGGGGCGACCACAACGATCATGCAAATGAAATGTACAGCAACAAGGTAACAAGCATATGCAGCAAACACATGTAAAAAGGATCAAATTTTACATTTTTCAAATTTCTGACATTAAGACATAAAATAATCAATTTCTTGGCTCGACTCCCTTAAGTCCCCAGTGGAGTCGCCAAGCTGTCGAAACCTCCTTTATAAAAACGGGTTTTTTTTTAAAACAAAAACGGGAGTCGCCACCAATCTTTTAAAATGTGATTGGATCACTATATAAAACGTTTTGGTCTACGAAATTATGAGAAAATAGGTTCGGGAGACGGTTACGTACGAGGAAGGATTAGCACCCTCGTAATGCCCAAAATTGGTACCAAATTGAATAATTTTGTCTTAATGTCAGAAATTTGAAAGAATTTAAAAATGATATTAAAGTCGTGATGTTTTGAGAAAAGAATCAAGATTCATTTGTTTTAAAAGAGTACAAACATCACATCCAGCATGATTGGATACGATATCTTTAATCTTTTGTAACTAAAATCATCTCGTGATTTGTAAAATTCGTTTAAAAGGATATTTTAGATATTTAGACAAATGAGAAATCGCAACCCAGCATGTTAGGGCACTATTTTTCAAATTTCTAAATATCCAAAACATTGCCTTATTTTTTAAAAGAAATTCTTTTCTTTTTTTTTAAATTAAATGAGATATGACTTTTGGTTTTAAAAGTAATGGTATGTTTTACATATTGCAAGAAATTAGATAAACCTAATTACAATATATATGCTTTATCATTTCATGCAAATATAGTAAAGGTGACGAACAAGGATCTAAATTACGTATTATGTTGTTAGTTCATGCATGGTCATAAATAGCATTATTACATACAAAATACAACATGGAATATAATGAATTCAATAGTATAAATTGTATAACATATATAACAACATTTTATGCAAATATATATCTAAATTATCATAATTAACTAATTTTATGTGAATATATAAAAACAAGAATAAAATAATATGTGAAATTTAACCTATTAGACAATATCAAAATAAAAGAGAATCTAAAAATAAATAAGCAAATTTAGTGTATAAAATATAAAAATAAGCTATTTAGAAGTATATTAAATGATATAAGAATAATAAAAGAGAACCCCCCTTTTTAAAAATGACATATACATATAGGTTATACTATACGATATAATAATTTAATATATATATAAGAAAAATAATGTACTAGATATTGCTATTTTTAAAAAAAAAGAAAGAATGTATATGATTAATAAGTAATAATGTATACTTTGTAATAAAATAAAGGTAATATAAGGAAATATGATAGAATATAATGTATAATATAATTTACAAATAAAAATATATAATAATATGAATCATATAGCAATAAAAAATATATGTAATAAAATATATATAATATAATATAAAGAATATATAAAATAATAATAATCTAATAAGTATAAAATATAGTAAATTAGTTTAATACATATAGGAAAATACATAACATATACTAAATTTATAAATAAAATGTATAATAATATGAATAATATAATTAGTAATATATAAAAATAATATATACTAAAATATATAATATAAATAATATATATAATAAATATATGATAAAAATATTTAAAATGTATAACAATAATATAATAGATAAAATATAGTAAAATAAATAATATATAATAAAAATATATATAACATATAATAAAATACAAATATAACAAAATAAATAATATATATAATAAATAAGTCTCCCTTTTTTTTAAAAATAATATACTGGATAATAAAAATAATATATACTATTTTATAACTAATGTTAAAATATATATGAAATATTTAAAAAAAAAAGACTAAAATTGAATTTGGTTAATCTGCAAAATAATAAAAATTTGGACTTAATTAAAACACAAACTAAAAGCCGAGGGACTCATTGGGTAATTAAACCCTAATCCCAAAACGACGTCGTTTCCCTGGAATTGATTTTTAAAAGGGGGCTAGGATTAAATTGAAATAATATGAAAGATTGGGGCTAAATTAAAATAAAATTAAAAATATCTAAAATACAAAAGGGTCAATTGGGCAATTAGTCCTTTTATAAAAAATGCACGGATCCTCCCCGGGTAAACAGGTCAACGCGCGGATCCTAATGCTTAGAAAAGACGTCGCTTTTAGGCTTCTTGAATTAAGCTAAAGCGGCGCCGTTTTACCGATGTTATAAAAGTAAAAAAAAATTAAAATCTTCATTCTAAACATTCATCAAAAAAAAAAAACAGAGAGAGAGGTTTAAAATTCTCTCAGAGCTCCGGCCTGTGGCCATCCTTGCTCGTCCCGAAGCACCACCGCCTTCGTCCACTCGCGCCTCATGTGCCACCGTCTGAGCCACCGTGCCCGATGGTTAGGGCTCTCAAAGCCCTATTCTTTTTGCAGCGAATCAAAAGGTGACTCCTTTTACCGTTTTTTAAAATGTATTTTGCTATATGCTATACCAAAAAATAATAAATATCGAGAAGGAAAAAAAATATCACCTCTGTTCTTCAGTTTTTCCTTTGATTTTTTTTATTTTTGTATATATCCAAAATCGTCGTTACAGATTAGAAAAAGAAGGGGTTTTTATAACCCTTTACATTTTAGGAAAAGGAATCCTTTGATTTCTTTCCAAATCTATCTCTTGGCTGCTGTTAGTTCTTTCTTCTTTTTTTTGCAAGTATCTAGTGAGGAAATCAGTGATGGACGGACTCTTTTGGCAGCACCGGCATTGATTCGGCTTCAACTACGGCCAGATTTGAGGCCTGGAATCATGGTCTGGAATCACGGCGTTAATAGGGGTAGATGGAACGTCACAAGCAGAAAGGTCACGTCTCTTGGGACTGAAGAGACGTGTTGATTGCGGCGCAAGCCCTAACTAGGGTTCCCTGAAGCTGGAGACTAATTGGGCCGATTAGGTCTTGGGCTAGGGTGTAACAGGTATAGGGTAGTTTAGGCTATTGGGTCGTAACCGGTCTTGTTTGGGTTTGGGTTTAGGCTAATTGTGTTTGGGTTGTGATTAGTGGGTTTGTATTTTGGGTTCTGTAAAAAGACTTTAAATGGACTTTAAAAATAAATATTTATTTATCCATTTATCTGTTTTACTCTTTTTAAAGCCCGGTCAAATTTGGCCTATTACAATTAACACATCTCATTACCAAAGAGATCCATTCATTATAGAATCCTAATTGGTGCATCATCTTTTCAAGAAAACTTTATTCAACCTTGTCATATGCCTTACTCATATCTAATTTTAAGGCAAATGATCCTACAACACCGCTTTTTCTTTTTGAAGGAATGCAAAATTTCATAAGCTACTAGAATATTAACAGTAATTTGCTTACCTGGTACAAACGTTTCTTGTGTTTCCTCAATACAAAGATTGAGGGCCCTCCAAAATCTATTGACCATAATTTTAGAAATAATTTTGTAAATTACATGACATAGGCTTATAGGTTTGAATTGACCCATGTTTTTTTGGCGTGGGTACTTTGGAAATTAACACAATATTTGTTCTATTTACATCTTCTGCATCCCTCGGACCATTCAACACATCCAAGTAGTATCTAGCTACATTATTCCCTACTATATGCCAATATTTTTTATAAAAAAAATGCAAGGAAGCCATCCTTACCTGAGGCCTTAAGTGGAGCTATCAATTTCATCGCTTCTACCAGTTCGTCTATTTTGAATTCAACCATTAACTCCTCATTTAAAATTTCTAAAATACGTGTTTAAATTTTGGCAATTAGTCAATCACAATCGATTTTGATGAAAATAACTCCTTAAAATAACTCGTTGCTGGCCCAACCATCTCCTGTTCCTCCTTAATCAATACTCCATTCCCATCCTCCAGTTCATAGTATTCCTTTTTTTTTTAAGAGGAGGCAAATTTATGAAAGAAAGATGTATTGCGGTCCCCTATTCAAAGCCAATTTAATCTTGCTTGTTGTTCCCAAAATAATTCTTCCCTATCTGCTTTCATATTTAAAGCCAGTTTTACTTCACTAATTTCCACCACGATTTCCTCGTCTGAGTCTTTTTTGTTCAACTTGCTCAGTCTAGAATTCAAGTCGTCCCTTCTGTTATTTTAGGTTCCTTTATTTACTTTTTCCCAATCACTTAAAGAATCTTCCAAATCAATAAGTATTGCTAAGAGCTCTTTTTCATTCGACTCCCAACCCCTTTTAACGTGTTCCTCAATGTCTTCCTCCATCACCCAATCCATATTAAAACAAAATGGGAGATCTCCCTTTATTGAGCTCCCCTCTTACCTTAGCTTGTATCATCTAGTATCGGGCAATGATTTGAAAAACTATGCTGGAGGTGATTTACTAAATATTTTGAAAAGAGCTCTAACTAAGCCGAATTAGTAACCTCCCTAACTAGTCTTTCTCGTATATTGTTATTAGGTAACCTACCCCTTTCCTAAGTCAGCCATTGTCCCAAAAAACCTAAATCATTCAAGTCACATTCCTCCAGTACTTCTTTAAAGGTAGCCATCTGTCTTTCTTCTCAAAAGCATCCCCAATTTTCTCAAATGAAAACATCACATCATTAAAGTCCCCTAGCACTAACCACGGTAAGCAGCTACTCTCCTTCAATTGTCTTAATACATTCCAAAAATCCTTCCTCAAATGCTCCACAGGGAGTCATAAAACCCAGTAAACGTCCAAAAAACCTCTCCATCCCCTTCATTCACTCCAAAAACTTCTTAAATCAATAGGTAAACCATCCTTCCATCCTAACGAACAACCCCCTCTCGATCCTTCCACACCCACATCAATCTCGTTCACAAAACCACACTTCCTTCTTATTCGCTCCATACTTCTATCACTAACTTTTGTTTTTATAAGAAACAATAACTGAGGCTGAACTTGTCTCAATCTTTGTTTTATATGTCTAATAGCCCATGGTTGCCCTAGACCACATACATTCCAGCTTAATGTTTTCATTGCGAATGGTCAGCCTGCTTATTAGCAGCCACTGATATTTTATTATTCAACTCCGTGTCCATCTAAGTATTGTTGCTTTGGGTCGTAACTCCCACTTGATGTACCCATTGCCTTTTCTTCCCATCTACTAATCCAATCGGTCTATTTTTCAAATCTGAATCCATTCTCTTTGCCTCTATAGGGTCTAATCCGCATCTTGACCCACACCTCAACTCATTACTTGTTTGACCCATATTTTGGCCATCTTATTTGAAAAAACCTTTGACCCTCTTTCTCCGCATTGATAAGATTGATCAGTTCGCAGATCTCCAAAATTCCTCCATTCTCTTCCATCATCCAAATCCATTCATGCCTTACCTCTCTCCCTAGGGTCCTTCCTTAACCATCTACTAGCAATTGACGTAGCCCTTCTTGGTGAAGCTCTCAACGATATATCCCAGCCAAACTCCCCCTCCTATGATCTCAAAGTTAAGTGAACTGGACAATAACTTTCCCCATGCCTCAGTCTACCACATTAAAAACAAAATAACGACAACTTTTCATATTGAAAAAACATGTATGCGGATATATCCTGCCCGAATACAATACGCTTCTTCCACTTTAGTGGAAGAAAAACATCCAATCATACTTTTATATGCATAAAATTTCTTACCCCTTTCGTTACTAACAGAACATCGTATTCTATGAGTGGCCCGATAAAGTTCCCAAATTGCCTTGCCATCTTCTCCGACATGAAGCATAACGATAAATTTTAAATTTGCAACTAGAAGTTATTATGAAAAAGAGGAACTTGTACTGGGTCTTCTCCCTTCGCCAATTGATGAAAAATAATAAGGTGCCTATTGAAAAACCAGGATATTCCATCCATTACCCTTTTTTAGGTCAATCTCATTGTAAATTTGAAACAAAACTCATTTTTCTTCAATCGTCATGGTAGAGATACCCTCTAATCGATGCTATAAATATGCAAAGGTGTTTCTTATCGACGGAAAGTGTACTACAGTATTCGTTAATACCCTCTCTACCAGACATAGATTATATTCTTCTTCGATTACACCTTTCTCATCTTGAGCCTGTACCAGTTCTTCTTCATCGGCGATGTTGAGGTTTGCCAATTCTTCTTCCACTATTAACGCTTTGATGAATCTTCATTCACCCACAAAATCAAAACCCTAATTTTTATTAAAAGAAAACAGCCCCAAATCATGCTACCAAACAGACAGAGAGAAAAACCTAAGCGTGCTAATAAGCAGACAATAGTTTTTTTTTAGAACTTTTCCACTTTTAAATGTGTTTTTATCTATCTAAGGATTTATTAATATTAGTGGTTCCTTTTTAAACTAAAAATTATAGTATAAATTCAATGCAAATAAATCACCAAATCCATGAAAATTTGTTCTTACATGATGTGGAAAATATAAAAATGAAAATGTGAAATTACATGATGCAGAATGTTGAATTCGAATTTATATATATATTTACTAGTTTTTTTTATCATGTACATTAGTTCTATGTATTAATTAAAATGTATTAAATTTATTTATATAATTTATGTAAAACATTACACAAAATATGAAATTAAATTATGCGGAATGTTGAATTTGAGTCTATATAAATTTATTCTTACATGATAAGGAAAATATAAAAAATGTAACCTAAATGTTGTATAAAATATTATATATTGTAAGCTATTTAAATATTATAAGGAAAATATAAAAAATGTAACCTAAATGTTGTATAAAATATTATATATTGTAAGCTATTTAAATATTACTTGTTAATACTACAAAACTGTTTATATTGTACAGTATAAAAATTAAAAAAATCAATTATAATATTTTAATTAAAACAATGTGTTAATTATATTTGTAAATAATTACATATAATTAAATTTACATATATCAAAATTGATGGTTTGATAGAGTTTTCAGTAGGGTGAACCATTACATTGACCTTCCTTAGCGTCTAGGTTGTTCGCGACTATTAATGTTGTTCTCACCTGAACATGCATTCTCATCATCCATAGACGAACCTTAAGGTGTATTGAAGCAACTTGAAAAATCATATGGCCAAATGGTTAGCCCGAGAGGTGTGAAGTACTGGGAGTATTGGGGTGCAGAGCTAAACATGTCAAATATCATTGATGACCTCGGTTGCTGATAATCAAAACTAGAACCGAGCATCTCTAGAGCATATACTTTGCCATGGGACCCCTGCACAAAACTGTCAACGCGCAACTCCGGATGGTAAGTGTCGAAACTTTCTTTTTTTTAAAAACGAGATTTTTGAAAGACGGGAATCGCCACCAACCTTTTAAAGTGTGATTGGATCACTTTATAAAACATTTTAGTCTACGAAATTACGAGAAAACAAGTTTGGGAATCGGTTACGTACGAGGAAGGATTAGCACCCTTGTAACGCCCAAAATTGGCACCAAATTGAATAATTTTGTCTTAATGTCAAAAGCTTGAAAGAATTTAGAAATAAATTCTCTTTTAAAACCGTAATAATTTGAGTTAAAAAGAATCAAGATTCTATTGCTTCAAAAGAATATAAACATCATATCCAGCATGATTGGACACGATATTTTTTAACTTTTATAACTAAAATCATCTTGTAATTTTCAAAACTTATTTAGAAGGATATTTTAGATATTTAGACAAACGGGAAATCGCAACCCAGCATGTTAGGGCACTATTTCCTGAATTCCTAACTACCAAAAATATTGCCTTATTTTTAACGTTCTTTTGGATTGAATGAAATATAAAAGTTCTTTAAAGTGATGATGCATTTAACATATTACCAAGAATCAATAAAAATTAACCTACATAATACTTACTTTAACATTCTATGCATATATAATATAAAGGATGATGAATAATGGTATAAATTACAATATACGTTATCATTTTATACATGGTCATATACATGCATGATCGTTACATGCGAAATACAACGTTGAGCATAATGAATTCAACAGTATAAATTGCATAGTACATATATAAGATAATATTTCATGCAAATGTAACTTAAATAATTAATTTTCATGCAAATATGTAAAAACAATAACATAAAGTAATAAATAAATCTATAGAAAAATTTAACTTACTAAAACAATACTAAAAAACCAAAAATAGATATGCAAATTCTAACCATATAAAAATATAAATCAACTAAAATAAAAAATAAAGATATTTAAAAATATTTAGAATAATATAAGAATGATAAGTAGAATCTTTTTTTAAAAAAATAATTAATATATATATTATATTATAGGATATAATAACTTAAATATATTAAAAAAATAATATGCTAAATATTGATATTACACATATTTATTTAATAATGAAATTCAAAAATATATAATTAATGAGTAATAAAATAATGTATATTTCATAATAGAATGATAATAATGTAAGGAAATAATATAGGGTCAAATATATAACATATAATAAAATTTATAAACAAAATATATAATGATATAAACTATATGATAAATAATATATAAAAATAATAAAAATAATATAATAAGTAAAATATAATAAAATAAATAATATATAGTAAAAATATATAACATATAATAAAATATAGCATATAATAGAATAAATAATATATATAATAAAAAATATAGCATATAATAAAGTTTATAAAAATGTATATAATATTATGAATAATATATATTATTTTTCATATAACTAATGTTTAAATAATACATATATTATTTAAAATAAATTAAATATATATAAAAAAACTAGAATCGAATTTAATTTAAAACTAGGGCTAATTACAAATAAAAATTTGGACTAAATTCAAATGCGCATTAAAATTGAGGGACTCACTAAGCAATTGGCCCTAATCCCCAAAACGACACCATTTAAAAAAAAATTAAGTCTTACTATAGCAACTAGGACTAAATTGAAACTAATATAAAAGGCCCAAGTCAAATCATAATAAAAATAAAATAAATTCATCAATATTAAAAATATGGCAGGACCAATTGGGCAATTAGCCCTTCAAACGAAAACACGCAGATCCTTCCTGGGTCACGGGTCAACACGCGGATCTTGGCCCTGAGACGACGTCGTTTTGAAGCCTATCGTTTTAAGCTAAACGACATCGTTCTTATAAGGCTATAAAAGCCAAACATTAAGCTTAAATTCATTTTGAGACCTAGTTTTTTTTAAAAAAAAATAAAGAAATCCTCTGAAGAGGATCTGGGGCCGGCCTTCGGAGTTCTATCGAGCTCTCATCTAGGGGCCTACACGCCACGTCGTCCCCACCACGTACGGTGTTCGGAGGCTTGAAAGTTTCACTTTTCAATGCAGATCCAAAGGTACGTCCTTTTCTTTCTATTTTTTATACTATCAGTATGTATTTTGAGGGAAAAAAAAAATCACCTCTATACTCCAGTCGACTGTTGATTTTCTTTTTGTATATAACGTGTTCCTTTTTTATTGAATCTGTATATAAAAAAAACCTCTTCCTTTACAAATCTGAAGAAAGGCTTTATAACCTTTAGACTATGCATGTTTAGGAAAGAAATCTTTGATTTCTTTCCTTGTTTGTTTCAGTTTATCTGCTGCTATTTCTTGCCATTTTTGTCTGTTTGGTTTCCTTTTCTGCTCCGTTTTTCTTTTCCGTGTCTGTTGGTTTCATTTTTCTGTCTTGCAGGTACCAAAAATCCGGCGAAGATCGTGTTGTGGATGCGAATCTTGCCTGGTGACCACAAGATGGCCTCTGCTGCGAAGATCTCGGCACCAATTGAGGCGCAAAGGTCAGTGGTGAGGCCTGAGATCACGGTACACTGATGGTGGTGATGTTTAAGCCACTGGATCGTTTTGAGGCAAACGGTAGTGACGTTCAGAGTGCCCAAAGCCTCTGGTCAGTGCTTTGATGGGACCTCGTACGAGGTGACCATCGATCTAACCAGCATTGATGAGGGCCAGCTGGGGTGACGTGAGGGGACAGAGCTATTGATGGCCCTTGCTTTGGGAGCTGGAACGGTTCTGATATGGCGAAGCTTCTGGAACTACTTCTGCAGCGCTGAGGTTCCAAGGAAACCCTAGGGTTTCCTGTTGGTGTTTTAAGTCATTGGGCCTTTTGGGCCTAAGTGACTTGGGTCTGTAGTAGATTAGTTTGGGTAATGGGTCTGTTTGTAAGGGTTATTGGGTTTGGACTTTTTAACGGACTTTTAAAATAAATAAATATTCATTTATTCATTTATTTTTTGTTTTTGGTTTTTGGTTTTAAGGCCCGGGCAGATTTGGGCTGCTACAGCTACCCCTCTTTGCTCATTGCTGTGTAATAGGAATCGAGCAAAGACTTATAGACAGACCAAATTTGCTCGGTCTTATCAGGTCCTTGTCTTCAATCTGCTCCTTGCAAACTTAAGACTGTCATGCTGATATTTAGAGACGCCAAATTTGCTTCTTCGATTTGTTCCCTGATAATACAGAGATGTCAAATCATCTTAGATTTGCTTCAGCGTAAACACGTGAAAGCCAAATCTGCTATGTCTTTGATCTGCTCCTTGTAAATGCAAGGATGCCAAATCATCTTGGATCTGCTTCGATGCAAAAACATCCGAAAGTTAGATCTACTATGTCTTCGATCTGCTCTCCGTCGAATATAGAGATGCCAAATCTGTTTCTTTGATTTGTTCTCTGACAATACAGAGATGCCAAATCATCTTAGATTTGCTTCAGCGTAAACACGTGAAAGCCAAATCTACTATATCTTCGATCTACTCCTTGTAAACGCAAGGATGCCAAATCATCTTGGATCTACTTCGATGTGAAAACATCCGAAGGTTAGATCTACTATGTCTTCGGTCTATTCTCCATCGAATATGGAGATGTCAAATTTGTTATCTTAGATCTGTTTCGATGTGAAAACATCCGAAGGTCAGATCTGCTATGCCTCTGATCTGCTCTCTGTCGAATATGGAGATGCCAAATCTGTTTCTACGATTTGTTCTCTGACAATACAGAGATGCCAAATCATTTTGGATCTGCTTCAGCGTAAACACGTGAAAGCCAAATCTACTATGTCTTTAATCTGCTCCTTGTAAACGCAAGGATGCCAAATCATCTTGGATCTACTTCGATATGAAAACATCCGAAAGTTAGATCTGCTATGTTTTAGCCTGTTACCTTACTGCTTAGGGGGTTAAGGTGCATCAATCTTCATTGTCCCTTGAAGGTCATAACCTGTATAATGTGTATGAGTTCATACCTAATGATTAGGATGCTATGATCGAAGTGAGTCGAATGCTCCTAATTAAACCTGTTATAATGCAAAAATGTTTATGAATATGACCTCTATTCCAGACGTCACCACTACTTCCTTCGTCGAAGTTTATCTCAAAGTATCATTCCTACTCAGCCTGTGGGTTTGTACCATTCTTCAAATGCTATGACCCATCGAAAATGTCTGTAAGATGATCCTCTCCTAGGATCGAATCGTTTGATTTGTCCAATCATCATTTTGGACTAAAGAAAGAATTTCCTCGAAACCTCACTTACATGAATTCCTTGAACAAT
This sequence comes from Gossypium anomalum, assembly GCA_025698475.1. NCBI lineage: Eukaryota > Viridiplantae > Streptophyta > Magnoliopsida > Malvales > Malvaceae > Gossypium > Gossypium anomalum. Next base: position 82,091,143 of record CM046961.1, read on the forward strand.
TGTTCTGTTTTAGTTTCTTGTATTATCTAGAAATTTCCAGAGTAATGAGCAAAACTTTATTTGTGAAAATTATTTAGTTCATCTATCATTATTTTAATGCAACATACTTTAAGAATAATGGAAGATGAATTTAATCTTGAGAATAATTAGATTTGAATGAATTTGTCACAAATACAAAGGAAATTAATCTGACAGGTTATCTTTGAGAAGAAAGAGAATCTAAAGATAGCAAACAGGACAAAAGTTAGATGCCCTAGATATCGCCGCTTAAGCATCTATACACCAGCTTCATGAAGACTTTCTTGAGTTCAACATGTGTTTAAAAGATCCAAAGTACTTTGTTGATGCACCGATATGCAACGCGCTTCGCTCTTTGTTGAATCAGATATAGCAAGATTACCGTGTGCTATTCAAAATTTGAGCTGCCCTTTTGGGTTTTCAACTCAAAACCCCTTTGGTCACAAGGAGCCCTTTGCGGGTTTTCACCTTGGCCTCTCCAATTTTTTTTTCTTTTTTTTCTTTTTTCGAAAACTCAAGGCGCCCTTTGCGGGTTTTCACCCTGGATTCTCCTCTCCTTTAGACAAAGTACGTTTTGACTGAGTCTGAATTCACTGGATTGGGTAAACTCTTCCCATCCATTTCCGTTAAGATTAATGCACCCCCAGAGAAGGCCTTCTTCACAACATACGGCCCTTCCCAATTTGGCATCCATTTTCCTCTAAAGTCCTTCTGAATGGGAAAGATCTTTTTCAGCACAAGATCCCCCTCGTGGAATTCTCTTGGTCCCACTTTCTTGTCATAAGCTCGCATCATTCGCTTCTGATACATTTGACCATGACGAATGGCCCTTAGCCTTTTTTCCTCAATCAAGTTCAACTGATCATATCGCGATTGTATCCATTTAGCTTCATCCAACCTTATTTTCGATAAGACTCGGAGAGACGGTATTTCCACTTCAACGGGTAACACTGCTTCCATCCCATAAACCAACGAGAAATGAGTTGCCCCAGTAGAGGTTCTGACAGATATTCGATAGGCAAAGAGTGGAAACGGTAGTTTCTCATGCCAATCTCTATAAGTCTCAGTCATCTTCCCCACTATCCTCTTGATGTTCTTGTTGGCTGCTTCTACTGCCCCATTCATTTTTGGGCGATACGGAGAAGAGTTATGATGCTTAATCTTGAACTGACTGCAAACTTCTGCTATCATTCTGTTGTTCAAGTTCAATGCATTATCTGATATGATCCTTTCAGGCATCCCATAACTACAAATGATCTCTTTCTTCAAGAATCGACTTACAGCCGACTTAGTAACATTTGCATAAGAAGCAGTCTCTACCCACTTCGTGAAGTAATCAATGACCACAAAAATAAAGCGATGCCCATTTGAAGCTTTTGGTGATATTGGCCCAATGACATCCATGCCCCACATGAAAAAAGGCCATGGAGAAGTCATAACATGTAGAGGTGAAGGTGGTACATGAATCTTGTCTCCATAAATCTTACATTTATGGCATTTCTTGGCGTAGTTGATACAATCCCCTTCCATAGTAGACCAATAATATCCAAACCTCATGATTTGTCTAGCCATCGTGAAACCATTAGCATGTGTCCCACAAACACCCTTGTGAACTTCTTCCAAGATTAACTTAGCTTCCACGGCGTCAACACATCTCAATAGTACTTGGTCCTTTCTTCTTTTGTACAAGATGTCCTCATCCAAAACGTAATCACAGGCTAATCTCCTTAAAGTTCGCTTATCATTTTCAGTTGCCTGTTCTGGGTATTTACAATCTCTCACATATCACAATATATCCTGATACCAAGGGTTATCATCCTTTTCTTCTTCCTCAATATTACAACAGTGAGCTGGAGCCTCAAAGATACTCATCTGAATGGGTCTCATCTCCACCTCTTTATTCGTTTTAATCATTGAAGCCAAGGTTGCTAGAGCATCTGCCATCTGGTTTTCGTCTCGTGGGATATAATTAAAAGTGATGTCATCGAGCTCCTCAAGTAACCCCAAAACTACCTTTCAATAATTGATCAATTTAGGATCCCTTGTCTCCCATTCACCTTTAAGCTGGTAAATTACCAACGCAGAGTCTCTATATACTTCCAAGGTTCTTATTCCTCGCTCTATAGCCGCTCGGAGTCCCATGATGCATGCTTCATACTCGGCCATATTGTTTGTACAATCGAAATTCAACTTGCACGTGAATGGATAATAATCGCCATTTGGGGATACCAGGACTGCCCCAATTCCATTTCCCACCGCATTGGATGCCCCATCAAAGCTCAACTTCCAAGGAGAATCCTCTGTAGTTGCTACGCACATCAACTCCTCATTTGGGAAATCAAAATTCAACGGCTCATAGTCCTCTAGAGCTCTACTTGTAACACCCCTTACCCGAGACTGTTGCCAAAATCGAGCACGAGGCATTACTAAACTTAATCTATCACTTAAATAGTTTTAAAATTTTTTTATTTAAACTTTTCGGAATGTGTTGTCATTCTGCGTCGTAGTCGCCTAAAAATTCATATCTTGAGTTCCGAAACTCAAAATTTAGATCCGTAAATTTTTCCTGAAACTAGACTCATATATATATCCACAAATTTTTTTCTAGAATTTTTGACTTAGCCAATTAGTACAGTTTATTAGTTAAAGTTACCCCTATTTCAGAAGTTGACTGTACTGACCTCTACTTACTTCGAACCAGTTTTCTCCCTATAAAAAATTAATACAACTATATCGTTTGTTTCTATTAAAACTAGATTCAATAAGGATTCTAACCATATAAATTAAACCACCTAATTATTTTTGTACAATTTATGGTGAATTTCCAAAGTTGAAACAGGGGATCTAGAAATTGCTCTGACCCTGTTTCACTAAAACTCAGATATCTCATAAAATATAACACCTTTGCCTGTTTTGCTTATTCCATAAGAAAATAGACATAATAAGCTTTAATTTCATATATTATTAATCTTAAAAACATGTTTACACAATTTTTAGTGATTTTTCAAAGTCACGTCATTTCTGTTATTTGAATCTGTTTTTAGGTTACTTTCACATTTTTCATAATTTTCATGTGATAACCACCATTCAATCATACATATTAATAAACATGCATATCATCGGCCATTTTTATTAGCTAGTCTCTAGCAAGCATTTACACATCATTCATTGTTCATATTATACTAAAGATAGCTAAGTTTCTATACATGCCATACAGAAAACAAAACGTCTAATTATACAGAGTTATTTCTTGGATAGTGTGATCGGCCTCCGACGTTTCCTTCGATCCCCGAGTGGCTAGATAAGTACTATAAGAAGAAGAAAATAAAGAGATTAAGCACTAGGCTTAGTAAGCTTACAAGCAAATAAATTACAACATTCAACATAATGAATAATTATACATAATGTCACCTAGCCTCATAAACTTTCTTTACTTCTCATTTTCTACCTTCTTCTTTACTCACTTACCTTCTTTCTTACCCGACCTTTCCTTTGTTCATAAATATAATCTACCTTCCCTTTTGCTGATAATTCACTGTAATTTAAAGTGTACAATGACCCATTGAACCACTCGGAATACCAAGGATACCGGGTCGTTCTCGTCTATCAATATCTCGCTAATGCCATGTCTTCGACATGGACTTACATGAATTATTCCTGTCTCCAATGTCATATATATATATATATATAATATGGGCTTACATGGCTCATTCCTGTCTCCAAAGCCATACATCTGATATGGACTTACATGGCTCATTTTTGTCTGTCTGTCTGTCTCACAACCCCAATATCCTAACATTCCTAAGGTTCAAACGGGGCTTCCTAATGCTTTTTCTCTGTCACTTCGCCTTTAATTCGACTTTAAATATTCTCATAAAATAAGTATATAAATGCTGGAAATTAACAATAATAATGTAAAATAAAAGAACATTGCATTTATTTACTGTAAACTTACTCGATACAAAATGTGACTAAACTTTACAATTTAGTCCTTTACTTTTTCTTTTCCCGATCTACTCCCGAATTTCGCTCTTCTTGATCTATAATAGCAAATTTAACTTATTTAATATCAAAATTTATCAAAACAGTCCTTTACTCAGACTTTGGAAAAATTACATTTTGCCCCTAAACTTTTGCATATTTACACTTTTGCCCCAAAGCTCGTAAATTAAACTTCAGCCTATTTTCTTATGTTTTATGACATGCTGGTCATTTTCCCTTCTATGGCAGCATCAAATTCATACTCTAACATGCACTTATGACTATTAGATATTTTTACCGATTAAGTCCTTTTACTCGTTTTGCTTAAAACCGAGTAGTACAAATTGTCTAACATAATTTAAAACATCATATTCTATCATAAAACACCAAAATACACAAATTTCACCTATGGTTATTTTTCCAAATATGAACCCTAACTTAAATTATTGCTAGCATAAGCTTTATCGAGCTACTAGGGACTCAAAACGTAAAGAACATTAAAAGCGGGGCTTGGAATCACTTACTATGGAGCTTGAAAGCTTGAAACAAACCCTAGCTATGGAGAACCCTTGAAATTTCGTGCTAATGAAGAAGATGATACAATTTTGTCATCTTTTACCTTTTATTAATGTTAATAACCAAATGACCAAAATGCCCTCCTTACTAAACTTTCAAAAATTCCTTCCATGTCCTAATTTTTTCCATGAACTTAAAATTGGTCAAATTACCCTTTAAGGACCTCTAATTAATAATCTAATTAAATTTTATGCAAAATACTTCTAGAACACAAGTTTTACAATTTATTCAATTTAGTCCCTAATTTCAAATTAAGCACTTTATGCATAGAATTTCTTCACGAACTTTTCACACAATCATGCAAACATATCATAGACCTCAAAATAATAATAAAATAAATTTTTCTACCTCAGATTTGTGGTTTCGCAACCACTATTCCGTTTAGGCCCTATTTCGGGATGTTACATTTCTCCCCCCTTTAGGGATTTTTGTCCTCGAAAATCTTACCGTGTGAAAAGATTTGGGTACTGTTTTCGCATAGCCTCTTCGGGTTCCCATGTAGCCTCGTCTACCCCATGTCTATTCCATAGTACTTTCACAAGTGCAATACTTTTGTTCCTTAATTGCTTTACCTCTCGAGCTAGAATCTTTACTGGGTTTTTCACCGTAAGTCATGTCCGGTGAATTTCAACCTCTGTCTCGAGAAATCACATGTGACGGATCCGAACGATAGCGACGTAGCATAGACACATGAAATACATTATGAATCTTCTCTAACTCAATCGGCAAAGCTAACCGATATGCTAATGGTCCGACTCTCTCAATCACTTCAAACGGTCCAATAAAACGTGGACTTAGTTTGCCTTTCTTGCCAAATCGAGAACTTTCTTCCACGGGATACTTTCAAAAAACTTTGTCACCAACTTGATACTCAATCTTTTTCTCTTCAAATCGTGCATATGACTTTTGTCATGCTCGAGGTTTGCTTTTAAGCAATCTCGATGATTTTTACTTTCTCTTGTTTCCTTAACTAGATCAACTCAGTAATCTGATTTTCCTTAAGCTCTGTCCAATACAAAGGTGTGCGACATTTACGTCCATACAAAACTTCATAAGGTGCCATCTTCAAACTCGATCGATAACTATTATTGTAGGCAAACTCTACTAATGGTAAATATTTTTCCCAATCGCCTTGAAATTCCAATACACAGACATCTAAGCATATCTTCAAGTACTGAATAACTCTCTCGATCGACCGTCGGTTTGAGGATGGAAAGTCAGTACTAAAACTCAATTTCGTACCTAAAGCCTCTTGTAACTTCTTCCGTAACGTGAAGTAAATCTTGGATCTCTCATGCGAAATGATCGATAATGGCACTCCATGTAGTCTAACTATCTCGAAATGTATAACTCAACCAACTTGTCAAGTGAGTAATCCCATACGGATTGGGATAAAATGAGCCGACTTAGTTAGCTTATCAATCACAACCCATATTGCATCTTTCTTTTCAGGTGTTAACGGCAACCCCTGTCACAAAATCCATAGTAACTCTATCCCATTTCCATTAGGAACTAGCACAAAGTTGCAATAATCCCGAGGATACCCGATGTTCGGCCTTTACCGTTGACAAATCAAGCATCTAGAAACAAACTCAAATGTCTCTTTTCATTCCTACCCACCAATACAATTTCTCGCAAATCATTATACATTGTTGTAATGCTGGATGAATAGATAAAGAAGCTGCTATGTGCTTCTGTAAAATCTTTCGAATAAGCTCATCATTCTTTGGTACACAAATTCTGTCTCTAAACATCAAACAACCATCGAGAACCAATCCAAATCTGATTCTATGCCCGACTCGCATTGAACTCTTTTAGCTTGTAACTCATTATCATCTTTCTCGAGCTTCACAAATCTCTTCAAAAAATACTGGTTTAGCTCTAAATTCAGCTAAAATAGAACCATCATTTAACATGGCTAAATTGGTATTCAAAGCTCGCAAAGTAAATAAAAGTTTCCTGCTTAGAGCGTCAGCAACTACATTTGCCTTACCTGGGTGATAATCAATCACTAACTCGTAATCTTTAAGCAATTCCAACCATCTTCTTTGCCTCAAATTCAAATCTTTTTGAGTCATCAAGTATTTCAAGCTTTTATGATCGGTAAATATTCGGCACATTTCACCATACAAATGATGTCTCCAAATTTTCAACGCAAAAATAATGGCAGCTAACTCTAAATCATGTGTCGGATAGTTCTTCTCATGTGGCTTTAGCTGTCTAGAGGCATAAGCAATTACCTTCCCTTCCTGCATAAGTACACAACCAAGTCCATTCATGGACGCATCACTGTAAATCACAAACTCCTTACCTGGTTCTGGTTGTACTAAAACAGGAGCTTTAGTCAACGATGCTTTTAACTTGTCAAAACTTTGTTGACACTTCTCAGTCCATTCAAACTTGACATCCTTTCGCAGCAATCTTGTCAGCGGGGTAGCTATCATGGAAAATCCCTCTACAAATCGTCTATAATATCCGGCAAGACCAAGAAAACTTCTAACTTCTGATACATTTCTAGGAGGCTTCCAATCAACAATGGCTGAAATCTTGCTCGAATCAACCTTAATACCTTCACCTGAGACAATATGTCCAAGAAAACCAACTTCTCGTAACCAGAATTCACTTTTGCTGAACTTGGCATACAACTGATTATCTCTCAGAATATGTAAAACTGTTCTCAAATGCTCTGCATGCTCAGTCTCATCATGAGAATAAATCAAGATATCATCAATGAACACAACTACAAACTTATCCAAGTACGGTCTGAAAATTCGGTTCATTAAGTCCATAAAAATGGCAGGAGCATTAGTCAAGCCAAATGGCATCACAAGGAACTCATAATGACCATACCTAGTCCGGAAAGCAGTCTTCGGGACATCCGACTCTTTAACTCGCAACTGATAGTATCCGGATCTCAAATCTATCTTGGAGAACACAAGAGCTCCTTCAATTGATCAAACAAATCATCAATTCTAGGCAATGGATACTTGTTCTTTCTTTGTTACCTTGTTAAGTTGCCGATAATCTATGCACAACCGCATCGATCCGTCTTTTTTTTTTTCACAAATAGCTTTGGTGCACCCCATGGTGAACTACTGGTCTTACAAATCCTTTATGTGTCAATTCCTCGCAATCGAGCTTTCAATTCTTTCAATTCCAAGCGGAGCTATTCTATAAGGAGCAATAGAAATGGGCGTGGTACACGGAATCAACTCAATACCAAACTCAACTTCTCTAACAGGAGGTAAGCTCGGTAGTTCTTAGGAAAACACATCGGAAACTCACATACCACAGTGCATCGACTCAATTTTCAATTCTCGGGTTTTAGTGTTCAACACAAAAGCAAGATAAGCTTCATACCCTTTTCTCAAACATTTTCGAGCGGACATAACGTAAATTATGGGAAATGAACTATCGACTCTTCCGAATTAACCCAAAGAATTTCACCATTTTCACACTTCAACTCAATGAATTTCTTTCTACAATTCACTATCACATCATGTGTAGTCAACCAATCCATACCAAAAATCACATCAAACTCATCAAATGGCAATAGCATGAGATCGTAGGAAAACAAGAAACCTCTAATCATCAAAGGACAATTTCTACATACTTTATCTACTAATACATGCTTGCCTAATGGGTTCAATACTTTAATCACAAATTCTCAGATTCTATAGGCATACTTATACTAGACATCAATTTTATACAAACATAAGAATGAGTCGAACCGGATCGATCAGAGCCATGACATTAATATTATGTAGAGAAAATGTACCCATAATCACATCGGGGAGGATGCTTCTTGGCGTGCACGAATAGCATAAGTCCTTGCGGGGGCTCTAGCATCCGGTCTCACACCGAATCTCTAAAGGTACTCTCATTACTGCTCCTACTCTCGGTTGCCTCGGTGATCCGCCTCTAGTAGGAGCATTTCCTGATCTAGCACTCAGATTACTTCTCGGCTAGCCTACGGACATTCTCGTACAAAATGATCCGGAGCACCACATTTATAGCAAACATTTTCGCCGCCCGACAAGGACCATAATGAAGTCTACCATACTGTGGACACCCGATCTACCTGTCGACATTACCCACACTCGCAATGAGGTGGTCCTGAGCCTTCGGATCTTTAAATCGCTACCTCTATTCTCGACAAGCTTGCCGCTAAAAGCTAGATCCGTAGAAAACTCTTTGGGCCTCTTGGATGTAGCCCAAATGACCTACTCATCTGTCTCTTCTTTGTATCTTGTGTCTCTGTCTCAACTTTACCTTTCCTTTTTAACAACTCCTCCGCGCTTGTGCTCTCTCAACTAAAATAACGAGCTCTTTTATTTCTAGAACACCCACTGTGATCGGATATCATCATTTAACCCATCCTCAAATCTTTTACACATGATAGCCTCTGTGGACACACATTCTTGAGCATATTTATCGAGCTCGACAAATTCACGCTCATAATCGGTCACCGTCATATTGCCTTGTTTCAATTCCAGGAATTCTTTTCTTTTCTGGTCAATAAACCTCTGACTGATATACTTTTTACGAAATTCCTCCTGAAAGAAATCCCAAGTGACCCTCTCCTTTGGTACAACTGATATAAGTGTCTTCCACCAGTAGTAGGCTGAGTCTCTAAGAAGTGATACTACACATTTCATACATTCCTCGGGTGTACAAGATAATTCGTCAAAGACTACGATAGTATTTTCTAACCAAAATTCTCGCTCTTTCGCATCATCATCTTTTGTTGCTCGAAACTCTTCTGCCCCTTGTTTCCTGATTCTATCAACTGGTGGCTTTTCTCTTATCACGGTACCTGTGACTGGGGAAGCTTGAGCTACATGGGTAGCCTGAGAATCATGAGGGGGTGGAGGTCTAACTGCCGGATTCGTACGAATGAACTCGGCAAACCAATCATTCAAAGCTTGGAAGAGAGCTTCTCGAGTCACTCCTCCCTGATCAACGGTTACTGGCCTATTCTCGGATGGCGTTGCCCCCTTCCATGAGCAAAGCGCATTACTTTCTACATCATCATTACCAGCTCGCTCGGGATCCATTACTATAAAACAAAATATTTAAAAATCGTCAGGAGTCGTCACACTATCAAAATACAGGTATGGCATGTATAGCTAGACTTTTACTCACACTAACTGTTCCGAGAACTGACTAAACCTACTCCGATACCTATAAATGTAACACCCCTTACCCGAGACTGTTTCCAAAATCGAGCACAAGGCATTACTAAACTTAATCTATCACTTAAATAGTTTTAAAATTTTTTTATTTAAACTTTTCGGAATGTGCTGTCATTCTGCGTCGTAGTCACCTAAAAATTCATATCTTGAGTTCCGAAACTCAAAATTTAGATCCGTAAATTTTTCCTCAAACTAGACTCATATATATATCCACAAATTTTTTTCTAGAATTTTTGACTTAACCAATTAGTACAGTTTATTAGTTAAAGTTACCCCTGTTTCAGAAGTTGACTGTACTGACCTCTACTTACTACGAACCACTTTTCTCCCTATACAAAATTAATACAACTATACCATTTGTTTCTATTAAAACTAGATTCAATAAGGATTCTAACCATATAAATTACACCACCTAATTATTTTTGTACAATTTATGGTGAATTTCCAAAATTGAAACAGGGGATCTAGAAATTGCTCTGACCCTGTTTCACTAAAACTCAGATATCTCATAAAATATAATACCTTTACCTGTTTGCTTATTCCATAAGAAAATAGACATAATAAGCTTTAATTTCATATATTATTAATCTTAAAAATATGTTTACACAATTTTTAGTGATTTTTCAAAGTCACGTCATTTCTGTTATTTGAATCTGTTTTTAGGTTACTTTCACATTTTTCATAATTTTCATGTGATAACCACCATTCAATCATACATATTAATAAACATGCATATCATCGGCCATTTTTATTAGCTAGTCTCTAGCAAGCATTTACACATCATTCATTGTTCATATTATACTAAAGATAGCTAAGTTTCTATACATGCCATACAGAAAACAAAACGTCTAATTATACAGAGTTATTTCTTGGATAGTGTGATCGGCCTCTGACGTTTCCTTCGATCCCCGAGGGGCTAGATAAGTACTATAAGAAGAAGAAAATAAAGAGATTAAGCACTAGGCTTAGTAAGCTTACAAGCAAATAAATTACAACATTCAACATAATGAATAATTATACATAATGTCACCTAGCCTCATAAACTTTCTTTACTTCTCATTTTCTACCTTCTTCTTTACTCACTTACCTTCTTTCTTACCTGACCTTTCACTGTTCATAAATATAATCTACCTTCCCTTTTGCTGATAATTCACTGTAATTTAAAGTGTAAAATGACCCATTGAACCACTCGGAATACCAAGGATACTGGGGTCGTTCCTGTCTATCAATATCCTGCCAATGCCATGTCTTCGACATGGACTTACATGAATTATTCCTGTCTCCAATGCCATATATATATATAATATGGGCTTACATGGCTCATTCCTGTCTCCAAAGCCATATATTTGATATGGACTTACATGGCTCATTTCTGTCCTGTCCTGTCCTGTCAACCCCAATATCCTAACATTCCTAAGGTTCAAACGGGGCTTCCTAATGCTTTTTCTCTGTCACTTCGCCTTTAATTCGACTTTAAATATTCTCATAAAATAAGTATATAAATACTGGAAATTAACAATAATAATGTAAAATAAAAGAACATTGCATTTATTTACTGTAAACTTACCTCGATACAAAATGTGACTAAACTTTACAATTTAGTCCTTTACTTTTTCTTTTCCCCGATCTACTCCCGAATTTCGCTCTTCTTGATCTATAATAGCAAATTTAACTTATTTAATATCAAAATTTATCAAAACAGTCCTTTACTCAGACTTTGGAAAAATTACATTTTTGCCCCTAAACTTTTGCATATTTACACTTTTGCCCCAAAGCTCGTAAATTAAACTTCAGCCTATTTTCTTATGTTTTATGACATGCTGGTAATTTTTCCCTTCTATGGCAGCATCAAATTCATACTCTAACATGCACTTATGACTATTAGGTATTTTTACCGATTAAGTCCTTTTACTCGTTTTTGCTTAAAACCGAGTAGTACAAATTGTCTAACATAATTTAAAACATCATATTCTATCATAAAACACCAAAATACACAAATTTCACCTATGGGTATTTTTCCAAATATGAACCCTAACTTAAATTATTGCTAGCATAAGCTTTATCGAGCTACCGGGACTCCGAAAACGTAAAGAACATTAAAAACGGGGCTTGGAATCACTTACTATGGAGCTTGAAAGCTTGAAACAAACCCTAGCTATGGAGAACCCTTGAAATTTCGTGCTAATGAAGAAGATGATACAATTTTGTCATCTTTTTACCTTTTTATTAATGTTAATAACCAAATGACCAAAATGCCCTCCTTACTAAACTTTCAAAAATTCCTTCCATGTCCTAATTTTTTTCCATGAACTTAAAATTGGTCAAATTACCCTTTAAGGACCTCTAATTAATAATCTAATTAAATTTTATGCAAAATACTTCTAGAACACAAGTTTTACAATTTATTCAATTTAGTCCCTAATTTCAAATTAAGCACTTTATGCATAGAATTTCTTCACGAACTTTTCACACAATCATGTAAACATATCATAGACCTCAAAATAATAATAAAATAAATTTTTCTACCTCGGATTTATGGTTTCGCAACCACTATTCCATTTAGGCCCTATTTAGGGATGTTACACTACTAGCCAGAAATTTCACTATCGTGCTTCCTTTTATAGCCTTCTGGCTCACATATATTATGTCAAACTCTAAAAGCAGAATTTGCCACCTCGCCATTCTACCATTCAAAGTTGTTGACTCCATCATATACTTCAAAGGATCAAGTTTTGAAATAAGCCAAATATTATGATATAACAAATATTGTCTTAACCTTCGAGTCGTCCAGATTAAAGCACAACACAATTTCTCAATTAGCGAATATCTCATCTCACACTCTGTGAATTTCTTACTGAGGTAGTATATCGCCTTCTCCTTTTTTCCCGACTCGTCAGGCTAGCCAAGCACACATCCCATAGAATTACTAAACACTGATAAGTACAGAATTAATAATCTATCAGGACTGGGCGGAGATAACACTGGAGCATTTAACAAGTATTGCTTAACCTTATCAAATGTATTCTGGCATTTCTCATCCCAAGTACCTTGGTTGTGTTTTCTAAGGAGGCGAAATATAGGATCACATTTCTCGGTTAATTATGAAATAAACCGAGCAATATAATTCAATCTTCCAAGAAAACCCCGAACTTCCTTCTGAGTACATGGTGGAGGTAATTCTCGTATGGCTCTAACTTTGTTTGAGTCAACTTCTATTCCCTTTTCGCTGACCACAAAGCCTAATAACTTCCCTGACCTAGCTTCGAAGATGCACTTTGCCGGATTAAGCTTCAACTAAAATTTCATTAATCTCAGGAACAATTTCCTCAAAACTTCAATATGTTCCTTCTGTGTTCGATATTTAGCAATCATGTCATCAACATACACCTCAATTTCTTTGTGCATCATATCATGGAATAAAGTCACCATAGCCCTTTGGTATGTTGCCCCTGCATTCTTTAGCCCGAAGGGCATTACCTTATAACAAAAGGTGCCCCATAATGTTATAAAGGTGGTTTTATCCATGTCCTCAGGATGCATCTTTATCTAATTGTACCCTGAGAAACCATCCATGAAGGAGAACAACAAATATCCTGCTGTGTTGTCTACCAAAGTGTCTATGTATGGCAGAGGGAAATAATCTTTTGGGCTAGCTTTGTTCAGATCTCTGTAATCAATGCACATTCGCACCTTTCCATCCTTCTTAGGGACTGGTACAATGTTAGCTACCCATTCAGAGTACTTCACCTCTTGTAAGAATCCTGCATCGAACTGCTTCTTGACTTCGTCCTTTATTTTCAATACGACATCTGGTCTCATTCTTTGCAACTTCTGTTGGACTGGCTTACAATCCTGTCTTATTGGAAGACGATGCACCACAATATCAGTATTTAACCCTGGTATATCTTGATAGGACCATGCAAAGATATCCTTGAACTCACGTAGCAACTCAATCAGTCCTTGCCTTGTGTCCTTGGCAATATGCGTGCCAATTTGCACCTCTTTCCCTTCCTCTAGGGCTACATTCTCTATTGCCTCTTTCTCATGGGGCATGATTTGTTCACCTCCTATTTTACCATCCTCAACAGATACAGAGACACATCACAATCCTGGACATCTCCAAAATCTTGAGATTCCTCTAAACACATGTCTTGCTCGCGAGAAAAATCAGGATTTGTAATATCAGTGCTCATGTCATTGATATCTAGGGACCTGTGAAGTATAAAGAATATACAAAGAATGAATGAATTTAAGAATGATTATTTATGTTCTATGAATGAAAGAATAAGAATTGCAAAAGTTTAACGGAATATTGGTTGATAAAAATGAAACAATACTCGTTCAAATTGATAAAAGTTCTGTTTTATTAAAAAATAATAGATGATCGTAAGCCCATTTCACAAATGTAATCCTATTACTCTTAGGCTCTAGAGTAACAAGAATGTTTCGAGAATTACTCTGAAAAATTCCTAAAGACTACAGGAAGTTCCTCCACAATCTAATTGTTCAGAGAGCTTCCCGGTTCGTAAGGGCGAATGCCCTCAAGGTTTCCCTGCTCCGATCCTTCGTCATGTATAACATTAATCTGATAACTTTCTTCTATAAGTAACCCTCCCGATATGAAGGTTTGGGATATTAGAAGGAATGTCATCGGCTCCCACTCCACTTCTCTTCTATTAAGGCATGTCCTTCTTCCCTCTTGGCGCTTTTCAACTTCCTTCCTCATTTGCTTATAGTCTGGCTTGAAGCCCAGACCAAAGCGATCTCTCTTCTCTTTCAGTTCTGGGATTTGAGTCCCTCCTTGCAGGTATTTTCCTAACCCTCTTCCTAGTAAGACTCCCTTTCCCACCATCATTTGTAGAGCCATCCTCGTAGCTCTTGCTATCTTTGGCACCGGTAGCTCACTCCCTTCTGAAATGAAGGTTGCATTCACAAATTCTAAAGAGCGAAAGGAACACTCAATAGACTCTTCGTTCATCTAGACATTAGAGGCCTTACCAGTGACTGCGGCTATAATGTCCTCCTCCTCATTGATGGTTACTAACCGTCCATCCGTCACTAACTTTAATTTCTGGTGCAACGATGAGGGCACCGCTCCCGCTGAGTGTATCCATGGCCTCTCTAATAAGTAATTGTAGGAGGGCTTGATATCTATCACCGAGAAGCCTACTTCGTATACACTCGGCCCAATTTCCAAGGGAACGTCAATCCTTCCCATCACCTTCCTTTCTGTAACGTCGAAGGCTCTTACCACGTTTTGACATGTCTTCATGTGAGAATCGTCAATGGTAATCTGTTCAATGTAGACAACGGTAGAACATTCAAGGCCGATCCATTATCGACGAGCACGCTTGGGAGTGTGTACCCCTCGCATCGAGTGGTGATGTGCAAGGCTTTAGTTGACCCCCTACCCCCTGGTGGGATTTCATCATCATTAAAGTAGATGAAATTATCTACACTTATGTTATTCACCAACCGGTCCAGCTTGTTAACGGATATGTCATTGATGACATATGTTTCGTTAAGCACCTTCATCAATGCATCCCGATACACCTTAGAACTCAGAAGTAGAGCTAATACTGATATGCGAGCCGGTTGCCTATGCAACTGCTCGACCATACTATACCCGCTATGCTTAAAGAACTTTAGAAATTTCTTAGCCTCCTCCTCCTTTACTGGCTCCTTGACAGGCACTTCAGCCTCTTTCTCTTTCTCCGCACTAACATTTTTTATTTTTGTGGGCTCCTCTCTGATGCCCACCGTATCATACCACTTCCCACTCCGTGTATGGGAACCCTCAACTTGTACATCCTTAGACGTATTGGCTATACTCTCCTCCTCCGGTATTGTCACACTGCAGTCATAACGCCATGGTACCCTCTTGCTATCCTTATAAGGGAAAAGAGTAGGCTTATGGATAATGATCTTAGGCACCGTTTGTGCCCCCACTTCATTATTCCTCAGCAGAGAAATAATAATCATTGGCCGGCTAGTTCCTTTCTGCTCATCCTCCAGCATACATACTTGTTTTTCACAAGAGCTACCTTCAAAAATTTGTAGCTCTTTGTTGTCTATAAAGCCTTGCACCAAGGCCTTGAATTCTTCACAATCTTGAACTTCATGTCCTTCTTTCTCATGGAACTCACCATAGTTCCTTGTTTCTCTTCTCTCGTTTTTAGATGTTAACATACCTCTCTTTATCATCTCCTCCCAAATCACCTTCATAGACATCCTCACCTCAGCAACATCTTCCTTCATTCTCCTCTCACTAGCTTCGCCAATGGTATTCACTCCTTGGTCGCTATGATTTGGCAACGGGTTTTTAGTATTAGGGGTATTGTCGAACTTTACTACCCCCATCTTAATAAGCTTCTCTAAGGCCTTCTTAAAACCAGTACAGTTTTCGATCGAATGCCCCAGAATTCTAGCATGGTATTCGCATCTGGCGTTTGCGTCATACCATTTGGGATATGGGGGCTGTAGTGGTTTCAAGTGAAAAGGAGAAATAGCATGTGCATCGTATAAGCTTTGATAAAGCTCACGATACGTTACGGGGATAGGTGTGAATTGTATCCTTTCAGAATTCTACCTTGTACCCGACTCCTGCCTTTGAGAACTTTGTTGCTTAACCGCAGATGTTTTACGTTGACCAACTGTGATTGCCCTCGTATTGAAGGTGCTTGTGTTATTCACTTCACTATCCTTTCTCTTTGGGGCCAATCTTTTGGTCGCTTCCCCCTCGATTTTGCTACCCCTTATGGCATTCTCGATCATCTCTCCCGCCATGACTATATCCGCAAAGCTTTTAGTGGTGCTTCCAATCATGTGAGTGATGAATGGAGCCTTTAGAGTGTTGATGAATAACATGGTAGTCTCCTTCTCCAACAACGGTGGTTGAACTTGCATTGCCACCTCTCTCCATCTCTGTGCATATTGCCTAAATTTTTCATTAGGCTTTTTCTCCATGTTTTGCAGTGTGATCCTATCCGGAGTCATGTCAGTCACATGATTGTACTGCTGCATGAAGGCTTGTGCAAGATCCCTCCATGAACTTATTTTGGCCCGGCTCAGTTGATTATACCACTTGGCCGCTACCCCAACCAAACTATCCTGAAAATAATGGATCAATAATTGATCATTGTTTACATAACCAGTCATCCGTCTGCAGAACATGGTAATATGGGCTTCCGGGTAAGTAGTCCCATTATAATTCTTGAATTCTGGCATTTTGAACTTATGGGGAAGCACCAAATCTGGGACTAAACTTAAGTCCTTAGCATCCATTCCCTGACGATTATCAGCGTTTTCTAGTGCCCTAAATTTCTCATCTAACCATCTGCAATGTTCCTCTAATTGCCTTGATGATTCGAGTCTCATTTCTACCCTCTCAGTTACATCTAGATCAGGGATAACGGGGTTGGCAGGATTGTCTCCAGGATTGAATCCCGAACCAGTTTGAAAGTTCATGGGTATTCCAGTATCGAATTGACCCTGTTGAGGCCTTATTGTGACAGACGGCCCTCGGAGATATGCCTCAGGTTGGGTCTGCACATGAGGCGAGGTAAAACTCGGAGGATGATCCTCATTATCTCCTTCAATAACGGTCATAGGGGCCTTTCCTTTATCCGTTGCCCCCTTCAGCAACTGAGCCATCTCAGCCATCATATTCCTCTGAGCCTCCAACATTTGATCCTTCATCTCTTGTTGGATTTTTGCCGATTGCTCACCGCAAATTGCTCTTGCATTTCTTTCGAATCTGCTCAAGTCTTTGATCCATATTCTTTGACTTAGCGCGTGTACCGTAAGGATGTGTTGCTTCCAAGTTTTCTTTCTCTTACTCTCTCTTTCTCCCTAATGATTTTAACTAATTAGGGTCTTTCTATAAATTTGAATGCATATGATGCAATGAGATGTAAATGCATAAATGCAAAAGATATCGATTATGATTCAATTTCTTTTAAAAAATGTTATTTAAGAAACAAAAATCTTTATACAAAACGGATTACAAATACGCCTTTGCCCTAATGCCTAGAGTTTTAACCCTATCTAATAACAAAGCTAACTCTTGACCTTTATTTGACACTGACTCATACTTTGCGCTTAATACATTGGCTTGCATTGCCATTCTTGCAGATGGTTAGCAACCTCTCTAATCTGGACTATGGCTTCTTCCATGAGATAATCTCTATCTCCCACTTGATCCCGAAGATGGTGAAGTTCTCCCTTCCACTGTTCTTCTCTTGCCTCGAGCTGCTCAATTTGTAGCTCACAGTCCTGTAGTGTTGCTTCTAACCCTCCAATATTGTGCTTCATTTCCTCAATCTTATCCAAGCTTGCCTTTAACTCAATCGCAGAGTTACGACTTCGGTGATGATGAAGAGATCGTCCAAGCTCAGCCACCTTAGTTTTTAATCCTTGATTTTCTTTTTCTAGGGCCTGATTACGCGACTGCATCTCTTGGAACTTTTTCTCTCCATACTCGGTTTTGATCATTTCCTCTTGGATCTCTTGCTGCCACTGCTCTGAAGATCTCCCTAATCCAACCCTTTTCAACGTTACCTGGGCCTTCTTGTAATGCGTCTTTAAATCATCTCGATCTTCTTCGATCTTTCTCTTTTCCTTTTTTACCTTCTCGATTTCCATCTTTTGAACATCGACGTCAATACTCAAGTATATTTTTTCCTCTTCGAGCTTCTCAATCCTCTTTTCAAGCTCCGAATTCTTTCTCTCGAACTCTTGCTTCATAACCTCTAACTCTGATGGAATCACTCGTAAGCTGTCCTCTAATGATCGAGCCACCCCTAAAATTGGCCTAGGGACATTATCGTTGACTCTTCTACTAAACCACCCTTTATACTCAAGGGTTGACGTCGATCCTTCAGTTAAGATCTTCATACAGAAAGGCTTCTTCCAAGCCTCAGAAATCTCTCGCATCCTCTTCTTATAGTGATCTCCTTTATAAGAGAAATCACTCTGAGCTAAACCCTGTGTAGCCGGTATGAACTGCCTCGCTCGATATTGCCTTAGAACAAGAAATGATGCATATCCAACAACTCCCCAAATTCCTGGTAGAGGGACCCAATCAAAACTGCCATAGCGGTAAAGGACTTTACTAGGAACTAACCAAAGAGCCTTCCACATAACATCTTCCTCTCAAAGATTCTGAAGAATGTCTATCCACCTCTCCTCTGAAATGTCATCTCTCCTAGGCATGTCTACTGCTTCCTTTAGAGGAGAGTAGTCTTTGAAGAACACTTGGCAAGGAACCTTATCAACCTTCCAAAAATGACTGTGAAACCAAACCAACAGCAACTGTGCACATCCAATGAACCTTCCTTCACCAGCTCTTCGACATGCGCTTAAGGATCTAAATGTCTCAGCTAGGATTGCTGGCACAGGTGTGTTCTATTTACCAAGTCGACCGAATAAATCTACAACTGCCTCATCTATGTGTCCCAAAGCCTTTGGGAAGATCACTAAACCATAAATACTTAAAGCTAAAACATCAACCCTTTTCTTTACGTCTGGATGTGTCGATATCAAATCCCTCAAAACGGCCCATGGAACGCACTTACTATCACCCTTTTGCTGCACATGAGCTATAGCCCACTGCTCACTCATCCCAGTAATCATTACCAACTTCTTCGTAAAAGTTGGAAGGATAGCAGGCCTAACATAAACCTTGTGACCCTGAATTCTCGGGCAACGCAGTAAAGTCGTATACTCCTCCAAAGTAGGTACAAGATCAACATCACCAAATGTAAAGTAACTATAAGCAAGGTTCCAGAACTGTACCATGGCTCAAAACAAGTGCCTATCTACTTTGACGTCTAGCAAATAGGGAAGGTCTCCATAATTCTGATAGAAAAGCTGCTTAGCCTCGTCATCTCATTAGGCCCAAATGTTTCTCAACTACTGAAACTCATTCTGCATCGAATTAATGCGGGTGAAGTCCCATAACTCTGATGTATGCCCCTCAGTGACACTATCTCCTTTCTCTAACTGGGTTTTCTCTGACCAGGTACAGACAGAGGCATTGTCCTCCACTTTATCAAGATATTCGTTCCCCATTACAAAACTTTCTAACCCAGAAATCGAACCGTGAATCGATGCCTTTGAATGTTGAATGTCATGCAATGATAGCAAAACAAAATAAATTAGTATCGTATAAAAGTATAACAAACAAACACTTATAAGGGTAGTTTACTAAGAGTTATCACCATAACCCTTAGCGTAAGCGCTTAAAGTTCACTATATGAGTTTCAGTTCTAAAGCGAGGGTACCTGAACCAGTAAATTCCTCAGTCATCACCCATTATAGGCTCATATAGACCAAGTTCAGTTCAGGGGGACACATTTCCCTATAGCCATGCGGAGATGAAAATCTCACGAAGACATAGGTACAGTATCCCGGAAGTAATCCACTAGATCATACGAAGGTGAAAACCTCACGAAAACGTAGCTTTTCACTCCCACCTAAGGGTGCGACCACAACGATCATGCAAATGCAATGTACGTTAACAGGATAACAAACATATGTAGCAAACATATGTAAACAAAATTTTAAATTTCCCAAACTTTCGACATTGAGACAGAAAATAATCAATTTCTTGGCTCGACTCTCTTTATGTCCCCAGTGGAGTCGCCAAGCTGTCGAAACCTCTTTTTTTTTAAAATGAGATTTTTGAAAGACGGGAGTCGCCACCAACCTTTTAAAGTGTGATTGGATCACTTTATAAAACATTTTGGTCTACAAAATTAAAAGAAAACAGGTTCAGGAATCGGTTACGTACGAGGAAGGATTAGCACCCTTGTAATGCCCAAAATTGGTACCAGATTGAATAGTTTTGTCTTAATGTCAGAAGCTTGAAAGAATTTAGAAATAAGTTCTCTTTTAAAACCGTAATAATTTGAGTTAAAAAGAATCAAGATTCTATTGCTTCAAAAGAATATAAACATCATATCCAGCATGATTGGACACGATATTTTTTAACTTTTATAACTAAAATCATCTTGTAATTTTCAAAACTTATTTAGAAGGATATTTTAGATATTTAGACAAACGGAAAATCGCAACTTGACATGTTAGGGCACTATTTCCGAATTCTAACTACCAAAAACATTGCCTTATTTTTAAAGTTCTTTTGGATTGAATGAAATATAAAAGTTCTTTAAAGTGATAATGCATTTAACATATTACCAAGAATCAATATAAATTAACCTACATAATACTTACTTTAACATTCTATGCATATATAATATAAAGGATGATGAATAATGGTATAAATTACAATATACGTTATCATTTTATACATGGTCATATACATGCATTATCGTTACATGCAAAATACAACGTTGAGCATAATGAATTCAACAATATAAATTGCATAGTACATATATATGATAATATTTCATGCAAATGTAACTTAAATAATTAATTTTCATGCAAATATGTAAAAACAATAACATAAAGTAATAAATAAATCTATAAAAAAAATTTAACTTACTAAAACAATACTAAAAAAACAAAAATAGATATGCAAATTCTAACCATATAAAAATATAAATCAACTAAAATAAAAAATAAAGATATTTAAAAATATTTAGAATAATATAAGAATGATAAATAGAATCTTTTTTTTAAATAATTAATATATATATTATATTATAGGATATAATAACTTAAATATATTAAAAAAATAATATGCTAAATATTGATATTACACATATTTATTTAATAATGAAATTCAAAAATATATAATCAATGAGTAATAAAATAATGTATATTTCATAATAAAATGATAATAATGTAAGGAAATAATATAGGGTCAAATATATAACATATAATAAAATTTATAAACAAAATATATAATGATATAAACTATATGATAAATAATATATAAAAATAATAAAAATAATATAATAAGTAAAATATAATAAAATAAATAATATATAGTAAAAACATATAACATATAATAAATTATGAATATAATAGAATAAATAATATATATAATAAAAAATATAACATATAATAAAGTTTATAAAAATGTATACAATATTATGAATAATATATATTATTTTTCATATAACTAATGTTTAAATAATACATATATTATTTAAAATAAATTAAATATATATAAAAAAAACTAGAATCGAATTTAATTTAAAACTAGGGCTAATTACAAATAAAAATTTGGACTCAATCGAAATGTGCATTAAAACTGAGGGACTCACTGGGCAACTGGCCCTAATCCCCAAAACGACACCATTTAAAAAAATTAAGTCTTACTATAGCAACTAGGACTAAATTGAAACTAATATAAAAGGCCCGAGTCAAATCATAATAAAAATAAAATAAATTCATAAATATTAAAAATATGGCAGGACCAATTGGGCAATTAGCCCTTTAAACGAAAACACGCAGATCCTTCCCGGGTCACGGGTCAACAAGCGGATCCTGGCCCTGAGACGACGCCATTTTGAAGCATATCGTTTTAAGCTAAACGACGTCGTTCTTATAAGGCTATAAAAGCCAAACATTAAGCTTAAATTCATTTTGAAACCCAGTTTTTTTTTAAAATAAAGAAATCCTCTGAAGAAGATCTGGGGCCGGCCTTCGGAGTTCTATCGAGCTCCCCTCTAGAGGCCTACACGCGCCTACGCGCCTCCTTCGTCCCCACCACGTATGGTGGTCAGAGGCTTGAAAGTTTCACTTTCCAGTGCAGATCCAAAGGTACGTCCTCTTCTTTCTATTTTTTATACTATCAGTATGTATTTTGAGGGAAAAAAAGAATAAATAATCACCTCTATACTCCAGTCGACTGTTGGTTTTCTTTTTGTATATAACGTGTTCCTTTTTTATTGAATCTGTATATAAAAAAAAACCTCTTCCTTTACAAATCTGAAGAAAGGCTTTATAACCTTTAGACTATGCATGTTTAGGAAAGAAATCTTTGATTTCTTTCCTTGTTTGTTTCAGTTTATCTGCTGCTATTTCTTGCCATTTTTGTCTGTTTGGTTTTCTTTTCTGCTCCGTTTTTCTTTTCTGTGTCTGTTGGTTTCCTTTTTCTGTCTTGTAGGTAACAAAAATCTGGCGAAGATCGCGTTGTGGATGCGAATCTTGCCTGGTGACCACAAGATGGCCTTTGCTGCGAAGATCTCGGCACCAATGGAGGCGCAAAGATCAGTGGTGAGGCCTGAGGTCACAGTGCACTGATGGTGGTGATGTTTAAGCCACTGGATCGTTGTGAGGCAAACGACGGTGACTTTCGGAGTGCCCAAAGCCTCTGGTTAGTGCTTTGATGGGACCTCGTGCGAGGTGACCATCGATCTGACCAGCATTGATGAGGGCTAGCTGGGGTGACGTGAGGGGACAGGGCTATTGATGGCCCTTGCTTTGGGAGCTGGAACGGTTCTGACGTGGCGAACCTTCTGGAACTACTCCTGCGGTGTTGAGGTTCCAAGGAAAACCTAGGGTTTCCTGCTGGTGTTTTAAGTCATTGGGCCTTTTGGGCCCGAGTGACTTGGGTCTGTAGTAGATTAGTTTGGATAATGGGTCTGTTTGTAAGGGTTATTGGGTTTGGACTTTTTAACGGACTTTTAAAATAAATAAATATTCATTTATTCATTTATTTTTTGTTTTTGGTTTTAAGGCCCGGGCAGATTTGGGCTGCTACAGTAAAAACTACCCTTCAATTGTGTATTTGTCCTTACAGGTTTGGGCTTGGGCTTGGGAGCAAGAAGCAAATGTCCTCAACGAGGATGTGATCGAGTCAGTCCCCTTTGTTGATGCCCTCATCGGTGCATGTGTCTAGGGACTATCATCAATTGGGCACTAAATAAATACGACAACCCATTCTCCATGTACCAACGTTGGTAGTGGACCAAAGGCGTGAAATCCATGATACAAGACTCCAACTAAGGCCTCTTATCCATTCGTGTGTTACACAATACAAGCCATTGTTGATGCTCTAATTCCCAATTCTTTGCATATTTTCCCCTTTTACTAATTTCGTGGACATTGTCAAAGTTCAGTTGAATACCTGTAACATCATATTTACTCTTGAATTGTTGAAAAACTCAATCCCCGTTGTACAACTCAACAGTTGAAAAATTCAAAATGGCTGCATTAATGCACCACATGACTGAATGGTTGTAAGCTGATAGGAGAATGACACTCGCAACGTCTTACGCCACATATAGCATCCACATGAACTGCACAATTAATAATATAGTTAGAGTGAAATGAGTAAAATAACATTAAAAAAAATATTACATAACATGGATATAATTTTATTTTGAAAAAGTTCACCTCCTTACCGACGTATGCCTTAATCATCTATCTATAAACATCAAGGGTTTCACACTTCCTAATCCCTGGACAAGCAAACTATCTAAAAAAAAAGCAAAACCGTTAGATAATATTTTCATAAAAAAATAATTCTTGATCGAAGTTTTAAATTTTTCTACCTATTTACAAGTGAGAACACATGTTGTTGGTACTCACTGATGCCAAAAATGGCATCCTATACAGCACCTAGGACTGCAACAGTATTAGGCACCAGCCTATATCTAGTTACCATGCTTTTTTGCCCAAAAAACTCATGGTACAGCGATGCTAATGCTACTGAACTCCAACTGTATGAACGAGCAATTTGCGAATTAGCCAATAGAGACAAGTACATCAGGTGGACTTTATTATTATTTACATTTGGCATAAGTACACTTTAGCAGTTGTAGTATATATGCCCGAGCAGTGCACACATTCTCCCATTCAGTGGCACTACTCGATAATGTTTTAAAATTTTGCTTTAACTAGAAGAACTTCAAACTGGTAAACTTAGCTTCACTATTATCCAACGATCATCTAAGAAACGGATAGTAGAGCGTTACAGGTTCGAACACTTTACTTGAACCCGTGACTACACCACCATCAACTAGAAGCTTGAGTTGTAATGCGACATCTTTTAAGGTCATGGTGCACTCCCCACACGACAAATGAAATGTGTGGGTCTTCGAGTGTCACCACTCAACCAAGGTGGATATTAAGTTGGCCCTAAACTCAAACATTCTAGTCAATGATGTTGTTCCGAATCCGACGACATCTAAGCATGGCAAAATACGTTTGTCCATCCGATAGCTCAGACCATGGACACGCACCCTCAAGACATGATACTCACCCTGTCCATAATAAATTAATGTATTAGTTAAATATGCAAATTAAAAAAATAATGACGTGCAACTTTATAAATATACCTATGAATAGAAAGTAACAAATTTTTTTACCGGCACATTAATCATTATTACTATGTGACCAGTTGCTCTGATCAAAGAACCTATTTCGATATCTACATAAACAAAATTGAATAAACTTATCATTTTAAAACATAAATGCTTCCACTTAATAAAATTTACCACAACCCATTTTCGTTAATCATTTTATTTTTGTTTCATTTAAATGAAATATTCACATAATAAAATTTTTAATCATCAACTAAACAGAAAAAAAATGAAATAAATTACCGTAACTCGTATTTTTTGTCTAAATTTTAAGTATTTTTATTAAAAAATATAAAAATATAAAAATTTCCCTCATCCTATTTCTATAGTTAATTAATTTTTAATATTATTTTTATTAAAAAGTCAATTTTTACATTTTTTTAATTTCAAGCAATAAATAATTTTTTACTCATGTTATTATAATAGTAATCAAACAAGACATAGATGATCAATACTTTAGAGTCATGTATTTTTTATATTCCAAAATTATTTACAAGGTCCAAATTAAATTAATTTTGTTTTTTTTATAAATTCAAACTAATCTTATGTAAAAAAAATGTGACAATAATATAATAATAGGTCTTAAGTTGGTAAAATCATTCCACTTACTTATATATATATAGGAGAACAAATACGTAGGAAAAGGTAATTACATACTTTAATACATTTTCACAATCATAATTACAATATATATGTTGGGATCAACCCGATTAAGCAACAAGTAAAAAAATAGCGGAATAAATTGAGAAATTGAACACACAAATTTAACGTGGAAAAACTCCTCCAAAGAGGATAAAAAACCGCGGGCAAAGATAATTTTACTATAATGGCAAAAGAACGAAGAGTACAAAAGATGGAGATAAAAACTAAACCCCGAAAACCCGAAAATGAAGAACCCTTAAAACATAAACACTATTCTCTAAATGTGTTATGACTTCTAATCTCTAATGGGTGTATTTTCTAAGGTTGTAAAAGAGCCTATTATAGGCTAAATTAATAGGTCAAATAATAATAAAATAATCTAGACTAATCAGAGTTTGATTGAAACAAATAAACAAAGTTTAACTGAAAGATTATTTCTCAAATTTGACTGAAATAAGAGTCATACTCAACAAATCTCCACCTTGACTCATATTTCCACAATGCCATCTTTGCCAAAGCTCGCCACGAGCCTATCTTGAACTATACAGAGAATTAACTGAGCTGAATCTGTGCTTAGAAACTGGAAGACTTCTAGCCTTCGACTTGTACACTGCCAAATCAAAATTAACCCAGGTCTGAGTTTTACAAACAGAGTGCCCTAACTTTTCAAAAACTGCATCCAAAAGAGAACCTCTCTTCAACAAAATAGTCATATCTTTTTCCCTCCTATGATCAAGTTGCCTCCACTCCAAACGAGTTGACTTCGACTCCGTAACGGACGAGGGACGTCTGATTTCACTAGTCACTGTAGAACCTTCTAGAATATAAAGACTGCAGACTTTTTTACCTTTCAACAAAACGAGAGCTCCATGAGGTACTTTAATGTCGCTCGACTCGATGTTGATTCTGCATCCTTTCAAGTCTAAAGTACTCAAGAAGATGAGATTCTTTCGTAAGTCAAGTACATACCTGAAATCTGAGAGTGTCCTAATCCTCCCATCGTGTACTCTAATTTTAATAGTACTAATACCAATTACCTTACTAGATGAATCATTTCTCATGTGCACAACTCTACCTTCAACTGAATTATATATGAAGAACAATTCTCTATTGGGATACATGTGGAAAGAACATCCCGAATCTAGGATCCACTCGGACATGAGCTTGGAGTTATCGCTCGTTGACACTAACAAGAAATCATTACTACTTTCATCGGCCAAATTAGCACCAGCTACATCTTCCTCATTACTCTCAGCAGCTCTTTTATTTCGCAGTTTATAACAATCTGCTTTGACATGAACTAAGTTTTTACAATAGCGACACATTTTGTCTCGTTTCTTTGATGCTACCAAAACGAAAGCTTGCTTATCTGCCTTGCTATCCAAACCAAACTATTTTCGAGCTTGTCTCTACTCAAAAAATGACTTTTCCCATCTTCGAACGAGAGTTTGTCTCTGCCATAAATTGGGGTCTCCTTGAAAGACTTGTGTGTAAGGGGTAAAGAGCACAATAATGGCATAGCCTGATCTTCATCGTCAATATGAACCCCAACATTCTTTAAATCATTTAAAAGAGTAATGAATTGATTGATGTGATCTCTAAAAAGCTCACCTTCGTTCATGTGAAATGTAAATAGATGTTGTTTCAACACTAAACGGTTAGCCAGAGACTTAGTCACATAAAGAGTTTCTAACCTTTTCCACAAGGCGGATGAGGTTTTCTCCATCAATACCTCCTGCAATACCGTATTCACGAGACATAACTAGGTTGCAGACAAGGCCTTTTCATCAAGCTCTTCCTATTCTGTTTGATTTAGATTCTCAGGCTCTTTCTCGGTAACAACCTTTTTCAAGCTGGTTTGAACTAGAATTGCCATCATCTGAATTTTCCACATATTGAAATTTGTGAAACCATCAAACTTCTCAAATTCAAATCTTGTTGCTGCCATCTCTGAATGGGATGATCTATGAAAATTGAACTAGATTTGATACCACTTGTTGGGATCGACCCGATTAAGCAACAAGTAAAAAAATAGCAGAATAAATTGAGAAATTGAACACACAAATTTAACGTGGAAAAACCCCTCCAAAGAGGATAAAACGAAGAGTAAAAAAGATAAAGATAAAAACTAAACCCCAAAAATAAAGTACCCTCAAAATGTAAAACAAAATTCTCTAAATGTGTTTTGAGTTCTAATCTCTAATGGGTGTATTTTCTAAGATTGTAAAAGTGCCTATTTATAGGCTAAAGTCATAGGTCAAATAATAAAAAAATAATCTAGACTAATCAGAGTTTGATTGAAACAAACAAACAGAGTTTAACTGAAAGATTATTTCTCAAATTTGATTGAAATAGCAATCATACTCAACAATATAAAATAAAAAATAAATTAATAAATGGAAAAATATTTAGTACACTGTAAGTAAAATTTTTAAACATTATAAGTAAGGTTAGAAAGTTGACAAGTGTCCTACAGAGATATAGTAAAATATTAAAAAATAAATATTTTAAAAAGAGAGACATAAGACAATTTTTTAAAGTTACTTGTGGAATAAAAAACCACACTACCAATATACTAAATATTAACCCTTAATAATTTATGTCAACACTATTTTTATTAAAGTAATATTTTTTAGAAAATGTATATTCAAATTAAGTTGGGATTATTTGTCTTAATTATTCAAGTCATTTTGAATTTTGGTTGTTGCAGATTCGTATAAATGATGAATTTTTCAAACCAATTGTATAGCTCCATGTGTCAAGCACAAATTATTATGTATGAAAATGATGACATCACTTATCATGTCATTATTATCTTTCAGTGATTAATTTAAATTAATTAAGAGATAAATAATATAAACTATATTATCACTAATTAAATTAATTAAGTGATATTAATAAACAATTATTTTATATTAAATTAATTTAAATTAATATGAGATAAATAATAAATGAAAAAATTTACTCCTTGTAGATCATGAGAATTTATATTCTAAAGAACTTCTTTTTACTTCACTGACACTATAAAAGGACGTCGTCTCCAAGCAATTGAAAACAAGTTCACAAACTCAAAAATCTAAGAGTTCAAAAATTGAAACATGAGGAGAAGATTTTGAAGACTAGAAGTCAGTGGCGGAGCCACTAAGAGACCCAGGGGGGCCATGGTCCCCCCAAAAATGGTAAATTTTCAATTTAGATGTTTTATAATTTATAAAACTTTAAACTAGTAATGGTAAAAGTATATTCTGGCCCCCAAAAATATAAAAAATTGATTTAACCCTTTAAAAGTTATAACTATACAGGCTATTAAAATGATGAAATTGTATTTTTACTATCTTAAAAATATACAATTTAATTTCGCCCCCCAAAAAATTTTCTTGCTCCGCCACTACTAGAAGTTCTTTTCAAAGTCTTAAGAAATACCTAAAGAATTGAAGAACTCGAAGAAATTCTAAAGACCACTGCATCAATTCTGAAGAACCTTTAAAATCCAATCTTCAAACTAGTTTAACCAATAGAAAAGAGATAAAATATAGAAGGCTCATTAAAATTGAATCAGCCATCCAAGATTAAGTCTTAAAGACCATTGGATCAAAGCTCTACCAAATCTAATTGCACTAACACAAAGGAGATCAAACTTATCAATAACCTTAAAGTGAATCTTATTGACCCAATATCAATTCTTAAGCAATCTCAAGCAAGAAACTCTCTAAACTTATTTTCAAGATCAAGTCTCAACGACTCTTGAATTGAAGATTCATTAAAGAAAAGAACCAAATGATTTATCTAGAGATTGTAACTAAAATCATATAAATAAAATTATTTTATTTTTCTAATTTTTTAGGTTCATCAACCCGAAATTGGTGTTTACAATTTTTTAGCATGCCTGGTGGGACAAATTTTGCCTTTCATCTCTTTTCTTAAAGATCATGTTCATTAAAGTTGTAGTGACTCCTTTTAAAAAACTCATTAGAAATCTAAACCTCAAGTCTTTTCAAACTCATAAGCTAAAGGAAGAAATATCAACAATAACACTTCGCTAAACTCATCATCAAAGTTGGACATAATGGTTATGATCACAACTAACACTAATAAGGGGTTTTTATTACAAAAGTTATGGAATCCATTGCAACAAGCATCAAAGGAAAGGATGATCAAATTACTCTTATGATGGCTCAAATTGAATGTTTGAATGGAAATAACCAATCTTTTACCAACAATCAGCTTAAGGAGCTTATCAAGGAAGTAATCAAGGATCAAGCTAAAAGTGTTACTCTGTCTTTATACATATACACAATTCCATATACTTAGAGGATTGATCATTCGAAGATGCCCGAAAATTATCAAACTATAAAGTTCCAATAATTCAATAGCAAAAGATTCAAGTTAAAATGTCATGCGCTTTGTAGAAATCTATAATAATGTTTGTATTTATAGAGATCTCATAGTGAATTATTTCATTCGATCATTAAAAGGAAATGCCTATTATTGATGCATTGATCTTAAACTTGGAATGATTAATAGTTGGGAACAACTTGAGCAAGAATTTTTTACTGATTCCATAACACACACCGTGTAGAGTTATGCCTCGTATTTTTTGGCTTTTTTTCTCCTACTTAAACTCTGTTTTTAGTTTCTCGCTTAAACTTTGATTAGTGTAGGCTATTTTAGTATTAGTTTCCCATTTAAACTTTGATTAGTGTAGGTTATTTTAATATTAGTTTCTCATTTAAACTCTAGTTAGTGTGGGTTATTTTAATATTATTTTATCTACAAAATTAGCCTATAAATAGGCCTTTTTTCCACCCTCGAAAAATAACCCATTACACATTTAAGTATTATTTTTTACAGGCTTTCAAAGAATTTTATGTTTACGTTTTGAGGGTTCTTATTTCGAGTTTTGGGGTTTAGTTTTATCTCCATCTTTGTATTCTTCATTTTTATGGTTATAGTGAAATTATCTTTGCTCATGGTTTTTATCCTCTTCAGAATGGTTTTTCCACATGAAATATTTGTGTTTGATCTTTTCAATTTCTCTGTTATTTTATTTGTTCGCTGTTTAATCGAGTTTATCCCCAATAAATCGGTATCAAAGCTAGTTCAATTTTCGCAT
Source organism: Gossypium anomalum (assembly GCA_025698475.1). Taxonomy (NCBI): domain Eukaryota; kingdom Viridiplantae; phylum Streptophyta; class Magnoliopsida; order Malvales; family Malvaceae; genus Gossypium; species Gossypium anomalum. The sequence goes on from CM046961.1 coordinate 82,121,946, forward strand.
TCAACCCGTTCAGAGATGGCAATAACAATGTTTGATATTGATAATTTCGATGGCATCACAAATTTTAATTTGTGGCAAGTTTGGATGACGGCAATTCTGATTCAGAGCGATCTTGAGAAGGTCCTTACAGAGAACAAGCCTACAGGCATGGATAAATTAGAATGAGATAAGTTAGATAAAAAAAACTCTATCCATAATTCAATTATTTCTAAAAAATAATGTGTTGTAGGAGGTTTTGATGGAGAAAGCAACATTCACCTTATGGAAAATGTTAGAAACCCTCTACGAGACAAAGTCTTTGGCTAACCGATTGGTGTTGAAACAACGTCTGTACACGTTCCGCATGGATGATATTGAGCACCTTAGAGGTCACATAAGTCAATTTATTACTCTTTTGAATGATTTAAAAAATGTTGACATTCAGATTGACAATGAAGATCAGACTATGGTATTATTGTGCTCTTTACCCCCTTCATACAAGTCTTTCAAGGAGACCTTGATTTATGACAGAGATAATCTCTCATTCGAGGATGTGAAGGGTCATCTATTGAGTAAAGACAAACTCGACAATGAGTTTGGTTCTGATAGTAAATCAAATAGGCAAGCATCAATTTTAAGCAGTTGGGGGAGTTAACTGATTTCAAGCATAAACCAAATTGTGATGTTGGGAGCCACTAAAGCAATTAAAGTCAACTTTGATGCATTTTATCAACAATAGTTAAAAATATCTATTTCATGGATTATATTAAGAAATAAAAAAAGATTGATGATGGCATCATGTATTTACCCGTAGAAGAATATTTTTATCCGACTATGGCAGAAGCAAGGGCGTGTCTACATGCTGTTATTTTTGTAGAAAAATTGGGATTTAGAGAGGTCTATTTGGAAGGGGACGTTTTATCTGTGATCAAGAAGCTAAAATCTACAGAAAATGATAAATCAAATATTGGAAATCTAATTAGAGAAATAAAAAAAAAAACAGAGCATTTAAGTTTAGAAAGTTAACATTCGGTGCATACTGCAGATGGCAAATGAAACGGCACATGCACTGGCAGCGGAAGAACGCCAATACGATGCACCTGTATACTGGATAGAGGAAGTCCCAAAAGAAGTGGAAAATTTTATCAACTATGATAGGGGAGATTTGAAGCAAGCAAGCAGGAGCGGTGGGTTCTGAGTCTAGATGTGGATTGGTGGTTGATTTTCGGTGAACTTAGTGGCTATAGAGGAGTTGGGAAGCTTAAAAAAGATAGCAGTGATGAGCGATGGATCCCAGATGCTCCGGCAATTTTACTGATGCAGGAAAGGGATATGGAAAATGTTTGGAGAAATAAAAGGTTCTTTTAGATATGTTTTTGTTTTTCTTAATCTTTAAGTTTTTCATTAAGTGTGTTGATTCTTTTATTTCACCGGAGACACCACCCAAATCAATCAATGTTTGTAGAATAATTATAAGGCTAATATGGGGTATAGGATTTTTAACCATTTTAATCTCTCTCCATATTTAATGCATCAGTCAATTTATTTCAAAAAAAAAGTGGAAAAAGTCAGTTGAATTGATAAATTTATTTTTGAGTAAAACTTTAACCTAAGAGCTTAATTGACATTTAATCTTAAGAAACAAAAGATAAAGAACAGTGATAATTGATGTACAAGGGTCTAGAAGATAATCAAGATACATTTGCACATCAAGTACATAAATTTATATTCCCTCTAACCGTGGCGAGTGTCTAGGATGGTAGTTTAGATGAAAGCACTTATTTTGACTATGACAAACTATTCTACATAGATCCCAACATTTGGGTTCTCTCATCTCCCTCAATTCCATATCATCACAAATCCTGGTGACATGCAGGAGACCTTTGGGTATCCTACGTAGCCCCAGGTCTGGGAGCAACTCGAATGTAAGCGGAGGTACTTCCCATGTTGAGACATCCCGCAAGGTGGGGAACTCATTTCCCAAAATAGGTAACATGTGTTCTAGCATGTATACATCATCGATATATAGTTCACAATTGACATTAGCATGTGCACACGGGTACCAAAGAGTCTAGAACCTCTCGTAGTCGCACTACTTATTTTGAAAATCAAATCCGTAGGACCTAGTTGAGATACTTGCTTGACGTTCAATGGACTGTCACCCTGAAAGTTTCCAAGTGCCAAGATTATAGTTCTACATTCATTGACCTCGCTTCCTGTACATTGACATCTATAGCCTTCCTAATCTTCTCGTAGTAAACGTGTCTCACCTCCATCTGCTTTGATTGTTTCAATGTCAGCCTGTAGAATGAAGCTAAGAAAACAACTGAAATTGGAAAATGACGTGTACGCTTTAAAACGGAGTTAACAGTCTCTTCGAGGTTGGTGATCATATGACAATAGCTAGATTTTTCATCGAAACATTGAGCCTAATGGTACAACTCCATGCTATTGAACCACTCCTATAAATAACAATTCATTTCACGGTTTATTTCAGCCTACAGCCTCGCCAACCTCTGTCTGAAACAGCATTGTTCTAACTCGTACCCTGCTTATGTGTTCCGATAAGACATGTTATCATTCATTTTAGTTTCTAAATGTATTCAAAATATTAAAAATCCAAGAATTACCCATGTTCACTACTTGTTTACGCCAATTTGCATTCTTGAAGTCGCTATAGAAGTTAACCGCAATGTAGTGAATGCAGTAGACGGATATCCATATAACACCAGAACCCTTAATTGCCATAATTAGCCCCTTTGATCGATTGGGAATGATTCTAATATTGTCTACTCTAACAACATGCCTCCAAAATTTCGTCTAGTTGCCATGATTCTATGTTCTCAGAATCCACAATGACAAAGGCTATCAGTAGTACATTCCAGTTACTGTCTTATGCAACCACAATAAGGAGGATCTACGTATAGTCATATAACACCCAATATTAGGTCCGATCACTTCACCCGAGCTATAAGGTATTACAACTATAAAACTTTAACATTATTCACTATCTTGACATAAATAACCAAATAATTCAATTCATAATAAAATTACAATCATTTCTAGGATATTCAATCATATCCAAACTTAAATCGAGCATATGAAACATTTAAAACAACCAGGGAAAAAATTTGGACTAAATTGAAACTTTTACAATAATTCAGGTAAAAAGTGAAAACAATGGTCACAAGACTATGTGATAGAACTTAGCTCGTGTGGCTCAAGGACATGGTAATGTGGCTAAATCGTGTAACAAATTGTACCCCGTGTAATTTAAGGTCATACAACCGTGTCCCCAGGCTGTGTAACTTTCTGTGATAGTATGGACAAACTTATACCAAAATCTAATAGGCCACGGGGTTGTGTCATGCAACCGTATAGGGCACACGACCATGTGGCAGGCCATGTCACAGGTCGTGTACACCCAAAAATACCTTCAAACACAGGCCTTTTCACCTACATTTCCTTAGTTACCAAACCATGCAATTATCATCACTTAAACCTATTCAAAATGTACCAAAACATGCCAAATAACATCCAATCTAAGTGTCTAACCAATATTCTCTCATTGGCACCACGATTCAAACATAAAATTTAACCATCCAAACTAAAACATAACTAACTTGTCATGATTATATATTCATCTTCTAAAACACAAGTAACAAGTGCTAAAATCATCCATTAATACCAAACTTTCAAATACAAGCACAACTCAACCAAAGTTCAAAAGTTACCAAAACAAAATGACCATTTCACCACAAATGATCAAGATAAGCATACAAGTCTAACATTCCATACTTATTCAACCATCAAATTTATCACTATTTTATCATTTTCACATTCATGAAACTAAGTTCACTAAATGACCAAAATTTATGCACATTTCTTTGTCAAGATAGCATAAACAACACCAAATAGATTTACACCGCCACAACCATCAAAACAACCATTAAAACTTATCACTTATACATTGGTTCATATACCAAAGGGCTCAAAACATAACCAAATAATTATAATATATATTTATATCAAAACCCTATCTACATGCCACTTATAACTGGGTTGAAATAAGTACATAGCTACTAAAAAGGTTGACGAATAATGTGATCTCCAAAAGCAATCCAATCGACAGCTCGAATCTGATGATCTACAAGAAAGAAAAACCAAAACAAGGTAAGCTTGCGTAAAGTTTAGTAAGTTTGAATAATTAAACACAACATATCTATCATCTAAAAGCATACCAATTGAAATTAACATACAAGTTACTATTTCTTGTCATGTTTCACATTCCCTACCATGTCAAATGGTTAGTCATGATCGTTTAATATCAACAAAGTTACTGTACAACATCACACATATGCCAACTTGCATTCAATTAATAAATAACATTTCATGCCATGATAATTCAATTCCTTTCAAATATCCATATCAAATTTCTGCTTTCATATATCCATTTCCATAAACCAATCTAATTTACTCATTTTCCACCCGATGAACCAAAATGAAATAGTATTGGATACATAGGAACAATGCTCACACAAGCTGTAACTGTAAATGCTAGCATGAGTTGTGAAATGTACCTGCTCACATGAGTTATGGGTCAAGATATTAAGCTACATGATGCTGCTCACACGAACTGTGAAGAATCTGCAACAAATGCAGGATTTTAGCCATCGGAAGGACATCCAAGACCAACACTCGAAATGGTAATAACCCTAATGACATGTCATTTGTATTCTAAGCATTCACAAGTTTATAGAGGTCATGTTTCATATCTATATCATTTAATTATATACATATTATTTCATCACAAGAATTTATCCATGTAGTTTCCTATTTTCAAACATGACTTTTAACCTAATTAACATTGCAACTTAATCCATTTCACCAGTTACTATTTATCAAGAAAATAAACTCAATCACAACATACATAATAGGTATTAAATCACAAAAACAACAATTAAATAGCTTAACCAATTTATAAACTTACTAAAAACACAGTAGTTACCGACATCTTTACGACGACTACTCAACGACTTTTCCTTTCCCGTTATTATCAATCGACTGATCCGTTTCTTGATCTAAATAAAATAATTCAATTCAATTCTCTAATTAAATTACTTTAAAATACGTAAATTCACATATTTGATCATTTATCGATATTTTACATTTTTACCCTAGGCTTCACCTTTTATTCAATTTAGTCCCTAATTTTAAAACTTTCAAATCTATACCAATTTAACCAAATCAATGCTAGTTGAATTTTATATAGTCCCTCTAAAGCCCATATTTATCATTTTTTCACAAGAATTTCATGAAACTTTACTATTTTAACAATTTAGTCTTTAAACTTTAAAACTAACCAAAATCACTTTACAAAATAATCATATTTAACAACCATGCTTGTAAATCTATCATCAATCTTCAAAAAAATCACAAATTCATCAATGGAATAAATCAAAACATTTAAAAATTTTACGAATTAGTCTCTAGGTTAGCTAGATTAAGCTACAAAGAATTTAAAAACATAAAAATGACTAAAAACGGACTAGAAAAACATACCATGTAATTTAAATTAGTCTTGGCCAAAGCTTGGTTTCTCTAGGCATGGAGTTTCAATTTTAATAGCCAAACTGAAGAAGATAAAGTTATGTTTTATTATTATTTCTTAATAAATCTCTTTATTAATTTACCAAAATGTCATTAATTCTTATATATTTTTAACTAAAACATATATACATACTGTCCAACACTTTAAATATGGTTAAATTACCATATAAATCCATTTTATTATGATTTCATAATTATTTATAACAAATAAACTAATAGTGATTAACTTTACAAGTTTTACAATTTAGTTCTTTTTCTTTAATTAACTAACAAATCACTAAAATTTTTAGACCAAACTTCAATACACTTGTATAGAAACTCTGTAAATATCTAATAAAAATATTTTTGGGCTCGATTTGTTTAAACGAGGTCCTGATACCTCATATTACAAAACCACTTTACTTAAGGACAAATCACTTGTACTTAACTATTAGTTCAATCAACAAAAATAATCAAATCAAAATTCAAAATACTATATTTGACTCGTAAATATTAAATAATAATATTTACGAACTCAATCGTAGGATTTGTGGTCTTAAAACTACTATTTTTTACACCACTAGAACGGGTTGTTACAAGTTAGGTCCCATCAACCTGCACAAATGGCTTGCATTAAGGAAAGGCCCTAATGCATAGACCGAATGTCCAGAACAAGTGGTGGAATTTTCTTTTCCCCGATTGTAGTTTGTCATCTAGGCCATAAGAAGGCATCATCTACAACTCAACCATAGTCCCTAACACATACTCATGCATCGTGACTAAACACCCTTGAAGTTCATTGTACGAAGCATCCCAATCTTCGTACAAATGCTCCATGGCCATCTATTTAGCCTATCATGGTTTCATGTATGACACTTTATACTTAAACCGGGATTACATGTCAATAATCTGGACTGATACAAGAATGGTGGGCATGTCTTTCACCAATGGCATGATGAAGCTACAGATTGTTTTCACATCAAGTTTTCGATAATTTTACATTATCCATATCTCCCACAGTTGCAACCTCTGGAGCAATGTAGCTCGTAGCCATCAGTTGTAACCTTCTGTAGAACTCCAACCCTTCTTAATATATAATGACAGTATACCACTTGATGGCAAATACACATTCCTCCTTGTTTGTGAATTGATGACCTACGAAAAAATCTTCTAATTCGAAATCAGCCGCCAACCTGTGAGAAGGTATTATATCTGGGTATTCAAGAAACTCAGGTGTATGCGCAGCATCGGGATCTACGCTCAACATGTAGGCCCCTAGGTCATTACGTATGACAATGCTATGAGTCGGGTTCCTAAGCGAAGGGGGATATAAATTATCATCGTCGATATCATTCGAGACCTCATCGAGATCGAGGCCACTGAAATCTTCACCTTCATGATCAGAACCACCATTATTGTTGGGTTCTTCTTTGCCATCTACATCGGTACCAATCACCAACAGGTATATTTGTAAATAGGGACCTGGATTAGAGTTGTTATACATAGTCGAAGCATTGTGTGGATTCCCAGCCCATGTCGATGTCACTCTATAATTGCACGGTTCTACCCACCCAACATTTAGATTAAAGTCAAACCTGTGTATAGGTGATCGCCTGTCTACATATGCTCTCAAAACCTCCGTTTACGATTCTGAATGTTGATTTAATAGAGTGACATTTTGAACTGACTCAACATCTGCTAACTCAGCAAACAACTCAATTGGTTCAACATTTCTATGTGAGCAACAAAGTGCGATCATAGTCTCCACATCATCATCATCTACAAGTTTCATCTCTGTATATTTGCACAGATTTTACAAAACTAAAAATTTGTAGAACTGTCTTGACATGCTCCTACCATAATGTCGAGCAATCTTCGCACTAATCTTTTGTTTTATATCATTGACTTTTACATTCTTGTTAAACCATATTCTTATTTGATGGTGAGACTCAAATATACGAAGAATTGGTTATTCATCTTCGATACTAAATTTGTAAAATAAATTAAAAAAATAGTTCCTATTAAAACAATTCATACCATTTTATATCAACAAAAAGAACTTTTTATCAAATAATATAACTTGTATATCATATTACTAATTATCAATATAATATAATTATATAAAAATAATTACAAACTAACCTTATAACTCTTTTTTTATGTTGATATTCAATTTTGATTTCTAATAACTCTTTTTTTCTTTCCCAATTTGTTAAATCGATTTTTTTCCTCTCTCATATTACTAAACAATTTTTTTCTTTTTTTGTTATCTCTCCTTTTGCTATAAACTTTTTTTTCCTTTTTTTTTTTCTCTTAAACACACAAACAGTATTTTGATTAAGGGATAGGGGTTTATATAAGGGAGCGGTGGTGCCTGACAATGTCACAGGACTTGAATTTTTTAACCGATGTCACTTGACACATTTTTTAAATTAAAAGAAAACTGCCTATATGGCAAATATTACTTGTGTGGATGGCCAAGTAAAAATGTTGAATCTATTAGTGTGATTATAAAGTTGTTCAACACTTATCCAAGAAAGTAAATTTTCTTTTTCTCACAAGCTTCCATGTAGTTTTCAATTGATGACGTGAGCAAATTTTTTTTATTTTGAAAATGTCAAGCCATCTAATTTAACGAAACCCTTTGATAACTAAGTTGACTTTAATTATTGAACAAAATGAGTCAATAGATAAAAATTTTGAAATAAAAATACATAAATTAAATTACGATTGTGCAAAAAGTAAGAGCAAAATTGGGGAAAAAAAATTCCCAAGCCACATTGAATAAAAATAATGGTAATTATTGTTTTGAAATGCATGAGTATAACGTAATTGCAAAACAGATACTTATAATTCCGAAATTTCGGTTAAATAAGTGTTCAGTTTTAAATTAGAAGGACGAATTTCATTTTAATTTTAATTTTTATTAATATTCTTTATTCATTTTTATATTTCCATAAGTTCTAAATGGAGATAACTTAATCAAATACTTTTTAAAATTTTATTTAAATTGAACCTAAAATCTCATATGGCAAAAACAAAAGAAAAATGTGAATATTGGGGATCGACTCAATTAAGCAACGAACAAGTAAAAATAGCAAAAGAAATTAAGAAATTAAACGCACAAATTTAACGTAAAAAAACCCGTCCAAAGAGGATAAAAACCACGGGCAAAATAATTTTACTATAATGGTAAAAGAACGAAGAGTACAAAAGACAGAAATAAAAACTAAACCCCAAAAAACCCGAAAACAAAAAACCCTCAAAACATAAACACAAAATTCTTTAAAAGTATTATGAGTTCTAATCTCTAATGAATGTATTTTTTAAGGTTGTAAAAGAACCTATTTATAGGCTAAATTCATAAGTGATAATAATAAAATAATCTGGACTAATCAGCGTTTGATTGAAACAAATAAACAGAGTTTAACTAGAAGATTATTTTTCAAATTTGACTGAAATAGGAGTCATACTTAACAAATCTCCACCTTAACTCATATTTCCACTACACTATCTTTGTCAAAGCTCGCCACGAGCCTATCTTAAACTATACAAGGAATTAGCTAAGTCGAATATGTGCTTAGAAACTAGAAAACTTCTAGCCTTCGACTTTTACACTGCCAAATCAAAACTAAATCGAGTCTGATTTTCACGAACACATTGTCCTAACTTTTAAAAACCTGTATCCAAAAGAGAACACTTCTTCAACAAAACGGTCATACATTTTTCCCTCCTATGACCAAGTTGTCTCCGTTCCAAACGAGTTGGCCTCGACTCCGTAACGAATAATGGACATCTAATTTCATTGGTCACTGTAGAACCTTCCAGAATATAAAGATTGTCGGTTCTTTTACCTTTTAACAAAATGAGAGCTCCACGAGATACTTTAATGTCGCTCGACTCAATGTTGATTCTGCATCCTTTTAAGTCTAAAAAACTCAAGGAGATAAGGTTTTTTCGTAAATCAGGTACATACCTAACATTTGAAAGTGTCATAATCACCCCATCATGTATCCTAATTTTAACAGAACGAATACCAATTACCTTACTGGATAAAATTGTTTCTCATGCGCACAACTCCACCTTCAACCGAACTATGTATGGAGAACCATTCTCTATTGGGACATATGTAGAAAGAACATCCCAAATCTAGGATCTACTCGAATGTAAGCTTGGAGTTATCGCTCATTGACACTGACAAGGAATCATCACCGCTTTCATCGGCGAAATTAGTACCAGCTACGTCTTCCTCGTTACTCTCAGCAGCTCTTTTATTTCACAGTTTATAACGATCTACTTTGACGTAACCTAACTTTTTACAATAGTAACACCTTTTGTCTTACTTTTTTGATGCTACCAAAACGGAAGATTGCCTATCTGTCTTGCTATCCTAACCAAACTTATTGTAAAGTTTGTCTCAACTCAATAAATGACCCTTCACATCTTCGAACGAGAGTTTGTCTCTGCCATAAATCAAGGTCTCTCTGAAAGACTTGTATGAAAGGGGTAAAGAGCACAATAATAGCATAGCTTGATCTTCATCGTCAATCTGAACCTCATCATTCTTTAAATCATTTAAAAGAGTAATGAATTGACTGATGTGATATATAAGAAATTCACATTCATTCACGCGAAACGTAAATAGATGTTGTTTCAACACTAAATGGTTAACTAGAGACTTGGTCGCATAAAATGTTTCTAACCTTTTCCACAAGGCGGATGAGGTCTTTTCCATCAATACCATATTTTTGAGGCACAATTGGATTGCAGACAAGGCCTTTTCATCAAGCTCTTCCCATTCTGTTTGATTTAGATTCTCAGGTTTTTTCCCGATAACAACCTTTTTCAAGCCAGTTTGAACTAAAATTGCCATCATCTAAAATTTCCATAGATTGAAACACCATCGAACTTCTCAAATTCAAACCTTGTTGTTGCCATATCTGAATGGGCTGTGTAACAGCCTGTTTTTAGTTAAATCGGAATAGTGGTTTTAGGACCACAAATTCGAGTCCAAAAGGAAAATTATTTTAATATTATTGCATGGTCTACATTATGATAGAAATGTCGTATGAAAATTTTGTTAATATAATTTTTCCAATTACATGCTTAATTTAATAGAAATGACCAAATTGCATAAAATGCAAAAGTTGAGTTCTAGTAGCTATAGGTATCAAACAGCTATGGAATTCAAATTTTGAGGTCCTTATATGGCAATTAGACCATTAAGAGGAGTTAGTAGATAAGTACGATTATTCATCCATGGAAAATTAAATAAAGAAAATGACTAAATTGGAAATAGAAATAATTAAAGATGATAAAAATCTAATATCATCTTATTTCATCATTTTTCCCAAATTAAAAAGATGAAACCCTAACCATAGAGAATTTAATAAAGAGAAAGCTATTTGGCCTAATTAGGTAAGTATTCTTGTCCCATTTTAGTAATTTTTATATTTCTGATATCATAATAACTTAATCCAGCTATCTCGGGGGTTAATTTGCAAAGTTATCAAAGTATTAAAATTTTTCCATGGATGAGTATGCTAGAATTTTGAAGTTTATAGTAGAAAATGAAAGATTGTTGATAGATAAACAACTTTTGTAAAGGAAATTTTGATGAAATTATGATTTAGGGACTAAATTGAAAAGCTAGAAAATCCATGGAAAAATTCTAAATTTTGTGAAATAAATGGGCTGCTATTGTTACATGTAAAAATCGGCTAAACTTAGAATAAGGATTAAATTGCATGGATTTTATTTTCTGAGCCTAGGGATGAATTGGAATTAATCAAAAATATAAAGGCAAAATGGTAATTTTGCCTAAGATGTGAAATGGACTAAATTGAATATGAATTGTATTGAATTGATGTTAAATTCATTTGTATAGATCCAGATAGATAAAAAATAGAGTTAGATCGAGGAAAAGAAAAAGTGTCAGATTAATAGAATTTGTGTACACGAACAATTGTTGAGGTAAGTTCGTGTAAATAAAATTATATAAGTTTGAATTGAATGTTGTGTATGTGAATTGTGAAATTGTCATGTAAATGAAATTGATCACATATTCAACAATCCCCGATAAAAATTAAGTCCCGTTTGAATAAATGAAATTCGGTGGATACAGGGTTCCCGAATTGGTTGTGGTCCTGCATGTGTTGCGGACACATCATAGCTCGAAAGAACATCTCGTTATTAGCTCTTATGAGCTTCCCATTATATGGTCCTTGCGAGCTTCCTGTTAATAGCTCTTCGGAGCATCTCGATTGGTTGTGATTCTCTATGTATTGTAGACGCACCGCAGCTCTTATGAACGTCCCGATATATGGCTCTCTAGAGCTTCCCGTTACATGGCTCACGTGAGCTTCCCGTTTATGTGCTCGTAAGAGCATTCCTAAATATGAATTAATGAATTATAGGTTTGTACACTTCGTGTGTACCAGCCGTGTATCCATCGATATTATAAATGATTCAACGGGTAAAGTTATGATATGACAAAATTATGAAATTGAGGCGCATTGTTACGAGTATATACTTGAAATACAAAGATATGATATGTATATGTTTCATGGACACTTGATGTGATAAATATATGTATGTGAAAATTGAATATTGATGAGCTCATAAATGTTTCTTGTTATATATGTAAATTACATGACTAACATGCTTGATGAGGATATGTGTTTAGGCAATTGGCCAAATTGGTTTGAGTATATTTATTTGTTTACCTTAAATGTGAATTAAATGATAAGTTAATTTTCGTTATACAAATTTACTAAGCATTAAATGCTTACTCTGTTTTAATTTCTCTGTCTTATAGTACTCGGAGGCTCGTAAAGGTTGGAAGCTGGTCGGAGCTACATCACACTAACCCTCAGACTCTTCGGTATATATACGAAATTAATTTTGGTTATAATGGCATATATAGGCTAAATATGACCAATTATAGCAATGTAAATGTTTGGTTGTAATTAGCCATTAGAATGGCTTGTGAATGACATATTTTGATGTTTTTATATATGGTCTTAAAGTGTTTGATGAGTATTTGATTTGGTTAAATGATGGAAATCATATAGGCTTATTATTAATTGATTTGAGTTAGTATAATTGGTAAAATATGCATATATGTAATTTGAGTCTATTAGGTGAAATTGAATACTTGGACATATGGAGTGTTATAAAATGTATTAAACTTAGTTTTGGCTTGATTGGAATGATTGGAATTGACTTGTAAATATGTTAAAGTATTGAAGTAGGTGGAAGACAAATGCGGTGAGAAAAGTGGTCTTGAAAATAGCCTATTTTTGTCCACACAGGCAAAGACACGAGTGTGTGTCTCAGCCGTGTGTGACACACGGCCTAGCACACGTACATGTGACCTGGCCGTGTGACCCTTGCACATATTTAATGCAAGTTAGTATGCTCACACAGCCTAGTACATGGGCGTGTGCCTTGGCCGTGTAACCCAAGTAAGAGAGTTACATGGGTATGGACACGGGTTGGGACACGGTCATGTGTCCCTATTTCGAATACCTACACGGCCTGAGACACGGACGTGTCTCTTGACCGTGTGAACCACACGACTTGGCCACTCGGGCGTGTGTCCCCTGCACCTAGGAAAAATTTTGACATTTTGCTAAAAATTCTCTGAGTACCAAATTTAGTCCCGACTTATTTCCAATGCATATTTTGGGCCTCGATGGCTCTTATAAGGGACATTTATGATTGATTATAATTAGTTTCTTATATGAATTAGAAATGGTATGAAATTTCTATGTTTGATCAGTAAATTATGGTAATGCTCTGTAACCCTATTCCGGCGACGGATATGAGTTAGGGGTGTTACAGGCTGATCTACAAAAATTGAACTAGCTTTGATACCACTTGTTAGGGATCGACCTGACTAAGTAACGAACAAATAAAAATAGCGAAAGAAATTGAGAAATTGAATACGGAAATTTAACGTGGAAAAACCCTCCAAAAAGGATAAAAATCACAGGTAAAATAATTCTACTATAATTGTGAAAGAACAAAGAGTACAAAAAATAGAGATAAAAAATTAAACGCCAAAAAACCCGAAAACAAAGAACCCTCAAAATGTAAACACAAAATTCTCTAAAAATGTTATGAGTTTAGGCTATTTATAGGCTAAATTCATAGGTCAAATAATAAAAAAAAATTTAGACTAATCAAAGTTTGATTGAAATAAATAAACAGAGTTTAATTAGAAGATTATTTCTCAAATTTGATTGAAACAGAAGTTATACTTAACACTGAATAATTTAAATTTGAAATGATATGAATCCAACATAAATTAAATTACATATCATTCAGATTTAATCTTAACTCAAAATGATTTAAATATGAAATAATCATCCTCATTGATTTGTCAATTTTTTTCTTATTACAGAGAAATGGTTGTTATACACCTATAACAACTTGTTATAGAGAGATGGTTATTATAAATTTACTATAGAATTCATATCGTGAATTTTCATCAAATGAAGAAAGTGAAAATTATGTAAAAAAAAAAAAAAAGAAAAGAAAAGTGGAAATTAAAAGACATACCAGGTGCATGCATTATTACTTTCATTTTACATTATGAAATTTATAAATCTAACAAGTTTAATTAATCGGTCTACGTTATCAAATTAAATTAATTAATTAATCATGAATTATTAAATTCAAGTAATCATTTTACAAGTTTGATGTTCCAAATTCATACTATAACATGTAATTATAAATTTTTATTGAATTAATATCTTTAATTCTACTCATTAAAAATTAATTCATTTAATAAAATATAACGAATAGATTTTTTATATGAAATGTAAACATTTTATGAAATAATATTTTAATTAACATATTTTTTATTTAATAAATTATAATTAACAGATTTACTTGTATGAAATAGCTATAATTTTATTTTAAATTTCTGCAAATATATTATTATAAGAGAAAATTTATTATAAAAATTTAAAACAAAACATAAAATTTCAAGTCTATTAAATACTTTACTATTATAACGATAAGGTATATAGAAGGGGCTCACCCGCATGAATGGTCAAGGGGATTCACTATAGCAATCAGTTGAATTGTCTGATTGGCTGATTTTAGCCTCCTTAATCCTTCTCATGAAAGACAAACAACTCCACTCATGAATTTGACAAACATTCTATGGTTACCCAAACTTTTCATTTTGTTTAAAATTTTTCATGTATCAATTACTAGACCCATAATGTTGATAAAAATATTTATATAATACACTTATAAAAATAAATATTAATATTATATGCAAATTTAATTGAAATAGTAGCAACACCAATTATTCTTATGTATATGTAATTTTTTTTAAAAAAATTATCAGAAATTTAAAAAAAAAAACATTAATACCCTAGGAATAATGTTTATTCCTTTATAATAAATAATAGTAAATAGATAAACCAGATTCGAAATTCATCCGAATTTGTGCCAAGTGAAACAAAATTATCCTTTTATACGCTTTGATTCAGTGTTAAAGCAAAACCAAATTGCCAGTATTGCAACTTAAAACATTGTAATACAAGAAATTTCAAAATAGGTAAGTGTTAAACATATTAAATATCACAGCTTCAAAATGGTTTGCATCTCAGAGATGATAATGTATTGAAGACAAAAGCTATTGCATCATACCAACTTTAGAAGTTAAAATACAATGGCAACATGGACAAAATTAGCTTCTTCATAACATTAATTCATTATAAATAAGGTTCGCAGAACAATTTCCACTGCACATATTAAACCCTTTATATAAGCACCCATAAGCATAACAACACAAGCTAATCTACTATAAATGAATTGTGTTTATTTTTCTTTCTCAAGTTTAAAACCCCTCAAATTGCCTAAAAAAATGATTACTAGAATGTCAAAAGCAACCAGTGATTTTTCCACAAAAACATGCTAAAATAATTTGAGTTTTCCGTGGGATAGAGTCGACCTTGCGTGCTGCAGTTTACACGTTGCTCTCTGTGTTCCTTCCAAGCCAGAACATGTGTCTGTAGCTCCTAGAGTAACAGCAAAGTAAAGGTAGATAGTACATAAGAATGCTAAGAGTCCCAAAGCTGTTAAGAGGAATCTATGCCTCTGAACAAGTGTTGACCAGCTCCCCAACTCATCTTTTGGGAATTGTTTCCTCATTGATCCTGATCTCCGATGGGGAGAAGATACAATGGCATCAAGAACCATAACTTAGAATTTAGATACTAATAGTCCTTAGCCGATGTGACCTGAAATCATGTAGCCAATTCGATACATCACTACATGTAAGAGAATAACCCAGACTCAAAAACAAAGAAAGTTTTGAATCACAATACGTCAAAATTATCTAATTTCTCAAGGGAATAACCCATGTAAACCCCTGCTTTAATGCAGCAGCCCGGGCCTCACTCAAAATGCTATTTTACGACAGCCTCATTTCAAATGCAATAAACTATTGGAAAGAATACAAAAAAGACTGAATCGAACACATCTAGTTAAACACATAGGCGAATATCTAAATGATTGACCAACCCTAACAGGAAAATCTTATATATATATATCAGTATCAGCAAGAAGCAGGGTGCAAATTTCCCTTATCAACAGCACTGCAAACTTTTGTAAAATATTTTTCTACAGATTCCGTCCGAGCTTGAAGGTCGATAACGCTTTAAACCATAATTGCCAAACAAATACATATAGCAACTCATGAATTAGCTTCATCAATGTTCAATTGTTATATCACAAAGAATAAATCCTTAATTTCCCTTTCACCTGAAAGCTATTTATACTTTAACTATTTGAGAGAGATTTTTAACCTAAAATGTTATTATTTCAGCTAGATCATGATAGATCTTTTTCTAGTCCCTAATCGCGCTCATGAAAACATGCTATCAACTCAGATCTTCAAAAACCCAAAAACAGAAAAGCCAGAATAACATGTTATATCTACATTTAAAAAAAAAAAAAAAACAAATCTTATCAGAAACAATTAACAAGCAGGATAATCAATACATATTTCTATCAAACAAACATAAAATTCAAAACCCATATGTATCCTAGAAAATTAAACAAAACCCAGATCTGCAAATAAATCAAATAGTTTAAAAAGGAAACATACTTACAGTAGAGAAAGCCAAGGTTAGATGAAAGGGAAGAAGCAAATAAAGGGCGTACGTCCTGATGTTTTCTCTTTATAATCCCTCGTCTTCCCTTCTTTGTGTCCCGACGCAAGGGAAGATATTAAAGAAACGAAATTTAAAAGAAAAGGCACTAATCAAGGAAATAAAAGGGTGTTTTTTATTGGGTGAGGAAGGAAGCGTCGAAGGTATTTTGAACTAATGTCTTCTCTATTGGGCCAATATTGACGTTTGGAGACGGTCAAAGGTCGTTTAGTGATAGGTTTAATGTATATTGTAGTCCTTAAATTCTATTTTTTTTCACTTTGATCCTTATTTCTTTTCCACTTTAGTCCCTGACCATATTAAAAGTTCACTGGTTGAATCTTTTGAACATTAAAAAAAATTGGTTAAGATATCTGGCTAATTATAAAGTACAACGCGTCAAATAATGACATTATTATTTGAAAAAAAAAATTAAATAAAAAGGTTACAAAAAATTATATAAAAAAACTAAAAAGATATTATAATATTATAAAAACTTGTTAAAAATTGTAAAAATTATAATAAAAAAATTTGCAAGAGAAAAGATAACATTGATGGGCAATACAAAATTTATCAGAAGTTTGGTTGTGATGATGAGAGTTACATTAGTGGAAGTATGGAACATGATGTGAAATTTGGCATGCATGAATGAAATGCTTTTGTTTGAAAACTCTAAATTTATTGTGTTTTGGTTTATCAAATTTGTTATGAATATCACCTAATTGTTTGATACTATGTTCAGTCATAGAATCAATAAAATAAAAATAGAAATAACAAAAGTAGAGAGAGATTTGAACACGGTCATTAATTTATTTACATAATTCGAAAATAATTTTACTTTACAGATCCTTACTTAGTGGATAGTCTCTTATTCCTCAATTGATCCAATCACCTATTAGTGTAAGCCTAAACTACCCTTTTACAAGATGTATTTGCAAACCTAATAGCTAGTCCCAACTAGTTACAACCACTTACCCAAACCTCACTTACAAAAGTTTAAATTAACTCACAAATAATGTCTAAAGTAGAGTGCGAAAATAAACAAAGAGAATAATTAACCAAAATAACAGTTTTCAACTCTCTACCCTATTAATAGGCATCTTAAGCAACTGCAATAAGTACCAAGTAACCTAGATAAACTTGACTTCTTATATACTTCATAGTCAATCAGCGAAGTCCTAAGTCAATCAGAAAAGCCCTCCTTGAAATAAGCTATCAATGACATCTTTGAGAAGAGAAAAATTCTCTCTCAAATCCCAAGTCAAATTCAACTTCTTCTTTTTTTCATAAATCCAATCTATTCACATAATGCTCCTGTTGATAATTTTGTTTCTGAGAACAAGAATGAAGCTTTCCATAAGGCCCATGTCAAAAAAGTCAACACATAAAAATGCCTTGGTTGTCTTGTAACGTGGATGACCAAGTCCATGACTGATTAGGTTACTAAACAAACACTGTTGAACAAACTTGGTCCTAAAAATATCTCTCTTAAGCTTTTTGACAAAACTTAAGCAAATGATTGTACTTTACTCCTTGTATTTGCATGAACTCCCCCAAAAAAGCATAACAACAGCCAATAATTAATCAAGGCATATTGCAACATCTTATACCCAACCCGATGTTGAGTTCGGGTACCGAGTGTTACAATTAAACTGGATTACTTAACAAAATCTCTAACCTAATTTATTTACGCACTTAGACTTTTTCAAATTACAAATGCATTACTACTACTAGATCTTACTCAATTATAGGGACCACATAAATTTTCAGAATTTAAATTCTACTATAACTCATATCATACGAGCATTAAATTCTTACAAACTTCTTACCTTACTAAATTCTTACAAATTTTAAATTAAGACTTTAATGTAGAAGTATCAAATTTAATACTCGAGGTGTGGCCTCTAAGGATGCCCTTCTATACGCATGATACGATTACCATGCCCTTTGCACGAATCTGGTGGAGTCTGTTATAGTCCCCTCCCACAACGACTCCATAAATTTTGATCCTACAACCAGTGTAGTACAATCGTGAGTTTAGATGAACTTAGCGAGATTCTGTACAACAATAAACAAAAGGTACTAAATCTCCTAAAACAAGAATAAAACATAGAATTTAAAACCCCTTGAGCATCTTAGGAAGCTTTGTCGTTTTACTAGCTTAACTAGTGCCTTGAAGTCTCTGAGCTAATCATTTAGTGAGCTAAATCCCTGGTTTAGAAATAGATGTGCTCTTCCACATGACAATTTCTTCTGGGATTTGACTCTGTACAACATTTTTACAAACATTCATATGACATTTCCCGTCTTGACTTTTTAAAGTTAGTCATATATACTAATTAATTAGACTATCGACTTCTACTAGCGGGCTTGCAATTCTCGCCACCTAAATGGCGAATCCTTGCCCTGATCCATTCATTCCACACTGAACTCAACATATGATTACCTTATTTCCCCAACAACTATCTCCCTTTAACTTAGCCCTTACACAGGTCCTTCCTTAAGGAAGACCCAATTCCAACATCTTCAATTGTAGTCTCGAATATAACATTTGGCTGATTACAAAAACACCCCATCCCTTGCAGCCTTGTACTACGTAAGGTAGTTCTATATGATCTTCAAACTGGAAATAGATATGCTTATTAAGTTCGTTGGTTGGCTCCTCTACAACAATGATTGGAAAGTGTGTTGGCTCCTCCACACCTTCACCTAGTTCTGGTTTAAGCTTATCCTTAATATCTAACTAGAAATAGAAATGCTTATTTAGATGTGAAATCAATGGCACCTAAAAAATTAATCCATCTCTGTTTACAAAAGTCTTTAACAAGAAAAAAGAAATAAAATAACAGAAAATAAAATTTATTCTAAAAAGAAAGGGAAAGCCTAATTTAAAAAATAATAAGAAAAAAAAAAGAAACCTAATCTAAAAATATGGAAAATAAAGAAAATGTTCAGCATAAAAAAAAATCTACTCCCAAAAGCTTATAAAGTAGTATTTATAGCTTAATAACATTTAACCTAACAAAGACAATTATGCACTCACTTAAAGTCTAACTTAAGTCTTGTTGGATCGAAAAATACCCTTCAGAATTTTGGCCTCGTTAGAGTCAGTGTCATGACACCCACATACTGGTGTCGGGACATCAGCAAAAGTTACTTTAGGATGTTTTTGGGCTTCAATGTCACAACAATAGCTCGTTGGTATCGTGACATCATCTTTAAGCAACTTGACTTCTTTATTTGCAAGGGTTGTGGCTAGTGTTGCAACCTTGCCAGGTCACAGTAGCAACCTTGGGGGCTGGTGTCACGACACCAACACCTTGATGTCGGGATTTCAAAGACAGTCTATTTAGATGTGCAATTTGGTGAAGTCCAAATTCTTGGTTGATAGCAAAGGCATGGGTGTCATGACATCAACATCTTGGTGTGACGACTTTGGCTTTAATTTAGGCTCTTCTCCTTATTTTTTGTATTAACCAAGTGCCTAAAACAAACTTAACTCAAAGATTAGGTTTCTAATGGCATAAACTTGTCATTTTATTCCAAAAAGCATAAAAACACAATAAAACTAAAGTTAAGCATAAAATTTAATAATCACAGAAAAGTAATGAAATATTGTATAAAGTACTCAATAATAAGCTCTTTTAAGTATTCAAAGAGCTTAATTTGACGTATATAAATATGGAAGATCAACTATCGATACCCTTCTTTCCTAATCTGGTGCAATTAGTATTGGATCTTATCTGGTGCAATTAGTATTGGATCTTTTCTTTCTCCTTCTAATATCTATCTTTTTTCTAAATTCTTCTTCTATCAATTTTCTTATTTTCTTCATTGTAGCAATTATAAAAAAAAACTATTTGTTGCAAATTGCTCCAAATTACAAGCCATTGATGATTATCATACACCCCTTTTAAGAAGAACTAGTAACGACAATTGCAATATACGTGTTTGGATCCTGATTTGATGGTGCACCATAGTCGTAGTCGTCGCGATAGCCGTAGCCACCATTACATTGCCTTCAATGATGTCCTCCATTCCATTGCTAAAACCAGTTTCAAGTTGATTTAGCTGTTGCTAATTCTTTTAATGCTTTTGTTTTGCGTTTCACCATCATCTTAGTGACAGTGCAAATGATGGTAGTGGCGGTAGGGAAGGGAAAGAGAAAGGTAAATTTTGAAGATCAAATTGAGATCATTTGTAAATTTTGAGGGTTAATTTTTTTAAAATTATGACTAAATTGATATAATATGTAAAAATTGAGGCTTAAATTTGTTATTATACTTCTTTTTTAATTGTCACATCACCCTCCTATAAAAGATTTAACACACTTAACATAAAATGGGCAAAAAAACAATAATCTCAATTAGTTGGGTGACCAAATTAAAAAAAAATGGTAGTTGGGTGACCAAAAAATAAAAAGGGCAATAGTTGGGTGACTAAATTAAAAAAATTAATAGTTGTATGACCAAAAAAGAAAATAGGCAATAGTTGAGTGACCTATGGTGTAGTTTACCCTACCATTTTATAGGAAAGTAACTTTAAGGAATGAAATTCAAAAGAAAATAAATAAATATTTACAAACTAAAAGTTAGAATCACTTTCCAACTAATTAAATTCCTAAGCTTCACCTAATTTTAACCACAACACCAAATATAAAATTTTTAAACTAACTAGTAATCACCCAACTATTAGTAAATTTTGTTGGCCACCAAACTACAAAAAGTTATAAAATTATTATCCAATTATTAATAAATTTTTTTTGGTCACCTAACTATGAAAAGTTACATAAAATGGTCAACTAACTAGTCAATCTTGTCTTTTTTTTTTTTGTCAACAATTAGCTAATGGTGACACCTTTTAAAATTTGCATAATAGCAACTTTAATCCTTAATATTCATATCATGTAATTTAGTCTTATTTTTTGCAGTTTTTATTTTCTTTTTGACATTAAAGGCTAATTTTAAAAGGATGAGAAAAGATGAAAATTATTGTCTTAGATTTTTGGGTGTTCCTATTTTTAGTATATTTTCACTCAAATTTAGCTAATAAATTTTTTTATCTTTTTAGGTGAAATGGTCACAAAGAAAAATTGTATTGAAAAAAAGATCAAATTACATAATGTGTAAATGTTGAGGGTTAGATTTTCTATAGTTAAGACTAAATTAATATAATATATAAATGTTGAGGGTTAAAGTTATTATTTTATCAATTTTACAATGACCAAAAAAGACAAAATTGAATGGTTGGATTGATATTTTGTAACTTTTCATAATATTAATAGTTGAGTGACTATTTTATAACTTTTTATAATTGGGTATTAAAAATAAATTTACTAATAGTTGAGTGACTACTTATTGCAGTTTACCCAAATTATTAACAAAAGACAATCTAAGTCGTCATCAAGGTAAACAAACGGTTGCGATAAGGAAATTAGGAGAAGTGCAATATCTAACAGCCGTATATGATTTTAGGAATTTAAGAGTCCGACTGAGAAAGCAATTCCGATTCCTCTTTTGGGTTTGTTGTGTTTCGAATCATCGTCTTCGCCTAGCTTTTTCTCCTTCAATTTCTCAGGTAACACATATTTGCTCAATTATTATTTTTCCTTTTTGAGGGCTCTTCCGATTCAATTCTCAACAGTTAGGGTGTTGTACAGAATCTATTCATTTAATTTTAGTTTTGATCAAAGTAGTAAAGGTTTTAGGGTTCGGCTGGTTAATCTATCTTGTTGTGGTGAAGATGTGGGCTGCTTCATGCCTTGCATCGTGCTGTGCGGCGTGCGCCTGCGATGCGTGCCGCACGGTGGTTTCGGGGATAAGCCGGAGGTCTGCAAGGATAGCCTATTGTGGACTATTTGCCCTTTTTCTGTTTGTTTCGTGGATCCTCCGTGAGGTTGCCGCCCCTCTCATGGAGCAGCTGCCTTGTAAGTTTCGTTCGCTTTTGCCTCTTTTATTTTATTTTATTTTGGTTATTGCTAAGAGTGTTCTATATCTTTATATTATTAATTATTCGGAGCATAATTTGTTCGTTTTAAGATTCCATTACACATATCTTGGTAACTGTTGCACTGAGCGAATGTTGCTGCAATATAGTAAATAGTATCCAATCAATAACCTCTTCAATGGGCGGATAAGTCAAATTCTTTAGGCTTTGTTGCATTAGCATTGTCTTACACGGAGCTAAATGCATTTTAAACATGCTCTCTTAATTAGCTATTCACCATATGAATCTGAAGAAAGCTCCGATTTCCATATGAATCTGGGTATAATACTATTCACCATGTTCAGTATATTGAATCAAAACTGATTCCTGGATGAACTGTATATATATATATATATTTATTTTGAGTGTTGTATAACTGGTACTTGCCCCTCATTTCTCCTGGACCGTGCTGCCCCATGTTAGATTGTCATTAGTTATTGGTATGTGGCACACATTTCATGTTTATAATGTTTTACATTTTTCTTGGTGGGGAAAAGTAAACTTGGTCTTGAGAGGTATAACTGAACTTGTTGTCTATGTCCTGATATACTTGATTTGCTGATTTAGTGAATATAATATTGTTATTTATACAGGGATCAATCATTTTCACAAAACACCCAACAGGGAATGGTTTGAAACAGATGCGGTGCTGAGGGTCAGCTTGGGAAATTTTCTCTTTTTCACTATCCTATCATTTTTAATGATTGGTGTTAAAAATCAGAGAGATCCTCGTGATGGTTTGCACCATGGTGGATGGATGATGAAAATTATCTGCTGGTTCATTTTAGTTATTTTGATGTTTTTTGTTCCTAATGAGATTATCAGCTTTTATGGTAAGCAACACTGCTTGTGTATCGTTCTACTAAATTAAGAATGCCATATTTTGAAAGTCATCACATGCTTCAGGAGATTTCTTATGGAGCATTTTCCAATGATTAGAGGAAATAATAAATTGTCTAAAATCACTTCTAGTTTGACTTCATCTGAAACTTAAATCTTGCATTTGCAGAGACTATATCAAAGTTCGGCTCAGGACTGTTTCTTTTGATTCAAGTTGTGCTTTTGCTTGACTTTGTTCATGGATGGAATGACAAATGGGTTGGATATGATGAGCAATTCTGGTTAGTTTTGCTTTTTGATATCTTTATGTTATCTGTTCATTATATTCTTCTGATTCCTGACCTGCTTGTTTTTATTTATAGGTATGTTGCTCTTTTTATTGTTTCACTTGTTTGCTATTTGGCGACATTTGGCTTTTCGGGACTTCTCTTTCACTGGTTCACTCCATCTGGACAGGATTGTGGACTCAATACCTTCTTTATCGTGATGACCTTGATTCTTGTCATTTTGTTTGCCATAGTTGCATTGCATCCTGCAGTAAGTCTCTCCTTTGGTTTTTCGTAATCATAATTGCCCGTCAACTATAAACTCAATTAGTTGTGTTTTTGTTAGTTGCTGAAGAGCTAATACATTAATTAGAGTAAAGTTGATGCCCCCATTTGCAAAATTTCTCATCTCTTGCATTGGAAACAATTAGCTCTCTTGTGGATTATATACTCTTAATGTAAAGTGGACCAGCCTAAACCTGAGTTGGTAATCCTAGTTAGAATATTGATACTGTTCCCATAATTGATCAGATGGGTATACCTTTTCAAACATAGGACAATGATTAGAATGTGGATATAAATATGCTTTTGTGTCCACAGTTCCACCCATTGCAAATAAAGGATTTACAACCAAAATATAGATGAATTGAGTGCAAAGATGGCTTAACCATTTAAATATTAAATTTATAATGATGCTTTTTCTTTTGTTCCATAAAATTGAAATATTGAGGGATCATCTCTCACTCTTATCACCAGTCACTTGCATTTGAAATGAAAAAAGTAATGACTGTGATTTAACGCTGTTAGTTATTTGAATCTATGGAGATGCTTCTTTTCTATTCCTAGTAGGCTAATAAACATATATATTGATGATTTCTTGTCTAATTATCTTGTCATGTAACAGGTTGGTAGTAGCATTTTACCAGCATCAGTTATATCACTGTATTGCATGTACCTCTGCTACAGTGGGCTTGCAAGTGAACCAAGAGATTATGAATGCAATGGTCTCCACAAGCATTCTAAAGCAATTTCTACTGGCACTGTGACTGTTGGCCTGCTTACCACTATCCTTTCTGTTGTCTATTCTGCTGTTCGAGCTGGGTCTTCTACAACTCTACTATCCCCACCAAGTTCACCTCGTGCAGGTATTCTTGACAAAATATTCATTCATTATACATTATATACCTTTAGAAAAACTGTTAATGTTTATATGGTTTTCCCATTCTAAAAATGAGTTTTCTGTAAATTTCATGGTTTTGCATCCCTTTTGTTTGTATCCCATATTTTGAATCTATTCTGAGGGTAAAATAAGAAAAAAAAAGATGAAAAGATGAGATATGTTAAGAGTAGAGTTTAACATTGCGTTTGAATGCGTAAAGGTGGTGGAAAGCCATTACTTCCATTGGACAAGGCTGATGAGGAGGAGAAGGAGGAGAAGAATAAGGCAGTGACGTACTCGTACGCCTTCTTCCACATCATTTTTTCTCTGGCAAGTATGTACTCAGCAATGCTTTTGACGGGATGGTCTACCTCAGTTGGGGAGAGCGGGAAGTTAGTAGATGTGGGGTGGCCATCTGTGTGGGTACGGATTCTAACAGCCTGGGTGACTGCAGCTCTCTATATGTGGTCTCTCCTTGCTCCTATTCTCTTCCCAGACAGGGACTTCTAAGTCTCTCTAAAACATATGTTGTCGGATATCTTTGCAATAAATTTGCTCTGTATATGTATGTTTGTATGTGTGTGGGTGATCTGAGATGGATTTGCCGTCAACAAATTGATGTCGGATATTTATTGTTGCAGTAAAGTTACTGTATGTCTGATGGTCTGTGACAGATTTGATTACATCCCCCACTGAGATACTAAGAACCTTCTTGATGTATTATCTTTATGTAATTATTGCAAGTTTAAGAAGAAAAAGCATGATATTCATTTAGTATCTCGATTTAAGATTAAATCTGTTCTTGTATTACAGCTTATGAAAAACTGGTGGTTTTCCAAAGCTCAAAATGCGTAATTCGTCTACTTTTTTCGTCCTTTTCATGTTGATGTGAGTTCAATGTTTATATTGGAAAAACCACTTCTAAAAAAGTGGTTTTGAAATGTGTGGTAAAAAAGTGTTTTGTGTTAATTTTTAGTGATTTCTATTGTGATTATGGTTGAAATACTCAAGGTAACTATTAGAGCTGACGAAATTAGTAATATTATCTGTGAACATATTGAGTAATATAAAATAATAGAGAAGTAAAGATTAAAATTTTTTATATAGAATTATAAATTTTAAATACTTTTTAAGTAATTAATATAAATTATTTGTTTAATTAATGATACATAAAATATTTTAAAAACTTAAATATAATAATAAATTATATTTAAATAATTTAATATAATGATAATGATATTTAAGTAATTTAATATAATGATACATAAGATATAAATTAATCTAATTTTTATATATCTTTTAAATAATTAATATAAATAAAGATGTTTTGATAATTTTTACTTTCAGATGTAGCTTTTGCGTTTGGGTGGAAAGACACTTTTTCCATCGTAATTTCGACCCAAAAACCATGTACAGTAAAAAAATAATTTTGAAAAAATAAGCCCAAATATCTAAGTTTTGAGTATTATCAAGACAAAAATCATAAAACTAAAATAACATAATTAAAAAAAATACTTAATAATATTATTAAAATAACTAGTTGTATAGGTGATTATCCAAAAATAATTTAAAACACTAATATACATAAATACATAAATAAAGATATACAAGCAAAATAAAACTCTTGGGGCTCACATGCATTTGCCTTTTGCTCAGGGTGAAATTTGGTTGCTTCAGTTGTTTCTTTTCATTTTCAATATTTTTGAATATTCATTATATTAATTTTAGGTTTCGAGTTTTTATTTTTATTTGATAAAATATTTTTTTATGAATTTTAAAATAAAATTTCAAAATCAGTTTTCATAATTCTTTTTTAAAAAATAAATTTTGAAATAAATAAAAACAATCAATAATTCTTATATTGTATTTCTTTGAAAAATAATAAGTAATTTAAAGTTATTTTTACTATTTTAAATATAAAATATTTATGTTTGTAACGCCCCGTACCCGATACCGTCGCCGGATTCAAACACGAGGTGTTAACAGACTTAATTCATTACTTAAACCGCTCAAACAATTTTTTTTTTTTAAATTTCCAGTCAAGCTAGCAATCTGTGTCATAGTCGCTTAAAAATTCATATCTCGAGTTTCGAAACTCGAAATCCAATTCCGTAAATTTTACCTGAAACTAAACTCATATATCTATTTACTAGTTTTTTTCTAAAATTTTTGGTCAAGCCAATTAGTACAGTTTATTAGTTAAAGTCTCCCCTGTTTCAGAGTTCGACTGCTCTGACCTCTGTGTATTACGAATCAGATATCTCTCTGTACAGAATTTCAATGTCTATGACGTTTGTTTCTATTAAAACTAGACTCAATAAGAAATCTGTACATATAAAGAATGACTTCTAATTATTTGTTTACAA
Organism: Gossypium anomalum; assembly: GCA_025698475.1. Taxonomy (NCBI): domain Eukaryota; kingdom Viridiplantae; phylum Streptophyta; class Magnoliopsida; order Malvales; family Malvaceae; genus Gossypium; species Gossypium anomalum. The sequence goes on from CM046961.1 coordinate 82,149,304, forward strand.
TTTATTATAAATTTTTAAAGTCAAAACAGGGGATCCAGAAATCACTCTGGCCCTGTTTCACAAAAATTCAAATATCTCATAAAATATAATTCATATACCTATTTTGTTCAATCTAAGCACTTTAGGCATAGGATTTCATCACGAAATTTTCACACAATCATGCAATCATATCATAAACATCAAAATAATTATAAAATAATTATCTCTATCTCGGATTTGTGGTCACGAAACTACTATTTCGATTAGGCCCTAATTCGGGATATTACAATGTTTACATCATAACATCATAAAATAATTGAAGTTAATCATTGTTGATACTGTGGTAAAATAAGGAAGGAATATGGAGTGGTGGTGGTTGTTGTGGAAGCCGGTTCACTCAGCCGGGTGGAGAGTCAGAGGATACAAAGAGTGAAGATAAGGAGAGTATGAAAGCTGAGAGCTAAAGGTAAGTTATCAGAGTGTAGGCATGGTTTCTTGAAAAATCGATCTCTTTTTTTTCATTCCTGGGGGTATTTATAGACTAGAGTTCTATGTAAGATCATGTTAAGGTGTTGGACTTGTCATTAAGTCATCATTACAGAACGCGAGGGGTGGATGCCTTCAATGGGATGAGAATGTTTGTTATGGGACATATCTTATCATTTATTCTGACTTGATGGTATGAAATAGTTGAACTCATGAGGTATTTGATGACCCATAATTTATATTCCTGATGAAACTAAAGACCCTGATGGTAGATGGTACATGCTTGTTTGAATGATCATATTGGAAAGGGATTTGCAGATTACCTTCAGACTTATTGATTGTCTTACTATTGAGGTATTTTCTTCCATTGTCATGTGTCTTGGCGTGAATAAGAGTATAACAAATATAAATTAAATAAAAAATAAAACTCAATTTGGTGAATAAATTTTAATTTGTATTTCAAATCCATTCAACCACTACGACTTAGATTGATTTTCTCTGTTTCTCAAATTTTTTTACTCAATTATTCAAAGCAATTTGTTATCAAATATAGGGAAATCGAAATAAAATTATTATCAAATATAGGAAAATCGTATATGTATACTTTTGCTTTTTAAAAAATATAAGAAATTCATATATATATATAATTTCTTTTTAAAAAATAAAATAAGTTATCAAAGCAAAATAAGAACAATGCTGATTTATTTTTATTTTCCCTTAACTTAATTTGGTTGATTAAAATAGTACAAAACTAAAATTCTCGAAAAAATTTGAACGAGAACAAGAAAAAAATTTAACACAGTAAAGAAACATTTAAAGAAATTAGAAATTAATTCAGTTTATTTATCAAATGCATTTGTATAGTATAAATATAAAAATTTAATATATTAATAGTTTCTTTAATAAAATATTGAATAATAATATAAAAACATGACACATAGTATAAACAATAAATGAATTACTACAAATTAATGTACAATAGTAACTACAACACTGGAATATTCAAAGCTAAAATTTGCATCCTAACCCTACCATCATTAAATCAACTTGACAATCAACACCGGTCGTCCAAGAAACAACTGCCAATAGCCCTAAGAGACCCACCGCATTAATTATGCATAAAAAATCAAGCCTCAAATGACCTATCCTCCTTATCATTATCTCGAATCTATCACCATCACTATGATATATCATAATAAAGTCCTTTGAGAATGGTTCCTAATAAATCTTACATGTAACACCCCTTATTTGGCTCGGTCGTCCGGCCCAGGTAATAAGGTGCTACAACCAATTTAACAATCATTATATATATATACACTTTACAAAACAAAATCTCCATGATTAATCATCACATCGTGTATAATTAAACATAATGAAAAATTGAAATCTGTATGGACCTAATTGAGAAATTCAAGCATGAAAAAGAATTGAAATGAAACATTTCAAAGTTTAAAGGTTAATTTCAAAAATCCACAGTTGTATCGATGCCAAATCGATACCTTATTGAAAATTGATACCAAAATTCAATCATGTTTTCTTTGCAAAACAAGGATAACAATATTAATTTCCTAATATCGATACTCAAATAAAAATCAATATCATTTTGGCATTCTGTTTGTTTGAAACTGTTCATTTGATTAAGTATCGATACCAGATGTAAAAATATTGATACTCGAGTTTAGGAATTGTAAAAACTTCTCTTTAAAAGATCCACTTATGCTCAAAATCTATCTAAACTCAAATAACATACCTAAACACAATAAAGACATACGAATCAACATCTAAACAAAATATATATACTTAAGATCAACCAACATAAATAATCTACCATTGAGGTACTTAGACATGAACAACTAAGCATCCAATTTTATTTATAAGCATACTGTAATAACTCGTTTTTAGTCAAATCAGAATAGTGATTTTGGGACCACAAATCTGAAGTCAAAATATTTATTTTATTATTATTTTAATGTCTACAACATGATAATATGTTTGTATAAAAATTTCGTTAAGAAATTTTATCGTTTGATTAGTTAATTTGATAAAAAGGATTAAATCGCATAAAGTGTAAAACTTGGGTGCTATTAGTTAAATGTGTCTAATAGCTATGGTTTATTAACGTGAAGGTCCTTAAGTGGTAAATAACCCATTAGTATGTTAGTGGACTTGTATGATGATTGGTATTGTTGAAATTTGATTTATATTAAAAAGGTAATTAGGTAAATTAACAAATAAGTGATGAATAATTAAAACAAAACATAAAATTTTGTTTTCATTCATCTTCTTTAGCCGAATGAAGGGCTTGAAGCTTTCGTCCATTTGCAAGTTCAATTGTAAGTTCGTTTTTGTCCCGTTTTTAATGATTTTTATGTTTTTGATATCGTTGTAACTAGGTCTAGCTAGCCCAGGGACTAATTTGCAAAATTGTTAAAGATTTTGAATATTTCCATTGATTAATAAGCATGTATTTTGAAGTTTCTTAATATATTATGAATGCTTTTTGATAGATATACAAGTTTTGCTAAGTGATTTTTGAGAAAAATGCAAAAGAAGGATTAAATTGAGAAATGTTGAAACTTTGTGGTTAAAATGTGAAGTAAATGAAAAATATGGGCTGCTAGGGCTATAATATTAATTCGGCTAGCATGGTTTAATATTGAATTTTATTAAATTGTGATTTTATGAAATAAGGACTAAATTGTGAAAATGTGAAATATTAGGGGCAAAAGTGTAAATGTGCTTTAAAGTGTGTTTTGGACTAAATTAAATAGAGGGATAATTAAATGAGCTGAATTTGATATTATATAGATCAAGAGAAGCGGAATTTGGAAGTAGATCGAGGGAAAAACAAAGTTTCGGATTAATCGATCTATTTCATCGTTTTTGAACCCGAGGTAAGTTTGTATATTGTAAGTTTTAATACAAATGTATTTCATTTGCTTTGATATTGTATAAATTGTGAATACGAGACTATGAATATGATCAATAGTGATTTGACGACGATTCGACATTCAAAATCCCGGTTAAACCTTAGGAATAGTTTAGGATATTAGTGACATGTCATTAGGGGATACATTAAGTTGGCTTCGGGCCGTGATATTAGCACTTCTGTTGCGAGTTATACCGATTTGGATTCGGGCCATGAATATTGGCTGATTCGGCTTCGGGCCATGATATCAATATTTCGGATATAAGCTACCTTGATTTGGCTTTGGGCCATGGTATAGGTACTTAGTGTGCAAGAATCTTGAGTATCCGACTTCTATTGCGAATGGTTTAATGGGTAAACGAAAGATGTGATTGAGTATGAGAATGATATGAGATGGTACAGGTACGTACGTGACATGTATAAGTTTTGGTTCGAAAAAACTTGTAAAGAATGTGATTAATATCATAATTGTGTATATGAATGGTTTGTTAGCTAATATATGCTAAATGTTGATATATATATTCAAATTGTTGAATTTTAATCTTGAAATTGAGTTGAGTTTATTTTATACGAGCTTACTAAGCTTTATAGCTTACTTTTTTTATTTTCCCGCGTTTTATAGTGTTATCAAGCTAGATTGGATTCGGGGATCGTTGAAGATCGCTTCACACTATCCACCTATCACTTGGTACCTATGAACTTTGGTATTTTAAGTATATGGCATGTATAGGTATTTTGAGTCATTTTGATTATGGGTTAATAATGATTGTGGTCATTTGAAATGACTTGTAAATGTATATGTTTTGGTTTGTAAATATAGCCATGAGAGTTGGCTTAATTTGGTTGTTTCAGCTATGTATATATATGTGCATATATGGTTTGTATTGTAAGTTCATGATAGATATGTGTATGGCTTATATTATGAAGCTTGTGCATATGGATATGGTAGATACTAAATGGTTGATATTGAGAATTGGTTTGCTTGTGAAATTAGGCTAAATAATGCATATTTGAATTTAGCCATTTTGATGTTTAAGTAAGTAAAGTTTGGTATGAATTTTGATGCCATATTGTGGTAGTTATGCTTTGGATTGGTTAGTGTTGGAAAAGGGTTTGAAATATACTTGAGTAAGGATGTTGGAATGCCTTTTATATGATATGTTTGGTGCCAATTGTTTTGATGTAGGTGTGCACAAATTTGGGTGGCAAATTGGCTTGGTAAATAGCTTATTTTTGCCCACACGGGCAGAGACACGAGTGTGTGTCTCAGCCGTGTGTGACACACGGTCATGTATCCCCTGGTGTTGAAATTAAAATCAAGTCAGTATGCTCCACATGGCCTCACACACGGGCGTGTGACTTGGCTGTGTGACATAAGTCAGTATACCCTACAGGTTTGGCACGGCCTAGCACATGGCCTGGCACATGGGCGTGTATGGCCATTTTTAGGGCACATGGGCTAGCTACACGGGCATGTGTGTTGGCCGTGTGACCCAAGTCAGAGAGTTACACGAGTTCGGACACGGGCTGAGACACGGCTATGTGCTCCCATTTCGAATGTCCACACGGCCAGTGACACGAGCATGTCTATGGCCGTGTGAGAGACACGGCCGAGCCACACGGGCGTGTGTCCCCTGTTTTGAGAAAAATTTTCAAGATTTCATGAAAGTTTCCTAAGTTATTGGTTTAGTCCCGAACCACTCCCAAAGCATGTTTATGGCCTTGTAAGCTCGTTATAGGGACAATGTGCTTGAGTTTGAATAATGTTTTCATGAAATGTGAAATTATATGTGAATTGAATGTTCAAATGTTTTATAAGTCTGGTAATGCTCCGTAACCCTATTTCGGTGTTGAATACGGGTGAGGGGTGTTACACGTACACCAAAGCATTACCATCTATTGAGATCAAATCATATATTAACTATTACTCTCACAACTATGCATTAACCACAACTACCTTAGCATATCAACTACTCATATATTTAATCATTATACATATAAACATCTTCAAGATAATTATCCCTATCAACCACACACACACACACACACACATATATATACAATACTTATAAATTAGAAACTTAAATACCATCAAGATACAAAATGAGCATTACACATATATATACATAGAGCATCCTAGGCACATGCCAAAATCAAAAGAACATTTCACCAATAGTTGAATTCGGGATTCTCACTAGATGCTGAATCGACGTACGAACTGAATAATATCTAACCTACGCACGAACAAATGATAACGTACACTGAGTATAACTCAATGGTATTTTTATATCTAATATTAAATTATAATATAAATTATGTAATGCAGGGCTTAACAAGAAGATCTAGTACAAATTAATATTGAAAAACTAGATGTCATAATGTACCATTTAATATTATAATTCGATTTACTTATAATAATTCAACCTAACATAATTGTAACATATATACATTTCTCCGTATAACAATCAAAATATTTTTTATCACATCAATATTATATACACATTTTCGGACTTAACTCTAGTATCCTCTATTCAATTTCATTTATAATCAATGTCCCAAATCCATATCATTATTACATCCATCATAACTATATACATATACGCAATTATATTTATATATATCACATCTCAAAACAAACTTAATTTCATATTTATATTATTATTCGATATTTCCAAAACTATTCACTTTAATCCTTATCGCAAATAATAAATTTGAATCAGATCAATTCATCTCTTTTTATCATTGATAGCTTACCATATGATCTTCTCATGCAATACAGTTCATAAATGTAACAATTGAAGTTGTTTGGGTTATAGAAACACAAACCGTGAATTACGAGCTATTTGTCGATGATCTTGTCTTTTCCTTTCTTTCTCAAGGATTTAGGGTCAACGTTAACTACGTATTGAAACAAATATAATAAATTAACACTACACATCCCAATTCGAATTCAATTGTTAAATTATACAACTTTCGCATATTATTCAATTTAGTCCCAAAATCGAGACTATAAAAATTTTCACATTTAATCCCCAAAACCTAATGCCGAATTTTCTAGAGTCCCTATAAGACTTCCTATCTCAATTACACCCCAAATTTTGAATTTTGCACAATTTAGTTCTTATTATACAAAATCATCTGTTGACTTTACAAATTAGTTCAATTTCACACCTAATCTTAAAATCTATCAAAATAACACCTTAAGCTTCAACCATTCAGCTAAGGTAACATACTCAAATTTTAACAATAATAAAAATTATAGCATGGGTCAACTAGTTTGTAGTACCGAGATTCTGAAAACATAAAAATTATATTAAAAAAAAAGAGATTAAATTGACTAACCAATTGAAGCTTGAAAAAGCCTAAAGCCTTTAATGCCGTGCGTCTCTTCTTCTTTCTTGTTTCGAAATGTAGAGAATGAAAAGAGAATAGCTACATTCTCTTTCAATCCACTTAGCACATTTTGTTATTATATGATTTTATTACATTAATAATAATAACATATACAACTTATATATATATAATACTTTATCCCATGACCGTCCACTACAATAATCACAAAGGTGTATTTGCTTTTTAAATCTTTTAATCAAATTCTACCTTATAACTTAATATCAATTCATACTTTTATCATTTATGCAATTTAGTCTTTATACTCAAATTACACATTAATTCAACGAAATTATCTAACCGAAATTCATTTTGTTTCTAAAATAACTCCATAAATATTTAATAAAAATATTTACAAATCCGATTTATGAAAATGAGATCCCAATACCTCAATTTCTAAAACTATCGACTTTAGAACCAGTACACTTATACTTTGTCTAACTTTTCAAATAACCAAAATTATTAAACCAAACTTCAATATAATACTGTAATATCTCGTAAATATTAATAGATAATATTCACTGATCGTATCATCAAAAAACAACATTTCAAAACTATCATTTTTTATTTTACTGGCTTTCGAGTCGTTACATTACAACACCCTTACATTGGCAAATTTCATATATACACTAAAACTTGATTAAAAACTAAAAATAAACCACATATGCTTTTAAAGAAAACAGAGTGGATAAAATAAAAACCACGAAACTATAAATAAAACCACGATAATATAAACTGAAATTAAAAATAAAATAAATACTAGGAAAATAATGTTGAAGAAGTGATAACTAGCGACCAATTTAAAGGTTGGCGCCACCGAATCAAAACAAAGATATAGTTTGAAAAAGTTGAGGGGCTGAAATTTTTCGTATGAATTTTAATATATTAATAGTTTAATGCTTAAGAAATTTCATATGATTAATTATCATGTATTATATGTTGGTGTTATATTTTAAATGCTTTTTGTACGTGGGTTATAGGAGGTTCAAGAAACTATACAATCTTAGTGTTAGACTGTTGATTCTTGATTTTAACTCAAATTTTTCTTTCCTCATTTTACTACGTCAAGTATTCATCCGTTGTAACCTTTTTTCCCAGTTTTTAACACAATTAAAAAAGAAAAAGGAAAAACCCAGCAATGGATCGTTTTAGCTAACAAATAGTGTCACATAGCTTTCTTTTATAAAAATATATAGACACCTTAAAAAGTTATAAAAATAGAAAATTTTTAATTTTAAAAAAAATTACCCAAAACTTTTAATTTCTTTGGGAAAAATGTTTAATTATTTCATATATATTTAAAGTTGATATGTTTTTAGATTATACATATATTTATTGATTTATTGATTTTTATTTTTTAAAGTTATATATATGAAAAATGAAAAACTGTATGTTTTTATAAGAAAAAAAACAAGTAGCGCTACTTTAAATGCTAAAACAACCAACAATTTTTTTAATTAATTCAGAAACAATAATATTTTAAGTAGCAAAATGGGGTAAAAAAATAGAAAATGAATTAATCGTGTGAAAAGCCTATGGATCATAAACAATTTTTTATATAGCACTCAATTAATACCAATGCTTAGTTCCAAACAGTAATACCCCAAGTAAACATATCTAACAGATACATCCAAAACTATGAACCAAATAATGTAATCAATCAATCCTCAAAATCTCCGGCGTTCTCCAATAAGTAATTTGCTGCCAATTCCTCGTTCCGGTCACATGCCAGAAAGGCTTCAATGACCAGGGCTCTCTCAAATCCCATTGCTTCAAGCTTCAAAAACCAGATTAAAAGAAAAAACTTTAGACGTTAGAGAAGATCCAAATAAAACAACAACAACAGATTCGCATACTCGTTGGATTGCCTCCTGTTCTGCTGGGGTAACACTGATAGCATGAGGCATTTCTTGTTCAGCTTCATCAAATACATCCCTGAAACACAAAATATTACTACCGATGCTATGCTAAGTCAACAATTCCATCCATAGCATAAGCACTAACCCTTCAGAACCTTCAAGAGGCTCATTTATTAGCTGAAGAAATTCTGCATGATGCTCTTGTATTTGTCTTAAAAGCTGGGGGTTTTGCTTCCCAAGCTCCTGTAGCATGGGCTGTAACCAAAGAAGATCAATTCCAGAACAATAAACTGCTGCTATGTTTAGATAGTGAAAACATAGAAATGTGAACCTGTAGAATTTGCGGGTTTGATTGTACCATTGAACGCAACACTTGGAACTAAAATGCAAACAAAGGTGCACTTAGCATTTCATGTGTCAGAACTAGAGATCTTCATGGTTACAAGAGAAAGCAAATGAGCAAAAATGTTTTAACAGGATTACACCTGTTGGTTGTTTCTGAGGAAATCCAAGGATTCAGGCCCACCAGCAGCAGCCCCAGAGAGTGTTTCCTAGTATCATTTCAGCACGTTGGGAATGAGAAATAAAATCCCAGCGCACACGATAACTAACAACAATTGCGTTATGATTGAAGTACTTCAAAGTCCAAGCCTCTTAAGGTTTTACCTGAGGAAACATATTCAAAGGAGATGAATTAGGAGCCCCTGAAACAGGAGCAATAGAAGCTGCACCAGTTTCAGTAGTTTGGTTTGTGGGAAAATGAGCCACTGGCACAGCGACTTCTGCTGATTCAGGAATCCCCTGAAGATAAAATAGCATCAGAACCGCATCCAAACAAATATGGTAGTTTAATGTTAGAATTCTAGCTTTGATACAATCATAAAGTTCCAGTCATACGGAATATAGATAATCGACTGCTCTCTCTGGATTGTTATAAGCAGCCCGAAGTGCACGAGTTACTGTTTCTTTGTCCCAGTTGCCACCACCCATATCCATCAATTGTTGGATAGTTTGTTCAAGATTACTTCCAGCGACTAAATTGGAAGCAGCTTGACTATGGGTATTGTTATTTGGACTGCATCAAGATAATCTTTTCCCCATTACTTTCACAAAAATAAGAAAATACATGAGGTGCAGTAGAGGGAGAGCACTGCAATATACATTCTTTTCAAGAAACAAATTACAAAAGAAGGAATTAATCAGATAACACCTGGAAGTTTTGTCTCAATGTCGAGAGAAAGAGGAAAATATTCCTAGCATTATTTTTCAACAGATGCAATCTCAGATGAGACATAGAACTACTTACTACAGCAACAAAGCAACTGATTAAACAATCCCAATCGGTAAAGCAAACTGAAAATGAAGTGATTATCTTTCTGTTGACAGTTGTACTGCTTAGTTCTGTAAAAAGTAGGTTAGTATTTGGTTTATCAAAACTGCTCTTACAAAGTCAGCCTGGTTGAAATATATGTGACCTTCACAGCAAAAAGTATGCAGAGGGAAGTAACAAATGACTGAATCCCCTTAGGTAAGTGTTAGGCATGTTCAATACAGACAAAAAGGATAAGAAACAGCAGTGCATAGTGTAAATAATAAGTGCTATTCTGCTTTCTAACCAGCCAAGTTAATAAAAAAAAAGGGGGGGGGGTTCCTTCCAGACTTTGGAAATATCAACCAAAAGGAAATCAAAATACTAACTAGCATCTCCTATTTTATTGTCTTCTTTCTTCGATAAAAACTAACCATAGGTGGTTTTTTTTTTTTTTTTTTACAATAATAGGGGTGGGGACGGGGTAACACAGTTCGAACCCGTGTCAAACAAGTGTCTAGCAAGAACTTTAACCACCGCTCCATACAAGTCAAGCCTAATCATAGGCGGTTCTAAATACTTGCCTATCATGACAATTTAGTGGTGTGAGATCCAAGAACATAATTTCAAGCATCTATTGACCTAATAAACAGGTACTTAGCAGATAGACACCACATACTTAGCTGTTGCAGCATCGGAAGCAGATGTGGTGCCCATTGAAGCCCTACAATAAAAGAATTTATGATAAGCATAAGATAAATGTGGATGAACCTAGAAGAGGGCATGTTTTGTGGGAGGAAGAAATAGTAGAATGAAATTACGGTGCTTGTGTAGGAGCTTCAGGGGTAGGGGTAGGATTAGAGACAGGTGCAATTGTAGATGGAGTTGAAGAAGCAGGCTGTCAGGTAAGACAAGGATAAAGTTGTTTATATACTGATATGAAACTAGAAGTGGAACTAAAATACAATGCTCAACCTAACAAAAAAGAATCAAAAGAGTAAGACACCTGAGCAGATGATGCCCCAACTGAACCCGAGGACTTGCTCTGTAAGAACATCCAAATAAAAGAAAGTAAGTAATACTACAAGTGCATGTGTCATGCTAAACCAGAAATTTCAAAAACCATTCGAAGATATCAAACTACTGTAGAACGTACAGGAAAGTAGGTAAAAGAAGAAATCATGAAACTCTCCACACTGCTTGTCAAAATTTCCTTTTTTTTTCTTTGAAACACGTCAAGCTTTAGAGTATGAAGCCTTAAGGCTTTTAATGAAAGCCTCTCCAGACTACTATATAAACCCACATTAGTTTAAGATTCAAACAATCAAGACAGCTTGATACAAGGAAGTGCGAGCAGGCAAACTTAAAAAAAAAAAAAAAAAAAAAAAAAACCTATCCTAAGATCAAATCCCACCTTCAATTAGGAAAATTTATCACAACTAACCTTCCACATGCAGCTGCTAACAGATTATCTAAAAATTACAATAGTCCAAACACCTTCTAATCTAATTTCCATCTTGTAGAACATATAAGTACAAAATACACTACCAAAAAAACATTAAAAAATAAATTAATTAAGAGAATAGCCAACATAGTAATATAGTAACCATTTTTTTAAAAAAGAGAGAGAAAATTATACCTTGCTAAGCATGACGACAAGAAAACCATCCTCAGAGATTTTATTATCAGCTAAAGTAGTTTCATCTTTCAAAACCTTCCCATTATGAATCAAAAGCTGTTGGCCGCATGGATAATTGTCTTTCCCTTGTATACCTTCTATGTTTTTCTTCACAGCCATAACCTAATAAAAAGCAAAGAAGAAGAAGAAGAAGATTGAAATTTCAATCCCAATTTTTAACCAGACAAAAAAAGAAGGAAAAAGAAATGAAGATAGCAATAGAAAGAGGAGAACCGTGTCGTTGGGGTTAACAGTAATTTGAAAGTGGGAACCCTTGAGGGTTTTAACGGTGAGCTTCATTTGGGCGAATTGAGAAACCGCGGCGTTTCAGATTGGGAATTTGACTAACAATTCAGGACGAGAGAGAGAGAGGGGGAGAGAGAGAGAGAGAGAGAATACTAAGAAAGATGGTTTTATTTTTATAGGGTCCACAGAGAATCAGAATAAACGCGAAAGTCACAAAGAAGCCTTTTCTTTTTCTTCTTTAAATTAATTTGTTTTCTAACAAATGCAACAGAGAGAGCTTTTGTTGCAGCAGCTCTTAGATTTTGCCTGCCCTCTTCCTCACCCAGATCGAATATTATTGTCTTGATACTCAATTAAATATATATTCTATTTTTAAGTTTAAACTTAATTTTGAGATATAATTGAATTAGTTGTCACGTGTAAGATGATGTGTGAGTTTGTCCAATTATACACATTGGTTCAAGTAATAAAGTGATGAGCCACTATTGTTCTCACGAGGATCAGATTGAAGTATAAAATTGATCAAGTTATTGTAATATGGTTAATGTTATGGCAAGACGTCACGTTTAAGATGTTATGGTAAACTAAAGTAAGTATGCAGTGATTCAAAGGAATGATGATGTATGCGATAGATGAAATTTATGAATAATTGGAAATGCTATGACAAAAGTGAGAGTAGAAATGTAATGGCAATAACGAGAGTGCTTATCCGAATAGAATGTAAACAAAGAAATAAACAACTAAATATGTTGTGACAAAGTTACTATGATGAAAAATAAAGATAAAGTGATGTTGATTCGGAAGGTCGGGATTACCCATAATTGACCTTTATTGTTAATAATGCCTTGACAAAATCGTATCTACTTTACTGCACAGAAGAGTTCTAAAATGGTCTGCCTCTAATGAGAGCAAAACCTCAAGTTACTTAGCCCGTGTCTATAAGCTTTTTAGATATCTTGCATGAGTTCCTTTTGTATGATCGTGACATTATGTTTAGAGTCGACTACAAGTGTCTATCGAATACTTGCTCATTTCATTTAATTTTAATCCAACTAATTTGACCCTTTCGGAATTAGAATCAGTTTATAAGTATGCGAACAGTCTTCTATGTTTAGAGATCGTTTGCATTTTCATTGAGAAATAAGAACAATCAAATGAAATAGTAAAGTAAATTAGATATATACTGCATCCATAAAAATAATTTAAGGTTCATTGAAAGTAACCTCAACCCTATGAGATTTAGCTCATGGGTTGGGAAATAAAATTCCAAACCAAAATATTATTCAACATTCTGTTCAACTACTTCAATTCAATCTTTCGAAGGAACACTAATGAAAATAACGGAAGAACTTTGGGAAATAACTTTCACTTGCCTAGTCCACACTTCGGTAGCACAGCATCCTATGATGGCAAAGAATGATTGCATTCAACTTCCTTTCCTTTGCGCAGCCGAATCCTTATTCACGCCTAAGGATCTCTCCCACTTTTTTTTGTTCACCGTTTAGGCTTTCCTCTTTTGGCTTTTATAGATAGATTAGGCTAGGGTCGACTAATAGCTCATGATTATCTTCTCCTCTTTTAAGGGGATTTATCTGGTACAAGTTTGAACTTGAGCTGGGACTATTGCGTGAAAAATGTTGACTTGGTATTCCCGACATTGCCACAGCATCCGTGCTGACAAACTGTTTGTACGTTGCCCTGACAAAACTTCACTCCTTTATTTCCTCGTTCCAAAACCTGTTCCTGCCACACCAACACATAAAAAACTCCACCGCAAGCGATTAAAAGAACCTAATTCCAACACAGTCCAAGTCCTAATGCAATATTAAAAATGCTAACTAAAATGTCCTAAAAGGCAGCAAAATGTACTTAAGTACAAACAATTAGCTAGGTCTAAAGGCATGAAATATAACTCTTTTCAAGAGTTATCACACCCCCAAACTTGAGTTATTGCTTGTCCTCAAGCGAAATACACCTAAATGCATGAATGCACCCATTTTGCCTTTGCAAAAAAAAAATTTACTTATTATACTACCTAGCTATTCAAAAAACAATTTATACGTCTGTTCTCAGCAATATTCTCTTTTCCTAAAGCTAATTCGAATGTCAAAGGCTTGTTCATCAAAGACAGTGAAAAAATTTCTCCTTAGAAACAAAATTTCCTAAGTACCCATGCATTCTTTCTTTTGTCCTATAGAAAATATCTTTTTATTCACTTAGTTCATTCGTTACCTAAATAGAAGTCATTTGCTTTAAGCTCATATGAAAATATATTATTCACATTTTTATTTATTTATTCTCCTTTTTCCTTTTCTTTATTTTTTTCCTTTTTTTAATGGAAACAATATTAGGGTATTTAGTCATGTCACAAAAATGTTTTTGTCTTAATGACCACGATGAAGCATACACTGGATTGCTGAGTACCTCATCATGCCACAATTTAAACCAAAAGTCACTCATGAAGCTAAGGCCTTTAATTAAAAAGATGGATACCTCTTTAGCTACTCAGTTCTTTGCTACAGTGGAATGCCCTTAAAATTATATCACACACTCTTACTTAGACCCTCCTTTCTAATCAACAACACGATGGAGCAAACAAAGTGATGCTAGCCTACTTAGCAACTTTAAGCATTGGAGTGCATACTTATTTTTAAAAAATGCCATAGCAATTTAACTAATGTTTTGTTTCAAAAATCCCTAAGGACATTAAAAGATACTTACTATATTTCGAAAAACCAAAAAAATAAAATAAAAATTAGAGTATAGGATATCCTATTTCTAGAAATCAATTTCCAAGCAACTTAGCTTAAGTTAACTTCACCCATTCCATTGTTACCTGTTCTAGGTATATTGAAACAAAAATTTAAGCTCATCATCGAACATCATAAAGAAAAATTGTACTTCTTATAGATAAAGCAGTATTTCAATAGTTATTATTCCATGACAAAATATACTATCTACCAAAATGAACATACTAAATATAAAATGCAACCGAGATGTAGAATACACCCCCAAACCTAAGGGATGCATTGTCCTCAATGCATGTAAAATCATGAACAGTATGTAATAAGTATGAATATGCATACAAATGATAAAAAAAATTATGCAATGCATGTGAGAAAAAACAAAAACAAAAACAAAAACTGTACTTTCTTGGACTGTAACGTTGGCACTTCATTTAGTTCTTTTTTGTGAACTTGCGAGCACTAACTTTGTATCACATCTTCCTTTTCCGTAGGTTAACTTCCTTACATTCTTTGTCGGTCTCCGTTAGTTCATCAATTAGTTGATTGATTGTTTGATCCTGTGCAGTCATGGAGGTGGGTGAAGATGTTGGTATAGGAGTTTTACCTTTTTTAGTAGTAGTATCTAGTGCAGTGGTAGGGACATTTGTTTCTTCCTTTCCTTCTTTTACATCCTTCTCTAGTTTGGCAGAGATTGACTTTTTTAACTCCTCTTTAGTAGCTTTTCCTTTATTTGTAGTAACTCTTTTAGTCACGGAGTCAGTTTTGGCAGCGGATGGAACTGGCTCTTCTTTGCACTCATTAGACGAGAGCAAAGTAGCTTGAAAAGTAGGAAATTCTGGCATGGGTCTCAAAAAATTTTTTTTGGAGGGATCTTCTCAATGCCAAATCCCTATCTTTCACATACAACCGGTATCAAACCTAGCATTGGTTGCTTTGTTTCAACTCTTTAATCATCTGGTATTGCTGCACCTCAAATAGAGACAACCTTTGTTCTAACTGCTTTAAAGAAGTCAAGATTTTCTGGTCATGAGAGGAGGGAGATGTTGCTATGGGAACACGTGTGGTAGGGGAAGGGTGATTGTGTTGAGATGTTGCGGCAAACTCAATTCCTCGTAGCTTGGTAAAAAATGCTCGTGTTATCCGACCCTTATTGGGCACATTTGCCGTCTTACATAAGGTAGAAATGAATGAAGGAAAATTCAAACTCTTGACATTCTTATCAGCACACTTGTAGACCTTTTGGAAGATAATCTTTCCTACATTTATTTGTCTTCCTTGTAAAATAGAATGCAACAAAAACATTCTTTCTTTTGAAACAATCATGTCATGCATAGACGGTATAAAATGACTCCTTAAAAAATGGTACCATACCTTTCCAATTGGTTTTAATGCAGCTCTTTCAATCGTGTAACACTCCTGGCTTGAAATAGTCCACTACGTTTCTTCAACACATAAATCTTCCAATACTTTTACTAACCCCTCTAGTGTAATATTCTCGACAAATTTAGAATGCTCATCTCTAACCTCCTCGATGCCAAAATGGGCATTAATATGGTCTTCGTCGAATAGCACAGATTTACCCCTCACATAAATGAAACGAGAATCTAGGGAATTTACATAAGTGTAAAACTCTCTTACCACTTTACCCACAACATCCCCTAGGTGTAGAAAAAATCTACTCCAGTTGTGCTTTTCTACAATCAATGATACCAATTCATCATACCCCTTGTGGGGTTCATCTTTCAATAAAAATCTCTATTTAAAGAAAAAATGGCCACTTTAGAATATTAGTTGAATACCTTGTGGCAACAGCAGCATTGAAGAATAGCTACACTTGTGAGGTGCCAGTGCGCGAAGATTATGCTGTTTTAGAAGTACTCTTTACACAAGCCATGAAGAGAAAATCAGGGAAACAAAAAAGAAAATAATGGAGTATACAACAAATAACAGAGAGGTTGAAGACGAGAAAACTATAAAAATGTGAACTTTGTAAGAAGTGGGAAACATGAACAGTTTGAAGAAAATAAAAAAAGATAATGATGATAGTTTTTAGGGAATGAGAAACGTGAGGAAGAAGGGTTATGGCGTGGACGAAAAGTTAAAAACGGAAAAGACTTTGGGGGAGGAATGAAATAAACAAGCCCTACATTATGGGCTTCATACTTAGGATTTCCCAATATTCACAAAATGTAACTGCCTAAAACTTTTTACTTTGGAATTTTCTAACCAGTCAACTCTTTTATTAACCTCTCATCATTTAGTATGTCACGGTATAATGTTTTTCTATAATGTTGCGGCAAACTGGTGCTCAGTACATACTAACAAATCCTGCTTTTTGTATTCTGCTTCTGTTCATAAAAAAAACATAAATGAAAAAATAAAGAGAATAAAATTAAAAATAACAATGGGAAAAAAAAAACTACTTATTAATAAAAACAAAAATTCAAACATCATGAAGGCTAATGCTTTACTTGTCACGCTCTATAGAAGCACCCTAGTAATGCTTCAAATGTTGTCCATTAACCCTGTTCTTAGGTCTTTAATAACAACAAGATTATGCGAATACACTTGAATTACTTTAAAAGATCCTGACTATCAAGATTTTAACTTGCCAAAAAATAATTTGAGCCTGGAATTGAACAATAATACATGCTGTCTAGGTTCAAATTGCCTTGGCAAAATTCTAACATCATGCCATCGTTTGGTCTTTTCCTAATACAAACAAGCATTCTCATATGCTTGTGTTCGAAACTCTTCTATCTTATTTAATTCTAGCAATCTCTTGTCGCTAGCAGCAGCCTAATCCATGTTCAGCCTTTTAATTGCCCAATACACTTTATGCTAAACTTCAACAGGTAAATGACATAGCTTACTGTAAAAAAGTTTAAAAGGTGACATCCCTAATGGTGTTTTAAACGTAGTTTAATATGCCCATAGAGCTTCAGCCAATCTAGTAGACCGGTCCTTTCGAGATGGATTCACCACTTTTTCCAGAATTTGTTTAATTTCTCTATTAGAGATTTTAGCTTGGCCATTCATCTGAGGATAATATGCCGTGGCATTTCTATGTTTCACCCTATACCTACGCAAGGCATTGGCCATCAGTTTGCAATCAAAATGGGATCCCTCGTCACTGATAATGGCTCTCGTTGTACCAAATCGTGTGAAAATATTCTTATATAAAATTTCAATACCGACTTAACATCATTAGAGGCTAGGGCTACTTCTTTTACCCACTTAGAAACATACCCACGGATGGTGGAAACAAACCCATAAAGTCTATTCCCCATACATCAAATAGTTCAATCTCCAATATACTTTGCAACGGCATTTCTTATCTCCTAGACACATTTCCTATTTACTGACAACGGTCACACGACTTATAAAATTCATGAGCATCATTAAATAAACTTGGCTAATAGAATCCTAGCTAGAGTACTTTGGCAGTTGTTTTCATTCCTCCAAAATGTCCTCCATATGGGGCTAAGTGACAATGTTGTAAGATACTATGCATCTCATCGTTGGGGACACACTTCTGGATTATTTGATCTTTATAATGCTTGAATAGGAATGGTTCATCCCAATAGTATTTTTTGGCATCGTGAAGAAATTTTCGTCTTTTATGAGTATTGAAGTTAGGTGGCATTACACCACTTACTAAGAAGTTTACTATGTCAACATACCAAGGTAATGCCTTAACAATGAGCAACCGTTCATTCGGGAATTCTTTTTTAATAAGTTTCTTGCTTTCATATTCATTTCCCGATTCTATTCTTGACAAATGGTCAACCGCTTGATATTCGGTCCCCTTTCGATCTCTAATTTCCAAATCAAACTTTTGTAACAAGAGTATCCACCTAATCAATCTCAGCTCAACATCTTTCTTCCGTACCAAGTA
Source organism: Gossypium anomalum (assembly GCA_025698475.1). Classification (NCBI taxonomy): domain Eukaryota; kingdom Viridiplantae; phylum Streptophyta; class Magnoliopsida; order Malvales; family Malvaceae; genus Gossypium; species Gossypium anomalum. The sequence goes on from CM046961.1 coordinate 82,167,825, forward strand.
CTTGATAGTCGAGTGATCTGTGTAGACTATGACCTTTGTTCCTACTAAATATGTAACACCCTGAATTCAAGCCTAGAAGTTTTGGGCCTTGAGCATGGCAGCGGTTGAAGGCAGCTTGTAATATTTTGTTGTGCATGTAAATTTCATTAATGAAGGCTTGTTTTAGTGGTTAAGTGTGCTGAGAAGTGTTAGAGGAGTCCTGGGTTCAAACCTAGACTCTAGCAAAAATTTTGGTTTAAGGTGAATTAAACCCTGGGTGTAGTAGGTAGGCCTTAAAAATATTGTTGGAGAAATTGTGCCACAAAAAGCCTTGTGGTCTAGTGGCAAAGTAGCGCCACATAAGAGGCAGGAAGGTGGCGTCATGGAGTTGGCAAGGAGGTCCAGGGTTCAAAACTCATGGCAAACAAAGGGCGGCAAGAGTTGGTGTTGAATTTAAACTCTGATGATGGAGGGATCCCACATCGGGAAGCTAACATAAGAATGGATGTAATGCTGGCTTTAAATAGAGAGAACCATAAGGAGAGTAAAGGTACCTTTCTTGGCTGATCCCTTTCGCTTTATGGTGTGCGCGTTTGGGTTGGGCATCGGCTAAGAGTGCTCGGAGCGCGGATTAACTGCAGTCTCCTAACAGGTGTGTATTTCTCGCTACTCTAGCAGTAGGATGGCTATTTCGGGCCGCGATGGGCTGAAATGGGCCATGTGGTCCCAATGGGTCCGTAGGCCCAAGTGGTTAAGTTATAGAATTACTAAAATACCCCTGTAGGGTAGGACTACCGATTTACCCCTGGAGGGTAAAATGACTATTTTGCCCTCGTGCGTAAATGACTAACTTGTATAATGATTGGGTTAGTTGACGAGGATTTATGTTAGTTATCGTTAATTCGTAAGTCTGATGTGTTAGTGTTCGATTGTAGGATTATCGCGTGGGAGATATCGTCATCAATCGTTATCAACCAGGTGTGTAAACGACACCCTCCCTTAGACTGAATCGGTATAAGCCGAAATACTGAAACGTTGGTATTTTGTGAACTCGTGAGCGTGCGAGCGCTCATGAGACAGTTGTTAATGAATATGGTGCATTTGGATGATTAGAATGCAGAGTGTGCATTTTCGTACACAACGGTATTTTTGGGCTTAATAGGCCGAAAACGGGCTAATGGGCCAACGGTCCCACTTTGGTAAAAAGACGAGGTAAGTACTTATGATTACTTTGTAAACGTTAGGATGAGCATGAAACCTTAGCAATAGGTAATAATTACTGAAATACCCTTATGCATGTAAAATTACGATTTTACCCCTAGGGTTATTTTTTTTCTGAAAAGCATGATGTTCTGTTTCTGTATACGTATGCCATGACATATTATCTCTGTTGCATGGGACATGGGTTTATAATGATGGAGGAAGCATTCTGGCAGCCTCGCTACAATCTGGTGGCCTCACCACATATATCTGTTTTGATGACTTCATCACAATATCTGGCAGCCTCGCTGCAATCTGGTGGCTTCACCATATATATATATATATCTGTTCTGGTGGCCTAGCCACAATATCTGTATCTGATGACTTCGTCACAATATCTGGCAGCCTCGCTACAATTTCTGTGGTGTGTAGCGGTTGGGTGGGTCGAGTTGTCTCCCCACATGGTGTAAGGTTGGTACGGGGGTGTATACGGACGGATATGGGTTGGGTTTTTGCATACATGAAATATCTGTTCTGTATCTGCTGTGGGCCTATGGGCCTCATTCTAAATTCTGTATAGGGCTAAGGCCCATCTGGTACTGTCTGTTATAAGGGCTAATGCCTAATTGATACTGAAACTGTAAGTAGGGCTGGGGCCAGACTTTTAATTCTTTTATATGACTAACTGTTCCTTTTATATAGTAGGGATTACACACTGAGTTTTCGTAAACTCACCCCTTTTATTAACCTTTCAGGTAATTTCCAGCCTTAGACGGATTGGAGCTCCGAGGGGCTTAGAGGGAGCAACACACACTGTTTATGTTACAGTTTTGATTATTGCTTTTAAATTATTTTATGTGGGTTGTAGTAAAGCCGTTGTAATTTTCTGGATTTATAATTTGGAATTTTATTTATTGTTCTTATAATTGCTAGTATTAAAACACAGTTTTCCAAAGCAACTGCTTTTTTCAAAACCTCACGTATCCGCAATTGTTTTTAAATTAAGCTTCCGCAACTGCCAAGATTTTTACAAAGTTGTTAAGAATGTTATTCAGCGGAGGTTTTCTAACAAGGTTTAAAAAGGGTATAAGTTTTTAATTATTAAGAAGGGTTTTTAATGGAAACATGGTTTTTGAAAAACAATTCAATGTGATACGCCAGATTCGAGCCAAACTTCCAGGCCGGGTTTGGGGTGTTACAAAATAAGAATGGAATTTGTCGAATTCAAAGATCACTGCCAGTAGTTCATTCTCCGTGGTGGTATAATTAAACTGAGCTTTTGTCAACGTCCTACTAGCATAATATATTGCATGTAGTACATTGTTTCTCCTTTGTCCCAACACAACTCCCACAACATAATTACTGGTGTCGCACATGAGTTCAAAGGGCAATGTTCATTCTGGAGCAACCACAATCGGTGCTGCTACAAGTCGCTTCTTAAGTTCTTCGAAAGCTTGCAAAATTGATCTTCAAAATTAAAAGGTTTATTCTTTTCAAGTAAAGTACATAAGGGTTCAGAGATTTTCAAAAAAATCCTTGATAAATCTTCTATAAAATCATGCATGTCCTAGAAAATTTCTAATACCCTTAACACTGGTTAGCGGTGGTAATTTTTTGATCACTTATATTTTCACTCCGTCTACTTCAATTCCTCACTGTAACACATTATGTCCTAGGACAATACCTTCACGGACCATAAAATGACTTTTTTTCCCATTTTAATACTAGATTCGTTTCTTCACAGTAGCATAAAACCATCCCCAAATTCCTTAAGCAATCTTCAAAATCATTTCTGAACACAAAGAAGTCATTCAAAAATTCTTAGGGAAGGTTCCACAATTTCTGAGAATATGACCATTATGCAGCGCTGGAAAGTTACCAGGGCATTGCATAACCCGAACGACATATGCCTGAATGCAAAAGTACCATATGGACATGTAAAAGTTGTCTTCTCTTGATCTTCAAGTGCTATGGAAATTTGATTATATCCTGAATAACCATCTAGGAAGAAATAAAAAGCCTTACCTACTAATCTGTCCAACATTTGATCGATGAATGGCAAAGGGAAATGATCTTTCCTGGTTGTCTTGTTAAGCCTATGGTAGTCCTTACACACTCTCCATCCTGTAACAGTACGAGTTGGTAAGAGCTCATTGTTGTCATTAATTACTACCGTGACACCCCCTTTCTTGGGTACACATTGCACAGGACTTACCCAAGAGCTGTCTGAAATTGGGTAAATAATGCCAGCATCAAGCCACTTGATAATTTCTTTTTTGACAACTTCTTTCATAATTGGATTCAGTCGTTTCAGCTATTCAATGGATTTGCTATGACAATTTTCCAACAAAATTTTGTGCATACAGAATGTAGGGCTAATTCCCTTTAGATTGGCATGGGTCTAACCTAGTGCTTTTTTAGATTACCGTAACACTTCTAACAACTTGTCTTATTGCTCAGGTGTTAGCTTAGCAGAAATTACAACTAGCAAAGAATTGTTATTTCCCAAATACGCATATTTCAAATGTTATGGCAGAGGCTTTAACTCTAATACGGGAGATTCCTCTATAGATGGTTTAGGAGGCTTAAAAGATAGATATGATAAATCTAGGGATTCAAACTTCTTTCCTGGCCCATCCACTATTTATTGGGCTTCTATGAATTCACCAATCTCTTCAAAACTTATTGTGCCAGCTTGCTCTATCAAATAGTCTTCATTGTCAAAATTGTTGTAGCAAAATTTTGTAAATTCGTCCACTGCTGTTTCTATCAAGTCAATGGCGTGACATTCCTCATTCTCATATGAGCATTTTAACCCATCAAACACAATAAAAGTAACCTGTTAATTATTCACTCTTATGGTTAGCTCGCCTTTCTACACATCAATTAGGGTTCTTTCAGTAGCAAGAAACGGTCTTCCAAGAATAATTTGTACATCATGGTTAGCTTCACATTTTAAAATAAGAAAATCTGCAGGAAAGATAAATTTGTCCAGCCTTACCAGTACATCTTTAATTTTACCTTCTGGATGGGCGTAAGATTTATCAGCTAATTGCAATGTCGCTGTGGTAGGTTTCGCTTTCTCGATTCCCAGCTTCCTGAAAATAGACAGAGGTATTAGATTTATACTTGCGCCTAGATCAAATACTGCTTTTCCTACATAATAATTTCTGATTAAACATGAGATAGTAAAACTCCTTGGGTCCTTTAACTTTGGAGGCAGCTTATTCATTAACATTACTGTGCACCCTTCAATGAGAGCAAAGGTCTCAAATTCTCCTAATCTGTGCTTTTTTAACAATATATCTTTTATGAATTTCACGTAATTGGGCATTTTCTTCAAATCTTCGACTAGCGGTATGTTAATATGAAGTTGCTTCAAAACATCCAAAAATCTTTTAAACTAAATATGCTGCTTAGAATTATGGAATTGCTGTGGAAAAGATAGAGGCAGTCATTCTTCTGGTTGCTGATATTGTTTTGCTATGATATTTTTGTTGGTAACCTGATTTGGTTTTGCCACAACATTCTTCTACTTACCCTTCTTAGATGCAATATATTTTTCAGATGGTTCTCAGATCTTTACCTGGTTGTTACTTACATTATCCTCTACTGCCGCAGCATCGTGGACAACATCACTCAACTAAGTACTGATTCTGAGGGTGATAGCTTTGTACTTCTCTATGCTTTGTACTCTTGAATTCTCGGTATCACTTGGCAATGCTCTTTGTGGCCTTGAATTTAGATCATTCACTATTTGGCCCACTTGATTTTCACGCGCTCGGAGAGATGCATCCTAACTCTGAATAACAACATCATTCTTAGCCATATATTCCTTTAACAAAACTTCAATGGAAGTAGAAGATGATACTTGACCGTATTGAGTATTTTGCCTCGGTATAGGTTGAACATAACCAGGCAGTGCACTGTTGATATTCTTTCTTGTGACATTGTTGAAATTTCTTGCACTTTGATTACCCCAACTAAAATTCGAATGCTACTTCCACCCTGAATTATAGGTGTTAGAATATGGATTGATATTTCGATTGAAATTACCCATGTAGTATACTGATGCTAGGTTTGATGGGCATTCATCAAACACGATTTTTTCGTAATAAACACTTGACAACTCTGTTGATTTCATCTTGTGGACTACAATTGGATTTTTCATGGTTTTAATCATATTAGCTAGAGAAGATACCTGGGCCGTTAACGAAGTTATTGGATCAAGCTCTATGGTTTTAGTAGCTCTCTTACCCATCCTAATTCTCGTGGTCCGATACTGATAATCATTATTGGAAATCTTTTCCAAGATCTCGTATGCTTCATTATTAGTTTTATCCAACAAAGTACCATTGGTAGACACATCAACTACAATCCTCGTATATGTATTCAACCCATTATAAAACATCTCCATTTGAGTCCAGTGCTAGAAGCCATATATCGGACATTTTCGAATCAACTTCTTAAATCGTTCCCAAGCTTCATATAGCGTATCATCCTCCATCTGCTGAAAAGATGTAATATCATTTCTCAACTTGGAATTCATAGTAGGTAGGTTATATCGTAGCAAAAATCTCTAACAATGATCATTCAATAATCCCACTATTCCCGACGACAAAGCACTTAGGTATGCTCTCACACTATTTCTTAAAGAATATGGGAATAACTTAAGTCTCAAGGCATCTTCAGGAACACCCTACTATTTGAATGAATCATATACTTCTAGAAAGAGTCTTAAATTTAATCGTGGGTCTTCAGTGGGGAGTCTACCCATTTGTTTTACGATTTGTAACATCTAAGTTAAAGTAGTTATCTTGTTAATATAGTTGTTGCTGTTATTTTTGGTACAGTTACATTGCTATGTTAAATAGTCATAGCTTTCTGTTCTATACACATTTGGAAATCAAAAGGAAATGTTCTTCTTCTTGTTATTTTGTTATCTAACATGGTACCAGAGCTAGTGTTTTCGTGGTATAAAGAGTATCGTGTTTTGTGATTTAATGGCTACTGAAGAAGTTCTAACAACTGATACTCTTCGTCATTCATCAAACACTGAGGAGGTAGTTCGTTCCCAAGATACTGATGGTCTGATTTTGCAGCAGGTTTAGTATTTTTCCAAACATGACATGATAAAACTTGGTGAGAACAACTTTCTTTTATGGAAACATCAAGTTTTATTAATTCTTGAAGGATATGAACTTGAAGTATATGTGTTAGACACTGTTAATGTTCCTGCACAATTTCTAACTAGCAATGAGGGGCAGTTGGTTGCCAATCCAGTTTTCTTGTTCATAAGAAATAGGACAAGTTTCTCGCTTCTTGGTTGTTATCTACAGTCACAGATAAGATCTTAGTGTATTTCACAATAGCCCAAAAAATTTCAAGTATTGACAAAAATCTAGTGCCAAGTCAAATGTTAAAATTTCAAGTATGCATCATTCTTTATATTCTTTAAAGAAAGTAAATCTTACTGTCAAAGAATACCTGTTCAAAGTAAAAAGTATGAGTGATAGCTTAATTGCAGCTGTAGTATGGTGACTAATCAAGAACAAGTAGTAGGGCTTTCGATGGAATATGAGTCTATTTGTGTGTTAGTATTAACAACTTCAGTGTTCCTTGATTTGTTGACAAAGATGCTTCTTGATTGCAAGGCAAGGCAGGTGGCCTTACTCACTAAAGTCCCTCTATAGGCCAATTTGGCATCTCACAAAAAATGAGATGATCAATCAAAACAAGCTGCAGATTCTAAGAGCTATTCTCACGAGTTCAAGCATGGACATAGAGGGTATGGAAGAGGTTGGTCTCGAGGCAGCTCTGGTGGTGCTGGTCGTAGTTGGTCTCGTTCTCGGCCACATTGTCAGTTATGTGGAAAAGTTAGTCATGTGGTTCAAACTTGCTATTACCGATTTGATGAGAATTTTTCTAGTACTGATCAAGGCTCCTCTATGTCAGTCAATTATCATAATTTGAATGGGCAAGCACCTCATTTCTCCTCTCTATCTAATTATTATGGCTCGTCTGTTTCTTCTCAACAACCTTATTTTCAGTCCTCTCAATGTAATCTTCGAGACTGTTCTTTTGTCAACACCGATCAGACCTGGTACCTTGACTCATGAGCAACCAATTACATTACCCGTAACATGGCCAATCTCACCAATACATCGACCTATACAGGTACAAGTAAAGTGTCTATGGGAAATGATGAATCTGTGTTTATAGCTAATGTAGAATCTTCTGCTCTATTGGCTGGTGCTAGGATTTTGTAACTCAATAATGGACTTCATGTTCCAGCTGTCTGTAAGAATTTACTATCAGTAGGACAGTCTGTAAAAGACAATGGTGCTTATTTTGAGTTTCATCATTTTCTTTGTTTTGTGAAGGATATTCAGACAAGGAGAACACTGCTAGTGGGCCACATGCATGATGGACTCTATAGATTTGATATTTCTCGAGTAGCTTTCAGGTTGATTACTAATGTGGCTACTAGGATATGAGGGTCAACACCATAGCTAATATATAACGTTAAACAAGGACCTCCTATTAAGTTGAGGCATAAACGACTGGATCATCCGTGTAATAACACACTTGGTTGAGTTTTGCATGATTGTAATATTGTTTTTAGTAATAATGAATTGCCTCACGTGTGTTCAGCTTGTCAACTAGGCAAAGCTCACAAGTTGCCTTTTGACTCTACCAAAACAATGTACACTTTACCTTTTGAGTCAGAAGTGTCAGATGTTTGGGGACCAACACACGACCGATCAAATAGTTTTCTTTACTATGTTTCTTTTGTTGACATGTATAACAGATGTACCTAGCTGTATTTCCTAAAGAATGAATATGAAGTCTGACGCTGATTTCTTCACTTTCAGAAGTTTCTTCAAATTCAATTTGGTTGTTCAATCAGAATACTTCAAAGCGACTGGGGTGGGGAGTATTGTTCTCTCTCGAATAAACTCTCTTGATTAGGAATTCAACACAGGGTCATATGTACGCATACTTCTGAGAAGAATAAAGTAGTTGAGAGGAAACATAGACATGTTGTTGACATAGGATTGACTCTTTTGGCTCAGGCATCCATTCCTCTAGAATTTTGGTCACATGTATTTTCTCATATAGTACATTTGATAAACATGTTACCTACCACTGTTCTACAAGGATGTACTCGTTATGAGAAGCTTTACAAAGTCAAATTTGTTCACTTATAAACCATAATTGATACATATTTTTACCCCATGCTTGGCATATTTATGAAAGATTTTTCCTTGGTTTTAGTGAATTTGATGCTCCTAATCCTTCAATTTCATGTTTTATACTCAGGAGAGCTTATGATAGCAAAAAGAGCGAGAAACGGGCCAAAAACGGACAAATTGGGCTTAAAACAGTATTTCACACGGCTTAGGCACTTCCACATGGGTTATCACACGGGCAGACCACACGCGTGTGTCATGCCGTGTTGACACTAATCCAAGTCAGAATTGCACATGGCCTGAGTCCCTTCATACGAGCGTGGTACACGGGCGTGTCCCTGTCGAGCCCAAGTTTAATTCTACTCAGAAAAGGACACTTTTGAGGGCTTTGAAACATTCTAAAGCCTATATAAACACCCTAAAAGAAGATTAAAGGGGACACACAGAGTAGAAAGCAGAAAATACCTAAGGACAGCCATCAGAATCATCTCAGAAGCTAGGATCTACATCAAGACTGAAGATTTCCATCCAATTTCCTAGAAGTTCTTTGGGTTTCTTTATGTTTTATTATTTTCCTTATTTTGAGATGTTTTCTATAGTTATGAGCTAAACTCCGTAAATACCTAAGGGAGATGAAACCTAAGACGACTCTTATTATCCTTTGATTTATATGATAAATACTTGTCCTTATTCTTAATTGTGAGTTTAACTCTTGTTTTAATATTCCAGGGTATTAATCCAAGTTTTGATGTGCTTATTCAGTGGAGAAAAAGTCCCTGTTTAAGATTATATCATTCATAATTAAGCGGAGTTGAATGCAATCTTAGAGATAGGACGACATAAATCTACCGGATTAGAGTCAAATCTAATAAGGGAATCCATAGATCGAGTTAATGCGACAATAGGGGTTTTAATTAGAAAGAGATTTCAATTAATCAACCTAAAGTCAGCTTTTCTTAGTCTCGAAAGAGATATTAACATAAATCAGGGATTCCTACGTAATAAGTCAAGTGAATAAATCGTTTAATTCAAAGGTAATAAGTAAAGTTTAGGTGGATTCTTTCTTGGGTATTGTTTTCTCAATCTATTTTTCCTAAAGTACTTTCCAATTTCCATCTCTGTCGTAATCTTAGTTAATTAGATAATTAGTTTAGTTTAAAAACACCCTTTAATTTTTAGGCTAGATAATAAGAAGATAGTAATTACTAGTACTTTTAGTCCTCATGGATACGATATTTTTGGTCTTACCAGAACTATACTACTGTTCGATAGGTGTGCTTGCCTTAGTCGAATTTTTAGTTAGTTTAACGACCATTATTCACTCGCACCTTTGAGTGTTTGGATGTGCTTGTTTCCTTTATTTACGATCGTTCAATCAACATAAATTTTAGTTTCAATTTAAACAGTGTGTTTTTCTTGGTTTTGCTACAAATCCAAAAAGGTTACAAGTGTCTTGATGAAGCAGGTCGTGTATTTGTTTCTCGGCATGTTGTCTTTGATGTGTATAAAGCTCCCCTTTTAGTGGGATTTTTCTTCACCATCTCGATCGGGCTCCAAAGTGCATTTGCATCAGCAGTCTCTTGTTCTTGTAGTTGTAACTCCTGCACCTCGGCATTGTAATCGTGCCTTTACTCCCTTATCAGTTTTACCACAGGTCTCTTCTATAACAAGTCCTTCTTTAGCAATAAGGGTTGTTGTGTCTGAATCTCCTACTAAGTGAAAAATTCAAATTGAAGATCTATCAGTAGTTACTGGTATTAGTGATAATGACCCTCCTCCACTTGAACCACCGCTTGCAGGTCTGACAATTCTGTTTCACCCTTACATACCAATTTGAATTTGTATCCCATGCAAACTTGGTAAAAAAATAGAATCTATAAGCCTCTTGTGTTCTCGACAGTTCTCACTGAGAAGGAGCCTGTCTCTATTGCAAAAGCATTCAAAAGTGCTGCTTGGACAGAAGCTGCAAAGAAAGAATATGATGCCTTGATCACTAATCAGATTTGGGAGCTAATGCCTTTACCTGAGGGACATAAGGCAGTAGGTTGTAAGTGGATTTTTAAAGTTAAAAGGAATGCTGTTGGCTCGATGGCTAGATTCAAAGGCAAGTTAGTGGTTAAGGGTTACCTTCAAAAAGCATGTGTTGATTTCTTGGAGACCTTTAGTCCTGTGGTTAAACCAACAACAATTAGGGTGGTTCTTGCACTAGTTGTCTCGATGGGGTGGTCTCTTAGAGAAGTGGACATAAACAATGCTTTCCTAAACGGCAACCTGCATGAAGAAATTTGCAACCAACAGGTTTTGAGCAATAAGGGAGTAACGGACAACAGCTGGTATGCAAGCTAAACAAGGCATTATACGGTCACAAGTAAGCACCTCGAGCCTGGTTCCACAAACTAAAGGAGTTCTTTGTAGCTACTAAGTTTGAGGTGTCAAAGGCTGATATTTCTCTCTTTATTCATCGTGAGGGGTCTCGGCTGCTTTATGTCATGGTGTATGTGGATGACATCATTGTGACTGGGAATGATTATCATGCGATAAATCAATTTATTAAGGAACTCGGTGATGAATTTTCTTTGAATGACTTAGGACAGCTAAGCTATTTTCTAGGCATTGAGGTTACTTACACTTCAAATGGTCTTTTCCTCAATCAGAAAATATATATTCTTGATCTACTTTACGAAGCATCTATGGACAAGTCGAATGGATCTCCCATGCCAATAGTGATTACATGCAGTTTGTCTGCTCAATTTGGAAGTCCTATTAAAGATGAATCTTTATATAGGAGTATAGGAGGTGCTCTACAATACGTTGTGATCACAAGGCCAAATATTGCCTTCTCGGTGAATAAAGTATGTCAGTTCATGCACAAACCATTGGATTCTTATTTTAAATTTGTCAAGAAGACATTGTGTTATTTGTAGAACACCTTGGATCACAGGTTACGTTTCACTCGAGCTTTGAAGCTCTTACTTGAAGGATACTCAGATGCGAGTTAGGGTTTGGATGTTGATGATCGAAGGTCCACTTCAGGGTATTGTGTATTCCTTGGAGGGAACCCAATTTCCTTGAGTCCAATGAAACAATAAGTAGTCTCGAGGTCCATAGCTGAGGTTGACTACAGAAGCCTTGCACATGTCACAATAGAAATAATTTGGATCCAAACACTGTTATCTGAATTACATGTACCAATTAAGAACAAAACCTTGGTATGGTGTGACAGTTCAACAGCTATTGCAGTTGCAGGGAATCCTATTTTACATTCCAAATTTAAACATGTAGAGTTGGATCTTTTTTTTGTTAGAGAAAGAGTTGCAGATGGTTCACTTTAGGTTGGTCATGTTCCAAGTCAAGATCAGATTGCATACATCTTTACTAAATTGTTATTAGCACGATTGTTCACCAAGTTCAGAAGTAAACTTAAAGTTCTTACCAGCAGTCATGAAGTTACAAGGAGGGAAAGAAGTCACCAAGCACGGGGAATGTTATGAGTACTCTAACGTTTACTATTTTTGATTTAGTTAGTTAAAGTAGTTTCTTGTTAATATAGTTGTTGCTGTTATTTCTGGTACAGTTACATTGCTATTTTAAAAAGTCATAGCGTTCTATTCTATACACATTCTGAAATCAAAAGTAAAGTTTCTTCTTCTTGTTATTTTGTTATGTAACAATCTTATATATATTTTTTCTTCATTACTTAGCCAACCATGCATTTGAGGGAGTATGCGTACTAGCTAGAGTGGCTGTTATAGAGAAATCTTTGGTAAGTCGTTGAGGGCTCTCTACCATTAAAAGTCTGCCTAGTAAGATAGTCTCCAATAATTGTACGTCATACCATGAAAGCTTGTGAATGTTCATGAATTGAAACAAGTGATTTTGGCACCCATGTTAAATCTTTAGGTGGGATAAAAGATAGATAAATTTAGTTGAGTGGTTGGCAACTTGAGGATACATGATAAAAATGGAACAGAAAAATATTTTGGTGATGGTGAAGGTGAAGGTCGATATTAGAGTTGGGTTAAATGCATGGTAGAGAACTGGAAAAGTAGCAGTTTGCATGTGTGTTTTCAATAGGTTGAGCCTACTCTATGAAAGCTCTCTATGCATACATGAGAATTCCCATCTCTTGGAACTATAGGACTTAGAGCTTTGCATGAATGGTCCTAAACAAGGTACTATACACAAATTATTAACGAAACATATTTCTTGAATTGCAGTTGGAAGAAGCTCATGATCGGGAGAAGGAGTTACGTCATGGAATAACCGAGTTACAGTAGAGGTAGTTCGATGTCATGTGTATGGGATTTGTTTTTTCCATCTAAAACTAAGAAAGAAAAAAAACTTACGCTTGGTGTGTGATATACATAGGCTAATTTGTGCCCAAGAAGAACTGCAAAAATATAAAACAGAGAATGCTGAGGTTAGTTTTTGGAATACTTTGCTCATCTGTTTCCACTCTTCTTACTTCAAATTATAGCTGCCAATTAACCATCAAATTCCAGGTGTAAAGAAGCTGGGATGGAAACGATATGATTCTAAGGGCCAGTTCTGCATTGCTTTTCAAAAGCACTTTTGGCTCCAAAAGCACTTCTGGAAGAAAAGCTGTGCAGAACAAGCTACTTTTGCTGAAATTTTTAACTTTTCAGAAGTGCTTTTCAAAAGCACTTCTGAAAAGGAGAAGTTAAAATTTTTAGTTTTTCCTCCCCCAAAAGCACTTTTAGTGCTTAATTACTTTTTCACCCTCCAATAACATAGTACTTCCCCTTTTTTTTTCTTGGTACTTAATTACAAATGTGTTAAAATTATTAATTAAAAATAAAAAAATATTTTTTAAAATACTAATTACAAATATTTAATAGTTATATTTAAATATTTAAAATATAGTTTATATATTCTAATTAAATTTTATAAATAATTAATATTTATTGCTTAAAAATAATTAAAATTTATATTTTATATATTAAAATATTAACAAGAAGTTATAATAATTTTTTTATATTCTTACTAAAATATAATAATATTAACTAATTTAAATATTATTTAAATGCATATTTGTTATTTGATAATAACATGTCTAAAATGGACATTTATTTCTCAAAAGTACTTTTTGACAGCAATGCTAAACACTCAAATTTTAAACCAAACTTTTCAAAAGCACTTCTCAAAAGTACTTTTCTACAACACTTTTCAAAAGTACTTTTCAAAAGTACTTTTCAAAAGTATTGCCAAACTAGCCTTAAGTACAAATATAGATTGTTTCACTTTGCATTAGTTGAAAAGAAAATTTATTTTTAAGCCCCTATATTTCAATTTCTAGATGTGACCCGCATATAAGTTGTAAATAGTAAATGTAGCTTGCTCTTCGTACTTTATTTTCCTTCAATGTGATTGTTATTTTCAGAGTTGTAAAATCATATCGGATTGGCTAATTATACTGATTTAACTAGTTTTTTTCAATATCGTACAACCTTGTAAAAAACAGTAAAAGACCATTTGAATTGGAATTTTAGATTTTAAAAAATCTGCTTGGAGCATCCTCCCCTTGCCATTATCCAAAAGGTTGCGAGGACAGGTAGAAAAGGTTTGACTTAACAAAGTAAAATGAAAAAAAGGACCTACAGTAGGACTATGTTTGTTCACCAAGGGCAATGAAACCTATGATTATAAACCATAAATTACACTGAAGCTACACCCAACGATAAAGGAGTCGAGAAGGGACCTAACTTTAGACGATTTACACAAAGAGGTCTCCTCTACAGGGACTTTGAGTCGCCGCCTCGTCATAATCTAGTTTCTTAGGGGAATAATCGACAGGAAACCTAAAAACATGACAAATACGAGGAATCCAATAAGGAGGAATCGAAGAGCATTACTTTCCCCCGCAACTTACGTATCGACTTGGTCACTTGTTAACTTCGAAAAACGACGACAATCACATTCAGATTAGAGTATTCTGATCAAACGAGGCTTCATCAACAAAACACGACCCCAAAGGAGTTGCGACATAAGGGAAGCCTCCTTCTAGGCTTGTTGCATCCTCCACGAGTAACTCTGGAAGAGAGACTTCATCATGAGTGGTATGCATAGAGTCAAGTCGAAGGGATCATATCAAGCGATGTTGTTGAAACCATGACGTTCAATTCCTCTATGGTGGCGATGACCTCTTCTCGACTGCTCCCATTGCTAACATAAGAGTGAGCAAAATTTAATTCGATTTGAAAAAATCGATTTTTTTTTAAATTTCGAGTTAATCGAATTAAGTTATTCGAGTTATTCGAATTATTCGAATTATTCGAGTAAACTTGAATAAGAAATTTCGGATTTCGAGTTCGAGTCGAGTTGAATTTTTACAATTCGAATAACTCGAATAATTTGAATAACAGATTAGTATAAATACCGTTTTAATCCCTAACAATTTTGAAAATGAGCAAATTGATCTCTCTTAACAGAAATTACAAAAAAATCAAAGTAACTTTCAAAATTTGAAAATAATTTTTAAAATTTAAAATATTTATAAAAAATTCTAAAATTTATATTTTTTAAAAAAATTATAAAATTTTTAAAAAAATCTAAAAAATATATCAAAAATTTAAAAATTAAAAAAAATAATTTTGGAATCTAAATAAGTGATTAATGATTCAAATTTATTATACGAAAATATCTTATTTTTTAGTATTTTTCTTTAAAAAAGCTTTCAAATATATTTTGTTTCAAATTTATTGTTCTAACATGGAAATAGCTATATTGTACAAGATTTTAATTTAACATTATTACTTTTTCTAATTTAACTCGAACGATTTCACTCGATTTGATCGAACGCTCACCCCTAATTCGAGCTATCCAAAAATCCAAATAAGAAAAGATAAAGCTACGTCGTTTTGATAAATGTTTTCCTTTTTTAAAGTTAAAAGTAAAAAATATCAAGTTGCAAAACTATGCTATTTTGATAAATGTTTACTCATTAGTCTTATTTTTCTTCCCGAATCGCCCCGCTCTCCTTTTCTCCTTTATTCAAAATTAATCTAAAAGCTTGTACTTCATCTACTAGTAAAATAATCGGTCCATGTAAACAGAACATTGAGTATAAATAATAAGATTTGTGAATTCAACTCGACTCAACTCGAAATTTTTTGACTTGATTTGAAATAAATTCAAATTGAGTTCGGTTGCTAAAATAAGATTCGTAAACTCAACTAACTCGAATTTTTTTTATTCAATTTGACTTGACTCGATCGAATACTCACCCCTAGCTAGAAGAAGACATGGTGATGTTGATTTATGATATGAGATTTGAAAAGAATGAGACGTTGCATATGACATTAGAAGCCAAAAAGAGCCCATAGGCAAAAACAATAAACGCCAAGTACCAAAAAAGGGGAACATTGAGTGTAACGCCCCCACGCCCGAAACCGTCACCGGAGTCAAGCTTGAGGTGTTACTAAACTTATCTTACCTTTTAAACAACTCTAAACCACTTATTTTAATTTTCGGAATAAACTGTTTTTCCGCATCATAGCTGCTTAAAAATTCATTTCTCGAGTTTCAAAACTCGAAATTAAGATCTGTAAATTTTTCCTGAAACTAGACTCATATATCTATCTACTAACTTTTTTTTAGAATTTTTGACTTAGCCAATTAGTACAGTTTATTAGTTAAAGTTACCCCTGTTTCAGAATTCGACTTCACTAACCTCTACTTACTACGAACCACTTTTCTCCCTATAAAAAATTAATATAACTGTACCGTTTCTTTCTATTAAAACTAGATTCAATAAGGATTCTAACCATATAAATTAAACCACCTAATTATTTTTTTACAATTTATGGTGAATTTCCAAAGTTGAAACAGGGGATCTAGAATTTTTTCTGACCCTATTTCACTAAAACTCAGATATCTCATAAAATATAATACCTTCACCTGTTTTGCTTATTGCATAAGAAAATAGACATAATAAGCTTTAATTTCATATATTATTCACCATCAGACCATGTCTCTACGATTTTTAGTGATTTTTCAAAATCACATTATTTCTGATACTTGAATCTGTTTTTAAGTTACTTTCACATTTTTCTTAGTTTTCATGTGATAGTTACTACTTATTCATACATACAATTAAACATGTATATCATCAGCCATTCTATTGGCTAATCACTAGCAAGTATTTACACATCATTCATTGATCATATCATATCAAAAGAAACCAAGTTCCTATACATGCCATACACAAAACTAAACGTCTAACTATACCAATGTGATTCCTTCGATAGTGTGATCGGGTCTCCGACGTTTCCTTCGATCCCCGAGTGGCTTGATAAAAACTATAAGAAAAAGAAAATAAAGAGAGTAAGCACTAGGCTTAGTAAGCTTACAAGCAAATAAATTACAACATTCAACATAATGAATAATTATACATAATGTCACCTAGCCTCATAAACTTTCTTTACTTCTCATTTTCTACCTTCTTCTTTACTTACTTACCTTCTTTCTTACCTGACCTTTCACTATTCATAAATATAATCTACCTTCCCTTTTGCTGATAATTCACTGTAATTTAACGTGTACAATGACCCATTGAACCACTCGGAATACTAAGGATACTGGGGTCGTTCCTGTCTATCAATATCCTGCCAATGCCATGTCTTCGACATGGACTTACATGAATTATTCCTGTCTCCAATGCCATATATATATCTAATATGGGCTTACATGGCTCATTCCTGTCTCCAAAGCCATATATCTGATATGGACTTACATGGCTCATTTCTGTCCTGTCCTGTCCTGTCAACCCCAATATCCTAACATTCCTAAGGTTCAAACGGGGCTTCCTAATGCTTTTTCTCTGTCACTTTGCCTTTAATTCGACTTTAAATATTCTCATAAAATAAGTATATAAATGCTGGAAATTGATGACAATAATGTAAAATAAAAGAATATTGCATTTATTTACTGTAAACTTACCTCGTATGCAAAAATAGCTACTTTTACCATTTCGTCCACAACTTGGTATTTTCTCCATTTTAGTCCGAATTTCAGTTTTCCTTGCTCTATCATTTAAAATATAGTCTAATTAGGACTCACATTATTCAAATTGACCCAAAATCATATTTTGGCAAAATTACGCTTTGCCCCTAAACTTTTGCATATTTACACTTTTGCCCCAAAGCTCGTAAATTAAAATTCAGCCTATTTTCTTATGTTTCATGACATGCTGGTAATTTTTCCCTTCTATGGCAGCATCAAATTCATACTCTAACATGCACTTATGACTATTAGGTATTTTTACCAATTAAGTCCTTTTACTCGTTTTTGCTTAAAACCGAGTAGTACAAGTTGTCTAACATAATTTAAAACCTCATATTCTATCATAAAACACCAAAATACACAAATTTCACCAATGGGTATTTTTCCAAATATGAACTCTAGGTTGACTTATTACTAGCATAAGCTTTATCGAGCTACCGGGACTCCGAAAACGTAAAGAACATTAAAAACGAGGCTTGGAATCACTTACCATGGAGCTTGAAAGCTTGAAACAAACCCTAGCTATGGAGAACCCTTGAAATTTCGTCCTAATGGAGAAGATGGACAAAAATTGGCTTTTAATTTTGTTTTTAATTCATTTTAATAACTAAATGACCAAAATGCCCTTACTACTAAACTTTCAAAAATTCCTTCCATGTCCTAATTTTGTCCATGAACTTAAAATTGGTAAAATTACTCTTTAAGGACCTCTAATTAATAATCTAATTCAATTTTATGCAAAATACTTCTAGAACACAAGTTTTGCAATTTATTCAATTTAGTCCCTAATTTCAAATTAAGTACTTTATGCATAGAATTTCTTCACGAACTTTTCACACAATCATGCAAACATATCATAGACCTCAAAATAATAATAAAATAAATTTTTCTACCTCGAATTTATGGTTTCACAACCACTGTTCCGTTTAGGCCCTATTTCGGGATGTTACATTTCTCCCCCCTTTAGGGATTTTCGTCCTCGAAAATCTTACCTGTGAAGAGATTTGGGTACTATTTTTGCATAGCCTCTTCGAGTTCCCATGTAGCCTCGTCTACCCCATGTAGTCTGACTATCTCTGAAATATACAACTCGGCCAACTTGTCAAGTGAAAAATCCATACTGAATCGGGATAAAATGAGCCGACTTCGTTAACTTATCAATCACAACCCATACTGCATCTTTCTTTCTCGATGTAAATGGTAATCCTGTCACAAAATCTATAGTAACTCGATCCCATTTCCACTCAGGGACTAGCACAGGCTGCAATAAACCTAAAGGTACCTGATGTTCGGCCTTTACCTGCTGACAGATCAAGCATCTAGAAACAAACTCTGAAATGTCCCTTTTCATTCCTACCCACCAGTACATTTCTTCAAATCATTATACATCTTTGTACTACTGGATGAATAGACAAAAACTACTATGTGCTTCTGTAAGATCTTTCGAATAAGCTCATCATTCTTCTGGTACACATACAGGTGATAATCGATCACTAGCTCATAATCTTTAATCAACTCTAGCCATCTTATT
This sequence comes from Gossypium anomalum, assembly GCA_025698475.1. Taxonomy (NCBI): domain Eukaryota; kingdom Viridiplantae; phylum Streptophyta; class Magnoliopsida; order Malvales; family Malvaceae; genus Gossypium; species Gossypium anomalum. Next base: position 82,186,749 of record CM046961.1, read on the forward strand.
TGCTTCAATTTCAAACTTTTGTGATCGGTGAATATGTGGCACTTCTCACGTGCAAATGATGTCTCCAAATCTTCAACGCAAAAATAATGGCGCTAGCTCTAAATCATGTATCGGATAGTTCTTCTCATGTGGCTTTTAGTGTCTAAAGGCATAAGCAATTACCTTCCCTTCCTGCATAAGTACACAACCAAGTCCATTCATAGACGCATCACTGTAAATCACAAACTTCTTACTGGTTACGGTTGTACTAAAGCAGGAGCTTTAGTCAATAATGCTTTTAACTTGTCAAAACTCTGTTCACACTTCTCGGTCCATTCAAACTTGATATCCTTTCGCAGCAATTTTATCGATTGGGGTAGCTATCATGGAAAATCCCTCTACAAATCGCCTATAATATCCAAGCAAGACCAAGAAAACTTCTAACCGATACATTTCTAGGAGGCTTCCAATTAACAATGGCTGAAATCTTGCTCGAATCAACCTTAATACCTTCACTGAAACAATATGTCCAAGAAAACCAACTTCGTGAACTGTAATTCACTTTTTATGAACTTGGCATACTGGCGATTATCTCTCAGAATATGTAAAACTGTTCTCAAATGCTCTGCATGCTCAGTCTCATCATGAGAATAAATCAAGATATCATCAATGAACACAACTACAAACTTATCCAAGTACGGTCTAAAAATTCAGTTCATTAAGTCCATGAAAATGGCAGGAGCATTAGTCAAGTCAAATGGCATCACAAGGAACTCATAATGACCATACCTAGTCCGGAAAGCAGTCTTCAGGACATCTAACTCTTTAACTCGCAACTGATAGTATCCGGATCTCAAATCTATCTTGGAGAACACAGTAGCTCCCTTCAATTGATCAAACAGATCATCAATTCTAGGCAATGGATACTTGTTCTTTATCTGTTACCTTGTTAAGTTCTTGATAATTTATGCACAATCTCATCGATTCGTCATATTACCTTGTTTCAATTCCAGAATTCCTTTCTCTTCGGTCAATAAACCCGATCGATGTACTTTTACGAAATTCCTCTGAAAGAAATTCCAAGTGATCCTCTCCTTTGGTACAAGCGATACAAGTGTCTTCCACCAGTAGTAGGTTGAGTCTCTAAGAAGTGATACTACACATTTCATACATTCCTCGGGTGTACAAGATAATTCATCAAAGACTCGATAGTATTTTCTAACCAAAATTTTGCTCTTTCTCGCATCATCATCTTTTGTTGCTCGGAACTCTTACGCCCCTTGTTTTCGATTCTATCAACTGGTGGCTTTTCTCTTATCATTGTACTGTGATTGGGAAGCTTGAGCTACATGGGTAGCCCGAGAGTCATGAGGGGTGGAGGTCTAACTACCGGATTCGCATGCGAACGAACTCGGCAAACCAATTATTCAAAGCTTGGAAGAGAGCTTCTTGAGTCACTCCTCCCCGATTAATCATTCATGGCCTATTCTCGGATGGCGCTACCCATTCTGCGGAGAGCAGCGCATTACTTTCTACATCATCATCACGGCTCGCTCGGGATCCATTACAATAAAACAAAATATTTAAAAATCGTCGTGAGTCGTCACACTATCAAAATACAGGTATGGCATGTATAGCTAGACATTTACTCACACTAAGCTCATTCGAGAACCGACTAAACCTACTCGATACCAATAAATGTAACGCCCCACGCCAGAAACCGTCACCGGAGTCAAGCTTGAGGTGTTACTAAACTTATCTTACCTTTTAAACAACTCTAAACCACTTATTTTAATTTTCGGAATAAACTGTTTTTCTGCATCATAGCTGCTTAAAAATTCATTTCTCGAGTTTCAAAACTCGAAATTAAGATCTGTAAATTTTTCCTAAAACTAGACTCATATATCTATCTACTAACTTTTTTTTAGAATTTTTGACTTAGCCAATTAGTACAGTTTATTAGTTAAAGTTACCCCTATTTCAGAATTCGATTGCACTGACCTCTACTTACTACGAACCACTTTTCTCCCTATAAAAAATTAATATAACTGTACCGTTTCTTTATATTAAAACTAGATTCAATAAGGGTTCTAACCATATAAATTAAACCACCTAATTATTTTTTTACAATTTATGGTGAATTTCCAAAGTTAAAACAGGGGATCTAGAATTTTCTCTGAACCTGTTTCACTAAAACTCAGATATCTCATAAAATATAATACCTTCACCTGTTTTGCTTATTGCATAAGAAAATAGACATAATAAGATTTAATTTCATATATTATTCACCATCAGACCATGTCTCTACGATTTTTAGTGATTTTTCAAAATCACATTATTTCTGATACTTGAATCTGTTTTTAAGTTACTTTCACATTTTTCTTAGTTTTCATGTGATAGTTACTACTTATTCATACATACAATTAAACATGTATATCATCAGCCATTCTATTAGCTAATCACTAGCAAGTATTTACACATCATTCATTGATCATATCATATCAAAAGAAACCAAGTTCCTATACATGCCATACACAAAACTAAACGTCTAACTATACCAATGTGATTCCTTCGATAGTGTGATCGGGTCTCCGACGTTTCCTTCGATCCCCGAGTGGCTTGATAAAAACTATAAGAAAAAGAAAATAAAGAGAGTAAGCACTAGGCTTAGTAAGCTTACAAGCAAATAAATTACAACATTCAACATAATGAATAATTATACATAATGTCACCTAGCCTCATAAACTTTCTTTACTTCTCATTTTCTACCTTCTTCTTTACTTACTTACCTTCTTTCTTACCTGACCTTTCACTATTCATAAATATAATCTACCTTCCCTTTTGCTGATAATTCACTGTAATTTAACGTGTACAATGACCCATTGAACCACTCGGAATACTAAGGAGGATACCGGGTCGTTCTGTCTATCAATATCCTGCCAATGCCATGTCTTCGACATGGACTTACATGAATTATTCCTGTCTCCAATGCCATATATATATATCTAATATGGGCTTACATGGCTCATTCCTGTCTCCAAAGCCATATATCTGATATGGACTTACATGGCTCATTTCCTGTCTGTCTGTCTGTCCCTCAACCCCAATATCCTAACATTCCTAAGGTTCAAGCGGGGCTTCCTAATGCTTTTTCTCTGTCACTTTGCCTTTAATTCGACTTTAAATATTCTCATAAAATAAGTATATAAATGCTGGAAATTGATGACAATAATGTAAAATAAAAGAATATTGCATTTATTTACTGTAAACTTACCTCGTATGCAAAAATAGCTACTTTTACCATTTCGTCCACAACTTGGTATTTTCTCCATTTTAGCCCGAATTTCAGTTTTCCTTGCTCTATCATTTAAAATATAGTCTAATTAGGACTCACATTATTCAAATTGACCCAAAATCATATTTTGGCAAAATTACAGTTTTGCCCCTAAACTTTTGCATATTTACACTTTTGCCCCAAAGCTCGTAAATTAAAATTCAGCCTATTTTCTTATGTTTCATGACATGCTGGTAATTTTTCCCTTCTATGGCAGCATCAAATTCATACTCTAACATGCACTTATGACTATTAGGTATTTTTACCAATTAAGTCCTTTTACTCGTTTTTGCTTAAAACCGAGTAGTACAAGTTGTCTAACATAATTTAAAACCTCATATTCTATCATAAAACACCAAAATACACAAATTTTACCTATGGGTATTTTTCCAAATATGAACTCTAGGTTGACTTATTACTAGCATAAGCTTTATCGAGCTACCGGGACTCCGAAAACGTAAAGAACATTAAAAACGAGGCTTGGAATCACTTACCATGGAGCTTGAAAGCTTGAAACAAACCCTAGCTATGGAGAACCCTTGAAATTTCGTCCTAATGAAGAAGATGGACAAAAATTGGCTTTTAATTTTGTTTTTAATTCATTTTAATAACTAAATGACCAAAATGCCCTTACTACTAAACTTTCAAAAATTCCTTCCATGTCCTAATTTTGTCCATGAACTTAAAATTGGTAAAATTACTCTTTAAGGACCTCTAATTAATAATCTAATTCAATTTTATGCAAAATACTTCTAGAACACAAGTTTTGCAATTTATTCAATTTAGTCCCTAATTTCAAATTAAGTACTTTATGCATAGAATTTCTTCACGAACTTTTCACACAATCATGCAAACATATCATAGACCTCAAAATAATAATAAAATAAATTTTTCTACCTCGAATTTGTGGTTTCGCAACCACTGTTCCGTTTAGGCCCTAGTTCGGGATGTTACATTGAGAACAAGTAAAAAACACCAAGAAGCAATGATTTGCATAATAAGGAGATCACAAGAGCCCACAAGATACGAACCGTGGAGGTTATAATGATAATTTATAAGTGTTGGAGTATGACCAATGCCTAACCATAAGATGATTGTAACATGTTTATTTATTTTGTTTATTGAGAATGGCATTGTCATTATTATTTTTAGTTTTATTTGTGTATTAAATAAGCCGGTTAATAATAGAATCGTGATAATAATATGATTATTCTTAAACTGTCATTAGTCAAGAATTATTGAGAGTTGGATAATAATAATATGTTGAGACTAATGTATGGTTTATTAATGACAAGATATTATCGTAGATATGAGACATCAAGTCAACACATGGGTACACATTAACAAAATAGTGTGTACTATGGAATGCTTCTTGGATTAATATGTAATAGTCACAACAATTCTTATAGTGATAATGGTGTATATAGTCCTTAGACTTGAGGTTATTGTAGTTCCAACATTGGGAGTTTATATATTTGATACAGTTAAATGTCTTCTCTAACTGCTAACGGAATATGAGTGATCAAAATAGAATTTGCATCTTCTAAATAATAAGAGCGATGTCTTGGCCCCCTGATCAACAAAGACTAGAAATGTATGTTTGTGTTCAAATGAGTTGATATGAGATATTCGACTATACGAGTGTGATTGTTCTATGACTTGTGTTCAATTTGAATATCAAGAACAAAGGGATATATTGTACAATAACATTATTGCAAAAAGGTTTGTTAGACAATGACTTCCTTCAACTTGAGTAGAAGTGATGCATTGTTAGATATCACTCACTATTTGTAATATTAGAAGTGTTTTATTATTACTGCCAAGATTACAGTATCCTACAGTGATTGGAACGATTGAACTCCAAAACAATTTGAGATTATATTTAACCTTGAATTAATGTTCATATAATTAATTTAAATTTTTTTGGTGTAAAAAAATTAAATTAAATAAAAACAAAAACCTAAATCTATATTTTATTCACCAACTCAAGAATCTTTCCCTACAAACAAAGCAATTGCTTTCTCTTTCTCTAGAATGAGAAGTTGAATTGCGAGAAAAATATATCGTAGTCCTCATCAACTATAACAATATTTTGTCATAATAATTAAATTTTTATTAGAATTAAATTTTTATATTTTATTTTAATTATTTATAACAATTTTTCATTTATAACAACAATAACAATCATAGTTATAAAATATATTCTTCATTAAATTAATTATTTATAACAACATATTGTAATTTTTAAAAGTAAAATTAAAAATCTTATCACATGCATACCACTAATTTAGAATACAAATTTGTGTTTAATAATAATATACAATAAAAAAATGAAATATATAGTTTGAAACTAATTAATAATAACACATGAAATATGTTATAAATAGTTACCCTACTCTATAACATATTTCATGTGTTAAAATTACAATCAATTAAACCTTTTGACTGTTAAAATTATCCGTCAATTGTTAAAGGGTAGGGCAACTATTTTTTTTGCCACGTGAAAAGAGTTGTATTTTATATTCAAAATTATTAAAAGAATCATTAAAATTATAGAAATCATAAAAATCATAAAATTATTAATTTTAAAAATTATAAAACATTAAAGTACAAAAATATAAAAATATAGAAATATAGAAAATTATAAAAAAATATATAAAATATAAAGAAATTGCATACAAATATTAAAAATTGTTAACATAATAAATTTTTTAAAAATTTTATATAAATTATGAAAAAGTGGTAAAAATTATGCAAAATGTTTAAAATATTTAAAAAAATATATAGAAAAGTTCAAGAAATTATAAAAAAAATAGAAAATTGAAAAAAAAGTCATTACAAGTTATTCAAAAAAATATAAAATTACAAATAATATAAAATTACAATATAAATATAAATAAAATACAAAATAAAATGCAAGTATGTTTGCACTATTTTATACACACAACCTCAATTGTGACTTGCCCTCTCAACCCATTTCCCCACCTTAGTTTACATCTAAAAACACTCTCTTATCATCAACTATGGATAAAAGGATGCAAGGTTTAGGGAAGTTTGCGGTGGATGAGCACAACATATGACTTGAGGGATCAAATAAATATTTTATAATTTTTAATAGGTGTTGTAGTGTTAACGATTATTAGTGTGCAAATGGAAAAATTTAGCTTTTTAAATATATTTTATAAATTTTAAAATATAAAAAATATTAAAATCATACTACATCCTTAAACACAACCAAATTGCACATGAGTGCATCCATCCAAACACAACCAAAGAGCACCAAAATGCAAAGCCTGAAGGCATCAGATACTAGATATGGATGTAAGGCCCAAAGACAATTGAAAGTGCACTTAATAGGTTTAAATCTTGAAGGCATTAGAACTCCAAATAGAACTCCATACCTAATAGAAATCTATATTTCATCTCTATTGACATGTCAATCGTATCCTAACTATTTCACTAACTTTACTAGTAAGATCACAAAAGAAAAAAAAAATATATCAATTAAATGGTTCACTAATCATAAGACATTTCACGTATTTGCATATTTCAAAATAATTTCATATCTTTTATCGCACGTTGGATTCTATATAACACATCACATTTTTTGTTCTAAGGGCACCCAATTATCAATAGTTAGTATAACTACACAAATCTTGCATATTTTCTCATTGACCTATTCAAATGCTTATTAGGTGACCAAGTCACCATGTCTTTCACTTTATTAAGGAACTTGATAACTTTTTGTTTATCATGGGTGATGGTAAACATTTTCCATAATTTATTCCTATCACTTCAGGCATATTTTTTCTAAAAAAAAATTATCCTTTCATACTTAACCAATTCATCATTTCATAGCATATTAACACCATTTTCACATTAGTTTCATATTTCATAACTTTCCTCAAATATCCAAATTTCATGGCCCTCAAAATTTCATAATATAATATTAGTTAACAAGATATACCATAACCAAACATTTTTATCATAACATACCAACTACTTGCGTCACAGGTCGTGGTTCAAAACTCGTTAAAAAGCGCAAAGAGCACCCCATAGAGTCTACATATTAGATGGGAGCTCATTTGACCCACTCGAACTAGCCCGATTTGAAGAACAAGTGATGAAACCCATCAACTTGAAACCTTGGTGGCCTAGCGAGGCAATTATGAGAAATTAGGGTTACCTTGGTAAATAAGGGAAAGTAATCTTAGAAGATATGTAATCTAATAAGATTTGATTTTGTAATATGGGAGATTATGTAATCTAGGAGATTTTGTAAACCCTTTAATTGTAGATATACTTCGATCTCATCCGTTGATGTAATTCGATCTATACCGTCAGTTTTGGGGGAGCTCAACTATAAATAGAAAGCCTCCCCCTTAATTGTAATCACCCATTTTATCTGTTATTTTTTGAGTGAAAGAATAAATTGAGAGCATTTACTAAAACACCTTGTCTGCATTGCTTTTCCATGGCTATTCTACTCTTTCGGTCTTCTTTTGCCTTTGAGATTACTTCCTCTATATTTTGGTGCCTTAGAGGAATTCTGCGAGAATCCTCCCTTTACGAGAGTTAGGCCGACTTAGGCACATTTGAAGCGAAGGAATCACTTAAGGCTGCACGGTTTGCTTTCATGGATTTTCATCTCTAGTACAAATTTTCCTTTCATAAAAATTCTTTATCTCACCCATATTTTAACTTTCTCACCAGTTCACTGTATTTGATCCTAAAATAGTGCAATGTGTCTTATAAAAAATTTTGAGGTGTTACATCAAGTCATGATCACTCGTATTCTAATACACATAATTCTTTTAACCATTTATCATGCTAATTATCAAATATCATAACTATATTATTAAAGGGAAGCTAACAAATCAAAGGGTAATTACCTCTTGGATGAACTTAAACTCAAAACTAAGCTTTCTAACACTTGAATCCTTTTTACTCAGGCTTGGAAGCTCACTTGCCATTGTAATAGCCCAAATTTGACCGGGCTAAAAACCAAGATTAAAAATAACAAATGTTTATTTATTTAAAAAGTCCTTTTACAAAGCTCAAGTCTAAATAGCCCAAACTTATCGGACCCATTACCTCGTTAGTCCTAACCCGTTAATTACAGACCAAGACTCAATTAAAAAGGGGCCCAATTGACCCAAACTCTTAGAGGCCCAAAACCTAAAATCATCAGCTAGGGTTTCTAACCCTAGTTCTCTCCCTATAGTGCCGCAACGGCTTCTAGAAGCTTCGGGGAGCGTCGGTTCAACTCCTCAGATCAAGGCCATCAATGCACAATGACGCGCCATCAATGCGTTCGCGACCGTCTAGCACCATGATCTCAGGCCTCCCCTCTGGCCTTGTTACCACCGTTAACGCCAAGATCGTCGGGGTACCTGCAAAATGGAAAAGGAAACACAGCAGATGCGAACAAATAAAGCAAGAAGCTAAAACAAAGGAATCTCAGCAGATCATGGTCAAAGATACAGTAGACAGAAATCAGAGATTTCTTTCCTTATGTAACAAATCAGTGGCTATAAAAAGCCCCTTTGTAACCCTTGTAACAGGACAGATACAGAAATAAAAAAATGAATACAAACAGTTTCAAAAGTGATAACCGAGTGACTTGTTCTTTATTTTTTTAGCGCATATATATGAACTGTTTAGCAAAATACTAAGGGTATTTAAAAAGGAGAAGAACTACCTATTTTGGATCTGAAAAGACGAGGGTTTTTTAAACCCTCCGATCTCCATATACGGTGGCCTTTAGGGCGGCGCATGGGCGCATGGGCCGGAGTGTGGCCTACGAAGGCCAGAGCCCGGAGCTCCCTTCTTCACTCTCTTTCAGAGAGAATTTTTTAGTTTTTTAAAAAAAAATCGAGGTTCAAATGAATTTTAAGCTGGGAAGGTAGCTTATATAGCTTGAACGAAACGGCGACCTTTTGTGACCCCCAGGATCTGCGTGTTGACCCGATTACCCGGGGAGGATCCGCGCATTTTTAAAATTGGGTTAATTTCCCAATCGGTCCTTCTACCCCTTTCATATTTACAATTAAATTTTATTTTATTTATGATTTGGCCCTATTATTTTATTTTAGTTTTAATTTGGTCCTGACAGTTGTTAAATTATATTTCGGGAAGCGTGGCGTTTTGGGAATAGGGCAATTTGCCCAGATGAGTCCCTCTAATTTTCTGTAGCGTTTTAAATGGGGCCTTAATCCAGTTTTGTTTCTTTGAAATTCGCCCTGTCATTTTGCTGAATTTTAAATTTAGTCCTATATTTATTCTATATATATATATTTATATATATTGATATTTATTTTTTTCCTTATTGTTTATATTATATACTATAAGATAATTTATTGTATATATAAATTATTATTCTTCATATTATCTAATATTTTTCAAATTATTTTACATCATTATTTTTTATATATATTATTATTATATTTTTACTTGTATTATATGTTAATTATTTATACATATCATTTTTTCATATAAGCTTTCATTATTCTATATTATATCTATTACATTTCTTGTTTCCTATATATATTTAAAGAATATTTTATTTTATAACATCTATATATTTTCATTTTTATTCTATATTACTTATTATTTTTATGTATATCATATAATACCTATTACATTATTTATATTATTCATTATATTATTTAAATTCTCAAAATTGTTAAATTAAATTATTATTATTTTACTCATATTATATATCAAACTATTAATTATTTATTATGTATTATTTTATTGTAAATGATATTTTTATATTCTTTTACATACTTCTATTTATATATATTTTAAAACCCAATATATTTTACATATAATTATTATAAATATTTTGTTATTATATTTATATATTATATAGCAAATACTATTTTAAAATTATTTTTTAGGTCTTTACTTGTGTTATATATATTTTGTTAATAATAATTCATTTCATTTTATTTTATTTTGTATATACCATGTGTTAAATGTGATTTTATCTATTATTTGATATTACATTTCATGAACATGTACATTGATATTATATTACTCTTTTTGGTATATCATGCATTATTTAATTATTACTTTGCATGTTTGTATGTTTATTTATTCTTAATACATGCTATATACATCTTTGTATGCATATCGTTAATACATGCTATATATGTATTATTTTTATATGTATGTTTCTAATGCACGATCTTTATATTGTTACCATTACTTTGTTTAAATGATGTATTATTTACCTACTACAATAATATGTTATTATGTATGATTTATAATGCAATATAATTCCCCACACATCACTTTTAAAAAAGGGGGCACCAAAGTTTTCAAAAATACAAAAAGGCAATGCTTGATGTTTGGAAACTTCTAGAAAGTAGTGCCCTAACTTATTGGGTTGCGGCTCTTCTCGTTGAGTTCGAATAATCAAGTACCCTTCTAAGTTTTTAAAGGTTTTCAAAATGTAAGCGACTGTCTTGGAATTTTAAAGCAATATGTCCTAACTTACTGGATGTGGCGTTTTGTTGTTTCGAGATAGGGATTTTCAAAAGGCTAACTCAGTATCAATATTTTGGTACGAGTGAACTCCAATTTTCAAAATCAAAAATATTTCAAAGAGGATTGCATCTTAAAATTTCTAAATTCCGACCTTAAAGACATTTGATAATCAATTTGGTACCAATTTTTTGGCGTTACGAGGGTGCTAACCTTTCCTCGTATGTAACCGACTCTCGAACCCGTTCTTTTGATTTCGTAGACCAAAACCGATGATTTTAAAACAAAAATGTTTTAAGGGTGACCCAATCACACCTAAAAAGATTGGTGGCGACTCCCGTTTTCGTTTTTAAAGTCGATTCTCATTTTCAAAAATTTGATTTAAAAATGGTCTCGACAGCTTGGCGACTCCACTGGGGAATCAATAAGAGAGTCAAGCCGTGTAATTGATTATCAAGTGTTTTTAAATATCAGAAATTCTAAATTTTAAAATTTAATCCTCTTTACATTACATGTGTTTGTTTTATTGCATGTGTTGCTATATTCTAATACACATTGCATTTGCATGACCGTTGTGGTCACACCCTTAAGTGGGAGTGAGAAGCTACGCCTTCGTGAGGTTTTCACCTTCATGCAGGATAGTGGATCACTTTCGGGATACATCCGTACCTATGGTTTCGTGAGATTTTCCTCTCCGTGTAGCCATAGGGAAATGTATTCCCCTGAACTAAACTCGATTCAAATGAGCCTATAATGGGTGAGGATCGAGGAATCTGCTGGTTCAGGTACTTCAAACTTTAGAACCAACCTCATATAGAAAAACCGTAAGAGCCCAACTTAGATAGAGTTAAACTTTATATATTACCCTTATAAATTTATTGTTTGGATTTGTTGATATCATGTGATACTGACTATTTCTTTTCTTTTGTGCATGTCATTTTGCATTTACAAAAGGTATCGATTCACGGTCAGTTTCTAAGTTAGAAAGTTTTGTTATAGAGAACGGACTTCTTGATAGAGTGGAGGGCAACGCCAACGTCCATAGATGGTCTGAGCAAACTCAATTAGAAAAAGGAGATAGTATAGCTGTGGGATATATGTCGGAGCTGTCGGAGTACACTCGCAGCAGTGTCACATAGAATAATCTCCAAGAGCTTAAGGGGATTTGGGATCAGTGGGGCAACGAGACCAAACAGTTATTCTACGGTAATTACGGAGACTTGCCTTACTTGCTCGATGTTCAAGTAGATGAGCACTTGTTCCGAGCCTTCGCTCAGTTTTGGAACCCAGCGTACAGTTGTTTCACTTTTGGGGAGGTAGACTTGGTGCCTACTGTAGAGGAGTACACTGCCTTGCTACGTTGTCCCAGGTCTCAGGTTGATAGGATCTATTCTTGAGCTGCTAATGTCCCTACCTTTTGGAAAAAATTGATGACTATTACAGGGATGAGCGAGCAGTGGATCACTGCCAGAATTAAAGAGAAGGGTGAGTGCAAGTGCATTTCATGGGACACTTTGAAGGGTGCGATTTTGACACACCCGATGAAACAAAGAAGGTAGATGTTTTCGCCTTAAGTTTTTGTATGGATTGATGGTGTTCCCTAGGGCTTTGGGATATGTGGATGAGGCAACCACGGATCTTTTCCATCGACTCAAGAAGAGGGTCATACATCCCTGCGATTTTGGTGGAGACATTCAGGTCCTTAGGCACATGTAAGAAGGCTGGTGCAAGCAGGTTTGTTGGTTGTGCCCAATTACTTCTAGCTTGGTTCTATAGCCATTTTTGATTGATAGATAGGGTCATTTGTCGGGTTTTCTTCGAGGATTATTCGCCGCTGAAGGACATAGTCGCTTCAACTAGGAGAGTTGATGTTCTAGAGGAGAATTGGATAGCACTACTTCAGAATCTTCAGTCGAAAGATGTTGAGTGGAGAGCTCCATGGATGATTCTTGGTGAGATTCTTTACCGATGCGGCAGTTTCGATTGGGTCCCTCTATTGGGAATTTGGGGTGCCATTGGTTATGCCCCATTGCTTGTGTTGAGGCAATTCGATTTGAGGCAGTTTGTGCTGGCAACTCATGGGCTGGCTCAAAGTGAGTTCGTATATAGAGGAGCTGATTACAAGAAAAGGGTCTGTGAGATCTCTAGTGCTTAGAACAAGACGTGTCGGTTGAAAGGAGTAGCTATTAGCCCTGCTACGACTCCAGAGTATGTTGAATGGAAAGGTAGAAGGATCAATGATCATATCCCTGAGCCAAGCGTGGAAGGAGCTCGACCGATGGAGGAATATTTGTAAGTGATGCCCTCGGAGTTGGAAATTATGAAGCAAGAATTTGAGAGGAAAAATTTGAAGCTTGAGAAAACGATAGCAAAGCTCGAAGAAGAAAAGATGTACTTGAGTTTAGACGTAAATGTCCAGAAGATGGAGGTCGAAAAAGAAAGAAAAGAAAAGAGGAAAATCGAGGAGGATAGAGATGATTTGAAGGAGCACTACAAAAAGGCACAGGTATCCTCAAGGAGAGCAAGAATAGGAGGGTCCTCAGATCAGTTGCAGAAAGAAGTCCAGAAAGGAAAGGTTAGAGCTGAATATTGGGAGAAGAAGTTCCAGGAGATGCAGTCGCAGAATTTGGCATTAGAGGAAGAGAATAAAGGGCTGAAGTCCAAAGTAACTGAGCTAGGAAAAACCCTTCATTGGCATCGTAGCCATAATTCTACGGTCGAGTTAAAAGAGCTAAAGAGTAAAGTTGAAGATTTGGAAGTAGCATTGCATGAAGGTAAACTTCGGATCGAGCAGCTCGAGATGTAAGAAGATTATCTAAAGGGAGAGCTTCATTAGTCTAGAGGGCAGGTCAAAGAAAAGGATCATGTCATGGGAGAAGCCATAGCCCAGATTCGAGAGGTTGCTGAATATGTGCAGGACTTAGCAATACGAGCCGATGTATTGAGTCTGATGTGTGGGTCGTCGTCAGATATAGGACGAGAGTTAGCCCTTTTATTAGATAGAGTTAAAACTTTGGGCATTAGGGCGAAAGCGTACTTGTAATCCATTTATATGTAAAGATATTTTTTTTCTAAATAAAGTTTTCTAAATGAGATTGAATCGAGATTGATGCCTTTATTGCATTCATGCATTTGCATTACATCATATCATATGCATTTAAGATTGTAGAAAGACCCTAATTAGTTAAAGTTTCTTTATAAAGGTAGAAAAGAAAATCTAGAAATCACGCATCCCTACGGCACTCGTACTAAAACTAAAAACATGGATCAAAGGTTTGAGCAGTTGCAAAAGGATATGCAAGACCAGTTGGCTAAAATGCAGAATGAGATAATGAAGCAAATGATGGAAGCTCAGAGGAATATGATGGCCGAAATGGCTCAGTTACTGAGGGCCACTGATAAGGGAAAGACTCCTATGGCCATCACTAAAGAGGAAAATGAGGGTCTTCCTCCAGGTTTTACTCCGCCTCATGTACCATTGCAAACTGAGGCACCTCCTAGAAGGCCATCTGCTACTGTGAGACCTCAGCATGGGCCAATTGACACTGGTATCCATATGAATTTCCCGACTGGTTTAGGATTTAATTTGGGTGACAATCCTACTAATCCTCTCGTTCCCGATCTAGATATGGTGGAAAAGGAGGATTTGAAAGCCGAAGCTGCAAGGCAATTGGATGAACGCTGCAGATGGCTAGAAGAAAAGTTCAAGGCTTTGGAAAGCACTGGCAATCATCATGGGATTGATGCCAAGGATTTAAGTCTAGTCCCAAACCTAGTGCTACCTCACAAATTCAAAATGCCAGAATTTGAAAAGTACAATGGTACTACTTGCCCAGAGGCCCACATCACAATGTTCTGCAGAAGGATGATTGGGTATGTAAATAATGATCAGTTGTTGATCCATTATTTTCAAGATAGTTTGACAAAGTGTGACGGATGGTACAATCGGTGAGTAGGGCTAGAATAAGTTCATGGAGGGATCTTGCACAAGCCTTCATGCAGCAGTACAATCATGTGACGGACATGACCCCTGACAAGATTACCCTGTAAAACATGGAGAAGAAGCCTAATGAGAATTTTAAGCAATATGTGCAGAGGTGGAGAGAGGTAGAAATGCAGGTTCAACCACCACTGCTGGAGAAGGAGACCACTATGTTATTCATTAATACTCTGAAAGCCCCATTTATTACTCATATGATTGGAAGTACTACTAAAAGTTTTGCGGATATAGTTATGGCAGGAGAGATGATAGAGAATGCCGTAAGAGGGGGAAGAATTGGGGGGCAAGTGGCCAAAAGATCAGCCCCAAGAAGAAAAGACAATAAGGTGAACAATACAAGTAGTTTTAATTCAAAAGCAGTCACGGTTAGCCAGCCTAAAGTAGCCACAGTTGGGCAACAGGCTCTCAAAAGCAGAATCAACACGGGCATGAGAGGATGCAATTTACACCTATACCTGTGACATATAGGGAGCTCTATCAAAATCTATATAATGCGCATGCTATAGCCCCTTTCCATTTGAAATTATTACAACCTCCGTATCCTAAATGGTATGATGCAAATGCCAGATGTGAGTATCACGCTGGAATATCGGGGCACTCAATTAAGAATTGTACAGGATTCAAGAAAGTCGTAGAGAGGTTGATCAAGAATGGGGTTTTGAAATTTGAGAGTACCTCAAATACTGAGAACCTTTGCCGAACCATGGCAATCAAGGAGTGAATGCCATTGTAGAAGCTGGTGGAAGAAGGGGGAAGGAAAATGTTGCTGAGATAAGGATGCCTCTGAGGGTGATCTGGGAGGAGATGATGAAGAGAGGTATGTTGACCTCTAAAAATACGAGAGGAGGAACGAGGGACTATGGTGAGTTCCACGAAGATTGCGAGGAATTCAAGGCCTTGGTGCAAGGCTTTATAGATAATAAAGAGCTACAGATTTGTGAAGGTAGCTCTAGTGAAAAGCAAATATGTTGGAAAATGAACAGCAAAGAACCAGTAGGCCAAGGATCATTATCTCCCTGCCAGGAAATAATGAAGTGGGGGCACCAGCAGCGCCCAAGGTCATTATCCATAAACCTACTCCTTTCCTTTACAAGGATAGCAAGAAAGTACCATGGAGTTACGATTGTAGCATGACAGTGCCGGAGGAAGGAAATATAGCCAGCGCATCTAAAGATGTACAAGTTGAAGGTTCCCATACGCGGAGTGGGAAGCGTTATGATATGGGGCGTCAGAGTGGAGCCCACAAAATCAAAGAATGTTGAGATTGAAAAAGAGAAAAAGATCGAAGTACCCGTTAACGAGCTGGTGAGGGAGGAGGAGGCTAAGGAATTTCTAAAGTTCCTTAAGCATTGTGAGTACGGTGTGGTCGAGCAGTTGCGTAAGCAACCAGCACGCATATCGATTTTAGCCTTACTACTGAGCTCTGAAGTGCATCGAAAAGCATTGTTGAAGGTACTCAACGAGACATATGTCACTCACGATATATCTGTTAATAAGTTAGACCGGTTGATGAATAACATCAGTGCTGATAATTTCATCTACTTCAATGATGATAAAATTATGAAATTCCACCTTGGGGCATAGGGTCAACTAAGGCTTTGCACATCACCACTCGTTGCAAAGGATACACGCTTCCAAGTGTACTCGTTGATAATGGGTCCGCTTTGAACATCCTTCTATTATCCACATTGAACAGTTCGCATATGAAGACGTCTCATAATGTAGTAAGAGCCTTCGATGGAACTGAAAGGAAAGTGATGGGACGAATTGACATCCCTCTAGAGATTGGGCCAAATACGTCTGAAGTCGATTTCTTGGTGATGGATATCAAATCCTCCTATAATTGCTTGTTGGGGAGACCATGGATACACTCGGCAGGAGTGGTGCCCTCCTCATTGCACCAGAAATTAAAGTTAGTAAAAGATAGACGGTTAATAACTATCAATGCGGAGGAGGATATCATAGCAATAGTCACTGGCAAAGTCCCTTATGTCGAGGCAGTAAAGAGTCTGTTGAATGTTCTTTTCGCTCTCTAGAAATTATCAACGCACCCTTCGTTTCGGAAGGAATTGAGGTGCCAGCGCCCAAAATGTTTGGAGCTACAAGGATGGCCCTGCAAATGATGATGAGAAGAGGAGCATTGCCGGGAAAAGGATTAGGAAAACAGTTGCAAGGAGGGATTCAAATCCCAAAACTGGTGGAGAAGAAGGATCGCTTTGGTTTGGGCTTTAAACCAGACCATAAACACAAGAGACAGGAGATGGAAAAGCGTCAAGCAAGAAGGAAGATGCGTTTGAACGGAGGAGAAGTTGAGTGGGAACTGATGACATTCCCACCTATATTCAGGACCTTTAAGACAGGAGGGTTGCTAGTAAAAGAGAGTCATCAAATCAATGTTGTACATAGTGAGTGGTTGGGGCAGGAAAACCTTGAGGGTATTCGCCCTTACGAACCGGGGAGCTCTCTGAACAATTGGACTGCGGAGGATCATCCTGTAGTCCTTAGAAATTTTTTAGTTTGATGCAGGATTCTTGCAAGAAGTGAAGTACTCCGAATGGGTAGCTAACATTGTACCTGTCCCTAAGAAGGACGGGAAGGTACGAATATGCGTTGATTACAGAGATCTAAACAAAGCAACCCTAAAGGATAATTTTCCTCTACCACACATTGACACTTTAGTAGAAAACACAGCGGGATATTCCTTGTTCTCCTTCATGGATGGCTTCTCATGATACAATCAGATAAAGATGCATCCGGAGGATATGGATAAAACTACTTTCATAACGTTGTGGGGTACCTTTTGTTACAAAGTAATGCCGTTTGGACTGAAGAAAGCAGGGGCAACATACCAACAAGCCATGGTAAACTTATTCCACGACATGATGCATAAGGATATTGAGGTATATGTTGATGATATGATTGCCAAATCGAGAACAGAAAAAGAGCATATTGAGGTCTTAAGAAGATTGTTCTTAAGGTTGAGAAAGTTCAGTTAAAGCTTGATCCAACAAAGTGCACCTTTGGAGCCAGATCGGGAAAGTTATTAGGCTTCGTAGTCAGTGAAAAAGGAATTGAAGTTGACTCAGACAAGGTCAGAGCCATACGGGAGTTGCCTCCACCACGTACTCAGAAGGAAGTTCGAGGATTCCTAGGAAGGTTGAATTACATCGCTCAGTTCATCTCACAATTGACCGAGAAATGTGATCCTATCTTTCGCCTCCTCAAAAAGCACAATCAAGGTACTTGGGATGAAGAATGCCAGAACGCTTTTGAAAAGGTCAAGCAGTATTTGTTGAATGCTCCAGTGTTATCTCCACCTAGCCCAGATAAACCATTAATACTGTATTTATCAGTGTTCATCAATTCTATGGGATGTAAACTTGGTCAACATGACGAGTCAGGGAAAAGGGAGAAGGCAATTTATTATCTCAGTAAAAAATTCACTGACTGTGAAATGAGATATTCACCAATTGAAAAGTTGTGTTGTGCGCTAATCTGGACCACCCGGAGATTAAGACAGTACATGCTATACCATACCACTTGGCTTATCTCCAAGTTGGATCCATTGAAATACATGATGGAGTCAACTGCTCTAAATGGAAGGATGGCGAGGTGGCAAATTTTACTTTCACGATTTGATATAGTCTCACGTGAGTGAGAGAAGGCTATAAAAGGAGGTGCGGTAGCTGACTTCTTGGCTAGTAGAGCTCTAGATGATTATGAGCCATTGAACTTTGATTTTCCAAATGAGGAATTAATGTGTATAGCAATGACTGAAAATTCTCCATGGAGGCTCAATTTTGATGGGGCTTCTAATGCAGTTAGGAATGGAATTGGGGCAGTCTTGGTATCCCCTAATGGTGATCATTACCCATTCACATGTAAGTTAGACTTTGATTGCACAAATAATATGGCTGAGTACGAAGTATGCATCATGGGACTTCAAGCAGCCATAGAGCGAGGTATAAGAACCCTAGAAGTGTATGGAGATTCGGCGTTGGTAATATATCAGCTTAGAGGTGAATGGGAGACTAGGGACCCTAAATTGATCAATTATCGAAAGGTAGTTTTGGGGTTACTTGAAGAGTTTGATGATATCACCTTTAATTATCTCCCGCGAGACGAAAATTAGATGGCAGATGCTCTAGCAACTTTGGCCTCAATGATTAAGGCAAATAAAGAGGAAGAGATGAGACCAATTCAAATGAGTGTCAATGAACTCCAGCTAGCTGTTGTAACCTTGAAGAGGAAGAAAGGGATGATAATCCTTGGTACCAGGATATATTGCGATATGTTAGAGATCGTAACTATCCAGAACAGGCAACTGAAAATGACAAACGAACTTTGAGAAGGTTAGCTTGTGACTATGTCTTGGACGGGGATATCCTATACAAGAGAAGGAAAGACCAAGTACTTTTGAGATGTGTCGATGCTGTAGAAGCCAAGCTAATTTTAGAAGAGGTTCATGAAGGTATATGTGGTACCCATACAAATGGGTTCACGATGGCAAGGCAAATCATGAGGTTCGACTATTACTGGGCCACTATGGAAGGAGACTGCATCAACTATGCCAAAAAAGCTATAAGTGTCAGATTTATGGGGACAAAATTCATGTACTACCTTCACCTTTACATGTCATGACTTCTCCATGGCCCTTTTCCATGTGGGGCATGGATGTCATCGGACCAATATCGCCGAAAGCTTCGAATGGACATCGATTTATCTTCGTGGTGATTGACTACTTTACAAAATGGGTAGAGGCTGCTTCTTACGCAAATGTTACTAAGTCAGCTGTAAGTCGATTTTTGAAGAAGGAAATCATTTGTCTGTATGGAATGCCTGAGAGGATCATATCCGACAATGCATTGAATTTGAACAACAAAACGATAGTAGAGGTTTGCGACCAGTTCAAGATCAAGCATCACAACTCTTCACCCTATCGTCCAAAGATGAATGGGGCAGTGGAGGCTGCCAATAAGAACATTAAGAAAATAGTGGGAAAGATGACTGAGACATAAAAAGCTACCGTTTGCACTCTTGGCCTATCGAACATCTGTTAGAACTTCTACTGGGGCAACTCCATTCTCGTTAGTTTACAGGATGGAAGCAGTGTTACCTATTGAAGTAGAAATACCTTCTCTCCGAATTTTAACAAAGATAAGGTTAGAGAAATTTGAATGGGTTCGATCCGATATGACCACTAAACTTGATTGAGGAAAAGAGGCTGAAAGCTATCCGACATGGTCAGATGTACCAGAAGTGTATGATGCGAGATTATAATAAAAAGGTTCGTCCAAGGGAATTCCATGAGGGGGACCTTGTGCTAAAGAAAATCCTTCCCATTCAGAAGGACTTTAGAGGAAAATGGATGCCAAATTGGGAGGGGCTATACGTCGTGAAGAAGGCTTTTTCTGGCGGTGCATTGATTTTGACAGAAATGGATGGAAAGAGCCTACCCAATCCAGTGAACTCAGACTCAGTCAAAAAGTACTTTGTCTAAAGAAGAAGAGAATCCAAGGTGAAAACCCGCAAAGGGCGCCTTGTGACCAAAGGGTTTTTGAGTTGAAAACCCGAAAGGGCAGCTCAAATTTTGAAGGGTATACAACAATCTTGTTATATCTTACTTGGCAAAGAGTGAGGCATAGTGTACATTGGGGCATCAACAAAGTACTTTGGACCTTTTAGACACATTATGAACTCGAGAAAGATTTCATGGAACTAATGTATAGACGCTCAAGTGGCGATATTTAGAGCATCTAATTTTATCCTGTTTGCTATCTTTAGATTCTATTTCTTCTTAAAGATATGCTATCAGGTTTATTTTATCTGTATTGTTGACAATTCATTACTCTTAAGGATTTATTCATTTTCCATTGTTCTTTAAGTATGTTGCATTGAAATAATGATAGATGAGCTAAAATATTTTCACAAACGAAGTTTTGCACATTACTTTGGAATTTCTAGATAATGCAAGAAACTAAAATAGGACAATTGTTTGAGAAATTCACGTAAGTAAGGGATGAAGGAACTCGAGGAATTTCTTTCTTCCAGTCCAAAAGGAAAACGGACAAAACCAATGCTTCAATTCTAACAGACATCCTCAGTAGATTGTAGCATTGAAGAAAGGCCTACAGGTTGAGCAAAAGTGAAAAGAAAAGACAAATGAAGGAATGAATAGTGGCGCCTAGAATAGGGGTCATATTCACAGCACTTTGCATCATAATTAGGGACTTTCAATTCGCTTTGAGCATAGCATCCTAATTATCAGGCATAATCATTCTACAAGTGATGAAAGACGGCGTGCTTTAATCCCCTAAACAGTAGGGTAATAGGTCACAACATGGCAGATCTGACCTTCAGACGATTAGACTGGAGCAGATCCAAGATGATTTGGCATTCTTGTATTTACAAGAAGCAAATCGATGACATAGCAGATTTAACTCTTAGATGTTCTCAAAAGGATCCAGTGTGATTTGGTATTCTTGTGTTTACAAGGAACAAATCGAGGACATAGCAGATTTAACCCTCAGATGTTCTCAAAATAGATCCAAGATGATTTGTCGTCTCTGTATTGTCAGAGAACAAATCAAAGTTTGACATCTCCATTTCGACGGAAAGCAGACACATAGCAGATCTAACCTTCAGATATTTATACTGAAGCAAGATCCAAGATGATTTGACATTCTTGTGTTTGCAAGGAACAAATCGAGGACATGGCAGATATGACTCTCAAATGTTCTCAAACAGACTCAAGATGGTTTGGCATCCTTGTGCTTACAAGGGACAAATCGAGGACATGGCAGATATGACTCTCAAATGTTCTCAAACAGACTCAAGATGGTTTGGCATCCTTGTGCTTACAAGGACAAATCGAGGACATGGAAGATATGACTCTCAAATGTTCTCAAATAGATCAAAGATGGTTTGGCATCCTTGTGCTTACAAGGGACAAATCAAGGACATGGCAGATATGACTCTCAAACGTTCTCAAACAGATTCAAGTTGATTTGGCATCCCTACAAATCGAAGAGGCAAATTCGACATCTCTATGTTCGGCAGTGAGCAGATCAAAGATATCAACATAGCAGTCATAAAAAAACGGAATATCATGATTTGATACAGCTGGTCAAATTTGGTCTTTTATAAGTCTTTGCTCGATTCCTGTTACACAGCAATAAGCAAAGAGAGGCAGCTGTAATAGCCCAAATTTGACCGGGCTGAAAACCAAGATTAAAAATAACAAATGTTTATTTATTTAAAAAGTCCTTTTACAAAGCCCAAGTCTAAATAGCCCAAACTTATCAGACCCATTACCCCGTTAGTCCTAACCCGTTACATTACAAACCAAGACTCAATTAAAAAGGGGCCCAATTGACCCAAACTCTCAGAGGCCTAAAACCTAAAATCATCAGCTAGGGTTTCTAACCTTAGCTCTCTCCCTACAGCGCCGCAATAGCTTTTGGAAGCTTCGGGGAGCGTCGGTTCAACTCTTCAGATCAAGGCCATCAATGCACACTGACGTGCCATCAATGCGTTCGCGACCATCCAGCACCGTGATCTCAGGCCTCCCCTCTGGCCTTGTTACCACCGTTAATACCAAGATCGTTGGGGTACCTGCAAAATGGAAAAGGAAACAGAGCAGATGTGAACAAATAAAGCAAGAAGCTAAAACAAAAGAATCTCAGCAGATCATAGTCAAAGATACAGTAGATAGAAATCGGAGATTTCTTTCCTTATGTAACAAATCAGTGGCTATAAAAAGCCCCTTTGTAACCCTTGTAATAGGACAGATACAGAAATAAAAAAGCGAATACAAACAGTTTCAAAGGTGATAACTGAGTGACTTGTTCTTTATTTTTTTAGCGCATATATATGAACTGTTTAGCAAAATACGAAG
Organism: Gossypium anomalum; assembly: GCA_025698475.1. Taxonomy (NCBI): domain Eukaryota; kingdom Viridiplantae; phylum Streptophyta; class Magnoliopsida; order Malvales; family Malvaceae; genus Gossypium; species Gossypium anomalum. The sequence continues at coordinate 82,209,450 of CM046961.1, forward strand.
GGTATTTAAAAAGGAGAAGAACTACCTGTTTTGGATCTGAAAAGACGAGGGTTTTTTAAACCCTCCAATCTCCATATACGGTGGCCCTTAGGGCGGCGCGTGGGCGCATGGGCCGGAGTGTGGCCTACGAAGGCAAGAGCCCGGAGCTCTCTTCCTCTCTCTCTTTCAGAGAGAATTTTTTAGTTTTTTTTAAAAAAAACGGGGTTCAAATGAATTTTAAGCTGAGAAGGTAGCTTATATAGCTTGAACAAAACGGCGACGTTTTGTGACCCCCAGGAACTGCGCGTTGACCCGATTACCCGGGGAGGATCCGCGCATTTTTAAAATTGGGTTAATTTCCCAATCGGTCCTTCTACCCCTTTCGTATTTACAATTAAATTTTATTTTATTTATGATTTGGCCCTACTATTTTATTTTAGTTTTAATTTGGTCCTGACAGTTGTTAAATTATATTCTGGGAAACGTGGCCATTTTGGGAATAGGGCAATTTGCCCAGTGAGTCCCTCTAATTTTACGCGCGTTTTAAATAGGGCCTTAATCCAGTTTTGTTTCTTTGAAATTCGCCTGTCATTTTCTTTGAATTTTAAATTTAGTCCTATATTTATTCTATATATATATATTTTTTATATATATTGATATTTATTTTTATCCTTATTGTTTATATTATATACTATAAGATTATTTTATTGTATATATAAATTATTATTCTTCATATTATCTAATATTTTTCAAATTATTTTACATCATTATTTTTATATATATTATTATTATATTTTTACTTGTATTATATGTTAATTATTTATCTGAGATCATTTTTTCATATAAACTTTCATTATTCTATATTATATCTATTATATTTCTTGTTTCCTATATATATTTAAAGAATATTTTATTTTATAACATCTATATATTTTTATTTTTATTCTATATTACTTATTATTTTTATGTATATCATATAATACCTATTACATTATTTATATTATTCATTATATTATTTAAATTCTCAAAATTTGTAAATTAAATGATTATTTTTTTACTCATATTATATATCAAACTATTAATTATTTATTATGTATTATTTTATTTTAAATGATATTTTTATATTCTTTTACATACTTCTATTTATATATTTTTTAAAACCCAATATATTTTACATATAATTATTATAAATATTTTGCTAGTATATTTATATATTATATAGCAAATACTATTTTAAAATTATTTTTTAGGTCTTTACTTGTGTTATATATATTTTGTTAATAATAATTCATTTCATTTTATTTTATTTTGTATATACCATGTGTTAAATGTTATTTTATCTATTATTTGATATTACATTTCATGAACATGTACATTGATATTATATTACTCTTTTTTGTATATCATGCATTATTTAATTATTACTTTGCATGTTTGTATGTTTATTCATTCTTAATACATGCTATATACATCTTTGTATGCATATCGTTAATTCATGCTATATATGTATTATTTTTATATGTATGTATCTAATGCACGATCTTTATATTGTTACCATTACTTTGTTTAAATGTATGTATTATTTACCTACTACAATAATATGTTATTATGTATGATTTATAATGCAATATAATTCCCCACACATCACTTTTAAAAAAGGGGGCACCAAAGTTTTCAAAAATACAAAAAGGCAATGCTTGATGTTTGGAAACTTTGAGAAAGTAGTGCCCTAACTTATTGGGTTGCGACTCTTCTCGTTGAGTTCGAATAATTAAGCACCCTTCTAAGTTTTTAAAGGTTTTCAAAATGTGTTTATTGTCTTGGAATTTCAAAGCAATATGTCCTAACTTCTTTGGATGTGGCGTTTTGTTGTTTTGAGATAGGGATTTCAAAAGGCTAACTCGAGTATCAATATTTTGATACGAGTGAACTCCAATTTTCAAAATAAAAAATATTTCAAAGAGGATTGCATCTTAAAATTTCTAAATTCCGACCTTAAAGACATTTGATAATCAATTTGGTACCAATTTTTGGGCGTTACAAGGGTGCTAACCCTTCCTCGTATGTAACTGACTCCCGAACCCGTTCTTTTGATTTCGTAGACCAAAACCGATGATTTTAAAACAAAAATGTTTTAAAGGTGACCCAATCACACCTAAAAAGATTGGTGGCGACTCCCGTTTTTGTTTTTAAAGTCGATTCTCATTTTCAAAAACCCGATTTAAAAATGATCTCGACATCCATCATTTCCTATTTTCTTAAAAATAAAAAATATAATGAAAATATTAATACTTAAGCTTACGTAGCTTTCTCATAACAAAAATCTCAAATACTAAAGATAGGAATGATGGAAACATCATTTCTTACCTTATTTGAAGTTTTCTCTCTCTAGCTTTAGCTTTCTCTCACTGAACCCATGAAACACTAAGCTTGGATGAAGAAGATTATGGTGGAAATGAGTTTAGGAGGTGATTTTCTAAGTGATTTTATTGAGAAATCAAAGTGGAGTTAGGAAATTTAAGGTTGATTTTGAGAAATTAGCAATAAAATGAAAAAGAGAGAACTCTTAGATTACCAATGAGGGGTCAACTAAGTGGATGAGAAAATCAACAAGATTCTTTTATTTTTTATTATCTTTTATTACGCAAAATAAGACCAAGTCAAACTTAATCAAAGTCTCTAATCACCATGTCATAAACACATCTCTCTGTTCAAATTTACTTCCAATCATATAATATCTCATAAATTAATATTTATAATATAAATTAACGTAAAAGGAAAAATATATATAATTTTCCTATTGTGAACAAAATTACATTTTTTCCCTTGTACAATGAAAATAAAAAAATTACAATTTGATCCTTGTGTTTTCCAATTTTATCCAAATTAGTCCAAATGTGATCCTCATCACACCAATATATTTTCCACATCATTCTTTTCCAAAAAGTAATCATTAGTTACCATTTTCTCTACTTGGTCAAGTTACACTTTAGTCTTCATACTTTTTAAAATTTACGATTTGGTCTTTTTTTGCCACATTTTCACATTCATGATTCTTTACATAGATTTCCATCTCTAATATCAAATTAATTTCTTATGATCTTTCCTTGACTGACTCATTTCTAATTTTTTTCAATAATTCATTGAACCCATTCCCAAAACAATGTCAATTATTATACCAAAAATTTTGGGACTACAAAGCATAAAAATCATGATTTTGGAACTATGATGATCTTAAGTACGAGCTTACGAAAGCTCTTTTACTAACCCAAGGCCAAATTAGCAACAAACTGAAAAGTTTTCAAAATATCGAGTTGACGTCGTGATTTCGAGGGCTCCTTGTTACAACACAACACAGTGGCTTGATCTTGTCATGACGTGACCATCTATTTCTAAAAGGTCCAAATGGTACATAGTCAAATCACCTAAACACATAAGTTAATCTTTCCATTCAGTCATTTAAGCAAAAATACCATATTCATATGCTCATTTCTAAGCATTTAACATCACTTATACATATAAATTACATCAAACATCATTTCCACTTTGTTATCAATGACATTTTCCACATATAAACTATTTGTCCATTTTGTACCAATTCATTACATTCAACCTAAAAATCACATATGCATATCAAATTCATTTCAACTTCAACAAACTCAAAACATAACATATAAAATATCATTTGTCCTTATCAAGTTAACCATTACTAGCCTAAACATCAACATGATCATGTTATATACAAGACCGAATAAATACCTAGGTACATGTCATATATTAAAACGAAAAAGGGACTATACAAACATGGTTGATACGGGGAATGCTAGTTGGATGTTAAATAATGTCTTCAGACTTTGAGAATCGCCTAAAGTTGTGCACGAAATAATCATTTTATTTAGCGGTACTTTCATCTCAAAAAATGAGCATAAACACTATAATAATTTAATCCATACATGTTATAATTAGACCATATCAATTTACATGTTCAATACTCAAATATCATTCTCATACACCATTTCAATTGATAATCAAACTAATCATTTTATGCCATATATTCTATTAACTGAGATATAACCATTTCAAATTCAAATTCAAATTCAAATATATATATATATGTGTGTGTGTGTGCGCGTATGCGTATGCGTATGCACCGATATGACATTCAATCTCATTTTTATCCATTGTTATTTAATCATTTATTTTACGATTCAATTCTATTTTCTTGAGTCTATTGAGTCGTTCAAATTTGATTTGGCCACTAGGGATTGTATCAACCTGTTCATATGATGTCTCTAATCTCAATTTGCATATATGCACATATAGTACTAATTCATATAATCATTTTCAATTCAATATCATTTACCAATTTCATAGTTTTTAAACCCTATAAACCAAACTTGTGTTGGAAAAAAAAGGGTTTGGAAAACACAGCAAAAACCTTTTTAGGGAATACAAAGTTTCAAATTTTTTTTCAAAACAAGATCTTGGTTGTGATATCTAAAGTAATCAACACTTAATCAAAATTGTACCTTTTCGATTTGTCCAGGATAAGTGCTTTGACCGAGTAGTCTTTTCCGCTATTCTCAAACTCAAGTTTGCCGAGTGTGGGCTCGCTTCGAATTAGAAATCTTTTCACAAGAATTACCAATGCGGTAATTTTACAATTTCTCTAATCTTTTGGGTCAAGTTGTAAATCAAAAAAATATCTCTAGAATTTTTCTAGAATAATCTCTTCAGAGAATTTTCTCTTTACAACTTTCTCTTGAATTTAAGTGTGTGAAATAATGACCAATGCTCCCTTTATATAGGGAGAGTTTAGAGAGTTCAACTATAATTAAACTTAATCACTTTAATATTGAATTAATATAATATTTATCAAGATAAATAATATTAAATTAATATAAATTTATAAATATTATATTAATTTAATATTAAATCTTACGAATAAAATAGAATGTTTATACATTAAATTAAATTTAATATTTAGATAATCACTTTAATATTAAATTAATAAAATACTCTTAAGATAAGTATTAAATTAAATTACTAAAATAATATTATTTTTGGAATAGTTAATTTGATATCAAATTCTCTGGTAGAGTCCCAGTAGAAGTATAACTCTTCTGCTACTCAACCACCGAAGACCAACTTCCGCCAACCACCAGGACACCGCCGTCATAGCCATCGGTACCATTGTGTCCGATGATGCAAGTACGACACCTTTACGACACCCCGAGCTGGTTCGACTATTGTAAGTTCAGTCTGGGTCAGTGACGACCTGACCGGTTCGGTCTGGGCACCGGTTGGACCATCGGCCTGGTTTCACATACCGAGCTCAGTTCGACCAGTTTTGGGTCTTGTTCTTGGTTTTGGGCTCCTAGGCCCAATTTACAATCTTAGGTCCAATTTTCAAGTTTAATTACCTATTTGACCAGTTATATGACTTGAAAATTAATTTCCAAAAATATCATATTAATTTTAATTAATTTGATTAATTTAACTTTACATGATCAAAATTAATTTTTCCAAAAAATCACTTAGATTTTCCAAATTAATTTTTTAAGAAAATTCTTTAATCAAAATTTCTAGTTGAACAATTCTCACGACCACCTAATTTAATTCCATATCGAATAAATCAACTCAATTAAATTATTTCCAAAGTCGTAGAATTTACTTCTGATTCAAATGTAGTCCGATGGAGTTTTTGTTGAGCTAGTGGAAGGACCAATCAAACATATACAATTAGGCTCTAGTAATTACAATTAGGTCCAAATGTATCGTTCAATAATTCGCAATTACTTAATTATGGAGTCAGTCCACAAGAAGTACCATGATTGAAAACTCTTTAATGTATACTCTTTACGAAAGCAATTCATCCAACTACTTTATCCAATGGCCTCGTCATGTGTGTGTTACCCTCATATGATATCCTTGATTACTTTGAGTTAAATCCATTCAGTCAATACAACCTTTTTTTCTCTCGTTGTCACCATTATGTCTTCTTAATGATTAATATGATCACTTTCAACAAATGACTGTGATAAATTGCTCATTCGAGAACCAACAACCCCGTGGCCATGTTCCATATTTATTAATCCACACAATGCCAATGAGAGGATATCATTAACTCTTTAATTAAGCTATGAATTCCACTGTTGCTAGTAAAGCCATGCAAAATATAAAAAATAGAAATACAAAAGACATAATAGTGAAATGTGAAATTAAATTTATTTATTTATTCATCGTTCAAATAAATAGAAAGCAATTACATGTTTACTACAATATGGAAACATTTCCCAACAATCTCCCACTTGCCCTAGTGAAGTAAATGTGTCATGTTTTGAATTCCCATATCTTCGACATGTTTGTTAAAACCCCTAATTACAAGAGTCTTAGTAAACGAATCTGCAAGGTTATCTTCAGAAGCTACTTTTATCACATCAAAAATTCCTTCTGCTACTGCCTCTCGTATCAAGTGATATTTCTGATCAATGTGTTTTGTTCACTTATGACTTCTCGTTTCCTTGGTATTAGCTATTGCATCACTTTTATCACTATACAGTGTTATAGCTTTTTCTATACTAGGAATAACTTCAAGTTTGGTTAAGAACTTTCGAAGACGTATTTCTTCTTCCGTTGCCTTAGAAACAGCCACATATTTAGCCTTCATAGTAGAGTCAGTAGTGCAAGTTTGTTTTACACTTCTCCATACTATGGCTCCATAACTTAGAACGAATATATTTCCCGACGTTGATATCCTTGAATCTTTAAAGGTTCAGAAGTCTGAGTTTGTGTATCCAATAGGAGTAAGGTTTTCTCTAGAATACACAAGCATATAATCCCTGGTTCTTTTAAGATACCTTAATATATGCTTTACAGCTTACCAATACCTGAGACCTAGATTCGCCTGATATCAACTAATCATTCCTACTGTGAAATAGATATCTAGATGTGTGCAAAGCATCGCATATATAGGGCTTCTAACTATCAAAGCATATAGAACCTTACTCATATGCTCTCTTTCTTCCGCTGTCTTAGGACAGTCATCTAAAGAAAGATGAAAACTTGATGCAGTCGGCTGAACGCCTGGCTTCTCATCGGTCACTGCAAAACATTCTAGAACCTTATCGATATATGAAGCTTGAGATAGAGCTCTCATTTTATTCTTTTGATCCCTAAGGATTTGAATTCCAAGAATATAACTAGCTTCACCCAAGTCCTTCATGCTAAACTATTGAGCTAACCAAATTTTAACTGATGACAATTCTTCTACATTGTTTTTGATAAGTAGAATATCATCGACACGCAAAATGAGGAAGACTACCTTTTTTTCCTTTATACGCTTTTAAATACAAGGTTCATCAATGTTTTGCTCAAATCCAAAAGTTTTAATCATTTGATAAAATCTTTTATTCCATGAGCGGGATACCTGCTTAAGTCCATAAATGGATCTTAGCAGTTTGCAAACTTTCTGCTCCTTTCCTTTGACAACATAGCCAGTGGGTTGAGCCATGTAAATGGTCTTATCAAGATAGCCATTCTAGAATGTTGTCTTGACATCCATTTGCTATATCTCATAATCGAGGCCAACGATAATGGATAAGAGTATGTGGATAGACTTGAGCATAGTTCCTAAAGAAAAGGTCTCATCGTAATCGCTGCCTTCTTTCTATGTGTAGCCTTTCCTTACAAGTCTAGCTTTGTATGTTTCCACTTTCCCTTCCACATTTCTTTTCTTCTTGTAGATCTACTTACACCCTATGGGTTTAATCCCAACCGGTAAGTCTATAAGTTCCTGCACCATATTGGATTTCATAAAATCCATCTCGGCATCCATGGCTTGTTTCTAGAGCTTGGAATCAACGTCTTGCATAGCCTCCTCGTAAGTGAGTGGATCATCATCCTCATGATTGACTTTCGTATTATAAATACTACCATCATAGATGAAGAAGTCTAATTTCTTAAAAACTCTCCCATTACGACAGAATCCTTAATGCTATTGATCATTTATAGGTCTTTCTACAACTTCCTCGAGAATTGAACTTGGTGATTACTCTACCACTCCTGCAAGTTCCTCGAGTACCACTTTACTTTGAGGCTTAAAGTTATTCATGTAGCTTTTCTCTAGAAAAGTAGCATGAGTAGAAACTTTAATCGTATTATCTTTCAGATTGTAGAACAATCCTCTCTTTGTTCCTTTTAGATATCCTACAAACATACACAATTCTATCCATGTATCTAACCTCTTTACATCCTTATCCATAACGTGTGCTAGAAAAACCCATATTCTAAAGTGATTTAGAGTAGGTTTCTTTCGATGCCATATTTCATAAGGTGTCTTACAAGCACACTTAGTTGGCATATCATTTAGAATATAGCAAGCCATTTGTATCGAATATCCTTAGAAGGAAGTAGGAAGTTTTGAATAGCTTAACATTGAACGAACCATGTCAATTGGGATAAAATCCCATTCTCTATGAGGTATCCTAAGAACTTGTCGAACAAGTATCCCCACCTCAATCAGAACGAAGATTCTTTATGGATAAACCTAATTGGTTTTCCACTTCCGCTCCAAACTTTCAAAGTTTATCAAAGGTTTCACTTTTACGGTGTATTAGATACACATATCCATATCGAGAGTAGTCATCGATAAAAGTCACATAATAATCATAACTTCCTCAGGCATTGATGCTCATGGATCACATACATCAGTGTGCACACGTTCTAAATGTTAGTTAACCCTTACACCTTTCGCATTAAAATACCTCTTAGTCATATTACCTTCCAAGCAAGATTCATATTGTGGATGACTAACTTCCTTAAGCATACTTAAGGGACCATCTTTCACGAGTCTAGTGATTCTTTCTTGGTTAATATGACCAAGTCTTAAGTTCCATAGGTACCCTTCATTAGAGTGAAAAGTTCTAAATTTTTTATTCACTATTTCAGTTTGAAGCATCGAGTAGTTATTTGGTTTGATAATGTAGAGATTGTTTTCCATCCATCCATTACAGATTAAAGAATGATTTCTGTGAATAACAATCCTTTTATTGAATGTCATGATATAACTGTCATAAAATAAATATGCTACATAAATTAAATTCCTCTTAAAATGAGGTACGTAAAACAAATTCTTTAAAACAATATTTCTAAAATTATCAAAGTGTAAAATAACTTCTCCCACTGCTTCGATTAAAACATAGCTCCCATCTTTGGTATGCAACGAGAGGCTCTTGTCATGTAGACTTCTCCTTTTGCTGAACCCCTGTAAAGAAAGAGACACAGGGTTAGTAGCTCCAGAATCAATAACCTAGTTGTCAATTGCTTCTTCCACTAAGCAAGCTTCAACCATAAAGTGTTCCATACCTTTGCCCTTTTTGGCTAGGTAATCCAAATACTCCTTACAGTTTGATTTGAAATGTTCTTTCTTGTTGTAGAAGAAGCACTTAATATTTTTAGGATCTTTTAACTTTTTAGCCTTCTTGCTATCCACACGAGGTGGAACCGGATTAGTTTCTTCTTTTTTCCTTAGCTTTCTATTCCCCTTAGAGGACGAGAGGCCTATAGCTAAGTTTGCCTCATATTTCTCTTGAATCGGCTTACCATCATTCAGCAACATCTCATAGGATTGTAATTCCTTCATGAGCTGAGTCAAGGTAAGCGCTTTGTTCCTTAAGTTATAAGCAGCCATAAAACTAACAAACTTCTTGGTTAATGATTTAAACACTATTTCAATTTGAGTGTTCACATCTAGTCTGGTCCTATTGTCCTCTATTTCTGCAAAAAGTCCCATAAGCTTAAGCATATGTTCTTTGATCGGAGTGTCGGATTTTCGGTGAGAATTCATCAAATTTGTAATAACAGATTATCGAACCAATGCAACTTGACCTTCGTACAAATCCTCCAATTTTTTCATGTTCTCTTTGGCAGTACGAAAATTCTTGTGTTACTTTTGTAAAACACTACTCATGCTCGCTAACATATAACATCGAGCAATCGAGTCAGAATCTCTCTAGCGATTTCTTGCTTTGGGTTGAGCTTTGGGAGGGCATGTTTCGTCAAGAATGAATTTGTGTTTCTCATAGTTGAGAACTACCAGCAAGTTCCATTTCCATTCTCGAAAGTTATCCCCATTTAATTTATTTTTAGTAAGAATGCTAATAAGAGTAGGAGACATATTTGAACTGAAAAGAAATAAAGATTCACTAATTACTATCTTTGTATTAAGCAAATATTTTTCATCTCTGCAACATATCAAGAATACAGTATGATGCATGCGTCTTTTATTAAAACCTTGAAAAAATATTTTTTTTCATTGCTACGATCATTCTCATAATCATCAACCATGTCTCCTTGGGGTCCTAGGATTAGCTAGCAAGAACATGGACTACATCCAATCAGTTCGTGAATCTTTATTCTTAAGACTCTACACGAACTAACGACCGTTTCAAGTTTGCCCATCATCTCTAGCTTAAATATTGTTTATTGGGAAACTATTTAATAGGAGATGATATTAAGTGTGTAACAATTGACTCAACACCCATAATGAAAATGCTCTAATTTATGAATCATCTTGGGACAATCTCTCTGAAAGTCATGCATGACTAGTTGTCCTTAAAAGGAAATCCCATTTAGTGAACCCACATGACAAATTTTACCTTAGGGTACGACCAGGGTAGGAACCAACTCAAAACTTTATCATGCTATCACTTAAGGACCATCAATGGAGGCTGTAGGTCTTGTTCAAGGACCTGCTCCCACTCAATATTTTAAAAACATATAAGCTTTTTTATCCCAAATTTCAGGAATGATCATGCAATAGTCCTAGTGGCATTCTTACCTAATCTAAATGACATGCTTCCAATATATGCATGGCATGCAGTGAAATTTTATAATATCCATTCATAAGAATCAGTCAATCATAAAAAATAATTTTGATTTTCCACAATTTTTCTTTTAAAGGAAAAACCAAAAAAGTGAATGCGAACTGTGCACTAGGTAGGGTCCCAGGAAATGGAGGTGAGTCAAATTTGACTACTTAAAACTAGACATTTCCTAGCCAGAGCCAATCCTAGACATGTACCTTCTCATTACCACACTTCTTACAATTATCGAATAACCTGTAGAAGTGAATAAAACAATATAACACATGTATTTTCTCAATACCACATTTCTTATTTTTTAATCGATCAACTATGAATCATCTCACATATATATCACAATTATAACATTACATAATATAAATACTATAAACAATTATAAAACATATATATAAGGAGATAGATAATTAAAATGAAATTGCCAGCTATGACATAATTTTTTTTCCACAAGGCAGTAATTGGGTTTTCAACTGCCATCGCATCTTTTCCTCGTCATGGACTCCTTTTGAAAAAATTACATTTAAGTCCTATGTTCGTTTCAGGCTTACAAGAATTCTATGAAATTTTTAAAAAATATAGCCTTACGTGGAGATGATAGTCCATGATATATTTCCTAATAACGACAACCTCGTTAATAAAAAACAATTATATAACAAATATATAATATCACATTCATTCCCATATATAACTCAAAACATGCATAAAATCTAAAAAATGCCATTTTCTATGTAATCAAATCATTCAAGAAGAAGAGAAATTTATTTTGGTTATCTGTTTATACTCATAGAAAGAACACAACTTGACTTTAATACCAATTGTTGGAAAATACGGGTTTGAAAAATGCAGTGAAAAATAAATTTAGGAAAAATAGAGTTTAATTTTTTTTTCAAAACAAAATCTTGGTTGTGATATCTAAAATAATAAACACTTAAATCAAATTGTACCTTTTTTATTCATCTAGGATGAGTGCTTCGACCGAATAGTCTTCTCCACTATCCTCAAGCTCATGTCTATTGAGTGTGGGCTAGCTTCGAATCAGAAATTTTTTCACAAAAATTACCAATGAGATAATTTCACAATTTCTCCGAACTTTTGGGTCAAGTTGTAAATCAAAAAAATATTTCTAGAAATTTTCTGGAATAATCTCTTCAGAGAATTTTCTCTCTACAACTTTCTCTTGAATTCAAGTGTGTGGAATAATGACCAAGGCTCTCTTTATATAGGGAGAGTTTAGAGAGTTCAACTATGATTAAACTTAATCACTTTAATATTAAATTAATATAATAATATAAATATTAGATTAAATTTAATGTTAAATCTTATTAAAAAATAGAATGTTTATCTTCAAGATAAAAATTAAATTAAATTAAATATTAAGATAATTACTTTAATATTAAATTAATAAAATACTTTTAAGATAAGTATTAAATTAAATTTAATATTAAACTATTAAAATAATATTATTTTTGAAATAGTTAATATGATATCAAATTTTATGGTAAAGTCTTAGCAGGAATGTAACTCTTCCACTACTTAACCACCGAAGACGAACCGTCACCAGCCACCGGGACGCTGCTGTCACAACCGCCGGTGCCGCCATGTCTGGTGATGCAAGTGCGACACCCTTACGGCACCCCGAGTTGGTTCAGCTATTGTCAGTTTGGTCTAGGTCAGTGATGACTCGACCGATCCGGTCTAGTCGCCAGTTGGACCGTCGGCCCAGTTTCACATACGGGCCCGATTCAACCAGTTTTGGGTCTTAGTCTTGGTTTTGGGCTCTCAGGCCTAATTTACGATCTTAGGTCCAATTTTCAAGTACAATTACCCATTGGGCCAATTGTTTGACTTGAAAATTAATTTCCAAAAATATCAGTTTAATTTTAATTAATTTGATTAATTTATTTTTACTTGATCAAAATTAATTTTTTTTCAAAAAGTTACCTAGAGTTTCCAAATTAATTTTTCAAGAAAATTCTTTAATTAAATTCTCTAGTTGAAAAATTCTCACGACCACATAATTTAATTCCGTATCAAATATATTGATTCAATTAAATTATTTCCAAAGTCGTAGAATTTACTTCTGGATCAAATGCAGTCCGATTGAGCTTTTGTTGAGCTAGTGGAGGGACCAATCAAACATATACAATTAGACTCTAGTAATTGTAATTATGTCCTGAAGTATCATTCGATAATTTGCAATTACTTAATCATGGAGTTAGTCCACAAGAAGTACCATGATTGAAAATTCTTTATTGTATACTCTTTACGAAAGCAATTCATCCAACTACTTTGTCCAATGACCTTGTCATGTGTGTTACCCTCATATGATATCATTGATTCCTTTGAGTTAAATCCATTCACTCAATACAATCCTATTTTATCTCATTGTCATCATTGTATCTTCTTAATGATTAATATGACCACTGTCAACAAATAACTGTGATAAATTGCAAGTTCGAGAACAAGCAACCCGTGGCCACGTTCCATATTTATCAATCCACACAATGTCAATGAGAGGATATAATTAACTCTTTAATTGAGCTATGAATTCCACTGTTGCTAGTAAAGCCATGCCATACACAAGTCATGTACCCAACATATCGGCTATGGGCTCGATCATCTTTAGAGCATAAGCCTCCACTTATATCAAAACACATGAGTTGCATGCGTATGGTTAGTGACTAACTCAGGATTTAGGTAAATCACACCATGAACGTCACAAGTGAATTAATTCACAAATGGATTCAAAATTAATTCATCTTGGGCCGAGTATGATGTATCATTTTACCAATGAATGCATCTATGTCTCTACCTGTGGAGTCAACTGCTTCGATAGCTAAGACTAGCCATCTCCCTAATTGGAATTGTAGACGACATAATAATCCTTCTTAGTATTTAAATCAAATGCTCACTTTGATTCTTTTACGAGATTACGGACTCATTTAGATTATCTACTGAAATAAGTTGTCTTTCTCACAATGTAAACATTTTTACAATGTCACTTATCTTCAGTTTGAACTTGGACAATCAATGAGCTAATATTTACTTGTCTCAATTTCTCTATGCATGAAAATATAAAAGGCAAAAATACAAAAGACATAATAGTGAAATGTGAAATTAACTTTATTTATGTATTTATTCATCGTTCAAATAAATAGAGAATAATACATGTTTACTATAATATGAACACATTTCACAACAACTTAGAATTGGATTAGAATTGGACGGATACACAGATCGTGCAAGCAACACACCAATCTGGCACCTAAGTGCATACAAACATAGAAAGTGCATCATCAGGTAAACTAAAGTAGGGGGAACTTGCAAAAAAAGTGCATACTACCGCACAAAGTGCATCTTGACACATGGAGTGTATACTGGTAAACGAAGCGCATCTCAGCACACGTAGTGCATCTCGGCACACGTAGCACATTCTGGCCCACGAAGCGTAGTCTGGCACACGTAGTTTATTCTGGCGCACAGAGTGAATCCTAGCACATGAAGTGCATCCTAGCACAGGAAGTGCATCTTGACACACAAATTTCATAAACCCGTACACAATCTAATCCTATGGCATGCCAACTATATTCGACTCAATCCAAACAATTAATAGGGTAAGTAATGATCCAATTTTCATCATATAATTCAATTTATATATCATTTCACATTCAATTTCATATTCTCATTTCAATTCATCATCAATTCACAGTTATCTCATATCACATAACATGTTTCATTCCATTTTCATATCACATATCATTATCAATTAGAACATTCTACTTTCTATTTTACTCAATTTAGTCCAATTCTCGATATTCAATATCATTCATAATGAATCAATTCATACAATAATTATATACTCGCATCGGTACTCAATCATGCAATTGACATGAATATGCAAAGAAATAAACTGATATTGAATCATAAAAGTACAAACTGAAATCCCAGTTACTCGTCAGTGACTCTCGCCTTTCCTTTCCCTCTCGACTGCTCGGCGTCGTCTTTAGCTATGTTTGATAAATCAATAGATAAAAAATATCATATTTCATCCTATTCACATCCAAATACAAAGGCATACATATTTTTTATTTTATTCAATTTAGTCATTATATTCAGGATAGACATATTTTTTGATATCTAGTTTCGGATTAAAATTCGATTTCATATTCTTTCATTAGCAACCTTATACTTCCTATTAATGGCACAATCTCATTACAGTTTTCCAATTTATTCAATTTATTAGCTTTACAATCTAACCCTTTTCATTATCTAAGCTTAATATCTATGAATTTCAAGCCTAGTTCATCAATTTCTCAACAATGAAAAATTGCTAAAAACTTAAAATTGAACAAATTAATACCTAAAAATCAAGCTCCCAATATTGAATTTGCATAAAAATAAAAGAAAAATGGCCTAAAGGGTTATTTGAATTGGTGGTAGAATGTTTAAAGCTTCAAAAATGATGGATTTTCCTTGTTTCTTCAAAAATGGTTAAATATTAATTAACCTTAATTAATTAATTTTAATTAAGTTATTATTATAATTAATCCACCATTAATTAATTTAAGTGAAATCAATATTATCATTCACTAACTATAAGAAAGCAATGGTTTAATATCCATTTTAGTTCTTTGGATAATTGCTTTTTAGGTTCCCGAGCATTTTCTTAATTAAAACTTAATAGCAATTGAGCTTTTACAATTTCAAATATCACTTAATTAATATTAAACTTATTTATGTTAATTATTTATTATTTTCAATAATGTTACTTTACCTTAATTACATAAAATAAAATAATATTATATGTTGAATATGTTAAAAATGCTTTAATTATTATTTGAAAAATTTCTATTATAATATTTGAATTGATAAATTAATATATTTTTAATTATATTTAATAATTTAAATAAAATATTATTTTAGGCTAATTATTGTTTTAAAAAATAATTAAATATTAAATAAGTAAAATCGCATGTAACGCATGTGAGATTAAAAACTAATATTTATTAAATTTAAAAAAAACACTATAATATGCATATCATTTAATAGCTGTTTGACCATTATGATTTACAACTTTATTGGAAAGAAAGGAGAGCAAGATGTTGTGGATTTTACAGTTAGAAGGCTGGTTATGCTTTGAAGAAGGAAGTTTAAGGCTTCATGGATTGGAAGCATGATTTGGTAATCGTGTTAGAATTTACCATATTTAGAGAGTCAAGTTTCTAAGCTAGTGTGAAAACAGGCATTCGGAAGGAACCCACATGTTTACTGTATCTTCTCTTTGTTTCTCTAACCAAAACAGAAATCCTACTTATTTGGTCGAAACCTACAAATATAGGCTCCAATTTTTATCCACAAGTTTTCATATAAATCCTTCGCTATGTCCTTCTCCCAAGTATTAACAGTTTTATCTTTTTAAATTTGCATAAAATGTTTCCAATGTCTTCTCATGCTGTCGCATTTCTCTCCAGCTTTTTCTTTGTCTTATCAGCATTAGCTGCTGATGCTTTTAACATCAACAAGATGCTCAGCGCCTACCCGGATTTCACAAACTTCAACAACTTGTTGATTCAAACGGGTATTGCTGGTGAAATCAACAAGAAGCATAGAGTCACTGTTCTTGTTGTTGCCAATTCTAATATGGATGCAGTCAATGGAGTATCCAAAGATGCAATGAAGGAGGTCTTGGGCGTGCATGTGATACTCGATTATTATGATGAAGCCAAGCTAAAACAATTGCAAACAAAACAAGCAACCATTCTCACAACACTTTACCAAGAAAGCGGTAGAGCCGAAAACCAGCAAGGTTTCTTGAATATGACCAACACGGGCAATACACCAGTGGTTTTTGCATCTGCTGCTCCAGGTTCTAAACTTGATTGTACATTAGTTAAACAAATTACAGCGCAACCTCCTAAGGTTTCAGTACTCCAAGTCAGTAATATTATAAATATAGCCTTGATTTCAAATTCTGCATCTTACCTTCCTGATGCTTCCGCTCCAAAATTGAGGAAGGCACTGGCACCAGCTCCTAGTCGTGCTGAAGCTCCAGCTGTATCACAGATTAGCCCTACCAAGTCACCATCTGCTAATGCTAATGCTAATGCTAATGCTAATGCTCCTGCTCCTGCCAGTACAAGTTCTGTTGTATCCCTTCCTTCTAGGGATTATCTGGCTTCCACCATCCTTATGATTTTCAGTTGGGCTTGGTTACTGCTTCCAATGGTTTGAGTACAACAAGACGGGACAGTTTGGGTTCTTTTAATATTTGAATTTTTGGTTTGTAAGCCACCCTACTATGGTGAGATGTTCCAATTATTCAAAATTCTTATAAATTCAGGCTTTTGTTTCTAATTTATTTTTTGATGCAAACTGAAGAAATGAATCCCTGATAACCATCAGCATTCCTCTCAACAAATTAATCTAAATTCAGATAAAAGTAATTAATTGAAACCTTCACTTTAGCCATATATTTGGTGATGGTGATTGGACATTTGACTTTGATGCTCTGGGATTTCTGTAACACAAAAGTAAGTTAAGGACATTTGAGTTTATGCTTCGAGATTTTTCCCATGCTTAAAGTCAGTGACGGAACTTTATAATGAAGAAGGTAAGGAAATAAATTTTGTAGAGAAAAAGGAGATCAATGAAAAGAGATGACAGGCTGTGAGGGGATACCTATGGTTTTATTGTTGATCTCCTTTTTAGCTTGAGGGTAATCCTCGGTCTGACAAAATTGACTACTTAGTGTACGGTGCCATGCTTTTTGACAACTCTTGTATTGGCATAATAATTATTTTGGTCTAACAATTGTCCTCGTTGGGTCTAGGACCGATTATAAAGTGATAAGGAAAAGGCTTAGACAAGAAAAATCTACCATTAAATAAGTAGACGAAGATGCAAAGAGTGTTTAGAGATTTATTTGCATCCTTTGTAAAAATTATGCTAAAAATTTTATGTGCGAGAAAGATCGTACCCTTCCAAAGGTTTCTTGCTTAACCTATGGTTAGAGTGTTTTGGTTTTTGAAGGTAAATTGTTAGGTGTAGTAGTAACCTTTAAAACTCGCGTCAATGTCTTTATAGGATGTGATAATTTAGTTATGTAAGCATCTTGTAGATGAATGATCGATTAGAGATAATTTATTTGATATGGTTTCATTTTTATAGGAATTTGGCTCTTCAATTATATGGCAACAAATATGTGGAAGTCAAATTGTTTTTCTTGGTTGCATGCTTGAGGAATGTGACTAATGCACTAGTTATTGCCTAAGGTCTTTTCTATGTTGGTGAGAATGTCTTGCAATCTCCTTCGAGTTTGTTTCTTTCATGCACAACATTTAGGAATGAGGTTCCCTTTAAATATTTCAATTTATCAGTGACTTTTGTTGTTAATATATGAAAATCTGTATGTTTAATTCTAAGGGTTAGTGGTTGTATAGTGGACTAAGTAGTGCTTTTTATGTGGATTGCATTTCATTTGTTTTAAAGGGCCAAAGGAGATGTGGTATATCTTCTAGGTAGGTGCTCATTGTAGTATTTAATTCTTGTGTGGGGTAGATGTTGTATTGTTGAGTACTTATGCCAAAGGTTCCAAAGGAGGTGTCATGCTTGAGGCGAGGAAGTTGTAGAGTAAAAAAGATGTGCTTGCGAGTTCTATGTTATTATTAGGTATCATTGTTTAATCATGTTGTAGTAAGTTTATTTTTCAAGTATGTCTGGTAGTAATGCTCCACGAAGGGAGAAATGCTATAAAAAATATTGTTAGTGAATTGTCATTTACTCTCTTCACATATAAAAAGGGGAAAAGGGACATTTTAGGAAGACTTAGATATTTTTGTTAGTTTAGGTAAAGGGATGCCCCTATCAATAGGTTGATAAAAAAATTCTTGGATTACATTAATATACTTTGTATAATGTCCTCATGTGGTTTTTGCATGGAAAGCAAAATATAAGTAAATATTGGCTCATTGGTTGTCTAATGTTTAAACTAATACTAAGAGGTATTATATGGTCAGATCGTAATATGGAAAGACAACTTATATTAGTAGACGAACCTAAATATGTCCTTAGTCTAATATGTTGTCTATCAATTTCAATTAGGGAGATGCCTTGTCTTGAGCATCAGAGTAGATGACTCCTAGAAGGTAGAGACATAGATGTGACTGACTAGTCTAATAGTATATCGGATTGGGCCTAAGAAGAATAGATCCTAAATTCGTTTATAGATTTATTCCCTTGTAATGTTCAAAGTGTGGGATACCCTAATCCTGAGTGGAAGACGAACAATGTATGTGTGACTTGTGAGTTCAAACAGATAAGGAACTGAAAGTTGGTGCATTAGGTATTAATCGCTGCCAGATGTGCGAATGTCTGGATTGGAAATACTACAGCAAAAGGATAAATAATAAGCAACGATGTCCTCAAGTATACGGGTCGAATTGTAATATAGTTTGTTTACAACGAAACACTTAGAAAGTATTTCGAGGACCGTACCTAAGAGAGGTTGAATTAAACTAAAATTCGTTTTTCTACACTTATTTGGCTAAACAGTAATAACCTAAAATTATAGTAAGAAAAACCAAATTAAAATTAAAAAAACATAAATTAAATAAAACTAATCTGGCTTAAGATTAGAAGAAATAGGGATAAAATTTAGATTTTTTTTAGCATAGGGTAAGAGAATTTAGAATGCCTTAAAAATTATTTTTGATAACAAAGTAGCAATAATGAGCTTGTTGGTTTAGTGGTAACGCCTTAGCTTCACCTTAGGTCCTAAGTTTGAAACCCTTTGTACATGTTTTAGCTAAAATATTTTATTTTCTAATTTTTACCATATAACAATACCGAATTTTCAAACTAGCCCAACCCAAAACTATTTTTTTCAATTTAGTCCTTAATTTAAAATAATTCTAATTCTACATGAATTCCTAATACCTATTTCAATTAGGGAAAAAGACTTTTATAAATAGCGAATCTTTCAACCCTAGAATTTATATCAAGTGAAGTTTTTAAGAAAACTCTCAAAATTTTTCCTTTTCTCCACCATTACCAAATGAATTTTCAAGCAAAAGAATTCAAGGTTTTCAAATTGTTCCTCTCCTCCAAATAAATTGTCAATATCCTCATCCAAGTTAAGGTTTTTGTGTCTACAAAATAAGGTATGGGATCTAAACTTAAATCGTTATATATAATTGATTTAAGGGTTAGGAAGTAAACTAGTTTGTAGGCAAGCCCCCTTGCATGTGCAAGCCCCTTATGCGAACCCCTATAGGTGAACCCCCTAATGCGAACCTATATGCAAAACCTTATAGGAATGAATATGCGACCCCTTAGAATATTTATGCGAACCCTACCTGTTAGGATATGCAAACCTTGTCTACTATTACATACGAACACTAACTGTTTTGCATGCGAACCATATCTACTATGACATGCGAACCCTGTAACAGCCCATTTTCCAGTGAAATCAAAATAGTAGTTTCGGGACCACAAATTTGAAGTAAAAATATTTATTTTATTATTTCTTTAAGGTTTACAGTATAATAGAATAATTGTGTGAAAATTTTGTTAAGAAATTTTATTGATTGAGTGTCCGATTTGATTAGAAGGACTAAATTGCAATAGGTGCAAAACTTGAATTCTATAAGTTAAAGGTGTCCAATTGTTATGAAACTTTAAATTGGAGGTCTTTAAATGGTAATTAGACCATTATACTTCATAATGGGCAAAAATGGACATGGCTAGGTAAAATTTGAAGGTGCATTAAGGGCATTTTGGTCATTTGGTAAATAAAAACAAAATAAATCAAATAAAAGTGTCCATCTTCTCAATTTAGTCCCCCCTTAACCAAATTTGAAGAGTCTCCATAGCTAGGGTTTTGGCCAAGCTTTCAAGCTCGATTGTAAGTCCGTTCTTGTCCCGTTTTTAATGATTTTTATATTTTTGAGATCGTTGTAACTTGATTTATCTATTTCAAGGACTAATTTGAAAGAAAGACAAAGTCTAAAATTTTAACCATGATGAATTGTTTGTATTTTGATGTTTGAGGTTAGAAAATAAAATACTATTGATAGATAAACAACTTTTATAAGGTAATTTTTGATGAAAACTTGATTAGGGACTAAAATGAAAAGTTGTAAAATTGGAAGAAAAATTCTAAAATTTTATGTATACATGTGCTGTAAAATTTGTAATGGGGCTTTGGTTAGGCTTGGAATAGGGAGTAATTTGCATAAGTTTCATTTTCCGAGCCTAGGGACAAATAAAATTTTTGGAAAAGTTAGGGGCAAAATGGTAATTTTACTTATGATTTAATTGAGTCCATTTAGATATGAAATGTGTGAAATTGATGTTAAATTCATTTATATAGATTCTAAAAACACAAACTCGAGGTTAGATCGAGAAAAAGAAAATGTTTTGGATTAGTAGACATTTACGCTAACAAGTGTCGAGGTAAGTTCGTGTAACTTAATTAGATATGTAATTATGTTATTTGAAGGTTGTATTGTATTTTATGTTAATGTGCCTTATATGTATGTTATGATGGAAAATTTATAAGTGCTTGAATGTTGAATTCCAATGATTATATGTGCTTTCCTGAAATGGATAAGGTCCTGCATTTGTTGTGGACTGGATTTAGCTCGGACGAGTAATCCCATTGGCCTCGTTACAG
The DNA here is from genome assembly GCA_025698475.1 of Gossypium anomalum. Taxonomy (NCBI): domain Eukaryota; kingdom Viridiplantae; phylum Streptophyta; class Magnoliopsida; order Malvales; family Malvaceae; genus Gossypium; species Gossypium anomalum. The sequence continues at coordinate 82,230,981 of CM046961.1, forward strand.
AAATGATTTAGCCCAGACGGGTAATCCTGATATAATACCTCTCGAGCATATGTTATGATTAAGGTTTAGCCTAGACTGGTAATCCTAATCGAGCTCCTCTGAGCATACATTATATAAAGGATTTAGCCTGGATTAGTAATCCTGTTATACAATATGTACTCAAGAGAGTGTTTCTTGGTTAAGTGCCCTAATGGGTACCCTTGAATAAGGAATTGACAGATTATAGAATCGTACACTTCGAGTGTACTACTTAAGTATCCATTAGAATTCAACGATCCAACGGACATAAAACTCTTGACGTGGCACAAGAACTTTGTGATGAGTTGACAATGACTTGAAAGAATATTGCTTCATGAGCTCGTCTATGTTACTTGATTTATATGAATAGTTTGGTGACTAACATGTTTGATGGAATATATGTGATTAGGCCACTTAGCCAAATGGATGGAAACATAACATTGTATGTCTAGATTTTAATAAACAAGATTGGTAAGTTTAGTTTCTGTTATACGAACTTACTAAGCATGTAATGCTTACTTCTTTTATTTTTTTCCTATTTTATAGTGCTCAGAAGCTCGTGAAGGTTAGAAGATCGTTGGAGTATCGTCACACTATCAACTAGCATTTTGGGTATATTTAATGAAACCATTTTGGTATAATGGCATGTATAGGGAAACTTGGCCAATAGTGGCTTGAAAATGTTATTTTGTAACCTAGCCATTGGGATGGCTAGTAATGGTTTATTTTGGTATGATTAAGTAGATTATGATGTTATATTCATATGTGATATGTTATGAACATGCTATCAAAGGTTGCTATTGCCTAGTTAATTCAAGGTAAATTTATAATCATCTATGCATGTAGTGGTATGCCTTGTTAAATGATGAATTTGCCTACTTTAAATACTTGAATTGGTTGTTATTGGTTGAGTGTTTTATGTTCAGGTTTTTGGGTGAGAAATGAAGCTAGGAAATGGCTTCATTTTGTCCACACGGGCAGGCACACAGGCGTGTGTCTAGACCGTGTGTGACACATGGCCTAGTAACATGGACATGTGTTTAGGCTGAGTGTCCCCTGAACCTAATTTTTGAAAAACATAATGCTCAGAATTGGGCACACGAGCGTGTGTCTCAGCTGTGTGTGGCATACGGCCTAGAACACGGGCGTGTGTTTTGGCCGTGTGAAACCTGCACCTAATTCGAATTAAATTAAATTAAATTAACCAAACGGCCTAGCACACGGGCGTGTGACTTGGCTGTGTGATCTTAATTTGTTTATGAGTTACAAGTCAGAGAGTTACACGGGGTCAGGAAACAGGCGTGTGTGACCACACGGCCTACCCATTTAGGCGTGTCCCATGTCCACACGAGCCCCCTATTTAGTGGAAAATTTTCTAAGTTTTGTAAAAATTTCTAAAGTTCTCGTTTTAGTCCCGAACCACTTCCATAGCATGTTTTGGGCCTCGTAGGCTCATATTAGGGACTTTATAATTAATTATACATGGTTTTAATTTGACGCAAATTTATAACTTGGAACTGTATGGTTGTTTGTGATGTAAGTATAGTAATTCCCTGAGACCCTATCCTGGCGATGGATATAGGATAGGGGTGTTACAAACCTTATATGTATATGCGACCCTTGTATATGTATTTATGTGAACCTTACGAGTAATAATATGCAAAACCCATGTGATTAAATGTGTGAACCATAACATGAATTAGCACGTGAACCCTAAACATGCGAACCCATATATGCGAACCTATATGTATGAACCCTGTATATGCAAACCCTATATGTGCGAACCCCTATGTGTAAATCCCTATGTGTGAACCCTATATGTTAATTACAACTAAAAAGAGATTGAAACTAAAACTAAAACCTAACTAAAAATAAAAATCTTAAAGTTTGAATGCTCCAATTGAATCACCGTATTAGGTTTTAACAGCCAATATTTATAGCGTTTATGTTAGATGACCAAATTAGGTCAATTACAAGTTTTATAACATGTTAATTATGATTGTGCGGATGAAAAACACCTTCAAAAGTCAATTTGGCCTTATCATACTAGTGTCACGACACCCTATAGTAGTTGGTGTTGTAACATTGAAGGTCATATGTCTCCCTTTGGGCTTGAAGTTGGATGTCGCGACATCGATGGCAATATGCTCCCTCTTTGGCTCTAATTTTTCATAATTTGATATGTCAAATTAGGCTCTCCATTACACTTAAGAAGCTTATATTTGAGCAATTTAGGTGTCTTTTCTCTACTTTTGTTAGTTTAGCTTTTTCGTTAATAAGTTTTTGATAGTTTTATGCCATTTTTAGACCCAAATTAGCCAAACGCTTTAGGGGGACTAACGATCTGATTGAGTGGTGTTAGAAGTCGAGGATGGCCTAAAATTGAAGAAATCACCTCTAATAGAGGGTATCACGATACTGAGCCATGGAGGTCATGATACCTCTTGACAGTGCTGAAATGAAGAGAATTGTGGCCAACTCAAGTGATATTGCGATACTGAGACCCCCAAGACTCCAAAGTTTGAGACTACCTAAGATATCGCGATACTTGAGCCTAAGTATTGCAATACCACTGCCTGATGAGGATAAAAATAACTATAAGGGTAGTCTTTGCCCAACACCTACCCCAATCAAAATTAGACATCCAGGAGCATTTTGGCTCAAAATGTTGGGTTGTAATCAGTTTTTAAAAGCCACTTTTGGCTGAGAAGAAAAAAGAGGTTTCTTTTATCTTTTATCTTTCTAGCTTTGATTTGTAGTTGTCTTCTTCTATCTTTAGTTAGGCTTTAGTTACTTTTCTAGTTTTCATGTTAGTTGGTAGTTAGTTTCTATTATAGCCTTGTCTTATTTACATTTTAGTAGTCCAAAATTTCTTGTGTTTTGATTTTAATCCTTAATATAATTAAGTTTCATTTCATTTTTGTGGATAAATATATGATTTTTAGTGTTATTTCTCATCACCATTTTTCCATTTTTATCTTCCTTAAGCATCTTCAAGAAAACTAAGCTTTTCTTAACCTTTTTTCTTGTGTTTATTTTGATGAATGCTTTGCTTTTATGTGGGATTATTGCTTGTATGAAAATTATAATGAGTAGCTAAATCCATGATGGTTGGTTGATGGGAATGTTACTTAGTTAGTTTTTGGTACAAGGACTAAATAGTAAAAATTGGACTAAATTGAATAAACTTAAAAACTTAGAATTAACACCTCTAAGGGACCATTTAGGCAAGTGAGACCAAAAGGAGAGCCTATTGAGCATAAATTCATTTTGCCCGAGTTAATTTGGTGAGGTTGAGAGATAAACTGAACTAAATAACCTAATTTGGTAAAATGGTGACTGAGAGGTAAAATTAAGCCAATTAGAAGTTTAAGCCTTTTAGATCCCTAAGCCGAAGACTAATTAGCAACATGAAAGTCAAACAACTGTTGTTTTTCTTCGAATTGTTAATTGTGTAATTTTGTCTATTTTACAATTTAGTCCTTTTTAGTGTTAACTAGCCAATTAGTATAATTAAACTTGATCATGATTTGCCGTAATATAAGACTTAGTGAGTAGTTAACTAGACTTCTTTTTGCATGCTTGTCAATTAGGAATCACTTTTTCCCTGATTCTTTTGGGTTCGATCATTTGAATACTCGAGTGTTCTATTATAACACTATAAACATTACAATTGACCTGTCACACTTGCAGTATATTGCCATATTCTTAGCCTCGATGCACACATGCCGAGGCATAGTCAAGCTCAAAGTTGGATGTCACAACTTTGTCTCTCGTAACTCACCTCTTGTTGTTGTGCTCACAATTTGGCTAAGTGTTGAGGTTAGCTTTGTTTTTGTGACATTTCATTTGAATATTGCAACATCCAGAGCAATCCATTGACTCATCGACCTAAAATCTTGTCTTGCACACTTAGTCAACATGTTAGTTCCTCCTTAGGTCTAAATTGGCCTAACAGGTCATAAAACAACACTAAAAGCTCATTTTATTAAACTTGAATGGAAAAATAAGTCTAAAAATGAACTAAAAAGATATAAAAATCACTTGAATACAAGCTTATTAAGTGTTGAAAAGAGCTTAATTTGTCACAATAAATTGTTGCAGATCAATAGGATGGGACACATTAGCACCATAATAAGCAAAAAAGGCACGTGTGAAGTATATGTAAAATGTTCCATTAGAAAGAGAAACTATTGGTTTTTGGAACATGGGACATTGTTAAAGAACATGATAATAGTCGAGTGTTTCTTACAAATCTATTCAAATAAACTGTTGTAAAAAACACTGAACGTCAATAATGGAATTATAGAATGATTGTAATATAAAAGAAAGAAAAATAAGAACACACAGATTTTACGTGAAAACTCTTTTGGAAAAAAACTATAGGCAGAGGAGAAGAAAATTCACTAATGTCTAATTGAATGGTACAAGAGGATTTTAGACTACTTCTATTTATAGGTTGAAAAACCTTATTCTAGTCAATGTCAAATAGAAATAGTGTAGTAAGGTTGAAACACTTTATTCTAATCAATATCAAATAGATGAAGTGTAGTAAGGTTGAAAAACCTTATTCTAATCAAAATAAAATAAAAATGTAGTTTTATATGGGTTTTATTTTTATTTTATTTTACCACTATATTTTATTTTAACAAGGATTTAGGTCACTCAATTCTAACAATCTCCACCTTGACACGGATTCTCAATGAGCAAGTTCTTCACCACGAAATTTTAACAAACAAGTTCTCCACCTCTTTCATGGAAACACTTAAAGGGTATTTTTCAACAATGAACACCAACCAAGTCCAAGCAATACTCAAACTTGGCTATAGGAAGTGACTTAGTCATCATATCTACAATATTTTCATAAGTACTAACTTTACTCACAACAATATCTCCACAAGCAATAATATCACGCACAAAATGATACTGAACATTAATATGCTTTGTTCTCTCATGAAACATTTGATCTTTGGTAAGGAAGATGACACTCTGACTATTACAAAACACTATACTGATCTGAATGTCTTTGCTGAGTTCATTAAAGAGTCCCTTTAACCAAATAGCTTCTTTAAAAGCCTCAGTAATCACCACGTACTTGGCTTCAATAGTAGACAAAGCAACTGTAGTTTACAAAGTGGCTTTCCAATTGATTGTGCAACCTCAAATAGTAAAGACATATCTTGTGAGAGATCTTCTTTTATCAAGGTCTCTAGCAAGATCAAAATCAACATGCCCAATGAATCCATCTCTAGTTCTTCTAAACTATAAGCAAACATAAGTAGTACCTCGTAAATATCTAAAAATCCACTAAACTACTTTCCAATGTTCTTTACCGAGATTCATCATGTATCTACTAACTACACTAACTGTATATGATAAATCTAGATGTGAGCAAACTATAGAATACATGAGAGATCCCACTGCACTAGAATATGGAACCCATGACATGTAGTCAATTTCATCATCTAATTGCGGAGACAAAGCCGACAAAAGTTTGAAGTGGGTTGTTAATGGAGTACTAATAGGCTTGGCACCTTGCATATTAAACCTGCAAAGAACTTTCTCAATGTACCCTTTTTTACTTAGGTACAATTTACATGATTTTTTATCTCTGAGAATCTCCATCCTAAGTATCGAATTTACTGCTCCCAAATCCTTCATCTCAAATTCTTTACTACGCTGGGCTTTGACCTTTCTTATCTCTCATTTATCTTTGACTGCTATTAACATGTCATCAACATAGAGGAGTAGATACACAAAAGAACCATCACTATTTTTCTTAAAATAAACACAACTATCAAAGCTACTTATTTTGAAATCATTAGTAGTTATAAAAGAATCAAACCTCTTATACCACTACCTTGGTGACTGTTTTAAGCCATAAAGGGACTTTTTTAGCAAGAAAACGCAGTCCTCCTTTTCCGAGACTGTAAAACCCTCTGGTTGTTGCATGTAAATATCTTCCTCAAGTTCTCCATGCAAAAATGCTATTTTACATCTAACTGCTCAAGCTCAAAAACATGGATGGCCACAATACCAAACAAGGATCGAATCGAATTCTGCTTAACAACTGAAGAAAAGACATTAGTGAACTCTACACCTAGAATCAGACTGTAACCTTTTGCAACCAACCTTGCTTTATATATGGGTTCTTCAACTCCTAGAGTCCCTTATTTCTTTTTGAACACTCATTTCCATTGAACAACCTTTTTACCTTTAGGAAGCTTTATTAGATCTTATGTTCTTTTCTTATGAGCGATTTCATCTCTTCTTGCATGACAATCATCCACTTTCCTGAATTTTCACAACTAAATTCCTCGGAATAAGAAGATGGCTTTTGATTTGCATCTATATCTTTAGCCACATTTAAAGCATAGGAAACTAGATCAGCCTCGGTATACCACTTTGGAGGTTTAATTTCTCTTATAGGTCTATTCTTGGCAATAGAATATTGTGGTGAAGAAGCAATTCTAGTCTAAGTTTCTGTACTATCTTGAGGAGTAGACTTTATTATAGATCCTGGATCAATCTAAAGCTCCACCTACTTTTGCTGGTCTTTATTGGAAGAGTCCTTAAGAGATAAGTTATGTAGCATAGCGGTTTCATAAAAAAAAAACATCTCTACTAATCATAACTTTTCTATTTTCAAGACACCATAACTATACCTTTTAACATGAACCTTATTACTAAGAAAAACACATTTAATGTATCTAGGTTCGAATTTCCCATTATCAACATGAGCATATGGAGGATACCCAGAATAATCAGTAGGATTACTGGACCGTACCTCTTATGGAGTCTTTTTCTTAATGGCAATGGACGAAGATCGGTTAATCAAAAAACATGCAGTAGAGGCCGCTTCAGCCCAAAACAACTTCGGTGAACAAGTATTCAACAACGTACATTGAACCTTTTCCATGTTTGTTATATTCATTCGTTCTACAACATGGTTTTGTAATGGAGTATGACGAATTGTAAAGTGTCTCATGATCCCTTCTGATTTATACAATTCATCAAACTTATCATAACATAATTCCAAGACATTATCTATGTGGAGGTGTTTTATTTGTTTTCCTATATACTTCTCGATCATAGGTTTTCAAGCCTTAAATGCAAAAAACACATATTTTTTTGCTTCAGGAAGAAAGCCCAAATATTTCTGGAAAAATCATCAATGATTGTTAGCATATAATTAGCGCCACCCCTTGAAGGCACTCTGGATGGTTACCAAAGATCAGAATGAATATAATCTAGCATTCCCTTCATGTTATGGATTTCTCTGGTGAATCGAACTCTCTTTTGCTTCCAAAAAATGCAGTGCTCACAGAACTTCAGTTTACTAATGCCTTGTTCATCAAGAAGTCTTATTTTGCTTAATTCTGTCATGCCGTTCTCACTCATATGCCTAGACGTATATGCAAAAGTCTAGTAACATCATCATTTGACAAGGAATAGGAAGCGGCAGTTGCATCACCAGTAACAGTAGAACCTTGCAAAATATATAACTTGGCAATTTTTCTCTACCCCTTCATTACAATGAGGGAACCCTTGCTAATTATTAGAACCCCACTTTTACTTGTGTACTTGTGCCTTTTTGAATCAAGAGTACTCGACGAAATCAAATTCCTCTTCAATTTTAGTACATGTCATACACCACTAAGTGTTCTAATGACTCTATCGAACATCTTAATTTTAATCATGCCAACACCTGCCATTTTACATGAAGCATTATTTCCTATCAAAACAACACTTTCAAACACTATTTCATATGTTGTAAACCAATCCCGATCAGGACTCATATGGAAGGTGCAACTAGGATCAAGTATCCACTCCTCGCTGACTTTAGAGTTGTCGGCAGAAGCAACTAGGAGTTCACCATTTTTATATTCTTCTACAACATCATCTTCACCAGATTGTTCTGGTTGTTTTCCCCTTTAATTTGCAGCCTCCCTTTTGATCTTATTCTGCAACTTATAACACTCAAATTTATTATGCCCTTTCTTCTTGCAGAAATTACAGGTTTTACCTCAGTTTGAAGATCTTGATCTACACTTAGATTTATTGTGAGGATTTCTGTAACACCCCAAACCCGCCCTAGACGTTATGGCCGAATCTGGCGATGTCACATGGTAGTATTTTTGAAAAAGCGTTGATACCTTAAAACCGTTCCAATTATTATCTTTTACTTAGTTTGGGAAAATGTGTACTAATTGATTTGCTTTAACCCATTTCTTTTATGCGGAAGCTTTCAAAACCAAATAATTTCTGAAACTATTTTTATCTACAGAAAATCTTAGTTTGTTTTAGAAAACTATACTTTGTTGCGCTGCGGTTTATAAATAAAAAAAAAGTTTAAAAATCCCAAATTAAAATAAAAAATCTGTAATGGCCTTAATTACATCCAAATTCCCCAAATAGTAATTAAAACCATGATAAGCATAAAACCATAAATTTATCGTGAGGCAGAAACAGTGGTCACCGTCGAGTCCTCTTCTGCACCGATCCGTCTATTGCTGGGGGTTACTTGACCAGATTAAAAAGAAGAGGGTGAGTTTTCGCAAACTCAGTGTGTAATCCCCCACAGAAAAATTAGGGGTCTAAGTAATGCTTACCGACCCTACGATAGGTCACAGTCGACTTGGGCGACATGTGCAACCTTACAGAGTGTTCCAAAAAAATGGGCTCACACGCCTATGTGGTTTACCCGTGTGGCCCACACGACCCTAATTGCCCTTGGCCGTGTGGATTACGTGACCTGGCCCAGAATTCCACACGCCCGTGTGGTTTACCAGTGTTGCCCACACGGCCTAATTGGTCAAACCCGTGTCCCACACATGGCCTCACTGTCCATCACATGGCTGTGTCATGGGCCCGTGTCTTGCGCTCATGGCCTGGCTCGTCGATCACACGCCCGTGTACTGCCACACGGCCTACCACATGGGCGATCACATACCAATGTGGCGTCGATAGTTTCATTTTTTGGCTTTTTCTGTTTCTCGTTTTCTATGTTTTTGGGTACACACCTGGTATCGTATCGATGCTAATGCAACCAAGGAGCCTTCCGAACCTATATTTGACCAATAAATCACTTAATTAATTTCTTACTTCAACGTTCAATCAAGACTCCCAACCGTAAAACTCGAGCAACGAAGCCAAAAATGATTTGGGAAACTTACCACAACGAAAACGATAACCAATAGTCATACACACCGGAACCAGTTTTAAACCTTCGAACGGTACCTGAACGAGAGCAAAAACGGAACCTTTCATAACTTGCTTGATCAAAATATAACTAAAACTTTCATAACATATTTACTAAAATCGTGACAAAAACGATGCGCAGAAAGGAAGTAAAAGCAAGGCCAAAACAAAAAAAAGGAAGAAGAACGATAGCAATAGGGAAAAAAGAAGAAAAACGACAGAGACTTCTTTACAATTTCGAAAAAGAAACTACCAAAAATCCTTCTAATCCCCTAAATCACTCCACTACTTCCCACTACACAACTCCCTCAGAATTTCTGTTTGACCAAAACTCCCCCTCAGTCAAAAGAGCAAAAAGAACTCCCATGCCCACGCCGGGGTTCGAACTCCAAACCTCCAATATGCATCTAAACCACCAGACCAGCAGGCCGATTGTAATGTGAAATTACAGATAACTTAATATAAGCCTTTTGTGTTAGCAGTTAAGGCTTAATTCAGGAAAAAGCCAAAATTTGCCAAAAACAAGGCTTGAACTTGAGACCTCTCCCACACACCCAGAACACTTAACCACTGAAGAAAATACACAATTATGTCAAATATTTACAGAAACATATACATATATTTTAGGGCGTTACAACTCTACCCCCCTAAAAGAAAATTTCAGCCTTGAAATTTGCCTGATCAGAACAAATGAGGATATTGCTGACGCATCGCATCCTCAAGCTCCCACGTCGCCTCCTCAATGCTATGATTCCACCACAGCACCTTCAATAAGGGGATAGACTTCCTTTGCAAAATTTTAATGTCGCGGTCTAAAATCTGAACCTCCCAAAATGTTAAAGCTGGCTTAACCTCGATCTCCTCAATTGGAATGATGTACGTGGGAACAGAGTGGTAGCGCCTCAGCATAGAGATGTGGAACAAATCATGAATCTGATCCTACAACAACCCGTTTTTAGGGTTAATCAGAACAGTGGTTTCGGGACCACAATCTGACACCAAAAAAATTATTATTATTATTTTAATATTTACGAGTTAATTTTGAATTTTTTAAAAAAAAGGGGTTTTGATATTGTGGTTTTTGCTTTATAAGGGATTTATTAAGTTCAAGTGGTTTTAAAAAAAATGAGGTATCGAGACCTCATTTCTATAAACCGAGTCATAAATATTTTTATAAATATTTACAGAGTGGGAATAAGATGGTATTAAAGTTTCGTTGAAAAATTTTATCGTTTCGATACTTAATTAAGCAAAAAGGACTAAATCGCGTAAAGTGTAAAAGTTGTGTTCTATAAGTCAAATGTATCTAATAGCTATGGAATATTAAAGTGGGAGTCCTTATTGAATAATTAGGCCACTATTTGGTTAGTGGAAGATTTGGTTTGGCATTGTTAAAATTTATTTTATTTTTAAAGGTTAAAGTTGGTATTTAGTAAATAAGTTAATATTGAATAAAACAAAAGAAAATTTTGGTTCATTATCATCTTCCACCACCGAAAATTCACATTTAGAATAGCCATGGAAGCTTGAGCATTCGGCTATACTCATTTCTCATATATGTGAGTATTTTCTTATCCGTTTTTAATAATTTCTACATTTTTGATATTGTTGCTTTGTGTTCTAGCTAGCCCGTATCTCCGATTTCAAAACTGTTAAAGTATTTGAATGTTTCCATTGTTGAATGCATGACTACTTTGTTGGTTGATGATGGAAAATAAATCATTGTTCTTAAATATACAAGTTTTGTAAAGTGAATTTTTGGTAAAAATGTCAATTTTGGATTAAATTGTGAAATGTGGAAATTTAGTGGTTACAATGTGAAATAAATTGAAAATATGGGCTGATAGTAATATATGAAAAATTTGGCTAGCTTGGGTTTGTGTTTAATTTCTTGAAATTGTGATTTTAAGTGATAAAGACTAAATTGCAAAAATACGAAACTTTAGAGGTAAAATAGTAATTTTACCAAAATATGAAATTGAGTTAAAATGAATAGAATATGAATTGTAATAGTTGAATTTGATTGATTAGATCAAGTCAAGCCTCGTACGAGTCTATATCGAGGGAAAAACAAAGTGTCGGATTCGTCGATCTAATTTGTCGTTACCGCGAACGAGGTAAGTTCGTATGCTAATAAATGTACTTAAATTGTGTTATAAATGCTTATTTATTATTGAATTGAATTGAATGCTGAATAGTCATGATTACGAGCTGAAATTGATAGAGTTACAACGTTCGAAAGTCCCGTACGAACCTTAAGAATGTTATAGGATACAAATGTCATGACATTAGGTTACCGAGATGTGATTTCATGTAAGACCCTGTGCAGGACAGTGGCATTGTATTAGGATTATGTGTAAGACCATGTGTGGGACATCAGCATCGTTAATCGACTTCGTGTAAGACCCTGTGTGGGACAGCGGCATCGACATGTGATAACATGTAAGACCATATCAAGGATATGGCGTTGTACGAGCTATAAGTGATTACCGAGTATCCTTAACGATTCTGAATGGTTCAACGGGCAAAGTTAAGTCAAGAAAGAATGTGTTTATGAATTAAGTGATTCAGGTATATACGAGTTTCATACGAGTATTGAAAAGAGAAGTAATGTTGTAAGTTCTTAATGTATCATGTATATGAAATGAGAAAGATTTATGTTTGAGAATGTTTCATGCCAAAATGTGCTTATTTGGCTATAATGAGGTATGAATGGAATGATATGTGAGATATGAGTTATAGTTGTTCAACTATATATATATATATATACATACAGCACATAGTGTGCGAAATACCATTATATGATGATATTTCTCATAAATCACTTGGCTAAAGAAAAGATGATAAATATTGAATTGAATAAAGTTTAATTGTATAATTGCTTATGCATATGAAAATGAGAATGAATTTATAAGAAATATTCAAATCATACGTGTTTAAATAAATAAACTCATGAAAATCTTGATTAATTGTGTGCATGGATTCGAGATAGAATAGTGAAATCATATGAATTATATTATGTCTTGAATAATGGTTTTAAATGTGGTTATTCATTAATATAAGTTTATTATCATTCGAACTTACTAAGCTGTGAAGCTTACTTTATGTTATTTTTCTATGTTTGTAGTGTTTAGGATGTTTACTCGGGTTAGAAGTTAGCGGAGATTGCATCACACTATCCGGCTATTGATTTTTGGTATTTTTACACTTTGGGGTTTGGTTATATGGCATGTATAAGCTAGTGTTAACATGGTATATTTTGAGTTGTGATTTTAGCCATGTGATTTGGCTTGTAAATGTTTATGTGTATTGGCCATTTAAGTTGGAATAAAGTATGTGTTTGATAAATGATATATGTGGTGTATATAATGCTTTTGTGTTGGCATATTTTGGTATGAGGTATAAATGATGAATTGATATGCTAGATGGCATGATATGTGTATGGATTAACATGCTATGGTTGCCTTTGAATGCATTGAAATGGGATGGGATGATGTGGTTTAGGTCTGCTTGTGGAGGGTGAGAAATGCGGCTTAAACCAAGCCTATTTTCACTCCACATGGCCGAGTACACGGGAGTGTGGCTTGACTGTGTGTGACACATGGCCTTGGTACACGGCCGTGTGTCCCTTGGGGTAGCCCTTTGAATTAAGTCAGTATACCCTACAGACTTGGCACGGTCTAGACACACGGGTGTCTCTATTGGTCGTGTGTAGTACACGAGCTAGCACATGGGTGTGTGGCAGGATGTGTGATGTAAGTTAGTATGTATGCCTTGTTACCACATGGTCTGATCACGGGCGTGTGGATGACACACGGGCTAGACACATGGGCGTGTGGTCTGCCCGTGTGAGGTAAGCCAGTAAGCTCCATAGGGTTGAGCATGGGCTGGGGCATGGCCATGTGATTCCAATTCGAATGTCCATACGGCCTGAGACACGGGCGTGTCTCTTAGCCGTGTGAGTGACACGGTCGGGGCACACGGGCGTGTGACCCTTGTAGGGATAAAAATTTTCTAAGTTTTCGAGAAATTTCCTGAGTTATCGGTTTAGTCCCGTACCTCTTCCAAGCATGTTTTAAGGTTTCGTAGAGCCTTATAAGGGACAATGGGAATGAATGTTAAAATTTTTAAATTGTATGCAAGATTTATGACCCGAATGTGTATAAATGTTATGATGTAAGTCCGGTAATGCCTCGAACCCTGTTTCAGCTTTGGATACGGGTAAGGGGTGTTACAGATCCAACTCTAGAGGTAGCTCTAACTGATTGGCGATTGGCCTTACTTATTTCAGAATTTGATACGACCCGATAAATCTAGGGCTTAGCTTACCCTTACGTCCAAACCTTAGAACCTTTTTCCATGGCGAGACCTTGAGAAAAACAAAGTCTCCCACAGCATACTCTACTTCTCGACGCTTTAGATCTGCATAAGACTTCTGCCTATCAGAAGTCACTTTCAATCGATCCCGAATCAGACGGACCTTACCCTCAGCCTCAGAAACCAACTCTGGACCTAGAATACGTCGCTCGCCCAACTCAGTCTTGCGCAAGGAAATGCGACACTTATGACCATGCAGAGCTTCGTAAGGTTTCATCTGAATACTCGACTGGAAGCTGTTATTATAGGCGAACTCGGCTAATGGCAGATAGTCCTCCCAGCTGCCTCAAAAGTCAATCACGCATCTCCTCAATATGTCCTCCAATATCTGAATTACCCTCTCTGACTGACCATCAATCTGAGGATGAAAAGCAGTGCTGAAGTCTAACCTTGAACCCAAAGCCTCATGCAACATCTTCCAGAATCAAGACGTGAAGCGAGGATCTCTATCAGAGATGATCGAGATAGGTACCCCATGAAGCCTCACTATTTCAGAGATGTGGAGCTTAGCCAATTTCTGAAGAGAAAAGTCTGTCCTGACCGAGATGAAGTGCGCAGAATTGGTCAAACAATCCATGATGACCCAGAAAAAATCCTTCTTAGTGGGTGTTAGAGGCAACCCACTGACGAACTCCATCATTACTCGCTCCCATTTCCATAATGGAATCTTAACCGACTGTAGCAAACCCGAAGGTAACTGATGCTCAGCCTTAACCTGTTGACAAGTCAAACAGTGAGCAACGAAGTCAGTAACTTCACACTTCAACCCTGGCCACCAGTACAACTCTCGGAGATCTCGGTACATTTATTCCCGCAGGGATGCATAGCATAAAGGCTACTATGCGCCTCCCTCAGAATTGACAGTCTCAAATCCTCATCATTCGGTACGCAAATCTGACCGCGGAAACATAGTACCCCATCACTGTAAATCCCAAAATTAGTAGTAACACCACTCCCAACCTGACAGAAACACAACTCAATAGACTTATCCCCCATCTATTTATCACTGATTTGATCCATCCATGTCAGTCTAACCTAAAGTTTTGCCAACAGACCCTTATCATCAAAAAGACTAAGTCGAGGGAACATCACCCTCAAATCAGTCATTGCCCTACGGCTTAGAGCATCGGTCACCACATTGGCCTTGCCGAGGTGGTACTCGATAGTACAGTTGTAATCCTTAAGTAGTTCAACCCATCTACGCTGCCTCAGGTTTAACTCCTTTTGAGTGAGGAGATATTTGAGGCTCTTGTGATTAGTGTAGATAGTACACTTCTGCCCGTACAGATAGTGGCTCTAGATTTTCAGAGCGAAGACCACCGTTGCCAACTCCAAGTTGTACGTCGGATAGTTCGCCTCATGAGTCTTGAGTTGAGGAGACGCATAAGAAACTACCTTACCGTCTTGCATCAAAACACAACCCAAACCCATATGGATGTATCACTATAAACCACGAAGTCTTTACTGGGCTCAGGCTGTATCAGAACAAGAGCCTGAGTTAATGCAGTCTTGAGCTTATCAAAGCTCTCTTGCTGTGCAACAGTCCAAACAAAAGGAACTCCCTTATGCAGAAGCTTAGTCAACGGTGCGGTGATCAAAGAGAACCCCTCTACGAATCATTGATAATATCTCGCCAGCCCTAGAAAACTGTGAATTTTTACACATCCTTCAGCTGTTTCCAATCCAAAACAGCCTTAATATTACAAGGATCGACTCATATCCCCCTAGCAGAAACTACATGTCCTAGAAATGTCACATCCCGAAGCCAGAATTCACACTTGCTGAACTTCGCATACAACTGTTTCTCCCGAAGAATCTGTAGTACTATTCTCAAATGCTCATCGTGCTAGTCTTCATACTTAGAATACACCAAGATATCATTAATGAACACAACTACAAAATGATCCAGATAGGGCTGGAACACTCAGTTCATCAAGTCGATAAATGCCGCTGGTGCATTAATCAAGCCAAAGGGCATAACTAGGAACTCATAGTGACCATAACGAGTCCTAAATGCCGTCTTATACACATCAGCCTCCTTAACTCTCAATTGATGATATCCTGACCATAGATCAATATTGGAGAACACAGAAACCACTTTGAACTGGTTAAATAAGTCGTCTATCCTCAGAAGTAGGTACTTGTTCTTAATAGTTAGCTTGTTCAGCTGTCGATAATCGATGCACATCCTCATCATCCCATCTTTCTTCTTGGTGAAAAGAATAGGTGCTCCCCATAGAGATACACTGGGACGAATGAACCCACGGTCTAACAGTTCCTAAATCTAAGCCTTAAGTCCAGTCAGATATTTTGGTGTCATTCAGTAAGGGGTGATAGACACTGAAGCTGTGCCAGGAATCAATTCAATCCCAAACTCCACCTCACTGCTTAGAGGTAATCCCGACAGTTCCTCAGGAAACACATCTGGAAAATCCCTCACAGTTCTGATGTCCTTAACTGAAGAGTCCCCAGAATTAGAAATATTGACGTAGGCCAAAAATGCCTCACACCCTTTTTTCACTAACTTTTCTGCTGCCAAAGCAGAAATCACATTTTTCAGATACCTCACTGTCCTCCTTAGTCCTCAAGACAACCCTTTTCGACACACAATCCAGACTCACCAGTGTTTAACTAGCCAGTCTATTCCCAAAATCAGATCAAACTCCCCAAACGGAAGCTCCATCAAATCAACCAGAAATATTGTCCCTTGGACCTCTAACGGTACGTCTTTAAATAGCTTACTTACTCGGATGGACTGTCCCAACAGAGTCACAACAGTTACCTCGCTAGAAGTACCCTCGACTAGAATCCTCAAGGTTTTAGACATAGTACCAGCTACATATGAATAGGTAGAGCCTATGTCTATCAATGCCAAATAAGGTACATTAAATATTAAAAATGAACCCGTAATGACATCCGGAGCATCTCGATCCTCATGGCGACGAGCAACATAAACCAAAGTAGGCTACCTCGCCTCAGTCAGTCCAGCACCTCTACCTGGTGCTCTCTGTCCTCTGCCCATACCATTACCACCCCTAGCCTCTCCTTGGCCCTTAGGTGGTTAATGAACTACCCTCGACAGTTGTGCAGTCATAGTAATCAGAGCTTGCATCTGATTAGTTCTTAACGGACAATCCTGAACACAGTGCTCAGTCGACCTACATCTCAAGCACGCCCCAGTAGTCCTCCAACACTCGCTCGGATGGCATCTACCATAGTGCCCACACAGCGCCACCCTAATAGGTGCAACAGGGGCCCCAACTCTGACTGGCCCCTCAGGTCTGGTCCTTTTCTTAAGCCTCATCGCAGAACTCGAGGGCTCTAATTCCTTCTTATTCTTCCCTTTCTCTTGGTTTTGGCATTCAGTGTGCTTAACCTCCACGGTGATCTTCGCATTCTAAACTAGAATAGAGAAATCACGCTCCCTCTGTAGAGCTATTAGAACTCACAAATTGTCCTTGAGACCATCTTCAAACCGAACACAGCGCTCATACTCAGTCACCACCATGCCTCGCACATAACGGCCAACCTCAAGAACTCGGCCTTATACTTGGCCATTGAATAGTCTCCCTGGGTGAGATTAAGGAACTCACGCTTCCTGGCATCAATGTAGCTAGTCCCCACATACTTACTTTGGAAAGCTGTCTTGAAGTAATCCTAAGTCAACCAATCAGGCTGAGTGCCCTTCTTGACCGTCAACCACCACTGGTACGCCTCATCACGAAGCAGAGATATAGCTCCCTTAAGCTTCTGCTTAGCAGTAAAATCCAGGTCGTCCGTAATTCTTTCCGTGGCCTCCATCCAATACTTGGCCAAGTTAGGGGTGACTCCAGTGACGCCCTTGAATAACTCAGCTCCATTGGACTGAAGTCGTTTTGTAACCGACCCTTGGCCCCCAGATCCAGTGTTGGGCCTAGTGACCCTCTCCAAAATCCGTAGCATGGCTTGGGATAGTGCGTCGTCCCCAACCATACGATCACGAGACCCAGTCTTTGTCATAGGCAATACCGGTGTCTCACTAGTATCCAAGTTAGGTAGATTCCCAAATGATGAGGATCCCGCTTGAGCCTCTCTACGGCCTCTACCACGACCTCTAGTACCTCGTCCACGAGTACCACGTGCGCTCATTGTAAATTTCAAAATTTGTCTGTATTAACAGTTTTATGCATTAGTTATAGTTTGAATATTTATTAATAGATATTTTATGCATTACAGTATCATGATATTCAGAGTCGGTTATCACGAGTAGTAGTCTCACTACAGTTTTCAGTCTACTCTACCTAGAGTGTTTTCAGTGTAATATACTAACTAAAGTAGTTTCAGCATATTCCAATCATTTTTAGATAATTTTAAACAGAGTTTCAGAGAACTTACAGGATCGGCGCCAGAGACTTGGTGTACCACATACTTATTTCAAAAATATTTCAAATTATTATAAATCATTTCTTTAAAACCAATATTTAAAACCCAAATTCACAGCCAAGTTTTGCAACCTGACTCTGATACCACTAAATTAACACCCCAAACCCAGCTTAGATGTTATGGCTGAATCTGGTGATGTCACATGGTAGTATTTTTGAAAACGCGTTGATACCTTAAAACCGTTCCAATTATTATCTTTTACTTAGTTCGGGAAAACATGTACTAATTGATTTGCTTTAAACCATTTCTTTTACGCAGAAGCTTTCGAAACAAAATAATTTTTGAAACCGTTTTTATTTACAAGAAATCTTAGTTTATTTTAGAAAATTGTACTTTGTTGCATTGCGGTTTATAAATAAAAAAACAATTCAAAAATCCTAAATTAAAATAAAAAATCTTAAATGGCCTTAATTACATCCAAATTCCCCAAATAGTAATTAAAACCATGATAAGTATCAAACCGTAAATTTATCGTGAGGCAGAAATAGTGGTCACCGTTGAGTCCTCTTTTGCACCGATCCGTCCACTGCTGGGGGTTACCTAAACAGATTAAAAAGAAGAGGGTGAGTTTTCACAAACTCAGTGTGTAATCCCCCACATAAATCACATAATAGAATATACATAAGAAATCATGAGTAAACAGTCCAAGCCGAAGCCCTTTACAAAACCAGTTAGGGCCTGAGGCCACTCAAATACAGAATCAGAGCAGAACAAATTATCAGTGTCCTACCCACCAGCCTCTACACACCAAATCCGTTCAATCCTATACACCATGTGGGGATAAAATCGACCCACCCATCCCAACACACCATGCTGCACCGAATGCGGCACATAATCAGATAGTCACAGCTGTGCTACCAGATATCAGGCTTAAGAGCCTTTCAGAACAGTTCCTCCAACATAACATCAACCCAACCCCGATGCAATGCAACATACATAAATGACATGCTAAAATGCAGTTTATCAGATTATTCAGACAGCTCAGATTTACATGCTAAGTATCACATGCTTAAATCATACATCACATAACCAAATCACAAAATTAGGGGTCTATGCAATGCTTATCGACCCTACGACAGGTTATAGTCGACTTGGAAAACCCATGCAACCTTATAGAGTTTTCTAGAAAAATAGGCTCACACGCCCATGTGGTCTGCCCGTGTGGGCCCACACGACCCAATTGGTCGAGGCCGTGTCTCGCACACGGCCTTACCGGCCATCACATGGCTATGTCATGCGCCTGTGTCTTGTGTGCATGGCCTTGCTCGTCGATCACACGCCCATGTACTGCCACATGGCCTACCACACGGGCAATCACACCCCAGTGTGGCGTCGACAGTTTCATTTTTCGGCTTTTGTCGTTTCTGGTTTCCTATGTTTCTGGGTACACACCTAGTATTGTATCGATGCTAACGCAACCAAGGAGCCTCCCGAACCTATATTTGACCAATAAATCACTTAATTAATTCCTTAATTCAACGTTTTATCAAGACTCCCAATCGTAAAACTCGAGCAACTAAGCCAACAACGATTCAAGAAACTTACCACGACGAAAATGATAACCAGTAGTCACACATATCGGAACCCGTTTTAAACCTTTGAACAGTACCTGAACGAGAGTAAAAATGAAACCTCTCATAAATCGCTTGATCAAAATATAACTAAAACTTCCATAACGTACTTACTGAAATTGTGAAGGAAACGATACGCAGAAAGGAAGTAAAAGCAAGGTCAAAACAAGAAAAAGGAAGAAGAACGGCAACAAGAGGGAAAAGAGAAGAAAAACGACATAGACTTCTTTGCAATTTTGAAAAAGAAACTACTAGAAATCTTTCTAATCCCTTAAATCACTCCACTACTTCCCACTACATAACTCCCTCAGAATTTCTGTTTGACCAAAACTTCCCCTCAGTCAAAAGAGCAAAAATAACTCCCATGCCCACGTCGGGATTCGAACTCTAGACCTCCAACACACCAACACGCATCTAAACCACCAAACCAACAGGCCCATTCTGATGTTAAATTACACATAACTTAATATAAGCCTTTTGTATTAGCAGTTAAGGCTTAATTCAGGAAAAGGCCAAAATTTACCAAAGACAAGGCTTGAACTTGGGACCTCTCCCACACACCCAGAACAGTTAACCACTAAAGCAAATACACAATTGTGTCAAATATTTATAGAAACAAATATAGATATTTTAGGGCGTTACAATTTCGTTCTTGTGTCCTCCCACGGTTATCATCAATATTTCGATATTGTCTCCCACAAACAATGAGACCCTCTCCCTAAGAGTCGGATCTAATCATAAGATTTTTCATCTTGTCATACGAGGTTAAGGAAACATAGACTTCATCAAATATGAGAGATTTGCGGTTATACAAAATTGTATCTCTAAAGGTTGAATAAGACGACGACAACAAACAAAGTAGAATTAACACTAAATCTTCTTTATCATACTGAACCTCCATATCCTCTGAGTCTAAGAGAATTTCTTTAAACACAGTTAAGTGTTCGTGAACAGACGCTCCTTCCTCCAAACGATGAGCATAAAAATGATGCTTTGTATATAACTTGCCAGTTAGGGTTTTCGACATGCATAGCTACTACAGTTTTGCCCACAATGCACCAACAGTCTTCTCCTTCATCACGTGATGTAGAATTTCATTCGAAAGAAGTAGATGTAATTGTGTCAAAGCCTTTTGATCTTTACGCTTCTTCTCTTCCTCTGTCAATGTCAAAGGCATCTTATCTATCCCTAATAAGGCATCCTCCAAGTCCATTTGTGCAGGAACTGTCTGCATCTTTTTCTGCCACAACATGAAGTTGGTGTTGTGATCCAATAACAGAATATCATACTTTAGTGTCGCCATTACCATGATCGAGATAAGCAACCCGAAAAGCTCTTGATACCAGTTTATAAAAAAAATTAAACGTCGGTAATGGCAAAATAGAATTATCACAAAGCAAAAGAAAGAAAAATAAGAACACATAGATTTTATGTGAAAACCCTTTCGGGAAAAACCACCAGCAGAGGAGAAAAAATTTCACTAATGTCGAATTCGAATGATATAAGAGGAGTGTAGACTACTTCTATTTATATGTAAAATAAAATGAGTGTAGTAAGGTTGAAACACCTTATTCTAATCAATATTAAATAGATGAAGTGTAGTAAGGTTGAAAAACCTTATTCTAATAATAAAAAAAGAAGTGTAGTTCTATATGGATTTTAATTTTATTTTATTTTACCATTGTATTTTATTTTAACAAGTATTCGGATCACTCAATTCTAACAACTATCATTTAGAATTGCAAGCACACTGTTGTCTTCAAGTTACAATAGAATAGATACTCCATCAGAAAATATTTTGAGGATTGAATCCCAAATGAAACTACTTAGTTCAAATCTTTGTTTTTAATACTTGTTATTACTAACTTTATGAATTACTGACTTAATTGAATTCATGATTATTAACAATATCATTCTAATTCACAAAAAGAAATGCAAAGCTATTTAACCTACTTAATTAAAATAAACTTAATTTAAAGCTTTCCTTATAGGTATAGAAGTAGTGGTTGATTTGAAGAACCAAAGCTATTTAACCTACTTAATTTTAAAAAAAAAACTCAATTTTTATCATTGAAAAGCTTGCCCAAAGGATAGTCTCTACTACACTTGAACTTCCAGCTTTAGTTAAGATTAAGATTAGGAAAAGAAAAATATAAAACAACTATAATTTGAAAAACCAAATCTGATTACAAAACAAGAAGCTACATTTGAAAGTTTTAGAAAAATAAAGAAAGCTCTAATTGCAAACTAATTATTTAATCTACTTAACTAAGTCTTCTCTCTATTTTCTTTCACTTAAGCTCATAAAGAAGTACTTATATCTATAATTTTAAGCCTTAGAGTGATAGAATTACCTTTGATAAAAATTACAAATTGAGCTTGACCAACGCAACACAAAAGCTCTATCATTATGACGTTGACCTCTGTTTCTGTAATTTCCCCTACGCCTCTGTAGAAATAACAGTCAAGCTAAGCAGAAATAACCATTATCATCCCACTGCATAGGATCCACCATTTAGATTTTTACCTCTGATTGCACATTTTAGCTTGTTTTTATAGTGAACCCAAGCATCAGGAATCTAACTCTAGGGTTGCAACATCCTCCTCTAAAAGTTGAGACATCAACACCAAATCTGAATTAGCACTAAACACAAATAATACTAAAATAAGCAAAGTAAACTTAAAAATTTGCAAATTAAAAACAATCAATCCTAGAGCTCAAAACATGCTAAATTACACTAAAACATAGTAATTAACTTGAAATCAATCTCAAACAAATTTGAAAGTGATCTAAAATGTATAACAAATATGTGTCTATCAACTCCCTACATTTAGCTTTTTTTTCTTGCCCACAAGCAAAACCATTAAACACTTCAAAACACACACATGAAACAAAATTACAACCCTTGATACATAAAAATATTTTCTAGCACTAAGAAGTTAAGCATAAATATATTTTCTAGCACTAAGAAGTTAAGCATAAAGCACTTCAAGTGTAAAAAATTCTAATGTGAATAAAAATCAATTTTATAAATGCTAACAATGGCTTGAACGAAATAGAAATATCTCAAGATATTAAAAAGTGCTATGATGCTTGGATATTTAATGATCGTGTGCTTTATTCGTGTTAATCAACCTCAATGAATTAGAAGGGTAGCCAATAAAACTATTGAGTTCAAATTTAAAATTTTCATATGCTTCCTTGTAATACCTTTTATTCAAACCGTTGTTGATCTCAGATAAGAAATGCTATATCTGATGTCAGAAGCATGTTTTGGTATGTTCCGTCGTTTATTCCAATTAGTTTTCATATGATAATTTTAATTCTATTTTAGTTTCTTACTATTTTTAATTACATTAATACTTTTACAAATTTCATTCAATATATATTTTTGAATATACACTAGCTTAAAAACTTCTTGGTGTGGGTGTTGTATTGAATATAAACTAGTGCAGATTATCTCTGGGCTGATTAATGATTTGATTATAGGAAGAATAAATATTAAGAGAATATCTAGCAACATGGTGGTTGTCTATTTTGAAGAGGAGGAAACAATCCATAAAATTGAACGTTTAGAGGATGGAGCATTGAGCAACCTTTGCTCTAAAGTTGAGAGGTGGTCTGAGAAGATCCAAGTGGATAATAAGATGGTGTGGTTGGTGTGTCAAGGGATTCCTCTTCACGTTTGCAATTGTATGATGTTTCAAAACATTGCCCAAAAGTATGGTGAGTTTCTGGGGGTTGATATTGATACAAGATGTTTTAAATCATTTGTAAGGGGTAACGTCCATGTCCTCACCAAACGTTTGACAAGATTGATGAAATATTGAGGTTTATGAGATTAGAACTCAAGAAGTTGAACCAACAAGTTTTATTAACCAAAGTAATTGTGAGAAGAAAATGAAAAACTTAATTGAAGAAGAGGATGATGGTTCATTATCACTTACTTTATTATTCATCATCATATTCACGTAGATACCTATCAAAGCTTAATTTTTTGTGTTCAAGATTCATTTTCATATTTTACTTAATGCATCTTTATTTTCTTAATTCACTTATATCAAAGTTTTCATAATTCCTTCAACTTGAATATATTTTATTTATGTCATCACTAACTATTTATCTATATATCCCTTCTTATATCATTTCAATTACCTTACAAAAATTATTTCTTTATCATAATAATTATAAATAATCATTTCATCATTAGCTAAACTTATTTTAACTCATGAAATGCAAAAATATTATTTCTCAAAAAGTAGTATTGATACATGTTTATCAAGTATTGGTACTTATTTATTATGTATCAATACTTAACCCATTTATTTTTGTATCAATACATGTTCACTATGGATCATATTTTATGAAGAGAGAGTGAAATGTTTTTTTTTTTTATAATTAATCTTCTAAGGTTGAAAGGATAGAAAAAATGACAGTTTGATTTATTGAGGTTCAGGCTAAATTCCCTACGTCCTCTAAGATAAAAAAATAACAATGTCATGTAGAGGACATGACATTGTTCCCTTTTCTTCCAAAATTTTGACCATTAAGCTCAACCCCTTCTCTCACCTTTCTTTTTTGGATGTGGTTCAATATTAGTAGAAACAAAACTGACTTTTTAAGCTCAAAGATGTTTTATTGTTTGAGCACATTCTAATAATCTCATCTTTCTTTCACAATGCTTTAAACAAGTTCTATGCTTTTTACCCTAACATTGCTTTTGTTCACTTGCACATTTTTCATTTAAGCACATTTTAGCAAGAGTTCATGCCTACAATATTGAATCATTTCCTCACTTTTTTTTTTCAACTCAAGTAATAGTTTTTTTGAAAGTACCAAAATGTATTTATCTAACCCACAATATCCATGGCTTATGCTCATTCCATAGTGCAATTTAAGTATAGGACAAAGAAGGTTTGTGTTTCATACTTAGTTTAGGCTCAAGGTTTCAACATTTAGGTTCTTCAAGCAAGATGAAAATAAGCTCAAATATATGAAACTAAGGATGTATAACTTAAAGGTAAGTCTTTTGGGTTCTAAGATAAAGAAACAACATATTAGATTATCCCTAAACATTTCACAAAACACAATTTCTTTCATGCTAAAAAATTATCCAAATGAATAACAATTGATTCAAGCATTATCTATCAACATGTAACACCCTATACCCAGCCCGGTCACTTAGCCCGAGTAACAGTAACTACATCAAACAACAGTACTCTATACATATTCACGTAGTCTCAATTCATTCAACCATTGCCATATTCAAACATTGATAGAAGTTTTAATTCTAAAATACCCTATGAAACATATAAAAAATGACTTAACAAGCCTTATTCAACATTAGAAACAATTTAAAACATGCTTAGGAACCATTTAGTAAAAATTTCCAAGAAGTCATGTAGGTATTGATACTCAATCTCAAGTATCGATATTTATGAAGACAATATCGATATCATGTAGAAAATCGGTACCTTTTTAGCATTTTATTTCTCCTTAAATTTCAAAATCAAGCAATTTATCGATACAAAGTAAAATTTATGTATTTTTACCCCGAGTATCGATACTCGTGAAAAGGTATCGATACTAAATTGAGCTAATGTTTTCCTGCACATTCATTCCAACATGGAGGTATCGATAGTTATGCCTGAATATTGATGCCTTTGCACAATTCGACCCAAAATCATAGCAAAATAGGGAAAATTACACTCTCAACATTTTCCTCACCAACATGCATCAACAACTTCACTATTCAACATCAAAATATCTGTACTTGTATACCAAAGTAACATCAATAGTTCAAACCAAAACAATACCAATAAAATATTAACAAACATCCACCAAGTCCTATTAGTCTAAAATCATAACATTCATTTAATATATAAGAATAATCAACCAAAAATTCTACCACATTGCCTTTATTCCCATAGTTCAAAGAATAATAATATCACCTACTTAAATACTATTGGATCACTTCTTTAGAATCGCACCGTTGACACCATAAATGCTAATTATCTGCAATGATTTAGAAATGAGTGTGTGAGTTTAACAAGCTTCATGAATGATCGAAAAAACCACCAACAAACAAAATATCATGCGTTAAATGAAGAAATCATAGCACAACTACATTCGCACTTAACTATAGTGTCAAATTAACATATTTATGCATCAGTTACTAGTACATCTAACTTTGTATTCACATAGTTATACATG
The DNA here is from genome assembly GCA_025698475.1 of Gossypium anomalum. Taxonomy (NCBI): domain Eukaryota; kingdom Viridiplantae; phylum Streptophyta; class Magnoliopsida; order Malvales; family Malvaceae; genus Gossypium; species Gossypium anomalum. The sequence goes on from CM046961.1 coordinate 82,256,784, forward strand.
CATCACATTTCACACACAATTCATTAATTGATAAATTGACAACTTGAGATTATGAAACATAAAAAGGGCTCTATCACCACCAATTGGATACATAGATCTCCAACACACCAATGAATTGAAGAGTTAAACATATCCTAGAAGTGTAGCATCAACTAAGACTCTCCAACACATCACTATATCTCGATGAATAAAGCTTACCTCACATTCCCTTATCTCTCCAAACTATCTCGAGCCTCAATTCTCCAAATCACATCACAAGGGTGAGTATACACATAATCCTATGGCGTGCCAACGATATCCAAAGGTCTAAAAAATTGATAAGGCCAAAATATCAACAATTATAACCATTTTTACTTATCATTTTTTAAAACTTTTCACAGTACATTTACATTATAAATACAACATCATCATATTTACTTAGCATGTTTCCATTCTCACAAATGATACATTTTGCAAGGGCTAACACAACATATGTCGCATATCACGCTTCCGCCTATTTGCTGAAAGCTTAAACTAACTTTTCCTTACCTTTCGCTTTACTTGAAGAAGGTCCTAATGATTCTGAAGCTTCACTCATAACAACCACACAATATACACAATTAATATACAACTATAAACACATCTCAACAACCAAAAACATTGGTCTATGTTAGTTCCTTTTGAAACTAAATTTTTTTACTAGCATAGTCGAAACTCAAATATCTTAATTCCTACTCATTCTCATTGCTCAAAATTAATTCTAACCATCTAGTTACTCATCTAAGAATAATCCTCAACCTTCAAACCACACAAAATTGCTCAGATTCATGGCTTCAAAAATTCAACATACATGGCCAATTTTTAACGAAAACTCAATAAAACCTTCAAATCTTTTAACGAAACATTAAAGCGAGTTTAAAATCCTTCTAAACATATCAAAACAAGTTGAAAAACACTTTGAAATAGTAATTTCATTCAAAATCCTGGATTTCACCATTAACGACCCAAATTTTGACTTCTACTTAAAACCTTTGATTCAATAGCTTAAAACTCGATTTAGATGACTAAATTACTTCAAAAATATTAGGAAAAAAATTACCTTGATTGAGGAAAAACGAGCAATTCATAAAAAATTCAAAAACCCACAAGTTGGATGACAAGGGAATTTAATGGTGTTCTTAGTGTTTCTCTTTAAGTTTGAAAGGGATTTGGTCGTTGAAATTTGGTGGAAATCAAAAGGATTGGATTTTTGATGATCAAAATAGGTGAATGATATTTGGGAACTTCAAGGGATGGCAAAAACGAGTGGAGGAGAAGGGTTTCGTGAGTTTCTTATAGGTGGGGGGAACTATGGTATTTTTAAAACTTTGGTATATTAACCTTGTGGTACTCTCAATTTTAACCCCTTTTCAAAATAGACCACATCTTAAAATTAAAGGTCTTTTCTACATTATTTTCATAAATTTATTTATTTTTTAAACATCCATAAATGAAGATACTTTTGGTTTACCTCACTTCAAATTTCCAAAATCATTTTGGGCCATAATTCCAAACTTACCCTCGAAACTTCTAGACCCAGTTTCGAGATGTGAAACAACAAGTATCTATACAGTCTACACATAATTTGGCACAAATCATACATATTCATATGAAAAATAATAGTCTCTAGTATATTATGCAATTTAACTTATAGAACTAACTAATCTACTTTTAGATAATTAAATTACCTAACTTCAATTAAAATTTATGTGCTCAAATGTCAACCATACACAATCAAATATCAACAATAATTAAATTTCAATGCCAACATAATTCAAGCACTGATGATCATTTTATGAACCACTATCTAGACTACGATCACGACTAAGGCAAGCGCACCTATCGAATGGTAGTATAGTCATGGTAAGTCCAGAGTATCGTATCCACAAGGACTAAAAGTACTAGTATTAACTATCTTTCTATTATTTAGCCTAAAATAAAAGGGATTTGTTTTAATCTAAATTTTAACTACACTAATTAACTAATGAAGGAGACAAAGAGTGAAGAAAATAATCGAATAACCAATATTAAAGACAATACCCAAGGAAGAATCCACCTAGACTTCATTTATTATTTCGATTCTGAACCTAACGGTTTATTCACTTGTCTTGATCTATAGAAATCCCTAAATTATGTTAATATCTCTTTCGAGACTAAAAACAACTAACTCCAGGTTGATTAATTGAAATCTCTTTCTAATTAAAACCCCTATTGTTGCATTAACTCGATCTATGGATTCCCTTATTAGATTTGACTCTAATCCGGCAGATTTATGTCGCCCTATTTCTAGGGTTGCATGTAACTCTGCTTAATTATGTGAGATCTACTCTTAAACAGGGACTTTTGCTCTATTGAATAAGCACATCAATTTGAATTAATATCCTAAAAATATTAAAACAAGAATTAAAAAAACATAATTAAGAACAAGAATAAGTATTTGTCATTAAATTCAAAATATTAAACAATAAGATCCGTCTTAGGTTTCATCCTCCCTAGGTATTTAGGGATTTTAGTTCATGTTGTAGTAGGAAAACATCTCAAAAATAGGAAAATAACAAGACATAAAGAAACCTAAAAACTCCGAGAGAAATTGAAGGGAGATCTTCAGTCTTGAAGGAGATCCTGCTTTCGAGCTGAATTCGTTGGCGTTCTTCGAGTAATTCCTATGTTTTACTCTGCATGCCCCCTTAGGTCTTTCTCTGGTATGTATTTACAGACTTTAGACCGCTCAGAAGCCCTAAAAATTGACTTTTTCTACATATTTGGGGAACCTAAAGTGGTATAGACACAGGATGCCACGTAGGCGTGTGGCCAGCCCGTGTGGCTTACACGGGCGTGTGCTCTACCTGTGTGGGTTTTGTCTTGGCCGTCTAGGCCCTTTAATCAGCCCGTTCTGTTCCTTTTTGGCCCATTTTCTGCTCCTTTTGTTCCCCTATGCTCTCATAAGTATAAAACATGAAATTAAAGGATTAAGAGCATCTAATTCACTCAATTATGTAATAAATTATCCAAAAGTATGCTAAGTATGGGATAGAAAGTGTTACTTTTATGGTTTGTCAAGCACGATACAATATCAACCAAAAATCGAAAGAACATTTTTGAAAATTTTAGAAAGAATAGAAAATAAGCAAACAAAACACACAAAAGATAAAATCTATATTCACCCCCACACTTAAGTCACACAATATGCCCAATATGTCCCAACTAAAGAGAAAGTATAAGAAGAACTCCTTTATAATAAGGTGATATGCAAAAATATTTTTGAGTCGTCTTTAAAGTTCGTTGAAAGCTCAAAAATGTTGTGTAACTTTTGACAGTTGGACCTACATAGAAAAACAAACACATAAAAACAAAACATGCAATAAAAATAAAATAACAACAGAAATCGAAATGAAAAGAAAATAAAACATGCTCGACCTTTCACATCGAAGTGTTCATTTCAGCTCATTGTAGGACAACTTCCAATAATTGCTCCATTGTGTTGGACATGGTATCTTTGCACGAAGATATGTCATCCTCCAATACACTAATGCGCATGGTAAGGGATGGGTTTTCAATATACTTGTCATTAGCCATATTACTTTAAAGATAGTAATATGGCGAATACAAGTGACTTGACGTCAAACGTAGTAGTTATTCTAAGTCATTTATGTACTTAACGAGCTTGTTTTCTTAGCATTTTAATATTAACTAGTATATTTTCAATATTAGTAGTTTAGGAACTAAATATTAATAAAATAAGAATTTTTACGCATTTCTACTACTTAGATGACCCGTAAGGCCGACTCAAGCCTCGTGAGTGACTAGTGAGCATTTAAGTGTGTAGGATGCCAATTTATGTCAAAGAACACAAGAAAGGATAATTGGGTCATGAGACAAAGAGCTCGATAAGCCAAAAAAGCTACTAAAGACCCAAAACACACTTGACGTTGTTATGAGGAGCTTCCTCTCGTCACGACAATGTGATGATTAGGTAAGGCAGTTCATGGTGGCGACATCGTGACGAGAAGCACTCCCACGTCCCAATGACGTAAGAATGGTTACCCGAAATAAAGCTGATTTTCTTGGGCGGCACTTTTGGAAAATTTTCTTATTTGGACCCTAACTTTTAGCAGAATATTTTATTTATTGGTATCTAAGTGTATCTTGAGTTAAGTGGCCACCAAATAGGTCGTTGTATATTAAAGCAACCTTAGGGTCACCAAAATTAGAAACAGAGAGAGGCAGTTAGTTTTACATTTCAATTTTACTTTCTTTTCATCTTCGTGTTGTCATAATTTTTCTATTCAAATGTGAAGACAATTGCGAGAGGAGATTGCTACGACACCGCACTTCAAATATATACATGAGCTTCCTCCTATCTCTTATTCTTCTATTCTTTTATCTATAATGAGATTATTCGTTGCATAAATATTAGAATAGATTATTTTGCTTATTTTATATGTGAAAAATAAAATACAATACAATACAATGCAATACAATACAATAAAATAAAAATAAAGAACACGTAGATTTTAAATGGAAACCCTTTCGGAAAAAACCGCGGGTATAGGAGAAGAAAATTCACTATGTCGAATTCGAATGAATACAAGAGGAACAAACTATGTCTATTTATAGGCTTGTAAAGCCATATTCTAATAGGAGCGTAGTAAGATTGAAAAACCTTATTCTAATCAATATAAAATAGATGGAGTTTAATAAGGTTTAAAAAACCTTATTCTAAAATAAAATAAAAGAAGTATAGTTCTATATGGATTTTACTTTTATTTTATTTTACCACTGTATTTTATTTAAATAAGGAATCGGGTCACTTAATTCTAACAATCTCCACCTTGACACAAATTCTCACTGAACAAGTTCTCCACCTCTTCTATAAAACCCCTTAAGGGTTTAACTTCAACAATGAACACCAACCAAGTCTAAGCAATGCATAAACTTGGTTATAGGAAGTGACTTAGTCATCATATCTGTAGGATTTTCATGAGTACTAATTTTGCTCAAACAATATCACCACAAGCAATAATATCACGAACAAAATGATATCGAACATCAATGTGTTTTGTTCTCTCAGGAAACATTTGATCTTTTGTAAGGAAGATTGCACTCTGACTGTCACAAAATATTGTACTGATTTGAAGGTCTTCATTGAGTTCACTAAAGAGTCCCTTCAACCAAATAGCTTCTTTACAAGCCTCAGTAATCACCATGTACTTAGCTTTAGTGGTAGACAAAGCGACTGTAGTTGGCAAAGTGGCTTTCCAACTGATTGCACAACCTCCGATTGTAAAGATATAACCTGTGAGAGATCTTTTTCTATCAAGGTCTCCAGCAAAATCAGCATCAACATACCCAATGACTCTATCTCTAGTTCTTCCAAACTTTAAGAAAACATTAGTAGTACCTCATAAGTATCTTAAAATCCACTGAACTACTTTCTAATGTTCTTTACCGAGATTCGCCATGTATCTACTAACTGTATTGACTGCATAGGATAAATCTGGACGTGAACAAACCAAAGCATACATGAGAGATCCTATTGCACTAGAGTATGGAACATGTGATATGTACTCAATCTCATCATCTGATTGTGGAGACAAAGCCGATGAAAGTCTAAAATGGGTTGCTAAAGGAGTACTAACAGGCTTAGCACTCTACATATTGAACCTACAAAGAACTTTCTCAATGTACCCCTTTCTGACTTAGGTACAATTTACTTGCTTTTCTATCTCTAAGAATATCCATACCAAGTATCTTCTTTGCTGGTCCCAAATCTTTCATCTCAAATTCTTCATTTAGTTGGGCTTTGACCTTTCTTATCTCTCCTTTATCTTTTGTTGCTATCAACATGTCATCAACATAAAGAAGTAGATACACAAAAGAACTATCATTATTTTTCTTAAAGTAAACACAACTGTCAAAACTACTTCTTTTGAAATCATGAGAAGTCATAAAGGAATTAAACCTCTTGTACCACTGTCTTAGTGACTGTTTCAAACCGTAAAGGGACTTTTTTAGCAAGCAAACATAGTCCTCTTTTCTGAGACTGTAAAACCCTCTGGTTGTTGCATATAAATATCCTCTTCAAGTTCTCTATGCAAAAATACAGTTTTTACATCTAACTGCTCAAGCTCCAAATCATGCATGGCCACAATACCAAGCAGTGCTCGAATCAAACTATGCTTCACAACCGGGGGAGAACACATCTGTGAAGTCCACTCCTGGAATTTGATTGTAACCCTTTGCAACAAGCCTTGCTTTATATCTGGGTTCTTCAACTCCTAGAGTCCCTTCTTTCTTTTTAATCACCCATTTACAACGAATAACCTTTTTACCTTTAGGAAGTTTCACAAGATTCCATGTTCTATTTTTGTGGAGTGACTTCATCTCCTCTTGCATAGAAAACATCCACTTTTCTGAGTCTTCAAAGCTAACCGCCTCAGAATAATTAGATGGCTCTTGGTTTGCATCTATATCTTCAATCACATTTAAAGCATAAGCAAATAGATCAGCCTTGACATACTTTTTTAGAGGTTTAATTTCTTTTCTAGTTCTATTTTTGGCGATAGAGTATTGTGGTGCAAAAGCAACTCTATTCTCAATTTTTGTATTGGCTTGAGGAGTCGTCTCTATTGTAGATTCTGTATTAAACATATGCTCCACTTACTTTTGATTTTCTTTATTGGAAGAGTCTTTAAGAGATAAGTTAGGTAGCATAGTAGTTTCATCAAAAACATCTCTACTAATCACAACTTTTTTATTTTCAGGACACCATAACTTATACCCTATTACACCAGCTTTATAACGAAGAAAAACACATTTAAATCAGAATAATTAGTAGGATTAGCAGACCATACCTCTTGTGAAGTCTTTTTCTTAATGGAAACGGATGGAGATCGGTTGATTAAAAAACATGTAGTAAAGGCTGCTTTGGCCCAAAATGACTTTTGTAAGTTGGCATTTGACAACATACATCAAACCTTCTCTATGATCGTTCTGTTCATTCGTTCTACAATGCCGTTTGCTAAGGAGTATGATGAACTATCAAGTGTCTCACGATCCCTTCTAACTTGAACAGTTTATTAAACTCATCAGAACAAAACTCTAAGCCATTATCTGTTCAGAGATATTTTATTTCATTTTTCGTCTATTTTTCAATCATAGTTTTTCAAGACTTAAATGCGGAATATGCATCACTTTTCTGCTTCAGGAAGAATGCCCAAACTTTTCTGGAAAATCATCAATAAAAGTTAGCATATTATTAGCTCCACCTCTCGAAGGCACTCTAGATGGAACCCACAGATAAGAATGAATATACTCCAATGTTTCCTTCGTATTATGGATTCCTCTGGTGAATCGAACTCTCTTTTGCTTCCCAAAAATACGGTGCCCACAGAACTTTAGTTTGCAAATTCCTTGCCTATTAAGAAGTCCTCTTTTACTCAATTCTGCCATGCCATTCTCACTCATATTCCCTTGGCACATATGGCAACGTTTAGTAATTTCATCATCTGACAAGGAAAAGGAAGCGACAACTGCATCATCAATAACAGTAGAATCCTACAAAACATATAACTTGGAAGTCTTTCTCCGCCCTTTCATCACAATAAGAGAACCTTTGGAAATCTTCAAAACCCCACTTTCAGTTGTGTATCTGTACCCTTTTGAATTAAGAGTACTCAACGAAATTAAATTTCTCTTCAACTCTGGAACATGTCACACGTCACTAAATGTTCTAACAACTCCGTCAAACATCTTAACTTTAATTATTCCAACATCTGCGATTTTACACGAAGCATTATTTCCCATCAAAACAACACCTTCAGACACTGTTTCGTAAGCTGTAAACCAATCCTGATTGGGACTCATGTAGAAGGTGCAGCCCGAATCAAGGATCCACTCATTGATCACTTTAGAATTGTTGACAAAAGCGACTAGAAGTTTACCATCGCTGTAGTCTTCTATAACATTAGCTTCACCAAAATTTTCTGGTTGTTTTCCCTTTTGATTCGCAGCCTCCCTTTTGATCTTATTCTGTAGTTTATAGCACTAAGATTTAATGTGCCATTTCTTCTTGCAGAAGTTGCAAATTTTACCTCTGTTTGAAGACTTCAATCTACCCTTAGATTTACCGTGAGGATTCCGTTCCTGTGTCCTTCCACGATCATCATCAGCATTCTGATCTTATCTCCCATGAACAATGAGACCCTGACCCCGAGAGTTAGTTTTAACCATAAGATGCTTCATCTTATCATACGAGGTCAAAGAATCATAAACCTCATCAACTTTGAGAGACTCATGGCTATATAAAATCGTGTCTCTAAAGGTTGAGTAAGACAGGGGCAACGAACAAAGTAGAATCAAACTTAGATCTTCCTTATCATACTGAACCTTCATGGCCTCCAAGTTTGAGAGAATTTCTTTAAACACTGTTAAGTGTTCCTGCACAGATGCAACTTCCTCCAAACGATGAGCATAAAGACGCTGCTTCATATGCAGCTTGCTGGTTAGAGTTTTCGACATACATATTTGTTCCAGCCTCTTCCATAATCCAGCTGTAGTCTTCTCCTTTATCACATCCTGTAAAATTTTGTTAGACAAATGCAGATGTAACTGTTAACGCCTTTCGATCCTTGCGCTTCTTCTCTTCCTCCTTCAATGTCGAAGGCAACTTATCTACCCCTAGCAGGGCTTCCTCTAAGTCCATTTATGCAAGAATTGTCTGTATCTTTATCTGCCAAAATGCAAATCTAGTGTTGCAATCCAACAGCAAAATTTCATACTTCAAAGATGCTATTACCATGATCGAGATGAACAACCCAGAAGCTCTGATACCAATTTGTAAAAAATAAAACGTCGATAATGATAATATATCGTAAAGAAAAGAGAAATAAAAATAAAGAACACATAGATTTTACATGGAAACCCTTTCGGAAAAAACCGCGGGTAGAGGAGAAGAAAACTCACTATGTCGAATTCGAATGAATACAAGAGGAACAGACTATGTCTATTTATAGGCTTGTAAAGCCATATTCTAATAGGAGCATAGTAAGATTGAAACACCTTATTCTAATCAATATAAAATAGATGGAGTTTAATAAGGTTTAAAAAACGTTATTCTAAAATAAAATAAAAGAAGTATAGTTCTATATGGATTTTACTTTTATTTTATTTTACCACTGTATTTTATTTAAATAAAGATTCGAGTCACTTAATTTTAACACCTTTTCTCCAGCCACTCTTAAAACCCCCAAATCCTATTCGCAAATGAAATCCTAACCCAAATTCCTCATCTTCTATTATCAATTCCTTCCTCTATACTATTGCGTTAATTCCCAAATCCGATATTAAATTGAAACCTTAACCCAAATTCTTTTGTTTTTCTTTTCCAATGTCATCCTCTTCATTGTTGTGTTTGAAGTTGACAACAAAGGCTCACAAATGCAAATATCCTAATTTTCTAGGGTTATAACTCATTTAAATTAAATTAATAGTTTGGGAACTAAATGCTAATTTTTTAATGAATAGCAATTCCATGTAAATGATAAGTGCTAAAAGTAACATGTTTTAATCCCGTTCTTAATTCAATTTTGGATGATTAGTCGATCTAAAATGGTGAATTTTATGCTTCTGGTCCTTAAAATTCATATTTCTATATTTATGAGATCATTTGGGAGGAAAAAGAGTGAAAATAAAAAAATTGGAGCAGATTTCTGGAGCCACACATGTTGGCACACGGCCGCGTGATCCACACAAGCTTCCACACGGGCATGTGCCAGGCTATGTCAATTTTGCAAGTTACACTCCAAACAGCATGAAAATATGATTTTTAGGGTTTTTCGGGCATTCTAAGACTTATATATGATAAAAATAAGAAGATGGGAGGGAGCCATCATAGAATACTCAAGAAAACAACTTGAAAAACACCATTGAAGCCGAATCTGAAGCAGATTTCCATCAAGATTGAAGATCTCCTTTTGATTTCTTTGAATTTTATTATGAGTTTCTTGGTTTTTTGTGGTTATACTATCTTTGGGTTGTTTTTATTTGCTGTCACAAACTAATTTTCCAAATACCTAGGAAGATAAACCTTAGGATAGATTTGTTATTTGATTTCTATTTTTACACAATAAATACTTGGATCTTGTTCTTAATTATGTGTGCTTAATTCTTGGTTTGATATTTTTAGACTATTAATCCATGTTTGATGTGCTTAAATTAGACGAGGAATAAACCCTGTCTAATAATAGATCTAGCATAATTGAGTGGAGTTGCATGCAATACTAGAAAGAGGATGACATAAATCTACCGGATTAGAGTCAAATCTAATTGGAGGATCCATAGATTGATTTAATGTGATAATAGGGGTTTTAAATAGAAAGAAATTTCAATTAATCAACCTAGAGTCAATTGCTCTTAGTCTTGAAGAGAGATATCAGCATAATTTAGGGGTTTCTACGGATCAAGATACTAAGTGAATAAATTGTGTAATATAGATTGATAATGACAATTGAAGTTTTAGGTGGATTCTTCCCTGGGTATTGTCTCACTTCTTGGATGTTAATCGTTTATTTTTCAAATTTGTTCTTTATTATGTTCTTTAGTTTAGATCAACCAATCCAATTTATCTGTTAAATAATAGCAAGATAGTAACTTTTAGTACTCATGGGAACAATATCTTTACTCACTGTAGCTATACTATTGATTGATAGATGCACTTGTCTTTGTCAAATTTTTAGTTGGTTTACAATTACTATCAGTAAGCTTACTGTTTATGATTTTAATAGGAATGATCAAAATGATTGAATTATGTAACGTGGGTGCCTAAATTGCAAACCTTTTATTTTGGGTACCTAAAATGAAAATTTTTAATAGTTGAGTGACTATTTGTGTAATTTACACTATTTTCTAACCTATTTTATTAGCAATAATAGAAATATTAGTTGTACTAAAAAGCCAGCTGGGATCCACTTCCATAAAGAGAAAAGGTGCTAGCAGAGGAACCGAGACAAGAACCCAAGCTAAAGCTGAAGAAAATAACCAAAAATTTCTTAATTTCCAGGCACAAACTTAGTGTGGGTTTAGATGGGCGGTGCGGTGCGTTTACCTTACTTTTTGTCTCATGCTACAATATCACTACAGTATCTAATCTCACAACCACCGCTATTTTTATACTAATCGTAGGTAAACGCACTGCCCATCCAAATCTACCCTTAGATAATTTGGTGGATCTTTCACTAGGAAACTACCATAATTCTGCAACTATATCTACTCCAACTAATCAAAAGAGTTGAGACCAGTGCTAATTTGGTGGATCTAACCAATAAATCTACCTGTCTTCTTCGTATCTTGCTCTTTCTTTGGCTAAAAAAGTTAGCTGCTTTGATTTCCTTATCTAGGTATACACTCTATGGATCTGCTTGCTTTATCTTTACTATCTATAACGAAAGCTATAAGGGTTGAAATTGCATTTTGTTTAACTTTATTTGATGTGCATCCTCTTCATAATTGTAGCACAATCACTTACGACCTCAGTCTATTGAAACCCCATCTTTAACTTTATTTTTATTTGACTTTTCCACTTTACCTGACTTTATTTTTAACTCATTCAGAAACAACTCACTTTGCATTCATATCTCATTTTTTTTCCTTTATTTTATATTTCATGTACTAGAATCATGGGCAATTGCTACTCCGTATAATGTAGTATCAAGAATTTCCTTCTTCGTGGCTGGGATTTCATTATTGGCAATGCTAATTATTTCTAAAAGATTAACCAAACTCTTCCAACTTTATTTGCTGCTCTTCAAGAACTGAGGGCATAAATACGTTCAACAAGAGGTTGATGTGGCTGAACAATTGAAGCCATTTGAGCATGTCCAGTTATGGCTTTCAACAGCAGACCCTATAATAACAAAGGCAGAAAATTGGTTTCATATGGCCCTCAGCAAATGAATAACTTTATCTGCTGCATTTCCAAGAATTGCTTGCTACAAGTTGGTAAAAAAGTGGTCGAAATGCTTCAAGAAATAAGTGATCATAAGAGTAAATGAGCTTTTTAGAATATAGTAGAGATTCATCCTGCAAATTTAGTGGAAGCAATAAATGTAGAGCAATCAATGCTCTAGACTCCACAATCCAAAAGGCATGGAGTTGCACCATAGAAATAGATGTGGTGACCATTGGCCTCTATGGCTTAGGGTCGTTGTCAAGACAACACTGTTGACCAAACTCAACAACAAGTTCAGCACCAAACTGGATAATTTTGACGTTGTTATTTGGGCATTGGTGTCTACAGATTACAATGTTGGAAATATCCAACATAGGATTGGTGGAGCTGTTGGTTTTTCAGATAGATCCTGGAAGAACAAAACTATTGAACAAAAAGCCATAAATATCTATGGGGTCTTGAGTAACAATAAATTTTTTGTATTATTGGATGATTTATGGGAGAGGGTGGATTTGAATAAAGTTGGGATACCAAAAACAAGCCTAGAAAATGGTTTCAAACTTATTTTTACTACTCTATCTTAAGAGATATGTGGGGAAATGGGAACTCGAAAGAGAATCAAAATGGAGTGCCTAGAACCAGAGAAAGCTTGGGAGTTGTTCCAAGACAACATCGGAGATGAAACTTTCAATAGCCATCCAGATATTCAAAACTTAGCTAAATAAGTAGCTGAAAGGTGTGGTGGGTTGCCTCTTGCACTAATTATAATCAGTCGTGACATGGCTTGCAAGACAACACTTAGGCTCGATAGGGACACGCCCGTGTTGAGGTTGTTTTAAGCCGTGTTCGAGCCTGCTAGAATGGCACGAGCGTGTGTGCTACCCGTGTGAGGAAGTCCAGGCCGTGTTGATTTCCCACATCAGCCCAATTTCTCTGTTTTCGGTTTGTTTCTTGTTCTTTTTGCTCTCCTGTGCTCACCTAAGTATAAAACATGAAATTAAAGGATTAGGAGCATCATATTCATCAAGTCTAAGGAAAAATCATTCATAATGTGTTAAGCATGGGATAATAATATGTATAAATTATGGTTTATCAAATAGCCTCACATTTAAACGTTTATTTGTCCTCAAGCAAAATCCTCAACTCACAATTAATAATTCCTTTTTCTCAACTTATAATTCCTATCAATAATATCTCAAACTATTCCATAAGTAATCATACATTGAGAATTCAACTAGGAGAACATTAAAGTTTCAAACATTCCAAGTTGGGCATTTTATCACGAAAAACATAGGCATCTCCCCTCATCTAAGTAATCACCATTGATTCAAAATCTCACAAAGGTTAACATCCTCACTAAAAATTCACTCAAATCATTCGAAGTGTTTAAGGATAATGAATTTAGCACTCAACAGTCAATATGAAAAGTTATTACTATAGGCTGGCATGAAAATCAAATCTCCACCACTATAAATTGAGATGATACATCAATCAAAAGCTCTTTAGAGGGTTGTAATGAGGCTTTGGTTAGGGGGTGTGGTCACAAGCTGAAAGAGAAGGTTAGAATCGAGATTGAATTGAAGGATTACTTAACTAGAAAAATATTTAATCATCAATTGCGTACAAAAGAGCTTCTTCTCAGAATATGGAATTAAACACTCAAGCTTCAAAAATACGACTTACTGCTAATAAATAGATATCTATGTATTTTTTTCATAATTAAGTAACATGGGCTAACTATCAAAAATAAAACATAGCTAAGCAATTTATTCAAATCAAATCTCGACAAAAATAGGGATAAAATTAATTGAGGGGATTTCAACAATAATGAGTTTATGGGTTAATATTGATGGTAAATCAATGAATGAGATGTTAGGCTTCAAAGGGGTTCACTAGGGGTTAATTGTAAAGGTAGGCTTTTATGGAGTGAGTGGGCTAGACCTAAGTGTCTTTATCATCTTGACATATCAAATCAAATGGTGTGGTCTTGACATGCATTAGCAAGCAAGTTCTAGAATAACATTTCAATATTGATGCACTTAAAGCAACAATAAAAGTGAGCATGAAAGAAATAATAGATGCTCTATAAGCTCAAAAACTCACAGAAATCATGGCTTTTTGATGTTTAAACTTGTGGATTTCAATTCAAGGTAATACCTAAACTTGAGGAGAACAACCTAAAATTTTAAATTCTCAAAAATCAACTTATCATGCTTGATTCTCTAATGTCTTAAAGTTTAAATAATCAATGCATGAATGCCTATGTTTTAATTCAAGTCATATCAATAAAAATCATAAATTAATCAAAATTCATTCTAATAATAATATTAGGGATTTACAAGAGAACAAGACAAAATTCAGGGATTTTTCTGATAGTGATATAATTGACCCCCTACACTTAAGATGTACATTGCCCTCAATGTACAAAGATAAAGTTAGTGGGAACTAATAGATATAAAATCAAAAGATAGGGAGAGAAGTGAAACTTCCCGAATGTTAAATGAATGAGCACCTTACGTTGGAGTTATGTAGAGAGGAGGAGAATACTCCGGTGGTGGTACAGGTTGGGTTCCATAAGTGCTACGCCAAAAGAATATTATATCTCGTTGTGGCTATGGTCGTGGTCAAGTAGGGCATGGCAGTCATGGAGAACCTTTTCCAGTGGAGTTTCAAGTTCCTAAGTAAATGTGAGCTTTGGAGCTCTTTATAACTGTGATAAAATCAGGAACCTTTTAAGGAATATAAGGAAGGATAATTACTCTTAATAAAATAGCCGAATTTAAAAAGTGTTAATAAAATCTAAAAATAAAATAATATTAAAAGGAAATAAAATAAAAATTTAAAAGTGAGAATAATAAGAAAAATGATAAATAAAAATAAAAAAAAGAAAAGAAAATCTTTAAACATCATCATCGCCGGATGGTTCGCGAGGTGGTGGTGATGATGAAATATGGAGGTGCTGACAAATCTGCTGTAGAGTACCATCAATGTTATCAAAGCGCTGAAAACACTACTGCTCGAATCGAGTGAGGTGCTCAGAGATGTTAGAATATGAAGCTGCCGTATGAACTGGACGATAGGTGGGTGGTGGCCAAGACGGTGGGTTTTCGTGTCGTGGAGGGACATCATCAGTAATATCCTTGGGGGCCTCCTCCTCGGTTTATTGGGTGAGGCGATACTGAGGAGGGTAAGTTCCACGACATTTTTCGATCATCCTCATACTTAGCATGCTCGAGATGCCTTGTGGAGACATCTGGCCAATAAGAGTAAGGGAGGATGCTTGTGCTGCTGCGTTGAGGAGCCCGAAGTGCTAAGCCAGTCGAGTCACATAAGGGCTAATGGAGATGTCCCTCTTGCGATGCCGCTCTATTTGATGGCGAATGGCGAGGACGATGAAGTAGGCAAGGTTGAAGACGTGCCCATGCGCCATACACCATAGATAGTAGGCATCATGAGTGTTGATGACGCCGGTGCTCTCTCGCCATCTTGTCAAAGTATGAGCTAAAATGGCATGTAGGTACCTCAAGGATGGGGCGAGAGCTAATGCTTTAAAGTGGCTAGGGTCATAGGTGGCCGAGACAGGTACTAAAGCATTCCAGCACTGAGAGGGAGAACGATGAATGTGACGGTTGAGAGCGTTGAGTTCGTTCTCCTCCATGAACTCTTCCGTGTATAGGCCCAGTGCGGTACCGAACTCTGGGACGCTCAACTGGCCGACTAAACCGCCAAGGTGAAATTGAACTGTGCCGGGATCATCGAAATTGGTCATGACTACTTGATGATGGAAGGTCGAGCAAAGTTTGAGTGTGAGCTCAAGGTACATCAGCTCGATAATCGCAAAAAAAGTTCCCATGGATCGGTTGACAGAAGAGTTTTGATCGTGTCAGCCAGTTGGACTTGTTCAAGTATAGCCTAGTCAATGCAGCGGTCCACACTTAAAGGTCGGGCCTAAAGCATCTGAAAGAGTTCTTCCTGGGGTCCCAAGGGAAACTGAAGGAAGGGGTGGCGAATCTCTACGGTAGGACCCCAGGATGACGTTGCTCCTTTCCTTTTCTTTGAAGCGGGGACGGTGGCCTTTTTACCATGTGAAGTCGACATTGTATACCTACAAGAGGAACCATTATTTCATCTTAATGAATGTAAAAGATAATATGTAAATGAATTCAAAACGGAACAAACCATGCATTTAAATTCACAAATTCAACCAAAACTACTAACACTAACAAAAACTTAACCAAAACAATCAATTTAATGGCAGAGATTTTTGTGGCAAGTAACATGGCAATAGCATGAGTATGAGCATGGTAATGGCATGGGTATGAGAATGAAAATAGCATGAGGCTTCCTTACTATCTTGATTCAACATGAAATAGATGATAAATATCTTAAGAATGAAATTTAAATGATAGAATAATTAGCGAAATGGAAATAATATGAAAAAAATGGAGATTATTATATAATAAGTGACAAACCGTAATTTATACATATTTTTATCCCATGCTTAACACGTTTATGAATGATTTCTCCTTAGATTTGGTGAATTTGATGCTCCTAATCCTTTAATTTCATGTTTTATACTTAGGTGAGCATAGGAGAGTGAAAAGAACAAGAAACGGGCCAAAAACAGAGAAAATGGGCCGACGAGGGAAAACAACATGACCTGGACTTCCTCACACAGGCAGAACACATGCCCGTGCCATTCTAACAGGCTCAACCATGGCCTAAAACAACCTCAGCACGGGCGTGTTGATTTCTCAGCTTGACCACGGCCTGAAGTAATCGCACATGGGCGTGTCACACGGGCGTGTCCCTACCAAGCCCTAGCTAAGTTCTATTCGGAAAAGGGCAAGTTGGAGAGCTCTTAGGCATTCTAAAGCCTATTTAAACACCCTAGAGGAGGACTAAAAGGGAGACAGAGAATAAGAAACAATGAATTACTCCAAGAAAGCTGATTGATCCACCTCAGAAGCCAGATTTATCATCAAGACTGAAGATCTCTCCTCAATTTCCCTTCAGGAGTTTTGGGTTTTCTTTATGTTTTGTATTCTTTATTCTTTTGAGATGTTTTCCTATTTAGTTACGAGCTAAATCCCCTAAGTACCTAATGGGGATGAAACCTAAGACGAATCTTGTTATTATTTTCTGAATTGTATGATAAATATTTGACTTGTTCTTAATTATGTGTTCTTAATTATTGTTTTGTTATTTCACGATATTGATTCAAGTTAATGCTCTTAGTTGGAGGATGAATAGTCCCTGGCTAAGAGTGGCTTTGTCATAATTAAGCGGAGTTGATTACGCGCCTAGAGATAGGGTGACAAGATTTTGTTGGATTAGGGTGAAACCTATAAGGGGATCCATAGATCGAGTTAATGAAACCTTAGGGTGTTAATTAGAACGATATTTAAATTATTCAATCTAGGGTTAGATGTTATTAGTCTTGAATAGGGATAATAACATAACGTAGGAATTTCTACGGAACAAGTTAAATGAATAAATCGTTCGATTCAGAGCCAAAATAACAAGTGAAGTCTAGGTGGATTTTTCCTTAGGTATTGTCTTAAATCAATCGTTTTTCCAAAAGTAATTTCCCAATTCTATTTTCTGTGATCTCTTAGTTTAGTTAATTAGTTAATTAAAACAAACCCTTTTATTCTTAGGCTAGATAATAAACAGACAGTCATTACTAGTACTTTTAGTTCCTTTGGGTTCGACAATCTGGCCTTGCTAAAGCTATACTACTGTTCGATAGGTACACTTGCCTACATCGTGATAATAGTTAGTTTCAAGAATGATTAATTATAAATTTATAGAACTTATCACGAAAAATCACAATCAAGTTTTGGGCGCCGTTGCCTTGGAACTAAAATATTAGGAACACTCAATTTTTATTACTTTAGCCATTTACTTTTACTGCAATTTAATTTTGTTTTTGTTTTTGTTTTTATTTACTATATTTTTTTTTCTTTCTTCTGGCAGGTTCTTATAGTTTATGACTAGAAGAAACCCATCGGGGCCATTATATTTTGATGAAGAAATTGATCGCACCGATCGTAGAAACTGACGAGAAATAAGGCGAAGCCTAAGATACACAGAGGAAGAGCAAGAGAACGATATCTCAACTACAACTAAGGAGATGACTGAAAATCAGGAAAATCTGCTACCTCCTGCGATACCTGCTGATCTAGCAAATCAGAATCCTACTCCACATACTATGTATGATTATGCTAAACCTAATCTAACAGGAACAGAGTCAAGTATAGTTAGGCTTGCTATTGCTGCAAATAATTTTGAACTGAAACCTAACACGATTCAAATGATACAACAATTTGTTCAGTTTGATGGTTTGTAGGATGAGGATCCCAACACTCACTTGGCAAATTTTCTAGAATTCTACGACACTTTTAAAATTAATGGCGTTTCTGATGATGCCATTTGTCTTCGGTTATTCCCTTTTTCATTAAGGAACAAAGCTAAACAATGGTTGAACTCATTACCACGAGGGTCAATCACTACTTAGGAACAAATGACTGAAAATTTTTTATTAAAGTATTTTTCTCTGGCTAAAATGGGTAAATTACGAAATAATATCTCTTCTTTTGTGCAGATGGATTTAGAAACACTTTACGAAGCATGGGAGAGATACAAGGACCTATTGTGAAGGTGCCATCACCATGGGTTACCTTTATGGCTGCAAGTTCAAATGTTCTACAATGGTGTGAATCCCTCGACAAGACAGATGATTGACGCAGCAGCTGGTGGAACCATCAACAACAAAACACCTGAAGAGGCTTACAAATTTATTGAAGAGATGTCACTAAATAAATATCAGTGGGAAGTCATGAGGACTAAGCTAACCAAAACATCAAGCGTTTATAATGTCGATTCGGTTAATATGCTGTCAAATCAAGTAGAACTTCTAAACAAAAAGATTGATGGTTTACTTGGTTCCACGCAGGTATATCCAGTGATGAGGTGTGATTCAAGTGGGGGAGGCGTCCATACAGAATATCAACCTTTCAATCCTACAACCGAAGAAGAACAAGTCCACTATATGGGTAACAATAACTTTAGATCTCAAAATAACCCATACAGTAATACCTATAATACAGGTTGAAGGAACCACCCAAATTTCTTATGGCGTGGTCAAGGGAATCAAAGGCCACAAAATCCTCCGGGTTTTCAACAACCACCTTATCAATAGGAAAAGAAACCAAACCTTGAGGAGATGCTATCTAAATTTATCTCGGTGTCAGAAACTCATTTCCAGAATACTAAGACAGAACTTAAGAATCAACAAGCGTCGATCCAAGGGCTCGAAACTCAGATAGGCCAGCTGCCCAAACTAACTTCTGAAAGACCATTAGGAAGTTTACCTAATAACACCAAACCAAATCCAAAAGAGCATGTGAAAATAGTTACACTACGGAGTGGGAAAGTGTTAGCTGAATCTGAAAAGAAGCTAACACAAGAAGCGTGATAAGCGAAAAAGAGGAGGAAAAACCAAAAATAGTGACAAACCACTGCCAAAAGAATATAAACCACCAGTTCCATACCCAGCAAAGTTGAAAAAGGATCACATGGATGCACAATTCGGTAAGTTTCTTGAACATTTTAAGCAATTATATATCAACTTACCTTTTGTTGAAGCCATCTCACAGATGCCTACATACGCAAAATTTTTGAAGGAGCTTCTAACAAATAAAACGAAGTTTGAGGACTTATCTACAGTGGAACTCAACAAGGAGTGCTCGGCCATACTCCAAAATAAACTGCCAACCAAACTGAAAGATCCAGGAAGTTTTACTATCCCTTGCTTAATTGGTAGTTTGAATGTTGAGAAAGCACTAGCTGATTTAGGCCCTAGCATTAATTTGATGCCATATAAAATGTTCAAACAACTTGGTCTTGGGGAACCTAAACCCACTAGGATGAGTATTCAACTAGCCGATAGATCTGTTAAATATTCTAGGGGTATTATAGAAGATGTACTTGTGAAAGTAGATAAATTCATATTCCCTATTGACTTTGTTGTGCTTGACATTGACGAAGATGTGGAAGTGCCTTTAATCTTAGGGCATCCATTTTTAGCCACTGCTAGGGCTGTAATTGATGTGGGTGACAACAAATTGGTACTTAGAGTAGGTGACAAAGACATTATCTTTAAAATTTATGACGCTATGAGATTTTCTAAGGAACATGATGATTCATGTTATTTTATTGGCTCTATTGATCATGCTACTCAAGACTCTTTTCAGGAAATTATACGGAAGGACACGATGAAATTGTATCTAGCTCAAGGAGAGGAGACAGATGATGACTCCAATGAACATTCCTCAAGACAAGTAGAATATGAGGGTATTAAGATAAACGATAAACTTAAGCAAAAACCCTCTATTGAAGAACCTTCCAAACTGGAACTTAAACAATTGCTAAATCACTTGGAATATGCATATCTTGGAAATAATTCTACATTACCAATGATTATTACTTCTAACCTGCAATCCAAGGAAAAAGAGGAATTAATCCAAGTATTAAGAGAACATAAAAAAGCCATAGCTTGGAAAATTTCTGACGTCAAAGGGATCAGCCCCTCATTTTGCACCCATAAAATTTTAATGGAAGATGAATATAAGCCATGTGTGCAAGCTCAAAGACAACTGAACCCCAATATGAAAGAAGTTGTCAAAGCTGAGGTAATTAAACTTCTAGATACGGGAATTATTTATCCTATTTCTGACAGTTCTTAGGTAAGTCCAGTGCAGGTTGTTCCTAAGAAAGGAGGCATAACGATTGTGACCAACGAGAAGAATGAATTAATCCCAACAAGAACAGTTACAGGTTGGAGAGTTTGTATTGACTATAGGAAGCTGAATGATGTGACAAAAAAAGATCACTTTCCCTTGCCATTCATTGAACAAATGTTAGAAAGATTATCCAAGCACATGTATTATTGCTTTTTAGACGGACTCTTTGGCTACTTCCAAATCCCAATAGCTCCTGAAGATCAAGAAAAGACGACATTCACATGCCCATATGGTACGTTCGCTTATCGTAGAATGCATTTTGAATTATGTAATGCTCCTGCCACTTTTCAACGCTGTATGACGGCTATCTTTGACAAACTCATGGAAGACATCATAGAGGTATTTATGGATGATTTCTCAATATTCGATAACTCTTTCCATCTTTGCCTTAAAAATTTAAAATGAGTTTTAATATGATATGAGGAAATGAACCTTGTGCTTAACTGGGAGAAATGTCACTTCATGGTTCAAGAAGGTATTGTATTAGGGCATAAAATTTCTAGTAAAGGGATTGAAGTGGACAAATCTAAAATTGAAATAATCGAAAAATTACCCCTCCTAGTTCGGTCAAGGCTATTAGAAGCTTTTTAGGACATGTTGTTTTTATAGAAGATTTATTAAGGATTTTTCTAAAATATATAAGACTTTGACTAAATTGCTAGAAAAAGATATACCTTTTAATTTTGATCAGGACTGTTCAGAGGCATTTAATACTTTAATGGATAAATTAATTAATGCTCCAATCATAATTGCACCTGATTGGAATTTACCTTTTGAATTAATGTGTGATGCGAGTGATTTTACAGTAGGTACAGTATTGGGACAGCGAATAGGCAAGCATTTTCAACCTATCTATTATGCTAGAAAAACTTTGACAGGTGCATAAGAAAACTATACTACCACAGAAAAAGAATTACTAGCTGTAGTTTTTGCATCTAATAAATTTCGATCATATCTCATATTGTCTGAAGTTGTGGTTTACACTGACCATTCTACCCTTCACTACCTTTTAACTAAAACTGATGCAAAACCTCGACTCATTCGATGGATTCTCCTATTGCAGGAATTTGACTTGGAAATTCAGGATAAGAAAGGAGCTGAAAAGCTCGCGGCTGATCATCTTTCCAAGCTTGAAAACTCAAATACCAAAGAACTAGATGAAGTTGAAATAAATGATTCGTTTCTTGAAGAACAATTTTTTGCTATATTTGATTCTGAGGTACCTTGGTTTGCAGACATCGCGAATTTTTTAGTCGCTAACATTATCCCAAAAAGGTTGACACACCAGCAAAAGAAGCGATTCTTTAATTATGTGAAAAACTACTTTTGGGACGATCCCTTTCTTTTCCGCATATGTACAAATCAAGTTATTAGAAAATGCGCTACAAGGTCAGAAATATCAAAGATATTGGAACATTGCCACTCAAGACCGACTGGAGGACACTATAGTGGAACTAAGACCGTACATAAAATACTTGAATCAGGTTTTTATTGGCCCTCATTATTCAAAGACGCTAACAGGTATGTAACTTCATGTGACAAATGCCAACAGACAGGTAACATCTCCAAACGTGATGAAATGCCTCAAAGCTATATGCTTTCATGCGAAATATTTGGGTCCATTTCCTAGTTCATTTGGGAATAAATACATCTTAGTAGCAGTTGATTATACGTCCAAATGGATGGAAGCCCAAGCTTTACCTACTAATGATGCTAGAGTTGTAGTACGTTTCCTTAAGAAACTCTTCTCGAGATTCAAAACAACTAGAGAAATTATCAGTGATAGGGGCATTCATATTTGTAACGCCCAATTTGAAAAAACCCTTAAGAAATCAAACTAGTGGACAAGTTGAAGTAGCAAATCGAGAAATCAAACAGATTCTTGAAAAGATAGTAGAATCAAACAAAAAAGATTGGGCGATGAAAGTAGATGACTCTTTATGGGCTTATAGAACTACTTTTAAGACCCCTATAGGGACATCACCTTATAGACTTGTTTATGGAAAAAGTTGTCATCTACCATTCGACCTAGAGCATAAAGCTTTTTGGGCTATTAAACTTCTAAACCTTGATCTGAACTTGCAGGAAAAAATAGGTTGATGCAGCTGAACGAGCTAGATAAGTGGCGAGCCAATGTATACGAAAACTCACGCCTATACAAGGAAGTAACAAAGTGGCGCCATGACACTCGTTTAAAGTAACGAAAACAATTTAAAGATGGAGATCTTGTCATACTATACAACTTAAGACTCAAATTGTTTCCTGGGAAACTTAAATCACGATGGTCAGGGCCTTTCGTAGTTCAATCTGTTCTTCCATATGGCACAATAGAGGTAAGTCACCCATCACAAGGCACTTTCAAAGTAAATGGACATCGTCTCAAACTTCATAATGGTGAGAATTTTGAAGACGATGGAGAGGAGCTACGACTCTACAAACCACCCTAAATAAACCAATAAGGTAAAAGTCGAGCTTAGACTATAAACAAGCGCTTCTCGGGAGGCAACCCGAGTACTAACGGTTTTAAGTTATTTAATTTTTAAGTTTTAACATCTAGGTCACTAACAGAGTCTTTGAACATAGGTTCACAAAATCCACATGACCAGACACACGACCGTGCTTTAGGCCGTGCGAATGCCACGGAAGGAAACACGACCGTGCGATACAGCTGTGTGAAAATAGGGTAAAAGTTGTCTTTCTTTCCCAACACAGCGTGCGATAAGTTAACACGGTCGTGCGAACAGGTTGTGGGCAAATCTGCCAATATGACATGGGTGGGAGACACGCTCGTGCCTAGCACCTGTGGTCGACATTTTCAAAATAACACGGGCGTGCACAGAGGTACACAGTCGTGGGAGAAGCGAACCACATCCCACACGGTCATGTGATCCGGGCGTGTCTGAAGGCCATGTGACGATATCTCAATTTGTGAGAACACGGGCTGGACACGATCCACACAGTCGTGTTATCCGAGCGTGCCACTTGAAAAAAAAATTAGACTATCTCTCTTATTTTATTTTTATTTTTATGTTTATTTATTTTTGAAGACTCAATTGTTTTTAAAACGCGGCTTATCTTTATGATTATTATTAGATTATTCCCTTAATTCTCCCTCAGAATCATGTTTTCCCTCCAGCACTATTTCCAATCCTCGCTCTCGCTAAATTTTCTCCCTATCTTATGATCTTATACTTATATTTTTCTATATATCTATCTTTGTACATTGAGGGCAATGTACATCTTAAGTGTGGGGGGTGAATCATTTCATTATCAGAAAAATCCTTGAATGTTACCTTGTTCTCCTGTAAATCTCTCATATCATGTTTAGGATGAATTTTGATTGATTTATAATTTTTATTGATATATTTTGAATTAAAATATAGGCATTCATGCATTGATTATTTAAACCTTAAGACATTAGAGAATTAAGCATAATAAGTTGATTTTTAAGAATTTAAAATTTTAGGTTGTTTCCCCAAGTTTAGGTATTATCTTGAATTGAAATCCACAAGTGTAAACATAAAAAAGCCATAATTTTTTGTGAGATCTTGAGCCTTCAAGAGTATTTATTAATTCTTTCATGCTCACTTTTTATTATTGCTTTGAGTGTGTTAATATCGAATTGTTATTCTAGAACTTGCTTGATTATGCATGTCAAGACCACACCATTTGATTTGATATGTCAAGATGATAAAGGCACTTAGGATTAACCCACTCATGCCATGAAAAGCCTACCTTCACAACTAGCCCCTAGTAAAACCTTTTGAGCCTAACAAGCCATTCCTTGATTTACCCTTAATATTAACCCTTAACTCATTATTGTTGAAATCCCCTAATTAATTTGATCCCTATTTTTGTCGAGATTTGATTTGAATAAATTGCTTAGCTATGTCTTGTTCTATATAGTTAGTCAATGTTATTTAACTTGTTCTTAAAAAAAAAACATGTATACATATTAGTAGTAGTGATATTTTGTTTTTGAGCTTAAGTATTTAAATTCCATATTCTGAGAAGAAGCTCTATTGTACGCAAGTGATGATTAAATATTTTTCTAGTTAAGTAATTTTTCAAGTTAATCTCGATTCTAACCTTTTCTTTCAGCTTGTGACCACACCCCCTAACCAAGCCTCGTTACAAACCTCTAAAGACCTTTGATTGATGTATCATCTCAATTTATAGTGGTGGAGATTTGAATTTCAGGCAAGCCTATAGTAATAACTTTTCATATTGACTGATGAGTGCTAATTTCATTATCCTTAAACACTTCGAGTGATTTGAGTGAATCTTTAGTGAGGATGTTAAACTCTGTGAGATTTCGAATCGATGGTAACTACTTAGATAAGGGGAGATGCCTATATTTTTCATGATTAAATGCTCAACTTGGAATGTTTGAAACTTTAATGTTCTTTTAGTTGAATCCTCAATGTATGATTACTTATGAATTAGTTTGAGATATTATTGATAGGAAATATAAGTTGAGAAAATGAATTCTTAATTGTGAATTGAGGATTTTGCTTGAGGACAAGCAAACGCTTAAGTGTGGGGGTATTTGATAAACCATAATTTATACATATTTTTATCCCATGCTTAACACGTTTATGAATGATTTCTCCTTAGATTTGGTGAATTTGATGCTCCTAATCCTTTAATTTCATGTTTTATACTTAGGTGAGCATAGAAGAGCAAAAAGAACAAGAAACGGGCCAAAAATAGAGAAAATGGTTCGACGAGGGAAAACAACACGGCCTGGAGTTCCTCACACGGGCAGAACACACGCCCGTGCCATTCTAATAGGCTTGACCACGGCCTAAAACAACCTCAGCACAGGCATGTTAATTTCTCATCCTTGACCATGGCTGAAGTAATCGCACACGGGCATGTCACACGGGCGTGTCCCTATCGAGCCCTAGCTAAGTTCTATTCGGAAAAGGGCAAGTTGGAGGGCTCTTAGGCATTCTAAAGCCTATTTAAACACCCTAAAGGAGGAATAAAAGGGAGACAGAGAATAGGGAGCAAGGAATTACTCTAAGAACGTCAATTGATCCATCTCAAAAGCCAGATTCATCATCAAAACTGAAGATCTCTCTTCAATTTCCCTTCAGGAGTTTTGAGTTTTCTTTATGTTTTGTATTCTTTATTCTTCTGAGATGTTTTCCTATTTAGTTATGAACTAAATCCCTTAAATACCTAAGGGGGATGGAATCTAAGACGAATCTTGTTATTATTTTCTGAATTGTATGATAAATATTTGACTTGTTCTTAATTATGTGTTCTTAATTCTTGTTTTGTATTTCAGAATATTGATTCAAGTTAATGCTCTTAGTTGGAGGATGAATACTCCCTGGCTAAGAGTGGCTTTGTCATAATTAAGTAGAGTTGATTATGCGCCTAAAGATAGGGTGATAAGATTTTTCCAGATTAGGGTGAAACCTAATAAGGGGATCCATAGATCGAGTTAATACAACCTTAAGGTGTTAATTAGAAAGAGATTTCAATTACTCAATCCAGGGTTAGACGTTATTAGTCTTGAATAGGGATAATAGCATAACGTAGGGATTTCTACGGAACAAGTTAAATGAATAAATTGTCCGATTTGGAGCCAAAATAACAAGTGAAGTCTAGGTGGATTTTTCCTTAGGTATTGTTTTAAATCAATCATTTTTCCAAAAGTAATTTCCCAATTCTATTTTCTATGATCTCTTAGTTTAGTTAATTAGTTAATTAAAACAAACCATTTTATTCTTAGGCTAGATAATAAAAAGACAGTCATTACTAGTACTTTTAGTTCATTTGGGTTCGACAATCCGGTCTTGCTAAAGCTATACTACTGTTCGATAGGTACACTTGCCTACATCGTGATAATAGTTAGTTTTAAGAACGATTAATTATAAATTTATAAAACTTATCACGGAAAATCACGATCAATAAGCATCAAAAGTAAGTAAAATAAAAGAGAAAAGAGTAAACAAATGCAAAAGGAAAGAGCTTGGGCGTCGAAAACAAGTTTGAGGGCGGCGCACGGGCATGGCTGAGAGGGCGTGCGGGATTGCAGTGGCTAGGGTTAGGGTTTTGGGGGAAGGGGATGATGAATAGTGAGGGGTTTTTATAGATTTTGGGGCATACGGCAGTGGGACACGCCCGTGTGCCCTAATTTTAGCCCGTGTGTTTCGCGTTTTTTCAAATTTTGGTGCATTTGACATTCAGTCCATGCCCGTGTTCCTTGGGCGTGTCAGTGTACACGGCCGTGTAGCACGGCAGTGTCTTGCTTCGTTCGCTTCTCCCACTCTCGTCTTATGTCAGCCCACGCCCGTGTTAGTTTATCAGTGTCGACCACGGGTGCGAGGCACGGGCATGTCGCACGCCCCTGTCACTTTCTTAGGTTCAACCATGGTTTTAAGTCACGGCTGTGTCCCACACTCATGTTGTTTTGGCAGGATCGCCCATGGCCATGTCGCACGGCCGTGGCAACTTATTGCATCCCGTGTTGGTCAAAACTTTTGCCCTGTTTTCACACGGTCTAAAGCACGCCCGTGTGCCTAGCCGTGTGGGTGTGGAAAACCTATATTCAAGAGCTCAATTAGTATATTAGGTGTTAAACACTAGAATTTAAAGAAGTTAATATTGTTAGTGCTTGGGTTGTCTCCCGAGAAGCGCTTGTGTATAGTCTAAGCTCGACTTACTTAGGGTTCAAGTGATCATGGTGGTTTGAGGAGTTTACACTCCTCATTCCTGCTATCAATTTTATCAACATAAAGTTGTAGACGAGTACTGTTTACCTTAAAAGTGCCGAATTTAGGGTGAATTTCCTCAACTGTACCATATGGGAAAATACTGAGTACTGTTAGAGGAATTTCTTCATTAGGATTAGATGTTGCAATGCGAGGATCTGCTGCATCTAATAGTACTTTGTCTCCAACTTTAAGTTGATTTAGTGAGGTTTTAAGCTTGTCATGGTGTGTTTTTGGTTTTTCGTGTGTTCTTGGTTTATGTGTCCACCATTCATCTAGTTCCTCAATTTGTAGCCTTCGTTCTTCATGTATAGGTCATTTGTTGTTGCTTGAGCATGGCTCATGTATGTCCTTCGAACTTATTTCTTGTAAAGTAGGTTGCAAAATATGGTTAGTTTTAGTAGAATGATTTATACAACCACCTTCAACTTTTGATGTGTTGCTTGAATTGCGAGCTTGAAGGGTGATTGTTTTGTCTCCCACACGAAATGTGAGTTTGCCTGTGCCAACATCAATAATTGTTCTAGCAGTCGTTAAAAAGGGCCTTCCTAAAATTAAAGGAACGTTACTATCCTCCTCTATGTCTAGAACAACAAAATCCACTGGGAATATAAATTTGTCAATTTTAACAAGTATATCTTCAACAATACCTCTAGGAAATCTGATAGTTTTATCCGCTAATTGAATGCTCATCCTAGTTTGTTTGGGTTTCTGAAGACCTAGTTGTTTAAACATTTTGTAAGGCATGACATTGATACTAGCCCCTAAATCAGACAATGCATTGCTCATATCTAAACTACCAATTAAACAAGGAATTGTAAAACTCCCTGGATCTTTTAATTTATTGGGCAGCTTATTTTGTAGAATAGCCGAGCAAACTGCGTTTAACTCCACATGCGACACCTCATTCAACTTTCGCTTATTTGCTAAAAGCTCCTTTAAAAACTTCATTGCGTTTGGCATCTGCGAGAGAGCTTCAATAAATGGTAAGTTAATATGTAGTTTCTTTAGAAGTTTAAGGAATTTACCAAATTGCTCGTCTGAGCAGTCTTTCCTTGTCGCATTAGGGTATGGCACACAAGGTTTATATTCTACACTTACTGGTTTCTGCTCATTGTGGCCTACCTCACTTTTACCTTTGCTTTTCACAGTTTCTTGCTTTGGTTCTAGTTCAAATGTAACTAACCCTTTCTCACTTCTAATGTTAATTGCATTGAGTTGTTCCCTTAGGTTTGGTTCAGTATTACTTGGCAAGCTACCTTGTGGTCGTTCAGAAATTAATTTGGACAATTGGCCTATCTGAGTTTCGAGCCCTTGGATCGACGCTTGTTGATTTTTAAGTGCTGTCTCGGTATTCTGGAAATGAGTTTCTGACACCGAGATGAATTTTGTTAGCATCTCCTCAAGGTTCGGTTTCTTTTCCTATTGATAAGGTGGTTGTTGAAAGCCCGGAGGATTTTGTGACCTTTGATTCCCTTGACCACCCCATGAGAAGTTTGGGTGGTTCCTCCAACTTGCATTATAAGTATTACTGTATAAGTTATTTTGAGATCTAGAGTTATTATTACCCATATAATGGACTTGTTCCTCTTTAGTTGTAGGATTGAATGGTTGATATTCTGTATGTATGCCTCCTCCACTTGAATCACACCTCATCACTGGATATACCTGCGTAGAACAAAGTAAACCATCAATCTTTTTATTTAGAAGCTCCACCTGATTTTATAAAATATTAACCGCATCGACGTTATAAACGCCAGCTATTTTGGTTGGCTTAGTCCTTCTGACTTGCCACTGATAGTTACTCAGTGACATCTCCTCAATAAATTCGTAAGCTGCTTCAGGTGTTTTATTGTTGATGGTTCCACCAGCGGCTGCATCAATCATCTGTCTTGTCGATGGGTTCACACCATTGTAAAATGTTTGAACTTGTAGCCAAAGAGGTACCCCATGGTAAGGGCACCTTCGCAGTAGGTCCTTGTATCTCTCCCATTTATTGTAAAGTGTTTCTAAATCCATCTACACAAAAGAAGAAATATCATTCCTCAGTTTAGCTGTTCTAGCAGGTGGAAAGTATTTTAGTAAGAACTTTTCGGTCATTTGTTCTCAAGTAGTGATTGATCCTCATGGTAACGAGTTCAACCACTGTTTAGCTTTATTTCTCAATGAAAAGGGGAATAGCCGAAGGCAAATGGCATCATCAGAAACGCCATTAATCTTGAATGTGTCGCAAAGTTATAGAAAATTTGCTAAATGAGTATTTGGGTTTTCATCTTGCAAACCATCAAACTGAACAAACTGTTGTATCATTTGAATTGTGTTAGGTTTCAGTTCAAAATTATTTGCAGCAATAGCAGGCCTAACTATACTCGATTCAGTTCTTATTAAAGCAGGTTTAGCATAATCATACATAGTACGAGGTGCAGGATTCTAATTTACTGGATCAGCAGCAATCGCAGGAGGTAGCGGATTTTCCTGATTTTCAGCCATCTCCTCGTTTGTAGTTGGAGTATTTTCCTCTTGCCCTTCCTTTATGTATTGTAAGCTTCTCCTAATTTCTATCTGGTTTCTACGAATTGTGTTCTCGATCTCACTATCAAATAGTAATGGTCCCGACGGGTTTCTTCTAGTCATAAACTATAAGAACCTGCTAGGAGAAAGAAAAAGAGAATTTAGTAACGAAAATCAAAACAAAATTTAAATTGTAACAAAAGTAAATGGCTAAAGTAATAAAAATCAAGTGTTCCTAATATCTTAGTTCCCCAGCAACGGCGCCAAAAACTTGATTGTCACTTGCGATAAGTTTTAAAATTTATAATTGAACGTACTTGAACTAACTATTAACACGATGAAGGCAAGCGCACCTATCGAACAATAGTATAGTTTTAGTAAGACCGGATGTCAAACCCAAAGGAACTAAAAGTACTAGTATTAACTTTCTTTTTATTATCTAGCCTAAAAATAATGAAGATTGTTTTAACTAACTAATTAACTAATCTAAGAATGCACAGAAAATAGATTTGGGGAAAATACTTTTGGAAAACTGATTGATTTTAGACAACACCCAATGAAGAATCCACCTACATTTCTCTTGTTAACTGACTCTGAACCAGACGATTTATTCACTTGACTTGATCCGTAGAAATCCCTAAGTTATGTTATTATCCCTATTCAAGACTAATAACATCTAACCCTAGGTTGATTAATTGAAATCTCTTTCTAATTAAAACCCCTACTTTTGCATTAACTCGATCTATGGATTCCATTATTAGATTTGACTCTAATCTGGCAGATTTATGTTGTCCTATCTCTAGGATTGCATGCAACTCCGCTTAATTATGAACGATCTACTCTTAAACAAGGACTATTCATCGTCTGAATAAGCACATCAATACTTGAATCAATATCCTGGAATATTCAAACAAGAGTTAAAATCATAATTAAGAACAAATCAAGTATTTATCATACAATTCAGAAAATATTAACAAGATTCGTCTTAGGTTTCATCCCCCTTAGGTGTTTTAGGGGATTAGTTCATAACTATAAAAGAAAACATCTCAGAATAATGATAACAGAACATAAAGAAAACCCAAAAACCCCTGAAGGAAATTAAAGGGAGATCTTCAGTCTTGGAGGTGAATCCGACTTCCGAGATGGATCAATCAACTTTCTTCGAATAATTCCTTGCTTCCTACTCTGTGTGTCCCTTTTAATTCTCCTCTGAGGTGTTTAAATAGGCTTTAGAATGCCTAGAAGCCCTCCAAATCGCCCTTTTCTAAATATAACTTAACTTGGGCTCGATAGGGACACGTCTGTGTGACACGCCTGTGTGCGATTGCTTCAGGCCGTGGTCAAGGCTGAGAGATAGACATGCCCGTGTTGAGGTTGTTTTAGGCCGTTTTCGAGCCTGCTAGAATGGCACGGGCGTGTGTACTACCCATGTGAGGAAGTCTAGGCCGTGTTGATTTCCCATGTCGGCCCAATTTCTCTGTTTTCAGCCCATTTCTTGTTCTTTTTTCTCTTTTGTGCTCACCTAAGTATAAATCATGAAATTAAAAGATTAGAAGCATCAAATTCATCAAATATAAGGAAAAATCATTCATAAATGTGTTAAGCATGGGATAGTAATATGTATAAATTACGGTTTATCAGTATGTTTCCCAAAGATTGTTGTATTCCCAAAAAGTGTTCAAAGGCGGCAACTATAGCAGCAACATGCATGCAACCATGCAACCATGCAGGAGCAAGCAAGTGACCAAGCATCACAGCTGCAGCATGCTATTGTCCAAGGAGTAATTTGATAGACATGTCCATGTGATAGTTGAATTTTGTTGTTTCAATGTAACCTTTTGTATTTACTAAGGATTAGTTAGATGCTTAGCTGATTTAGTAGCTTTTAAGTTACAATTATGCTGGTTTTACAGCTTAGATACTTGCACAAGCAAGCTTTGTTTTCTTTCTATGTAATTCTTCTACTTATGTACATGTAATTTGAAATTTTCAAGTAATGAGAGTTGCCAACTTGTTCTCTCAATTTGTTCATCCGATTTTGCTTCTGTTTTAAGCTTTCAAACACAAAATTTTCTTTGTTTTTGTTTCATTGATCATTTGATTGAAACTCAACAAATGGTATCAAGAGTCTGTTGTCTTTGAGGGCCTTGGTTGTGCACTGTTTTATGGCTGACTCGTGTTTGAAAGAAAGAAGCAGGAGTTGTTATTGTTGGCCCATTTTTTAGTTACTGCAAGTATAAGCTTCTCACCACCACCACCACCACCTATTTTTGCTAGTGAAAACTACAATATTTGGGCTGTGAAAATAATGACATACCTGTAGGCACATGACCTGTGGAATGTTTCCCAAAATGACACTGAGCCACTTCCCTTGAGAGCAAATCTAACCATTGCTCAGATCAGGTAGTATAATGAAGACTATGCAAAAAAGTACAAGGCTATGTCATGCCTTCAAAATGGAGTTTCAGATATGATCTTCATAAGGATAATGGCTTGTGACACTCCAAAGCAGGCCTGAGACAAACTCAAGAAGGAGTTTCAAGGATCAGAGAAGACCAGGCAACAACAATTAATAAACTTGAGAAGCGACTTCGAGAATCTGAGGATAAATGAGTCAGAGACTGTCAAGCAGTATGCTTACAGGATCATGGCCACAGTCAACAATATAAGACTACTTGGGGATGATTTTAGTGACCAAAGGGTAGTTGAAAAAGTCATAACAACCCTGCCAAAGAAGTATGAATCAAAGATCTCTTCCCTAGAGGACTCGAGGGACCTATCAGCTATTCCCCTGACAGATTTGATAAATGCTCTTTATGCACAAGAGCAAAGAAGAGCAAACAAAATTGAGGAGTATTCTGAGGGAGCTTTTCAGGCCAGAGGCAGAGAAGGCTCAAGCTCGAGCTCAAACTTCAAAGGCAAGAAGCCTTGGACAAAAAAGAAAAAGAAAGGCAAGAAAGAAGCTACCAAAAGGAAGTTTCCACCTTGTCCTCATTGCAAGAAGACCACTCACCTTGAAACATACTACTGGTACAGGCCTGACATTCAGTGTACAGGCTGCAAGCAGCTTGGCCACATTGAAAAAGTGTGCAAAAATAAGCTGAAAGCACAGCCACAAGCTCAGGCTGCTGAAGATGTTGAAGCACTTGAAGAGCATGTTTTCACAGCTTCCTGTTTTATAGGCTCGAGTAAGGTCAGCAAGATGTGGCTGATTGACAGTGGATGTACACACCACATAGCTTCAGACAAAAGCATGTTTTAGGAGCTAGGCACTACCTTTGTGTCCAAAGTCAAAATTGGGAATGGTGAGCTCCTTAAGGCTAAAGGCAAGGGCAAGGCAGTGATTGGCACAAAGTCAAGTAACAAAACCATCTCTGAGGTTCTTTATGTACCTGACATTGACCAAAATTTATTGAATGTTGGTCAGCTATTGGAGAAGGGGTTCTCTCTCTTTTTTGAAAGCAAAGCTTGTGTGATCAAAGATGCTGGTAATCAAATGTTAGCAACAATAGCCATGAATAATTGAAGCTTCATTTTAGATGTAAATCAGCTAGAACCAAAGACACATGTAGCTCAGGCTGATGAGTCAAGCTTGTGGCATAGGAGACTAGGCCATGTGAACTACAAGTCACTTGGTCTGTTGCATAAAATGAGTCTGGTTGAAGATATGTCCTGGATCAAGCCAAAGGAGGGTGTATGTGAGATCTATCAGCTTGGCAAGCAAACCAGACTGCCCTTTCCTATCAACAAAGCTTGGAGAGCTCAAGAGAGGCTCCAACTGGTCCATGCAGACATCTGTGGACCTATGAAGACCACCTCCCTGAATGGCAATAGGTACTTTGCACTTTTCATTGATGACTGCACCAGATTCTGTTGGGTAAGCTTTTTGAAATAAAAGTCAGATGTTGCTGACTTCTTTTGCAAATTCAACGCATTGGCTGAGAACTAAGCCAGCTGCAAGTTGAAATGCTTAAGGTCAGATAATGGAATCGAATATGTGTCTCAGATGTTCCAAAAGATATGTGATGATGCTGGGATTCAACACCAACTGACAACCACCTACACACCATAGCAGAATGGTGTCTGTGAGAGGAAGAATAGGACAGTTCTTGACATGGCTAGGTGCCTTCTGTTTGAGGCTAAAATGCCTAACAATTTTTGGGCTGAGGCAGTAAACACATCTGCTTACTTGCTGAATAGACTGCCAACTAATGCAGCAAAGGGTAAAACACCCTTTGAAGCCTGGTTTGGACAAAAACCAACTGTCTCACACTTGAAGGTGTTTGGTTGTTTGTGCTATGCACTGGTTCCAGCAGAGAAAAGGACTAAACTTGAAAAAAGGTCCATGCCAGGGGTGTTTGTAGGCTACAGTAGTGTGAAGAAGGTTATAGGATCTTTGATCCGTTGACCAAGAAGATCATAGTAAGCAGGGATGTAAAGTTTAATGAAGAAAGGCACTGGAAATGGGATGGAACTGACGCAAGCCTGCTTGAAGAAGATCATAATATTGTCGACCTGCAGCCTTTAGAGATAGAACCTGAAGCTAAAGATGATTATGATGATGCACCTATTCGAGGTACTAGAACACTGGCAGACATCTATGAAAGGTGTGCCATGACCATAGTTGAGCCATCCTGCTATGCTGAAGCTGCAAAAGAAAGCTGCTAGCAAGAAGTTATGGAAGCTGAATTAAGAATGATTCAAAAGAATTACACTTGGGAGTTGGTTAATAGGCCAGAAAACAGAAAGGTTATTGGTGTCAAATGTGTGTTCAGGACCAAGAACAATGCAGATGGGTCACTGAACAAGCATAAGACCAGGTTGGTTGTAAAAGGGTATAGTCAGCAGCAAGGGGTTGACTTCTTTGAAACTTTTGCACCTGTTGCAAGTTTGGACACCATAAGGATGCTGTTTGCCTTGGTTGCTCAGAAACAGTGGAAAGTGCATCAATTAGATGTCAAATCAACATTTTTAAATGGATTTCACAAAGAAGAAATCTTCATTGAGTAGCCTGAAGGATTTGAGGTCCCTAGTGAAGAAGACAAGGTCTACAAGCTTAAGAAGGCCTTGAATGGCCTAAAATAGGCTCCAAGGGTCTGGTATGACAGAATAGATTCCTATCTATCAAGGCTTAGGTTCACAAAGAGCATAAGTGAGCCTACTTTTTATGTCAAGAAGGCTGGAAAGGAGACCCTGCTGATTGTGTCTCTGTATGTTGATGACTTACTAGTCACTGGTAGCAAAAGAGAGCTGATTGAAGACTTTAAGAAGCAAATGCAAGACATTTTTGAGATGATTGATGACATACTTCCTTGGTATGGAGGCAAATCAAGAAGAACAAGGCATTTTTATAAGCCAGCAAGCATTTGCACTAAAAGTTCTAAGCAAATTCACCATGTCAAAGTGCAGACCTGCTAGCACTCCTGTTGCACTAGGAGAAAAATTGTCAAGCACCAGTGAGCATGATTGAGTTGATGAAAAGGGGTACAGAAGTTTGGTTGGTTGCTTACTCTACCTGACAGCAACAAGGCTAGACATCTTGTATGCAGTTAGCCTTCTCTCGAGGTTCATGCACTGCTACAATGTTGCATATTTTAAAGCAGCAAAAAGGGTCCTAAGATATGTCAAAGGGACTTTGAATTTTGGTGTGAAGTTTGGAAGAATAGAGGAGCTAAAACTTGTTGGTTATTCGGACAGTGACTGGGCTGGCTTAGTTGATGACATGAAGAGCACATCAGGCTACTTCTTTAGTCTAGGCTCAAGTGTTTTTTAGTTGGAGCTCAAAGAAGTAACAAATAGTAGCTCAATCCACTGTAGAAGCTGAATACATTGCAGCTGCTACTGCTGTTAATCAAGCCATTTGGCTTAGAAAGCTACTATTTCACTTGAATGCTAGTCTAATGGAAGCAACTGAGATTAAGGTTGACAACCAGTCTGCTGTTGCCATTGCCAAGAACCCTATATTCCATGGCAAAACAAAGCATTTTAAGATCAGATATCACTTTGTGAGGGAATCAGAATTGGCTAAGAAAATCTACTTGGTACATTGTTGTTCGAGGGATCAATTTATTGATATTCTGACCAAGCCATTGGCTGCTGCAAGGTTCGAGTGTTTAAGGAAGGAAATTGGAGTTAGCTGCTTAGTAGCCAAGGAGGAGTGTTCAAAGGTGGCAACTACAACATCAACATGCATGCAACCATGCAACCATGCAGGAGCAAGCAAGTGACAGAGCATCACAACTACAGCATGCTATTGTCCAAGGAGTAATTTGATAGACATGTCCATGTGATAGTTGACTTTTGTTGTTTCAATGTAACCTTTTGTATTTACTAAGGATTAGTTAGATGCTTAGCTGATTTAGTAGCTTTTAGGTTGCAATTATGCTAATTTTACAGCTTAGATACTTGCATAAGCAAGCTTTGTTTTCTTTCTATGTAATTATTCTACTTATGTACATGTAATTTGAACTTTTCAAGTGATGAGAGTTGCCAACTTGTTCTCTCAATTTGTTCATCCGATTTTGCTTCTGCTTTAAGCTTTCAAACACAAAATTTTCTTTGTTTTTGTTTCATTGATCATTTGATTGAAACTCAACAAAAAGAGATTAGTGAAGTATTGGTTT
Organism: Gossypium anomalum; assembly: GCA_025698475.1. Classification (NCBI taxonomy): domain Eukaryota; kingdom Viridiplantae; phylum Streptophyta; class Magnoliopsida; order Malvales; family Malvaceae; genus Gossypium; species Gossypium anomalum. The sequence goes on from CM046961.1 coordinate 82,293,418, forward strand.
TGGGAAAGGCTATTGAATGAATTTGATAGAATTAGTAAAGCTCAAATGTAAGGAGACAACATTACCAGCTCTTTTATAAAAGCTTGTTTATTGGAAAATGGTGGTGAAATATATGGAGAAGATCATGTAAAGATGCATGATGTGATCCGTGACATGGTTTTATGGATTACACGTGAGTTTGAAACAACAGGGAATAATTTATTTGTAAAAGTAGGGGCTAAATTATTTGAAGAATGAGATGTTAAGGCATGGAAAACTATAAAAAGAATGTCAGTGATGGAAAATGATATTGAAGTTCTCAATGAAACACCCAAATACCCTAACCTTCAAATTGTAATTCTTAGAAAAAATGAGATGAAAGTGATCTGCGATGGCTTTTTCCAATTTATACCTTATGTAACTGTTTTGGATTTTTCAAGAAACAATTAATTACGAGCATTACTCGAGGGAATTTCAAAATTGACTTCACTAGAATGTCTTAGTCTATCTTGGACTGGTATATCAGAGTTTCATTAGAGTTGAAATATTTGACAAAACTAAAAATGTTGGACTTGAGTTATATGTGCAATCTCATAAAAATCCAACAACATTTGATATCTAGTTTTTCCATGTTGCAAATATTCAGAATGTGGTCGCTGAGAGAGAGATTGTCCTAATAAAGACAATGTTTTGAATGGGGGTAATGAAAAGCGTACAAAGGAGTTGAAAGGTTTGCAACATTTTAATATATTAACGATACTGATAAAAAGCATGTTTTGTCTAGAATGATTCCTAAACTTTACGTGTTTCGATATAGAACCCAAGCACTACAACTTAGTGATTTTAGAGAACCAAAAGTGTTTAATATTTTATGCTTAGAAAATTTAGAGCGTCTACATACACTATGTTTCAGGGATTTTGAAAATATAGAGGAGATGAAAATGGAAAAGTTGCATACTTGGATTTCTTCAAGTATTAATTATACTTCATGCTTTCACACATTGAGCACAGTTCAAATTTTTTACTGTCACCAATTGAGAGACATGACCTGGCTGATTCTTGCTCTAAATTTAAGAACCCTTTATATATGTTGGTGAAGAAATATTGAATGAGGGAAAACTTGGTAAAGTTGTAGGTGTGATTGGAATTCCATACCTTAAACCATTTTTGAAGCTTGACACACTTGACTTACGTGATCTATTGAAATTAAAGAGCATATACTGGGTGCCCTAGCCTTCCCATGTTTAGAACATATTCGTATAGCTCACTGCCAAGAACTGAAGAAGCATCCTCTCAACTCAGACGGTGCAAAAGGGAATTTGCTCACAATTGAGGGAAGCAAAGATTTGTGTGAAACAATAGAATGGAAAAATAAAGCCACTCGAGATGTTTTTCTCCCTTCTTTTGTTGGATGAAATGTACAAAATCCTAAAAGTCGCAAAGTGGTTTATTGTTGTGTGATGTTTGAATTTAAAGAAAAATTAACTATTGTTTTTGTCTATTTTGCTATGAATGTTCTATTAATGCTAAAGAATAATGAAATGTATTAGCACTTTAATTGATCAAATATTTCATTTCATTCTAATAAGGTTTCAAATGGTTCCACACACACCCATTAAATCATCAACCTATGATGAAAGGCTTATTGAACCAATTGAAGAACACCTGAGCTTAGTGAAGCCAAACGTTTTTCATTCCTTTTTGTTGAAAATTAGCAAATTCCATCTTATATTTAAAAAAAAAAACTTTGAAATCTTCATCATATATTGAATAAAGAGATCTTTTCAGGCTGCTTCAATGCTGGCATACTTTGAAATATAAGATTAAATTTTTGTTCAAACTCATATGTATTTATGAATTGTTAATCAAAATCATTTTAGGCGTACATGTATATATGTTTCATTTTTTAAATTTCATCACTTTTAATTTATTAATATTTAATAATATTTATTTTTTTATTAAAATTTTATATATAGACAACTTAACATGTATTTTAATTTTTTACATCATAATATTATGATTATTAGATATTTAATTTCATGTAATATAAGCTACATAATATATAAAAATAAAATAATATATTATGAAAGTACAAAATGGTTGGGGCTCAGGTAATGGATGTTGAAGCCCACATTCAGCCTATAATTTAACTTAACCTTGGCCAAATAATCTATAAAAACAGGACCGTAAGTTTGTCCAAGTCACGGATATGGCCTATATTCGTTCTAAGGATGACAACATTGCCTTCTAATAAAAAATGACTTAAGCTTAATTGGATATCAAATTGCCCTATAGAATTTTCCTCACTAGGTTTCGGTGTCTCAATTCCCAATCTTTGGTGTTGCAAAAATTTCGATAGTCAATTCTAGGTGTTGCTTGGTAAGCTTCAATGTTGGGACTTAGTAGTCAAGCGACCTTGCTTCCTCACTTTGATGTCTAGGCTCTAGGTTATAACTTTGGTGACTTGGAATCTCACCCATGTAGGTTGGTGTCACGGCATCACTCCTTTAATGTCATGACTTCAAAGGCAACCCACTTGGTTTGCAATTTGTTGAAGTCCAACTCCTCGAGTGGTGATAAAGGCATTGGTGTTGGGATACTAGCACAACGGTGTCACGACTTTGGCCATAGTGGAAGCTCTTCTTTGCATTTTTGCAACAACCACATTCCTGCACAAGCTCAATTCAATTGTTAAAATTTTCAATTTTGATTCCAAACGTATGAAAAATGCAATAAAACTAACATTTAGCATAAAATCTAATATTCAATGGAAAGAAAAAAAAAATCATAAAACACTTGAGAACAAGCTCTTTAAGTGCCTAAAGAGTTTAATTTGACGTATCAAAATATGATAGATCATTAGGCTTCGCAAACATAGGGAAACCAAACTACATAAATAAACCTTGGTGCTCTGTGTTTTTGTTTTCACAATTTTCACAGTGCCAACCCGTAATGGCCACTACAGTAAAGCACTATGTTGGGGATAAACTAGGTTAAGCAACGAACAAGTAAAATAATGAAGAAATTAAAAAGATCGAACACAAATATTTTATGTGGAAAAACCCCTTCAAAGTAAAATAATATCACTAAAACGACAAAAACAAAGAGTACAAAAGATGGAGATAAAACTAAACCTTGAAACTCGAAATAAGAACCTTCAAAACATAAACACAAAATTATCTGAAAACTTGTAAAAGCTAATACTTAAATATGAAATGAATTATTTTTTTAGGGGAAAAGAGACTATTTATAGGCTAAATTTGTAGGTAAAATAATATTAAAATAATCTACACTAATTAGAGTTTAAGTGGGAAACTAATATTAAAATAACCTACACTAATTAAAGTTTAAATGGTAAACTAAAAACAGAGTTTAACTAGAGAAGAAAAGCCAAAAAATTTGATGCATAACTCCACAAATCTCTACCTTGACTCGTATTTTCACAACGCCTACTTTGCAAAATCCCGCCAAAGGCTTATCTCGAACTACGCAGGATATTAACTAAGTCAAAGTTGTGTTTAGAAGCTGGAAGTCTTCTAGTCTTTGACTTGTGCACTGCCAAATCAAAACTGATTATGGTCTGATTTCCACGAACGCAACGTCCTACTTTTCAAAACCTGCATCCAAAAGAGAACCTCTCTTATACGAAACGGTCATACCTTTTCCCTCCTATGACCCAGTTGTCTCTGCTTCAAACAAGTTGACTTTGACGAGGGACATCCTGTTTCACTGGTCACCATTGATCCTTCCAGAACATAAAAACTTTCATTCTTTTTTACCTTTCATCAAAATGAGAGCCCCACAGGATACCTTAATTTCACTTAACTCAGTGTTAATTCTAATACTTCGAGTCCAAAATTCCCAATGAAATAAAATTTTTCTTTAATTCAAACACATGCCTGACATCTGACATTGTTCTAATTGTCTCACCGTGCATCCTGATATGAACAACACCAATACCGGTTACCTACTGGGTGAACCATTCCCCATGCGCACAACTCTACCTTTAACTCAACTGTATATGGAAAACCAATCCATGTTGGGGCACATGTGAAAAGAACACCCCGGATCCAGAATCTATTCAGATGTAAGCTTTGACCTTTCACTTATTGACACCAACAAAAAATCATCACCCTTTTCATTAGCCAAATTAACACTAGTTAAATATTCCTCGTTGCTCTTAGTAGCCCTTTTAATTCGCAGTTTGTAACCATCTGCCTTGACGTGACCTAACTTCATGCAATAGTGACATCTCTTGTCTCCCTTCTTTAATGCTATTCGAACTAAAATTGTAACACCCTTAACCCGTCTCCATTGTCGAATTAGGGTTTCAAAGTATTACAACATATAACAAAACAAATAATAATATAAAACCTTTCAAATATTAATTTAAATACTAAATATTCATTATACATATCATTCATAGCATATTTAAATTTATGGACCTTAAACCAAGCTTATAGGGCCTTAAAATAGTTCGGGAACAATCAGGGACCAATTTGAATCAAATCAGAAAAATATGGAAAAACTTGAAAATTTTGGACTGAGCCTAGACCGCATGGCTCAGAAACAAGTTGTGTGGCTAAACCATGTACAATTCGAAATATGGGTCATACGGTCGTGTCTTAACTCGTGTACCCACCCATGTGCAATTCAAAATAAGGTCACACGGTTGTGTCTCAGACCTTGTGCTAGACCGTCTTTAGCTCGAAGTAAGGTTACACGGCCGTGTTGCTAGGTCATGCAACAACCTATTGCCGTGTGGAAAATCTTGCACTTATAAATCAAAATTACACACGGTCGTGTGGTGTGAGTTGGAACAACAAAAATGTGCAAGTGTACACAATCATATCAAGTAATAAAGTGACAAGCAAATGTCGAGTTATCGTACCCATAGGGACTGTGAAAGAAAAATATTTATGATATGTAAATCAAACAGTTTGATGATGGGAAACATATATTGTTTTGGAGAAGTGATTTAAAAACTAAAAATTAACTAAGTAATAAAAATAAAAAGTAAAAATTCCAATGTACGATTTCAAAAAAATGATTTTAATCAATATGTCATAGTTGTGTTAGATCAATTACATTTTTTAACTTAGAATTACTAAACTCCTGTTCATATTGTTACGAATATTTTCACAGCAACTTGGTAATTTGTTAGCTACTGCACATACATACTTACTAAATTGACCAATCTATTGAACATTTCTTAATGTCAATTCAAACAATTAATCAATCTTCATAAGCATGTATAAGATTAAGTGAGGCAACAATATAATTCTATATTGAAACAGTTTAATCATAATAATCTTGCAAGTTATGCAAGGCTAATGTATCGCTTACTACCGTCGCTAATTTAACCCTCAGCTACCTTAGAAGATTAAAGATACACCTATTAAATATTGTGTCAATTGATTAAAATTTTAATATGTTTAATAATTAATTAATTTATTACCTTACATTTTATATTGCAAGTATAACATAAGCATGATTTTATTTAATTGAACAACTTACCAAGGCCTATAACAACACAAAAATAATTTTAATAATTTAAGAGGATAGAATGCTACAAATCTAACATGAATTAATTTAAGCCATTTTAATTAGAACAAGAACAACAACACGACAATTATTCATATTCATAATCACAACATAGAAAGAAAATTAAAGAGAAGGGAACTAGGAAGCAAATCCAGTATTTCTCTGAAGCCAGACTAGTGTGCTCCTCTTCTTCTCTACTCATTCTGTTGAGCTGAGGCCTCCATCAACAATTGAATGTTGCTATTCCAAGGTAGAAGAAATCTCTTTTTCAATAGGGAAATCGACAAGGGAAATAGGAAAACAAGGAAGGAAATGGAAAAGAGAAAGGTAAGTAAAATAGAGAGATCTGTGGGAATGAATGGTGTGTTGAATGAGAAGGGAAGAGGGGTATTTATAGGTGTAAATGGCTGCTAAAAATAGAAAATAAATTCCAGCCATTCACTGGTGGCAAAGTTTGAATGTTTCAACTTTGTTATATTTAGCTTAGGGCAACAAGATAAAGGCATAGAAAGTAGAGGGGTTTGAATAGCATTTTGGGAAATCTCAAGGGCTATTTTGCAAGCATAAAAATCAGAAAAAATTAGTTGATTGGATCAGCTATAGGGACGGTTTTGGGCTGCCAATTTGCTTGGTGGATTAGTCTTCTATACTTAGCATATTGAGCCACTTTCTCCTTCAGGCTTTGTATTAATTTTAAACCCAATTAATTTTGGATAAAAATTAAATATAAAGTAAATAAAATAATTATCATTTGGACCATCCTTGGTTGGAAAAATATTCAGTCTTGCTCTTGGTGCACTTGATGCAAAAATTACCCTAACGATTTAAGCCTTTCGAGGTGTCTACTAAGCCAATTTTTACCTTTTGTGCAAAACTATCAAAAATAAAACAAATTTGTGAAAATTTATTAAAAAAATAATTAAAATTTAATATGTTAATAATTTAAGAATATGTTAATAATTTAAGCATAAATTAATTATTTTATAATTAAAGTATGAATTTCAACAAAATTTTCTACGAAACTGCAAGAATTAGAGCTTTAAAGGTTCTTAAAAAGTCTATATATTTTTGTGTTTCCACACCCCCAAGCTTAATATATTGCTCGTCCCGAGTAATGCACAAATTGAAAAGAGGAAGTGCTTGAAATCACCATTGAAAATTGTATTTTGAATACATTTCCCCCACAATTATGAGTTTACTGTAATTATGCTAAAAAACAAGATTTTTACAATTATACATCTCAAGTATACATATTGTTCGAATTATTCTCAATTGTTATCATGCTAGCAAGAATAGACTAAATGTTGTCTAAATAAAGACATTTTAATTCTTACCACTTAACTTTTATTCCCCTTTTTAAGGCTAAACTGCAATCACTAAGTTTAACTTATGTCTTCATATATTGAACTTAGCAATTTCTCTCCACTAATGTAGGCAACACATAAATATGAATGGAAAGGTCTTTTAAATAGGTCGTAACGTAGCTAGGCTAGGGGTAGGTAAAAGATAGATAAATTTAAGCTAAAAACCCTAGACTCAGCTTACATGGGACCTTCAGAATAAGTATTTTCAGTACACCAACTCATTTTGCTTTCACATGCTCTTTTGTACATCTATTTCTTTTGAGTACATATGCTCTCTCTCTCTCTCTCTCTTTTTCACGAGCATCTTATTGTATGTACTACAAAAAAAATTAAGCATTTGATACTTCTTTTCAACTCCCCCAAACTTATTTTCAGAGGATATTCTAGATAGATTGAGTCTAGTGTTTGGACAATTTAGAGATAATTATGAGAGAAATGATGGCTAAATATTGCAAAGGTTAAAATAAAATCAGGCCATATAGTCTTGAAGTTGGGTTTCTAGGGATAAATATTCATTAAGGTTGGTTTGAAAGGCTCAAACGGTTCAAACAAAAGTTTCCCTAAGTCATTTTCAAAATTACATGCTTCCTAGGATTTCACCTCAAGAAATTACTAAGTTAATTCTAGAGACTTAAACTTTCATGCATGCCTAGCTCTCCCAAAGAATTAAAATTTTATGGTATGATTTACAAATTTCATTAAGAATAACATTTATGTCGTAGTTTAGCTAACATAGTACTTATTAAGAATAATAGAACTTTATTTATACTCGAAGTTCGCATAATTAACAAAAATTCAAATTTTTGAACAAAATATAACTTAATCATAATTATAAGAATAATGTATCTTTTAAAAAAAAAACAATTTCAATTTTTATTCCCTCTACTTAAGATGAATAATGCCCCTATTATTAAAAACAATGGAGAGAATGAAAATATAGAAGTGAATGGATACTGTACACCAGGTAGGACCGTAGGAAAAAAAGGTGAGTCAAGTTTAACTGCTTAAATACCAAGCTTTTCCAAGGTAAATTCAATCCTAGATATGTACATATCTATTGCCACACTTCTTATTTTTCAATTTGTTCCATTTTATTGATGATTTCCACCTCTTTTTTTTTTATTATGCGAGAAATAAAATCCTAAAAGAACCCAATCCTAAAAACTTTAAATATCCTAAGAAAGAAAATAAAATAAACTAAAGATCCCCCCTTTTTATTTATTTATAGATCCCTCAGAATCTGACTCATCTTTTGCTCCATCGTCCTTGTTTTTCCTTGAATCACTTCGTTCCCTCTTTGATTTTGGACTCTATGGTTCAAATATAAAATCTGGAAACTCAAGCACAAAAATAAGCGCGTCATGGAATATTTTCGTAAAAGCACTTCTCATTGAGTCATCTCGTATTTTTGAATATCTCTAGTAAGCTTGTTGCTGCCACTACATATGTTGCATTAGGTCCATCAATTTTAATAGCTTATCACGAAGATCTGGGCGAGGTGAATGAGTTCTGAATGTTGAGGTCACCATGTTAGGTTTGGTCATTGGTTCAATTGGTTCTACCTTTTCAGGGATTTCAGCTGACTGCATTAGTTTGATCTTTATGGGATATTCTTCTTCTTCTTCTTCAGGATCCTCGCTCGATGTAACTCATTGTTGTGGAACAGAATCTCTAGCAACTCAATATAGGTCCTAATCTGTGATTGTGCCTTAGCTATAATCTGTTTTCTTCACGTTTGCAATAATTTTAGCTTTTAAGCACAAAATTGTTATCATAAAGGGAAAGTATGCTGGTCTAGAACGTCTAGCGGCACAATTCTGAATTTCCCTTCGCTAGTGGTGTCAAATATTCTCTACGACAAGTGTGAGTTTCATGCTTTGACACAGTCCAGTTAGAACCTGGAACTGTAAGTTCCTCAAGAATTTCTTGCAACTTTTCAACCTCAATATTTTCCATTAAGGAAGAATATTCGTTGTTTTCAAAATCAGGTAAGTCAAAGAATTTATTAATAGTGTTTGAGTTTATTGGTACCTTGAATCCTCAGACAGAAACTACTGATAGTTCACTTGAGGTTAAATTTGCATAAAATTCACGAGCTAGCTCTTCATATGCACTAGGACTTTTCTCACAGAACACTTCCCAATTTAAAGCTTCAGCAGTTTTTCTAATGCTTGCCATGAAATTAGTGTAATTGCCTTATTTCAATGTAAAGTCTTTTTCTGGGAGCATTTGTTGATTTTTGAAAATGCTATCGTATCTCACTTTGGCTCCTTCACAGTGGAATTTGTTTTGTGATTCTTCAACTTGGACAAAGGCACAAGTTCTTTTGCGAGGCATGATTAACCTGAACATAAGATGGAAACGAATTTTTTTTAAAAACTCAATTTGCATAAAATAATTCAATAAATTGAAACATCAAATCATTAAATTAAATTTAAATTTTAGGAGAAATTTTTCTTACCATCTTTGTATAGAAATTAAGAACTCAATAAAATAAATAAAATGCGAAGCTAAAGATGTCGATTTAGGGTTTGTTGGAGGGTAATTGGTTGGTGTATTTGATGGTTATGGCAAGGTGGTGGCATGGTGCAAAGAAAACAAGCGCGCGAGCAACTTGTATGCGTGAGCTAGGGGTGCGTGAAGGCTAGGGGTAGTAACGACATGCGAGGGCTAGAGTGTGGGTTGCAGAGTACGAAAGGGAGCAGCAGCAGCAACGATGCACAAGGGCCAAGATATGCGATTAGCAAGGCGTAAGCAGGGGTTGGTGCAAGAATAGTTAATTTTAATATTTATAAAAAGAATAGTAAGTTTTTGTAAATACTTCAATTAAGTCCTTGGACTTAAAGATAATTTGAAAATTGAGCTGCAAAATAAAACTCCGATAAAGATTGGCCATTTTATTTGAAAATTTATTTTGTCACTTACGAAATATTTTCTTGGAAGATTATGTTAAAATCAATTCCTAGGAAATATTAGAGGGGTCACAAGTGGTTCAGCTTAAGTTCCAATCTGCTTGACAGAATTTATTTTAACATACTAATCCAGAAAATATAGCCTAAGTTATTTATTTAAAAGAGAAATAAAATTTTAAGTATCTGATAAAATGAATGAGGTTTTATCCCGCTCGATTTTATCCCCCTGTAATGTTTCAAGCGGTGAGCGTTAACTTTGAAATTACCTCCCTTATTGTGAAGTTCAACAACCCCGTATGGGAAGACTTGATGAATAGTGAATGGACCATATAATTCAGTTGTTACTATATAATTCAGTTGAACATTCATCAAAGTCCGACTTACGTAGTAGATGGGATGAAAAACTTTTTTCCTTAGCTGGCCCATCACAGCTCCTATTGTGAAGTCACTTGCATCACACATTAACTCAAATGGAAAATCCCAATTTGGTGTGACAATAACTGGTGCCAAAACTAACTGATTCTTCATAAAATTAAACACTTTTAAGCATTATTCATCAAAGTTGAATATCATGTCCTTTTCCAATAATTTGCATAAGGGTTTAGTAATTTTGGAGAAGTTCTTGATGAATCTTTGATAGAAACCGGCATGTCCCAAAAAAGATCCTAACACCTTTTACAGATGTTGGAGGTGGGAGTTTCTCAATAACAACTACCTTTTCCAATAATTTCTTGTCTCGTTATTTGGTGCCCCAAAACAATACCTTTTTGTACCATGAAATGACACTTTTCCCAATTGAGTACAAGGTTTATTTCTTTACACCATATTAGTACCTTGGTTATATTGGCTAAGAAATCATCATAGTGTCTTCAAACACTGAAAAATCAACAATAAAAACTTCCAAATACTTCTCAACCATGTCAGTGAAAATAGGCATCATACAACTTTGAAATGCAGTATGTGCATTACATAAACCAAATGGAATGTGTCTAAATGCAAATGTACCATACGGGCATGTGAATATTATTTTATGTTGATCCTCCAGTGCTACTGTGATCTGATTGTACCCTGAGTAACCATCGAGAAAACATCAGTAGTCTCGCCCCGCAAGTCTATCCAGTATCTGGTCTAAGAACGGGAAAGGAAAATGATCTTTCCTAGTCGCCTTGTTCAACTTTCGATAATCTATGCAAATTCTCCATCCTGTAACCATTCTGGTTGATATTAATTCATTATTTTCGTTCTCAACGACCGTAATACCTCTTTTCTTTGGCACACACTGGACCAAACTTACCCATGAATTGTCTGAGATGGGATAAATTATACCCGCATCTAACCATTTTATGATCTCTTTCTTTACCACGTCCTTTGTAATGGGGTTTAGTCTTCATTGTCCATCAATCACCCCTTTCTCACCATCTTTTAGAATGATTTTATGCATGCAAATGGAAGAGCTAATACCACGTATATAGGCTATGGCCCATCCAATAGCCTTCTTGAATTATTTCAACATTGAAATAAGTTTCTCTTCCTGCTCTTCAGTTAACTTTGTTGAAACAATCATAGGCAATTTCAAAGCGTTACCTAAATAAACATATTTTAAGTGCGTGGGAGGTACCTTAAGTTCTAATTTAGGTGAATCCTTAATTGATGCTTTCGGTTGAACATAATCTCTGCTTTTTAATTCCAAAGATTCAAAATGGGATTGTGGATTAAATGCCTTCTGGTTAGCTTATAGCAAAGCTAAGTTTTCCTCCCCCCTTTATCACTTAGAAGGTCTGACATCAAAACTTGTTCCAATGGGTCCTCAACAGAGTTGTGTTCCCATTCTACAGCTAAATCCTTTAACTCAGATACTGTAGAATAATCATCAACTGTGTCAGGGAATCGCATAGACTTAAAAACATTAAAATTTACCTAGTTGTCCTGAACATGCATAGTAAGCTCTCCCTTTTAGACATCAATAAGGATTCTTCCAGTTGCTAAGAAAGGCCTTCCAAGGATGATTGGTACCTCTTTTTCTGCTTCAAATTCTAAAATAAAAAAACTCAGTAGGAAAAATAAATTTATCTACACATACCAATACATCCTTGATTTTTCCTTTTGAATGTGCTGAGGATCGATCTACTAACTAAAGTGTATCTGTAGTTGGTCTAACTTCACCTATCCCCAATTTTCTAAATATGGATATGGGCATCAAGTTAATGCTTACACCCAAATCACATAATGTCTTACCACAATAAGTAGCTCCAATGTTGCAAGGTATGGTAAAACATCCAGGGTCCTTCATCTTCAGGGGTAGTTTATTTTGAAGGTATGCACTACATTCCTTCGTTAGGGCTACTGTCTCAAATTCTCCAGTCTTCGTTTCTTGGATAGGATATCCTTCATGAATTTGATATAGTTTGGCATCTGCTTAAGAGCTTCTACCAATGGATTGTTGGTATGAAGTTGCTTGAGTACACCTAGGAATTTCTTGAACTGGACTTCCTACTTCTACTTCTGAAGTCTTGGAGGGTAGGGTGGTGGAGGATTCTTAACTTGAATTGGCTAATTCATCTTTTGTGACAATTTTGCATCTAATAAAGTTGTTAGTTTATCGAAATTGACTGGTTCAAAAGTTAACTATTGGTTTTTACGGATTCTGATTCTGGTGAAGCTGGAATTTCAACACTTGGTTGAACTTCCACTTTATCTCGAGCATCAGCTTGCTCTTCTTCAACTTCAACAATGTTGGGCCCTGTCGTCTTTCCACTCTTTAGTGTCAATGTTTTACAATGCTCTTTCCCAAATTTCTTAGGTTTTCCATATCACTAAGTAAAGCACTTTGTGGTCTGTTCCTAAGTTCAGTTGGAAGTTGGCCCATTTGGTTTTCCAAGTTTTTCAATGTGGCTACTTGGCTTTGGATTAAGGCATCATTTTTCATTATGTATGCCTTGAACAAATTTTCTAAGAGGTTGTAAGGTTCAGCTTGAGGTTGTTTCTAAACTTGTTGGGTAAATACAAGTGGCTGGGTCAGTCTAGGTTGTGCATAAGTGTTACTAGGTCCAGCCCCTTGGTTACTCTAAGAAAAATTAGGGTGGTTTCGCCAGGATGGGTTATAAAAATTAGATTGCAGTCTTTGCCTTCCTTGGTTCTAGTTTTGGTTACTCATGTAATACACGGATTCTGGGTTTGATGGGCATTCTTCGAATAAATGCCCTTCCCCATAATAAACACAAACTACATTTTTGAATTGATTTGATGGCCAAGCTGCAAAATTATTAAACCCATTAGTAATAAAGTTTTTAAGCATTGAGGATATCGAGGATACCTAAGATGCAAGTGAATTGAGAGTGTCCACTTCATGTACTCTAGCTACTTATCTTCTTAACACTACTTGATTGGTTGGCCATTGATAATTGTTGCTGGCAATCTTCTCAATGATTTCATAAGACTCGTTATAAGACTTAGAAATTAGAGCACCATTAGCAGAAACGTCCACTACCATCCTTATGTGAGCATTAAAACCATTATAGAACGTCTCTAATTGTATGCAATGAGGGATTTTGTGATGAGGGCATCTTCATAATAGTTTTTTAAACCTTTTCCATGGCTTATACAAGGAATCGTCATCCATATGTTGGAAGGTAGTGATCTCGTTCCTCAACTAAGCATTCTTGCTAGATGGGAAGCACTTCATAAGGAATCGTTCTGCTAACTCTTACCATGTGGTAATGGAATTTGGTGGCAATGAGTTCAGCCAAGCTTGAGCCCTGTCCTTTAGTAAATATGGGAACAACTTCAATCATAGTGCATCTTCGGGTACTCTGTCTAATTTGAAAGAATCGCTCACATCCATAAACAATCTTAAGTGAAGTTAAGGATCTTCGATAGGCATTCCACTGAATTGGCCTACTATCTGAAGCATCTGGAACATGACTGGCTTCAGCTTGAATTGTTGTGCCTCAATTTTGGGTATTCTAATACCGGATTAAGCTCATGGAACACTAGCATGACATACTGTCTTAGAGCTCTATCCCTATCATCAGCAATAAGGATAGGACTTTGAGCATGATTGGCTCCATTTTCTTGATGTGGATTTTCAAAGTTCATCTCTTCGGTCCTTCTCTGATTTGTTTATCTTCTACTTTGTCGAAAACTCCTTTCAATCTCAAGGTCTATGGGGAGTAAGTTGATAATTCTATCAATACTCATAAACACCTGAAACAATCACTAAAAATATGATTAAGTTAAAATTAAACAGAAAAATAAACCAAAATGCAAAATTAACAATTTCACAAATAGGGGCTTTTAAAACAGTCCCCCAAAACAACGCCAAAAGCTTGGAACGATGAAAATGTGAATAGAGGACTCCACGAAAAATTGAATGCTGCTATTCCAAGGTGGAAGAAATCTCTTTTTCAAGAGGGAAATCGACAAGGGAAATGGGAAAAAAATGAAGGGAATGGAAGAAAGAAAGCTAAATGAAAGAGAGAGATGTGTAGGAATGAATGATGTGTTGAATGAGAAGGGAAGAGGGGTATTTATAGGTGTGAATGGCTTCTAAAAATATAAAATAAATTTCATCCATTCTCTCTCCTTTGGCCGGCCACACATGGTGCAAAGTTTGAATGTTTCAACTTTGCTACTTTTAGCTTGGGGCAACAAGATAAAGGCATAGAAAGTGGAAGGGTTTGAATAGCATTTAGGGAAAGCTCAAGGGTTGTTTTGCAAGCATAAAAATAGAAAAAATCAGCTGATTGGATCATCTATAGGGATGGTTTTGGGCTTCCAATTTGCTTGGTGGATCAGTCTTCTATACTTAGCATACTAGGCCACTTTCTCTTTCAAGCTTTATATTAATTTTAAACCCAATTAATTTTGGATAAAAATTAAATATACAGTAAATAAAATAATCATCATTTGGACCATCTTTTGTTGGAAAAATATTCAGTCTTGTTCTTGGTGCACTTGTTGCAAAAATTACCCCAACAGTTCAAGCCTTTCGAGGTGTCTGTCGAGCCAATTTTCACCTTTTGTGCAAAACTATTGAAACTAAACCAAATTTGTAAAAATTTATTATAAAAATAATTAAAATTCATTTTTTTAATAATTTAAGTCCAAATTAATTATTTTATAATAAAGTATGAATTTTGACAAGATTTACTATGAAGCTACAAGAATTAAAGCTCAAAATGTGATAAAAAAAGTCTATATTTTTGTGTTTCCATGACCATGTGTGGCACATGGCCGTGTGATAGCTCGTGTCCCAAGTCATGTGCTCCTAAAATTTCTTCCAAAACAAGCACCAATTCCTTAAGTACCAAGCCAAAACCAAATCAACTATAACCATGCTTTTAAACACATATAATCAAGCTTAAAACATACCAAAACATTCAACCTAAGTGCCTAACCAATATGTCATCATTTGGCACCAAAATTCATACACCAAATTAATTGAAATTCATTGCTACAAGTTCATACCCTAAACATAAATAAAACGCGCCAATTTAACCATTTCATTCACATTTCATTCCACCATATCCTATTTACTTTCAAAAGGCATAAACGAAGTGACCAAAAACACACATACATAGACATTTACAATCCAAAAATCAAAGTCATATATATACAAGTAAGTTAGAAGTGAGTTCAATCCACATCATATTAGCAAAATATCATAAAAGCTCCTAGTACATGTCATTTATAACCATCACCAAAATAACCAAAACATCTACGAAAATGATGGACTGATAGTGTGTTTGTGCTCCGAGTAGGTTCCAATCGTTCGAGCTTTCCAATGATCTACAAAAGAAAGAGAAAAAAAAACTAACATAAGCAACTAATGCTTAAAAATCTTATATAAATCTTAAACGTAAACTTACCAATTAGGCTCAATTTATATAATGCATGCATATTTTCATTGGCATGCTCATGAGATTATTCATTTCCTAATTACAACACCAATCTCACTAGTTAGTGAGTTTAATAATGAAACATAAAATCTATACATTTCATGAAACATATATTTAGAACATATCTATATACATTACATTTTTCACACCTCCAATATGTAACATTCATATATTTCAAGCATTAATACAACCCTTTTCCATTTCATTCATTAAGGTTACATAACAAATCATGTAATTACAATTATTCGATCAAGCTTTTATTACCTGTTGAACCGAATGAAACAACATTGGATACATGGGAACCGTGCTTGTAACACCCCGAATTTGGGCCTAGAAGGAATGGGCCTTGAGCATGGGAACAGTTAGGAGACTGCATATAAATATTTAATTGTACAAGAAAGTGGCATAATTGAGTGCTTGGCTTAGTGGTTGTGTGCTCTAAAAGTGTCTAGGAAGTCATGGGTTCAAGTCCTGGCTTCCACAAAATTTTTGGATTTTAAGGATAAAACCCCTATCTTTGGTTAGTAGGGTTATAAATAAATTTTGGTAAAGTATGATATAAAAAAACCTGCTGGTTTAGTGGATAGTGGCGTGTGGAGTATGCTATTAGTCTGAGGTTCGAATCCCTACTTGTGCAAATGAGGATTATTTTTCCCGGTGGCTTTGGGAGGAAGTTGTGTTTGACCGAAACACCAAGGGTTTGAACAGATTTGGTTAGAGTTGTTGCTAGCTGAATTTGAATAGATGGATGGGAGAAATTTAAGGAGAAAATTGAGGAAGATTTGAATTTGAATGGAGTGGAAGAGTTGTACCGAAATTAAACTTTAGGCACTCAGAAATTTGGCAAAAGGCTAGTGATTCCTTTCTTCTCACTTTCAGTTACTGACTCTAGCATTTTCGTTCTTTTCTTTCATTAATTGGTGCCGGAATACTGCTTCCTTTGGGTTTTTGCTCGTTTTGGTCAATTCCCATTTACGAAATTCATTGAAATCCTTTGCTGAATTTGCTTTACTATTTTTCTCCCTTCAGTCCCCTCAGTTGTTCGATTTTGTTTGCTCCTGAATTGTCCGACCATTTCTTTTCTCTGCATTTCTTATTCTGGCCGAATATTGTAAATCTTACTTTGAGGTGCTTCTCTTCAAGTCTTTCTCTTCTCCTATCACCATTTTGTTTACCTTTTTCTTCTTGTCATCCTCTTCTCTGAAGCCAAACATTTTTTTCCTGATTTCATTCTTCTTTTCTCTATTGAGCTGAATACCATACTCTCTCTTTCTCCCAATGTCTTTTGGTTCTTCTTGCTTTGGCCAAACCTCTTTGATTTTCTGTTGCCGAAAGCCTTCTGAGATTTTGGGGTGTGGATTCTATTGAGGAATTTTAGGCGAGTAGTCTATCCACTTTTGAGGTAAGTGATTTAAGTATGATTTTTTCCATATAGGATTTTAAATACTTACCAATCGATCTAATATTTCTCGTAAAGGGGCAAAATTTTGGGCGGTCCGTAGGGGCTCAGTCAGAGGGGAACTCTGCGACTATTGGATTGGTTCTCATTTCAGAAGTGGTTCGGTTGCAACTCCATAATAGGTGTGTATCACACACTGAATAGACTGTAGATCGGTGAAATACCGAAAAGCTGGAAGTATGGCGTATGATGCCACAGGGGCGTGTGATCGCACGTGTGGTGAACAGAGCCCACGGGCATGAGCGTTAGACTATAAAGGCCACCACGAGCACTCTCGTGGTCTTGGGCTATTCGGGGCCTCATTAGGCTAAATGGGCCATGTGGGCCCAGTGGGCTTGTGGGCCCCACACGGATAAATGTATGTGATGCGGTAAGTGTTGTTTAGACTGTGATGTTCGGATAGCTGTGGCAGTTTTTGGTCTAATGGGCCACACGAGTGTGTGGGCCCACTTGGGTCGAGTAATGGGCCTTAGGCCCACTTACATCGTTATGTCTGTTTAGGTTACTTAAGTCACTCGTGGCGATGGTGGACCATCTATTGGGTCGTTAAGACCCCTAGTTTGTAAAATTACCAAAATACCCCCGATTTGTAAAATTACCAAAATACCTCAAACTGTAAAATTACCGAAATACCCTTGTATTGTAAAATTACTGAAATACCCCTATAGGGTAAAATGACTATTTTGCCCTTATGGGTAAATGACCGACTTAGACTATGAATTTGACTGTGATTGTATGACTGTATTTTAACTGACTTGACTGTGGTGTAAAATTGATATGCTTTTAATATATGTTTAAATGACTGTTAATGAGCATGGTCATTTTGCATACACGTGTGATGATTGAGCATGACATACACGACATATTGCATTGGGTGGGGACAATGATATGGAGGAAGTTCTGATAGGATCACATGGGTCGCATGAGACGACTATAGACCGATGGACGGCTTAGTGCCACTTAATTTGATTATGGCTCTGTGCCAACCTAAATATGGCTTTGTGCCATCTTGATTATGGCTTTGTTCTAATCGTATTTACCGGTGGCTATGTGCCTATCATATTTAGTGATGACTCTGTGTCGACCATATTTTCTCATGGCTGTGTGTTGATTATATTACCGTCACTGATGGCTACGTGCTGAACTTATTACAGTTACCGATGGCTTTGTGCCAATTATCATATAGCTTCTGAAGGCTTAAAGCCGTATATATGTATAGCAGCTTTGTTGCGATTTCAGTTAGTGCTGCAACCGGTGCTAACATTGTAAGTGTAGGGATGGCGTGGGTGAGTTATTCCCCACAGGTAGTGCAGGGTTGGATGGGCTATCATGCATTATTCATATGAGTTTGAAATTGATATGGGCTAGGCCCAACTGATATTGATTCTGAGATGGGCTAGGCCCAATTGATACTATGATGGGTTGAAACCCAAATGTTAATGAATCGGGCTTTGGCCCATGTAATAGCCCAAATTTACCTGGGCCCGTGAAATAAATAAATAAATAAATAAAATTTATTAATAAAGCCCATTTACAGTCCAAAACTCGTTTAGCCAAAATCCATTAACCCTATACCCATTTACGTTTGTAACCCAACTGATAACCCAAAACCCAATTAGCCTAAACTACCTACTAGCCCGTTACACCCTTGACCCAAATCAGCAAAGCCCAGTAAAGCCCAATCCTTAGGCTAAATCTGGAAACCCTAGGGTTTCTAGAAACTCCACGCCGCAACCACCCCAACCGTTACGCCGTGACTCCAGCCTCGTCTTACTCCGTAATCGGCGTGCTAATCTCGCGACCGATAGATCTGTATCATCAGCACGATCGTCGCCTATTTTCTCGCCATCACCTGCAAAAAGAGAAAGAAAGGCACAGCAAGCATGGCAAGAATCGAGCAGAGAATAGACAAACCTGTAAACAGAGGCTATAAAAGCCAAATGATTTCACTGTAATAAGGACCGGGGATTTTTGAAAAAAGAAGTAAAAAACAGATATTTAAAAAGATATTTCACTGTAAAAAGGATATATTCAGAGAGATACAAGCAGTTTCTTAAGAGTGATTTAATTTTATACTTTGTTCTTTATTTTTCGACGCGTATACGAATCATTTTTGCAAAAAAACTGCTGATATTTAAAAAGAAGGAGAGGTTACCTATGTTTCGTTTGAAAGGACGAAGGATTTTAACCCTCAGACCACCGCGTACGGCGGTGCGTGTGGCGCGTGTGCAAGTGCTGCTCAGTAGTCGGAGACCGAAGCCTGGACTACCCTCTCCTCTCTCATTTTAGAGAATTTCAATTTTTTTTTAAAAAAAGCTTCTAAAATGAATTTCAGGCTATAAAACTGGCTTAAATAGTGCAATCAAAACGGTGTCGTTTTACTTAATCTGATAAGTACCAAAACGGCACCGTATAGGTCCAGGATCCGCTTGTTGACCCTAAACCCAATGAGATCCGCGTGTTTTTATTAAAAGGGTAAATTACTCAATCGATCCTTTCATATTTTTTAAATTTACAATTCCATTTTATTTTTATTTAAAATTGACCCTGTAACGCCCCCACGCCCGAGACCGTCGCCGGAGTCGAGTATGGGGTGTTACTAAGCTTAATTTAACATTTTTAGAACTTTGGATTATTTGTTTCTACATTCACAGCTTTTCAGCTACTTGCATCACAGTCACATGAAAAATGATATCTCGAGTTACGAAACTCAAAATCAAAATCCGTAAATTTTAATTGAATCTAGACTCATATACCTATCTACTAATTTTTTTATAGAATTTTTGGCTGAGCCAATTAGTACAGTTTATTAGTTAAAATTACCCCTGTTTCAGGACTTGACTGGTTTGACCTCTGTTTACTTCGAACCACATTTCTCTCTGTACGAAATTCATATGACTATGAGGTTTATTTATACTAAAACTAGACTCAATAATGATTTTTAGGATATAAAATACACCACCTAATTATATATTTACAATTTATGGTGAATTTCTAAATTTGGAACAGGGGATTCAGAAACTGCTATGACCCTGTTTCACTAAAATTCAAATATCTTTTAACATATAATTACTTTACCTGTTTCATTTATTTCATGTGAAACTAGACATAATAAGCTTAAATTTCATATGTACTCCATCACCAAATTCAATTTCTATGATTTTTAGTAAATTTTCAAACTCGTGTCAGTGCTGCTGCAGTATTCTGTTTATGGCAAATTTCATCCCTTTTATGAGTTTTTATGCACTAAGTATCTTAATAATTTTCCTTAACATCAAACATAATTTAAACTAACCATTTTCATAATTTATCATTATCAAACATTTTCTCAACCATTCCATCACCATATCATAAGATCATTTACACAAAATAGGTATATTGCTATACATGCCATACTTAAATTTACAAGCCATTTACCAAAAGTCTTCTGGATAGTGTGATTGAGCCTTCGACCTATCCCGATTCCTAAGCTGGCTTATCCAAAATACAATGAGTAAGAAGGAGGGAGTAAGCATAAATGCTTAATAAGTTCATATGCAAATAATAAGTAACATAACAAACGGTCATACCAATCAATATTAGCATGCATCACTAAAACACATATCACATTTCTAATCATTTTTCATCATCTTATTACCTTATCGTGATTGTATCAATACTCAACCCGAGGGTTAAATACATACCTGTCCAAAATATCCATTCCACATCACTTACCAATACGTCTCTTTACATCTCGAATATTCCTCCATTTGAGTATAACTTTACCCGTTGAACACATCGGAATATAATTCGGATACATGGATAACTTGCACATAAGTGCCATATATGCAATCAAGCAATCATGTAACCCGCCCATAAGCGAACTCGGACTCAACTCAACGAGCTCGGGCGTTCGCATCCATAAGTTAACTCAAACTCAACTCAACGAGCTCGGATGCCTAGTTACATCTCACGAACTCAGACTCAACTCAACGAGTTCAGACATTCGCATCCATAAGTGAACTCGGACTCAACTCAACGAGTTCGGATGCTCAACCATCCTAGTGACATGTCACTTGTATCCTAATCTATTCCTAAGGTTCAAACGGGATTTTCCTCGAACACATATCCTTGCCATCTTCTGTAAAATACCGAAACCAATACTCGGTAGCACTTTATATTTAACAAATAATACACATAATTTGCATTTCATTCGAAAATAACCACAAAGCATATATTTCATGATAAAAATCAGCATATCATATAATTAACATCAATAACTTAAAAATAACAATTATGCTACATTATTTACACATGAACTTACCTTGGTACCAAAATACAAAGATTTTGCAATTTAGTCCACAATCTTTTCTTTTCCTCGATTGAGGTCGATTCCACGTCTTTCTTGATCTAAAATAACACATTTAGCTTATTTAATACTCAAATTATCAAATTAATCCTTAACTCAAATTTTGGAAAAATTACAATTTTACCCCTAAACTTTTACATATTTACATTTTTGCCCCTAGGCTCGGGATTAAACTTTATTCCTTATTCTTATGTTTTACAACATGCTGATCACTTTTCTCTTCTATGGCAACATCAAATTCTCACTCTAACATGTACTTGTGACTATTAGGTATTTTTATCGATTAAGCCCTTTTACTCGTTTTTGCTTAAAATCGAGTAGTACAAGTTGTCTAACATAATTTAAAACTTCATATTCTATCATAAAACATCAAAATACACAAATTTCACCTATGGGTATTTTTCCAAATATAAACCCTAGGTTAAATTATTGCTAACATAAGCTTAATCGAGTTATCGGGATCTCAAAAACGTAAAGAACATTAAAAACGGGGCTTGGAAGCACTTACTATGGAGCTTGGAAGCTTGAAACAAACCCTAGCTATGGAGAACCCTTGAAATTTCAGCCTAATGAAGAAGATGGACAAAAATTGGCTTTTAATTTTGTTTTTAATTCATTTTAATAACTAAATGACCAAAATGCCCTTACTACTAAACTTTCCAAAAATTCCTTCCATGTCCTAATTTTGTCCATGAACTTAAATTAGTCAAATTGCTATTTAAGACCTCCTAATTAATATTTCAATGCAATTTCATGCTAAAAACTTCTAGAATGCAAATTTTGCAACTTATTCGATTTAGTCCCTACTTTCAATTTAAACACTTTAGGCATAGAATTTCTTCACAAAATTTTCACACAATCATGTAATAATATCATAAAACTCAAAATAATTATAAAATAATTATTTCTATCTCGAATTTGTGGTCACGAAACCACTATTCCGATTAGGCCCTAATTCGGGATATTACAACTCTCCCTCCCTTTAAGGATTTTCGTCCTCGAAAATCTTACCGGTAAACAGATGTGGGTATTGATTTCTCATAGTTTCTTCAGATTCCCATGTAGCTTCTTCTATTCCATGCCTTTGCCACAACACCTTCACAAGTGCAACATTTTTATTCCTTAGTTGTTTGACCTCTCGAGCTAAAATCTTAATCGGTTCTTCTTCGTAGGTCATATCTAGTTGTAGTTCAATTTCGCGCGGTGAAACTACATGTGAAGGATCCGAACGATACCGACGTAACATAGATACGTGGAACACATCATGAATCTTCTCTAATTCAGGTGGTAATGCTAGTCGATATGCTACCGGTCCAACTTTTTCAATTACTTCATACGGCCCAATAAAACGCGGACCTAATTTGCCCTTCCGTCCAAATCTAAGGACTTTCTTCCACGGGGATACTTTCAAAAACACTTTGTCACCAACTTGATATTCAATCTCTTTTCTCTTCAAATCTGCATACGATTTCTGTCTATCTGAAGCAGCTTTCAAACAATCTTGAATCACTTTCACCTTTTCTTTAGTTTCTTTTATTAGATCAACTCCATAAATCTCGATTTTCCTTGAGCTCACCCAATACAAAGGTTGCTCGACACTTACGACCATACAATGCTTCATAAGGTGCCATTTTCAAGCTCGCCTCGATAACTATTGTTGCAAGCAAATTCTACCAACGGTAAATATCTTTCCCAACTTCCTTGAAATTCCAATACACAACATCCGAGCATGTTTTCAAGAATCAATTACTCTTTCGATTGTCCATCGGTTTGTGGATGAAAGGCATCTTTGAAATTTAACTTTGTACCTAATGCTTCTTGCAACTTTTTCCAAAACCGTGAAGTAAATCTCGGATCTCTATCCGAAATGATTGACAAAGGTATTCCATGAAGTCTAACAATCTCACAGATATACAATTCAGCCAACTTATTAAGAGAATAATCAGACGCACAGGAATAAAATGAGCCGATTTAGTCACCATCAACTATTACCCGGATGGCATTTTTCTTTCTGGAGTTAACGGCAACCCTGATATAAAATCCATGGTAATTCGATCCCATTTCCATTCAGGAACCATGATAGGCTGAAGTAATCCCGAAGGCACTTGGTGTTCAGCTTTCACCTGTTGACAAATTAAGCATTTGGACACAAACTCGATATATCTCTTTTCATTCCATTCCACCAATACATTTTCTTCAAGTCATTATACATTTTCGCATTTACCCGGATGAATCGAGAAATAACCACTATGTGCTTCTGTAGGATCTTTTAAATCAATTCCTCATTCTTTGGTACATAAATCCGATCTTTAAACATTAAACATCCATTAGAACCAATTTCAAATCGACTCAGATCAACCACACTGTTTTCTCTTGGCTTGCAAATCTTGATCATTTTCCGAGCTTCACAAATCTCTTGTAAAAACATCGGTCTTGCTCTTAACTCGCTAGAATCGAACCATCATTTGATACCTTTAACCGAGTGTTCATAGCTCTCAAAGCAAACAGTAACTTTTCGCTCAAAGCATCGGCAACCACATTCGCTTTTCCGGATGATAATCAATAACAAGCTCGTAATCTTTCAATACCTCCAACCATCTTCATTGTCTTAAATTCAAGTCTTTTGTGACATCAAGTACTTAAGACTTTTATGGTCGGTATACCCTAAGCACTTTTCACCATACAAATAATGTCGCCAAATTTTCAAAGCAAACACCACCATGACCAATTCGAAATCGTGAGTAGGATAATTCTTCTCATGAGGTTTTAATCGCCTCAAACATATGCCATCACTTTTCCTTCTTGCATGAGCACACACCCCAAACCATTTAGAGAAGCATCACTATACACCACAAATTCTTTAATTGATTCTGGGTGTACTAACACTGGTGCAATTCTTCAAAACTCTGTTGACATTCTTCCGTCCATTCAAATTTAACATCCTTTCGGAGTAATCTAGTTATAGGAGCAGCAATTATAGAAAATCCATTTACAAACCGCCGATAATACCCAGCTAGCCCCAAGAAACTTCTAATTTCAGATTACATTTTTGGTGGTTTCCAATCAACAATGGCTGAAATTTTACTAGGATCAACCAGTATACCATCACTGAAACAATATGACCCAAAAATCCAACTTCCCGTAGCCAAAATTCACTTTTACTAAACTTAGCATACATTGCTTATCTCTCAAAGTTTGTAAAACTATCCTCAAATGCTCAAAGATGCTCTGTATCATCTTTTGAATAAATTAAAATATCATTTATAAACACCACAACAAATTTGTCCAAGTATGGTCGGAATATGTGATTCATTAAATCCAAAAACATAGCAGGAGCATTTGTCAACCCGAATGGCATAACTAAAAATTCATAATGACCATACCTTGTTCTAAAAGCAGTTTTAGGCACATCCGACTCTCTTACCCGTAGTTGGTAATACCGGATCTCAAGTCAATCTTTGAAAACCATGTCGCTCCTTTTAATTGATCAAACAAATCATCAATTCTTGGCAACGGATATTTGTTTTTGATTGTCACCTTGTTTAATCTGGCGATAATCAACACACAACCTCATAGAACCATCCTCTTTTTTTCACAAATAACACAGGAGCACCCCAAGGTGAAAAACTCGGTCTCACAAAACCTTTTTCACTCTCTCTCAGGCGGTCTCTAATAAAATGATCAGGAGAACCACATCGAAAACATTCATTTGCTCTCTACACGGACCAAAATGATTTCTACCACACATTTGGCACTCGAGTTTAACAAATCTCGAGTTCCCCCTACACTAGTCGCCAAGTAGTCCGGGATTTAGGACCCACATTTTGCTTCTTATAATTTCCATATGATTGCCCCATTGAAGCTTGGGAACGAGGATTCATATTCCTTGACTTTCCAGTTCTTTGTGAAAATGAACCGCTCATCGGTCTTTTCTTCCAATTTCTAGTCTCAACCTCTACTTTTTTTCTTGTCTTTAAGTAATTCTTCGGCCTTACAAGCTCGATCAACCAATACTACCATTTCTTTTAATTCAAGAATTCCAACAAATACCTTGATGTCTTCGTTGAGCCCGTCTTCAAATCGTCGGCACATCTTGGCCTCTGTAGGAACATACTCTCCGGCATACTTACTTAATCGAACAAACTCTCTTTCATATTCTCAGAATCACTATATTACCTTGCTTCACTCAAGAAATTCTTTACGCTTCGATCAATAAATCTTTCACTAATATATTTCTTCGAAACTCTTCTTGAAAGAATTCCCAAGTTATTTTCTCTTTCGGTACATTTAATTCAAATCAAAGTCTTCCACCAATTATAAGTGAATCCCTCAACAAAGATATAGCACATTTCAAACATTCTTCAGTGTACAAGATAATTCGTCAAATACCGGATAGAATTTTCAAGCCGTAACTCGCTTTCGGCATCATCATCAATATTTGCTTTAAATTCTTCTACCCCTTGCTTGCGAATTCTATCAACTGGAGTTCTGTGAAATTTCATCGATCCATACCTTGAGGCGTGGGAGTACAGGTTGAGGAATTGGGGGAGGTGGGGGAGGTTGTACATTTGGGTTCGTATGAACGAACTCAGTGTACCATGCACTCATCATTTGGAGAAAGGCTTCCCGACCCTTTTCTCCTCCTCCCTGACCAACAGTAGGAGGTGGATTTTCACGCGTGTTGCTGCTCCTTCAAATGAGTGGCGCATTACTCTCTACTTCATCTCGCCACATTTGGATCGGGATCCATTTACTATAAAAAAATCATTTAAATGGTCAGAAGTCGTCACACTATCACAATTTATACATATGGCATGTATAGCAAAATCCGTACATACAACACGTAGTCCGAGAACCGACTAAACCTACTCGATACCACTTAATGTAACGCCCCTACGCCGAGACCGTCGTCTGAGTCGAGTATGAGGTGTTACTAAGCTTAATTTAACATTTTAGAACTTTGGATTATTTGTTTCTACATTCATGACTTTTAAGCTACTTGCATTACAGTCACAAGAAAAATAATATCTCGAGTTACGAAACTCGAAATCAAGATCCATAAATTTTCCTTGAATCTAGACTCATATCTACTAATTTTTTTCTAGAATTTTTGGTTGAGCCAATTAGTACAGTTTATTAGTTAAAGTTACCCCTGTTTCACGACTTGACTGGTTTGACCTCTGTTGACTACGAACCACATTTCTCTCTGTACAAAATTCATATGACTATGAGGTTTATTTATACTAAAACTAGACTCAATAAGGATTTTTAGGATATAAAATACACCACTTATATCTTTACATTTTATGGTGAATTTCTAAAGTTGGAACAGGGGATTCAGAAACTGCTATGACCCTGTTTCACTAAAATTAAAATATCTTTTAACATATAATTACTTTACCTGTTTCATTTGTTTCATGTGAAACTAGACATAATAAGCTTCAATTTGATATGTACTCCATCATCAAATTCGATTTCTATGATTTTTAGTAAATTTTCAAACTCGTGTCAATGTTGCTGCAGTATTCTGTTTATGGCAAATTTCATCCCTTTTATGAGTTTTTATGCACTAAGTATCTTAATAATTTTCCTTAACATCAAACATAATCTAAACTAACCATTTCATAATTTATCATTATCAAACATTTTCTCAACCATTCCATCACCATATCATAAGATCATTTACACAAAATAGGTATATTGCTATACATGCCATACTTAAATTTACAAGCCATTTACCAAAAGTCTTCCGGATAGTGTGATTGAGCCTTCGACCTATCCCGATTCCTGAGCTGGCTTGTCCAAACTACAATGAGTAAGAAGGAGGGCGTAAGCATAAATGCTTAGTAAGTTCATATGCAAATAATAAGTAACATAACAAATGGTCATACCAATCAATATTAGCATGCACCACTAAAACACATATCACATTTCTAATCATTTTTCATCATCTTATTACCTTATCGTGATTGTATCAATACTCAACCCGAGGGTTAAATACATACCTGTCCAAAATATCCATTTCACATCACTTACCAATACGTCTCTTTACATCTCGAATATTCCTCCATTTGAGTATAACTTTACCTGTTGAACACATCGGAATATAATTCGGATACATGGATAACTTGCACATAAGTGCCATATATGCAATCAAGCAATCATGTAACCCGCCCATAAGCGAACTCGGACTCAACTCAACGAGCTCGGGCGTTCGCATCCATAAGTGAACTCGGACTCAACTCAACGAGCTCGGATGCCTAGTTACATCTCACGAACTTGGACTCAACTCAACGAGTTCGGACATTCGCATCCATAAGTGAACTCGGACTCAACTCAACGAGTTCGGATGCTCAACCATCCTAGTGACATGTCACTTGTATCCTAATCTATTCCTAAGGTTCAAACGGGATTTTCCTCGAACACATATCCTTGCCATCTTATGTAAAATACCGAAACCAATACTCGGTAGCACTTTATATTTAACAAATAATACACATAATTTGCATTTCATTCGAAAATAACCACAAAGCATATATTTCATGATAAAAATCAGCATATCATATAATTAACATCAATAACTTAAAAATAACAATTATGCTACATTATTTACACATGAACTTACCTTGGTACCAAAATACAAAGATTTTGCAATTTAGTCCACAATCTTTTCTTTTCCTCGATTGAGGTCGATTCCACGTCTTTCTTGATCTAAAATAACACATTTAGCTTATTTAATACTCAAATTATCAAATTAATCCTTAACTCAAATTTTGGAAAAATTACAATTTTACCCTAAACTTTTACATATTTACATTTTTGCCCCTAGGCTCTGGATTAAACTTTATTCCTTATTCTTATGTTTTACAACATGCTGATCACTTTTCTCTTCTATGGCAACATCAAATTCTCACTCTAACATGTACTTGTGACTATTAGGTATTTTTAGATTAAGCCCTTTTACTCGTTTTTGCTTAAAATCGAGTAGTACAAGTTGTCTAACATAATTTAAAACTTCATATTCTATCATAAAACATCAAAATACACAAATTTCACCTATGGGTATTTTTCCAAATATAAACCCTAGGTTAAATTATTGCTAACATAAGCTTAATCGAGTTATCGGGATCTCAAAACGTAAAGAACATTAAAACGGGGCTTGGAATCACTTATTATGGAGCTTGGAAGCTTGAAACAAACCCTAGCTATGGAGAACCCTTGAAATTTCGGCCTAATGAAGAAGATGGACAAAAATTGGTTTTTAATTTTGTTTTTAATTCATTTTAATAACTAAATGACCAAAATGCCCTTACTACTAAACTTTCCAAAAATTCCTTCCATGTCCTAATTTTTTCCATGAACTTAAATTAGTCAAATTGCTATTTAAGACCTCCTAATTAATATTTCAATGCAATTTCATACTAAAAACTTCTAGAATGCAAATTTTGCAACTTATTCGATTTAGTCCCTACTTTCAATTTAAACACTTTAGGCATAGAATTTCTTCACGAAATTTTCACACAATCATGTAATCATATCATAAACCTCAAAATAATTATAAAATAATTATTTCTATCTCGAATTTGTGGTCACGAAACCACTATTCCGATTAGGCCTTAATTCGGGATATTACAGACCCCACTATTTTACAATTAATTCAATCTAGTCCTAATGGCTATTAAAGCCTATTCTGGGAACGACGCTGTTTTTCTGGGATTAGGGTTAATTACCTATTGAATCCCTCAATTTTTACCACGTGTTTCAATTAAGCCCAAATTCTTCTATTTATTTATAATTAATCCCAGATTTTTTTAATTGAATTCAATTTTAATCCTTTTTATATCTAATTTATTTATTTTTTAGTTATATATAAAAGTATTTTTTTATATTATTTATCATATTATTATTATATATTCTATTTATAAATTTTATTATATATTTTTATATATATTAACCCTTATATTATTTTACTCTATTACATAATATTTTATTATTTATTATTAATATATAGTAATTAAAAGTCTATAAATTATTGTTACCAAATATTTAACATCTAACATTTAAACTTTCATAAAATTTTGCACCTATTTAACATATTTCTTTAAAAAATAAGTATATTAAATTATTGTATTATGAAGTGTATTTTATTAATCATCTCTAAAAATTTCTCCTTTATCATTTATACGTTGTTAAATATTTTATACTCCATCTATTTTTTAATTTGTATTTGTTTTCTTATCTTTTTATTCATTATTTGTATCTTTTTATATTGTTTTAGTGTACTAATGTTATTGCCTAAATATTTGTTATATTTTTTATTGTTCATCATATTTGCAAAAATTGATTATTTATGTTATATGAAATATTGTTATATTTATCATATAATTCATATTGTTATATACATTGTTTTCTATGATTATATTTGTATGAAATGTTAACATATATTATGTAATATATGCCATTATTTATCATTTTTTTATATATATTTGCATGATATGTTAAAATAGGCATCATGTAGGTTAATTTATTTAATATCGATCCTTGGTAATATGTTAAATGCATCATCACTTTAAAGAACTTTTATATTTCATTCGATTCGAAAAGAATTTTAAAAATAAGGCAATGTTTTTTTGTAGTTAGGGATTCGGGAAGTAGTGCCCTAACATGCTGGGTTGCGATTTCTCGTTTGTCTAAATGCCTAAAATATCCTTCTAAATAAGTTTTAAAAATCACAAGATGATTTTGGTTACGAAAGTTTAAGAATATCGTGTCCAATCATGCTGGATGTGATGTTTATATTCTTTTGAAGCGAAGGAATCTTGATGCTTTTTAACTCAAATTATTATGGTTTAAAAAGAGATCTTATTTCTAAATTCTTTCAAACTTTTTGACATTAAGGCAAAATTATTCAATTTGGTACCAATTTTGGGCGTTACGAGGGTGCTAATCCTTCCTCGCACGTAACTGACTCCTGAACCCGTTTTATCATAGTTTCGTAGACCAAAATATTTTATAAGGTGATCCAATCACACCCAAAAAGGTTGGTGGCGACTCCCGTTTTTCCAAATATCCCGTCTTTTTAAATATTCTCATTTTTATAAAACTGGGGGTTTCGACAGCCCACATATATTTTGAGTTGGATTGTTTTGTTACTGAATAGGGCTCAGGCCCAGGTTGGTTCTAAATTTTATTTTCGACTGGCTGTTTGGATGCTAGGGGATTACACACTAAGTTTTTGTAAACTCACCCCATTTTTTAACTGTGCAGGTAATCCCTAGCATTAGGAAGATCGGTGCTGCGAGGGACTCGGAGATGGCCACACAGCTGCTTTTGTTATCTACTACGTTTATTTGCTTCTCAGTACTTTAAATTCGGTTTGGTTTGTAATGATGCCTCTCTGGTTTTTATTTTAAACTTTGGGATTTTATTTATTATGTTTGAAATTTGTCAGAAGTAGATCGCGATTTTCTAAAACAGTAACTATTTTCAAAACACTACGTTTTCGCAACTTAACTTTTAAACATCATGTTTTCATAAATCGACTATTTTAAATTAAGCTTCCACAACAAACACCGTTTTAAATAGGAATAACTTTCTAGTGAACCACGTTTTGCAAAATAAACTAACGTAGACTGAGGTTTTCACAAGTTTTAAAATGGCCAGAGGTTTTAAATAGTAAGAATGGCTTTTAATGGAAACATGGTTTTCGAAAAACACTTCAATGTGACATGCCAAATTCGACCATAACGACTAGGCCGGGTTTGGGGTGTTACATTTAGTGGTATCAGAGCCTAATTACAAAACTCGACTGTGGAATAGGTTTTCAAATTTTGAATTTCAAAAAGTTGTTTCCACAAATATTATATTTTTGAGATAATTCTTCTGAAAAGTATGGCACACTGAGTCTCCAACACCGAATCCGTAAGTTTTCTAAATAGTACTGTCTATTTGTTACTAAAATGCAATAGATAGGAAGTACCAAGATTACTTTAGATATTAAACTGTACTGTGATACTTAAATTTAGAGTTTGTATTTATTCTGTGTGTGTTCTGGAAATGGTATACATGTGACATCTATCCGCTCCGATGGATAGATGGTTTTGTGTGTGCTTGTATTATTAGGATCAGAGTGCACAACGAGAGCATAGTGTATGCGACTATTCTGATAGTTGAAAATTTCGAGGACGAAATTTTTTTAAGGGGGTAAAGTTGTAACGCCCCGAATTTGAGCCTAGAAAGAATAGGCCTTGAGCACAAGAACAGCTAGGAGACTACACATAAATATTTAATTGTGCAAGAAAGTGGCACAATTGAGTGTTTGGCTTAGTGGTTTTATACTCTGGAAGTGTCTGGGAAGTCATGGGTTCAAGTCCTGGCTTTCACAAAAATTTTGGTTTTTAAGGATAAAACCCCTATCTTTGGTCAGTAGAGTTATAAATAAAATTTGGTAAAGTATGATATTAAAAAACTTGTTGGTCTGGTGGATAATGGCATGTGGAGTGTGCTATTGGTCTGAGGTTCGAATCCCTACTTGTGCAAATGAGGATTATTTTTGCCGGTGGCTTTGGGAGGAAGTTGTGTTTGACCGAAACACTAAGGGTTTGAACAGAATTGGTTGGAGTTGTTGTTAGCCTAATTTGAAGAAATGGATGGAAGAAATTTAAGGAGAAAATCGAGGAAGATTTGAATTTGAATGGAATGGAAGAGTTGAGCCGAAATTGAACTTTAGGCACTCAGAAATTTGGCAAAAGGCTAGTGATTCCTTTCTTCTCACTTTTGATTACTGACTTTAGTATTTTCGTTCTTTTCTTTCATTCATTGGTGCTGAAATACTGCTTCCTTCAGGTTTTTGCTCGTTTTGGTCAATTTCTATTTACCGAATTCATTGAAGTCCTTTGCCGAATTTACTTTACTATTTTTCTCCCTTCAGTCCCCTCAATTGTTCGGTTTTGTTTGCTCCTGGATTGTTCGATCATTTCTTTTCTCTGCCTTTCTCATATACTGGCCGAATATTGTAAGGCTTACTTCGAGGTGCTTCTCTTTAAGTCTTTCTTTTCTCCCATCACTATTCTATTTACCTTTTTCTTCTTCTCCTCCTCTTCTCTAAAGCCAAACATTTCTTTCCCGATTTCATTCTTCTTTTCTCTATTGAGCCGAATACCATACCCTTTCTTTCTTCCAAAGTCTTTTGGTTCTTCTTGCTTTGGCCGAACCTCTTTGATTGTCTGTTGCCGAAAGCGCTCTGAGTTTTTGGGGTGTGGATTCTATTGAGGAAGTTTAGGCGAGTAGTCTATCCACTTTTGGGGTAAGTGATTTAAGTATGATGTTTTCTATATAGGATTTTAAATACTTACCAATCGATCTAATGTTTCTCGTAAAGGAGCAAAATTTTGGGCGGTGTGTGGGGGCTTAGTCAGAAGGGAACTCTGCGACTATTAGATTGGTTTTCGTTTCAAAAATGGTTCAGTTGTAACTTCATAACAGGTGTGTATTCATACACTGAATAGACTGTAGATCGGTGAAATGCTGAAAGGCCAAAAGTATGGCGTATGATGCCACAGGGGGGTGCGATCGCACGTGTGGTGAATCAAGCCCACAGGCATGGGCGTTAGACTGTAGAAGCCACCACGAGCGCTTCCGTGGTCTTGGGCTATTTAGGGCCTCATTAGGCTAAATGGGCCATTTGGGCCCAGTGGGCTTGTGGGCCCTACACGGATAAATGTATGTGATGCAGTAAGTGTTATTTAGACTGTAATGTTCGGATAGCTGTGGCGGTTTCTGGGCTAATGGGACACACAAGTGTATGGGCCCACTTGGGCCGAGTAATGGGCCTTGGGCCCACTTACACTGTTATGTCTGTTTTGGTTACTTAAGTCGCTCGTGGTGACGGTGGACCATCTATTGGGTCGTTAAGACCCTAGTTTGTCAAATTACCAAAATACCCCTGATTTGTAAAATTACCAAAATACCCCCAGTTTGTAAAAT
Organism: Gossypium anomalum; assembly: GCA_025698475.1. Taxonomy (NCBI): domain Eukaryota; kingdom Viridiplantae; phylum Streptophyta; class Magnoliopsida; order Malvales; family Malvaceae; genus Gossypium; species Gossypium anomalum. The sequence goes on from CM046961.1 coordinate 82,326,906, forward strand.
TACCGAAATACCCCGAACTATAAAATTACTGAAATACCTTGTAGTGTAAAATTACCGAAATACCCCTGTAGGGTAAAATGACTGTTTTACCCTTGTGGGTAAATGACCGACTTAGACTATGAATTTGACTGATTAGATTGTGATTGTATGACTGTGTTTTAACTGACTTGACTGTGGTTGTAAAACTGATATGCTTTTAATATATGTTTAAATGACTGTTAATAAGCATGGCCATTTTGCATTCATGTGTGATGATTGAGCATGACATACACGACATATTGCATTGGGTGGGGACAATGATACGGAGGAAGTTCTGATAGGATTGCACGGGTTGCACGAGACGACTATGGACCGAAGGACGGCTTAGTGTCGCTTAATCTGATTATGGCTCTGTGTCAACCTAAATATGGCTTTGTGCCATCTTGATTATGGCTTTGTGCTAATCGTATTTACTGGTGGCTAGGTGCCTATCATATTTATTGATGACTCTTTGTCGACCATATTTTACCTTGGGTGTGTACTGATTATATTACCGTCGCTAATGGTTACGTGCTGGACTTATTACAGTTACCGATGGCTTTGTGCCAATTATTATACCCCTTCTGATGGCTTAAAGCCATATATATATATATATATATAGCAGCTTTGATGCGATTTCAGTTAGTGCTGCAACCGGTGCTAACATTGTAAGTGTAAGGATGGCGTGGGTGAGTTATTCCCCACAGGTAGTGCAGGGTTGGACGGAGGCAAGTGCAGGGTTGGATGGGTTATCATGCATTATTCATATGGGTTTGAAATTGAAATGGGCTAGGCCCAATTGATACTATGATGGGTTGAGACCCAAATGTTAATGAAGCAGGCTTTGGCCCACATATATTCTGAGTTGGACTGTTTTGTTACTGAATAGGGCTCAGGCCCAAATTGGTTCTAAATTCTATTTTTGACTGACTGTTTTGATGCTAGGGGATTACACACTAAGTTTTTGTAAACTCACCCCATTTTTTAACTCTGCAGGTAATCCCCAATATTAGGAGGATCAGTCCTGCGAGGGACTCAGAGATGGCCACACAGCTATTTTTGTTATCTACTACGTTTATTTGCTTCTTAGTACTTTAAATTTGGTTTGGTTTGTAATAAGGTCTCTCTGGTTTTTATTTTAAACTTTGGGATTTTATTTACTATGTTTGATATTTGTTAGAAGTAGATCGCGGTTTTCCAAAACAATAACTATTTTCAAAACACTATGTTTTTCCAACTTAACTTTTAAACAATCATGTTTTCGTAAATCGACTATTTTAAATTAAGCTTCCACAACAAATACTGTTTTAAATAGGAATAACTTTCCAACGAACCATGTTTTACAAAATAAACCAACGTAAACTGAGGTTTTCACAAGTTTTAAAATGGCCAGAGGTTTTAAATAGTAAGGGTTTTCAATGGAAACATGGTTTTTGAAAAACACTTCAATGTGAGATGCCAGATTCGGCAATAACGACTAGGCCGGGTTTGGGGTATTACAATGCTCACACAAAGTGCGCCTATATTTGTAACTGTAACCGCAATTGTAATGCTCACGTGAGCTATGGTTCAGGATGTTAAGCTACACGATGCTACTCACATGAGCTGTGGAGAATCCGTAACAAATGCAGGACCTCAGCCAGCGGTAGGACATCTAAGTCCCTAAAGTTTTAACAGTTTCACAAATTAATCCCCTGGATTAGCTGGATTAAGCTAAAACGATATCAAAAACATAAAATTCACTAAAAACAAATAAAAATTACATACCATGCAAGATGAAATTAACCTAGCCGAACCAAGCTTCTTCAATGGTGCTTTTCTGCCTTAAAAATTTGGTAGTGACTTTGGAAGATGATAACTTCTTTTTAGTTTATTTTGTTTTAGTTTTATTTATCTAATTACCATTTTACCTTAGTAATTTAATTAACAAAAAAATGATAAACCATAATATATACATATTTTTACCCCATGTTTGGCATATTTATGGATGATTTTTCCTTGGTTTTATTGAATTCGATGCTCCTAATCATTTAAATTCGTGTTTTATACTCAGGAAAGCTTAGCATAGCAAAAAGAGCAAGAAACAGGCCAAAAATAGACCAAATGGGCCTAAAACAGTGTTTCACATGGCCTAAGCACTTCCACACGGGTGATCCACACGCTCGTGTGTGACACACGAGTAGACCACACGCCCGTGTGTCATGACCGTGTCAACATTAATCCAAGTCAGAATTGCGCACGGCCTGAGGACCTTCACACGAGCCGGGCACACAGTCGTGTCCCTGTTGAGCCCAAGTTTAGTTCTACTCAAAAAAGGCTAATTTTAAGGGTTTTAAAGCATTCCAAAGCCTATATAAACACCCTAGAAGAGGATTAAAGGGCGATACGGAAAGTTGGAAGCAAAAAATACCTAAGAACAGCCATCAGAATCATCTCAGAAGTAAGGATCTACATCAAGACTGAAGATTTCCATCCAATTTCCTAGAAGTTCTTTGGGTTTCTTTATGTTTTATTATTCTCCTTATTTTGAGATGTTTTCCACTGTTATGAACTAAATTCCCTAAATACCTAAGGGAGATGAAACCTAAGACGGATCTTATTACTATTTGAGTTATATGATAAATACTTATTCTTATTCTTAATTGTGAGTTCTAAATTCTTGTTTTAATATTCCAGGGTACTAATTCAGGTTTTGATGTGCTTATTCAATGGAGCAAAAGTCCCTGTTTAAGAGTAGATCATTCATAATTAAGCGGAGTTGCATGCAATCCTAGAGATAAGATGACATAAACCTGCCAGATTAGAGTCAAATCTAATAAGAGAATCCATAGATCGAGTTAATGCGACAATAGGGGTTTTAATTAGAAAGAGATTTCAATTAATCAACCTAGAGTCAGTTGTTTTAGTCTTGAAAGAGATATTAACATAAATCACGGGTTTCTACGGAATAAGTCAAGTGAATAAATCATCTAATTCAAAGGTAATAAGTAAAGTCTAGGTGGATTCTTTCTTGGGTATTGTCTTCTCAATCGGTTTTTCCAAAGTATTTTCCAATTTTCATCTCTGTCGTAATCTTAGTTAATTAGGTAATTAGTTTTAGTTTAAAAACACCATTTAATTCTTAGGCTAGATAATAAAAAGATAGTAATTACGAGTACTTTTAGTCCTCGTAGATATGATATTTTCGGTCTCACCAGAACTATACTACTGTTCGATAGGTGCGCTTGCCTTAGTCAATTTTTTAGTTAGTTTAGCGACCATCAAGTTTTTGGCGCCGTTGCCGGGGACTAAGATATTAGAAACACTTAATTTTTATTACTTTAGCCATTACTTTTTATTTTTTTATTTAAGTTTGTTTTTATTAATTACTAAATTTTCTTTTATTTACTTCTGACAGGTTTTCATAGTTTATGACTAGAAGAAACCCCTCGGGACCTTTACTTTTTGATAGTGAGATCGAAACCACGGCTCGCAGAAATCGAAGAGAAATAAGGCGAAGCCTACAATACATAAAGGAAGAGTAAGAGGACGATATCCATACTAAAAACGAGGAGATGGCTGATAATCAGAATAATCCACTACCTCCTGCAATTGCTGTAAATCCAGTAGAACAGAATCCTGCTCCGCATACTATGTATGATTATGCTAAACCTAGTTTAACCTGAACTAAATCGAGTATTGTTAGACCTGTTGTTGCTGCAAATAATTTTGAACTGAAACCTAACATGATTCAAATGATACAATAGTTTGTTTAGTTTGATGGTTTGCAGGACGAGGATCCAAACACTTATTTAGCAAATTTTCTGAAATTCTGCGACACTTTTAAGATCAATGGCATTTCTGGTGATGCCATTCGCCTTCGGTTATTTCCCTTTTCATTGAGGAATAAGGCTAAACAGTGGTTGAACTCATTACCATGAGGGTCAATCACTACTTGGGAACAAATGACCGAAAATTTTTTACTTAAATATTTTCTGCCAGCTAAAACGGTTAAATTGAGGAATGGTATCTCTTCTTTTGTGCAGATGGATCTGGAAACTCTTTATGATGCATGGGAGAGATACAAGGACTTATTGAGAAGGTGCCCTAACCATGGGGCTACCTTTATGGCTACAGGTTCAGACTTTTTACAACGGTGTGAAGCCCTTAACAAGGCAACTTATCAACGCAGCCGCCGGTGGAACTTTAAACAACAAAACACCTAAAGAGGCTTACGAATTTATTGAAGAGATGTCATTGAATAACTATCAGTGGCAAGTTTTGAGAACAAAGCCGACAAAAACAGCCAGTGTTTTCAACCTCGACGCGGTCACTATGCTGTCTAACCGGGTAGAACTTTTGAATAAAAAGATTAATGGTTTTTACGGTTCTACTCAGGTACATCCAGTGATGAGGTGTGATTCAAATGGAGGAGCACACAACACAGTTTGTCCGTCCTTCAACCCTAGCACCGAAGAGGAACAAATCCACTATATGGGTAATAATTCTAGACCTCAAAATAACCCATATAGTAACACTTAGAATGAAGGGTGGAGGAACCATCCCAATTTCTCATAGGGTGGTCAAGGAAATCAATGACCACAACATCCTCTAGGCTTTCAACAACCACCTTACTAACAGGAAAAGAAGCCAAACCATGAGGAGATGCTAACGAAATTCATCGCGATATCCGAAACACATTTCCAAAACACCGAGACAGCTCTTAAAAATCAGCAAGCATTAATTCAAGGGCTCGAGAATCAAATAGGCCAGTTAGCAAAGATGATTTTCGAACGACCACAAGGTAGCTTTCTGAGTAATACTAAAACTAACCCGAGGGAGCAACTTAATGAAATTGCTATTCGAGATGAAGAAGGGTTAGTTGAACCTGAACCAGAATCGAGGCAAGGATTTATGGTAAGTAAAAGTAAGGATGAGGTGGATCACAATGAACAAAAACCGGAAAGTAGAGAATATAAACCTCGTGTGCCATACCCCAATGCGATAAGGAAAGACAACACTGAAGAACAATTTGGTAATTTTTTTAAATTATTAAAGAAACTACATATTAACTTACCATTTATTGAAGCTCTCTCGTAGATGTCAAACACAATTAAATTTTTAAAGGAGCTTTTAGTAAATAAGTGAAAGTTTGATGATGCGTCGCATGTGGAGTTAAACGTAGTCTGCTCAGCCATTCTACAGAATAAGCTACCCAACAAGTTGAAAGATCCAGGGAGTTTTACAATTCCTTGTTTAATTGGTAGTTTAGATGTTAATAATGCATTGGCTGATTTAGGGGCGAGCATTAATGTCATGCCCTATAAAATGTTTAAACAACTAGGTCTTGGGAAACCCAAACAAACTAGGATGAGCGTTCAATTGGTAGATAAAATAATTAGATTTCCTAGGGTTATTATTGAAGACGTGCTGGTAAAAATTGATAAATTTATATTCCCTATTGATTCTGTTGTTCTAGACATGGAAGAGGATAGTGACGTGCCTTTAATTTTAGGAAGGCCCTTTTTAGCAACTATTAAAACTATCATTGACATTGGCACAGGTGAATTCATACTTTGTGTGGGCAATGACACGATTACTCTCTAAGCTCATGATTCTGCTAAAATATCTAATAATCGAGATGATTGTTTAAGTTCGGTTAATTTAAATAATGTTACAACTCAAACTTCTTTGCAGGAGTCCCCTAGGAAGAACGTGATGGAGCCACATTCTAATCCATGCCATAAAAATAGAGCGACTCACGAAGAACGAAGGCTTCAGATCGATGAACTAGATGAATGGCAAACACATGTCACGAAGAAACCAAAAGAACATGAAAAATCAAAGCGACACCACGATGAGCGTAGGGATTAAACAAAGCAAATTAAAGTTGGGGATAAAGTATTGTTAGATGAAAAAGACCCCCAAATTGCTACTTCAGTGTTTAATACAAACGGAGCGACTCTTTTCATGGTACTAAATGTTCTCCCATACGGTACAATCGAGGTAAATCATTCTCAATTCGGCACTTTTAAGGTAAATATTACTCGACTTAAGCTTTATGTGGATAATAGAATTAATAGTGAGAAAGAGGAGTCTCGACTTCTTGATCCGCCGTAATCACACGAAATTGAAGTAAGTCGACCTTAGACTTTAAACAAGCGCTTCTCGGGAGGCAACCCGAGCACTAACACCACTAAGTAGTTTATTTTAGTTATTTTTAATGTTTTTGTGCAGGTATAGTGGCCCACACAGCCTGGACACACGGGCGTGTCCTTGGCCTTGTGGAAACAGGGGTAAAAAAATCCCCAAATATCGAGCCACACAGTCATTAACTCGATCCACACGGCCGTGTGATGCACATGTCCTGGACATACAGGCGTATCCTAGGCCGTGTGAAAACTGGAGCTAATTTTTCAAATTTTAAATAAGTTATGGAGCCACACGGGCGAGGCACACGGGCGTGTGGGATACCACACGGGCGTGGGAGAAGCAAATAACATCGCACACAGCCTTGCGATACGGCCGTGTGAACTATACGGGACCGCCACACGGGCGTGTCCATAGGCCATGTGATGATTGGGCAATAAAATTTTGTGATAAACACGGGCTAGATGCGAGCCACACGGGCATGTGACATGGCCGTGTGGCCTAACACGGGTATCACACAGCCATGCCCCTATTTAAACCCCCCCAAACCCTAATTTGTTTCCCTTGTCTTCTTCCCCAACTCTCCCCCCTTAGCCGTCGCAGCCCTCTAAACTTTCCCCCACGCCCATGCACCCCTTTGAAACACCAGCAGCCGCCACTAACCACTGACTGACCCTCTTCTTTCTTTTTCCCTCTCTTTCTTTCTCTCCCCTCCTTTCTTTCCTTCCCCCTCCCATTCTTTCCTTCCCAAACCTTGGCCCTCTCCTTCGCCACCAAAAGCCACACCCCCGTCTGACCAACCCACCTCCTTCACCACCATCAGGCCACACCAGTCCTCACACGGGCGTGGTCCCCTTGGCCGAACCAACTCCGTCCACAGCCATCCCCACCGCTGACCCTTGCTTGTGGTTTCCTCTTTTACCCTCACCTATTTTATTTCAGTTATTTATTTTTATTTATTTATTTATTTTATTTCTTTGTTATTTCTTAGGTGTTCTTCCATTTTAATTTTAGTATAATTCTTTTCTTTACTTAGTTTTTACTAAACTTCATTATTATTTTTCATTCTATTTGTTAGCATTATTATGATTATTTTTCTCATTATTAGTACTATTACTTTACTCTAGTTCACTGTTTTATTTTCATTATTTATTATTTTTTGCTTTATTTCTATTTGATTATTGTTAGTCTTCCATTTGTTTTTTTTTTAATTTCTTAATACTTTTGTTATTTATTTGATTCTATTATTCTAGTCTTTGTTATGATTAGCATTAGGGAATCTTCTTTTAAGGACTACAGTTCTATTACTTAGATTCTATTTTTTTTCCTATTGACTCATGGTTCAATATTTGGCGGTATTTGACTTCTATTATTTTCAGGAATATAATGAAAAACACACGAGGCAAGAAAACGGTTGTCCTCGCTTTGAAAAAGCAGAATGGTCTGGGTGCAACCTCCTCGAGTGCCTCGACCAAAGCCCATCATCCTTTGCTTCAATTTTCGTCAGGCCCACAAAACGATTTATTTCAGCTTTTACGCGTGCGACCACTAGGTGTGGGCCGCTTTGGAGTAGGTTCAACTCCCTTATCTTGTTCGATTCCATCTCGATACTGCCCTATAGGATTGGTTCTTTTCAATTATCGAGCCTACCTATTTAGAGCTGACATTGGAATTGAACACTACTTTCCACCTACAGCACTTGATGAATACATATGACGAGGCTGGTACTATTGTTTTTAGATTGGGTGGACTTGTCAGAAATATGAGTGTACCCAAGTTTGGAGCTGCTTTGGGCCTCTACACGGAGAAGCTTATGACTTTAGAGAATTTTCTACAGCTTCACCGTCACATACATTATTCGCCATCTTACTATTGGATCGACCTTACGGCAAGTACGTTTCCCTATGACGCCAGTCGCTCGAAGACGACGTCTCTCCCTCTAGCACTACGCTACATTCATGCCATCTTGGCTCACACTTTGACTGGGAGGAGAGAGAGCACCGGAGTAGTTAGCACCACCGACACATACTTCTTATGGAGCATGGCGACTAGCCATGTATTTGACTTGGCATATTTTATTGCTCTCGCTTTTCGCCACCAGACGGATCGCCATAGGAGGGGCCCCATCTGCCTTGGCCCTTACGTGACTCGCCTCCCTCGACACTTCGACCTCTTCAACACTCCAGAGATGTCATCAATGCTCACTCTAGTTGGCCAGATGCCTCCTCAGGGAATTTCTAGCATGATCCATATGAGGATGATAGAGCGATGCCATGGATTCGACCCCCCTCAGTACCGACTCGTTCAGTCTGGTGACCTGGATAAGCCAGAGGACATTACTGATGATGTCCCTCCCCCTCATGAGGATCCACCACAGCCTTCACTATCGAGTCACCGCCACGCTCCTTCTGCTGTCAGCTTTCGAGGAGTGTCATTCGAGAAGTTTACTGAATTCTGTCAGTACTGTGCTCAAAGGTTCAATAGTTTTGATGTGAGGTTTGACAGCATCGATGAGACTTTGCGGCAGATTCGCGAGCACCTCCATATCGCTCCTCTAGCACCACCGGCTCACGACACCGATGATGAGGACCTTTGAGTCCATCTATTTTATTTTTATTTTCATTTTTATTTTTATTTTTATCTTTCTTTTATTTAATTTTGAACACTTATGTTTTTATATTTTGAACTATGTTTATCTTAATGGTTATTATCGAGTAAGCCCTTAATTCTCTTTCACAGTGGTGTTTATTTTCTTATCAGTAACTCAGAATCATGCCTTTCATTAGTCATATCTACAAATCTAGCCTTCGCTATTCCAAGGATTTCATCCAAAAATTCAGGGCAGTTTCGATTCTCTCCCTCTCTTTTGATATTATGCTTATATTGTTATTATATATCTTTCTACATTGAAGACAATATACTTCTTAAATGTAAGGAAGTTATTTATGTGATAATCAAAAAATCCCTAAATTTTTATCACGTTTTCAAACAATTTTCTCATACTCCTATTAGAATGAATTTTAATTGATTTATGATTTTTTATTGATATGTTTTGAATTAAATCATAGGTAATTGTGCATTGATTGTTTAAACTTTATGATATTAGAAAATCAAGCATGATAAGTTGACTTTTGAGAATTAAAATTGCTAGGTTATTTCCCTGAATTGAGGTATTATCTTGAAGTTTTGAATTTACAAGATTGACATCAAATACCCATAATTTTCGTGAGATTTTGAGCCTTTTAGAGCATATATCTTTCTTGCTCACTAATTTTATTGGTTATGAGTGAGTCAACATTGATTTGTTATTCTAGAACTTTCTTCGATTATGCATGTCAAGACCACACCTTTGATTTGATATACGAAAATGATAAAGGCACTTAGGTTTTAACCCATTTACCGCATAAAAGCCTACCCACATAATTGACCCCTAGTGAACCCCTTTGGACCTTAACTTTTATTTCTTGATTTTTCTCTTAATAATAACCCACAACTTAACCCTTTTTGATTCATTAAGAAGTTCTCCCTTTTCATTGACTCCTTTTTATCGAGATTTGATTTAATTAGTTACCTAAATTTTTTCATTCATTCCAGTTGCTGAATTATTTCTTATTATGTATTTTCCATTATTGTACTTATTCTTATTCTTTAAAAAAATGTATTGTTATATTCATTCAGTTACATACTATTCTAAAGAGCTTAGATAAGTTAAAGTCATTACAGTTAGAGAAAAGTTCACTTCATTAGTTTGGGGTAGTGTTAATTCTGGCACTTGTTTGTAATTCAGTAATTAGATTTGTTTTTCTAAATTTGGTAAGCTATTAAATTAATCTCGATTCTAACCCTCTCTTTCAGCCTTTATCCACACCTTTAACCCAAGCCCCATTACAACCCTGTTAAAGACCTTTTGATTTGTGTATCATCTCATTTACATGTGGTGGAGATTTGATTTTCATGCAAGCTTATGGTAATAACTTTTCATGTTTGACTATTGAGTGCTTAATTGTTAAACCTTAAACACTTTGAGTGATTTGAGTGAACTTTCAGTGAGGATGTCAACCCTTGTCAAATTTGGAATTAAAGATAATTACTTAGATAAAGGGAGATGCCTATAATTTTATGATTAAAATTCTCAACTTTGATTATTTGAAACTTTAATGTTCTTTTAGTTAAATTCTCAATGTATGATTGCTTGTGGATTATTTTGAAACATTATTGATGAGAATTATAAATTGAGAAGGATTTATTTTAATTGTGAGTTGAGGATTTTGCATGAGGACAAGCAAATGCTTAAGTGTAGGGATATTTGATAAACCGTAATATATACATATTTTACCCCATGCTTGACATATTTATGGATGATTTTACCTTGGTTTTATTGAATTCGATGCTCCTAATCATTTAAATTTGTGTTTTATACTCAGAAAAGCTTAGCATAGCAAAAAGAGCGAGAAACGGGCCAAAAATGGACCAAATGGGCCTAAAACAGTGTTTCACACGGCTTAAGCACTTCCACACTGGTGATCCACACGCCTGTGTGTCATGGTCGTGTCAACATTAATCCAAGTCAAAATCACACACGACCTGAGTACCTTCACACGGGCCTGGCACACGGTCGTGTTCCTGTCGAGCCCAAGTCTAGTTCTACTCAGAAAAGGCTAATTTTAAGGGTTTTGAAGCATTCTAAAGCCTATATAAACACCCTAGAAGAGGATTAAAGGGTGATACGGAGAGTTGGAAGCAGAAAATACCTAAGGACAGCCATCAGAATCATCTCAGAAGCAAGGATTTACATCAAGACTGAAGATTTCCATCCAATTTCTTAGAAGTTCTTTGGGTTTTTTTATGTTTTATTTTCTCCTTATTTTGAGATGTTTTCCATTGTTATGAACTAAATTCCCTAAATACCTAAGGGAGATGAAACCTAAGACGGATCTTATTACTATTTGAGTTATACGATAAAAACTTATTCTTATTCTTAATTGTGAGTTCTAAATTCTTGTTTTAATATTCTTAATTGGGCTCTTTCAGCATCATCATTCGTTGTAGCTCAGAACTCTTCAGCCCCATACTTTCTAATCTTATCAACTGATGGTCTACTTAACTGAACTGGATTCACAGAAGTCATGACAGGAATTTGAGAAGGATTAACCGAGGGTAGAGGTTGTTGAACAGCCGGATTGGTTCTAATATATTGGGTGAACCAATCATTCATAATCTGATAGAAGGCTTGCTACGGCTACTCGTAGCCGGTCGAGAATCATCTTGCACCGTCCCTTACGCGAGAGTAGGCGCATTACTCTTAACATCGTCAGCTACGGCTCTATTGGGATCCATTGCTATATAAAAGCACATTTCAAATGTCAGGATTCATCACACTATCACAGTTTCAAACATATGGCATGGATAGCTAGACTCACAAACGCTATGGTAGTCCTAGAACCGACTAAACCATAGTTCTGATACCAATAAAATGTAACACCCCTATCCCGTAACTGACATTGGAATAGGTAAGGGGAGTCACCGGACAGACAAAGCATTACAGAACAACACAGATTCACCGTTATCATAACATTAATACATTTGCATTCAACCACTATTCATCCATTAAGATAGTCTACGAGACCTAAAACATACATTTAGGGAAGGTCAGAACTAAACCGAACCCATTCATGATTTTCAAAACTTAAATAAACTTTTCAAAACTGACAAAGTCACACGCCCGTGTGACTAGGCCGTGTGACTCACACGAGCAAAAGACACACCTATGTGGTCCAACTGTGCCAAAAATAGGTCCTATACTGACTTTTTAACACGGCTAATAGACACGGCCGTGTGCCATGACCGTGCAAAAATTTAGCTAGCTATTGACTTTTTCACGCGGCCATAAGGCACGCCCGTGTTCCCTAACCGTGTGGCACAATGTAGGCTTGGTTTAAGCCAATTTGCCACCCTTTTTAGGGCCCAATCATACAAGCATAAATAAGCAACACTCATACAACAATTTTCAGCCAATTTCATACTCAAAAACATGCTTCAATACAACTATATCATCATCATTCAATAACTCACTCAAAATCATTCCAAAACTTAACACAAACATACCATTTGCTAGCCAACTCTTATGGCATAACATATATATACATATCAAGCTTACAAACTTAGACATTTCTAGCCTATACACGCCATACTTAAGATTATATACATTTCAAAAGTACCAAAAAAGAGTTTGACGGTGTGATGACAATCCTCGACTATCCCGAGCCTTCAGTAGCAACGATAACTATAAAACAGACAGAAATCATACAGAGTAAGCTACAAAGAGCTTAGTAAGCCAAACACAATTGGTCTAATTATTAAAGCATATATAAGTAATACAAAGCAATAATAAGAATTTGTAGCCATTACTGAGAGTAGTTCATAAACTTAACCATACTCATTTGCTTGTATACCAAATTCATTTCCATGATTCCAAACCTACTTCACATTCGCTATTTCGCAGAACTGAGTTTTTCATACTAAAAAATTAAGTATGATATAAACGCACCTGTATCGATTATGCATTTCACATATTCATTTTCATAACTCATACTTTGTAATCAGACGTTTCAGAAACAATACAGATATTCATAAACGAGTACAATGCCAACGTCCTAGACGTGGTCTTACATGAAATTCAATATTGATGCCTCTGTCCCAGACAGGGTCTTATACGAAATTAGATACGATGCCGATGTCCCGGACATGATCTTACACGTAAATTTCAAATCGAGGCTTGTGTCCCAGACACGGTCTTACACGATAATTCAGATCAATACCAACATTCTTTTATCAGGCTCTCAAGGCCGTCCAATGCAGATAACAGTTTATAAACATAGAAGTTAATCAACTTAACACATAAGTGTAGTTTGACTTACCTCAGACGGATTTCAGATAAAACGAGTCGACTATTCAACTATTTTGGACTTCCCCCGATCTAAGTCCGATTTTATTGGTTCTTGATCTAATACATTACAAATTCAACTCTTCAATCATTCATTTCATTCAACTTAATCCATATACACATATTTTGGGCACTTTTCACTTTAGCCCTTATAATTACACACTTTGACAATTTAGTCCATTTTTCAAAAAAATCATCAATATGTAAAATTTCTTTGCAACAAAGGCTAGCCGAATTTTCATGGCTTCTATATAAGCCCTTACAACATGTCTTCAAAACCTTATTTTCACAAATTAGCCCAAATAGCTCATTTCATAAAAAATTCAAGAACAAAACATATAACCCATCTAACAAGCCTTCATAATTCATCCAAAAATATTACAAAACTCATGTTATCAATAATGGCATTTCATGAAATCTTTAGCAGAAGCAGAAATTCGGACATGGGCTTTGAAGAACACGAAGCAACGATCACAGAAACGTAGGAATTATCAAAAACAGACCAAAGTACATACCTTAATCAACCAAAACAATGACCGAACCCTAGGATGGCCTTCTCCTTTCTATTTCTTTGTGTTTTTGGCAATTCATGCATGAAATGGCTTCATTTTCATGTTTATTTTCATTAAAATTCATTTTATAATTAGTTTACAATTTTACCCTTCATTAAAACATATAAAAATCATTTGATGGAAGGTCAGTAATGTCCATTAGCCCATTCAACGATCAAATTACAATATAAGGACCTCACAATATAAAGCCAAGCCAAATAGGTGCTTTATCATCTAGCACACAACTTTTACACTTTTCGCGATTTAATCCTTTTTCATAATTAAGCACAGAAACAGACAAATTAAATCATAGAAATTCCATAGATGTAAATTCATATATCACAGACACAGAAAATAATATTAAAATATTTTTTAGACTCGAATTTGTGGTCATGAAACCACTATTTCGACTAGGGTTAAAATCGAACTGTTACAAGTTGCAATAGCAGTGTACCTTTTGAACATCTCGCCAACAAGGGCTATTCTTAATCAGACACCTTCTGAAGCTTGGATGGGTAAGAAACCTTGGGTAAGCCACTTAAATGTCTTTGGTTGTATAGCGTATGCTTTAGTTACTTCTCGATTTAAACTTAATGAAAAATCTCAAAAATGCATTTTCATTGGCTATAGTTCTTAATCTAAAGCATATCGTTTATAAAATCCTATAAGTGGAAAAGTGATAATTAGTAAGGATGTTGTATTTAATGGAAAGATGGATGTAAACCTAAATTGTGACAAGGGAAGCATGATTAATGAAATTCCAGCACCAGCAGATTTTAAAGTTGAACAGCTTGCAAATTCAGTTCCTTCATCACCTGCAAATTCAGCTCCTTCCTCTCCTAGTGCTACTACAAGTTCTAGTTCTAATTCTGTAGCAACTCATACCTCCAACAGCAGTAGCGAAAGCAAAACACCACCAAGAAGGTTCAAGTCTCTAAGATAAATTAACGTGTCATGTGACTTCGCCTTGTTGGTTACTAACCCAACTTCTTTTGATGAAGCTACAAAAAAACCTGAATGGCAGATTGCTATGAAGGAGGAGATGCATGCCATTAAAAGAAATTCAACATGGGAGTTGGTTGATGTTCTTGAAGATAGGAATGTTGTAGGACTGAAGTGGGTATTCCAAACAAAGTATAATACAGATGGAAACATCCAAAAGCATAAAGCTCAACTTGTGGAAAAAGGTTACTCACAATAACAAGGTATTGATTTCGAAGAAACATATTCTCTTGTTGCTCGTTTTGAAATTGTAAGAGTTGTTTTAGCATTGCCAGCTCAACTGCAATTATCAGTGTATCAATTTGATGTAAAATCTGCCTTTTTGAATAGTGATCTTATGGAGGAGGTTTAAGTGTCACAACCATCAGGTTTTGTAGTCTGTGGCGATGAAAATAAAGTTTACAGATTAAAAAAGCTCTTTACGGGTTGAAGCAAGCTCCACGTGCTTGGTACAACAAGATTGATTCATTCTTTCAGAACAATGGGTTCACTAGAAGCGAAAATGAGCCAACTCTTTATTTAAAGAAGAGAGGCAATGGAGATTTTTTAGTAGTTTGTCTTTATGTCGATGATATGATTTATCTGGGTTCCTCAAAGTTGTTAATTGATGATTTTAAGTCACGTATGGTGAAAAATTTTGAGATGATAGATTTGGGCATGTTGCAATATTTTTTGGGACTTCAAGTTATGCAGGGTGATATGGAATTTTTGTATGCCAAAAGAAATATGTTGTAGATCTTTTAAAGAAGTTTTGCATGGTGGATTGTGAGGTGGCATCCACACCAATGAACATTAATGAAAATTTGCAGCAAGAAAATGAGACTGACAAAGTTAATTCAACATTGTTTAGAAGTTTAACTGGTGGTTTGAATTATCTTACACACACTTGGCCCGATATTGCTTTTTGTGTTAGTGTGTGTCCAGATTTACGCAAAATCCTACAAAACAACACTTTGGAACAGCGAAAAGAATCCTTCGTTATGTTGCAGGAACTGTGAATTTTGGTATTTAGTACTGCAAAGTATCAAATTTCAAATTAATTGGTTTCATTGACAGTGATTGGGCAGGTTGTTTAGATGATCGAAAAAGCAATGTTTTTAGCTTTGGTTCTGGAGTAGTAACATAGAGTTCAAAGAGGAAAGAAATAATAGCTTCATCATCATATGAAGCAGAATATGCAGCAGCAATAGTAGTGGCACGACAAGCTTTATGGCTAAGAAAACTTCTTAGTGATTTTAGTCTTGAACAAAAAGAAGCAACTGATATCTTTTGTGACAATCGATCCAAAATTGCAATGACAAAGAATCCCGCTTTTCATGGAAGGACTAAGCACATTGATGCATCATCATTTTATTCAGAAGCTTGTAGGTGATCAATAGATAGTACTGAAATTTTACAGCACAAATGAACAAATGGTTGATGTATTTACAAAGTCTCTTACTCAGGCCAAGCATCATTTTTTCAGATCACAACTTGGATTATTTGATTTTGCATCAAGGGGGAAGTATTGAAAAAATAATGATTCAAAATGTTATTTACTACTATAATTATTATATGTTTTTATCTTTATCAATTAGTGGGTATTAAGAAAATCTTATCCTAATTTAGTTGTTTAATTGTTAGTTTTATCTAGCACCAAATCTGATCATGGGTTAGTGTTCCTAATTTTTAACTTTTTTTTAGTTACCACTAGCATTATTTGAACCATGAACTCTATTCTTTTTCATTGAGAAATAAACAGTGCATTTTCTATTCTGTCATTTACTCTTCTCTGAGCATTCTTTCTTGGTTGTTTTACCAATAGGATGAAATAAAGGAAAATAAAGAAGATAATGTTGAAGATAAAGAAAATGAGGCCTCAACAATTCACTATCTCATTGTTGAAATCCGATGCTAAAATTAGAGTTTTTTTTTTTTTGTTAAGGTTGAAAAAGACAAAGCTCAGCTCAAATGGAAAAACAGAGGAGCCAAAAATCAAGAAGGAAGTGACAGTAACAAGAAGTACAATAAGAATAGGTTTTTACTGTGAATTTTAAGGTAGAAGAGGTTCCAATAATGTTTTTGTTTTCCAAAAAAAACGACAAGCACAAAAATAGCAAATCTTCAATGATTCTATTTTCGATGAAAAGAGATCCTCCAAAGATGTAATGCAACGATACTTAAAGCAAATCAAGCCTCTTTATGTTAAGGTTTCGGGAAGGTATAGTGAGAAATTAAGTTTTTCAGGACATTTAAACCCACCGTCCATAGCGGCTAAAGAATCGGTTGGGGAGAATCAGGTGAACGTGAAAAGCATCAAACGTGTGAATGTTCAAGAAAAACTAAATGTCTTTTTTTTTTTTTACAAATAAAGGCCCGAAAGTCACAACCTCAAATTAAATTGCATTAGAAATTACAATATTCTGGATATCACTAGGATAATCCATCTCAAAAGAAAAATTACAACAATTAGAAAGAGACCAGGTACAAAGACAATCGGCCAATTTATTACAACTGCTATCCACCAAATTGACGTCAACTTTAGAGAAAGAATCAAGCATCTTGCAGGCTTCCTTGATACGATAACCAAGAATCATGATATCCTCCTTGTGTTTGTGAAATCGATTGACAACGATAGCACAGTCTATTTCAAAAATAACCTTATTAGAATTGAGCGAATGAGCAAGCCAAAAACCTTCGATAAGGGCATCCAATTCCACCCATTCAGAGTTAACCAACCTATTAATGAAAACCGCTTTACTGCTTAAAACAAAGCCATCAGAATCTCTCACAATAATGCTCAAGTTCGTACCATTAGCATTCACGGACGCATCAACATTCACTTTAGTAACACCCTCCGATGTTTTTTCCCATTTCCAACTTCTAGGAATCGGAGGTAAGATCGGCTGAAAAGAAAAGTTATGAATCCAAAATCAACGTTAAGCTTGTGGGCTCTATCCAGATCACCATTGCGTCCTCATCCTTGCCTCTAAAAATAACATTGTTTCTCTTGCTCCAAATGTTCCACAGAGTAGAAATGAAGTCTTCAAAGGCTTTTTTTTCCAAGATATACATAGAGTCTACAATCCAAACAATGCAAAACTCATACTAATTAATCAGTAATCTATTGTCAAAGCCACCCTGTAACAACCCAACTTTAGGGTTAGTCAGAATAGTGCTTTTGAGACCATAAATTTAAAGTTGAAAAAATTATTTTATTATTATTTTAGGGTTATAGCATGTTTATAAGAATGTATGAAAATTTTGGTAAAGTAATTTTAGCGTTTGTGAGCTTAATTGCGAAAAAAGACTAAATCGCATAAGGTGCAAAAGTCTTGAATTGATAGTTAAGGGTGTTAAATTGCCATGAAACTTAAATTTGGAGACCTTTAAAGGGCAAATAGGCCCATATATATGGCATGGCCGGCCATAGAGACAAGGAGAGTCAAAAAGCCAAAAGTATAGTAGGGTTGGTATTTGATGACATAAGCTATTTGAGTAAAATAAAAAGAAAACTTGTCATTTTTTTTCCTCTTCTTCTCTACACCACTGAAAATTCAGCCATTGTAGGGGTTTATGAGCTTCAAAATTTTCAGCCACTTAGTATCTCTACAAGTAAGTGATTTTGATGATTTTTCTTGATGATTTTTGCATTTTTGGACCTATTGAAACATGAGCTTTCAAATGAGGGGACTAGTTTGCAAAATGATTGAAAGTCTAGGGTTTTACCATGAGAGTGTTCATGTTGTTTTCTGAAATTTTATGGAAGAAAATGAACCATGGTTGTGAAATAAACAACTTTTGTGAAGGGATTTCTCATGAAAACCCTAATAGGGACTATTTTGCATAAGTTAAAAATTTGTTGATAAATGTGAGAAATAATGGAAATTTTGGGATGCTATAAGAGTAAAAAGGGTTCATCTAGGCTTAAGATATGAAGAAATTCGATAAAAATCGATTTTCGGACCTAGAGGTAAAATAGTCATTTTACAAAAGTCTAGGAGCAAAATAGTCATTTTGCCCAATTATAGATTATTGAGTGCCTAGATTGGTAAAATGATTAAATTTGTGAATTTTTGTTATCTTAGATCAAGAAATACAAAATCTGAACCTAGATCGGGGGAAGGCTAAGCAAGTTGATTAAACCGACCAATCGCTTACATTTTGTGACCCGAGCTAAGTTATGTGTAAATAATGCAACTATAATGTTGTCATGTATGAATGAATGAATTTTTATAGAAAAAATTATATGATTGTGGAAATGCTTAAGCATGATAAGAATTGAGGTAGTAGAACTCTAGGTTGAGCTTTAGGAAGCATTGGATATTCACGTCATGACAGTTGGGTCATTAGTGTGCTAGTGAAAGACATGTCTGGGACATGCATCAGCCATAGTATGAGAGCCAGTGTAAGACATGTCTGGGACATGCATCGACATTGCAGCGAGAGCTAATGTAAGATATGTCTAGGACATGTATCGGCCTCGTGATATATAAGCTAGTGTAAGACCTGTCTAGGACATGGCGTCAGCTTGTTGCGTGTCAGTGTAAGACCTGTCTGGGACATGGCATCGACACCGATAGATGAAAGCCAGTGTAAGACCATGTCTGGGACATGGCGTCGGCATCTTAACCCATGTTAGGGCTATGGAGTATCCGATGGCATTCCAAATGGTTAAACCAAAAGGTTTATGATTTATATCAAAATGAGAAAAGTTTTGATTATGTGATGAGTGGTATAGGTTCCTAATTTAAATGTATGAGATGTGAGCTCAATATATGCTATATGATGTGTATTGGATATTGATGAGTAAGTTATGCTTATGCTTACTTTTATATTAAGAGCATGTTGATAAATGGTAAAGTTGTTGTTATGTATGCAACTTACTAAGCTTATTGCTTACTCCCTCTCCTTTCCATTTTCTTATAGTGCCGCATAAATAGCTCGAGGACCAATGGACGTTAGAGGCAACGGTCACATTATCAACCGAAGCACTCGGTATAGTTACATTACTTGTTTTTTAGTATGACATGTATAGGGTTTAGACTTTAATGTTTTAAGTCATTGAGAAATTAGCCAAATGTGCTGGCTTGGGTTGATACCCCTTCATTTTATATTAAGCCTTCAATGATGGCTAATATTTATTTTGATATATGCAAATGATGCTATTTTTGTGGATGAGCAAATACACATACGAAATGTTGTCTATTGTGGCTATTTTAGTGATGAGGATCATTCTTGTATTGGTGTTGGTTGATTTTGTGTAAGTTGTGTAAGTAAGGGTGACAAAGAGGCTTGGCAGATAACCTTATTTTTGTCCACACAGGTAGACACACGGGCGTGTGTCTAGGCCGTGTGTGACACATGGTTTGCCCCACTGGCGTGCGATCCAGTCGTGTATCCCCTGCACGTAAAAAATTTATAAGTCAGTATGCATGGTAGTAAACACACGACCAGAGACATGGCCGTGTGTCTTAGTCGTGTGAAGGGCACAGCCTAGCACATGGGCGTGTGCCTTGGCTATGTGGCCCTTAAGGATTGCTAACATCAGAAACAGAATGCCCAAGTTTTTACACACGGGCTAAGACACGGGCATGTCCTGGCCGTGTGAAGGACACGGGCCATGGACACAGGCGTATACCAGGCCGTGTGAAAACCCTTGTAGGTTCAAATTTGAAATTAATTCCACCCGAGTAAAAGACATGGGCGTGTCCCTGTATGCTTAGGCCGTGTGTGACACACGGGCCAACAACACGACCATGTCGAATTGGTCACACAGACGTGTGCCCCTTGTGTCTAGTGTTACTTTTCAGAGTTCATTGAAGGACCTAAATTGGTCCCGATTAGTTTTTAAATGAATTTTTAGAGCCCCGTAGGCCTATATTGAAGGAGTTTAGACAAAGTTTTAAATTTGACCAAGTCTTGGTGACTCGAAAACGTATGAATGCATGTGTTCAAGTTAGGTAACGCATCGTATTCTACCCCAGCGTAGGATACGGGTGTGGGGCATTACGTTTAGTGGTATCAGAGTGTGGTTTAATCAGTTTAAGACTAACCTAGCATGAGTACGAGTCTAGCTATACATGCCAAAATTGTATATAGATAGTGTGACGACTCCTGACGACTATAAATTGTATTTTCATATAGTAAATGGATCCTGATAAAGCTACGGCGAATGACTTGGAGAGTAACGCGTCGACTCCCACTGAAAGGACTGTGCCAATTGAGAGTGAGCCCGTGACTATGGGTCAAGGCGGAGGGACTAAAGAAGCCTACCTCCGAATGATGGACGCTTGGTACGCAAAGTTTGTTCATGGGTATCCGAACACTCCACCTCCCCTCACCTCCTCCGATTCCTCAGTATGCCCCTGTAGCTCTGCAAGGAGTGGACGTAATTAGGAGAGAAAAGCCTCTTGTAGACAAGATTTAGAAGTAAGGGGCCCAGAAATATCGGGCTAACATAGATGATAACCCAGAGAGAGCAGAGTTTTGGTTGGAGAATACCATTAGGGTATTTAATGAATTATCTTACACGCTTGAGGAGCGCGTGAAGTGTACGGTGTCACTCCTACGAGACTCAGCCTACCAATGGTGGAATACTCTCGTATCCGTTGTATCGAGAGAGAGGATAACTTGGGAATTCTTCTAGGAAGAGTTCTGAAAGAATTATATTAGTCAGAGGTTCATAGATCAGAAGAGGAAGGAATTTCTAGAGTTGAAGCAAGGCCGTATGACAGTGACGGAATATAAACGTGAGTTTTTGAGACTTAGCAAGTATGCGCGGGAGTGTGTATCTATAAAAGCCACCATGTGTAAGAGGTTTGATGATGGTCTAAATGAGGATATCCGAGTATTTGTTGGTATCTTAGAGCTAAGGGAATTTGTGGTACTTGTTGAGAGAGCATGCAAAATAGAAGAGTTGGTTAAAGAGAGGAGAAAAATAGCTATTGAGTCACGTGACTCAAGGAAATGATAGATGGGGAAATCGCATCAGTCCTCATCTAAGAGATCAAAGGAATTCACTACCCAATCGAATGCTTCGGTAGGGTTCTCGAATAAAAAGAAGAACCAGCAGAACATGGCTTCTAAAGCCCAAACCACTTCTATCACGAGTGTCGGTAGTGCTCGGCCAAATAAGGTAGAATGTTAGCAATATGGTAGGTGTCATTCCAGCGAGTACCAAGGGAAAGAAAGAGGGTGCTTCGAATGTAGGTCACTAGACCACTTCATCCGAGATTGTCCTGAATTAGATGACAAAGAGAAAAAGTAAGAGGTGAGGGCAAATAGTGCTCCTTTGAGGGGTAGACCACAAAATAACCCTGGGAGTGGGTTAGCAGTAGAGGTGCGCCAAGAGATGCTGCAGTGAGGTCCGAGGGCAGAGCGCCTACAAGGACTTATGCTATACGTGTAACAACCTGATTTTGACCCTAATCAGAATGGTGGTTTCAGGACCACAAATCTGAATTAGAAAAATGTTTTAAATTAAATTTTGGTATTTGTTATGTGTGAATTGATATCCATGAAAGTTTCGTATCTTAATTTTTCTGTTTAGATGTTAAATTATAAAGAAAGGGTGTAATTGCACAGTAGGTAAAATTTGATGAATTATGTGTGAGTGCCGAATTGTTAATGGTCTTTTATTTTGGGGGAGTTAAAATGCTATTAAACCAAGACTCATGGATGGACACAATCAGTCATTAGATAGTGGAAATAGCATAATTTTATAATGGCTATTTTGGTAACTTAATAATTATATTATCATTAACTTAGTAAAATAGGAAGTGGGTGGAGTTTTCATTTTTGGAAAAACTGTAGATAGCCAAGCAAAAGAAAGAAATAGATTCCTTGCATTCGGCCCTTGTCTAGTTTAATTTAAAGGTATGTTTGAGTTTAATTTTTAGAAATTTTTGCACATTTCGGATGATTGATAAGTTGCTTAGTTAACCCATAGTTTAATTTTTGGAATTGGTAAGAAATGGTATACAGCCATGGATAGAGGTTTGAGAAAAAAATTTAGTTTGAAGTTGCATAATAGGAGAGATGTGTTATATTATTGAGTTTTATACTAGAAGTTTGCATGAAATTAACTAAATAGGGCTTATTTGCTTAGTTGATAAATTGAGGAGCTAAATTTCGAAATAGATTAAAAGGAAGGATTTATTTAAACTTAAGGAATATTCGGCCTAAGTAAGTTAGGTTGAAATTTTTGATGTTTCATGTTTTTGTTATATTGGATTAAAATGTAAAGATGTACAATGTGAAGGGCAAATTGGTAATTTGCTTAATTATGAGTTTGGGAGTTAATTTAATAAAATTTTCTTTGAATGAGTTCAATTTGAATTTTAAATAGATCAAGAGCAAAGAGGATCGGGTTTGGATCGGGGAAAGGCGAAAATAGTCGAATAGTCAGAAAATATAGTCTGTCGATATTTGAGGTAAGTTACTAAGCAAATAATTGTTGTTGACTTATATAAATACAATTTATATATATACATATATACATGCTGATTTGGAAAATGCAAAATGTTATTTATGCTGAAAGTGAATGTTTTGAATAGGCATGAATGGATATATATATTTATATGTGAATTATCGAGCACTAAGTGTGCGAAGTAAAATTATCGAGCACTAAGTGTGCGAAGTAAAACTATCGAGCACTAAGTGTGCGATCTCATTGCATTGCGAGTTAAATAATAGCACTACATGTGCGAATACAACTAGTGATCGAAAGTGGTCGAACGAGTTATTTATCAACTGCAAAAGTAGTAAGTGGAATATATAATTTCGTAATATGCAGGTATGTATCGAACCTATGTGGTTGATACTATTGAATTTGGAATTACGGGGTTGGTTGTAGCAAATGTGAAATGTATGAATGAATAGTAAAATGAAAGGTGAAGGAGTTAAAAGGAAGGAACTGATATATTGTATGCATGTTATAATGTTGAATATTTATTTTAACTGCATATGAACATTCTGCTAATTATGATAATGTGAGATAGGAAGTGATGAGTAGTTATGTGAAAAAGTATATGTATATTCGAAAATGTTGGAAATTATATGTGAATGATTGATAGATATATGGACTGATAAGTTTGGATGAATATATGATTATGGAAGTATGACTCGGTTATTTAATTGGACTATCAATGTCTTTTAAATTGTTTACATTGTTTACAACTTACTAAATCTAAGATAGCTTACTTTGGGTGTGTGTTTACTTGTTTTTTTTTTTATAGATTTTAGAGATCGTTACGTGCTCAGGGATCGTCCGTGAAGTTCACCACACTATCGTCTATTTTGGTATTAATGAATGTTTAATTTGAATTTATGGCATGTATAGTCTAGTATTTTTGTTGGTTGGATTTGAGTTGTACATATGGAAGCCATGCGGAAATGGCTAAATATGATGTTTAAACTTAAGTAAATTATGGTTGGTTTCATAATTAAGTAATGCTATAATATATAAATATATATGTGATGGAATTAATTTAGTATTCTTGGTATATGAGATATGAATTTTGGTTGGCTTATGGGTTTAGTTATATGTGAGATTTTATGCACGTTTTATGAATGAAAAAGTTGCTAATGGATCTTTAATAAGTATAATTAAATTCGGCTTTGGTTGATAAAATGAATAAATGGACATTGATTTATGTTTGATTAAATTAGATGAGTTCATACAAGATAAAAAAAAATTGACTTTGTTTATGGTACTTTGATTATTAAATCATGTGTATATTAGATGTTTGAAATTTGGCATATTTATGAATTTTACAAATGACCATATGAAAGGAATAATTGATAATGATTAGATGCCAAATGAAATTAGATAATGATCAGGTGATTTATATATATATATATATATGCATTATTTATTTTATATATGTATGTAAGAAATCCTTGACTTTAATGAATGCTTTGTATATGATAGGATTTATTATTGTTTATAAATTGTATATTATAGAAAGGTTATAAACTTTGTGTTTAACTGTGATTTTTAAAATGATGATAATTATTAAATGATGAATTTTGTTTGATAATGTCTTATAACCCGTTCGATTTAGAGGTCATTGTTTTCCGGCTAACTTGATGTTATTTCCTTTTAATGAATTTGATGTAATCCTTGGGATGGATTGGTTAACTTCTCATAGTGTCGTAGTGTACTATGGGAGAAAAGTTATTGAATTGAAATGTGAAGACAGGAATGTTCTTCGGATTGGACTAGATGAATCGGATAACTTTTCTGTACTAATATCGTCTTTGATTGCTAAGAAATATTTGAGGAAAGGATATGAGGCTTATCTCGCTTTTGTGCCGAATACTCAAGCGTCTGAGTCAAAGATTGAATTGATAACAGTGGTTTGTGAGTTTATAGATGTGTTTCCGGAAGAGTTGCCTGGATTACCTCCAACCAAAAAAGTCGAGTTTGGTATCAAGTTAGTACCTAGCATGACTTCTATATCGATTGCCCCGTATAGGATGGCACCAACAGAATTAAAGAAGTTGAAAGTATAGCTACGAGAGTTAATGGATAAGGGCTTTGCGAGACTGAGCTTCTCCCCGTGGGGTGCTCCGGTACTTTTTGTGAAAAAGAAAGACAGGTCGATGAGGTTATGTATCGACAACAGACAGCTCAACAAAGTGACTGTGAAAAACAAGTATCCTTTGCCAAGGATCGATGACCTGTTTGATCAGTTGAAGGGAGCCACTGTATTTTCCAAGATTGACCTGAGGTCAGGATAATACCAGTTAAGGGTTAAGGAGCAAGATGTACCAAAACCCGTATTTTAGACGAGGTACAGGCATTATGAGTTCCTCGTCATGCCCTTTGGCTTAACAAATGCCCCGGCGATTTTTATGGACCTGATGAACCGCATTTTCTGGCCGTATCTGGATAAATTCGTCGTCATTTTTATCGATGACATATTGATTTATTCACGTGATGAGAATGAGCACGCGGAGCATTTGAGAACAGTTTTACAAACCTTGAGAGACAAGCAGTTGTACGCCAAGTTCAGTAAGAGTGAATTTTGGCTTAAGGAGGTCAGATTTCTAGGACACATTGTGTCAGGTGACGGGATCAGAGTTGACCCAAGCAAGATCTCGACTATTGTTGAATGGAAACCACCGAGGAATGTGACACAGGTTTGAAGCTTTTTTGGTTTGGTTGGATACTACAAAAGATTTGTGAACGAATTCTCTTTGATAGCAACTCTGATGACAAAATTGTTGCAAAAAGATGTCAAGTTCGAATGGACAAAAAAGTGCCAACAGAGTTTTGAGAAGTTAAAGGCTTTATTGACTAAAGCTCCAGTTTTAGTGCAATCAGACTCAGGCAAAGAATTTGTGATATATAGTGACGCCTCCTTAAATGGATTGGGGTGCGTACTCATGCAAAAAGGTAAGGTCATAGCTTACGCTTCAAGACAGCTAAAACCACATGAGAAAACCTACCCGATGCACGATTTAGAGTTGGCCGCCATCGTGTTCACATTGAAAATTTGGAGACACCATTTGTATGGTGAGAGATGCCGAGTGTTCACCGACCATAAAAGTCTCAAGTATTTGATGACTCAGAAGGATTTGAATCTACGACAACGAAGGTGGCTAGAGTTGATAAAGGATTATGAGTTGGTGATTGATTATCTCCTGGGCAAGGTGAACGTGGTCGCCAATGCCTTGAGTACAAAATCATTATTTGCGTTGAGAGCAATAGACGACCAATTAGCCTTGTTAGATGATGGTTCGGTTCTAACAGAGCTGAGAGCTAGGCCGATGTTTCTACAAGAGATCCGTGAAGCTCAGAAACGTGATAAGGATTTGCAAGCTAAGATGGCTCAGTGTGAGAAGGGAAATGAATCCGAATTTCGTATTGGTACTGATGGGTGTATAATATACCGAGATAGAATTTGTGTACCTAAGAACAGTGAGCTTATTCAGAAGATTCTACAAGAGGCACATAGTGGTCGCTTGTCTATCCATCCAGGTAGTGTGAAAATATACGACGACCTGAAGAAGATGTATTAGTAGTCAGGAATGAAAAAAGACATATCAAAGTTTGTCTCTAAGTGCCTAGTGTGTCAGCAAGTGAAGGCTGAACATCAAGTACCTTTGGGTCTACTTTAGCCTATCATGGTCCCAGAGTGGAAGTGGGATCGAATTACTATGGATTTTGTGACGGGTTTGCCGATAACCTCAAAAAAAAGGCCTACCCGCTACTCCCTTGAGAAACTGGCTGAATTGTACGTTTCCGAGATTGTGAGGCTTCATGAAATGCCTCTGTCGATTATTTCAGATAGAGACCCGAGATTTACCTTGAGGTTTTAGAAGAAGTTACAAGAGGCATTGGGAACTAAACTAAATTTTAGCACGGCATTTCACCCGTAAACTGATGGTCAGTCAGAAAGAGTGATTCAAATTTTAGAAGACATGTTGCGATGTTGTGTTCTCGAGTTTTAAGGTAGTTGGGAAAGGTACTTACCGTTGGTTTAGTTCGCCTACAACAATAGTTATCAGTCAAGTTTGAAGATGCCGCCTTATGAGGCTTTATATGGGCGAAAGTGTCGAATGCCTTTATATTAGACCGAGCTTAGAGAGAGTCAGATTCACGGGGTCGATTTAGTCAAAGAGACTGAAGAAAAAGTTAAAGTGGTTTGCGATTGTCTGAAGGCCACCTCAGATAGACGAAAATCCTACGCGGATTTGAAACGAAAAGAGATCAAATGTCAAGTTGGTGATCGAGTGTTTTTGAAAGTATCCCTATGGAGGAAAGTCCTCAGATTTGGTAGAAAAGGCAAGTTGAGTCCTCGTTTCATAGGACCTTATGAGGTTACCGAGAGAGTAGGGCCTGTGGTCTATTGATTAGCTTTGCCATCAGAATTGGAAAAGATTCACAATGCGTTTCATGTGTCTATGTTACGTCGATATAGATCAGATCCTTCGCATGTGATTGCGCCAACAGAGGTTGAGATTCATCCGGACATGACATATGGCAAAGAACCGGTCAAGATTTTGTCTCGGGAAGTCAAACAGTTAAGGAATAAGAGTATAGCACTCGTGAAAGTTTTGTGGCATAGACATGGAGTCAAGGAAGCCACATGGGAACTCGAGGAAATCATGAGAGATCAATACCCAAACTTATTCACCGGTAAGATTATTGGGGACGAAAATTCCTAAGGGGGAGAATTGTAATAGCCCGACTTTGGGGTTAGTCAAAACAGTGGTTCCAAGACCACAAATCTAAAGTTGGAAAAATTATTTTATTATTATTTTGGGGTTATAGCATGTTTATAAGAGTGCATGAAAAATTTGGTGAAATAATTTTTAGCGTTTGTGAGCTTAATTACGAAAAATGACTAAATCGCATAAGGTGCAAAAGTCTTGAATTGATAGTTAAGGGTGTTAAATTGCCATGAAACTTAAATTTGGAGGTCTTTAAAGGGCAAATAGGCCCTTATTTATGGCATGGCCAGCCATAGAGACAAGGAGAGTCAAAAAGTCAAAAGTATAGTAGGGCTAGTATTTGATGACATAAGCTATTTGAGTAAAAATAAAAAGAAAACTTGTCATTTTTTTCCACTTCTTCTCTACACCACCGAAAATTCAGCCATTTTAGGGGTTTATGAGCTTCAAAATTTTCAGCCACTTAGTCTGTCTACAAGTAAGTCATTTTGATGATTTTTCTTAATGATTTTTGCATTTTTGGACCCCTTAAAGCATAAGCTTTCAAATGAGGGGACTATTTTGCAAAATGATTGAAAGTATAAGGTTTTACCATGAGAGTTTTCATGTTTTTTTCTAAAATTTTTTGGAATAAAATGAACCATGGTTGTGAAATAAACAACTTTTGTAAAGGGATTTCTCATGAAAACCCTAATAGGGACTATTTTGCATAAGTTAAAATTTTGTTGATCAATGTGAGAAATAATGGAAATTTTGGGTTGCTATAAGAGTAAAAAGGGTTCATCTAGGCTTAAGATATGAAGAAATTTGATAAAAATCGATTTTCGAACCTAGAGGTAAAATAGTCATTTTACAAAAGTCTAGGGACAAAATGGTCATTTTGTCCAATTATAGATTATTGAGTGCCTAGATTGGTAAAATGATTAAATTTGTGAATTTTTGTTATCTTAGATCAGGAAATACAAAATCCAAACCTAGATCGGGGGAAGGCCAAGCAAGTTGATTAAACCGACCAATCGCTTACATTTTGTGACCCGAGCTAAGTTGTGTGTAAATAATGCAACTATAATGTTGTCATGAATGAATTGTTATAGCAAAAATTATATGATTGTGGAAATGCTTAAGCATGATGAGAATTGAGGTAGTAGAACTCTAGGTTGAGCTTTAGGAAGCATCGGATATTCATGTCATGACAGTTGGGTCATTTGTGTGCTAGTGAAAGAAATGTCTGGGACATGCATCAGCCATAGTATGAGAGCCAGTGTAAGACATGTCTGGGACATGCATCGGCATTGCGACGAGAGCTAGTGTAAGACATGTCTAGGACATGCATCGGCCTCGTGATATACAAGCTAGTGTAGGAAATGGCGTCAGCTTGTTGCGTGTCAGTGTAAGACCTGTCTGGGACATGGCATCGACACCGATAGATGAGAGCCAGTGTAAGACCATGTCTGGGACATGGCATCGGTATCTTAACCTATGTTAGGGATATAGAGTATACGATGGCATTCCAAATGGTTAAACAAAAATGTTTATGATTTATATCAAAATGAGAAAAGTTTTGGTCATGTGATGAGTGGTATAGGTACCTAATTAAAATGTATGAGATGAGAGCTCAATATATGCTATATGATGTGTATTGGATATTGATGAGTAAGTTGTGCTTATGCCTACTTTTATATTAAGAGCATATTGATGAATGGTAAAGTTGTTGTTATGCATTTTCATGCAACTTACTAAGCTTAATGCTTACTCCCTCTCCTTTTCATTTTCTTATAGTGCCGCATAAATAGCTCGAAGACCAACGAACGTCAGAGGCAACGATCACACTATCAGCCGAAGCACTTAGTATAGTTAGATTACTTGTTTTTAAGTATGGCATGTGCAGGGTTTAGACTTTAATGTTTTGAGTCATTTAGAAATTAGCCAAATGTGTTGGCTTGGGTTGATACCTCTTCACTTTGTATTAAGTCTTAAATGATGGCTAATATTTATTTTGATATATGCAAATGATACTATTTTTGTGGATGACCAAATACACATACGAAATGTTGTCTATTGTGGTTGTTTTAGTTATGAGGATCATTCTTGTATTGGTGTTGGATGATTTTGTGTAAGTTGTGTAAGTAAGGGTGACAAAGAGGCTTGGTAGATAGCCTTATGTTTGTCCACACGGATAGACACATGGGTGTGTGTGACACATGGTTTGCCCCACCAGCGTGAGATCTGGCCGTGTGTCCCCTGCACGTAAAAAATTTGCAAGTCAGTATGCATGGTAGTAAACACATGGGTAGAGACACGGCCGTGTGTCTCAGCCATGTGAAGGGCACAGCCTAGCACACGTGCGTGTGCCTTGGCCGTGTAGCCCTTAAGGATTGCTGACGTCAGAAATAGAATGCCCAAGTTTTTACACACGGGCTAAGACACAGGCGTGTCCTGGCCGTGTGTGGGACACGGGCCATGGACACGGGCATGTCCTAGGCTATGTGAAAACCCATGTAGGTTCGAATTTAAAATTAATTCCACCCGGGTAAAGGACACGGGCGTGTCCCTGTATGCTTAGGCCATGTGAGCCACACGGGCCACCAGCACTACCATGTCGAATTGGTCACATAGGCGTGTTGCCCCTCCCACATGGGCTTGTGCCCCTATGTCTAGTGTTACTTTTTAGAGTTCGTTGAAGGACCCAAATTGGTCCCGATTAGTTTTTAAATGAATTTTTAAAGCCCCGTAGGTCCATATTGAAGAGTTTAGGGTACGGGTGTGGGCCGTTAAATGCTTGCAATAAGGACATCCCAGGCTTTAGGGCAATCTCTTAGAGCATGGAGCATAGTTTTGTCCCCACCCTACACCTTGAGTAAACCGGACCGACATGGCGTTTAATAGCCGAGATCTTAACATTAGTGGGAAGCAAACTGTGACCAATGCGCCAAGCAAAAAAATGGATTTTAGGGAGGACTTTAATCTTCCAAATTAATTTCCAAAAGAATCGATGCGGTCTGAACCCAATACTTTTAAGTAACAACCAAGAGTAGGCCAATTTGGTCGTGTAAAAGTCATGGATATTGTGAAACCAAACCATCCTATCGTTCGGCCCATGATGTAAGATCGAGATATCACAAATACGGCTAGCCAAAGAGTCCCCTTATAGCTCACGAATGTGACCTACATCCCAACCACCATGGTGTGGTAACCAAAGATCACAAACGTGCACCTCCAGAAAAGCGTCATTCAAGAGTTGTAAGGCATCACCATCGAGACCTTCAAAGACCTATTTGTCCTTATCAAGCCGAACACTACATCCATCCCCCAATTGCTAACCAAAACCCTTATCAAGAGCTCTAGCCACCGTCAAAATGCTAGACCACGTGAATGAAGGTTTGTCGACCTTATTGGGAAGAAAAGATCACCATCAGGGAAGTATTTCGAGCTCAAAACTTGATAGCACAAAGTATCCTTCTGCCAGATAGCCTTGTAACACCCCCATACCCAACCCGATCATCAAGTCAAGGCATCAAGATGTCACATTCGTTGTCAAAGCAACTATTGAAAATTTCATATCAATTTATCATATTATTTAATTAATGTAGATGATTAAATCATTTTAGTAATAATTGAAATTATGATAGAACTAATAATGAGTTAAAGGAGCTCATTAAAACATCCACAATTGATCAAAGGCCAAACTGTAAAGTTCATAAAATTTCTAAACTGTCGTCCGATGTTGCGATTTCCACGTCGTGACATGGCGAACTTGTCATCGTGATGTCGTCTTCATTTTCTTACAAGTTCCACGCTTTATTTTTATTTATTTATTTTTATATATCATTACCTGAATATATATTTAGATGCCATAAATATATCATTACCTGAATATATATTTAGATGCCATAACCGACACTTCATTTTACATATCATCCACTTACATCTATTTCTAATATCAAGTCCTCATAAAAACATGATATTCAATCAAAGAGAACAAATTATATAAAATTAACACAAATATTAAAGTTTACAAATAAGACCATTGGAGGACTTGCACTTTCAAAAATAGTTTACCCACTTTACGTATATTTCATATTTATTTCTACATCGTGCCAATCAATTTAATTATTCATAAATTTTAACAAAGAATTCAATATCGCATCAATTAACAATTATTCACTTGTTATTTTATCAATTCGTTTAAACATACTCACATGTATTAATCATTCCATCACTTAGAACCATTTCGAAACATTTCAAATTCATCTACTATATATATATTCATATTTTTTCCTCCTCTTCCTCCTCTCCTTCCACATCCTTTATGTATATATTTGTTAGAATCTTAAACTTTTAGTATATAACATGCTTATATGTAACATTATCTATAATTCCACTATTTACTTATGTGTTCATATCAAAGTTGTCCACTTGAGTCATAGTCACTAAATTATTTATATCTTGAGCTACAGAATTCGAAATTAAGATCTGTTTGATATTTTTGAAACTAGGCTCAAATATATAAAAATTTTAGAATTTATGACTTAGCTAATAAGTACAGTAAATTCTTCAAATTTTTCCTGTTCTGCTATTTGACAGCTTCAACCTTTCTTTACTAAAAATTAATTATCTCTTATTACGGGGTTTGGATGATGTTTCCGTTTGTTTCTATTGAAGATAGAATCATTAAGAATTTAAACATATAAATTTAAAACCCTAATAATTTTTTACATTTTTTTATGATTTTCCAAATCAAAACAAGGGAACCCAAATCTACATTGACCTTGTTTCACGAAAATTAATATATCTCAAACTATAAAATTCCGTTTCTTTCACCATTTCTCCCATATGAAACTAGACTCAATAATATTTAATTAAATATTTAATTAAATCTCTAACTAAATTTATATAATATTTGGTGAATTTTCAAAGTTAAGTCACTGTTGTTGTCCAAACTGTTTTAATGAAAAAAATATTTTCTTTTCCATGGTTCTTTGCATTACCTTTCATTCATTCACACATAATTGCCATACTTTTGATTACTATACAATTTAGACACTTATGTTTATGAGTAGATTACATATTCGTTTCTTAATCTTAGTACTTTTCACCATACAAATCACTTTCTCTCTTACCAATTTAGTATTTTAAGTCTCTATTCTTCATCAAATACTTTCTATTTCTAGTATTTAGATTAAATACATGTTTCATACATCTCACTCAGAACATCTTTAACTCAATCTATTGAAATACAAGTAGGTTCAGTATGAAATTTACCTCCTTTGTTAATAATTTCTTTATTTCTTCTTCATTTCCATGCATTTCTCATCTTCACCACTTTCCTTCCTTTTTCTTCTCATTTTCTCCACTTTCATTAACTATTTTCTTGTTTCTAAATTGATGAACATATTCTCTAGAATCTCTACTTCATCTTCTCTCTTTACAGAAATTTTCAAAAATTTTGGGTAAAAAGATAGGTTTTCATGGCAAAGGACTAAATTGTAAAGAAAAGAAAACTTCTTTTCTCATCCTTTCACTCGCATTGGAAGGATGATCCATTTCCTTCATCCTTCCTCTCTTTTTATACTACCATTTTTCTAAATAAAATGATAATAAATACCTAAGCAAAATATTAATAAAATAATATTTAACTAATTAATTAATTAAAAACTCATCAAAATATCATCAACGTCATCATTACATTCTAGAACTTTTCCTCTTGCTAATTGACCATTTTGCCCTTTATGATATTTCAAAATTTAATCCTTGAATCATCACTTAATTTGGTAAAATTATGATTTAGTCCCTCACAATTTTTCACCTATTCAATTTGGTCCCTGCATGCCAATTCTATATCTTAATAAATTGGATTATTTTCACTTTTGGTCCTTCAACTTTCTCATTTTTACACTTTGATCCCCTAAATTTTGAATATTTACACTTGAGCCAAAAACTTCCACATATTTACGATTTAGCCTTTACTTTTAATCAATATACTAAAACCTACTTCTTAATCATCATCATCATCATCATCATCATCATTATTATTATTATTATTATTTTAATACTCCTCAATATTCTCTTTTATCTGCTTTATATCATTTTCTCATTTTACTGAAATATCAATTATACATTATTCAATTTATTATTACTTTTATTATAAATCAATTGTAGGGATGTTACATTTATGCTTGTGCCATAGAACTTTTTGCATATTTGCAATTTCGTCCTTTCCTTAATACATCATGTCATGCTTCTTGATTTAACTCTCTTTTGATATATTATAACTTTCATTTTCTTTGATCTTATACATTATTTCGCTAAAATTTTATTTCATATTATTTACGACCAAGGGGGTTTTGAGGATGTTACAAGCCTCCAAACTTGTTTATCCATCAAAGCTAGGTTAAAAAGCCGTAGATCTCTAAAATCGATTCCTATCATGCCCTTAGGAAGGCAAATATCCCACACGAGCATCGCCCAACCACAACCCTTCTCCTTGCTTGTCCACCACCACCGACGAATTTTCGAGGTCATCTCCTCCATCGTTCCCCTAGGAGCAAGAAAAATAGACATAGCATAAGTAGGTAGTGATTGTAAGATAGATTTGATAAAAATCTCTTTACCACCATAGGAAAGTAAATGCTTAGACCAACTATTAATCTTGTTAGAAAAGCAATCAAGGATATGCTTAAAAGCCCCCGTCTTTTGTTTGCCAATAAACAAAGGGAGCCCAAGGTAATGATCCAGATTCTCAACCACCTGCATCCCAAGCATGTCACCAAAAATTTGCTTCTGATCCCCTGGGGTTTTGGGGCTAAACCACACCATTGATTAAGAAAAGTTAATTTTTTTCCCGGAAACAAGCTCAAATATCTAAGAATATTAATAATAGTGTTGGCTTCCTTGTTCTTATTCTTAACAAAGAGTAACGCGTCATCAAAAAAAATAAGTGATTAATCCTAGGGACATTCTGACTCACCCTAATACCACGAATGTTTCTGCAACTTTGAGCATCACAAAGCAAACGAGATAAAGCCTCCATGCAAAAAAAGAAAAGATAAGGCGAAAGAGGGTCCCCTTTAGTGGAGGCCACGCTCTGGGATAATCTCCTTAGATAGAGTTATATTGCACTTGATTACATATTTAACCAAATGGACACAATGGATAATCAATTTCACCTAACCATTCGTAAAACCCATCCGAAGCATAACATTTTCAAGGAAGTCTCACTCTACCTTGTCATAGGCTTTACTCATGTCAAGTTTGATCACCAAACCCTTATTAGGCCCATTTTTTGAACTCTATAAGTAATGCACAAGCTCGTGAGCAATTAAGACATTATTATGAATCATACTACCCAAAACAAACGCGCTTTGATTAGGGTTAATGCAAGAGTGAAGGACCATGTTGAGTCTATTGGCTAAAACTTTAGAAATGATTTTGAAAATGGCCATAGAAAGGCTGATGGGCCGAAAGTTAGCCATGTCCCTAGGATCCTTAAGTTTAGGAATAAGCATAACTACTGTGTTGTTAATCTCCTTGATATTTTTCTTGAGCTTTAAGACATCATGATAAAACTGGAGAACATCCTTACTAACCACATCCCAATTTTTTCGAAATAAAAGACTGGAGAGACCATCGATACCAGGGGCCTTACGGGGGTCCATTTGAGCGACAACGTCCATAATTTCCTTATCAATAAAATATCCCAACAGGCCTCATTCATTTTTGAGGAGATACACCTTCTAACATGGCTCATAACCCTCTCGCCATTCACAACCTCAGACCTAAACAAATCATTGAAATAATTCCAAGCCACCTTACTAACGTTTGTCGTCACCTCGACTCAATTGCCATCCATATCAGAAATACCTTCGATCTTATTCTTCTTAAATCTGTCTGTCGCACGAACATGAAAAAACAGAGTATTTTTGTCCCCCTCCTTAAACTGAGCGATACAAGGTCTCTAAGCCCAATAAGATTCTTCCTCGACATAAAGACGACCCAACTCTGAACGACTGGTTCTGAGCAACTCAGTATTCGACATCACATTAGGCTCTTTAATGAGTTTGTCAATCCTCTTAATCAGACGATACATGCGACTCTTCAACCTATTGTACCGAGCATGCTGCTAAGTACCAAGACTTGAATGGATTTTATCAAGGCACTCAATGAAATTACAATTATTTTTGTTAACATCCCAAACCCTTCTGACAAGATTTTTAGCGTCTCCATCTTTAACCCAACAAACCTCAAATTTGAAGAGCAACCTAAAGTCCTTAAAATCATTATTGGGCTTATGACACACTGAATCATAGAGAATAATGTCGTGATCGGAACAACTTTGTCTCACAACCTTAATAGAAAAGAAAGGTATTTTTTCCACCTTGAAGCGGAGACCATGAACCTATCCAAATGCTATTTGACAAAACCGGATCCGTCCCTATTGTTGGACCATGTAAATCAACCCTTATTTGTTTTAATATCAATCAAAGCTAGCTCCTCAAGCACTTTTCCAAACTCTTCCATACCAACCTTCTCCCCATCATTCAAAATGGCATTAAAGTCCCCAACGATGATCCAGTCATCATGAATCAAACTACCTACTCTTCTTAACAATTCCTATGACTTCTCGCAATTATTTAGGTCAGAAAAACCATAAAAACCCATGAAACAGACACAATCCAACCCCTCAATAGAAACCAAAGAATCAATATAGTGGTTAGAGAAATTCTTGATAGTAACCTTAGTCTCATTTTTCCAAAGGAGAGCCAAACCCCCTTGGCACCCCTCAGCATCAACCATAAAACACCAATCCATGTCGCATTTGATTCTAACACGCTCCACCTCACAAGCCTTAGCTTTAGTCTCGCTCAAGAAGATAATAAAGAATCTAAAAGCTATCGTAACGAGCCCTACAAAGGACTTTTAATAACAAGGAGTTGTTTCAAATCAAGAACTGTCACAAGGTTTCTAAGCCAATGACAGTTCCAACAAAGAATTTTCATGGTTCTGGTGGTGAAGCACCATCCGAGAGTTTCCTCCTTGCCATACGGATCGGACTCTCCAAATCTCCCTCGCCATTACCCCCTTTAATTTTATTACGGTTACTCCTTATACGATTCCCTCCTTCTTTGGGAATCCCCCTTGGTCTTCTATCATTTAACGAGCTAGAATTCAAAACCTCTTCACCCACCCTAAACTTACCTTTCCCTTTTTCAACCTGATATTCTTCCTCCCCAATCTATCCCTGCTTTTCATCATTCATCTTACTAGTGACATCATTCCTTAAAATTTCAACTCCATTTGGCCAAACACCTCTGTAACCGTTTGACTGTCCTAATTTTACCTATAATCAATTCCCAAATTTGAGGTTCGATTCATCCGATTCCACCTGATACTGACATTGCTTAGTCTCGTGTCCGATGCAGCCACATTTGTAGCAAAAAATAAGGAGCTTTTCTTATTTGACTGTGCACAAGAGTTCTGTCCCATCCTATCCCACCATTTTAACCACACGTTGAAAAGGTTTTTAAATATTGATTTTGACTCTAATTATTATGTATTCGACCCAACAACCGTCCTTGTCCTTCCAATCGATGGCCATTAATTCACCCAAGACACCACTAAGATCAACCGCCACTTGCCGATCCAATAGTTCAAAAGGAATATTGTAGATTCAAATCGAAAAAGGGGTCAAATGGAAATCATAATCCGTCATTGCTTTTCCCTTGACAAAAGGAAGCATAGAGAACAGGCACTGATCAAAAAGCCAATGGGACATATTGAAAATTCTGGTTCTATCCTCCAAGATGCCGAACTTAACAAGGAAGTGGCCCTCTGGCATCGAGACGAAAGTAATTGGCTCTTTGGTAAACCAAATCGATTTTAACACCCTATACATGGCTTCCCTGTTAATCTTTTCCGTCAACATAACTAAGGGTGAGCAAAATTCGATTCAATTTGAAAAACTCGATAAAATTTTCAAATTTTGAATTAAATAGTTCGAGTTATTTGAGTTAATCAAGTTATTTGGATCAACTCGAATAAAAAATTAAGTTTTTCGGTTTAACTTGAATATGAATTACACAATTTGATTTATTCGAAAATCTGAATAAGAAAAGACAAAACTACGCCGTTTTGATAAATGTTTACCTTTTCTAAAGTTAAAAGTCAAAATCATTAAGTTAAAAGGTAAAACTACGTTGTTTTGATAACCACTATATTATTTATGTAGTTAAATAATTTTGTACTTCGTTCACTAGTTAAATAATCAGTTCATGTAAATGCAATATTGAGTATAAATAATAAGATTCGTTAACTCCACTAACTTGACTTGAAATTTTTTGACTTGATTCAATCCGATTAAAAAAAAATCAAATTGAGCTTGATTATTAAAATAGGATTTATCAACTCGACTAATTCGAAATTTTTTTACTCGATTCGACTCGATCGAATGCTCACCCCTAGACATAACCCTACCAACAGCCCATGCTTCGTGTCCATTGAAGTCCAGGGACGACTTATTCAAGCCAACCACCTGAGTAGCCTCTTCCTCCGAGAATGTTAATTTAGCGAACAGCTTATTAATATCTTCAGCCATAAAACCCCTGAAAACAGCACTCAAGCAACCAGACAACCAAACACCCAGCCAACAAGCGAAAAACTAAAACCACCCAAGAACCAAGAAAAGCTGACACCCGAAGAGGAAACAAACGGCCCCCAAAACAAAGCTCTGTTACCAATAATCCACCACCCTAGAAACTAAAGCAACAACCACGAAAACAAAAAAAAAAAAAAAAAAAAAAAAAGGATACCGCAGGCACTTGACCAATAACCAGGGAAAATAAGTCGTAAGACAAGCCAAAATTCAAAAGACCCAGATCAAATACAAAAAGCAATATCAAGAAAGATGAAAAATAATAATAAAAAAAAAAAAAAAAAAAAACAAAGCGATAGAGAAGAAGAACAAAAATCCCAATTTAAACAGTCCATTTACAGCCTAGAAAAGGCAAACTAAAACCGAAAGAAAAAAAATAAAACAGGAGCACCTTCGCCTTCAAACTTGGGACAACACCAAACTGGAACTTACAGCAGAAGACGCAAGTTTCAGGAGAAACTCCATGCCCAGGCACGTAACAAGCTCCGATCAGGAAGATACTCCAGTGCGAACCAAACCAACAAGGAAAAACGAAAGAGATCGAAACAAGGACAGATTCGTCTTCAGAATTACCCCAATGAACAGCCACCCATAAAAGCAGAACCCAAACAGAGAAAATTCGGAAACAAAAAATCAAGAAAGAAATAAGCACAAAAATGAATCAGGAGAGAAAGGAATTAAAAAACAAGGGGAAAAGAACAAAGTAAAACAAAAGGAGATGCGAGAAGAAACTACCTAAGTTGTAGAGAAAAAACAGAAAACGAATATTAAAATACTACAGTAACAGATCATTAACAATTGGACCACTTAAAGAAACGTGAAAAATATCGAGGATTGAAAGAAATGCATGAAACATGCATAAAGAAAGATGCATAAAACCATGCAGAAAATAAAGAAACAAGCATGCAAAACAATAAAAGAGAGAAAAGGACAAAAATCACCGCTTAAGGTTGTCACCGCCTAAAAGCAGGAGTCGAAACCTGGCAAACCAGGCACCCTTTCCATGCACAAAGCGACAAGAATCACCGAAAATGGGAAGGAGCAGCACCCCAGCACCGCGAAAACACAAAAACGCAGGGAAATCCGGAGAAGACCACGGACCCCACAACCCTACCTCACTGTCCAATTGTCCATAAAAGAACAAAGACGGACCAAAGAACCGAAAAATGAAACAAGAACGAAAATCGCTAAAATCTTGGAGAAAATTCAACTCGCGCTACCAGTCGCCTCCTTCAGCAGGACTAAATGTCGTTTGTAAGCATTTGGGAAACAGTAGAGCAGCTTCCTCGGTCGTAGCGACCACTACTCCTTCAGCGGCAGCGTTTTCCTCAAGCCTTCTTCGGACCAGACGAGGACGTCGGTGGTCAATAGATTGAGGAAGAAGCTGATGGGTTTCATGGAAAATATTAATAGTTTGAGAGAAAAAGTCATTATGTGCACTAAGACTGTTTTCGGTTTAAGCTTTATTTTAAAATAACTTTCTATCACCACAATACAATTATTATAGTGATTCGAAACTTAAAATGATGATAAGGGATTATATACAAGGGACTAGTTTAGACGTTTAAAATTAGTGAGTATTATATGATATATATTTATGATAAACCAATAATAACATTTTAACTTTTTTTAGTGAAATTAAATGCATTTGCTCCCGTTTTAAAATCACAATCACATTATATCATTTAATAGTTCTAATATTGATTCTTATACAATATATCTGTTTTAGTGGAACGAAGAAAATTGTTAGTTGTAATGGTAAATTATATTGTATTTTTAAAATGAAGATGTGGGTTTGAATTTTGTAAATGAAACTATTAGAAGGGGTAGTGACGAATTTTGAAGGGATTTGTAACGTCCCCTAACCCTATACCGTCGTCGAAACAGGGTTACGAAATATTACCAGTCAGTACAGTCCAATTTCAGCTATTAATTAAAATAAATATTCATACTCATCCTAGTTTTAAGATGTCATCCCTTTAATGGGCCCTCGCGGTCCAATATGGACAGTAAATTCAATTTGGAACTAATTTAGAATCAATACGAATTTTTTTTTTTATATTTCAAAATTCATACTATATACCGTTGTCAACCATAATTTACTTATTTCATCAATACTTTTACAACTTAAATGACTCCCATTAAACATCCTAGGTACATGCCATTATTAATACTCAACATACTTTACCTCATTGAATTCGGATCGGTCCGGAATTTGATTCAACGATCTAGCCTTAACTTAACTCGCGCACGGAAACAAACAACTGCACACTGAGTATACACTCGATGGTATTTCTATAATCCGAACACTTGATAATATAACAATTAAACTTAAAATCACAATAACAAATATAACTATTCATTTATTTATTTTATAGATAAGTTTCATTTACTTACCATAAAAATTCTATACAAGCCATATAACAAACACAACAACATATTTGCTCAATTCTTTTCATTTGCTTACCGTATAAATTCTTTACAATATATTCACAATTCATTTGTATTCACACTTTACTTCTTAACAATATACTATTTTAATTCATTCTAACATCAATCATCATCCATTTGAACTTCACTCATTTCATGAACCTTTTGGTTCATGTTTTCAATCTCATATCTCAATTTCAATTCTCAATTCAATTTCTCATTTCATTCCAATAGCTCAATCAATCAAATTCACTCGATTTATCTTTTCACTTATTTACCCCTATTAACAAGACTCGGACTCTAATAGATACGTGGATTCCTCCCAAACACACCAGAATATTCAACCCAAACACACCAGAATATCCAACCCAAACACACCCGGAATATTATAAATCCTCCATAACACACCAGTATATCATATCCTCCCAAACACACCAATAAGGCATTAAATGCCTCTTCGGATAAACCGAAATATATAATAAGAGAAACATCTTCTCGGCCGAACTACAAATCTCCTCATCACATCATAAATCCAATGGCATGCCATTTGTATCCAATACGTCCGACATCTTTGTTAATAGGGTATTTGATTCACTTTCTCAATTTAATAAATCTTTTATCAATATACCATTCTAATAATCACATATATTCACAAATTTTCATAATTTCATACATTTTCATTCAATTCAACAAATATATTTCAATTATTCACATTAATTCATAATTCAATACAACTCAATTCACTTTTCAATATCAAATATTCAATTATCACAAATCTCATATATTCATATCAATTCCCTCATATTCCAATCAATATAATTTTTCAATATAACATTCATTCAATATTCAAATTTTTACATAAATCATATATGTTATATATATTTCAATCAATATAAATTCAATCAAAATGATTTCAATCAATATAAATTTGATAAATTCATCACATACCAAAATCAATCCATTTCAATTGTAAAACATCATAATTCTAACACTAACAATTGTCATATGTATATAAATATAACAAATAATGACTGAGTTCAGATTATAGCAATACAAACCGTAATTTTTGAGCTAACTCCCGTTGACTTTGTCTTGTCCTTCCTTAGCCGAGATTTTCGGTACCACATTGACTACGAAATTAATACAATTCATAATCATTAATACATTACTAATTTATATCTTGAGTTACAGAATTCTAAATTAAGATCCGTTAATTTTTCCTGAAACTAGACTCACAAATCTTCTTACCATAAAATTTTCAGAATTTTTGGTTTAGCCATTAAGTACAGTTTATTCTTTAAATTCACCCCTATTCTGCTGTCTGACAGTTTTGACTCTTCTTCACTAAAAATTAATTATCTCACAGTACAGAACTCGGATAATATTCTCGTTGATTTCTCCTAAAAATAGACTCATTACGGATTCTAAACATATAACTTTAACCCTCTAATTATTTTTATCCAATTTTCTGTGATTTTCCAAAGTTAGAACAGGGGAACCCGAATTCATTCTGACCTTGTCTCACACAATTCATTACATCTCATAATTTACAATTCAATTGCTTAAATCGTTTCTTTTATAAGAAACTAGACTCAATAAGCTTTAATTATATATTTTATTCATCCTCTAATTCAATTTATACAATTTTTGGTGATTTTTCAAACTTAGAATACTGCTGCTGTCCAAAATAGTCTTAGTGCTAAATGTTGATTTTCTACTTTTAATTTCAATTTAATCCTAACTAAATTCACTTACTTTTCTATCTTAATTCATACTTTATTTCTACTCAATTTTTAACCAAACTTAGACATAATTATCTATTTTTCATCATAAAACCATAATTTTAAAATTCTTTCAATTTAGTCCTTAAAGCATAAAACTTATGAATCACTTTACAATTCAATCCTTATTTCATTTCTAACTTGAATTTCTATCAATTTAGCCCTTAATTCATCATTTTACTCAACATGAACAATATTTAGAAATCTAATAACTTTCAAAATATCAACTTAATTTCATCAAAACTTTGTTCTAAAGCTTTTAAAACATCAAAATTAAGTAAAAAGGGCTAAATTGACATACCTATTAAAGTTTAAAGCTTCAAAACCTTGATTTTCTCTTTTCTCCCTTTCTTTCTTTCTTTCCTTTCTTTCTCCCCTGTTCTTCTCTGTTTCGTTTGCTTTGTTTTTCTTTTTCATTTCTTTTATTTCATTTATTTCTTTTTTCATTTCTTTATTTTATTATTAAACTATTATAATATTTATTATTTATACATGTGTATATTTATTAATACACATGTATTAATTTATCACCTTACACTTGTCATAACTTTTATTTATTTAATTAATTAATATAATATAATATTAATATAATATACTTTAATTATTATTATTTTACTTATATAATAAGTAAATACACATGTATAATACATGTGTACCATTTATATTTGTACACATTTAACTTATTTTAACCATACATTTGTCACCCCTTTTGGCTTATTTCCTATTTAGTCCCTTCACTTTTCTTTATTCTATAATTAAACTTTCACACTTAATTTAATTTAATCATTTCCACTAATTACTCTTAATTAAGCTAAATTTACTTAATTAAAGTCTAATTAACCATTCAATTGACTTCAGTAAATATTTTTAATAAATATTTACTTAATCTATTTTTTAGAAATGGAGACCAAAATTCACTTTCCGATAAATCAGAAAATTGGGTCATTACAGGATTCGTCTCTATAAACCACAAAACGAACATGAAAGCTACCTTAATTAAAATAAATGTAAACTACACTGGCTCTCAACTATTAGTAAGTTTCTTTCATGATCAACTTAACTATTCAGTTTTTTCTTTTTTGGTCACCTATCGTTAAATGACCAATAAAAAATTGACGTGATAGCTTTTAAAATAGGTATAATAAAAAATCTAACTCTTAACATTTATACATTGTGTCAATTTAATCTTGATTTTAAAAAATTGGCCCTCAATCTTTACACATTGTGTAATTTAATCCTTTTCCAGTTTTGTTTTGTTGGAGCGTGGGGATAAAAATAAACTTGTAAAAAAATAACGAAGGCTTCAAAGCATGTATCAATATCACTTTCTTTAAGATTCTATTCGCCATCACATATATATGGTGTGCGAAAGAGTTATTGGCAAATGAACCTTGACTATACAATGAAACCCAATGACTGTCTACATTTTTCACTGATGGAAATAGTCCACTGAGAATTGAGTAGAGCATAACAAGGATATCAATTTCTATAAAGAATTTTTGTAATAATTCTTTACAGAACAATCTAGAAATATGAAAGATGTGGGAGAATAGAAAGAAACTTTGTTTCTATTTTTTTAGGTGTGTCATAAAAATGAAATTTCACTCCTATTTATAAAAGGTCTTATGCCTCTTCATATGGACATAAACTACCTAAATGGATAGTCATATCTTTAGCAATAAACATTATTATTCAATAAATATCTACTTAAATAATTATGACTATTTGTTAATAATCAAGGGACATAACTTTTGAATTTAAGAGACATAGCTCATCACATAGTGCTTTTGGTTAATAACTAAGTGAGATAACTTTTGGTTATTTATAACTTTTCATTTGCAACAATTGGA
The DNA here is from genome assembly GCA_025698475.1 of Gossypium anomalum. Taxonomy (NCBI): domain Eukaryota; kingdom Viridiplantae; phylum Streptophyta; class Magnoliopsida; order Malvales; family Malvaceae; genus Gossypium; species Gossypium anomalum. The sequence continues at coordinate 82,371,422 of CM046961.1, forward strand.
ACATTATATATATTTTGAAAATGTTCCAACAGGTTTTTCTTTGTGATCCTTTCTAACATTATTCATATGTTTGATTCAATGAAAAAAATGAACATCAATGAAAAGCAAATCGATTCAAATTTTGAAGAATAGTCAATTCTAGTGTTTAAAAATGAAAAACTACTTCGTTCAATACAATTATAAGTATAACTACTTAAACAAAAATAAATTAATTATCATTGAGAAATCAAGTTCTTAGTCATTTGATGTATAAGAAAAACAATGTATTTGAGGATTGACTAGTTTAATAATAAACGCTTTTTTTTAAAAAGTATTTTTTTATTTACAATTTACATATTGTGTATTAAATTATATTTTTATGTAAAAAGGATAAATTTAGATAATATGTGAACATTGATGGTTAAATTTTAAAAAATTAAGACTAAATTAACGCGTACAAACATTGAAAGCTAAATTTATTATTATGTCATTTTTAAAAATTGTCATATGATGTGTTATTAAAAAAAATTAAATAGTTAAATGATTATTTTATAGTAAAAGAATAGCATATCAGTTGGGTCAGCAGTGTATTATAAAAAAGTAATAATAATAATAAGCTTCAACTATATTAAAGAATCGTCATCTAATAGGAGTGCTTAGAATTTACTAAATTTAGATTGTGAGGTATCAAACATGGTGGGGAGACTGGCGTTTGGGCATTACCAACTGAAAAGAACCCAAAAGTCAGTGTTTGCTATCTTTGTTTGTTTGACCAAAACCGAAATCCCACTTTTCGGGCGAAATAAACTGAAACCTTGAAATATAGACTTCCAACTTGAATCCACATGTACTTATATAAATCCATAGTTGCACCCTTGTCTGAAGTACTAACAGCCAACTTGGAATTCCTTAATTACATAAAAAATGTCTCCCATGTCTTCCCCAATTGTTGCACTCTTCCTTACCTTTTTCCTTTTCTTATCAGCTGCCGATGCATTTGACATCACTAAGATCCTTGGCTCCTTCTCAGATTACAGCACCTTCAACGACTTGCTGACTCAAACCGGTGTTGCGAGTGAGATCAACGACAAAAAAAGCGTCACTGTTCTTGTTGTTTCCAATTCTCAGATTTCAGGACTTTCTAGCCAACCGAAGGATACAATAAAAAAGATGTTGAGCATTCATGTGGTACTGGATTATTACGACAAAGCCAAGGTGGACAAGGTGCCATCTAAACCGTTGACTCTCACCACACTTTACCAGCAAAGTGGGAAAGCCCAAAACCAGCAAGGTTTCTTGACTATGACACGTGTGGGGAAACAAGTGTCATTTGGATCTGCTGCTCCGGGTTCTAGCCATGATTCTATCTTTGTTAAACAAGTTACGACTCAACCCTATGATATTTCAGTACTGGAAATCAGCAATGTTATAAATGTAGCTATAACTTCTTCCCCATCTTACGCTCCTAATGCTTCTCCTCCCAGGAAGGCCTTAGCACCTGGTCCTAGCAAGTCCCCACTTGCATCCCCACCTAAAACTACCCGAAGCGACATACCAGCTGCTGACGCTCCTTCTACAACCACCGACTCTGATGCTCCTGATAATACTTCTGCTGCTTCTATAGCTTCTGCCTCTGCCATCCTTTTCATTTTCGCTTCGGCTTGCTTCATGCTTACCATGATTTGAGTAGATGAATTTTTGGTTAGAACTCACCCCACTATGATGGGATGTTCCCAAGTTGTCAAATGCTTATGAAATCAGACTTTTCTTTCTACTTTTTCTTTTGGTTGAAAAAAGAATGCTTCATAATCATCAACTCCGAAAGTTAGTCAAGTTTGGGTAAATTTAATCAATTACAATCTAACCAGAACAAGAAATGGATTAATTGCCGAATCTTGAGAAAATCCAAAACCACGGATTAACTTCAGCAAGTTGGTCATTGTTTTAACCTGAAATTGGGTTCTCCTTAACACAACTTAGCATTAAGAATAATGATATTAACTGGAATAAATATATATATATAGAGAGAGAGAGAGAGAAACAAAAACAAATATAAAAAAAGTTTTGGAAAATATTAAACCTTATGAAGAGAAACATGCTTAGTAAAATTTGTTAAGCTAGAAATTTATTCGATTTCCAATTTGCATAAAGAGAAATATGGACAAATAAAAATGAAAAAATATAAATTTTTGGAGCATGTTTTATAAACTAGTTTACTATTAAAAAAAAAAAACCTATTTCCTACTTTATTTATAGAAATGAGCCACTTTAAACTTTATTTATCGGAATAGGCCGAAAAACTAAAAATGCGTCCATGTAGGTTCGTTTTAAGGGGAAATTTCAGAAAAGCGCGTCCTTGGGGGAGCGCTTTTGCCATGTCAGCATAAAACGCGCTGACGTGGATGCGTTTTGCTGACAAGGCAAAAGTGCTCCCCCAGAGACGCGCTTTAGCCTATGTTTTTTCTAGGTTGGGTTATTTGCATGTTTAGAGTTTAGGGTTTAGATGTTTAGGATTTTAGGGTTAGGGTTTTTGTTAAAATAAATTAGGGTTTTATATGTTTAGGGTTTAAGATTTTGGAAAAAATAAATTAGAGTTCAGGGATTTTAAAAATCAAATTAGGGTTTACGATTTAAAAAAATAAATTAATTTAGGATTCATTGTTTATAAAAAATAAATTGGGGTTTAGGGATTTTTAAAAATAAATTTGTGTTAAGGGTTTTTGTAAGTCTTAAGGATGAGTTCTCAAAAAATTATTTTGACGAGATTCGTTTTGTTTTGTTTTGTTTTGTTTTGTTCAATCAGTAAAAGTACTAAAAAAACTCCTAGCTGGACCTTACTTTTCTATAGTAGTTTCTGAAAAAATAATTTTAAGAAGATGGTTCTGAAAAATAAGGTAAAAAACGCTTCAAGCAGGATGCAATGTCAGTAAAAGTAGTGAAAAAAGCTCTCACCTGGACTCTCGTTTTCTATAGTAGTTTCTAAAAAGATAATTTTCAGAAGATGGTTATTAAAAAATAAGGCCAAAAACGCTTCAAGCAGGATGCACTTTCAGTAAAAGTAAAGCTCCCACATAGACGCTATTTTTCTACAGTAGTTTCTAAAAAAATAATTTTGAGAAGATGGTTCTGAAAAAATAATGTAAAAAACGCTTCAAGCAGGATGCACTGTCAGCAAAAATATTGAAAGAAAACTCCCACTTGGACGCTCTTTTTCTACAGTAGTTTTTGAAAAAATAATTTTGAGAAAATGGTTATGAAAAAATAGTGTAAAAAACGCTTCAAGTAGGATGCACTGTCAGCAAAAGTACTGAAAAAGCTCCAAATTGGACGCTCTTTTTCCATAGCAGTTTCTGAAAAAATAATTCTGAGAAGATGGTTCTGAAAAATAGTGTCAAAAATGCTTCAAACAGGATACACTATCAACAAAAGTACTGAAAAAAGCTCCCACCTAGACGCTCTTTTTCTACAATACATCTTGCTTGACCTTAGGCTATAAATGAGTCAAATTTCATTCTCATGTTGCATAAGTTACAACAAGAGAAATTAGAGAAGTTCAAAACAATAGAAATTGAAAAAGTTCAGAAGAATATAAATTAAAGAAGTTGAGAAGGTATAGGTTGGTTTAACATATTAATATTTATACGAATCATTATATTTTTGCATAATATTTTTTGTTTTGAATTTCTTTCGACAGATCATTTGGTTGAAAATTAGTGAACGTATTAGTGCTATTATTTACTACAAGGGTGAGGTCCGCGACACCGAGAATGACGTTGTTTTTTTATCGAAGAACACAACGTGAATGGTTTTTAAGTAAAACATAAATTTGACAAAACTTCATAAAATAATTAGGTGCAAAATCTTCGGAACAACGCCAATGAGAGTTTCGTCTATTAAGTATCGATTTTGTGCTTCGGTTGATCCCGTGATGTATGACTCATTTGATATCAAAGGTGCTCGTAGCTTGGAGGCGATGGTGCAGACTCATCTCGCTAGTGGATCACCCTATCTTGAGTTATATGTACAATTTTTATCGCCAAATGAAGCACTTGTGACTTCAACATCTACTGTTGTTCGAGAGGAATACACGACCCTTGCCCGACACTCCGTTAGTGAGAGACAGAACACAGAAGCGACCGTGTTTGGTGATAATATGGAATACATGACCTCTGCATGACACTCCATTAATAGATGGGACATGCACCTTGGTGGGTCGATGTTTGATGCTAGAAATACGTACTAGGGAATGGCATCAACTTCTAGTGGTTGGCAATCCACATCTGATTGGGGACGTACAAGAAGGGATGATGTACTCCCTACGAAATCCACCGGCGAGGGGACCTCGCACTTTGCAGATGATTGTGGGTTGGATGATAAGTCCGATGTGGATCCATCTCGAGAGCTTGACCCCAATGGTGCAGAAGTTGCATTATTTTCTAAATCGGAGCCTGTTCTAACCGAACCTGAAGACAGTGAAGGGGGTTCAGATGAAGAAGAAGAAGAAGATCTGCAATTCATAACGTATTTGCCTCCAACCCACATGCATGATGTTGATCTATCGACAAAAGGCGTAACCATACAAGTTCGTCATTAGATTCAAGTGAATTAGAAGTTGGTAAAGAGTTTTCTAGTAAGGATAGTTTTATCGGCGCATTGAAACAATATAGCATCATGAACGGGGTTAACTACCACGTGGTTAAATCCAAATCCAAGAAGTTTGAGGCCAAATGTACAGTGCGATATAGTACATGTTCATCGGAAATCACGGCTTCAATTAAAAAAAGGATTGGGTTGTGAGAGATAAAGAAGTTCAAAGGTCCACATACATGTGTTACCGGTACAATATCACTAGGGATTTAGGGTTTTTGAATATTACTGTTATTATTTAATTTTGCATTATTTAACATACTCATGGGTTGACAGGTGTTTCACAAGATTATCCCAAGATGGATCCAGATATGATAGTGGGCATAATATTACCGATGGTGAAGGCGGATCTCAAGACTTCTGTGTCGGTCTTAATTGCCAATATTCGTAGCCAATTCAAGTACACACCTTCTTATCGCAAGGGTTGGATAGCTAAGCAGAAGGCGTTGGATAAGATGCATAGTGGATGGCACGTTTCATATAATAAGGTGTGGCAGTGGTGTCAGGTGCTAGAGAGGTACGTGCCAGGTTGCGTAACAGACCTTGAAACAGGCCCTGCGTACTACAACGATCGCTTGCTCCGTGGATGCCAAGTGTTCAAGCGTCTGTTTTGGAGCTTTAAGTAATACCGGGATGCATTTGTGTACTGCAATCCATTGGTACAAATTGACGGTACCTTTATGTATAGTAGATATACCTATCAGCTATTGCTAGTTGTGACACATGATGGTGGTGGGAGAATCCTTCCAATTGCATTTGCAATAACATCGGAAGAGTTAGGTGACGACTGAGATTTCTTTCTTTCTAGGTTGAGGAGGCATGTCTGCCTCCAACCTAATATGTAACACCCCTAACCCATATCTGTCGCTGTACTAGGGTTAAAGGCATTACCGGACAAATCAGAATATTTAACATTTATTTCATAAACATCAAAGCATCAAAAATCAAACATCAATATAGAGTCCCTTATATAGGTCATCGAGACCTTAAACATGCATTAAAAAAGGGTCGGGACTAAATCGAACTCATACAAAATTTTTCCAAAACTTAAACATTTTCAAAGAGGTACAGGTCACACGCCCGTGTGAATAGGCCGTGTGCCTCACACGGCATTAGACACACCCGTGTGTCTAAGCCGTGTCAAAACAGGGCATACATACTGACTTGTTCACACGGCCACAAGACACACCCGTGTGCCTTGGCCGTGGTTGAGTCTAACTTGGGCCACACGGCTAGTCACACGCCCGTGTGCCTTGGTCGTGCTCGAGCCTGACTTACAATTGTAGGGTACATTAGGGGACACATGGGCGTGCAACATAGCCGTGTGTCGCACACGGCTGAGACACACGCCCATGTCTCTGCCCGTGTGGACAAAAATAGGCCATTTGAATAGCCAACTTGCCATCCCAATTGGGTCAAACCTACAAGCACCAAACCAAGCATATTTGTCCACCAATTTCAGCCAATCTCTGCACCAAAACATACATTATTCATGCCTTTACAATATCAATAAAATCCAAGCATAATTCATCAACCAAATTATACCAAAACCTAAACTAAAATCATACCAAAACATATGATTCAATGCATCATTCAATCTCATTCTCAAAACTTACCAAAACTCATCAACATTGACCATTTCATTTGGTCATTCAAAACATACCATGTAACAATTCCAACCATAAGTTCAAACATAAACTAGCCATATCACATGGCAAAATATATACATTACAAAACTTAACCAAAGTACTTCGCCTATACATGCCATACTTTACTACATACATTTTCAAAAGGTACCAAAATGAGTTTCGATAGTGTGATGACGGTCCTCGACGATCCCCGAGCTCACAGTAGTTTCGATATCTATAAAATAATGCAAACACCTAGTAAGCTTTCATAAGCTTAGTAAGCTCGTACCCAAGATCATCAACAAATTATAAAATATAAAACATCAATACATAACTATTTATTAGTTCTCAATTCATCTATCAATTTTATGCCAACACAATTCATAGGTTCATACCCATTTAATGAACTTCATATACATAATATCATCAACCACATAGGTATTGTACATACCTGAACCTTCCCGTATTTATTCATTTTCATTCTTACCTCTCGTTCGGATATTTTAAGATTTTTTAAAGATTATTCATGCTTTAAACATCCATACACTTAGTGCCTTAAAGATTAGCCGAAGCTAAAATGATTTCGCACACTTAGTGCCATCTCAATTAACCGAAGCTATTTCGATATCGCACACTTAGTACCTCATATAGCCGAAGCTATTTTGAATTGCACACTTAGTACCAAATATAGTTGATTTATCATCGTATTCAACCATAGTCAAATATATATACAACCTATGTATAATCAAAGCATCAAAATATACTTGTAACATCATGTTTTACGTACGAACTTACCTCGTACTGGGAATTGTCAACTCGAATTGTCTACTCTATAACCTTCGACTTCCCTCGGTCTAAATCTGAATTCCTCTTTTCTTGATCTATATGTATTTAAAATTAACCCTTTTTTTCACCAAATAATTCAAATCAATCCATAAACATTCATTTAAGACATTTTACAATTTAGCCCTTACATTTTCACATTTTGACACTTTAGTCCCTAATTCACAAAATCACAAAATACACATAATTTACTTTTACACAAGCTTAGCTGAATTCTCCTAGTACTCATACAAGTACACATATTTTATTTATTTTACATTTTAGTCCCTCAAGTTACAAATTTTACAATTTAGCCCATTTTACTCAAATTCATCAAAAATCCAAAGACAAAACATGTTAACCCAAAACATATCTTCCATTTATCTCACAAAACTCATAGTTTCATCAATGGCACATTTCAAAATCACCATCAAAATCAGAAATTGAGACATGGGCTTGATTGTATACAAAGCAACAATCACAAAAACGTAGAAATTATCAAAAACCGATCAAAACATATACCTCAATCACCAAAATAAGTAGTCGAACCCTAAAACTCTTTTTCTTTCTCTTTTCTCTGGTGTTTTTTCGGCAATGATAAATCGTAATTTATACATATTTTTATCCCTCGCTTAACACGTTTATGAATAATTTTTCCTTAGATTTGGTGAATTTGATGCTCCTAATCCTTTAAATTCATGTTTTATACTTAGGTGAGCATAGAAGAACAAAAAGAACGAGAAACGGGCCAAAAACAGAGAAAATAGGCCGACAAGGGAAAATAACACTGCCTAGACTTCCTCACACGGGTAGAACACATGGCCGTGCCATTTTAACAGGCTCTACCACGGCCTAAAACAATCCAAGCACGGGCGTGTTGATCTCTCAGCCTCGACCATGGCCTGAAGTAATCGCACACGGGCATGTCACACGGGCGTGTCCCTACCGAGCCCTAATTAACTTCTATTCGAAAAAGGGCAAGTTTGAGGGCTCTTAGGCATTCTAAAGCCTATTTAAACACCCTAGAGGAAGACTAAAAGGGGGGACGGAGAATAAAGAGTAAGGAATTACTCCAAGGAAGCCGATTGATCCATCTCAGAAGCCAGATTCATCATCAAAACTGAAGATCTCTCCTCAATTTCCCTTTAGGAGTTTTGGGTTTTCTTTATGTTTTGTATTCTTTATTCTTCTGAGATGATTTCCTATTTAGTTATGAACTAAAACCCTTAAATACCTAAGGAGGATGAAACCGAAGACGAATCTTGTTATTATTTTCTAAATCGTATAATAAACATTTGACTTGTTCTTAATTATGTGTTCTTAATTCTTGTTTTGGTATTTCAGGATATCGATTCAAGTTAATGCTCTTAGTTGGAGGATGAATAGTCCCTGGCTAAGAGTGACTTTGTCATAATTAAGCGGAGTTGATTGCGCGCCTAAAGATAAGGTGACAAGATTTTACCGGATTAGGGTGAAACCTAATAAGGGGATCCATAGATCGAGTTAATGCAACCCTAGGGTGTTAATTAGAGAAAAGTCTCAATTATTCAATCTAGGGATTAGACGTTATTAGTCTTGAATAGGGATAATAACATAACTTAGGGATTTCTACGGAACAAGTTAAATGAATAAATCGTCCGGTTCGGAGCCAAAATAACAAGTGAAGTCTAGGTGGATTTTTTCTTAGGTATTATCCTAAATCAATTGTTTTTCCCAAAACTAATTCCCCAATTCTATTTTCTACAACTTCATAGTTTAGTTAATTAATTAGTTAAAACAAACCCCTTTATTCTTAGGTTAGATAATAAAAAGACGGTTATTACTAGTACTTTTAGTCATTTAGGTTCGACAATCCGGTCTTGCTAAAGCTATACTACTGTTCAATAGGTACACTTGCCTACATCGTGATAATAGTTAGTTTCAAGAACGATTAATTATAAATTTATAAAACTTATCATGGAAAATCACGATCAAGTTTTTGGCGCCGTTGCCGGGGACTAAAATATTAGGAACACTCAATTTTTATTACTTTAGCCATTTATTTTTCTTGCAAATTAATTTTATTTTAATTTTTATTTTACTAATTTTCTTTTTCTTTCTTCTGGTAGGCTTTTATAATTTATGACTAAAAGAAACCCGTCAGACCATTCTTGCTTTGTGAAGAAATCGATCGCACATCTCGTAGAAACTGACGAGAAATAAGGCGAAGCCTAAGATACATAGAGGAAGAGCAAGAGGACGATAACTCAACTACAATCGAGGAGATGACTGAAAATCAGGAAAATCAGCTATCTCCTGCGATACCCGCTGGATTAGCAAATCAGAATCCTTCTCCTCGTACTATGTATGATTATGCTAAACCTAATTTAACAGGAACTGAGTCAAGTATAGTTAGGCCTGCTATTGTTGCAAATAATTTTGAACTGAAACCTAACACGATTCAAATGATACAGCAATTTGTTCAGTTTGATGGTTTGCAGGATGAGAACTCCAACACTCACTTGGCGAATTTTCTAGAAATCTACGACACTTTTAAAACTAATGGCATTTCTGATGAAGCCATTCGTCTTTGGTTATTCCCTTTTTCACTGAGGAATAAAGCTAAACAGTGGTTGAACTCGTTACCACGAGGGTCCATCACTACTTGGGAACAAATGAATGAAAAATTTTTATTAAAATATTTTCCACCAGCTAAGACAGCTAAATTACATAATGATATCTCTTTTTTTGTGCAGATGGATTTTGAAACACTTTACGATGCATGGGAGAGATACAAGGACCTACTGCGAAGGTGCCCTCACCATGAGTTACCTCTATGGCTGCAAGTTCAAACATTCTACAATGGTGTGTACCCCTCGACAAGACAAATGATTGATGCAGCAGCTGGCGGAACCATCAATAACAAAACACCTAAAAAGGCTTATGAATTTATTGAAGAAATGTCACTGAATAACTATCAGTGGCAAGTCATGAGGACTAAGCCAACTAAAATAGTAGGCGTTTATAACGTCGATTCGGTTACTATGCTGTCAAATTAGGTAGAACTTCTAAATAAAAAGATTTATGGTTTACTTGGTTCTATGCAGGTTCATCTAGTAATGCGATGTGAAGCGAGTGGAGGTAGATCGAGTAATCCAGAATATCAACCCTATGGCCATAACATAGAGAACGAGCAAGTAAATTACATGGGTAATAATCCTCAATCTCAAAATAATCCTTACAGTAATACTTATAACATAGGTTGGAGGAATCACCCAAACTTCTCATGGGGAGGTCAAGGAAATCAAAGACCACCACCACCCTCAGGCTTCCAACAACCACCTTACCAACAAGAGAAAAAGTCGAACCTTGAGGAGATGCTGTCCAAATTCATCTCGGCGTCAGAAACTCATTTCCAGAATACCGAGACAGCACTTAAAAATTAACCAGCGTCAATCCAAGGGCTTGAGACTCAGATAGGCTAGCTATCCAAACTAATCTTCGAACGACCACAAGGTAGCTTGCCAAGTAATACTGAACCTAACCCAAGGGAACAACTCAACGCAATTAATGTTCAAGATAAAGAAGGACTCATTGAGCCTAAGCCTGAACTGAGGCAAGAAACTTTGGTGAGTAAAGGTAAATGTGAGGTAAGTCATAATGAAAACAAAATGGTGAGTGTAGAATATAAACCTCGTGTGCCATACCCTAACGCGATAAGGAAAGCCGCCCAGACGAACAATTTGGTAAATTCCTTAAACTTTTGAAAAAATTACATATTAACCTACCAGTTATTAAAGCTCTATCGCAGATGCCGAGTGCAATGAAATTTTTAAGGAAGCTTTTAGTAAACAAGTGAAAGTTGGATGAGGCATCGCATGTGGAGCTAAACGCAGTTTGCTCAGCTATTCTACAGAATAAGCTACCCAACAAATTAAAAGATTCAGGGAGTTTTACAATTCCTTGCTTAATTGGCAGTTTAGATGTTAATAATGCATTAGCTGATTTAGGGGCTAGTATTAACATCATGCCTTATAAAATATGTAAACAACTAGGTCTTGGGAAACCCAAACAGACCAGGATGAGCATTCAATTAGCAAATAAAACTATAAGATATCCTAGGGGTATTATTGAAGATGTAATAGTTAAAATAGATAAATTTATATTTCCTGTTGACTTCGTTATTTTAGACATAGAGGAGGATAATAACACCCCTTTGATTTTAGGGAGGCCCTTTTTAGCAACTGCTAGAACAATTATTAATGTTGGCACAGGTGAGCTCACACTTCATGTGGGAGACGAAACAATCACCCTTCAAGCTCACAATTCTGGCAACACATCGAAAATTAAAGGTGATTGTATAAACCATTCTACTAAAACGGACAATATGACGCAACCTACTTTGTAAGAAATGAGCCTGAAGGAAGTACACGAACCATGTTCCAGCAACAATATAGGACCTATTCATGAAGAACGAAGGCTGCAAATAGAGGAGCTAGATGAATGGCGAACACATAAACCAAGAACACACGATAAACCAAAACTACACCAGACGAGCTCGATACCTCTCCAAATCAACTTAAGGTTGGAGATAAAGTCTTACTAGATACAACAGATCCTCACATTGTCACTGTAAAACTGAATGAAGAAATCCCTCTTACGGTACTTAGTATTTTCCCATTCGATACAGTCGAGGTAAGTCATCCCAAGTTCGATACTTTTAAGGTAAACAACACCCATCTAAAACTTTATTTTGATGAGATTGATAGCAGGAATGAGAAGTATAAACTCCTCGAACCACCATGACCATTTAGCAGAGAGGTAAGTCGAGCTTAGATTATAAATAAGCGCTTCTCGGAAAGCAACCCGAGCACTAACTATATTGACTTCTTTAAATTTTAGTGTTTACCACCTAACCTACTAACGGAGCTCTTAAATACAGGTTTACCACACTCACACGGGTGTGCTTAGGACCGTGTGGAAACAGGGCAAAAATTTTTCCAAACACGAGCTGCGATAAATCGCCACGGCCGTGCGACATGGCCGTGGACGAGCCTGCCACAATAACACCGGTGTGCAACACGCCCGTGCCTAGTGCCCGTGGTTGACACTGCCAAAATAAAACGGGCGTGCGCATAGGTACATGGGCGTGGGAAAAGTAAACCACATCGCACACGGTCGTGCATTACGATCATGCAGCCATATGGCCAAGACACATGAGTGTGTTTTAAGGCCGTGTGATGAACTCCCAATTCGCGACAAACACGGGCCAGACACGAACCACACGGGCATGTGAGATGGCTGTGCCACTTACAAAATTAGATTATTTCTCTTATTTTTACTTTTATTCTTAGTTATTTTCAAATGATTCACGTATTCTTTAGACGTGGCTTATCTTTATGATTATTTTCAGATTATTTCTTCCTCAGAATCATGCCTTACTTCCAGCTCTATTGTCAATCCTCACTTTCGCCAAACTAGGGAGTTCATTCCCTTAACACTTAGGAAGTTTCAAGTCTCCCCCTATCTTATGATATTATCTCTATAATTTCCACTAACTCTATCTTTGTACATTGAGGGCAATGTACATCTTAAGTGTGGGGGGTATTCATTTCATTATTAGAAAAAATCCCTGAATGTTGTCTTGTTCTCTTGTAAATCTTTCATATCATGTTTAGGATGAATTTTGATTGACTTATGATTTTTATTGATATATCTTGATTTAAAACATAGGCATTCATGCATTGATTATTTAAACTTTAAGACATTAGAGAATTAAGCATGATAAGTTGATTTTTAAGAATTTGAAATTTTAGGTTGTTTCCCCAAGTTTAGGAATTATCTTGAATTGAAATCTACAAGTTTAAACATCGAAAAGCCATAATTTGTTGTGAGATGTTGAGCCTTCAAGAGCATCTATTAATTCTTTCATGCTCACTTTTATTATTGCTTTGAGTGTGTCAATATCGAATTGTTATTCTAGAACTTGCTTGATTATGCATGTCAAGACCACACTATCTGATTTGACATGTCAAAATGATAGAGGCACTTAGGATTAACCCACTCATGCCATGAAAAGACTACCTCCACGATTAACCCTTAGTAAACCCCTTTGAGCTTAACAAGCCATTCCTTGTATTACCCTTAATATTAACCCTTAACCCATTATTGTTGAAATCCCCTAAATTAATTTGATCCCTATTTTTGTCAAGATTTAGTTAGTCTATGTTATTTGACTTGTTCTTAAAAAAAATACAAAAAATACACATGTTTACATATTAGTAGTGATCTTTTGTTTGTAAGTTCAAGTATTCAAATTCCATAGTCAGAGAAGAAGCTCTGTTGTACGCAAGTGATAATTAAATATTTTTCTAGTTAAGTAATTTTTCAATTCAATCTCGATTCTAACTTTTTCTTTCACCTTGTGACCACACCCCCTAACTAAGCCTCGTTACAATCCTTTAAAGACCTTTTGATTGATGTATCATCTCAATTTATAGTGGTGGAAATTTGATTTTTATGCAAGCCTTTGGTAATAACTTTTCATATTGACTGAGGAGTGCTAATTTCATTATCCTTAAACACTTCGAGTAATTTGAGTGAATCTTTAAGTGAGGATGTTAAACTCTGTGAGATTTCTAATCGAAGGTAACTACTTAGATGAGGGGAGATGCCTAAGTTTTTCATGATTAAATACTCAACTTGGAATGTTTGAAGCTTTAATGATCTTTTAGTTGGATTCTCAATGTATGATTACTTATGGATTAGTTTGAGATATTATTGATAGGAATTATAAATTGAGAAAAAGGAATTCTTAACTATGAATTGAGGATTTTGCTTGAGGACAAGCAAACACTTAAGTGTGGGGGTATTTGATAAACTGTAATTTATACATATTTTTATCCATCGTTTAACACGTTTATGAATGATTTCTCCTTAGATTTGGTGAATTTGATGCTCCTAATCCTTTAAATTCATGTTTTATACTTAGGTGAGCATAGGAGAACGAAAAGAATGAGAAACGAGCCAAAAACGGAGAAAATGGGCTGACAAGGGAAAACAACACGGCCTGGACTTCCTCACACCTGTAGAACACACGGCCGTGCCATTCTAACAGGCTCGACCACGGCCTAAAACAATCCAAGCACGGGCGTGTTGATCTTTCAGCCTCAACCACGACCTGAAGTAATCGCACACGGGCGTGTCCCTACCGAGCCCTAGTTAAGTTCTATTCGGAAAAGGGTAAGTTTGAGGGCTCTTAGGCATTCTAAAGCCTATTTAAACACCCTAGAGGAAGACTAAAAGGGGGGATGGAGAATAAAGAGTAAGGAACTACTCCAAGGAAGCCGATTGATCCATCTCAGAAGCCATATTCATCATCAAGACTGAAGATCTCTCCCCAATTTCCCTTCAGGAGTTTTGGGTTTTCTTTATGTTTTGTATTCTTTATTCTTCTGAGGTGATTTCCTATTTAGCTATGAACCAAAACCCTTAAATACCTAAGGGGGATGAAACCTAAGACGAATCTTGTTATTATTTTCTGAATCGTATGATAAATATTTGACTTGTTCTTAATTATGTGTTCTTAATTCTCGTTTTGGTATTTCAGGATATCGATTCAAGTTAATGCTCTCAGTTGGAGGATGAATAGTCCCTGGCTAAGAGTGACCTTGTCATAATTAAGCGGAGTTGATTGCGCGCCTAGAGATAGGGTGACAAGATTTTGCCGGATTAGGGTGAAACCTAATAAGGGGGTCCATAGATCGAGTTAATGCAACCCTAGGGTGTTAATTAGAAAAAAGTCTCAATTATTCAATCTAAGGATTAGACGTTATTAGTCTTGAATAGGGATAATAACATAACTTAGGGATTTCTACGGAACAAGTTAAATGAATAAATCGTCCAGTTCGGAGCCAAAATAACAAGTGAAGTCTAGGTGGATATTTCCTTAGGTATTGTCCTAAATCAATCGTTTTTCCCAAAACTAATTCCCCAATTCTATTTTCTGCAACTTCTTAGTTTAGTTAATTAGTTAGTTAAAACAAACCCTTTTATTCTTAGGCTAGATAATAAAAAGACGATCATTACTAGTACTTTTAGTCCTTTGGGTTCGACAATCCAGTCTTGCTAAAGCTATACCACTGTTCGATAGGTACACTTGCCTACATCGTGATAATAGTTAGTTTCAAGAACGATTAATTATAAATTTATAAAACTTATCACGGAAAATCACGATCAGGCAAAGATGAGTAAAATGAAGCAAAATTCATATTTTGTTTAATTATCTAACATTAATTTAACAAATTACTTAAGTAACCTTTTTATTTTCATTTAAAATCCACTGACTCATGACCAAATATGTCCATTCATAAATTCAATGGTCAAATTGCATCATAAGGACTTCATACTTAAAAAGCCATGTCAATTCGACACTTTAACAAATAGCAAGCAACTTTTACCTTTTACGCGATTAGGTCCTTTTATTAAATTAAGCACACAAACGATCGAATTTTCAGACGAAACTTTCACACATGCTAATTCACACATCATAAGCACGAAAAATAATATTTCAATATTTTTATGACTCGAATATATGGGCTCGAAACCACTATTCTGACTAGGGTTTAAACCGGACTGTTACAATTCTCTCCCCCTTAGGGATTTTCGTCCCCGAAAATCTTACCGTTGAACAGATTTCGATATTGCTGTCTCATTGCATTTTCAGGCTCCCACGTGGCCTCTTCAATATCGTGTTGATGCCATATTACTTTTACTAACGGAATATTCTTATTTCGCAGTTCTTTAACTTCGCGAACTAAAATACGGATCGGTTTTTCTTCGTAAGTTATATCAGACTGAATCTCAATTTCAGACGGAGGAATTACGTGCGAATGATCTGATCTATATCGTCGAAGCATTGATACATGAAATTTATTATGAGTCTTCTCTAGTTCTGGTGGCAACAACAATCTATATGCTACCGGCCCAATATGCTATATTATCTCATACGGTCCGATAAACCTCAGACTCAATTTACCTTTTCTACCGAACCGAAGCACTTTCTTCCATGAAGATACTTTCAAAAACACTTTGTCACCAATCTCAAACTCAATATCTTTTCTTTTCAAATAAGTATACGATTTCTGACGATCGGAAGCTGTTTTCAAACTATCTCAGATCATTTTCACTTTCTGCTCGGTTTCTTTTATCAAATCAATTTTGTGAATCTTATTTTCGCTGAGCTCAGTCCAATACAAAGGTGTACAGCATTTGCGACCATATAAAGCTTCGTACGGTGCCATTTTAATGCTCGATTGAAAACTGTTATTATAAGCAAACTGAATCAAAGGCAAATATTGTTCCCACATACCTTCAAACTCAAGAATGCAACATCTCAACATATCCTCGAGTATCTGAATAATCCGCTCGGATTGGCCATCCATTTGTGGGTGAAAAGCAGTACTAAAGTGTAATTTAGTACCCAGAGCATCTTTCAATTTCTTCCAGAATCGTGATGTGAACCTCGGATCTCTGTCTGATCAATAGATAATGGTACACCGAGCAATCTCACAATATCGGAGATGTATAACTCAGCTAATTTATCAAGCGAGTAATCAGATCGAATCGAAATAAAATGAGCAAATTTCGTCAAACGATCAACTACAACCCAAATAGCATTTTTCTTTCTCGGAGTTAGGGGCAAACTCGAAACAAAGTCCATTGTCACTCGATCCCATTTCCATTCCGGAACCATAATCGGTTGTAGCAAACCAGATGGCACCTGATGTTCAGCTTTGACTTGCTGACAGATCAAACATTCAGAAACAAAGTCAGAGATATCTCTCTTCATTCCAGACCGCCAATAATGTTGTTTCAGATCATTATACATTTTTATACTACTTGGATGCACAGATAACCGGCTATTGTGAGCTTCACTCAAAATTATTCGAATTAACTCTGGATTTCTTAGGACATAAATTCTATCTCAAAATCTCAGACAATCATCTTTATCAACTCTGAATTCTGAATAAAACTCTAAATCGCACAGAGCTCATTTAGCTAAAATTTCATTATCAATATTCTGAGCTACGATAATCTGTTGTAAGAACAAATGTCTTGCTTTCAGTTCAGCTAAAACTGAACCATCATCGGACAAAACCAAATGAGCATTCATCGCACGCAGAGCAAATAATGATTTCTGACTTAAAGCATCAGCAACAACATTTCCTTTACCCAGATGATAATCTATCACAAGTTCATAGTCTTTTAGCAATTTAAGCCATCTTATCTGTCGTAAATTCAAATCTTTCTAAGTCATCAGATATTTCAAACTCTTAGGATCAGAATATATGTGACATTTCTCACTAAACGGATAGTGACGCCAGATTTTCAAAACAAACACAACCGCAGCTAAATCAAGGTCGTGCATCGGATAATTCCTTTCATGCAGCTTCAACTGTCTTGAAGCATAAGCAATGACTTTGCCTTCTTGCATCAAAATGCATCCCAGTCTGATCAACGAAGCATCACTGTAAATCACAAATTTTTTACCCGATTTAGGTTGCACTAATACCGGAGCTTCAGTCAACAAATTTTTCAACTGATCAAAGCTTTTTTGACACTTTTCAAACCATTCAAACTTAACATATTTCTGAAGCAGCTTTGTCAATGGAGTTGCAATCATCGAAAAGCCTTTTACGAATCGTCTATAACTAGTAAGTCCCAGAAAACTGTAGACTTCAAAGACATTCCTCGGAGGCTTCCACTCCAAAATAGCTGAAATCTTGCTCGGATCAACTCGAATACCAGATGCCGATACAATATGACCCAGAAAACTGACCTTTCGTAACCAGAATTCACATTTGCTAAATTTCACATACAACTGTTTATCTCGTAGAGTCTGTAGCACTATTCTCAGATGCTCGACATGTTCGATTTCATCTCATGAATAAATCAATATGTTATCAATGAATACGATAAAAAATCGATCTAAATACAGTCTAAAAATTCTATTCATCAAATCCATGAAGATAGCAGTCGCATTATTCAATCCAAAAGGCATAACTAAGAATTCATAATGACCGTCCCTCGTTTGGAAAGCAGTTTTTGAAATGTCTGAGTCTTTCACTCGCAACTGATAATAACCTGATCTCAAATTTATTTTTGAAAACACAGCAGCTCCTTTCAACTGATCAAACAAATCATCAATTAGGGGCAGAGGATACTTATTCTTGATAGTCACCTTGTTCAACTGAGAATAATCGATACACATTCTCATTGTACCGTCTTTCTTTTTCACAAATAGAACCAGAGCACCTCAAGGTGAGAAAATCAGTCTAGCAAACCCTGTATCTGTCAATTCTTGCAACTGAGACTTTAATTCTTTTAATTTAGTCAGAGCCATTCTAAATGGAGCTGTCGATAATGGAGTAGTACCAGGCACCAATTCAATGCCAAATTCAACTTCTCGGATCGGAGATAATCCTGAAATTTCCTTAGGAAACACATTAAAGAACTCACAAACAACAGGCACATATTCAACTTTCTTTTCTGACACTCTCGAATCGATCACATAAGCAAAATAGGCTTCATAACCCTTTCTTACAATACTCAAAGCTTTCATTGAAGATATCACAGCAGACAATCCATTCAAATTACTAGATTCAATTCTGACTATTTCATTATTCTTGCATCTCAAATCAATAGTTTTCCATTTGCAGTTCACAACAACATCATGCAAAGTTAACCAATCCATACCCAGAATTATATCAAACTCATCAAAAGGTAACAGCATCAGATTAGCAGGAAAATAAATGTCTCGAAACATTAACGAACAATTCTTGCAAACTTTATCAACCAAAACACATCTACCTAGGGGGTTTGAAACTCTAATTACAAATTCAGTAGACTCTACAAGCAAAGTCTTACTGTTCACTAAGTTCATGCATATATACGAATGGGCTGATCCAGGATCTATCAAAGAATCACAGAAGTAGCATGAAGAGTAAATGTACCCGTAATCACATCTGGTGATAAAGCTTCCTCACGAGCTCGGATAGCATAAGCTCTGGCAGGTGCACAAGCCTCGGATCTAACAGCTGTATCTTTTTTTCCTCTCTGACTAACACTTACATTTTTCGTATTTCTAGGAGGTCTACCACGAGAAGCGTTGCCACTTGGCCTCAGATTCTGAACATTATCTTTTTCAGCTAAATCTAGGCAATCTTTTATAAAGTGATTTTGTGAACCACAATTGTAACAAGCTCGGTTATTACTTTTTCCCCAGCATTTTCCAAAATGACGTCTTCTACATTGATTACACTTAGGCTTTTCATTCTTTGCATTTTCAACGCTCAATACTAAAGTAGTTTGAGCTTTAGGATTGGCATATTGCTTTCCACGATTTCTATTTTGATATCCCGTTGAAGCTGTCAATTGATCATTAACATTTCTAGATTTCTTTGACGATGAATGATAAGATTTATTCATCAATCTCTTTCTCAAATCTCTAGCCTCCAAATTAGCTTTTCTTTTCTCTTTTTCGGGATCTTTAGCTTTACATGCCCGTTCAACAAGCACAACGAATTCTTTGATCTCTAAAATCCCGACTAACAAACGGATATCTTCGTTCAAGCCATCCTCAAATATTTTGCACATTATTGCCTCAGTAGATACACATTCACGAGCATACTGACTCAATCTCACAAATTCTCGCTCGTATTCTGTGACAGGCATACGACCTTGTTTAAGCTCGAGAAACTCTTTACATTTTTGGTCAATGAATCTCTGACTGATATATTTCTTTCAGAATTTAGCTTGGAAGAAATCCCAAGTGACTCGTTCACTCGGAACCACGGATATTAAAGTCTTCCACCAGTGATATGTCGTATCTCTCAGAAGTGAAACGACACATTTTATGCATTCCTCGGGATCCAATGATAATTTATCAAATAATTGTATTGTGTTCTCTAACCAAAACTCGGCTTTTTCAGCATCATCGTTCGTTGTAGCTTGAAACTCTTCAGCCCCATATTTTCTAATCTTATCGACTGGTGGCCTACTTAACTGAATCAGATTCACTGATGGCATAGCAGGAGCTTGTGAAGGAATAATAGGGGTGGAGGTTGTTGAACAGCCAGATTGGTTCTAATATATTGACTAAACCAATCGTTCATCATCTGATAGTAGGCTTGTCTAGCCTCACCATCACGGCTACTCGTAGCCGGTCTAGAATCGGATAGTGCCGTCCCTTGCACAGGAGCATTGCTTTTGACATCATCCGCTACGATTCGTTTGGGATCCATTTGCTATATAAAAGCACATTTTAAATGCCAAGCTTCATCACACTATCGCAGTTCATAAATATGACATGTATAGCTAGACTCACATACGCTATGGTAGTCCTAGAACCGACTAAATAAAATGTAACACTCTTAACCCGTATTCGTCGCTGTACTAGGGTTAAAGGCATTACCAGACAAATTGAAACATTTAACATTTATTTCATAAATATCAAATCATCAAAGATCAAACATCAATATAGAGTCCCTTATATAGGTTATCGATACCTTAAACATGCATTAAAAATGGGTCGGGACTACACCGAACTCATACAAAATTTTTCCAAAACTTAAACATTTTTAAAGAGGTACAGGTCACACGCCCCTGTGAACAGGCCGTGTCAAAACAGGGCATACATACTGACTTGTTCACATGGCCACAAGACACACGCTCGTGTGCCTTAGCCGTGCTCGAGCCTGACTTACAATTGTAGGGCATCTCAGGGGACACAAGGCCATGCATCATAGCCGTGTGTCGCACATGGCTAAGACACATGCCCGTGTCTCTGCCCGTGTGGACAAAAATAGGCCATTTGAATAGCCAATTGGCCACCCCAATTGGGTTAAACCTACAAGCACCAAACCAAGCATATTTGTCCACAATTTCAGCCAATCTCTACACCAAACATACATTATTCATGCCTTTACAATATCAATAAAATCCAAGCTCAATTCATCAACCAAATCATACCAAAACCTAAACTAAAATCATACCAAAACATATGATTCAATACATCATTCAATCTCATGCTCAAAACTTACCAAAACTCATCAACATTGACCATTTCATTTGGTCATTCAAAACATACCATGTACCAATTCCAAAAATAAGTTCAAACATAAACTAGCCATATCACATGGCATAATATATACATTACAAAACTTAACCAAAGTACTTCGCCTATACATGCCATACTTTACCAGATACATTTTCAAAAGGTACCAAAATGAGTTTCGATAGTGTGATGATGGTCCTCAATAATCCCCGAGCTTATAGTAGCTTCAATATCTATAAAACAATGCAAACACACACAAAGTAAGCTTTCATAAGCTTAGTAAGCTCGTACTTGATCGTCGATTTTCCTGTGATAAGTTTTATAAATTTATAATAAATCGTTCTTGAAACTAACTATTATCATGACATAGGCAAGTGTACCCATCGAATAGTAGTATAGTTTTAGCGAGAACGGATTGTCGAACCCAAAGGACTATGAGTACTAGTAATGACTGTCTTCTTATTATCTAGCCGAAGAAAAGAGATTTGTTTTAACTAACTAATTAATTAAACTAAAAACTTGTAGAAAATAGAACTTGGGAAATTACTTTTGGGGAAAGCAATTGATTGAGACAATACCTAAGGAAAAATCCACCTAGAATTTTACTTGTTATTCTGGCTCCGAACCGGACAATTTATTCATTTAACTTGTTCCGTAGAAATCCCTATTGTATATTATTATCCCTCTTGAGACTAACAACGTCTAATCCCTAGGTTGAATAACCGAGATTTATCTCTAATTAACACCCTAAGGTTGCATTAACTCGATCTATGGATTCTCTTATTAGGTTTCACCCTAATCCGGCAAAATCTTGTCACCCTATCTCTAGGTGCGCAATCAACTCCGCTTAATTACGACAAAGTTACTCTTAGCCAGGGTCTATTCCTTCTCCAACTAAGAGTAGTAACTTGAAGTGATATCCTGAAATACCAAAACAAGAATTAAGAATACATAATTAAAAACAAGTCAAATATTTATCATACGATTCAGAAATAATAACAAGGTTTTGTCATAGGTTTCATCCCCCTTAAGTATTTAGGGGTTTAGTTCATAAATAAAAAGGAAAACATCTCAGAATAATAATGATTACAAAACATAAAGAAAACTCAAAACTCTTGAAGGGGAAATTAAGGAGAGATCTTCAGTCTTGATAGTGGCTCCGGCTTCTGAGATGGATCAATCGGCTTCCTTGGAGTCTCCCTTTTCTTCCTCTTCTAGGGTGTATTTATAGGCTTTGGAATGCCTAAGAACCCTCAAAAGTGGCATTTCCTGAATTGGACTCAATTTGGGCTCGGCAGGGACACGTCCGTGTGACACGTTCGTGTGCGATAACTTCAGGCCGTGTTTTAGGTACACGGCTGTGTGTTATACCCGTGTGAATCATGCTTCAATTCTGCCAAATTGACACGGCCGTGTGATCTGCCCGTGTGAGGAGGTCCAAGCCTTATTGATTTCGTACTTTGACCTATTTTCTCCCTTTTCGGCCCGTTTCTCGTTCCTTTCGTTCTCCTATGCCTATCTGAGAATAAAACATGAAATTAAGGCATTAGGAGCATCAAATTCACCAAATTTAAGGACAAATCATTCATAAAATGAGTTAAGCATGGGTTATAAATATGTATAAATTACGGTTTATCAAATACCCCTACACTTAAGCGTTTGCTTGTCCTCAAGCAAAATCCTCGGATCACAGTTAAAATTTCCTTTTTCTCAACTTATAATTCTGATCAATATTATCTCAAATCATCTCATAAGTAATCATACATTGAGAATTTAACTAAAAGAACATTAGAGCTTCAAACATTCTAAATTGAGTATTTTAATCATGAAAAACTTAGGTATCTCCCCTTCCCTAGGTAGTTATCATTGATTTGGAACCTCACAGAGTTTAACATCCTCACTAAAGATTCACTCAAATCACTCGAAGTGTTTAAGGACAATGAAATTAGCACTCATCAGTCAATATGAAAAGTTATTACCATAGGCTTGCATAAAAATCAAATCTTCACCACTATAAATCGAGATGATACATCAATCCAAAGGTCTTTAAAGGGTTGTAACGAGGCTTGCTTAGGGGGTGTGGTCACAAGCTGAAAGAAAGGGTTAGAATCGAGATTGACTTCAAAAATTACTTAACTAGAAAAAATATTAAATCATCGCTTGTGTACAACAAAGCTTTCTTCTTTGACTATGGAATGAGACTTACAAGAAAAAGATAACTACTGATTTATATACATAGTTTTTTTTTTTTAAGAACAAGTCAAATATCATAGATTACTATTAAGAACAAGACATAGTTAAACAATTTATTCAAATCAATTCTCGACAAAAAATAGGGATCAAATTAATTAAAGGGGATTTCAACAATAATGGGTTAATGGTTATTATCAAGGGTGGTACAAGGAATGGCTTGTTAGGCTCAAAGGGGTTTACTAAGGGTTAATCGTGGAGGTAGGCTTTTCATGGCATGAGTGGGTTAGTCAAAAGTGCCTCTATCATCTTGATATATCAAATCAAATAGTGTGGTCTTGACATGCATAATCAAGCAAGTTCTAAAATAACAATTCAATATTGGCACACTCAAAGCAATAATAAAAGTGAGCATGAAAGAATTAATAAATGCTCAAAAGGCTTAAAAATTTCACAAAAATTATGGCTTTTTGATGTTTCAATCTGTGGGATTCAATTCAAGATAATACCTAAATTTGGGGAAACAACCTAAAATTTTAAATTCTTAAAATTCAACTTATCATGCTTGATTTTCTAGTGTCTAAAAGTTTAATAATCAATGCATGAATGCCTATGTTTTAATTCAAGATATATCAATCAAAATTATTAGTCAATCAAAATTCATCTTAAACATGATATGAGAGATTCACAAGAGAACAAAACAATATTTAGGGATTTTTAGATAATGAAATAATTACCCCCCACACTTAAGATGTACATTGCCCTCAATGTACAAGGTTAGATATATGGAAAAATATAAGATCATAAGAGAGGGAGAGAATTGAAACTTCTCGAGTGTTGGAATGAATGAATTCCCTAGTTTAGCGAAAGCTAGAATTGACATAGAACTGAAGGTAAGGCTTAATTCGGAGGAAGATATAACCTGATAATAATCATAAAGGTAAGCCGTGTGAATCAATTAAAAATGAACTAAGAATAACAATAAAAATAAAGGAAATAGTCTAATTTTGTAGGTGGCACGGTCGCCTCACACGCTCGTGTGGGTCGTGTCCAGCTCGTGTTTGTCGCGAGTTGAAAGTTCGTCGCACGGCCTTGAGACATGCCCATGTGTCTTGGCTGTGTGGCTTTATGATCGTAACGCACGACCATGTGCGATGTGGCTCTCTTTGCCCACGCCTGTGTACCTACGCACATGCCCGTGTTGTTTTGGCAGTGTTGCCCACGGGTGATAAGCACGGGCGTGTCGCACGCCCGTGTTGTTTTGGTAGGTTCGCCCACGGCAATGTCCTACGGCTGTGGCGGTTTATCGTCGCCCGTGTTTTGGGAAAATCTTGCCCTATTGCCACACGGTTTTACACACGCCCGTGTGCTTGGCCGTATGAGTTTTGTGGACCTGTGTTCAAAGATTCAGTTAGTGTTCTAAATATTAAGAATTTTGAAATTTAAATAAAATTTAAATAAATGAAAATTGTTAGTACTCGAGTTGCCTCCCGAGAAGCTCTTATTTATAGTCTCAGCTCGACTTTCCCTTGTTAATGTATTCGGGGAGGTTCGTGGAGTCGTAGCTCCTCTCCATCGTCCTTAAAATTCTTGTCGTTATAAAGTTTGAGACGATAACCATTTACCTTGAAAGTTTTTTGTGATGGGTGACTTACCTCTACTGTGCCATATGGAAAAACAAATTAAACTACAAAAGGTCCTGACCATCGTGATTTAAGTTTTCCAGGAAACAATTTGAGTCTTGAATTATAGAGCAAGACAAAATCTCTGACTTCGAATTGCTTCTGCTGCTTCAAACAAGCGTCATGGCATCGTTTTGTTGCTTCCTTGTATAGTCGTGAATTTTCGTATGCATTGGCTCGCCACTCATCTAACTCGTTCAGCTGTATCAACCTATTTTGGCCTGCAAGGTTAGGATCAAGGTTCAGAAATTTAATTGCCCAGAAAGCTTTGTGCTTTAGTTCGAATGGTAGATACAACTTTTCCCATAAACGAGTCTGTACGGTGATGTTCCTATAGAGGTCTTAAAAGCAGTTCTATAAGCCCATAAAGCATCATCTACTTTCATCACCCAGTCTTTCCTATTTGATTCTACTGTCTTTTCGAGAATTTGTTTGATTTCTCGGTTTGCCACTTCGACTTGTCCACTGGTTTGAGGATGGTATGGGGTGGCTGTTCTGTGATAAACTGTGTATTTCTTAAGAGTTTTCTCAAATTGGGTATTACAGAAATGAGTACCCCTATCACTAATAACTTCTTTAGGTGTTCCAAATCTTGAGAAGAGTTTCTTAAGAAAATGTACTACTACTCTAGCATCATTAGTAGGTAAAGCTTGGGCTTCTACCCATTTGGACTTATAATCAACTGCTACTAAGATGTAGTTATTCCCAAACGAACTAGGGAATGGGCCCATGAAGTCGATACCCCAAACGACAAATATTTCACATGGAAGGATATAGTTTTGAGGCATTTCATCACGTTTGGAGAGGTTACCTGTTCGTTGGAATTTTTCGCAAGAAGCCACATACCTGTTAGCATCTTTGAATAACGAGGGCCAATAAAAACCTGATTCAAGTATTTTATGCGCGGTCTTAGTTCCACTATAGTGTCCTCCAGTTGGTCCTAAATGGCAATGTTCTAGTATTTTTTATGTTTCTGACCTTGTAACACATCTTCGAATGACTTGATCTGCACATATGCGAAAAAGAAAAGGGTCGTCCCAAAAGTAGTGTTTCACATCACTAAAGAATCTCTTCTTTTGCTAGTGTGTCAACCCTTTTGGTATAATATTAGCGGCTAAAAGATTTGCGATGCCTGCAAACTATGGTACCTCAGAATCAGATATAGTGAAGAATTGTTCGTCAGGAAATGAATAATTAATTTCGGCTTCATCTAGTTTTCTGATATTTAGGTTTTCAAGCCTGGAAAGATGATCTGCCACGAGATTTTCAGCTCCTTTCTTATCCTGAATTTCTAAATCGAATTCCTGCAATAACAAAATCCATCGAATGAGTCGAGGTTTTGCATCAGTTTTAGTTAGGAGATATCGAAGGGCAGAATGATCAGTGTAGACAACAACTTTAGACAATATGAGATATGATCGAAATTTATCAAATGCAAAAACCACAGCTAGCAATTCTTTTTCGGTGGTGGTGTAGTTTTCTTGTGCGGCTATCAACGTCTTGCTAGCATAATAGATAGGTTGGAAGTGCTTGTCTCTTCGCTGTCCCAAAACTGCACCTACTGCATAGTCACTCGCATCACACATTAATTCAAAAGGTAAGTTCCAGTCAGGTGCAATTATAATTGGAGCATAAATTAATTTATCTTTTAAGGTGTTAAATGCTTTCAAGCATTCCTGATCGAAATTAAAAGGCATATCTTTTTCTAGTAATTTAGTCAAAGGCTTAGCTATTTTAGAAAAATCTTTAATAAATCTTCTATAAAAACCGGCATGTCCTAAAAAGCTTCTAATAGCCTTGACTGAACTGGGAGGGGGTAATTTTTTTATTTTTTTCAATTTTAGATTTATCCACTTCAATCCATTTACTAGAAATTTTATGCCCTAATACTATACCCTCTTGAACCATGAAGTGCCACTTTTTCCAATTAAGCACAAGGTTCGTTTCCTCATATCTTATTAAAACTCGTTTTAAATTTTTAAGGCAAATATGGAAAGAGTTACCGAATACCAAGAAATCATCCATAAATACCTCCATGATGTCTTCCACGAGTTCGTCAAAGATGGCCATCATGCAGCGCTAAAAAGTGGCAGGGGCGTTACATAATCCAAAAGGCATTCTACGATAAGCAAACGTACCGTATGTGCATGTGAATGTTTTCTTTTCTTGATCTTCAAGAGCTATTGAAATTTGGAAGTAGTTGGAGAGTCTGTCTAAAAAACAGTAGTACATGTGTCCGGATAATCTTTCCAACATTTGGTCAATGAATGGCAATGAAAAGTGATCTTTCCTTGTGGCATCGTTCAACTTCCTGTAATCAATACAAACTCTTCAACCTGTGACTGTCCTTGTTGGGATTAATTCATTCTTCTCGTTAGCCACGACCGTCATGCCTTCTTTCTTAGGAACAACCTGCACTGGACTTACCCAAGAACTGTCAGAAATAGGATAAATAATTCCAGCATCTAGAAGTTTAATTACCTCAGCTTTAACAACTTCTTTCATCGTTTATTTTAATACCCTCGTACTCTGCTTGTTTTAAGGAACGTTCATTAGGGTCATCATTTGCCTCCTCTCCTTGAGCTAGACACAGTTCCGTCGTGTCCTCTTGTATAATTTCCTGAAAAGAGTCTTGAGTAGCATGATCAATAGAGTTAATAAAATAACATGAATCATCCTGTTCTCTAGAAAATCTCATAGCATCATAAATTTTAAAGATAATCTCCTCGTCACCTACTCTAATGGACGCCCTAAAATTAAAGGTACTTCCACGTCTTCGACCATATTGAGCACAACGAAGTCAACAGGGAATATGAATTTGTCTAATTTCACAAGTACATCTTCTATAATACCTCTAGGATATTTAACAGATCTATCAGTTATTTGAATACTCATCCTAGTAGGTTTGGGTTCCCCAAGACCAAGTTGTTTGAACATTTTATATGGCATCAAATTAATGCTAGTGCCTAAATCGGCTAGTGCTTTCTTAACATTCAAACTACCAATTAAGCAAGGGATAGTGAAACTTCTTAGATCTTTCAGTTTGGTTGACAGTTTATTTTAGAGTATAGTTGAGCACTCCTCGTTGAGTTCCACTGTAGACAGGTCTTCAAATTTCCTTTTATTTGTTAGGAGCCCCTTCAAAAATTTTGCGTATGTAGGCATCTGCGAGATAGCTTCAACAAAAGGTAAGTTGATATGTAATTGTTTAAAAAGTTCGAGAAACTTACTGAATTGTGCATCCATGCGGTCTTTTTTCAATTATGCTGGATATGGAATTAGTGGTTTATACTCCTTCGGCACTGGTTTGTCACTATTTTTTGGTCTTTCCTCCTCCCTTTCGCTTGTCACGGCTTCTTGTGTTAGCTTCTTTTCAGATTCAGCTAATACTTTCCCACTCCTTAGTATAACTGCTTTCACATGTTCTTTTGGTTGGCTGTTACTATGTAAACCACCTTGTGGTTGTTCAGAGATTAGCTTGGACAGCTGACCTATCTGGATTTCGAGTCCTTGAATTGATGTTTGTTGATTTTTGAGTGCTGTCTAGGTATTCTAGAAATGAGTTTCTGACACCAAGATGAATTTGGATAGCATCTCCTCAAGGTTCAGCTTCTTTTCTTATTGATAAGGTGGCTGTTGAAAACCCTGAGGATTCTATGGCCTTTGATTTCCTTCACCGCCCCAAGAGAAATTTGGGTGGTTCTTCCAACCTGCATTATAAGTATTACTGCATGGGTTATTTTGAGATCTAAAATTATTGTTACCCATATAGTTAACTTGTTTCTCTTCGGTTGTAGGATTGAATGGTGGGTATTCTGTAAGCACACCTCCTCCACTTGAATCACACCTCATCACTGGATGTACCTGCGTAGAACCAAGTAAACCATCAATTTTCTTATTTAGAAGTTCTACCTGATTTGAAAAAATAGTAACCGAATCGACACTATAAACGTCTGTTGTTTTCGTTGGCTTAGTCCTCATGACTTGCCACTGATAGTTATTCAGTGACATCTCTTCAATAAATTTAGAAGCCTTTTCAAGTGTTTTGTTATTGATGGTCCCACCAGCAGCTGTATCAATCATTTGTCTTGTCGAAGGGTTCACACCTTTGTAGAACGTTTGAACTTGTAGCCATAGAGGTAGTCCATGGTGTGGGCACCTTCGCAAAAGGTCCTTGTATCTTTCCCATGCATCGTAAAGGGTTTCTAAATCCATCTGCACAAAAGAAGAGATATCATTACGCAACTTAGCTGTTTTTGTCGGTGGAAAATATTTTAATAAAAATTTTTCGGTCATTTGTTCCCAAGTGGTAATGGACGCTCATGATAGTGAGTTCAACCATTGTTTAGCTTTATTCCTCAGTGAAAAAGGGAATAACTGAAGGCGAATGGCATCATCAGAAATACCATTAATTTTGAAAGTGTCGCACAGTTCTAGGAAATTTGCCAAGTGAGTGTTGGGGTTCTCATCCTACAAACAATCAAACTGAACAAATTGCTGTATCATCTGAATCATATTAAGTTTCAGTTCAAAATTATTTGCAGCAATAGCAGGCCTAACTATACTTGACTCAATTCCTGTAAAATTAGGTTTAGCATAATCATACATAGTACGAGGAGTAGGATTTTGAATTGCTAATTCAGCAGGTATGGCTGGAGGTAGCGAATTGTATTGATTTTCAGCCATATCTTCGGTTGTAGTTGAGATATCGTCCTCTTGCTCTTCCTCTATGTATCTTAAGCTGCGCCTGATTTCTCGTCGGTTTCTACGAGCTGTACCGTCAAAAAACAATGGTCCTGACGGGTTTCTTGTAGTCATAAACTATAAGAACCTGCCAGGAGAAAAAAAGAAAGAAAATTAGTAAGATAAAAATTGAAGTTAAATTGCAAGAAAATAAATGGCTAAAGTAATAAAAATTGAGCGTTCCTAATATCTTAGTCCCCGACAACGGCGCCAAAAACTTTATCGTCGATTTTCCTGTGATAAGTTTTATAAATTTATAATGAATCGTTCTTGAAACTAACTATTATCACGACGTAGGCAAGTGTACCTATCGAACTGTAGTATAGTTTTAGCAAGATCGGATTGTCGAACCCAAAGGACTATGAGTACTAGTAATAACTGTCTTCTTATTATCTAGTCGAAGAAAAGAGATTTGTTTTAACTAACTAATTAATTAAACTAAGAACTTACAGAAAATAGAATTTGGGAAATTACTTTTGGGGAAAGCGATTGATTGAGACAATACCTAAGGAAAAATCCACCTAGACTTTTACTTGTTATTCTGGCTCTGAATCGGACGATTTATTCATTTAACTTGTTTCATAAAAATCCCTACTGTATATTATTATCCCTCTCGAGACTAACAACGTCTAATCCCTAGGTTGAATAACCGAGAGTTATCTCTAATTAACACCCTAAGGTTGCATTAACTCGATCTATGGATTCCCTTATTAGGTTTCACCCTAATCTGGAAAAATCTTGTCACCCTATCTCTAGGCGCGCAATCAACTCCGCTTAATTATGACAAAGTTACTCTTAGCTAGGGTCTATTCCTCCTCCAACTAAGATTAGTAACTTGAAGTGATATCCTGAAATACTAAAATAAGAATTAAGAACACATAATTAAGAACAAGTCAAATATTTATCATACGATTCAGAAATAATAACAAGGTTTTGTCATAGGTTTCATCCCCCTTAGGTATTTAGGGGTTTAGTTCATAATTAAACAAGAAAACATCTCAGAATAATAATGATTACAAAACATAAAGAAAACCCAAAACTCCTGAAGGGGAAATTGATGAGAGATCTTTAGTCTTGATAGTGGCTCCGGCTTCTAAGATGGATCAATCGGCTTCCTTAGAGTAATTCCTTACTCCTTATTCTCCGTCTCCCTTTTCTTCCTCTTCTAGGGTGTATTTATAGGCTTTGGAATGCCTAAGAACACTCAAAAGTGGCCTTTCCCAAATTGGACTCAACTTGGGCTCGGTAGGGACAAGCCCGTGTGACACGCCCGTGTGCGATAACTCCAGGCCGTGTTCGAGGTACACGGCCGTGTGTTATACCCGTGTGAATCATGCTTCAATTCTGCCAAATTGACACGGCCGTGTGATCTGCCTGTGTGAAGAGGTCCAGGCCGTGTTGATTTCGTGCTTTGGCCCATTTTCTCCATTTTCGGCCCGTTTCTCGTTCCTTTCGTTCTCCTATGTCTACCTGAGAATAAAAAATGAAATTAAGGCATTATTAGGAGCATCGAAATCACCAAATCTAAGGAGAAATCATTCATAAAATGCGTTAAGCATGGGTTATAAATATGTATAAATTACGGTTTATCAGTACCCAATATCATCAACAAATTATAAAATATAAAACATCAATACATAAGTATTTATTAATTCTTAATTCATCTATCAATTTTATGCCAACACAATTCATAGGTTCATACCAATTTAATGAACTTCATATACATAATATCATCAACCACATAGGTATTGTACATACCTGAACCTTCCCGTATTTATTCATTTTCATTCTTACCTCTCGTTCGGATATTTTAAGAATTTTTTAAGATTATTCATGCTTTAAACATCCGCGCACTTAGTGCCTTAAAGATTAGCTGAAGCTAAATGATTCCGCACACTTAGTTCCATCTCAACTAACCGAAGCTATTTCGGTATCGCACACTTAGTGCCTCATATAGCCGAAGCTATTTTGAATCGCACACTTAGTGCCAAATATAGTTGATTTATCATCGTATTCAACCATAATCAAATATATATACAATCTATGTATAATTAAAGCATCAAAATATACTTATAACATCATGTTTTACGTATGAACTTACCTCATACTCGAAATTGTCAACTCGGATTGTCTACTTTATAACCTTCGACTTCCCTCGGTCTAAATCTGAATTCCTCTTTTCTTAATTTGTATGTATTCAAAATTAACCCTTTTATTTACCAAATAATTCAAATCAATCCATAAGCATTCATTTACGACATTTTACAATTTAGCCCTTACATTTTCACATTTTGACACTTTAGTCCCTAATTCACAAAATCACAAAGTACACATAATTTACTTTTACACAAGCTTAGCTGAATTCTCCTAGTACTAATACAAGTACACATATTTCATTTATTTCACATTTTAGTCCCTCAAATTACAAATTTCACAATTTATCCCATTTTACTCAAATTCATCAAAAATCCAAAGACAAAACATGTTAACCCAAAACATATCTTCCATTTATCAACAACTAACTTCATAAAACTCATAGTTTCATCAATGGCACATTTCAAAATCACCATCAAAATTAGAAATTGAGACATGGGCTTGATAGTATACGAAGCAACGATCACAAAAACGTAGAAATTATCGAAAACCGATCAAAACACATACCTCAATCACCAAAATAAGTAGCCGAACCCTAAAAGTCTTTTTCTTTCTCTTTTCTTTGGTGTTTTTCGGCAAAGATGAGTAAAATGAAGCAAAATTCATATTTTGTTTAATTATCTAACATTAATTTAACAAATTACTTAAGTAACCTTTTTATTTTCATTTAAAATCCACTAACTCATGACCAAATATATCCATTCATAAATTCAATGGTCAAATTGCATCATAAGGACTTCATACTTAAAAAGCCATGTTAATTCAGCTCTTTAACAAATAGAAAGCAACTTTTACCTTTTATGCGATTAGGTCCTTTTATTAAATTAAGCACACAAACGATCGAATTTTCAGACGAAACTTTCACACATGCTAATTCATACATCATAAGCACGGAAAATAATATTTAAATATTTTTATGACTCGGATATGTGGTCCCGAAACTACTATTCCGACTAGGGTCTAGACCGGACTGTTACATAATATCTGCGTTATATCGGATCAAGGCACTGGAATACTAGTCACAATTAAGCGACAGGAAAGCCTATGGGATCGTACACACCATCAGTATTGTTTAAGGCATATTGTGTCCAACTACTACATCAATATCGGTCTACCATTTAATCGCCACTAATATTATTTCGTTTATAATATTCAATTTGTTCTGAGTGGAAGAGTGGCATGTAATTATCACTATCCACTTATATTGATAGGGTACGAGATCAATAAGAACCGTTTTTATGAGATGTTGCCAATTTTGCGGTCAATTAATGATCAAGGCGCAAACTACCTCTATAACATAACTTCGATTGGTGGACACAAGCATACGACGGCGGCCTACGATATGGTCATATGACCTCAAACCTGGCTGAATGCATAAATTTCGTTCTAAAAGGAACACGTCATTTGTCGATAACCGCTATTGTACGGGAGACATACTTTAGTTTGGCGGCACTGTTTCCAAAGTGAGCAGCGAGTTATAAAAGGCCAAATACAGGGAGGCCCAGTACGTTTTTCTCTAACACATACTCATGTATTGATTTTGACATCCTTATGTCAATGACAACACTTTCATCAATCAACTGCACATTAATCTCAATGCATTATTATTGTCTAAACCCACAATAATACTTGACTAAAGACTTTTTAAGAATCATATTATTCTCAGGATTTTATTATTAATCAATTTATTTACACACAAAAAAAAAACTGAAATAACAATGACAATGTCTTATATTAACAAATAAGGTAAAATGAGTATGTTATTACAATCATCCCATGATTGGTCTTTAAGCATACTCTAACAATGATGACTTTGAATGAACAAATTGAAAAGCTCAAGGAAAAACTCGTTGTTTGTAAAGCTACCGTGGGTAAAAGAGTTTTGGGTGTGACAATGAATTGTCAGATGGATGACCCAAAATTGGAAAAGTTTAAGGGGGCAAGGCCCGTAAAAGATGTGGATAATTTCTTATTAAAATGTCCTTTTTGAACATGATAGTGGAAAGTTAAAAATTAGTTAAAATATATAATACTTAAACAATTTAATATAATGATACATGAAGTATATATTTTAAATACTTTTTAAGTAATTAACATAAATTATTTGTAAAATCAATGATACATTAAATATTTTAAAAAATGAAATATAATAAATTGTACTTAAATAAATTAATATAATTATACATGAAATATTTAAATAATTTAATTTAATAATACATAAAATATAAATTAATCTAATTTTTATATTTTTTAAATAGTTAATATAAATAAGTAAGCTGTGATAATCCCCAATGAAAAAGCCAAGATTTAAAAGCAATTAAATCTCAATTTTTGTACTTGGGTGGAAAACTACTTTTTCACCGCAATTTTTTAATCCATAAATTCAAATGTTCTTTATTGCTTCTCATTAAAAAAGCACATTTGAAACCCTAAATGCAATAAAAAACTAGACCTTAACATGTTTGTCTATTCCATTTTACTGAATACTTTCAAAGCATTTTTGACTCTAACCAATAATTTTTAAAATCGAAATTATCTTTTATCACCAACTTTTAAAGGTTTTATTAATATAAACAATAACTTAATTATAAAAAATAAAATATTTTCTATTCAGTAAATTTTTTTGAAGTTAATAAAAATAGTGGAGAAAAAAATATACCTTCATGTCCAAGAGTTTTCAGTAATATATTAAAAATACAAATATTTCAGTATTTTTTATCTGACGAGGAGTTTATGCTATAGGTACAAAATTAATGAGTGGGTTGGGAAAAAAAAAACTCGTTTAGGTGTAGATGTAGTAGAAGAAAACGAGAACAGGATTTTGATAGTGATCAGATATTTCCTTAATTAGTAGGTCCCTCCTCTTCTCTCTCTCGCTCGCTCCTTATATATTTATTTTTATATATCTTTCGAAACAACGGTTGATCTCTCAAGGAAGCAATTGAAGAATTCCGTAGATGTCTTCAGAGAAGGTGCATGTGGAGCACTGTAAAAGCGTCAATGGCCTCGATAAGGTCATCTTAAGGGAGATTCGCCGTTGCTCTGCTGAGGTTTTCGCTTTCTTTCTCTTTCTCCCTACTCTCTTTTGCCTCTTATTCCCCTTTTCTTTTTCCATCTATATAATTGTTGTTTTTGTTCGGAATCTTCATTCTGTGTTAAAATGTTAACTGCATTACCGTTTCTCTGAGGAGTTTTGCGTGATCTGTTCAGTTTTTTTTATTTATTGTGTTTATCGATTTGCATAATGAATGATGATTGAATCGTGCTACCGTTTTGCTTAATATATCATGTGATGATTCGTTAAGTTTGCATTCAATTTAGGTTACGAATATTTCATTTTTCGTCGTCGTCTTAAATGTAGAGTGTGCTTTATATTATAAACCAGAGAAGAAAGATAGCGGGAGAATGCAAGCTAAAATATATGAATCAATTGGAGGAAATAGTACGAAAGATTATTGTCAAACCAAATTTAAGGTGCAGTTTTAAGCATATGATTACTACTTGTTCCGTTTTCTTTTTCTTGGTGAAAATTTTCCTTCTGAAACATCATTGTTGAGATGATGGGAGAAATTTTTGTTTACGAGAACAAAAAGAGTGTTTAGAGGATAAGTACTCCTAAGGTTCTTTGGCTCACTAATTAGTTGTAATATGTTTTAAAGTGGGAAGAGTTTATACCGTGTATATAAGATGTTTTGGAAATATGTATATGTTTATATATAAGATGCTTTAGAATATTTTTCCTTTTCCTTGTTAGTGTATACCGGCTTCTGCATGTGCTATTTTGTTTGTAACATTGATATTCTATGCACTGACAGGGAGTTCAAATGTCCAGGAGCTAGTTAATATGCTTACCGCGCTACTATTGCTAGAAAAATAATGAAGTCAACGTTAGATTATTAAGTTAATATTTGTAGTTCAATGTACACTTGATTGTCAAGCAAATGTTGTGGACTTTTCGAGCTCCAACACTAGTTTATAGATAATAATCCATTTTACTTCCCGCAAATCATTGGAACTTTCCTTTTTTTTTTTTTTTTTTTTTTTTTTGCAGAGAATAAGTACTAGTCTGAACATGAATTGTTTTTTTTTTCTGAATATGTGCAGTTTTGCTGATTTTCTTTTTTCTTATATTAAACATGCTTAAAAGTGGAATTAGTGTTCTTGAAGCCCTATTTCATGAACTTAGGAAGCCATGAATGCTGCACAATGTAATTTCTTGTGCACTCTTTCCTCTTCCTCTTCTGTTATTTTCTTTTTAATCCAAAAAACTTAACATACACTTGGGAAACAAGCAAATTTTCTTGTATTCATTGTACTTTCTTTTCCCTTAAACAGGTATATTTGTATGGAGGTCAAGTCACTTCTTGGAAGAATGCACATGGTGAAGAGCTCCTTTTTGTTAGTAGTAAGGTATATGTATTAGAAGTGTTCTTGTGAGAAGCAGTTCAGCTTAAGAATTTAAATGAATTAAAGCTATCTATTTCTCCTGCTATTAACGATCTGTCTTTCATGGTTAGAGATGGTCAGAATGCTGTTATCATTTTCTCCCAGTTAGCCAATTATATGCTAGTAATGATCCCATCTATTGTGCAGTGTGGTGATGAATTACTTGGATGTTATAGCATTTTCTTAGTTGTTTGATCAACACTTATTGCTACTTCTAGGTGACGAGGTTAGCGCTCAGAAAGCACTTTTGAAATAAATGAGATCTCGTATAGTTTCAGGAGAGTGTCAAAATAATCGTCACTTGCACGTACTTTCTGATACAAACGAAGCTTTTAAATTTTCTTAAAGTACCTAAAATATTTCTAAATGATACAATTGATGCATATTAAGTTTTATACAAGAAGAAAATTAGCAATTTTTATGGGTCTACTTAATTTTATGACTACCCTTCCAGTTAATATGTGCTTTCTGCAGGCTTCTTTTAGACCTCCTAGGGCTATTCGTGGAGGTATACCAATCTGTTTCCCTCAAGTATGTGATTCAATACTTTTATCTGTTTGTCTTTGCAATTTTTATATATTTGTTTCTGAATTCAAGTATTTTCTGTATACAGTTAAAAAGTACTGGTTCTCTTGAGCAATATGGATTTGCAAGGAATCGAATTTGGAGCATTGATCCTGATCCCCCACCATCTCCATCAGATATTTCTCACAAGGCCTTTGTTGACTTAATCCTCACGCACTCTGAAGAAGATATGAAGATCTGGCCTCACAGGTGCGCTATTAAGAATTTTGATTATTTAACACAGCTCTCAAATTGAAATTGGAATTTCAATCTCAATGCTCTTCTTTGGAACAAATTTGTTAAACTAGTATGATATAACTGTCAAACTGTTTTCCGAACCAGATTATAGTGCTTCTCTTTTCCTCTATAAATTTTTAGTTTTCACTGTAAAAAGAATTCTCAAACTTATGGCAGTAGGATGTGTGTTGTTTTGGAGCTAACTCTTAACTATTTTTAAAACCAATCTTAAATGTGCTTTAGTATTGTGTTATATGTGGATCTATTATTGACTGATTACATTTGTTGTCACCTGTCTGTGTATATGTACATTTAGGGCATTACCCATGCGTATGAGATTCTTACTGAAGTTTTATCATTTGATTAAGTGATATACAATTATGTGCAGGTATGAGTGCCGGTTAAGGGTAGCTCTGGGACCTACAGGTGATTTAATGTTGACATCTCGCATCAGAAATACAAACACTGATGGAAAGTCATTTACGTTTAGATTTGCCTATCAGACCTATTTTTCCGTCACTGATATCAGGTTGAATATATTTATCTTTCCTATCTTGTGGTTTTAGACATGAGAATCTCTGCATTTAAGCATGCATTCTAATTTTAGCAGCTGTGGAACTTTTGTGGTTAACAATGATGCATACTGTTTTCTTAGGTCTTGAAAGCAGTGTGAGATGCAATCTGCAGTGAACATTTGTTGATGAACTTATCCTATAGCCTCATGGGGAGGATCTAGGACTCTGAAAAACAGTAGTATAAATATTAGATCAAAGTTGTGCTTAGAACACTAGTAGCTTACACATGATTTATAGCCATGCCTGCTACAGTCTTCTACAAGCTAGATGTATGGATTTTCTTTATTTTTTTCATTAGATGTCATAAATATCATTGCAACAGATTTTGATTTTAAATTGAAATGTTGTATAGCAATATTAAGTTGTGATTTGAAGCGAGTTCTATTCGTTGCACCTTTTGATAACGTGTTCACATTAGAGATGGAATGAGAAAACATATTTTTTTAGTGGAAAAAGTAGAAACTCTGTTCTAGATGTTATTGTGATACAGAACTAGGACATACTCATTCTGTGTTTTACAATTCTTTTCTATTCATTTTTATTTAGTGAAGTACGAGTAGAAGGACTAGAGACATTGGATTATTTGGATAACTTGAAGAACGGAGAGCGGTTCACAGAACAAGAGGATGCAATAACATTTGAATCAGAAGTAAGTGTCAACTATTATAAGCAAGCGTATGCCTTCCCTATCTTTTTAATTCTAATTGTTTATATTTATGGTTTTATGTCTACTGTCTTGTTGATGAAAAAGGTGGATAAAGTATACCTCAGTACACCAACAAAAATTGCCATCCTGGACCATGAAAGGAAACGAACATTTGAATTGCGAAAGGATGGACTTCCAGATGCTGGTGAGTTTATAATCTCTATACACTATTACACTAACACATTAATTTAGAGCCATCTAGTTAGGTTATGAAGGAAAGTGTACTATAGTGAGATAAAACTATTTAATCTCTTGTCCATGCTTCATCTTGGAAGTTATATCAGTTGACATTTTTTATCTTTTATTTTTGGAGCAATTAAATATAACATACGTAGGGTGATCTACTTAGTTTTATGTTTTACGAAAAATCTATATATTACTTTATTTCCAATTTACAGTATTGTTTTCAATGACATCCTTCCCTTCCAACAAATCAACCTCTATTAAGAATTCCCTTCCAATTTACAGTTCTGTTCTTTCAGTCTGTCTAGAGGCAAGGTTTCTCTAAATGGTATGTGGAGGAAATTCGACCTGAAATGTATATAACGAGGGACAACTAGTTATCCCTTGCATCACAGTCGGGGGGCTTCAAAAATCGAGTCATGTGCGATGTTAATATAAAATTGTCATCTAGTTCTGTACTTATTCAAGAAAGCTTTCATTTCATGCCTTCTTGAGCTATAGTCATATGTCTGCCATACAAATGAAGGTTTGAAGCCTTATATTTTTTCCATTTGTAGCTCTACTTGAACTGTAATATTGTATTTATTACAAACGACACAGCCTGCATTCGTTTTAGTTGTAATAAATAGATGAGCTATGCAACTTAATGATTCATTTTACATAATCAGGTAAGCATGTATGTAAATCATGGTTAGATGTGTAAGTTAATGATTGATTTTCAGTGGTGTGGAATCCGTGGGATAAGAAAGCAAAGGCAATGGCGGATTTTGGTGATAATGAGTACATGCATATGCTGTGTGTAGAGGCTGCTTGTGTGGAGGAGCCCATTACCTTGAAACCTGGGGAAGAGTGGAAAGGAAGGCAGGAGATTTCAGCTGTTCCTTCCAGTTACTGTAGTGAACAACTCGACCCTCGAAGGCTACTTCTTAGTGGTTGAATACATTACTCGCCTTTTTCTGCGGCATCTCTTGTACAGTTTAAAGACCGCAATCCGGTTTTCGCAGCCAATTACCCAAGCATTTAACTCCAAATTCTCTTGTGCCAAGGGTTTCATATGAAAGGTATGGTAATTTTGCAAATTCTGCTTCTCTGGGTGTTTCATTACTAGCCTCTTATTTGATTCATTTAGGGTTTTTAGTTGCTAGTAAATATTTCTTTATTGCATCTGGAAGTCCATTTTCTTATGTAATACTAAAAATGTAGAAGCGATTCATATAAAATCCTTCGCTTCTATTTGTGAGATTATAGAAGAACTTGGTATTTCGATGGAATCCATATCTTTGCTTTGCTGGGCAGGTGCCCTTTTCAGATATACGGTTGTAAACTCCACTGCAATGTTTCTAATATAGTGAGTACTTCCAAGTATATTCAATACTTGGAGAAGAATACTACAAATATATTTACAAAATGGACAAGGATCCACGAGATAAAACTTAAGATTATTTTCCCTCATTTCATAATACTAATATTTTAA
The DNA here is from genome assembly GCA_025698475.1 of Gossypium anomalum. Classification (NCBI taxonomy): domain Eukaryota; kingdom Viridiplantae; phylum Streptophyta; class Magnoliopsida; order Malvales; family Malvaceae; genus Gossypium; species Gossypium anomalum. The sequence continues at coordinate 82,411,547 of CM046961.1, forward strand.
TGATTAAATTATTAAAATATTAATTATATAAAAAAGATATAAAAAAGTGGAAAACCAGGGCAAATTACCAATAAAAACTCCTTTTTTTTTAAATTTACCGAAATGGGCCAGGTCAGAAATTATTTACCGGTATGGGCTAGTTTTTAAAACGCGCGCCCACGTCAAACAGCGTTGTCGGGAAAAAGCGAGAAACGCTTCCTCAAGGAAGCGCTTTGCTACACGTGATAAAAATGCTTCCTTGGGGACGCGCTCGTCATTCATCGTAAGCAAAGCGCTTCCTTGAGGAAGCGTTTTCCACGTGTTTGAACAGTAGCAACGGTTACGTTTTTTACCGTTGGTAACCCTCCCAACGGTCCAAAAAAAAATATAAAAACCCCCCACCCCTTTCATTTTTTTCACACTTAAATCCTTTCAATCTTCAATCTTTTAATATTCTCCCAAATTTCTCTCAAATTTCTCTCAAATCTCTCAAATTTCTCTTAAATTCCTCTCAAAACTCTCGTTAATTTTTTCAAAAACGCTCTAATTTTTATTTTTTCTAAATTTATTTTTTAAAATAAAAAAAATTTGATCGTGTTAGCAATGGCCGGAGAATTAATTCGCTTCGATGATAAACACATATCCGTCGAACAAATGCAAATAGTAAGTGTTAAATTTAATATTTAAATATTATTTAAGATTTTTGTCATTTATGCAAATTTAAATAATTTTTATTTTATTATTTCTTATAAAAATCTGTAGATCGGATATTGCAATGCTATATCCGTAACATAACTGGTCCTCCATCACCGTTGATAGAGGATTACCTACGGGAAGTGGGTTTTTGGCATGTGGCGATGATAGGCCCGGGGTGCAAGTTGGACCCGAAACTTATTAGTGCGTTGATAGAAAGGTGGAGATCCGAGACGCACACATTTCATCTTCCATGTGGAGAGTGCACTATCACTTTGGAAGAAGTGCATTTGCAATTAGGATTGCCGGTGGACGGGGATGCAGTCACTAGGTCCGTTCATTCTGCTGATTGGGGAGCGGAATGCTACGAGCTTTTGGGTGCTATTCCGGATAATATTAACGGAGGTCGGATCGAGATGGGCTAGTTACAAGACACATTTCATGAGCTGAATGATGATTCTACTGAACTAGAAAAATTTGATATGCTCGAACATACATTCTTCAGATAATTGGAGGTTATCTGATGCCGGACTTGTCACGAAACCTTGTACATTTGAGATGGCTGCTGAAACTCGTTGATTTTAGAGCAGCTGGTGAATTTAGTTGGGGGTCTGCCGTGTTGGCAACACTGTACCGGGAGATGTGCGGGGCTACGAGACTGAATAAAGCGAAAATCGGAGGTTGCCTATCACTACTGCAATCATGGGCACGGTTTCACTTTTCATTTTTACGTCCTCGAGTGGACCACCCATATACATTCCCACTCATAACGAGGTAAATTTTATATTAGATTTTACAATTATTACGTAGATTTAAAATATAATCGTATGCTAAAAATTTATTTAATTAGGTGGAACCATTCGGCAAGTTATGCTCGATTACCTACCTGTCTTGAAGATATACGGCTTCTATTAGAGCAACGGTCGGAAGCACAAGTAAGTATTAAAAATATATATATACATACATAATAAAATAGTGGATTCGTATTTAGTACTTAGTATTTAGTATTTTTTATTTAACTAATATTTCCATCATTTTTATATAGTTTCAATGGACACCATACGAGGATCCGCACCGCAAAGAATTCGGATGAATACTTGCAAAATTCGAACGCTTGGCACGTGAAGGTCCCATTGGTCAACTTTGCTATTGTGGAGATGCACCAATCAGACAGAGTATTACGGCAATTTGGATTCCGACAACCGATTCCTGTGGCACCTGATGTGTTGGATGATCATCACAAAATCGACTTACGGCAATTGCATACGGATTGGCCAAGATTCTGGTCACACTATATCCAAATGTGGGAAGATCGGTATGATTATATACCTACTAGGGAACCGATCATCGTTCCAGAGTTGGCGTGCGTGCCGGAATACATGCCATGGTTTAGGATCCATGGCAAGCCATATTTACTGTTAGAAGAGGAGAGGCAGCGGCAATTGCGTGCCCAAAGGGAACGACGTGGCCCTTTAAATCCTAGAAGAAGGGACGACGACGCAGGCCTATCAACAGCGCCCACACAATCACCTGGCCCAGCAACAAGACCTATACAGTTACCGGGCCCAACAGTTCAACTGTCGACACCCACAGTACAGTCTCTTCAAATGATGCCAGGTACATATCCTAGCCCTTTTATGTATCCTAGCCCTTATATGTTTCCTTTTTCTAGTCCTATGGCAGGTTGGAATGCATGGCCCGTTTCATCTCCATTTTCGATTACTCCGAGTGGACCGCCGATCTATAGGCAGCCGTCGCACGAGGGATCATAGGAGGGGCCGTCGGGGAGCTCTTCTTTTTACCAATCTCCATCACCTTATGGGTTTCAAACACCTCCGCCATTAATGATGCAAACACCTCCACAGTCACTATTTTATCAAGGCGGGTCATCCTCCCAACACCCACAACCAGAATCCTCGCCGGAGCAAGCAGAACCCCCGCCGGAAGCTGGACAAAGGAAGAATCCAACGCGTAACCGTCGATGACCTCCATGTGGCACTGAATCCGACCGGCACGGACATTGATTTTTATTTTAATATATTTGTACAAACATTTTGAATCTTTTTATATTATTTCATGTAATTAGATAAAAGGTTGTTTTAAATAAAATAATTGTAATTTCTTTTATATTTTTAATAAAATGGAAACTATTTTAAATAAGGCAACATTTTGAATATTTTTATATTATTTCATGCAAATTAGATAAAAGGTTGTTTTAAATAAAGTAATTGTAATTTCTTTTATATTTTTAATAAAATGGAAACTATTTTAAATAAGGCAACATTTTGAATATTTTTATATTATTTCATGTGATTATATAAAATGTTGTTTTAAGTAAAGTAATTATAATTTACTTTTATATTTTTAATAAAATGAAAATTATTTTAAATAAAGCAATATTTTGAATATTTTTATATTATTTCATGTAATAAAATATAAATAATACAACATATTGACAATTACAACAACTATCAACTATTGCGATTTGGACATGATCTACTTGTATGGCCTGGGTTTCTACACCATCCACATAACTTCTGTTGATTGGTTATTTCTCGGATATCCATATTGTTGCGTATTCTAGTCGAGCAAGGTCGACCCTTTGGTTTACGCCGCAACTCCCTATCCGGTAACAGCTTAAACGGAGCAAACGATACAGAGGGCCACTTACGCTCATCTGGGACCGGTGGGAATATGTGTCTCCACACGTTGTACATGTATTCCAATTTGTACACGTCGTCGACATAGCTCATAGGATCCAGACGAAGATTTTGACAAGCTGCAATTACATGAGCGCATGGATAACGAAGTACGTCAAACCTCCCACAATCGCAAGTCCTATTTCTTAAGTGTACACGATATTGCCCGCCAATAATACCTTGGTGCGGTTTATCAAACTCTGTCACACAAAACCATAAGTTGTCTCGATTGTGACACACTGTGTGCATAGTATTCGCCCGTGCCTTCTCCTTGTTAATTTCTTGCAATACCTTTGCGCACCATACATAGCCTCCCTACATTTGGCCTGCATAACTCGCTGCTCGTTTCAAAAATAGTGCCGCTAAACGAAAATATGTCTCTCGCACAACTGATGTTATCGGTAAATGACGTGTTCCTTTTAGAACAGAATTTATACATTTGGCCAGGTTTGAGGTCATTTGACCATATCGTAAGCCGCCGTCGTATGCTTGTGTCCACTGTTCGAAAGGTATATTACATAGGTAGTCATGGCCCTCTTCGTTAACTGAATGGAAAACTGCCAACATCTCATGAAAACGGTCCTTACTTATCTCATAACCTGCCAATATAAGTTGATAGCGAAAATTACATACCACTTTTCCATTTAAAATAAATTCAATATTCCAAACGAAATTATATTAATAGAGATAAAGTTAAATACCCATGTTGGTCACTTGCCGTCGTTCACCTTTAGATGGATATTGCCTGTAGTAGTTGGAAGCAATGTGCCTTAGGCAATACCGATGGTGTGTACGATGCCATAGGCTTCCCTGTCGCTCAATTGCAGCTAGTATCCTGGTGCCTCGATCCGATATAACGCATATATCATGTTGGGGGCAAACATGCATCCTTAACCTAGAAAGAAAGAAATCCCAGTCATCAGCTGACTCCCCCGGTGTTATTGCAAACGCAATTGGAAGGATTCTTCCACTACCATCCTGTGCGACTGCTAGCAATAGCCGATGGGTATATCTACCGTACATAAAGGTACCGTCAATTTGTACCAATGGCTTACAATATGCAAATGCGTCTCGGCATTGCTTAAAGCTCTAGAAGAGACGCTTAAATACTTGGCATCCACGGAGCAATTGGTCGTTGTAGTATGCAGGTTCTGTTTGAAGGTCTGTTATGCAACCTGGGACGTATCTCTCTAGCACTTGACACCACTGCCATATTTCATTATATGAAGCGTCCCACCCACTATGCATCTTCTCTAAAGCCTTCTGCTTAGCTATCCAAGCCTTGCGGTAAGAGGGCGTGTACCCTATTTGGTTACGAATATTGGCAATTAAGACTGGCACTAAAGTCCTAGGATCTGCCTTCACCGTGGGTAGTATTGAGCTAGCTAACATAGCTGAATCCATCTTGAGATGATCTTGTGAAATACCTGTCAACGAAGTACGTTAAATAATGTAACATTACATAATAATAGTATTATTCAAAAACCTTAAATACTGTACCTGCAGCACATGTATGTGGACTTTTATACTTTTTTATCTCCCACAACCCTGTCTTTTTCCTCAACGAGCATTATTTTCCATGAACAACTTCCGTCTTGCACTGCACACTTCGCCTCAAACTTATCGGATTTAGATTTAACCACGTGGTAGTTAACACCGTTATTGATGCTATGTTGTTTCAATGCACCAAGAAAACTATCCTTATTGGAAAACTCTTTACCAACTTCAGATTCACTCGAATCCAATAACGAGCTTGTATGATTACGCGTTCTGTGTGGTAGATCTGGAAACTCCAATGCATCATCTGCAGATAGATCAACATTATGCATGTGGGCTGGAGGCAAGTATGCCCTGAATCGTGGATCTTCTTCTTCATCTGAACCCCCTTCAACATCTTCAGGTTTAGTTGGAATAGGCTCCGGTTCAGAAAATAATCCAACTTCTGTACCATCGCGATCGGGCTCTCGAGGTGGATCCACATTGGACTCATCATCTAACCCACCATCATCTGCGACGTATGAGGTCCCCTCACCGGTGGACATCATGGGGATTACATCATCCCTTCTTCTGGGTGTTTCATAACGTCCCCAATTGGATGTAAATTGCCAAGCACTATAAGTTGATGTCGTTCCCCAGTACGTATTTCCAGCATCAAACATTGACCCACCTAGGTGCCTGTCCCATCCACTAACAGAGTTTCGTGTAGGGTTGTGTATTTCATACCGCTACCAAAAACTGACGGTTTCGTGTTATATAACCCACTAATGGAGTGTCAGGCAGGGGTCGTGTATTCCTCTCGAACAACAGCCTCAAATGTATCATTTGGCGATGCAAATTGTACATATAACTCAATATATGGTGCTCCACTAGCAAGATGAGTCTGCACCATTGCCTCCAAGCTACGAGCACCTTGGATGTTGAACGAGTCATATGTTACTGGATCAGTAGAAGCACAAAATCGATACCTAATAGACAACACTTTCATTGGCGTCGTTCCGAATATTTTACGCCTAATCCTTTTACAAAGTTCTGTCAAATCTATGTTCTGGTTAAAAACCAGTCGTATTGTATTCTCCAAAAAAAAACAACACCATTCTCGGTGTGACGAACCTCACCATCATAGTAAATAACAACACTAATGCGTTCACTCATCTTTAATTTTTATCGTTCTTAGCCTCTCTATTTTTTTTTTAGCTGTAAGTTATGCAACCTGAAAACAAAATTTGGCTCATTTATAGCCCAAGTTATTCCAGAAACCACTGTAGCAAAAGAGCGTCCACGTGGGAGCTCTTTCAGTACTTTTGCTGAAAATGCATCCTGCTTGAAGCGCTTTTGACACTATTTATGCAGACAAGTCTTCTCAAAATTATTTTTTCAGAGACTACTATAGCAAAAGAGCGTCCACGTGGAAGCTTCTTTTAGAACTTTTGCCGACAATGCATCCTACTTGAAGCGTTTTTTACATTATTTACACAGACATGTCTTCTCAAAATTATTTTTCGGATATTACTGTAGCAAAAGAGCGTCCAAGTGGGAGCTTCTTTCAGTACTTTTGCTGACAATGCATCCTGCTTGAAGCGTTTTTGACACTATTTGCGCAGACACGTCTTCTCAAATTTATTTTTCAGAGACTACTATAGCAAAAGAGCGTCCACGTAGAAGCTTTTTTAGATTAACAAATAATTTAACTAAGTTACCCTAAACCCTAAACCCTAAAACCCTAATCTAATTTTTTTAAATTTATAATTAATTTACTCAAGTAACCCTAAACCCTAATTTGTTTGATTTTTACCTTAAAAATCATAAACACTAAACCATAATCTAATTTTTTAAAATTAGTAATTAATTTAATTAACAAATAATAAACCCTAATTTATTTAATTTTTTTCTTAAAACCCTAAAATTCCCAAAACCCTAACCCTAATTGCAGAAAACCTTAATAAAAACACGGGAAAAAAAGCTTCCTTGAGGAAGCGCTTTGCCAACGTGGACAGAAAGCGCTTCCTCAAGGAAGCGCTTTGCCTACGTGGACAAAAAGCGTGTCCTCAAGGAAGCACTTTCTGTCCACGTAGGCAAAGTGCTTCCTTGAGGAAGCGTGCTCGCTTTTTCCCCGACAACGCTACCGACGTGGACGCGTTTTGAAAAAACTAGCCCATACCGGTAAATAATTTCTGACCTGGCCCATTTTGGTAAATTTAAAAAAAAAAGGGGACTTTTATTGGTAATTTGCCCAGAAAACCACTTAATTTTACAACCGAATAAATGAATACATTCCCTTAAAATGTAATATGAATACAATATCCTGTGATGTGGGATCAATAAAAGAACTAGAAAAGTTTCTAGGCACGTATCTGCAAAAAAACAAGAACAACACGCGTAAACTCATGCCTCTTTTAGAGATTCACCGGGCTTTAATTTCAAACCAGAACCAACAAGTTTAGCTCTCTTTGGAATAATGAAGGGGGAACTTCACATGACCCTAATCTGATCTCTGAGCCAGTCTCCATTACTACACACGTATCTCACATGTCAAAACTCAAAGCCTCTTGTTTATTTTGCTTATGGTTAATTAGTTAGGGTTAACGTTACAGTTGACCCCTAAACTTTCGTCCATGCCTAATTTGGTACCTTTACAAGGAAAATACCTAATATGGTACCTGTACTATTCTATCATGTACCAGTGTACCCCAAAGTAGACCTATTCATCAGTCGGGTCAGACATTGACAAATTTTTATGTTTTCAGCTCAAAAAATGAGCTTAAATTTTTTCCCAAGTTCGATGCGGATAAAAATGCTAAAACTCGAGCCTGGATCGACCCACCCATATTAATTTTTTAAAATTTTTTAAATATATATATAATACATTGAAAATATTAAAAACATTAAAATAAATGTTTCTCAACAAATTGAAATTAAATTTTTAAAAAAATTATACTTAAATAATACTAAAATAGTAGCAAAATTAACAATAAAATAAGAGTTATACAATATCTAGACAATAACAACAAAATAGTAACATCATAATAGTAAAATGTCAACAAAACAGTGAGAAAACAACAGATTTTTTTCTTTCTGCAAATTCGGATCAGGCTGAGCTTGGATCCAAAAAAACCTTACCTGAGGCCTGATCCGTTTTCTAAATAAATTTTTTTTTTTTGCCTAAACTCATTTTTCGAGCTAATATTTTTATCCAAACCCTTTTACTTTTTGGGTAAGCTTATGGGCCAAATGGCTCGATCCATGAACAGATCTACCCAAATTCTTAACATAGTTTAATTTGCACATTGACTTGGCAACATTACATAAATGAATACTATGTGTCATTATACAATTTGTTTTGGGTTTTAAATATAATTTTTACATGTTGATTAAATTTAATAATTTTCTTTTGTTTTATTATTTTTTTTTAAGAAACAAACAAAAATTGAAAACAAATAAAACTTATTCGTCGAAAATTTAAGGGAAAAAAATTATAATCAAAATCCAAAACCAATTATATAACATCTCTCATTCATTTATTCGTTGTTGTCGAGTCTGTGTGTAAATTAAACAACGTTAAAAGCTTTGGGGTACATTGATCCATGGCAACATAATATAGGTACGATATTAGAATTATTTTTTTTTTGTATAAATACCACATTGCACATTGAATAAAAATTCAAGGACAATTCTAACATTAACCCATTAGTTTGCTATTCCCATTATCCTTTCGAGTGAACATATAGATTGTTTTAGATCAAATGATGATTATAATCTCTAATGGTTAAATTCAGGATTTAATATATATACTTTAATTTTATATAATTTGGTTCCTATATATGATATCATCGTTAGTCGAAATAGTTTTGTATTATTAATTATTTCAGTTAAAATGTTAATTACGAATTTTTTTTATTAAAAATACTCATTTCAACTTCATGCATAAATATATTACTTTTGTATTAGAAAGGTGTTTTAAAGATAAATTCATGTCATCATTTTAAATCGGAATAGTTAAGGATTTTAGTTGTTTGGGCTAACTAATGCCAGCGTAAAAGTAGAGGACCAAATTATGTCAAATTAAAATGTAAAGACTAAATCTCAAACATAAGCATAGTAAAGTGATCAAGACTGCAATTTTACTATTATCTTATAGTAAACATAACATGGTTCCTATATATTTATGATGTAATTAATTAACTCAAATATTTAACATCATTAATTTTTTTTATTAAAATATTACGTGGTTATACATAATTGAATCTTTACTAGTCTTAGACAATGTCAAGTAGCTTTCCATTTCTATTAGGTTTATGTTGCTTTTTCTTTTTTTGCATTAGAAAATAATGATCAAATTTAAATTTTAACTCTTAGACTATGCTTAAAAATAATATTAAATCTATTATTTAAAATTTTAACATAATTTAGTTTCTTCACTTTATAATGTCATTAGTTAGTCTGGATAGTTATTAAGTATTTCAATCAAAATGGTAATGTTAATTTTTCTTAAGAACACTATTTCAATAAAAAAAATTATATTATCATGACGAGTTCAAATGAGTGTTTTTAAGAAAAATCCTAATTAGCATTTTCAACATTATTGATTTTTTTAATAAAATTTCAAATTCTCACTCTAAAAAATTTAATAGAAGAAATTTAATGGTGGTAACTACTGGACCTTAATTTTTAAATATGAAAAATAGAAGGATTAAATTTCTAAAAATTAAAGTGGGGAACTAAATTATAAATGTACGAAATGAATATTGACTTAGAGCATATTATAAATTTATTTGATTAATATATATGTTTGCATATTTATGTCTTTTTTTTTTTGTTAGCTTTTAAAATATATTATGTATTCTTTTAATATTCTTTATGTCTATTTTATTGTTTATGTTTGGGGTTCATAATTGTCCCTTCTAGTAATGTTGTCTCTAAGGTTTGAGCATACATTTTTTCCTTCGAAATGCAACGTGCCTTTACCATTGCACCAAACACTTATTGCTAATATTTTATATATTTTTTAATTATATTTAATAATAATTACTCATTAATTAAATGGAATAACTTTTTTACTAAATAATAAAAATAATTAAAAAATGCAAGTATTACTATGATACAAGATGCATTAACTATGCCTAATCTTAGCATGCAAAATTACTAAGAGTAAAGACTAATCTGTAGTGTTATTCGAACTGGATCGGTCGGTTGAATTAGTTAAATTGAGAATTAGTCGGGATATCAGTTTAGAGAGTGCTTTTGAGCTGGTTAGACTAGGGACCAATACGAACTAGTTGAACAGATTAAAAACTGATTGAATCGGATTTTTTTTAATTTTAAGAATTTCTTAATTGGACCGGTTGGACTGATTGATTCAGTTGAACTGGAGAATCGGTGGCCTCACCGATTAGACTACCGGTCGGGTTTATAAAACATGTCTAATGGTCCCCCAATTTTGTAATTATTAATTTTCAATTTGAGCCAACAACCTCTTGACTAGAGTATTGTGAGGTATGAGACATGAACTCAATCCCTAATAATTTCACCCCACCCCAAATTATTAAAAAAAGAAAGAAAAGAATGTTTTATATGAAAATCTCTCATTCACTATCTTGATCTTGCTTATTCCTAAACTTGTGTCCTAAACTTGTATCGTGTTGTAATTATATTTATTTTTAATAAATTTTTAAAAATAAATTGATAGTGAGGATGGGTTAACACGATTTAAATCTATACCAAATAAGTGTCTGATCGTTCCACTATAGGAAAATAGGGCTTTAGCGGCGTTTTTAGTGGCGTTTGAACAAAAAACGCCGCAAATATTATACATTAGCGGCGTTTGCAATAAAACGCCGCAAAAAACTGAGCAATAGCGGCGTTTTTGATCCAAACGTCGCTAAAAACTGAACAATAGCGGCGCTTTTGGAAAAACGCCGCTATAGGTCCAGGTTTTAGCGGCGCTTTTGGAAAAACGCCGCTATAGGTCGAGGTTTTAGCGGCGCTTTGGAAAAACGCCGCTATAGGTCCAGGTTTTAGCGGCGCTTTTGGAAAAACGCCGCTATAGGTCCAGGTTTTAGCGGCGCTTTGGAAAAACGCCGCTATAGGTCGAGGTTTTAGCGGCGCTATTGGAAAAACGCCGCTATAGGTCCAGGTTTTAGCGGCGCTTTTGGAAAAACGCCACTATAGGTCGAGGTTTTAGCGGCGCTTTTGGAAAAACGCCGCTATAGGTCCAGTTTAGCGCGCTTTGGAAAACGCCGCTATAGGTTCAGTTTTAGCGGCGCTTTTGGAAAAACGCCGCAAAAAAGTAATTTAGTTTATGGGTTATGGTTTAGTGTTTAGGGCCTAGAGTTTAGGATTTGGGGTTTGGAATTTAGAGGTAAATATGATAAACTACTTAACTTGTGTATCTTGGATTTTTTTTATAATATAAATCTAAATAAGATAAATATAAATTATTATTTTAAAAATATATATATCAAAATGGGTTAAATCCCAAAAGTATACATGAACAATAGTTTAGTGTGCAATAGGTTAAATCCTAAAAGTATAAATTATGAACACAATTATTGATATAACATCATTTTATATTTATATATCTTTGCATACATAAATATTTATATTTATTCAATATAAATATATATTGATGTATTTATTTTTTAAAATGTGTATGATTAAATCAAAATTAAAGTTTCAATTATACTTTTAAACCACAATTAGAATTTCGCATCTACAATTACACATTAAATCGAAATTCATATATAATTCTGATATGTATCTCTATCAAAATTTAGGTGTATACATATAATTAAATATCTAATTATGGTTTAAGGGTTAGGGTTAAGGGTTTATGGTTTATGTTTTATGGTTTAGAGTTTAAGGGATAGGGGTTATGATATAATGTTTATTATTTGGGGTTTAGAATTTATGATTTAAGATTTAAGGTTTAATGTCCATGGTTTAAGGGTTTAGGGTTTATGATATAATGTTTATTGTTTTTGGTTTAGAGTTTATGGTTTAGAGTTTGTAGTTTTTTGATTTACAGTTAGGATTGTAGTACTGTTCATGGTTTTAGGGGTTAGGCTATTAAGGTTTAAGAGTTAGGATTTTTTATAAGATAACAAAAAATCAAATTATTTTTGGGTTTAGGTAAGTAATAAGATTAATCTTTTTTAATTACTTTTATCCCTTGAAATATATATATTTAGGGTTTAAGATATAGGTTTATAGTTTGAGGTTTAGGTTTAGGGTTTACTGTTAAAAAATTGAAGCAACATTTAAATTTTATTGAGAAAAATTTTAAAAGTAAAAATATAGAAAAACACATGTCAAAAATGAAAAAAAATAAAATATTATTAATTAAAATAATTTTAAAGTTATTTTTGGGTATATGACTGATTTTTTTAATTTATATACTAATTAATTTCTTATATAATTATAAAAAAGATAATATTTATTTTAATATATTAAAATTACCAATATAATTTAAATTATTTAAGAGATAATGATAAAGTTTATATATATTAAAACATATTGTGTAAAGAGAAATGACTTTTTGCGGCGTTTTTTTAAAAAACGCCACAAAAGATAAGCAATAGCGGCGTTTTTTATAAAAACGCCGCAAAAAATCTTACACAAAACGTCGGTTCCCCTTTCCCCCCGAAATACCAAAATCTCTTTTTTTTTTCCCTCCTTTCTTTTTCCCAAAATCGGTTCCCTCCTTTCTTTTTCTTAAGATTTTTTTCTTTTGGATTCTTTTTCCTGTTTCTCTTTCTCTCCTAATTGAAGAATATTTTGATATCCTTTCTCAAAGGTGCATTCGGAACCCAGTAAGGAATAATGGAAGGAAAGTTTGATTGTTTTTGAAGGTGGTTCCGATTGTGCTTCTGTTGGTTCTTTTCGCATTAGGTAAGTTTCTTATCCAATTATATTCTTTCGGTTATTAATTATCCTGCGTCATAATTTCCAGATCTAATCGATTGTTGAAACGTCTCTTGTCTTCTGATTTAATATTTTTAAAAAAATTGTAACAGTTCAGCTTTCTTTCGTTTTAATTAATTACTGATTTTATTTTGGTACACTTCTCGAATTCAGAGGGAAGCCTTGGTTTATTTAGGGTTAGTAGTATTGGTTGGTTCATGTCTGTTATCTCTGAATAAACAGAGTAAGGTTTCTTCATGAAATCAAATGAAATGCAGAGTTGAAATAGAGTAAGGTTTTACATTTTTCCGTTTCATTTGGTAACCTTAGTTATTTTTATGTATAGATAATCAACTGTTATTTTTTGTTTCTAACTTCTTGGTCAGTTTAATCATTGCTTGTGATCTTATTAACTATTTCATTCTCACCTTTTCACAGTATAAGCCTCCATCATGTGAATTCCAGGCTCATAAAGGTGATAGAGTAAAAGTACACTATCGGGTAATGTTTCTATAGCTCCATCTCAATGTTAAGTTTTATATCATATTTCTTGACCTTTAAAATATTAATGAAGAATATTTAATTGTACCTATTTCTCCTGCACTTTTCTTCTAAAATTTAGGTCATTTTTTACGATTTTGTTAGTAACAAACGAGGAGCTAAACATTTTTTTATATTTCGATATGTCAGATTGGTTTGTATATTGAGCAATAAAAAAAGTTGCTGTTTTGTATATATTTATATACAAAAACACACATGCATATGTAATGCACTTCACTCAGACTAGCACTCTTTTTGGCACCTTGTGCCCGAGGTAGTATAAGGGTTGTAGCTCCTAAAGTGTGCCTTGTGCCCTTGAAAACTGGTAAATGCTAATTGTGTTCATCTGTACATGCAGTTGTGTAAGATAGACTCTGAGGGTAAAGCACGAAAGGTAGTTGGTTGTTCCTGCGTAGTTGTGAAGGTATGAGTATGTACCTGGGAGTACAATCTAGTTTTGCTTAAAGAAATATTTGTCTAATCAAATTCGTTCTTTCTTCTAACCTTAATTTCCGTTTTAAATCATTTCTATTGCCGAGCAATATTTAGAAAACTTGAGTACATGTTCTTGACTCATTATTGTTGGGATCTATGGTTCTTTCTTCTGCAGGATTATGGTGAACAACATGAGGCCGTCGAAGTTGTTCAGCAGCACAAGGACTAGGTGACCAGAAGATGGTTTCTTTGGTAAAATCATAGCTATTTTTCTGGGCCATTTATGTTTTTTTTATAGTAAACTGTGGATTAATATGCCTGAGAATTTCGTTTTTCTTTTTCCGAAACTGCTCGGTGTTTCTTAAATATGCTAGGCTTTTTTTCCCTTTACTAAATTATGTGTTTAGTAGGAGCAAACCATTTGGAAATCCTACAATTTTATCAGATGTTTTGTCCTCTATTTATGAAAAACCAGTTCAAGTTTACGTTGTTACTGGAGCTAGGACCTAGCTAAGCTCAATCCAAATTGTCTGTCCGGTTATAACATTGTTATTGGTTCGTGGACTTAGTTTCATGCTTGACTATTGAATTTGCTTTTCTATGGTGGGGCCGTGAAAGTAGCCAAATCAATAGAAGGGAGAGAATTTAGGTTCAAAATCTGGAAATGACATTGGTGGAAGCAGCAGCCATAAACTCTGAAAGGGTTTGCTTTTATGAACTGAAAAACAAATATTTATGGACCATAAAATGGAAAAATAATTTGTTAAAGACAATCAAATTATAATATGTTAGGACATCTATATTACCGGGTTTCCAAATTATAATATGGAAAAATGACCTATTGTCTTATGTCTTGATTTTGTTTGATGCAATTTTGCAAATTAAATGCACTGTTGAACTACATGATTCTAGCAATGAAGTTGAACAAAAAAAAGTGCTTATCCTTCATAATGAATCTCATTGTGTTAACACTGATTGATATAGTGGTTAACATTTGTTTTCCTTATTATCAAACAAACCATGTGATATTTTCAGGAAAAGGAAAAGGAGAGCTGGGAAGCTGCCTCTCGGGCATTTAAAACAAAACTAGAAGTTGTTGAGAGTAACTGCATTCGTGCTGAAATAGAAGCTGCTAAAATGAGAAGTATAAAAATTGTATTATCCTTTACTAAAACGAGAAGTTTAAATGAGTATAAACGCCGCTGATTCTGTTTCTACATGTTGCAAATACACTGCTCTGACTTTTGAATATATTCTATTCTATACTCATGGCAATTCATTTTTCCTTCTAGGTTCTTGAGAATATCCAGGTGTCTATTAGAAATTTCCATGTTTTGTACAGTGGTATGCAATCAAATTCAGTAAGCATACCATCTTCTCCTGCCTTATGCTTCTTCTATGGTAACTCTTGTTTTTTTTCTCCATTTATTATAATAAATTTGATGCTTTGCAACTATTACTGTTTAAGTCACTTACATTTATTTGTGTTGTTTGCATTTGTTTTAAGATTATTTTTATGTCTGTTGGCATTGCTTCTATATTGTTTTTAGGTTTTATATTAACATTTCTCTTTGTTATGTTATTATGCAACTTATTTGATTTAAAATTTTAAAACATTTATTTACTTAAATGTTCTCTCATTTATTTCTCTCATTTATTGAGTTAAATTTATTATTTTGGGAGCAAAATTTATTTTGAGCATGTATTAATTTATAATTTTCTAAAATATAAAAGAGTTAATGTGATATTTTTCTATTATTTATGAGATTTTATATAAAAATATAATTAAAAAATAAAAAAATATTAATAGTATAGATTACAAATATTATGATTTTTTAAAAAAATTTATATAATGATTTCTTTTGTAATCTTATCAAACTGACCAAACGGTTCTGTATCATATTCATCACTAATAAATTGAGGATACCAATTACTTCTTTTTGTAAAAGTTAGCTGATACGGTTATTAGAGGGTTGTTGAAGTATTGGCCTTTGACTAATTGTCAGAAGGAAGTTCTCTTCCTCGGGGAACTTGAGGAAGTACTTGAAGCAACACAGTCTGTGGAGTTCCAACGATGTATGGTTCCGCTTTTCAGATAGATTGCACGTTGCCTCAATAGCTTACATTTCCAGGTAACTTTTAAGGCCTTTCTTTTGAATATTTGACTGATAGTATGCAAATTCCAGTAGTATGAGTAGTCAATCACCTCTGGGAACCAATAGTATTGTTAATTGTGGAATGTTGAACTGTTGCTAGGATGTTAAGAACTTAGAATAAATCATACGATTACTTTTCTGATAACTTTCAAGGGCTTTTGTCTTTTGAAAATGTCACTATGACTCTGCTAATTTTAATTGCTTGAGTAGTAAATCACCTTTAGGAACCAATGCTATTCAGAATTCTGGAATGTTGAATTGTTACTAGGATGTGAAATTAAACCATATGATAATAATTAATTTTGATGCAATGTTGCCAGTTGTTGTTAGCTTATGATTAAAAATTTATGGTACTTCATAATTTCTTGTGATTCTGAGTGTTGAACTGATACTGATTCATGAAGAATAACATTTGGCTCTTTAGGAAA
This sequence comes from Gossypium anomalum, assembly GCA_025698475.1. Lineage (NCBI taxonomy): Eukaryota > Viridiplantae > Streptophyta > Magnoliopsida > Malvales > Malvaceae > Gossypium > Gossypium anomalum. The sequence continues at coordinate 82,427,873 of CM046961.1, forward strand.
CTGCTGCAATATGTGGCATACACCACTTTTTCATTTCTGATTTGTTTTGGGAAGTTGTCCTGCAGTATGGTCAAAGCATAGGAGGTGGCTATTAATGTCTATGCTCTGTCTTAATCCTTTAGCATGTGTAAGTTGGCAGCATTTACATCACTTTCTAAGTGTTTATGCTTCTGTTTCAACAGACTGAGTTTCCAAAATATTAGTTACTGGAATTAAAATATTCTAAATTGCCAGCTTTCTTGTTTCTAAGATAACTATTATCTATAATAGTGGAGAAACGTAATTTTTCTGTTTTACTGCACACTTAAGAACAGCGGTTTGTACTTTTATCATCTTCCTAGAAACAACCTTCATAGTAAGTAATGGACTGTGGTGATAGCTGAGACAATCCTCCTGAATTCTTAGCTTTCTGCACTAAATATTCAAGAAAGTTTTATCTGCTTGAGGTGATTTTCAAGAAACTAAGTACCCTACAGATTTGGCCAGTCTTTTTATATGAGAACTTCATTAAAATTTGTTTGTACCTTGATAAATTTCAGATCTAGGAGGCTTCTTTCAGCTGTCCATTATGGTTTTCATCTGGTCCTAGGAATTTGATTAAGCGTATACTTGATCCAAACCCTCTTACGTAAGTTTCAAATTCAATTCATCCTATGAAAATTTGTGATTACATGCAATCTTTGATCACAGTATAAGCTTTAGTGCGTGCATTTTGGTTGAAATTCTGCATTTGTTTTGGCAGCGTATAACTATTCCTAAAATTCTACAAGATGAATGGTTCAAGAAAGGGTACAAGCCACCAAAATTTGAGCAAGATGAGGATGTAAAACTTGATGATAATATCTTATATTTTACATGGTTATGATTTAAGTCTTTATTTCATTGATATCTTTAAATTTAATCTAATTTTTATTATTTATTTTAGTTTTGATTCTAAATTTTTATTTTTATTTTAATATTTTTAGTTAAAATTTTAATAGAAAATTTTTATATTTATATCATGGATATTATTCTTCTCAATATTTTGATAATAAATTTTAAATTTTTTATATTTTTCATGACTTTTATAATATTTTATTATTTTTTTAAAATTTCATTATCTTTAGCGGCGTTTGTAGAAAAGCGCGCTAAAGGTCATGACCTATAGCGGCGTTTGTGGGAGAAGCGCGCTAAAGGTCATGACCTATAGCGGCGTTGTGGGAGAAGCGCGCTAAAGGTCATGACCTATAGCGGCGTTTGTGGGAGAAGCGCCGCTAAAGGTCATGACCTTTAGCGGCGTTTTTTTAAATAAACGCCACAAACTTTAGTGGCGCCGTCTACAGAGGCGTTTTTTTGCGGCGCTTGTAAAAACGCCGCAAATAGTTTTAGCGGCGCTTAAAAGCGCCGCTAAAGACCCTAAAAAACGCCGCTAAAAGTCAATTTTACTGCAGTGTTCCATTTAACTGTATATATATAATTTACTAATAAAATATAAATTTATGTAGGAAGAATGTTATTACATTATAATACTTTAATTAGACAAAAAGGATTTAACAGGGTCACATTTTTTTAGTATTATTGCTTTAACGCATAATACGAAACCAGACTTTACGGAGGTTCATATGACCATTCTAAAGAGATGGTGGCCAAAAACTGAAGATTCCGAATTCTAGATTATGGCAAACTGGACCTCTATATGAAAGAGAAGGACCTACTAGAAAGTTACATTTAACCTTAATAGCAACATACAAAGATATAATTAATTATACCAACTCCATCAACACCATGCTTAATGTCGACTTGGTGAAAAAGCAAGAGTGTGGCCATAAACTTTCTCTCATTTCCCTCAAAACCCAATGGGATTACTCCAATCAGGTCAAAAACACAAAAAGGAAACTAGGGGTTGATATTCCACATTGTAAGCCCCGTAGAACCAAACAGGATTAGCATGATTGATGAAGTTGTAGCCTACAATAAACGGAGAATGTTAAATTAATTGCAAGATGGTGATGATGAGCTTTTTGCTAGTCATCACGTTGAATGTACCAGCAAAGGAGCATAGTGGCACAACGGCGCAAGATGTAGAGTCGAGCACGTTCCTGCTTAACCAAGGAAGCACACTTGGTGGAGAAACCATGCCCCTTCCGTTTTGCACAGTCCTTGGCTCCCCTCTTGTATTGCTGGGATTGAAACTCAGCCATGGGTAAGAGAAAAGTATTTGCTTAAACTCGTTAGAAAAAGAAAAGGAAAAAAAAAAAAAGAGAAAAAAAGAAGCTCAATGTAGAGCTTTAGGCCGTGAGGGTTAAGGGTAAATGTATTTATACAATTACAATTCCAAAATCCAAGAAAGGTTAACTGGAATATGAAGGAAGCAAGTGAACATGATCAGGTTCAGAAACCAAGGGATTTGCATTTCCATGGAAGATGGTGCATAGTTTTCTATACAAAGGTGACTTAACGTGGCCTTTGCTTTTATTACTTATTCAATGTAATTCCCTGATTTTAAACAAGCAAAGGACTATGAGACCTTATCTCTAATAATCTTTTTTGGGTTTTCCTCTGTTGAAAGATAATCTTTATTGGTTTTAAAGAATGAAATTTAATCAAATCATTATTAAGTAACGTGGCATGGAGGAATGGCAAAGTTGAGCATTTAAACAACTCATAGTTTAATAAAATTAGTTTATCCAATCACCTTAAAGAAAAGATATCTAACACCACAAAAATTTAAATCTCAATATCTAGAATTCCTAGTGATGAGTTAACTGTGTAGAAACAAGGGGTAATTTGCAAAACATAAATTGTGGAACTAAAAGTGCATAAAAGATAAAAGTTGAACACAAAGATTGTTTACATAGTTCGATTTTGGTTTATGTTCGCAGGGCCTTACCTAGAGCAATGATCTACTATCTTTCTCGTAGTACAATCAATGATTTTAGTCCTAACGCTAGTATAACTCTCAAAAATTTAGTGACCTCACCATTCTATAAAAATTAGATCATTTTCCCACTAAGCTTCCCTCCCGAAAGCTTTGTTTTGGAACTCAAGAGACTCTCTTGATTGTTTACAAAAATAATGCACACATAAAAACATTCCTAACTGGAATAGATTTGTGCTCTATCAAGCTTTCAATCTCTCAGTTACTCTCAGTTCACTTTAAACTAGGTAAAACTTAAGTTTTGTTTACATAAGAGTTATAATCTAATAACTTCTCTATAAATAAGGCTAAAACTAAGAATAAAATACTACTTCCATAAGTTTTTCAATTTAATCCAATGCCTTCAAAGATAGAAAGTGACTTTACTTGTAACGACCCGAAAGTCAGTGGTGCTAGAAATGATGGTTTTGAAACATCATTTCTGATATTTGATTTCGTAAATATTAAATAATAATATTTATGAGGTTAGTATAAAAGTTAATTAAAGTTTGGTCCCTTAATTTTGTCAAATTGATAGATAATTAAGGTACAAGGACTAATTTGTAAAAATAGTAAAAGTTAATCACTATAAATTTTTAATTAATTGAAGGACAAATGAGAAATTGGTCCAATAGACTATAGCCAAACTGTAGTGGATGTTTGGTTTATTCCACTAAACTTGTTAATTATATTTAAGTTAGTTATTATAGTTAATTAGACCAATTATTGATTAATTAATAGTTAATCTTAATATAAATGTAAAAATAAAATGAAAATGAAACATATCTTCTTCCACTTGTCTTCTTCACTGAAGAAAGAGAGAAGGAATAGGTTTTTGACATTTTCAACTTTGGTCTCTTGATTGGTAAGTATTTTCAAGTCTGTTTCTTATAATTTTTAAGTTTTTGAGATCTCGAGAGCTTGATTTAGCTAGACCCTGTATCAATTTGTAAAACTGTTAAGTTTTCAAAAGTTTTCATTAATGAATACTTGATGACATCGGTACTAAATTGTTATATTTTAAGCTTAGAAGTGAAAATGACTAGTTTGTAAAGTAAAATTACTAGTTTTTTTAATATAGGGACTATAGTGTGTAAATTTCAAAATTGATGTTAAATTTTTGTAAATATAGATAATAGAGGGATTTAGATGGATGAAATTGAAATCGATTTTGAAATCGAAGCTCAAATTTGAAAGTTATGACCATTTCGGTTTTTGGGACTAAACTGAATCAAATGAAAAACTTTAGGGAACATTCAAAAGATGAAATTGAATTGACATATGCATATAATAGGATGATATAAGGTATCTGAAATTGATAAATTGAAATGAATTATTGTATAGATCGAGAATTGAACTAAACCGAGGATAACCATGGAAAAGATAAAATTTTCAATTAGTCCTAGCGGTTCAACTTGTTTGATGATTTGATCAGGTAAGTTCATAGGGTTTAGTTAAATGTAATTTTAATGTGTATATATAATTATGAAATATTTTTGTGTGTAATTGTAATTTGAACTATTTACGATTTGGTACAAAAGGTGAGATATGGACTAAATTGTAAAAAAATTATTACATGTGTTAAATGTGCTTGAATGAACGTATTAGAGGATAGGATACGATTGACATGCTAATAGGGTTATTTACGCGCTTGTACGGGTTCAACACTTTTGTGCTCTCTAATTGGCACTTCGATGCTCTTTGTTATATGATGTAGTTATATGATAAACTCACCTTATTGTTGTGAAATGTTATGTCAGGCAGATTGTGTCAAGTTAATTAGTTTGATACATTTAATTGCAAATCGAGGAAAGTTATCGTTTTAACACATATAAACTTACTAAGTATTTGAAATGCTTACCTAGTTTTTCCTTTTTCTGTAGATTGTCGGTTTGCAGAATGCGTCAACCGGATCACATCGAAGCTCACATTATCCTGCTATCAACTCAGTAGACTTTTGTACATTTTAATCTCGGTTATGTGGCATGTACATAGGTGTTATGTATATGAGTTTTCTTGAAAATGATAGTTTGGTTTGAATCTTGGTTAATGGTTGAATTTGAGATAGTTAATGTTCATATTAATATGTTGGTATGTTTGGTAATATTTTAAGCTATAAATGTGGTACATGAATGACTAATTTCTTGATGAATTGATATGGTATATGGGGGTATGGAATAGCTTAAAATCATGATGAAATACATTGAATTTGGTAAGGTTGGACTGATAAGTTGATGTAAAATTGTGGAATGGTTGCATTGGATAATTTTTGCAAATGGTTAAGTACATGAATTGGAATGGTTTTAGTTAGTTTCTATGTGGGTATAAGTGTGCTTTTAAGCACCATTTGAGAGTGTTGATGTCTTGGCATGAAAGGGGTACCAAAATACAAGTTTTTGACATTTTTGGCTTAGAGGTATCGATACCTTAAAAAGGGTACCAATACATTGGTGATCTTTCTTAAAATTTTAAACATTGAACATAAAAATGGTATTGATACATAGATAATGTATCAATACCTTGCCAAAGGTATCAATACTTTATGCCTGGTGTCGATACTTATGTTTTTAATTCAATTTTTCTCAAACAACAAAGCTCAAAATGGTATCTGTACCTATATAGGGTATCGAAACCTATTCTAAAAACTCTAAAAATATTGCAATTTGGTCCTATTTCATGCTTGAGCCTACGTAAGCTTGATTAAGGCTTAGATTTAATTGTGTATCATAATATCTAGGTGTTTATGACATGATTGAATACATGAATGATTTATTTATGGTCTATGTGGTTTGAAATTTTAAAAATTGTTCCCTATTTGATCTCAAGTTGACTTTAAAGTATTTGTATGCTCATATAAGACCAGGGAAAGAATATCTATGGTATTCAATGTTGTATTGTTGTTGATTGCATGAATGATGAATTTACAATGAATTTGTCAGTAGTTGCTTCGACATTGAATGTAACATCCCATAACTCAGACCGAGCGATTGATTCGGGTGAGGGATGTTACATTTAATGGTATTAAAGCTATAGGTTTAACTAATTCTCAACTAAATCAATCTCAGATTTTAGTTTAGAAATACATGCCACAACAACTTGAGATAATGTGATGTATTTTGATCCGAATTGACTCTGTTTTTTCATATAGATAATTTATGCCCATTGAATCAAATTGTGTCGTATCTGATAAAGTAGAAAGTAATGTTTCTGCTTTTGATCAGGGAGTTGTTTTTAGTTTGCCCGTTCTGCAAGGGTGACCTGCCATTAAATGTAATAGTCAATTTTAACACTTAAGGAACTTATTTTCTATGTAATTTAGGATTTTATATTTCATTTTCGGTAATTAGGCTTTAGGATTAAATATTAATAAAAATAAGTTTTTTAACACATTTTATAAGTGTTGTGACCTAATAGGTCGACACGGGCCTTAGGCAGTACTAATATGTTCATTTGAGTGTGTAGGATGAAGATTTAAAGGCCCAATTGACGTGGAAGCAAGGGATGAGTGATGCACAAGCTTCCTGGAATGTCAAAGCACAAAACGAATGACTAAGGCAAAAATTGCATGTCGTGTCACGTTATACACTTGGTATGGCGCAACATAGGTCAACGTGCTGCCCAAGTATACCGAGGCTATTTTCGTCTATGTAATCAACTTTATACGAAGACATAGGGCATGTTGAAGACCTAATTTGGGTTGCCAACACTTCTATAAATAAGACATTAGGGGTTTAATGTAACTAAGTCGTCCTAAACTCATTAAAAAAACCCTAGTAGTTTAGGAGTACGAATAGATTAATTTTCTTTCGGCTTTTCAATAACTTAGTTGTTTTTTCTCTTGGAATTAGTTTTGATCCAATAGTTTATTTATATTATTCAAGTATTTCAGTTTATCTTTTCTTGCACTTGATTTATTTCTTTATTCCAATCAATCAATTTGCTAGTTTGTTCTCCATTCGATATCAAATTCTCGATTATTTAAATCTCTTTTCTCTTTCAAATCAATTGTGTTCTTCACATGATTTATTCGATTAAGATAGAGATTATGAATAATATGAATGACTAAATCCCTTAAAGAAGATTAACAAGTGGATAAGAATGTGATTAATGGAGGATTTATGGTTTACTTGAGAGGTTTAATTGGTATAGATTACATGTTCTTAAACCCTAAGCCTGGAAACCCTAAGAAGTTATCATAGGCTAGACGAGGTCGGGAGATAAGTCGAACTGAGTAAATCGTAATTTATCCTGGTTGAGAAAGTGAGATCAGGAGATAAACGAGTATCAACCAATCGATTAGTTAATTAGATGTTGGGAGGTAATTATTGGTTAATCAATAGCTAATCCACCCTAATCCAAAGTTAATTACAAGCCTTGAAAAGAGTTAATCTTCTTGATTGGTTTATTGATTTTTATTGCTTGTTTAATTTTCTTATTTTTTTGTTATTTAATTTATCTCATCAATTTATTTTATGGTTCATCGTAATATATGAATTAATTATTACTACTTAGACTTATTATTGCAAAAACGTTTTCATAATTTATTCCATCATCCATTGGGTACGATTCTCAGATTACTTCCAAGAATTTCATTGTACTAACTATATTACAATTTTACTCATGCACTTGTAAACAACGTCGTTATAAATTCTTATATATTTTAGGTGTTATATTTTACTATAAACGACAACTAGTCTATAGGTGGTCAAGTTGTTGGCATCGTTGCCAGGGAGGTTTCAACAATAAATCTTAAAAATAAGTTTTTACAAATAATAAGATAAGTAGAAAATTTAAAACCTATAGATACAATATTTAATTAATTAATTTATTTTTATTTTCCTTTTAGGTCGCTTATGATCCGAAGCTTTAGCACTCCAATCAAACCATACCTAAACCCAGAGCAATTAATCAGACGCAACCGTCCAACAATGAAAATCGATCCACTTGCAGTAATTAACTTACACTAAGGAAATCCATTATTTTAGGAGCCACAAGAGCAATAAGGAAATAATCGAGAAAAAGTCCCAATGGCTCAGCGGACGTTGTGCGAGTACGCCCTACCTACAATAGACGTGGTGCGAGGAAGCATAGAAAGGTCAAAAATTAATGCAAATAATTTTAAGATAAAGGTAGTCATGATTCAGATGATCTAGAATACATTACAATTTAAAGGAAACATGGTGGAAGACTTGAACCAGCACTTGAAGCGGTTCTTGTAACTTTGTGACTCCTTCAAGTACAACGGGGTATCTGATGATGCTATGCGTCTTTGGTTATTCCCGTTCTCATTGTTGATAATGTGGCTGATTGGTTGGATTCATCAGAACTAAATTTCATTACCATATGGAACGATCTAGTAAAAAAATTTCTCTACAAATTTTTCTCGATTAGTTGACCCATTCAGCTCCAGCAAGAGATTACCAACTTTAAACAATACGAAGGTGAGACATTATATGAGGCATGAGAGCAATTCGAAACAATACTAAGGAAGTGCCCATACCATGGATTGCAAGTGTGACTCTAGATCCAGATATTTTAAAATGCTATTGGCAGACACATGAGATCTAACCTAGACGAAGCATCTGCTAGGTCTCTCATGTTTCATACGTACGAAAGAGGATATAAAATCATTGATGATATGTCCATGAATTCAAACATGTGGCCTAATGAGAGATTCATGTACCAATCCAAGCCTCCAATTGTAAAAGCTGTGAAGGAAGAGAACGACGATGATCAATTCCAACGAATCCTAGAGAAGCTTAACTATTTGGAAATGCCAGTCAAGCCGATGAAAACAGAGCCACATTTAGAGAACCAATCGGAGGAGGTGAGCTACATAGTTAATAGGGGTTGAGATCCCTATTCAAATACCTACAATCCTGGTTGGAGGGATCATTCGAACCTTAAATGAAGAGGCAACAAAAGAGGTGCGAATCAAGCATATACTCGACAAAATCCTCCTTACCAACCTCCACCATTGCCGCAAAGAATCATGGGAAATGACCACGTTGCATGTGATCAAAGATTTGACCGGCTAGAGGGAGAAATGCAAACTATGAACTTGAACATTCAACAAAACCAAGCTCTGTGTGGACGACTCGAATCTCGAATGTAATCTCTGCAACCAAATAATTTAGTTAATGACAATGTTTCAAAAAAATGGTCAAAGTCTCCCTAGTAATACGAAGACAACCCTCAGAGAGATGGAAAGGATGACATAAAGGTGATTGCATTGCGATCAGGCAAAGCATTAAAACTGCCAATCACGCCCATCTAATATGATAAGGAGGTTCCCGAAGAGGTCGACAAATCTACCGAAGAGGAAGAAGCCAAGCACCATAAGCCAATTGAAGAGGTAGTCGAGTCAATGCCTAATCTAGTAATCTCAATTCCCAGCACAACGAAGAGACCTTTCCCAACAAAACTAGAGGACAAGTAAAAGAAGGATGAGGAAGATTTTGTAAGTTTTCTAAATTTGTTTAAATCCCTTAATGTCAATCTACTGCTCTTAGAGCTAACCAAAAAAATTCTGAAACATTTCAAATATTTAAAGGAAATCATGAAACGTCATAGGAAAATGAAAAAGGACGAGCATATTGACATTGATGCCTCGTGTAGCACACTAATCGCTAAGAAGATAACCCCAAAATTAAAAGATTCAGGTAGCTTTACAATCCCAATAGAAATAGGGGATAGGCATATTAAAAAAGCCCTTTGTTATTTAGAGGATAGTATAAATTTAATGTCTCTATCAATTTATCGAAAACTCATACTCGGGATTCTTAAAAATGCCTCAATAGTGCTACAACTAGCTAATAGACCCTTGGCGCATCCAAAAGGTGTACTTGAGGATGTATTGGTTAAGGTACGAGAATTTATAGTACTCGTTAATTTCATAGTCTTCAACTTTGAGGAAGATCAAGAAATCCCCATTCTTCTGAGTAGGCCATTTCTAGCCACTTCTAAATTGACAATCGATCTTGAGTGGAATGAGTTTATTATAACAATCGATGACGAGATAGAAGTGTTTAAATGCGGCTGGAATTCCCAAAATGAGGGATTGCTTAGGGAAGAATGTTACTATTTAATTTAATCCCTAACAGTCTTGGTTAAGGGCATTTCCCGAGTTGTACAAGCGTAGGTTCTCACAAGATGAAAGAACGAGATAAATGGCAAGAATTTAGTGGAAGAAGGAGCAAATAGAAGAACAAAGATGGGCGAGACCGACAATTGAAGTGTAACACCCCTAATTCATCTCGGTCACCGGAATAGTGTTACAGAGTATTACAGCATAAATCAAGTCATATATCATCATTAAACCATTCAAATATTAAATTAAATTAAATATCAATATTCAAATAATATATTAAGCATAGTATAAATACATTTACAAGCCTTAAATCAAGCTTATGAGACTTTAAAAATAGTTTGGGAACATTCAATTACTAATTTGAAACAAAATAGAAAGTTTTAGAAAAATTTGAAAATAGGGGTCACAAGATCGTGTGGCCAAATTGTGTCGCATAACTCAGACCGTGTGGCTTAGGGATATTGTCGTGTGGTCAAACCATGTAACAATCTATGCCCGTGTAACTCAAGGTCACATGGCCGCGTCACCAGGCCATGTACCTCACTGTGACCGTGTAATTCAAGGTCACATGACTGTGTCACCAGGTCGTGTAACTCTTTATGATCGTGTGAACTACCCTGCACCTGAAAATGAAAATGACACACAGCTGTGTGGAGTGACTGTGTGTGGCACATGACCGTGTGGCAGCGCATGTACACTTAAAATAACTTCTAAAACAAGACAAATCACTACTTATTTCTTAGGTATCAAGCCAAACCAAAATTATTCATTTACATGACTTCAAAACACATTCAAACAAGCTTGAAACATGCCAAAAACATTCAACCTAAGTACCTAACCAATATGCCCTCAATGGCACCATATTTTATACACCAACCAATTTACATTCAAAGCTCATAAATACTTACTTTAAACACACACCAAACTTATAATTCATCTATACCATTCATGACTACTACCACAATAATCTAGTCATCCACAAGTAGAATAAACCAAAATGTCCAAAACACATACATAAGGACCTTTACAAGCCAAATACCAAAGGTATGTATACAAATGAGCCAAAATCTAATTAAGACAACATCATTCAAATATAATATGTATCACAAGTAACAAGTATCCAAAACACATATAAGACACCTATTACATGCCATATAACCTAAAGATAACTTGTCAAAATCTATCGATAGATCTCTGGATAGTGTGACCTTCAAGTTGATCCGATTGCCCAATTCTACAAAGCGTTATCTACAAGGAAACATAAAAAAAGGACACAAGTAAGCTTCAATGGAACTTAGTAAGTTCAACGATTGAAATGATAAAACTTATCGTATAAACATATCAATCACACAAAAATAGTTAATAAACAATAATCCCGTCAACCACAATCATTCAATAGGTGAGTCTTTATGTTTATACTCATATTGTATAATCTGATCAATTAAACTAGATCATTCAATATCAACTCATTTTACACATTCAGAAGATCATGTAGTCATTCGTAACATTAAATAATGAATCATATAACCATTGAAAACCTTCCTGATGAACGATATAAACAAATTCAGATACACGATTAATCATCCAGAACACACCAGAATGCTCAAATGAGCCAAACCAACCGAGAACACACTTGGGCACCAAATGCCAAGCCCGTATGCTAACATCCCTCCGTAACACACCTGGGCACTAAGTGCCAAGCCCGAAGGCTTTACATTTGCCTTTGGTAACACACCAGAATCACTGTAAAAATAACACGATAGTTTGAAACAAATGCTGGACTTTGGTATATTCAGTGGATAGTAACAAATCAATAATCACCATTTCATCATAAGTCAAACTTGTACCGCATGCAGTAAAAACTTATTGGCATGCCAATTGTATCCTATCCTACGTTCATCCAGCATAACATATTGTCATAGTAAAAACTTTTAACTCAAATACTTTCTCAACTCACATCAATTTATTTCAATTCAATTTTACTTAAAATATTCAAAAACCGTAATTCACAATCATTATAACATCTCAATTCATACTAAACTAAACCATACGAACTTACCAAGGTTGTACTGCAAAGATAGAAAAAGTTCAGGGACTAATAAACAACTTTCCCTTTTCCTCGGTTATCTACTTGTTCTTGATCTATAAAATAATTTATTTCAACTATTAGCTTCAGTTTCATATAATATTCAATTTAGTACATATTTCTTCCTATTTGCAATTTTTCACATTTGCCCTAAATTTTTACACTTATTCAATTTGATCCCTAAGACTAAAACAAGCTTAATTTTCATAATTAAACTTTAATCCCTTTGTGCCAATTTTACTAATGTTCCAAAACAGTCCTTACATGCTAGAGTTTCACAAGAAAAACATATTATATTTACTTTATTTTCAATTTAATCACTAAACTTGAAAATTATACAAAATCACTTAACACAATATTTTTATTTAACATCCAAGCACAATATTCCACTCTTAAACTTCAAAACCATATATTATCCATTAATGGCATCTTCCAAAATATTTAACAATTTAACAAATTAACTTGCGGTTTAGCTAGGTTAAGCTAAAACGATTACAAAAACATAAAAATTACAAAAAATGGGACTAAAAATCATTTACATGCATAATATAACTTAATAACTAAGCAAACTTAGTACATATTTGTCCTGTAACACCCCTCGCCCATATTTGACGCCGAAATAGGGTTCGAGGTATTACCTGACTTAAACTCAACCACTATATAAAATCGGGCCATGAAATCTCAAACAATTTAAAAACTTTTCCTTTCTCATGTAATCTGTCCCAAACATGGGCTTACGAGACCCAAAATATACATCCGAGGTGGTTCGGAGCCCAACCGAGGACTCATTTAAAACTTAGAAAAATTTTATGCAACAAGGCTCTACACAGTGTGTGGTATAGCACACACGACCGTGTGCTTGGGACACACCCATGTCCTGTACCCGTGTCTAAAAACCTAGGCATGCTGGCAAAACCACACGGCCCAAGCACATGGTCATGTGTCTATACCCACGGGCCAGGCGTGTAGAGCCTTGTTGCATGAAATTTTTCTAAGTTTTAAATGAGTCCTCGCTGGGCTCTCAACCACCCTGATGTATATTTTGGGTCTCGTAAGCCCATGTTTGGGACAGATTACATGAGAAAGGAAAAGTTTTTAAATTGTTTGAGATTTCATGGCCCGGTTTTATATAGTGGTTGAGTTTTAGTTAGGTAATACCTCGAACCCTATTCCGGCGTCGGATACAGGCGAGGGGTGTTACATGTCCACTAATTTTCTTTATGGTTTATTTACCATACAAGTCCATCCACTCACATTTCAATAATTATTTAACAGAATTAACTAATAGAACTAACTTTTTCAACTTTTACGATTTAGTTCTATCTACTTAATTAACTATCTAAACGTTAAAATTTCTTAACCAAATTTTAATACGACATTAATGAACTTGTAAATATTAAATAATTAATATATATGACTGGACATATCGAAATGAGTATTCGAAATCACTATTTTTGACACCACTAGAAAGCAGGCTATTACATGAAGTCGGTGGTAAATTTCAAGGAATTGTTGGACAAGTCTGGTAGCACAACATAAATTTTAACCATCAAACTTAATCAATTTGTAAATATTATATACTAATTTGTGCTTAATTTTTTAGATGTAGAAATTATACTTTTTATTTTGTGTTAGAATTAGTAGGAAATAGGTTTCCGAAAGCAACGAAGGAGCTAGATGTTAGTAAGGTAGATGTACAGGCAACCGAGGACCTTCTATAGGTCCTGGAGAGACCAAATCGAAGGCATTTTGTAACCCAACAATCCCAAAGAGTGACACAACCCCTGTGAACTTGAAAATACAAAACTCTGTCATCTATATCGTGATGCACCTTTAATTAAAAGTAAAAGTAGGAGTAAAATTATTGTTATGTCGCGCCATGCACTCCCTATGGCACGACATGCAAGCTATTTTTGAAAAATTTTCATTCTTTATTCGATGCAATCTTCAGAGATTTTCACACAGTTTGGATGACAAGTAAAGCCCTAAATGGCTTTTATAGCCTCTACCAGCTAATACACCCTTCAAGCTGTCATAGCCACCCAATTCAATGTTGGTGACCTTTTTCTTTGGGATTTCGTAAATTCTCTACGCCTTCTTTGCTTTTTAACCCTAAAAACCATGACCAACAAATAGTTCAACAAAGAATCAATTATTGATAACTTCGAACATCTTCTAGAAAAAGAAAAAAAAACACTTGAGAAAGATTTAACGGAAAGCTCCACTTCAAGAGAGAGGTTTCTAGCTCTTAGTATCATTGACGAGTGAGACGAGAGACATAATTGAATCACTCAGTTGGGAAAAAAATTGTACGACCCCAAGGAACCCGCATGTATCACAATTGTCCAGTAATTTTATGCCGTCCTAAAAGAAGCTGAGATGAATCAAGAATGGGACATGCCATTGCGTCGAGTAATTATTTAGGGCAAAAAGTTCTAATATTACTGTTGGAAATATCGAGGTATTATGCCACTCCTATATCTCTCTATGATTCTATAACACGAATGAATCTCATGCACTTTTCGAGAGAGAAAAATGATAACATAGTCAATCTCTTAATGAACGGACGAGGTGCGTCAGAACTATATCCTGGAACAAAGTTCCCAACATCAAGTCCGCAAGAGCAACTAACTTTAAAAGTAAGAATGTGGCTACATTTTATCAATATTCAAGTTTATCCAATCACTAACATGCCCAACATAGATTTCCAAGTTTATCCAATTTGTGTTGGTACATGGATCTACCGGAGCATTATGTTTTGTGTCAGGAAAAGCAAGGTCGAATTTCTTTTCTTGCATTTAGGAACGGCCTTGTGTAAACAAGCACGAGTACTAATGGAGAATCAGAATATTACCTACAACCATCAGAACTACTAATACACAAACCAAATCGAAAACACTTGGTGAGAAATAGGAAACCAAAGAGGACCATTAAGTCAAACCCCATCTAGGTACGAATGTGTTGCCTAATTTGGAATGGATGATTCAATGAATGCAAGAAGTGAAACCATTTTACAAAAATTGTGTGAGGAAAAATAGGATGAAGCTTTCACAATTCCCAACTGATAAGTACAAGGCAAAGATTGAACCAAGCAAAGAGAGGGAATTGTAAGAAGAGGAAGATCCCAAAAAAGACCTAGATGAGGAGTCAAAAGGCAAACCAAGAAAAGTAGATGAAGCATCGTGTAACAGCCCGTTTTTAGTCAAATCGAAACAGTGGTTTTGGAACCAAAAATATGAAGTCAAAATATTTATTTTATTATTATTTTAATGTCTACAGCATGAAAATATGATTGTGTGAAATTTTCGTTAAGAAATTTTATCATTTAAATGGTTAATTTGATAAAAAGGACTAAATCATGTAAAGTGAAAAATTGGAGTTCTATTAGATAAAAGTATCTAATGGCTATGAAATTAAATAGAGGAGGTCCTTATGTTGTAAATATCCCATTTATATTATGGGTGGATATTTATGGGCTTAAAATGGATGTTTAATATGATTTAATAATAAGGTTATTGTTGTAATTTAGTAATTAAGGTTAATAAAACAAAAGAAATAAAGATATCATCTTTCTAATTGAGATACCACCACTGAATATTCAAAATAAGAACAACCATGGAAGCTTGAGCATTCAGCAAAGCTATTTTGGTCAATTAAGGTACGATTTTTGTCTCGTTTTTAATGATTTCTATGTTTTTGAGATCGTTGCAGCTTGGTCTAACTAGCCCAGGGACTATTTTACAAAAATTTTAAAGATTTTGAATGATGCCATTGATGAATACATGAGTATTTTGATGTTTGGTGATATATTTTAAATAGTTGTTGATAGTTAAACAAGTTTTGTTAAGTGATTTTTAGTGAAAAAGCAAAATAGGGATTAAATTGTAAAATGTGAAATAAATGAAAAATATGGGCTGCTAGGGGTATTATGGTAATTTGGATAGCATGGGTTTATTGTGAATTTCATTAATTTGCTATTTTATAAAAATAAGGACTAAATTGTAAAAAATGTAAAATTTTAGGGGTAAAAGAGTAAATATGTTTTAATGTGTGTTTTGGACTAAATTGAATAAAGAGATGATTAAATAGGTTAATTTTGATTATATTTAGATCAAAATAGGAGAACTACGGACTTGGATCGGGGAAAAGATAAAGTTATCGACTAATCGACTTATTTCATCGTTTACACATCCGAGGTAAGTTCGTATGTGATAAATTTCTATGCAAATGTATTTAATATTCTTTGATATTGCATAAATTGCGAATATGAGACTGTGGATATGAACAATATAATTTGATGATGATTCAGCATTCGAAATCCTAGTTGAACATTAGGAATAGTTTAGGATGCTAGTGAATTGTCATTAGGGGATACATTGAGTTGGCTTCGAGCCATGATATAGCACTTCGAGTGTGAGATATACCAATTTGGCTTCAGGTCGTGCATATTGGCTGATTTTGGCTTTGAGCCATGATATCAGAACTTCGGAGATAATTTACCTTGATTTGGCTACGGGCCATGGTATAGGTACTTATTGTGTGAGATCCTTGAGTATCTGAATTCTATTTCGAATGGTTCAACAAGTAATTGTAAGATGAGAATGTGTATGAGATTTGTACAGGATGGTACAGGCATGTGTATAAACTATTTTAGCATTGAATCAAAGATATGAGGATGAAATTATATAGTTTGTGAATAAGCATATGAAAGGTTTATTCGTCAGAAATCTTTATGTTGTTTTATTCAATTTATTGAATTATATTTGTGAGATTGTATTGAGTTTATTTCATACAAGCTTACTAAGCTTTAAAGCTTACATTATTTATTTTTCTATGTTTTATAGTGAATTTAAAGCTAACTCAAATTTGGGGATTGTCGGAGACATCGTCACAGTATCTACCTATCACTTGGTACCTATGAACTTTGGTATATTAAGTATATGGCATGTATAGGGACTTTGGTCATTTTGGTTATGACTTAATAATGGTTTTGGCCATATAAATTGGCATTGTAAATGTTTATGTTTTGGTATGTATTTATAATCATGTGTGATGTCTTATGTTGGTTTATTTGGTATGTTTGAATCATGTACATATATATACAATTATGTTTTGTCAATTGAATTGGTTGATGGTTGTGTGATGATTTATGATAATAGGTATTATAAGTGTTAAATTAATAAATTGTGGTTATTGGTATGCTTGTGAAGTTAGGCCAAATAATGCATATTTGATAATGGTCATTTTGATAATTTGAGAAGACACGGATTGGTATGATTTGAGATAGCATATTATGGTACTTATGTACCTTGAATTGGTTAGAATTGAAATGGTAGGATTTAGGCTTAACTTGGTTGTTTTGGATTGCATAATTTTCTATGGTTTGGTGTCATTTCTGTAAGTGAAGATGTATACCAAGTGGGGTGGCAAAATGGCTTGGTAAATAGCCTATATTTGTTCACACGGGCAAAGACACAGGCGTGTGTCTCGACCGTGTGTGACACACGGTCAAGTACACAGCCGTGTGTCCCCTAGTGTTGAAATTGAAATCAAGTCAGTATGCTCCAGACGGCCTCACACACGGGCGTGTGACTTGGCCATGTGGAATAAGTCAATAGACCCTACAAGTTTGGCACAGCCTAGCACACGGCTTGACACACGGGCCTGTGTGGCCATTTTTAGGGCACACGGGCTTGTGTGTTGGCCATGTGACCCAAGTTAGAAAGTTACACGGGGTCAGACATGGGCTGGGACACGGCCATGTGCTCCCATTTCGAATGTCTAAACGGCCTGTGACACGAGCGTGTAACAGCCCAATTTAAGGCCTAGTCAGATTAGTGTTCTCGAGACCACAAAACTGAAGTCTAAAAAAATTATTTTATTATTATTTTGGAGTCATAGCATGTTTAAAATAGTGCATGAAAAATTTGGTGGAGTAGTTTTAACGTTTGTGAGCCCAATTGCGAAAAAAGACTAAATCGCATAAAGTGCAAAAGTCCTAAATTAATAACTAAAGGTGTTAAATTGCCATGGAACCAAAATTGGGGGTATTTAATGGGAAAATAGACCCTTAATTGATAGCATAGCCGGCCATGAGACATAGAGGAGACAATTTTCAAATTAGGTGGAATTTGGTAGCTATTTTGACTAAAAAGAAATAAAATAGAAAAAAAGTTGTCAATTTCTTTTCTTTTCATCTTTTTCCACAGAAAATATCAGCCATGAAAGGGGGTTTGAAAGTTTAAATTTTTCAGCAACTTGAAGCACTCACAAGTAAGTGATTTCCATACCCTTTGTTGATGATTTTTGCATTTTTGAGACCCTTGAAGCATGAGCTTTCAAATGAGGGGTCTATTTTGCAAAATAATTAAGAGCTTAAGGTTTTTCCATGAAAGGATTTGCGATGTTTTCTGATTTTTTATGGAAGAATATGAGTTAGGGTTGTATAATAAATAACTTTTATGAAAGGTGTTAGCATGAAAACATCGAAAGGGACTGTTTTGCATAAGTTGTAAAAATAGTAGATAAATATGTGAAATAGTAAGAATTTGAAGTTGCTATAAGAGTAAAAATGGTTCTTCTAGGCTTGAGATATGAAGAAATTCGATAAAAATTGACTTTTGAGCATAGGGGCAAAATGGTCATTTTGCCAAGGTTTAGAGGCAAAAAGGTCATTTTACCTAAGATGTGAATTTTAGATTGCCTAATTGTGTTTAGTGACTAAATAAGTGCATTTTTCTATTATAGATCAAGACTTACCAAATCCGAACCTAGATCGGGGGAAAGCCAAGCAAATCGACTAAACCGACTAGTCAAGTACATTTTGTAATCCGAGGTAAGTTGTATGTAAATAATACAACTACATTGCCAGTATATGTGCTTGAATTGTCATTGAATTGATATAACATGAATTTCTTGTTTGTGAATTGAGAATGCATATTGATAATTGAGATAGTAGAAATTCGTTGGAACTCTAGGAAATAAATCGGATATGTAATACCCTGATTTTGGGCTTAGTCGAAATAGTGGTTTCATGACCACAAAATCCAAGATATAAATAATTATTTTATGATTATTTTGAGGTCTATGATATGATTGCATGATTGTGTGAAAATTTCGTGAAGAAATTTTATGCATAAAGTGCTTAAATTGAAATTAGGGACTAAATCGAATAATTTGCAAAACTTGCATTCTAGAAGTTTCTAGTATGAAATTGTTTTGAAATATTAATTAGGAGGTCTAAAATAGAAATTTTACCAATTTCTAAGTCTATGGACAAAAATTGGAGATGGATGGAATTTTTGGAAAGTTTAGTAGTAAGGGTATTTTGGTCATTTAGGGGTAAAATTAATTAAAATACAAAATTAAAAGCCAATTTTGCTCATCTTCAACCCCATGTCCGAATATAGCAAAAAGAAACCATGGCTAGGGTTTTCCAAGCTTCCAAGCTCGATTGTAAGTCCGTTCTAGCCCCGTTTTTCAAGTTCTTTACGTTTTTGGAATCCCGGTAACTTGATTAAGCTTATTCTAGCAATAATTTAAGCTAGGGTTCATATTTGGAAAAATACCCATAGGTGAAATGTGTTTATTTTGATGTTTTATGGTAGAATATGAAGGCTGAAATTATGTTAAACAACTTTTGCTAAGCGATTTTAAGCAAAAATGAGTAAAACGCTTAATCGGTAAAAATTGTTATTGTTCATAACTATGTGTTAGAGTGAGAATTTGATGTTGTCATAGAATGGAAAAATGTTCAGCATGTCATAAAACATAAGAAAATATGCTGAATTTTAATTTACGAGCATTGGGGCAAAAGTGTAAATATGCAAAAGTTTAGGGGCAAAACTATAATTTTGACAAAATATGATTTTGGGTTAATTTGAATAATGTGAGCCCTAGACTATATTTTAAATGATAGAGCAAGGAAAACTAAAATTCGGGCTAAAATGGGGAAAATACCAAGTTGTGGACGAAATGGTAAAAGTAGCCATTTTCACATACGAGGTGAGTTCATATGTAAATGTTGGTAACATAGTTATTATTTTAAATGTTTTTATGTTATTTAAATGATATGATAATTACTATGAAATATTATACTCGTGATAATTGTTTGATAATATGTCAAATTATGTGATATACTTGGAAAATGTGAAATATTATCGAGTATCGGTATCGACATTCCGTAGAAGATGGTTGAGACACATGATTGGGAAAAAGGTCCCGTTGAACCTTAGGAATGGATTAGGATACAAGTGACATGTCACTAGGATATTTTGGCATCCGAACTCATTGAGTTGAGTCCGAGTTCACTTATGGATGCAAATGTCCAAACTCGTTGAGTTGAGTCCGAGTTCGAGAGATGTAACTAGGCATCCGAGCTCGTTGAGTTGAGTCCGAGTTCACTTATGGATGCGTATGTCTGAACTCGTTGAGTTGAGTCTGAGTTCGAGAGATGTAACTAGGCATCCGAGCTCATTGAGTTGAGTCCGAGTTCACTTATGGATGCGAATGTCCGAACTCGTTGAGTTGAGTCCGAGTTCGAGAGATGTAACTAGGCATCCGAGCTCGTTGAGTTGAGTCCGAGTTCACTTATGGATGCGAACGCCCGAGCTCGTTGAGTTGAGTCCGAGTTCACTTATGGGCGGGTTACATGGTAGCTGGGCTACATATGTGGCACTTATGTGCAAACTTTTCGTGTATCCGAATTATATTAGATGTGTTCAACGGGTAAAATTCTACTCAAATGGAGGAATACTCGAGATGAAAGGGATGTATTGGTAAGTGTTGTGAAATGGATACTTTGAACAGGTATGTACTTAACCCTCGGGTTGAAAACTCGATATAACAACAATATGGTAAGATGATAAATGAAAATGTGATATGAATGTCTCGGTGATGATCATGCAAATGATGTTTATGTTTGCTTATATAGTTGTGTTACTTGCTATTTGCATGTGAACTTACTAAGCATTTGTGCTTACTCCATCCTTTTCATTCCTTGTAGTGTTGACAAGCCAGCTCGAAAATCGGAAACGGTCGGAGGCACGCTCACACTATCCGTATACCATCTTGGCATAATGGCTTGTATATTTTGAGTATGGCATGTATAGCATTATAATCATTTTGTATATATGGTCTTATGATATGGTTATTGAGTGATATGGAAATGCTTGGTAATGATTAGCCATTGGAATGGCTAATCGTGATCATATTTGGTGTTATGTATGCTAAATTGCTAGCTAATCCATGGGAACCATGAAATGGGTAAAATTTACCATAAAATAGATTCAGACAACAGATAGTGACGTGAATTTGAAAAATCACTAAAAATAGTAGAAATGGAATTAAATAATGAATAAGTTATGGAATTGAAGCTTGATGAGTCTATTTTCATATGGATGGAACAAAACAGGTATATGAGTTATATTTTATGAGATGTTTAAATTTTTGTGAAACAGGGCTAGAGCAATTTCTGGATCCCCTATTCTGACTTTGGAAATTCACCATAAATTTTTCAAAGATAATTAGAAGTCATGATTTATATGTAAAGATTCCTTATTGAGTCTAGTTTTATTATAAATAAACGGCATAGTGATTGAAACTCTGTACAGGGAGATATCTGATTCGTAATACACAGAGGTCAGAGCAGTCGAACCCTAAAATAGGGGAGGCTTTAACTAATAAACTGTACTAATTTGCTTGACCAAAAATTCTATAAAAAATTAGTAAATAGATATATGAGTCTAGTTTCATGGAAAATTTACGAAATTAGATTTCGAGTTTCAGAACTCGAGATATGAATTTTTAAGCGACTGTGACCCAGATTGCTAGCTTGACTGAAAATTTTAAAAATAAATTGTTTGAGCTGTTTAAAGTAATGAATTAAGTCTGTTAACACCTCGTATTCGACTCCGGCGACGGTCTCAGGTATGGGGCGTTACATTTGGTGGTATCAGAGCAGGTTTAGTTAGTTCTCGGACTAACTTAGCCTGCGTAAAAATTTAGCTATACATGCTACTGATATGTGATAGTGTGATGTCTTCCGACGCATATGAGTACCGTCTTATTTAGACAGGGTACTCTCCAACCGAGCTGCGCCGACCATGTTCAATTTTATGTGAAGGTATTTGAGTAAAATTATGATTATGATAAGTCTCGGTTCAGAAAAGTATGAATAAAAGTTTATGATACATATGTGATAAATATCCATATTTGCTTAATGCTCATATGATGTAGTGTATATGGCTTACTTGATAAGATGAACGGAATAAATAGAAAGTAGTAGAGGTATGAATAAAAGTCATAATATTATGATATGAATGAAAATGTCCTTTTCTTGATTTGGACGTCGAACGTTGATGAATGCTAATGATATTTAATTTTTATGAGATAAAGGATTATAATGAAATGAACTTATCTATGTTAAATTGTTGGATTGAATTATATGATTGTAATGACATGTACATGATGCACGAAATGAATGTTGTGATTGTGATGCAAATATCTATGTTTTTTTGGCCCTATATGATGTCATGAGCATGAATTAATTTAATTAAATGAATGGATAAGTAAAGCTATCTAGAAAACATAGAATGTATGCATAAGTATATTGTCTAAATAGGACAGTAGGAAAATTTGTGTAAGCCAACATGAATGTTGCATTGCCTGAATGAATGACATGATTTTGATGATGTTGCTATGATGATGGAAATTGTGTCATATGTGTATGTATAAAAAAGTCGAGTCAGAGGTCCTACAACCTCTCCCCCTTACCGAAGTGGTACTTATAATGGAATTTCATGAGATTTGTATTGAATAAGTTTCCGGTTGAGAACCCAAAGAGTTTAGTGATAGAATAATTATAAGTATGATCAGAGATTGAAAATGAGATGATAAGTAAAGTTAGAGCCAGTAAAGTATCGGATTGACGTAAAGATTATTGGAGTTATGCACTGTCCCAATTAGAGAAGGAATTCTCTTTGGTAAATTGAATTACTCAGGTGCAAGGTCGAGAAAAGTGTAAATCAAAATTTATTCAGAACTGGCCTTCTTTAGTGAATGGTTTAATATGAAATTTGTGTGGCAGAACTAGTTGGGGAAATGATATTTGAAATGTGAACTATACGAGTGTGTGTGATTATGACTGGACAGATTTAGTGATCTCTTTTGAGATGTTCTATGTGTTTTACCGTTCTCGAGAAATATTTCTATGGCTATTGATCTTACTGAAGAAATTCTTGTTATATGGGAATGTCTTCTAATTACAGTGTTGGATGAAAGCATTGGTAGTCATTGGTTTATAATTTATATTGCTCTATTTCATCGGGTATTATATTTCATTTAAATCTGATAAGAATTGATGAGAGAATACATATAATATTATAATTACATTTCTTCTACTTGATGCTTCATTTGATATATATGTATGGGAAGATATATTGATCTTGTTATATTTGATTTCAGTGGGATTAAATGATGTTTTCTTTTGGACTTTCTTTCTTTGAAGAATTATTGAGGTATTCTATATTTTCTCTATGAGTTTGGTTTTCGATTCTCAGGCATAGTATCGTATCTTGGGTTTCTTTATCCCGGATCTTTTTATTCTGGATTTCTTTATTAGGGTTTCTCTATCTTGGATTTCTTTATTCGGTTTTCTTGTTATCTTTGTTCCATAATTTGTCAATTACGACTCATGTTGAAATGCGTTCTTGACTCGTGATAATCATGTCAAATATGACTATACTTCTAATTTGATCTTGGTAATGTGGTGATTTTAGTATTGGGATTCTTTTTTCTAATTTCGTGTAAGGATTTGACATCGATAAAGGCATAGGTGATAAAAGCGCGAGTTTGATCGGTATGGTGAATTATTTATTTGAAAGATTTCATGTGACAATTATGTCGGGATTATTTTCTCAAGTCGATAATAGAATTTCATTTTTGTCTCGATAAAAGAGTAAATAGTCCGAACGAGAAGTGTATATTTATTAGAAAAAGTTGGATATTAGTTAAAGCCACTACGAATGATAAGGTTTTCATCTTATGAAAGCTGAAAAGTTTATTACATGTTGTGAGTTCGGATAGATGAGAATATTGGTAACCAAGCGTCCCGAACTAGAGTAGTCTACATTGAGCAAAGACTTCGACTTTGAAGAATGTCTTTGTTGTATGAATTGTGATGTGTTTCAAGACGGTGAGGTAATGTGATAGTTTAGAGCATTCGATGTTACATAAAATCGAGTTGTTAAAGAGGTTAAAGTCGAGCATTGGGATCTATCAAAATTATCCTTGTCAATGTTGATATTGGGATGGAAATGAGAAGGATTATTCTTGAGGCCATATCGAATTATTTCTATGGTAGAAAGAGGAAAATGTGATGTATCCTATTCTTAAATGTTTGGAGAAATCTATAAATCATATCGGTATTGAATGAATTCCTACTCATCGATTCATGGAATTTCGGTCTCTTTGATTGTTGGATTTCATGGAATTCGGTCTCCATTAATCAAGTTAAGATCCTAGTTTTATGTCATGATATCATGGGAAGCGAGAAGGGTTGAAAATTTAAGAACAGTTGAGAGTTGAGACTGTAAGCTTTTTAGACCATATGAGAAATTAAAGAGATGTATTGGAGGTACAGCCTAAGTGAAAGTTCTTCAGCACCGAATATGAGATTAAAAGTGAAGATCACTTTTCCGGTAAGATTTTCGGGGACGAAAATCCCTAAAAGGGGGGGAGAGTTGTAATATCCTAATTTTAGGCCTAGTCAAAATAGTGGCTTCGTGACCACAAAATCCAAGATAGAAATAATTATTTTATGATTATTTTGAGGTCTATGATATGATTACTTGATTGTGTGAAAATTTCGTGAAGAAATTTTATGCATAAAGTGCATAAATTGAAATTAGGGACTAAATCGAATAATTTGCAAAACTTGCATTCTAGAAATTTCTAGTATGAAATTGTTTTGAAATATTAATTAGGAGGTCTAAAATAGAAATTTTACCAATTTCTAAGTCTATGGACAAAAATTGGACATGGATGGAATTTTTGGAAAGTTTAGTAGTAAGGGCATTTTGGTCATTTAGGGGTAAAATGAATTAAAATACAAAATTAAAAGCCAATTTTGCTCATCTTCAACCCCAAGGCCGAATATAGCAAGGAGAAACCATGGCTAGGGTTTTCCAAGCTTCCAAGCTCGATTGCAAGTCCGTTCTAGCCCCGTTTTTCAAGTTCTTTACATTTTTGGAATCCCGGTAACTTGATTAAGCTTATTCTAGCAATAATTTAAGCTAGGGTTCATATTTGGAAAAATACCATAGGTGAAATGTGTTTATTTTGATGTTTTATGGTAGAATATGAAGGCTGAAATTATGTTAAACAACTTTTGCTAAGCAATTTTAAGCAAAAATGAGTAAAACGGCTTAATCGGTAAAAATTGTTATTGTTCATAACTATGTGTTAGAGTGAGAATTTGATGTTGTCATAGAATGGAAAAATGTTCAGCATGTCATAAAACATAAGAAAATATGCTGAAGTTTAATTTACGAGCTTTGGGGCAAAAGTGTAAATATGCAAAAGTTTAGGGGCAAAACTGTAATTTTGCCAAAATATGATTTTGGGTTAATTTGAATAATGTGAGCCCTAGACTATATTTTAAATGATAGAGCAAGGAAAACTAAAATTCGAGCTAAAATGGGGAAAATACCAAGTTGTGGACGAAATGGTAAAAGTAGCCATTTTCACATACGAGGTAAGTTCATATGTAAATGTTGGTAACATAGTTATTATTTTAAATGTTTTTATGTTATTTAAATGATATGATAATTATTATGAAATATTATACTGGTGATAATTGTTTGATAATATGATAAATTATGTGATATACTTGGAAAATGTGAAATATTATCGAGTATCGGTATCGACATTCCGTAGAATATGGTTGAGACACATGATTGGGAAAAAGGTCCCGTTGAACCTTAGGAATGGATTAGGATACAAGTGACATGTCACTAGGATATTTTGGCATCCGAACTCATTGAGTTGAGTCCGAGTTCACTTATGGATGCAAATGTCCAAACTCGTTGAGTTGAGTCCGAGTTCGAGAGATGTAACTAGGCATCCGAGCTCGTTGAGTTGAGTCCGAGTTCACTTATGGATGCGTATGTCTGAACTCGTTGAGTTGAGTCTGAGTTCGAGAGATGTAACTAGGCATCCGAGCTCATTGAGTTGAGTCCGAGTTCACTTATGGATGCGAATGTCCGAACTCGTTGAGTTGAGTCCGAGTTCGAGAGATGTAACTAGGCATCCGAGCTCGTTGAGTTGAGTCCGAGTTCACTTATGGATGCGAACGCCCGAGCTCGTTGAGTTGAGTCCGAGTTCACTTATGGGCGGGTTACATGGTAGCTGGGCTACATATGTGGCACTTATGTGCAAACTTTTCGTGTATCCGAATTATATTCCGATGTGTTCAACGGGTAAAATTCTACTCAAATGGAGGAATACTCGAGATGAAAGGGATGTATTGGTAAGTGTTGTGAAATGGATACTTTGAACAGTATGTACTTAACCCTCGGGTTGAAAACTCGATATAACAACAATATGGTAAGATGATAAATGAAAATGTGATATGAATGTCTCGGTGATGATCATGCAAATGATGTTTATGTTTGCTTATATAGTTGTGTTACTTGCTATTTGCATGTGAACTTACTAAGCATTTGTGCTTACTCCATCCTTTTCATTCCTTGTAGTGTTGACAAGCCAGCTCGAAAATCGGAAGCGGTGGAGGCACGCTCACACTATCCGTATACCATCTTGGCATAATGGCTTGTATATTTTGAGTATGGCATGTATAGCATTATAATCATTTTGTATATATGGTCTTATGATATGGTTATTGAGTGATATGGAAATGCTTGGTAATGATTAGCCATTGGAATGGCTAATCGTGATCATATTTGGTGTTATGTATGCTAAATTGCTAGCTAATCCATGGGAACCATGAAATGGGTAAAATTTACCATAAAATAGATTCAGACAGCAGTAGTGACGTGAATTTGAAAAATCACTAAAAATAGTAGAAATGGAATTAAATAATGAATAAGTTATGGAATTGAAGCTTGATGAGTCTATTTTCATATGGATGGAACAAAACAGGTATATGAGTTATATTTTATGAGATGTTTAAATTTTTGTGAAACAGGGCTAGAGCAATTTCTGGATCCCCTATTCTGACTTTGGAAATTCACCATAAATTTTTCAAAGATAATTAGAAGTCATGATTTATATGTAAAGATTCCTTATTGAGTCTAGTTTTATTATAAATAAACGGCATAGTGATTGAAACTCTGTACAGGGAGATATCTGATTCGTAATACACAGAGGTTAGAGCAGTCGACCCCTAAAATAGGGGAGGCTTTAACTAATAAACTGTACTAATTTGCTTGACCAAAAATTCTATAAAAAATTAGTAGATAGATATATGAGTCTAGTTTCATGGAAAATTTACAGAATTGGATTTCGAGTTTCGAAACTCGAGATTTAAATTTTTAAGTGACTGTGACGCAGATTGCTAGGTTGACTAAAAATTTTAAAAATAAATTGTTTGAGCTGTTTAAAGTAATGAATTAAGTCTGTTAACACCTCGTGTTCGACTCCGGCGACGGTCTCGGGTATGGGGCGTTACAGGATATTCATGCTGTGACATTTGGGTCACTTATGTGAGCTAGTGTAAGACATGTGTAGGACATGTATCGGCCACATTATGAGAGCCAATGTAAGACCATGTCTGGGACATGGCATCAGCATTGAGACGAGTGGTTGTGTAAAACGTGTCTGGGACATGCATCAGCCTCGAGACGTAAGCCAGTGTAAGGCATGTCTGGGACATGCATCGGCTACAAGATGCGTCAGTGTAAGACCATGTCTGGGACATGGCATCAGCCTCGTTGACGATAGCTAGTGTAGGACCATGTCTTGGACATGGCATCGGTACCTTACCCCATGTTTGAGGCTTATAGAATATCCGGCAATGTTCCGAAAGTTTTAACATTGAAAGTATGATTGTGAGTTAATGAGGAAAACATAACCATGTTGTGAGTGATACAGGTACCTAATTGGTACGTATGAGAAATGAGCTTAATCGAGAGTATGTGATTTTTATGGATGGTAATGAGTAAGTTATGCTTATGCTTATCCTTGTATTATGAGCATGATGATTATTGAAGACTTTGTGGTTGTATATTTGTTTATATGCGACTTACTAAGCTTTTATGCTTACTCTATTTTCTTTCAATTTCCTTACAGTGCCACCTAAATAGCTCAAGGGTCACCGGAAGTCAGAGATATCGGTCGCACTATCATCCGAAGCATTCAGTATAGTTGGATTTATATTTTTGAATATGGCATGTATAGGGTTTAGACTTTACTATTTTGTGTCTTTGAGATTTGGCCAAATGTGTTGGCTGGGGTTAGATACCCTTCATTTTGTACTAAGCCTTGAATGAGGGCTAACATTTATTTTGAATTTATAAAAGATGGTATTTCATGGTTGAATGAATGTCTATTGTGGCTGATTTGGTTGTATGAATTGTACTTGTTTTTTTGGTATTGGTTGATATTTGTATGGTGCTATGTAAGTAAGGGTGGCAATGAGGCTTGGTAAATACCCTCATATTGTCCACACGGTCAGCCCCATAGGCGTGTAGTTCGACCATGTGTCCCCTACACGTAAAAATTTCAAGTCAGTATGCATGGTAATAAACACACGGTCAGAGACATGGCCGTGTGTCTCAGCCGTGTAGAGGACACGGCCTAGCACACGGGCGTGTGCCTTGGCCGTGTGGCATTTAGAGCATGTTGAAGTCAGAAACAGAATGTCCATGTTTTTGTACACGGGCTAGGACACGGGTGTGTCATGGCTGTGTGAGGGACACAGGCCATTGACACGGGCGTGTGTCTGACCGTGTGAAAACCCCTGTAGGTGTGAGTTGGAAATTAATTCTACACGGGTAAGGGACATGGGCGTGTCCCTATGGGCGTAGGCCGTGTGAGCTACACGGGCCATCAACACGACCATGTCGAGGTAGTCACACGGGCGTGTTACCCTTCCACACGGCCACGTGCCCTGTTTGGAAGACAAAATTTCCATAGTTGGTTTAAGGACCTGAAATGGTCCCGAATAGTTCTCAATGATTGATTTGGGGCTCGTAGGCCCACAATAAAAAGTTTAAGGTAAAAATTGAAAAATTTTTAATTTGGACCGAGTCTTGGTGACTCGAGATTGTTTGTGTGCATGAGATTAAGTTAGGTAATACCTTGTACTCTGCCCCGACGTAGGTTACGGGTATGGGTGTTACATTTAGTGGTATCAGAGCTATGGTTTAGTCTGTTCTAGGACTAACTTAGCAAGAGTATAAGTCTAGCCATACATGCCATAATTGTATATTGATAGTGTGACGATACCTGACGATTATAAATTATGTTTTTATATAGTAAATGAATCCTGATAGAGCCACGGTGGATGACGTAGAAAGTAATGCGCTGGCTCCTGCTGAAGGGACCGCGCCAATTGAGAGCGAGCCCGTGAATATAGGCCAAGGCAGAGGGGCTAGAAAAGCCTACCTCTGAATGATGGACGCTTGGTACACGGAGTTCGTTCGTGCAAACCTGAATACTCCACCTCTCCCACCTCCTCCAATTCCTCAGTATGCCCCGATAGCCCTGCAAGGCGTGGACATGTTTAGAAGAGAGAAACTTTCGGTGGACAAAATTCAGAAACAAGGGGATAAGGAATTTCGGGCTAGTATAGATGATGACCTGAAGAGAGCAGAGTTTTGGCTAGAAAATACCGTAAGGGTATTTGATGAACTGTCATGCATACCTGAAGAGTGTGTGAAGTGTGCCGTATCACTCCTTCAGGACTCGACTTATCAATGGTGGAACACTCTCGTGTCCGTGGTACCGAGAGAGAGGATCAACTGGGAATTTTACCAGGAGGAATTTCGAAAAAAGTATATTAGCCAAAGATTCATAGACCAAAAAAGGAAGGAATTCCTAAAGCTAAAGCAAGGCCAAATGTTAGTAACGGAATACGAGCGCGAATTTGTGAGGCTCAGTAAATATGCACAAAAATGCGTGTCTACAGAAGCCACGATGTGTAAAAGGTTTAAGGACAGTCTCAATTAAGACATTTGAGTGTTTGTTGGCATCTTAGAGCTACGGGAGTTCATAGCACTTGTTGAGAGAGCCTGTAAGGCAGAAGAGCTGATTAAAGAGAGGAGGAAAGTGACTTTTGAGTCGCCGGATTCTAAGAAAAGACAAATAGGGAAATCACATCAATCCTCATCCGAGAGATCAAAAGAATTCTCTACCCGTTCGAATGCTTTAGTGGGATATTCAAAGAGAAATAAGAATCAGCAGAATACGACATCTAAAGCCCAGAACACTTCAGTCGCAAGTGTCGGCAGTGCTCGGCCAAATAGGCCAGAGTGTCCACAATGTAGAAGACGTCACTTCGGCGAGTGCCGAGGAAACGAGAGGGGCTACTTCAAGTGTGGGTCACTAGACCATTTTATCCATGATTGTCCTGAGATGGAAGAGAGAGAAAAGAAGCAAGAAGTGAAGGCAAGTAGTGCTCCATTGAGAGGTAGACCACAAAAGAACCCTGGGAGTGGGGCTAGCAGTAGAGGCATGCCAAGAGGCGTTACATTGAGGTCTGAGGGTAGGGCACCATCAAGGACGTATGCTATACGCGCCCGGGAAGAGGCAGAGTCTCCCGATGTGATCACAGGTACTTTTTCTATCCACGATATAACTGTTGTTGCCTTAATTGACCCGCGCTGCCCACTTTTATATTTGTATGGAATTGATACCTCGTATGAGCATGCTAGTAGAGTCCACTGAGTTTGTGGTCAAAGTGTCTAACCCTTTGGGCAGATATGTATTAGTGGACCAAGTGTGTAAGAATTGTCCTTTGACAATTAGAGGTTATTGTTTTTCGGCTAACTTGATGTTATTGTCGTTTAATGAGTTTGATGTAATCCTTGGGAGGATTGGTTGACTACTCATAGTATTGTAGTGGACTGTGGGAGAAAAGTTATTGAGTTGAAATGTAAAGATGGAAATCTTCTTCGGGTTGGATCAGATGAGTCAGATAATTTACCTGTAATAGTATCATCTTTGACTGCTAAGGAATATTGGAGAAAAGGATATGAGGCTTATCTAGCTTTAGTGCTGAATACTCAAGTGTCCGAGTTAAAGATTGAATCGGTGCCGGTAGTTTGTGAGTTTACAGATGTGTTTCCAGAGGAGTTACCCAGATTACCTCTCGTAAGGGAAGTTGAGTTTGGAATTGAGTTGGTCCCTGGAACGGCACCTATCTCGATCACTCCGTATAGGATGGCTCCAATGGAGTTGAAGGAGTTGAAAGCACAGTTGCAAGAACTGACAGACAAGGGCTTTGTGAGGCTGAGCTATTCCCCGTGGGGTGCTCCGGTACTCTTTGTGAAGGAGAAAGATGGGTTGATAAGGCTATGCATTGACTATAGACAACTCAACAAGGTAACAGTGAAGAACAAATATCTTTTGCCAAGGATAGATGATTTGTTCGATCAGTTAAAATGAGCCACTGTATTTTCCAAGATCGATTTGAGGTCTGGCTACTATCAGTTAAGAGTTAAAGAGCAAGATGTGCCAAAGACTGCATTTCGAACAAGATACGGGCATTATGAGTTCCTTGTCATGCCTTTTGGGTTGACTAATGCCCCGGCAGTGTTCATGGATTTGATGAACCGCATTTTCAGACCGTACTTGGATAAGTTCTTCGTCGTCTTTATCGATGACATATTGATTTATTCGCGTGATGAGAGAGAGCACGCAGAGTATCTGAGAGTTGTGTTGCAAACTTTAAGAGACAAGCAGTTATACACCAAGTTCAGTAAGAGTGAATTTTGGCTTAAAGAGGTCGGATTTCTAGGACACATTGTGTCGGGTGATGGGACCCGAGTTGACCCAAGCAAGATCTTGGCTATTGTGGAATGGAAACCGCCGAGGAATGTGATAGAAGTCTAAAGCTTTTTGGGTTTGGCCAAATACTATAGACGGTTTGTAAACGGATTATCTACGATAGCTACCCCAATGACAAGACTGTTGCAAAAGGACGTCAAGTTTGAATGGACAGAAAGGTGTCAGCAGAGTTTCGAGAAATTAAAGGTTTTGTTGACCAGAGCCCCAGTGCGAGTGCAACCGGAGTCAGGCAAGGAGTTTGTGATATATAGCGACACCTCCTTAAACAGCTTGGCACACGGGCGTGTGTTGCCATTTTTAAGGCACACGGGCTAGCCACACAGGCGTTTGTGTTGGCGGTGTGACCCAAGTCAGAGAGTTACACGGGGTCGGGCACGAGCTGGGACATGGCCATGTGCTCCCATTTCGAATGTCTACACGGCCTGTGACACGGGCGTGTTTGGTGGCCGCATGAGACACATGGCCTGGCCACACGGGCGTGTGTCCCCTGTTTTGAGAAAAAATTTTCTAAGTTTCGTAAAAGTTTTATATGTTATCGGTTTAGTCCTGAACCACTCCTAAAGCATGTTTAGGGCCTCTTAGGCTTGTATTAGGGACAAATTGATTGAGATTGAATGATGAATGGTTGAATTGAGAAAATGTATACTAAATGAATGTTTAATTGTATAGTGAGTCTGGTAATGCTCCATAACTTTAGTCCGGCATTGAATACGGGTGAGGGGTGTTACACATCGAATCTTGATTTTTACTAGTTCTGAACATTTTTATATTTGGATTTTATACTCTATTTTTTATTTGGAATGATTTTTAATTTTTGCTTTAGTTTTAATTTTGTTAGGATTTGGTACTTTATATATATTTGTATGTTTTTAATTTTTGTTTGTAGGAACCCCACAATTTTTTACAACACTACTATTGCGAGCCAAAACCTAAAAGTAGAAGTAGTCCCACCAATTGAGTTGTACGTATCACATTAATCGGGTAACCTTTTTCCTTTACATCTTTAATTGCACATTAGGGACAATGTGCTGAATAAGGTGTGGGGTGACTTAGGAAAATATGAAAACGTTTCTTTTTATTTGTTTTGAGTAGTTTTAAATTGTTAATTTTTCTTTTGTAATTTCATGTTTTCTATGTGCTTGAGCTTGTAGAAACACCAGTGATTGGTTAGAAGCATATACCTAGATTGTTTGTTTAAACTATAAATTTAACCTGAAATTGAATAATTTAGGTTTTTTATATTTAGACTAATTAATTTAGTTTATTAAACTGTAAATAGGAAAAAGAGATTAAATGTACCAAGTGATAAAGGTAGATATGAATAGAAAATTATTATTGTAGAAGCATAAGATGTTAGAATTAAAAAGAACATACTTAGTAAAATCCATGTGTTTTGAAATAATGTAGTATGGCTAGTATAACCCTTAAAAAAATGCTTGAGAAAAATCTCAAAGCATGGACTATACGAGGAAATATTACTACATTAGAGTTCAAAGCATGGACAAAAATAAACTGAGTAGGAAAAAAAATTTGAACTGACTATACCCTGCAAAAATAAATACTATATTCAGATATGCATTTTGATGGAGATATATATTTAATTTTCTTTAACTTGTCTACTTTATAATTTATTAAACTAATATGTTTACATGTAAATAGCTTTGAATTGTTTAAATTTCTAGCTAAAGTTATATATTTAGGCAAATTTTCCTAGCGTCGATGCTTCGATCTAATCTTGTGTATCAAGCTAGCTCAAGTACATTTTATTTTCTTTGCATTTTTATTTTCTATTTTTAGTTTCAATTTATTTTTTAGTTTTGGTTTTTTTTTGTTTAGTTTGCTTGAGGACAAGTAAAGGCTTAAGTGTAGGGGTATTTGACCTATCGTCGAATGTTGTAGTTAATTTGAGTCATTTCCGCTCTTAAGAGCTTGTTTTACATGCAATTTAGGATTTTATATTACATTCTCAGTATTTAGGACTTAGGATAGAATATTAGTAAAATAAGTATTTTTTAACACATTTTATAAGTGTTGTGACCCAATAGGCTGATTGTAACACCCCAAATCTGGCGAGTCAAAAGTTTTGGTGTATAGTTGTAAATAATTTTCTTGTTGTAGTATTAAACGCCCAAATGATTGTTTTGGCGTATACGTATAGGCGTATAGTATCTGCCACGTAAGAAAGTAAGAACTTGACTTGATGATATTCTGCTATATTAATGAGAAGTCTATGTTAAAAGATAAAGGGTAAGTATGGAATAAGTATTCGCCAAAGGTATAGTGCGTTTGATTTGTCTGGAATATTGTGCTAGTTAGATTTGAAGTAACTCAGTAAGAAATCAACGAAATAGCCAAGCTGGGTAATTATGATATTGGAAACACAAAAATATACACACTTTTTCATGCCCTTTTTAACTCAAATTCATACAGTTTCAGTAAAATTATTGTCGAAAAATATATAAATATTATAAAATAATTATTTTGTACTTAAATTATTAACATAATGAATTTTAATTAATTTTATAATAAATTTTGATTAATTTTGATTATTTTCGAATTTGCATAAACGATGGAAATTGGCTCTGCAAACACTACTAGAAGTTCAAAACCAAGAAGCAATTTGAAGTATCAAGGCGAATTAATTTTCAGCCTAAGTCGGTCCAATTATGTGTATTAATTCATTATATAATTAATTTTAATTTAGATCCAATTTAATTTGGATTAAATAAATTATTATTAATTAATTATGAAAAAGTGGTCCAGTTGAGCCGAACCGACCAAGAAGTGGACAGCCCAAAACCGTCCATATGCTGACCCAAATCAGCTTATTGGCTGATTATTTAGCTTGCAAAGAGGCCCTTGAAGACTTGAACAAGTCGTAAACAAACCCCTCCACAATTGGTGGCTTTATAGATTTGCCTTAAGCCTAAATTAGTAAAGTTGAAACTATCAACCTTGCCACATGTGTGGCCAGCCAAGGGAGGGCTCTTTGGCTGATAATTTTAGCTATTTTTAGCAGCCCTCTTCATCTATAAAAACCCTTAGGCTGGTCATTTGAAACACATCTCAAGCATTCACATCTTTTCTCTCTTATCTCCACTTTCTCTCTTCTTTTCCATTCCAAATTCCCTTGCTCTCTTGCCGATTTCTCCTCTTGGAAAAGGGGCATTCATCGGCCATTTGGAGCAGCAATTAAGTGTTCATAGCAGCCTTGGTTGACAAGGACAATGGAGAAGGAACAACGGAGCAAACTAGTCAAGCCACGGAAAAACACCGGATTTGATTCTTGTTCCCTATCTCTTTAATTTTTGTTGTTGTTGTGATGAACATATCTATGAATATTTATGTTGTTGGAATGGTTAATTTAATCAATTTAGCTTAAATTTAATTCGTGTTAGGTTGATTGCATTTTGTTTGCTAAAATTGTTAAAATTGTGTTTATGTTGTTATAGGCCTCGGTAAGATGCTTGATTAAGTAAAATCATGACTAAGTTATTCTTGCATTACAATTGTGAGGTAGCTAATGAATTAATTATTTAAACGGATTGAAATTGTAATTAATGGACACAGTACTTAATCAGTGCATGTTTAATCATCTCGGTAGCTGAGGGTTAAATTAGCAATGGTATCTGACGATACATTTGCCTTGCATAATTTGCAAGATTATTGTTGTCGAAACCTCCTTTAAAACGAGTTTTAAAAAAAAATGAAAACGGGAGTCGCCACCAATCTTTTAAAGTGTGATTGGATCACTTTATAAAACGTTTTGGTCTACAAAATTACGAGAAAATAGGTTCGAGAATCGGTTACGTACGAGGAAGGATTAGCACCCTCGTAACGCCCAAAATTGGTACCAAATTGAATAATTTTGTCTTAACGTCAGAAATTTGAAAGAATTTAGAAACGAGATTTCCTCAAAACCGTGATATTTTAAGTTAAAAGTATCAAGATTCCTTCGCTTCAAAAGAGTACAAACATCACATCGAGTATGATTGGACACGATATCTTTAAACTTTCGTAACTGAAATCATCTTGTAATTTGTGAATCTGGTTTAAAAGGATGTTTTAGATATTTAGGCAAACGGAAAATCGCAAACCCAGCATATTAGGGCACTATTTCCCGAGTTTTCAACTACCAAAAACATTGCCTTATTTTTTAAAGTCTTTTGGATCAAATGAAATATAAAAATTCTTTAAAGTGATGATGTACTTATCATTTTATAAAGGACTAATATTAAATAAATTAACCCATACTTACTTTAACATTCCATGCAAATATAATAAAGATGACAAATAAGGATCTAAATTACATAATATGTTACTATTTTATGCATGGTCATAGATAACATAAATATATATACATTATCGTTATATGCAAAATACAACGTGGAACATAATGAATACAATGATATAAATTGCATAATACACATATATATAACAACATTTCATGCAAATGTACTTTAAATCAACATAAAGGATTAATTTTCATGCAAATGTGTAAAGACAATAACAAATATTATATGAAAAATTAACCTACTAAACAATAATAAAGTAAAAGAAAACAAAAAATAAATGATCAAATCATAAACATGTGAAATATAAATCAAATAAAATAAAAAAATAAAGATATTCAGAATTTTAGAATAATATGAAAATAACAAAGGAAAACTCTCTTTTTTAAAATGATTAATATATATATAAACCATATTATAGGGTATAATAGCTTAATATATTAGCAAAATAATATACTAATTATTAATATGACACATATTTATTTAATAATAAAATAGAAACCTATATAATTAATGAGTGATAAATAATATATATTTTATAAAAGTAAAGTAAAATATATAACATATAATAGGATTTATAAACAAAACATATAATAATATAAACAATATGATAAGTAATATAGAAAATAATATATAATAAAATATATAATAAAATGTAATTTATAGATAAAATATATAATAATAAAATAATATAATGGATAATATATAAATAATAATAATAATATACATAAATAAAAAAATAATTTTATTATTTTTATACATAATTATCATTTAAAAAAATATAATATATATAAATATTTAATATATAAAATATAAATAATACATATACCATATAAAATAATATAATAATATATAATATAATAAAATAAATGGATTTCCAATATTTAATAATAAAGTATATAAATATAACATATAATTTTAATATAAAATAAAAATATACAGTAAATAAATAATAAAATTTAAAATAAACAAATTTATAAGTGTAAGAGGACTGAAATTAAAAGCAATTGAAAACTTTGGGCTAATCAGAAAAATATAAAAAGAGTTTTGGGCCTATTTGGAAAGTGCATTAAAATCGAGGGACTCATTGGGCAATTTTCCCTAATCCCAAAACGACACCGTTTCCCCGAATACGCCTCAAAAGAACTGCTAGGACTAAATTGAATTAAAATCAAAATGTTAGGGCAAAATTATAATAAAATAAAATGAAATTGAAAATACAGGAAACACGGAAGGACTAATCGGGCAATTAGCCTATTTTTTAAAAACACGCGGATCCTCCCCGGGTCACGGGTCAACGCGTGGATCCTAAGCATCGATACGACGCCGTTTTGTGCCTATTGAATTAAACCAAAACGGCACTGTTTCGTTAGGGCTATATAAGCCAAATTTTTAGCTGTAAAATCATTTTTCAACCTGTCTTTTAAAAAAAAGAAAGAAAACCCTCTGAGAGGGTTGGGGAAAGTGCCTCCGGAGTTCTATCGGGACTCCGTCTGAGGATTGCACGTGCTCACGAGCCTCCGCCAATCGCTGCCACTTTTGGCGGTCAGAAATTGGAAAGTTTCCTCCTTCCGCGTAGATTCAATCGGTATGTTTCTTTTTTTTTCTTTTATACTATTAATATGTATTTAAAGAAAGAATAAAATAATAACCTCTATCCAGTCAGCTGTTGGTTTCTTTAGTATAACAATGTATTCTATTTTTATTGAATCTCTCTGTTCCAAAAAAAAAACCTCCTTTTACATCGTTTGATATTCGGCCTTTATAGGCATTATTACAATACAAATCTTTGGCATGTCTTTATTTGCTCAATTTCTTGCCATATACTGTTCGTACTGTCCCTTTTCATTTCTTTTTGCAGGTGAGCGCGAAGAAATCTCGACGGTGAATGCGCTGATTATGGCGCGATATGGCGCTGGAGTCACGGCACTGATGGAGGGCCACTGGAACAGCGCGAGTCGAAGAGGCGCGACGATTGAGTGTTTGCGGCGCTGATAGGGTCTTAGGCATTTGGGCTTTGTATATGGACTGTTTAAATAAATAAACATTCATCTTATTTTTATTTTTTTTGGTTTTATTTAATTATGGGTCCGGGAAAAAATGGGTTATTACAATTGTGATGAAACTGTTTCCAGGTAGGATATTTTGTTACCTCACGTAGTCTTTTATGTGCTTTTTAGATTTAATTAATCGTTTGAATTGACATAGGGATATGTACAAGAGATCATTTCGATTTAATATGTATGTATGTGCAATAACATATTTACCTATTAAAGTTTTGTTTAATCGGTTGAATTGACATAGGGATATAGTCAAGAGATGAATGGATTTTGGTAGGTGAGTATGTTCATAAGTTAGCAAATTACCGAGTTGCTGTGAATTTATTCGTAACAATATAAACATGAGTTTAATAATTCTAAGTTAAGAAATGTAATTGATCTAACACAATCATGTCATCTTGATTAAAATCATATTTTGAAATCGTGCATTTGAGATTTATTTATTTAGTTTACTTAGTTTAAAATCTTAGTTTTTAATCACCCTCTTCAAACAAAATATTTTTCTTCACCAAAGTGTTTTAAATAGCATTCATAAATAATTCTTTTCACAGTCCCTGTAGGTATGATAACTCGACATTTACTTGTCACTTTATTACTTATTGCGATTGTCTACACTTGCACATTTTTGTCGTTCCAGATATCAATGTATTTATTAATATTTCTCTCGAAAATTGTAGGTCATTAAGAAGGCAAGTTTTGAAATATATGACACTTGTTAAACTCCATTAAGTAAGTTAAACTATATACGTTGGAGATGAGTTTTGAGAGGGTTCGTCTTTCTTCTTCCTTTTCCTCTTCCTTAAGTGGTATTTACTGAAACCCTCCTTAAGTTTGAATGCATCCTACTTCAATGATCTAGAGGCTATGGTTCTTTTATGATTGGTAATTACTTCACATCAGGGTATGTGCTTTAGCTCTACATGTTAAGTTTTGAATGAGTAAGTCTATATGTGGTTTTTGAAAAGTAAGTTGTTAGTATAAAGCTTCTACATGATATTTTCAGCTATTAAATTGATAAGTAATTTGTATGTACAAGAGTATTAATAGTGAAAGTATGTTTCTAAGCAATGGTTATTGCTGGTTCGTGATGGATATCTGGAGCTTTGAACTGCAATAGGTAAGTTCTACGCTAACTCATGTATGTTGTTCACACCGAAGTATGTCTGTAGGAGATTGATTGAACTACGAATTCCAAAACCATGGAAAGTATAGTATAAATATGATATGTATGCAACTATATGAATGATTTCTAAAGAAAACATATGAGTGTATGAATGTTTGTTGGGGATAGTATGTATATTTGGTATGGGATTTGATAAATCCAAGTATGTGATGAGTGGTGTATGAGTATTGTGATGTTGAAGTATGGTTGTATATGTATGTCTAGAATGTATGATGTGAGATGTGTGTTCTTTAGGGTGTACGTTAGGGAATTAAAGTGTCAAGTTTAGATTGTGTCAGTGCATGAAGAATCTATAAAGTAAGTCTGTGTCTAGTCACCACTTTGGCATATGACGAAGTCTGTTGGGACGGAAAACATGAACTTTGATATGGAACTCTAAAGGAAAAGTCCATGGCCATGGCAATTTCTGAAAAAGGATCTAAGGATGGAGTATGTCATCGGGGGTTCTCTACGTCTCTCGAAGCGGTGATGGGAAAACTTCATGCTATGTGAGTTTAGGCAAATTCATATCGCAAACATGGCAGTCTTGAAATGTCTAGGTGGCATTTTTTTAGCCTCTGTGGTGACCTCTGAAATAACAGCCTTTATGGCAAACTTTGAAAGAATATCCTTTATGGCGAACTCTGAAAGAATAGCTTCTATGGCAAACTCTGAAAGAATAGGCTTTGCGGTGAACTTTGAAAGAATATCCTTTGTGGCGAACTCTGACAGAATATCCTCTATGGCGAACTTTGAAAGAATAACCTCTGTGGTGAACTCTAAAAGAATATCCTCTATGGTGAACTTTGAAAGAATAGCCTTTGTGGCGAACTGTAACATCCCAAAAATCGGAGATTAGTAGAATCGAGTTTGTAAATTGAGAGAGAGTGGTCATGCCTTAACTTTTAATATTATCTATGAATTTTTAGGAAATGAATGAGGTATTGGTTTGTTAGATAAGTGCTAGTGAAACGTTCCTTGAAACCCAAGTTCAAATCCCTTCTCTCTCACCATTTTTATTATTTTGCAAATTTTGCCTTAAACCCTATTATGTGACATGCCTTGTTTTTAAAATAAATATTGCAAAATTATTTCAAGAATGAGGAAAAAGCTTAATGGTTAAAATAAATATGAGAAAACATGGAAATTAAATGAGGTCCCAAGCTCGAATCCTTTCCCTTACGAAATAATTAAAATTTGTAAAATCTCTAATTTTTTTAATGTGTGTGCCATCCATACCTTGAACCCTAAGTATAAATAAAAATTTTTATTTTATTTTTCAGCCTTTAATTCAATTTTTCCCTACCTTAGTCATTCACCCTCTTCCTCTCCTCTTTTCTCTTCAATTTTCTTTCTTTCTCCCATTGTTGTCATCGCCTACACCTCCCATTTTACCATCTCTTTCTTCTTCTTTTTGCATCAGGATTGTGCACCATCTCCTTTACTCTATTGCTTTCATTTATACTCAACTAAATTAGCCCCAAATCTGAAATCTTGAATCCCAAGATCGATCCCGAACATTGCCAAGAAAGTGTCATTGACGTTTTTCTCAACTAGCTTAGGTAAGATCTCTTTTCTCTTCAATTTCTTAATTGATCTTGTAAATTAAAAACCAAAATTTCTAGATCTAGAATTTGGTGGATTTTAAATTATTTCAAATGTATTTTTCTATATTTTAATGAGATTTCAAATCATTTTAAAATTCATGTCCAATTTTGGCCACCATGGGTGGTGGTGCGTGCGCCTACGTGTAAGAAAGGGGGCTATTTTGTTTCTTGGGTCTTGCCCATATTTTTCTAGAATTAAATTGTGTTCTTAAATCCTCCTAACCATCCTTTAATCACATGTTAATTATGGAGAGACGTTCTTGATCAGTTAGCCAATCAGATCCTACAAATCGTGAAGCGTAAGTACAAGATAACTAGTTTGTTATTTCGACATAATTGTTGGGTAAAGGTTATGAATTGATTAAATGAAGGAATTTAATCATTAATTAGCTACTAATTTTCCAGTATATTATTGAATTAGGTGCTGAATCAAACGCCCCAAATCATCTGTAAAGGCGAAGAATGATTGTACGTACGGTTCACATCGATACAGTGCAAGGAATCTAACTAGTTTGGATTCATAAAATAGTTATAATTTTAATGATTGGTTTGAACTCATAAGTGGGTGTTTAGAGGCTGGTTTAATGGTAAATTCATTGAATTTATACTTATTTTTTGTTTAGGTTCGTTTAAGGAATTATGAAGGAAAATTAGAAGATTCACTAGTGTGCTGCGAGGAAGTGAAAAATAAGGTGTGGGTCCTAAACTCATAAAATTGTTTGAAAATGTTAAATATCATGTTATATGTGATAAATTAGCTTGCTGATCGAATTGACTTAATAGCCAAATTATTGATTTGTGAGTGACCGAACAAAGTATATTTTGAGCCTTAAAAGATTGACATGTTGGCAAAATTGCTAGTTTGGTAGTATTAATTTTTTATTGAGATTGTAATTGCATATTTGAGTTATGAGATATAAGACTGTTTGACTGAAGGATATAATGTGTTGAGATATTAAGCTTATGTATGATTTAAACGAATGAGATATTTGTTATATTGTGTACTGAAAAGGGTGCTATTTATGCACAATGAAAATCCATAAAGTATGTGAAACTGAACGATATTGATTAATACCAACACAATAGTAATTTGAAAGATTGGAACACTGTTTCCATTTGCTGAAAGTATGTGATTATTGAAGACATGCTGGGCATGTCAAATGAATGTGAAGAGTATTGAGGTATATTATGTATGAGATCGTGTGACATATTGCATATGCATTGGGTTGAGATTTTGTGGTTGACGGAGGAGTTCTTTGGAGTACTGGTAGCATAATAAGTCTGCATTATTCGTATCAAAGCACTGCACTTGGAGTACCGAGGGGAATGGTGATTTATCACATTTTTACCAATAGCTTGTTTGCATTTTTACTTGCAAAATTTTCTGCATATTGTTATCGGTGGTTTTAAACACAACGGGCTTAAGCCCATAATT
Organism: Gossypium anomalum; assembly: GCA_025698475.1. Classification (NCBI taxonomy): domain Eukaryota; kingdom Viridiplantae; phylum Streptophyta; class Magnoliopsida; order Malvales; family Malvaceae; genus Gossypium; species Gossypium anomalum. Next base: position 82,470,529 of record CM046961.1, read on the forward strand.
TTTTGGAGTTCAGATGACGGGTTCTAGGGAACTTGTGGTGTGTAGCAAATGGTATGAGTGGGAACCTTTTTGCATTGCATCATGTGCATGACATATTTGAATGTTATTGATTTATGCTACTTATTGTATTTTGTTGTATTGAATGGTATCAAAATTAATGATTGTTACTCAAATGAATGATGACCCATGCTCATATCATTCATGCTTATAATGGCTATGTAACGATATGAAATTCCTATGATGGTTTTGTTTTCTTCTGTTAATGCTAATATGTTTCACTACATTTGATTTTTTGTCCTTTTAAATAATTGTTCGACTCACACTGAGCTTTTCATAAGCTCACCCTAAATAGTGTTTAACTTTTCATGTAAACCTTGAAATTAAGACCAAACTCGGCATTCGAAGAATCACCTTGGACCTCGGACTATTCTTAATAAGTATTATTAAGTCTTTATTGGTTTTGGCTTGTAATTTTTAACTATTTCTGATCTGTGACTTGGTAACTTTTCTTTTGGGGATTTTACATGCATGGATTACTCAAACATAATAACCGAAAAATGCATGATATCGGGCTTAAGTAAAATTTGACATTGGTCCCTAGTTTTCGCTACATTGCAATTTAACCATTTTTAAAAAAAAAAAATCGATAAGGCAATTAAGTTTCCAAAATGACTTGAAAAATGGTTTTTTCGCTACATTAGTTTAACATCAAGTTTTTTTTAAAGAAGAGTGACAAGCAAACGGTTTTTCTAAAACAACACTATCAACAATAAAATGAATCCTAAGTATACACGACCTAATGAATCAATGCTTTTAAGCTAACTCAAAACACAACTTCGATTTTATTTAAAATGAGTTTATTTAAGGTCATCAAAAGTACGTAAGTTAGCTTAGCCATTCGGTGGCTAATGTAGCCTTTTCAATCTAGCCATAACGTCTAGGCCGGGTTTGGGATGTTACATTTACTTTAAAAAGAGGTTTGAAATTAAGACCTCAAACACACGATCATAGCCCTTAACTCTGAAAGAATAACCTTTGTGGTAAACTCTAAAAGAATAACCTCTATACTGAACTCTACAAGAATATCCTCTATGATGAACTCTGAAAGAATATCCTCTATAGCGAACTCTGAAAGAATATCCTTTGTGGCAAATTCTGAAAGAATAGCCTTTATGGCAAATTCTGAAAGAATAGCCTCTGTGGTGAACTCTAAAAGAATAGTCTTTATGATGAACTTTGAAAGAATAACTTTTTTGGTGAACTCTGAATGGGCTACCTTTATGGCATACCTGGATTTGGAAACTCTATGGCTCGTTCTATAATATTCTTTAAATTACTAAGTAAAAGTAATATGGTATAAGAGATCTATCAGTTACATGGTAAGTACTATATAAGACTAAGATTTGATTGAAGTTAGTGAATTGAAAAGATATAGAGAAGAAATGAGATAATATGGAAAAGATGATTTTGATTACAGGTTTGTATCTATATGTTTGAAGATTGTATCTACCAATTGTATATGTGCTCATTTATGATAGGTGATTGTGCATTGGTTCTGGGTTGAATATGTACGTGTAATGATATTTTGAGTTGTATGGATCCCTGAAGAGGAAATTGGTTAGGATATATGTATGTTCAAATTGAAGGAGATAAGAAAAGAGCAAAAGTTATCGATGGGAAAAAATGAATTCAAAGTTGACTAGCGTGTTTAAAATATCAAAATTCGAGGAAGTATTCGCTAGAAGAAAAGTTAAATGTTGAGAACGACAAGATCATCATTATGATTCAAACTACATTATGCAAGTATCACTAAGGTAAATTGTGTTTTTCTCACTAGGTTCTTATGAACTTATTTATGTGTATTATGTTTCAGGTTGGATGATGTAAGTCTGTGCTAGAAGGGATGATGCTAATGGAGTGGCGTATTATGTTATTATGCATACAGAGCATGCTTGGTAGCATTTAAGATTTATTAGTACTACATAGAAGTCTATATTTAGGATAAATGAAATAAGTTGTGATATTAGATAATAATTTTTGAAATTAAATTACTCTACTTGTCTTTGTATATGTCATTATTGTTTTTGTGATCAATAGAATTTGTAAATAATTGTGGTTTGTAATAATAGTGTAAATTTTTGTTTGTATTCGTGTGGTAACACTTGAGATTTGGATTAGGTGAATCGGATCAGGTTGGGGGCATTACACCGACACGGGCCTTAAGTAGTACTAATATGTTTAATTGAGTATATAGGATGAATAATTAAAGGCCTAATTGACATAAAGCGTAAAAAATGGAGCAAGTACTGATAGTTAGTGAATCTATTGATTTATTTCTTGAAGAATTTCAAAGTTTACCACCCGAGAGAGAAGTTGAATTTGTTATAAGAGCGGCTCTGGGAATTGCTTTGATTTTGATTGCTTCACATGGAATGGCTTCGAGTGAACTAAAAGAGTTGAAAACGTAGATGCAAGAATTATTTGATAGGCGATTTGTCTGACCGAGCATATCAACATGGGATACTCCGATTTTGTTTATGAAAAAAAGATGAAATTGTAAGATTGTGTATTAACTATAGACAACTAAACAAAGTCACCATAAAGAACAAGTATCTGTTACTTGTGTTGACAGCTTGTTTTATCAGTATAAAGAAGTTATTGTGTTCTCAAAAATTGACCCCTGATTAGATTATTGTCAATCAGAGTAAAAAGCCAAATGTACTAAAGATTGCTTTCCAAACTCGATATAGACATTATGAGTTTCTGGTAATATTGTTTGGGCTAGCGAACACCCTAGTAACTTTTATGGAACTGATAAACAGAATTTTTTAGCAATATCTATAAAAAATTATTGTTATGTTTATTGAAGACATTCAGATTTACTCGATGAATGAAACTGAACATGATCAACATTTGAGAACAATGTTATAAACCTTACGAGAGAAACAGTGGTATGCAAAATTTGGTAAATGTGAATTATGGCTTCGAGAAGTAGTATTTCTGGGACACGCAATTTCAGCAAATATGAACTGGAAACTTTTAAAGAATGTTACCGAGGTGCGCAGTTTTCTGAGAATGGTCAAGTATCACAGACGGTTTGTTAAAGGCTTACTGATAATCGCTTCACCGTTAACGAAACTGTTGAAAAAATGTGAAGTTTGGTTTGGTCAAAAAAATTTCAATAGAGTTTCAATCAGTTGAAAGCTATGTTAATAAAGACTCCAGTGAAGACTCAGCCTAAATCCAAGAAAGAATACATTGTTTATAGTGATGCTTCGTTTAATAGATTGTGTACTGATACAAGACAAAAAAGTAGTTTATTCTTTTCTACAGCTTAAACCACACGAGAAGAATTATTCTACGTATGATTTAGAAGTAGATACTATAGTGTTTGCTCTAAAGATTTGGCGACATTAATCATACAAGAAGAAATTTCACATTTTCACTGATCTTAAAAGTCTAAAGTATTTGTCGACATAGAAAAAGCTAAATCTAAAATAGCGTAAATGCTCGAGTTGTTGAAAGATTACAATTTGATTACCAACTATCATCCAGGTAAAGCTAACATGGTAGCTAATGCATTAAGCCAGAAATCTTTGTTTTTTTAAAGTAATGAACACTCATCAAACTTTGCAACGTGATGGGAAATATTATGATCTGATTACCAACTATCATCTGGGTAAAGCTAACATGGTAGCTGATGGATTAAGCTAGAAATCTTTGTTTTTTTAAAGCAATGAACATTTATCTAAATTTGAAATGTGATGATTCTATTCTATCCGAACTAAGAGCTAAATCGACATTCCTATAGAGAGTTCAGGAATTTCAAACAAATTATTTTGAGTGGCAAGCAAAATAAAAATTGGCTAAAAATGGTTAGACTTTTGAGTTCAGTGTTGATGATAATTAGAATTTATGGTTTCGAACCTATTTATGTGTGCTGAAAGATTCAGAGTTGAAATGAGACATGTTGCGTGATGCTTAAAGTAATATCTATTCAAATCATTCAGGTAGTGATAGAATGTATTGTGATTTGAAACAATTGTACTAGCGGTTAGATATGAAAAGAAAGATGTCAAAATTTGTGGCTAAATGTATGATTTATCAACAAGTTAAAGCCGAGCATCAGGTTTCGTAAGGTTGTTCGATCCCTGATGATTACTGAATGGAAAATGGAATGAGTTATTATAGATTTCATATCAGGCTTTATTCCTGTCAAGATAGATTACTCACTTCAAAAGCTAGCTGAACTATACATTTCTAAGATTGTCAGATTATACGGTATGCCACTATCTATTATTTTAGGTTGAGACCTAAGATTTACCTCTAGATTTTAAGGTAAATTATACGAAGCCTTAGCGCGTAAATTGAATTTCAGTATAGTGTTCTATCTTCAAACTACCGAACAATCAACAGCTGACCAAGATATTCGAAGATGTGTTGTGATGTTGTATTATTGAATTTGAAGGCAGCTAGGAGAAATATCTATTGTTAAATTAGTTTACATGTAATAAAAATTATTAGTTGTGTATCAAAATGGCACCAAACAAGGCTTTATACGAACGTAAGTGTAAAACTCTGTTGTACTGGGTAGAGTTGAGTGAAAGAAAGTTACTAGGGACTGATCTACTATGAAAGATAAAGGGTAAAGTCAAAGTTATATGAGACTATTTAAAAGCTACTTCAGATTGTCAGAAATCGTATGTTGATTTGAAAAGAAAAGTTATCAAGTTTCAAACCAGTGATAAAGTATTTCAGAAACTCTTGCCCTAAAAAAAAGTACTACGTTTCAGTAGGAAAGGAAAACTCCATTTGAGGTTCATAGCGTCGTACGTGATTTTAGAAAAGGTTGGTCTAATAACTTATCAAATAGGTTTTCTTCCAGAGATTGGAAAGATTCATAATGTCTTTAATGTGTCGATGCTACAACAATATCGATATGATCCTTTTTACATGATATTTCTCGATGAAATAGAGTTACAGTGAAGAACCAATTAGAATTTTGGTTCAGAAAGCTAAAGAACTGCGGAACAAACGAGTATCATATAGCATTGTCATGGTACGAACGAGGCTACATGAGAGCCAAAGGAAACCATAAAGTTATAGTACCCTAACCTTTACTCAGATGAAAATTTCATGGATGACATTTCTTAACAGTGGGAGAGTTTAATGACCCGAAAGTCAATGTTGTCAAAACAGTGGGTTTGGAAACCCATTTTTTATGTTCAAGTCTTTAAATATTATTATTTAATATTTACGAGGTTAGTATAAAAGCTAATTAAAGTTTGGTCCCTTAATTTTGTCAAAGTGATAGTTAATTAAGGTACAATGACTAAATTATAAAAGTGGTAAAAGTTAATCGCTATGGATCTTTAACTAATTGAAAGACCAATTGAGAAATTAGTCTAATAGACTATAGCCAAACGGTGGAGGATTTTTGGTGTAGTCCACTAAAATTTTTTAATTATAATTAAGTTAGTTAATTATAGTTAATTAGACTAATTATTGATTAACTAATGGTTAATGTTAATATAAAAGTAAAAATAAAATGAAAATAAAACATTTCTTCTTCCACTTGTCTTCTTCATCGAAGCAAGAAATAATGAATAGGATTTTAACGTTTTCAATTTTGGTCCTTAGATTGGTAAGCATTTTCAAGTTAGTTTCTTGTAATTTTTATATTTTTGAGGTCCCGAGAGCTTGATTTAGCTAGCTTGTGTACCGATTTGCAAAACTATTAAAATTTTCAAAAATTTTCGTTGATGAATTCTTGATAAAATTGGTACTAAATTGTTGGATTTTAAGCTTGGAAGTGAAAAAAGACTAGTTTGTAAAGTATAATTGCTAGTTTTTTAATATAGGGAGTAAAGTGTGTAAATTTTGAAATTGATGTTAGGTTTCTATAAATATAGATAACAGAGGGTGGTAAATGGATGAAATTGAGATCAGTTTCGAAATCAAAGCTCAAATTTGAAAGTTATGACAATTTTGGTTTTAGGGACTAAATTGAATAAAATAAAAAAATTTAGGGGCATTCGAAAGATGAAATTGAATTGGCATATGTACATAATAGGATGATATAAGGTATTTGGAAATGATAAGTTGAATGAATTATTGTATAGATTGGAAATTGAACCAAACCGAGGATAACTAGGGAAAAGACAATTTTCGATTAGTCTTGTTAATTTTATCAGGTAAGTTCATAGGGTGTAGTTAAATGTAATTGTAATGTTTATATATTTGAATTATAATTTTTTTATGTGTAATTGTAATTTGAACTGTTTACAATTTGATACAAAATGTGAGATATGGACTAAGTTGGAAAGAAATGGTTATATGTGCTAAATGTGCTCCAATGAATGTATTAAAGAATATGATACGATTGACATGCTAATAGGCTTATTTGAGCGCTTGTACAGGTTCAGCATTTCTGTGCTCTCTAATTAACACTTTAGTGCTCTCTGTTTAGCACTACAGTGCTCTCTAATGTGGTGTAGTTACTCGTGTATTGAATATATTTTTTATAGTTCATCGGACTAATTGATTAATGAAAAAGAGAAATGACAGTGGAATATTATATGTTTGATGTTCAAATGGTTATATGATGATTAAATAATGCAAATGATATTGAATTATGGATTCTATTTTTATCGCCTTCAAACGTGT